>CM039093.1:44613825-45893200 GCA_022113865.1 Chimonanthus praecox
GTTGCACATATATCGAGAAATCTCTGTCTATTAAAATCCATTTCCTCCTCATTTACTTCCCCAACCTCTTCTTTCTCCTTTCCTCCCGTGCCCTAGAAACTTCAAGTAACCATGTCGAAAAGAGAATCTTGATCTTCGACCAGCAAGAAAATCACTGATGTTGCTGAATCTAGCCGTGCTGGCTCTGCTCCGAGAAGAACTAGTCCGTATTTTCTCAGGTATCAATCTGCAAAAAACGTGATCGACGAAGCAGAAGTAGCAGAAGTAATCTCTTTGTTGGAGAACTCAGATGAAGAAGAAGGCATTAATGTTGAAAATGCAGACCCTCAGCCAGAACGCCTGTTTGAAGTAAATGTCGAAAATGCCGACCCTGAGCCAGGCGTGAATGTTGAAAATGCAAATAACCCTAAGCCTCGACAACCCCTGATTCGATTTATGTGCAAAATCGAAGAACGTGTGTCTCAATCTAGATGGGCTACAGGACTTCGTGGACAAATTCAGCCAGAGTGCCCATGAAGAATTCTCTGCATTAAGAAAATCGATCGTCAACCTTAACTGACATATCGACCTTTTTTCCTTCTCCAGTAGCTCTTGATGACTCTGATTAGATAGATTATCCCAACTTTATTTTGTAAACAATTTGATAATGTTTCTTTTACCCCTCTCCTAACCATATGTACTAATTTAGAAATCAATGAAATGATATGGTTGAATTTTGCAACAGTGTCTTGTTTTTAATGTTACTGTATTTGAATTTTGTTAAATGGAGTAACATACATTTCATATTGGGATCGGGCTGTAAAAATTGAACAGAAAAGAATGACAAACAAAATATGTTCTAATTGGGCCGAATTTTTTTCTACAATTCGGTTTGCCAAGAATTATTGGCGAGCCGATGGTTTCCTGTATTCGGTTCGGCAAGAAATTCTTGGCGATCCGATTCTCTCTTTATTATACTCTAATACAATTCGATTCACCGAGAATTCTTGGTGAACCGATGGTTCCTATATTCGGCTCGCCAAGAAATTCTTGGTGATCCGATTCTCTCTTTGCTCTGCTCTAATACAATTCAGTTCGCCAAGAATTTCTTGGCGAGCCAATGGTTCCTGTATTCGGCTTGCTCTGCTCTAATACAATTCGGTTCGCCAAGAATTCTTGGTGAGCCAATGGTTCCTATATTCGGCTCGCCAAGAAATTCTTGGCGATCCGATTCTCTCTTTACTCTAGATACGTCCAATTCGGTTCGCCAAGAATTCTTGGCGAGCCGACCTTAAGCCTGTGCCCCTCTCAGTCTAATCGGATCGCCAAGAATATCCAATTCGGATCGCCTAAAAGTCTATTCGGCTCCCCAAAATGTCGACTTAAAGTTATATTAAAACCCCAATTGAGAGGTTTAATATGCATTTCCTATATTTTCTTCCCCAACTCCCGAGCCCTTGGCAATCCGAAAACCCTTGCCGATCCTATTCTCCCTCAAATCGACTCCATTTTTCTAAATCTCTCCGGCGAATCTCATCTGAATTTCAATATCTTCCCTTTCCCTAATTCGTCCGCTCCTATTACCCTTGATGGCACCGAAGACTCGTGAAAGGGGGAAGACGCCAGCCGTCTCCAGACCGAAGAGGCAAAGAAATGAGGCGGTTGATGAAGAGAGAGTTCAGGAGAGAACAGTGGAGAGAACAGAGGAGAGAGCTGAAGAGAGAACAGTTGGCGAAGAGGCTACTGAGTAGAGACGGACCAAATTTCGCGGAATGGCACATCTGTTTGTGTCTGACAAAGCTTTCAAACGCTTCAAGAGTGGATTATTCTAGAGGAAAGTGATTCCTGGTAAGAGTATCAACCTAAATGTGTATGATTCATATCCATTTCGTTTGAAAAAGTTCTGCGAGGGTTTCGGGTGGGTAAAATTTCTTCAACAGGAAAAAATTTTCTACTATCCCACCCTTATGAGGAAATTTTATGTAAACATTACCAAAGCTACCGGTAATGTTCTTGTGACCACAGTCCGTGGCGTCAAAATTGATCTGACAGTGGAATCATTGGAAGAGATGTTTCAGATACCCACAGGAGGATTCTGAAGATATGAAACAAATAGTTGGATTGTTCCAGAGGATTACAGTACAGTCGACATTTTAAAAGAGATCTGTAATATGACTGATATTACTTCTATCTTTAAGGTCTCTGCCAGTCAAATCACTCTAGAATGGCGCATTGTTCACCTCATCATTCTTAACAACATTCTTCTAAGATGTGGAAATGTCGACGAAATTTCATATTTGGATCTGTTTGTGGTGTGGTGCCTCCTAATAAAAGGAATGTCAGCCTTGGATATCTTGTTCTCAAACACATCCAAGTTACAAACAAAAAACATAAAACCCTTCTTCCTTATGCAGTCCTTCTAACCTCAATTTTTAAGAAATTCAAAGTTCATCTACCAACTAAGGATAGAATTGATCTCAAATTTTCGGACAGTCTAAATGACACCACAATAAAATTTATTGGCTATAAACTGGTCGACGGTGTTTGGGTTCGGAAAGAAAAGGGCACCAAAAGACGATCCGAAGAAGTTGAAGTCCAAGAGATTGAATACCAACAGATTGAACCCGGACATGTTCAACCACTTCCACCTATCCATGCCCGTCGTTCGACACATGTTGCCTCTACTTCTGCGACTTCTAGTGCCACCAATGAATCTGAACCAGCTTCTTTCAGAGAATTTAAGGAGCATGTCATCAGTCGTTTGGACAAGATGGATAGGACATTGGATGCTTTATCAAGTCACATGGGCATCGTAATTCCAACTGGTCCTGGATCACCTGCACATCCAGCCACACAGGCTGCATCTCCACCTGTTGTTCCAGAGTCTGCTGCTCTAGAGTCCGATGCATCTCCAGTTGCATCTCCAGTTGATGCATCTCCAGCTGTTGTTGCTGCTGCATCTCCAGCTACTGATGATGCTGCATCTCCAGCTGATGCGTCTCTAGTTGCTGCTGTTGCTTCATCTCGACCTGCTCCCACTCCCGTTGCTGTCTCTGCACCTCTTGCCACACCTGTTGCTGCCTCTGCATCTCCTGCCACACCAGTTACTACAACAGTCTCTCGAACTCCTTCAACACCTGACGCTCTTGTGAAAACAAGATTCACTGGCATCTGATGTCCTCCAGAGTTTCTTTTTATTTTTTTGTAAATTTACAAGCATTCCTTTGTATATAAAATACTTTTTTTTCCTATGATATTTTGATGTGCATTGTTCAAAAAATGTTCCCTTTCATTTTCAGATGAATGAATGCCAACTAGTGATCCAGTGCCTCTTTCTACAAAATTCTAGTTTGTACAATGTCATAATCTATATTTCAAGGCTATGAATGTTTTGAAAATATCTATATTTGAATTAAAAGTAATTTTGAAATGGTGTGATTGAAATGTATAAGAAAAGACCTACTGTCAAGTGCTCGGTCTTGAGTGGTGTACAGAAAATTGGTTCACCAACATGTTTCTAAGTGATCCAGTTAGTGATCCGATTTTCGACATTCTGATCTCAACCGCTGAATACGGCTCGCCAAAGGGCCATTAAGGGATCCAGTTGGTGATCCGTTTTTGGACATTCCTATATTCGGCTCACCGAGTTCCATTAAGTGATCTAGTTGGTGATCCGTTTTTGGACATTCCTCTATTCAGCTCTTCAAAGGACATTAAGGGATCCGGTCGGGGATCCTTTTTTTACATTCGGTGAATTCGGCTCGCCAAAGGCCATTAAGGGATCCAATTGGTGATCCGTTTTGAGACATTCCAGTATTCGGTGAATTCGGTTGGTCGAGGGAGATTAAGGGATCCGGTTTGGTGATTCGATTTAGACCTTTTCTCTTGTTTACGGTACAGACGGCAAAGGGTAAAATCGAGAAAACCAAAAACCACTGTTCGTGGACACAAAATGCCCGTGGGAGGATCGCTCCCCAGGCAAGTGCTTCTTAGTGTTTGATTTTTATTTAAATGATCATTATACAGTGGATTAAAGCAAGGTGTTTGAACCACTATAAAAAATAGAGGGATAAAGAAGTAGACCGGGGTAGGTCGAACCTTTCAAAATCTTTAACGAGTGGTTGAAATTTCTCATTCAATTGTGTAGGTGGAATTCATACTTTATTCGCAAGGGCATAATTCCTCATATAGTGTATTTGTGATAACTCAAGATTAGATGAGTCCAACAGTGGATGTAGGAGGGATTTATTCCGAACCACTATACATCGGGTGTCGTGGGTATTTGGCTCTTTTGCTTGTGTGATTGTTGCATTAACTTGTAATTATTATTTTCACACTTGATTAATCTTGTTTATCCGCTGCAAAATTATTGTGATTAATCAAGAATTTTTAGAGTTTTTAAAAGGCCATTAAAATTGGGATTGTCCTATTTACCCCCATTTAGGAGCAATCGTATTTTAGCACACCGGGAACTTTCACAACCCATCCTAAATTTCATATGGTTGTTATTTTTCCAACCCGACTCGACCCGAAATATAAAAATACATAGTCTAAACCCACTGATTTCTCAAATCAGATCATGTAGGTCTGGTTAAACTCGACCAAAATTTCACCCCTACTATCAATATTGTAAAAAAACATAAAATATGACAAGAATGTTTAGAAAAGCATCGTATCTAAATGATTTGAATGGAAGTAATTACAATTCATTACCTCATTTATCATTTGAATTTAAAGATCAAAATTCTCTTCGGTTTTGAAACTTTTCTGACTCTTCCGTTTCACTCAATATCCTCAATACCCCTATTTCTAGGGAGCTCGATGAACTTCAGCAATATATATATATATATATATGACTAAACTTGAGTTTTGTAGCGTTCGATCATTAATAGCAAGTGGTTAAAATTGAGTTTAAGGATAAAACTTGGTCTACTAATAAGTTTATTTTTAATATTTACAATTGAACTTTTAATAAGATATAGAAATAAAAAATAAATTATCAATTGGATGATATGTGTATATTTTTTAACTAAAGTTTATTTGCACGATCTGTTCTTAATTTTTTATTTCGCTCTATACTTTTTTATCATTTTTTATCCTTCTACATTCAGTCATGAATTATTATATTTCTTTTTCCTTTTCTCTATTTTTTTCTGATCTTAAACATTTTTGTATTTAGATGTGAAGATCAACATCAGATCAATAATAATACTTTAATTTGATAATTCAAATTACCATTATTTATAACTTAGATCTTTGGAAGAAAACACTGAGTGATGTTTTATTCAGGCCCAAATTTCAACAATATTCTATGTTGACGTAAAATTTGATTAATATTATTGACAAAAGCATGATTAATATATAAAACTTTAACATTTTAAGTACCTAAATTCAAGTAAAACTAAAAATTGTGAAAAGGATCACAGAGAAAATTGTTACCACTCAGATGAACGTGTAAAGAACTAAAGACCCTCGGGCTACGTTTGGATGGGGGGTAAGAGGGGGTAACCCCCGTTACCCCTTGTTACGAGGGTAATAAGGGGGTAAGGGTAAAAATTCAAAATTTTACCCCTTTGGTCACCATTTTGAATACCCCCATGGGGCTTGGGGTATTCATTCATGAATACCCCTCCTTACCCTCCCTTTTGCTCTTTTATGAGATTTTTCTTTTTTTATATTTTATTTATTTATTTATTTTTGTGAGTACTTGGCTTTTATTTTTTTTAAAAGCACTTCATTATTTCCATTTGATAAATTTCATATCACCAAACAACAAATTATAATTTTTTATGAAGAGATATGTAGAATTTTTTTTATTTATTTTTTATTTTTAAGGAAATCTTTCCCTTATTTATCTCGTGCCTTCCACTATTTTTCAATTATATATTATATAATTGAAAAATTAATAGATTTCAAATAATTAGCAATTTATTTTTTACATTATATAGATTTTCAACATGATGCATTTGGATGAGGAGTAATTTTTTACACGGGTTACCCCAGGTTACCCTTGAGTAGGGGTAACCTGACATATTAACAATTTTAGAATAATTAATGATTTTATTTAATCCATATAATATAAAAATAAAAATTAAATTTTCTGAAACGTATTTGTCAAAATGTTCTATTTTTAAGGGGTGATTCTGTTGAAATTTCGATAGGGTTTCAAAGTTCTGAAAAAGTTTGAGGTCCATGATAATCTTTTTCAGGGTAATTAACAATTTATTCTTTTAAAGGATTATTTTAAAAATGTGTCAACATTTTCAATGTGATGCATTTGGGTGAGGGTTAAATTATTACAAGGGTTACCTTTGAGTAGGGGTAATTGTAAGTAGGGGTAAACTGACATATTAATAATTTTATAAAATATGCAACATTTTAAACGTGATGTATTTCGGTGAGGGGTAAATTTTTACAGGGGTTACCCTTGAGTAACGGTAATTGTAAGTAGGGGTAAATTAATATATTAACAATTTTATGAGAATTAATAATTTTATTAAATCTATATAATATATAAAAAAAAAATCTGAAACATTTTCAACGTGATGCATTTGGGTGAGAAGTAAATTTTTACAGGGGTTACCCTTGAGTAGGGTTAATTGTAAGTATGGGTAAACTGACATATTAACAATTTTATAAGAATTAATAATTTTATTAAATCTATATAATATAAAAAAAAATCTGTAACATTTTCAACGTGATGCATTTCGGTGAGGGGTAATTTTTTAAAGGGGTTACCCTTGAGTAGGGGTAATTGTAAGTAGGAGTAAACTGACATATTAACAATTTTATGAGAATTAATAATTTTATTAAACTTATATAATATAAAAAAAAAATTGCAACATTTTCAACGTGATGCATTTGAATGAGGGGTAAATTTTTACAGGGGTTACCCTTGAGTGGGATAATTGTAAGTAGGAGTAAACTGACATACTAACAATTTTATGAGAATTAATAATTTTATTAAATCTATTTAATATAAAAAAGAAATTTACAACATTTTCAACGTGATGCATTTGGGTGAGGGGTAAATTTTTACAGGGGTTACCCTTGAGTGGGATAATTGTAAGTAGGAGTAAACTGACATACTAACAATTTTATGAGAATTAATAATTTTATTAAATCTATTTAATATAAAAAAGAAATCTACAACATTTTCAACGTGATGCATTTGGGTGAGGGGTAAATTTTTACAAGGGTTACCCTTAAGTAGGGGTAAACTGATATATTAACAATTTTATGAGAATTGATAATTTTATTAAATCTATATAATATAAAAAAAATTCTGCATCATTTTCAACGTGATGCATTTGGGTGAGAGGTAAATTTTTACAGGGGTTACCCTTGAGTAGCGGTAATTGTAAGTAGGGATAAACTGACATATTAACAATTTTATGAGAATTAATAATTTTATTAAATCTATATAATATAAAAAAAAATATCGGCAATATTTTCAACGTGATGCATTTGGGTGAGGGGTAAATTTTTACAGGGTATACCCTTAAGTAGGGATAATTGTAAGTAGGGGTAAACTGACATATTAACAATTTTATGTGAATTAATAATTTTATTAAATCTATATAATATTAAAAAAAATCTGCAACATTTTCAATATGATGCATTTGGGTGAGGGGTAAATTTTTACAGGGGTTACCCTTTATTAAGGGTAATTGTAAGTAGGGATAAACTGACATATTAACAATTTTACGATAATTATTAATTTTATTAAATCTATATAATATAGAAATAAAAATAAAATTTTCTGATACATATTTGTCAAAATATTATATTTTTAAGGAGTTCAGCCCGTGACAAATTTTAATATTAATTTTATATTTGTTGTGATTTATTGAACTATTATAATAATTCATTATATTATATATTTCATGTTACCAATGAACAAATAATTTTTTTTTATAAAGAGATATGTTGATATTTTTTTATTCATTTATTGGGATTTAAAATAATAATATCTATTTTTTTCTTTATTTATTTTTTTACTGTTAGAATGCAAGTGTTCATTTTAAATTATAGTTATAAAAAAGAATCTATAAAAATTAGATAATATTAGATTTACTTGATGAATATTATTTAATAGTTATATTTTATAAAATTTCTCATAGAATTGTTAACATATCAAGTTACACCTGCTAATAGGTACCAAATAAATTTTTTTACCCTTAGGATAAGTTCTTACTTTACCACTGCAATTACTAATCAAGATAAGGGTAACCCCTTTTCAAAGGTGACCCCTATCCAAGGGTGACCCCTACTCAAGGGAACCCCTATAAAAATTACCCCCCATCCAAACGCAGCCTAGGAGTCTAGCATGGTCCTCATGTGCAACCATGACTTCATAATACACTATCCCACTACGCCAGCCAGGACGTTCCTGAGTAAAGCACTGAAAAAGATGCTAAACGATTGTGACAATAATAAAAAATTCATAGAAAATCAATTTTTTTTCTAATTGAGCTGTGGAAACACCAAGTAAAATACTTACAAAAGAGCCCACTACTTCTAGCGCCAGGGCCGTCTCTACCACAGGGCAAGTAAGGCGGTTGCCTTAGGCATCCATTTAGGAAAGGCCCCAATCTTCCTTTCTCTCTCGATTAATTTAAAAAAAAAATTATCCAATAGTTCGAAGTGCTTCAGTCACCCTTCTACGATTTTGTCTCCTCTGCTTCTTCTACGATTTTGTCTAGGAGGGAGAGTTGAGACTTGAGAGAGGCCTCTGTTTTTTTTTCTATGATGGCTGAAAGGGAGAGTTGATACTTGAGAGAGAATAAAGAAGATCAGAGGATCCAAACCCCGAGGTGCTTCCTGCAGCAATTAATTTTTTCCTTTCTTCAATGGGAGTTGGTGATTTGAGGGACGAAAACTTTGCAATAGTTAATTTTTTCCCATTAAAAGCATTAGTTATAAACCATAGAATACAAATCATGTGAATACTATATCTTAGTATAAATAATATTAAGTATAAATACAATACTTTTAAAAGAGGTTAGCAAAGTATTAATAATATAATCTATTATTTATATTTAGTATGATATTTATAAGATGCCTAATATAATTTTCAAATATTATCATATGAATATGATGTCTTAACAAATGAAAATGATATAAATAAATAAATAAATAATAAATATAGTTTTACTTTTATTATTTAGGAAAAAACCTCTATTGATACTTTTTATATTAAGACTCAATATTAACACTATTTTTTAAAGGCAATCATATAAGTATTATTATAGGTAGATCAAGTGATTTCTTCAATTCAAAGTAAGTTGGAACAATTTCAAAAAATATGAAGATATTTTTTATTTTTTATTTAATTTTAAAAAATTAAAATCATTAAATGATGATAGTTTGAAAAAATATTGTCTTAATCTTGAATGTCTTTTGAAACATAACGAGTTTTCTAAGATTGATGGTTTAGATTTGTTTTCAGAGTTAAAAGTCTTAAAAGTTTTAAGAGAAATTTTACAAATATAAATAATAACTCCAATTGAAAATTTTAATTATATTAAAAAATTAAATTCTTTTCCAAATGCTTATATTGTATACCGAATATTATTGAAAATACATGTAATAGTTGTTTTTACATAAAGAAGTTTTTCAAAACTAAATTAATAAAATGTTACCTAGAATCAACAATATTACAAGAAAGATTAAGAGAACTATTGCAAATGATATTTTAATAAAACTTGAATACAAAAATTTAATAAAACAAGAAAAATAGATTTTAGATAAACTCTTTTTATCATATATAATTAAAATTTAATTAAATATTATTTATAATAATATGTTAAATACCAAGAAAGACCCATTTAAAATTTTTACCTTAGGCCTCGACTTATGTCTAAACAGCCTTGCCTAGCGCACACTAAAGGTTAAACCATGGGGGCTCGAACCCACAACTTCTCACTTCCTAAGGCGGGAAGCAATGAGTTGAACTACACCCATGTGGATTGAAAATCAATTCTTAATCATTAATGATGTGCAACGCTCTATATCCAATAAAATATTTTAATAAAAAATATACTTTTTTTAATAGTTAAGGTGTTCAAGCCTCTTAAAATACCCGATTAATCTTCAGAGATGTATACGCCTCCCTACCCTCATATGCTGGGTAAATCTACAAATAGTGATTTTTTAGAATAGAGTGAGAATTAAACTCATGACTCTCATTTCTTGAAACGGATTTTTAACCATCACTTTAATCCATTTGAATTACAAAAATTATACTATTGATTGACTGCCGCCATAAGAGCTCAATCAAGTTTCATAAGGGAAAAGAACATAAAGTCAGTAATTGGAATATCATGAACTAGGACTATTCTGAATTTCAAATATCGGTGGAATTTTTTTCAAAAAACCCTCAAAGGCTCGATATGGGTATACTGCAATATGTTGGAAATATTGGTATTTTCCATATTTTTGACTGACTAATTTCAATCAAAATCAATTTTATTTAAAAAATAGAAAATTTAACTTAAAATAGATTAAAATGTTGACCAAGGTATATTAGCCCAAATTAGAGCCCCATGTACTAGATTTAGACGATATTTCACATTGATACACTAACATTTTATCTTATAATTTCCCATGAATTGCACATGAGTTTTAGTCCTTGGAAGGGAGTCGAAAAATCGAATAAGCGTTGGTACACTTATTGTATGGGCTATCCTGTCAATTATTTAGCCGTTTTCGTATTAGTCCATATTGGCCTCTATTGGCCATTTTCATTTTTTATTTTTAAAAAATATGATGTTAAAATCGTTTTTCAAGTTGAATTTTACTCTAAGATAATTCCAATTTTAAGATTTTTTGTAAAAATAATTTAATGGAATAATATTGAGTGCTTATAGAATTGAATGCAAATGTCTTAATGTGATTGTATAAGTTTGTAGAGTGTTTATTTGATTTTTCAAGTTTTCTCAAAATATTCATAAAATTCAAATTTTCTAAAATAATTCTCATTTTGGAGTTTTTTGTGGAAAGAAATTACTGAATAATATTACAATTTTTTATGGAATTAAATGAAATACTCTTAATGCGATTACTATAGTTTTTAAGGTGTTTGTGTGATTTTCTATATTCCTACATTTCCACAAATTTCAGTGTTTTTGTGAAAAAAATTACAAATTTTAATAGAAGACACATCTCAGTATAGAATATTACATAACATGAGTTTTATATTAGGTGTTTACTTATGTTGGTTTTTTTTTTCTAAAATTTACAGAAATTTTCTACATTTTTAGAATAAATTTTATATTAAAATTACGACTCTCAAGAATCTAATAATTTATATAAGGAACTATTTTCTAATAAATTATGTTCATATTAAACAATTTTCATCTTTGTCTATTTTTTATTCTTAAATATTTTTAAATATTTTAAAGAAAAAATTACAAAGAATTTCTATTTATATTTCATATTTGCACTGTCAATATCTATATATTAATGTTACGTGATTATTTTTTGGGTAATAATCGGTACACCATCAATTTTTACTATAGTACGATTTTTTTTTATATATTTTTTCTAGTATCATGCTATCATCTACATAAATAAAAGCAGCCGGTGATGGTGACATATGTTATGGTATCTTTCCAATGACACCACTCTCGCGAATTGATTCTATTCGTTCGACTACCTTTTATATATCTTCCGCACAAAACATAGAAGCAGATGCATCGTGTGATCAAATTCTATTATCATTATCTCGTCAAACCCATGATGATGTGCCACATTCTGACTAGACATGAGAGGATACCAGGGCTCCTTAGTCGCTTTATTAGTTTTTATTTTATTATTACAGAATTTTTAAGGAGAGTTTCACTGAATATTCTAAGCAAGAGACGACCAGATATCTTGGGTTTTGTATGGGCCGTATACTATTTATGTTGGGAATATCTCGGCCATCTATCGATCTTATGAATAAATATTGACGATTTTTTTTTAAAAAAATTGAATATCGGTGTGGCCTCGGGCGATATCTCGGTCGATATTTGACTTTCTAGATTTTTTTTTATAAAAAGAGATTGTTTATTTATTTATTTTTAAATTTAGAAAAATTTTAAAAAATTGATATTTTCAAAAAGAAAAAAATGAGAGAGAATGATATCGGCCGATATCCGATATTCGACATCCAATCCCGATATTTTTATCTCTCATTCTAAGATAAAGAACCAAAAAACATAAAAATATCTATCTTCTTTTTACAATCAAGGTAAGGAGGTCTCTTACCATATCCTACTAATCCTCATCCTTTACTGTCTAAAGAAGGGTCTCTAGCCATCACTACAATCCCTTTGAATTATGAAAATAGTTCTATACTATAAAATAATATTCTATTGTTTATATCTATAAGGGTGAAGGAAAATGGTTTTATTAATTAAAGAGTGAGACAATTACAATATGGCCAGTTATATAGACACCTGGGTTTTCTTTATCTGCACACCTTATTTCAAAAATTTAGGTGAAATTATCATTTTGCCCTTCATTTTTCGAGGAAAAAGGGATTACCTGCATCATTCATTAGAACGAACCACACGTTCGTTCGAACGAATAGTTCGAATGGATTCTTTCGAATGATGGTTGGAGTGAGATTTTCTAGCGAGGCCGTTTCTCAACTGATTTTTACAAACAAGGTATCAAAATTCATCTATTCTAAATGTTATGAACTCCGGGACTGATTTTAAGTGAAAGGGTATAGTTTTGGGCTTAAAAAATCGTACCCAAAGAATTAAGGAAAAATGGTCTTCCCTATTAATTCATTGGGTACGATATTTTGAAATCCAAAATTATACCCTTTTCAGTTAAAATCAGTTCCAGAATTCATAAAATTCATAATAAATGAATTTTGATACGTTGTTTGTAAAAATAGTTTGAGAAATCCGAGCCACACACGCAAATGTTACAGTTGACAGGGAAGCGGTTTCTCGACCTATTTTTACAAACAAGCTATCAAAATTTATCTATTCCAAAATTTATGAACTCTGGGACAGATATTAAGTGAAAATTGTATAGTTGAGCTTCAAATATCGTACCCAAAGAATTAAGAGGAAAGACCATTTTTCTTTAATTCTTTGGGTATAATTTTTGAAGCTTAAAACTATACTCCTTTTCACTTAAAATCAGTTTCGGAGTTCATAAAATTCAGAATAGATGAATTTTGATATCTTGTTTGTAAAAATCGATCGAGAAATGGCCTCGCTTGAAAATCCCACTACACAGCCATCATTCAAAGGAATCCATTCGAACTATTCGTTCGAACGAATCACACGGTGGTTCGAATGATGCGTACAATCATTTCTTCCCTCAAAAATGAAGGGCAAAATGGTAATTTTACTCGATTTTTTTGAAATTAGGTGTGTAGAAAAAGAAAACCAAAGTGTATGTATGGCTTGCTTTACAATATATTATCCATAAATCTGTAAAACACGTCACTTTTAATCTTATATATAAGAGAATAGAGATCTTTCTAACACTTATAATTATTTTGTAGACAGTCTTAAAAGGGAAAGTATATGGAGGACCTAAATTTTGTATATACCTCCACACTAATCTAAGAAGTCCAATTATGCAAACTTGTATTTATAGGAAATGATACTTAAAATAATATAAAAATAATAATTAATTTTTTTCATAAATAGTATATTAAGTTATGATAGTCAAACTACTGATAGAGAAAGAAAAATAGCTAAAAGAGCAAAGTACATATTTAAGCTTGGCTTAATGTCACTAGACACACTTATTTAGATACTTCAAAATATATCTAAATTCATGAATTTATATGATTATTACATCAACATTAACAAAATACAACAATAGTCATTCAATAAACAAAAAGTACTGGCAATAAACTTGAAAAAATATTATGTAAACGAACATACTGTATATATAAATATATATATATATATATATATTTTTTTTTTTTTGATATCCTAGGGAAACCTCAATCAACCCTCTGACAGTCTGAGGTCATGTTGCCAGAGGGGCCCGCCTATGTTAGTTGGTTAGAACTCCTAAAACCCTAGGGAAGGCACACCACACCCACACAGTATACCTTCGGTTGAAGCCGCCAGGTTTTGAACTCATCACCTCAACACTGAAACCAGTGGCATACAACCAGATCGGATACCCAACCTTGGGTGCGAACATACTGTATATGCACGACTATATTGTTGAAATATAAGAATTCTTTATTAAGTATTACTAAAGTTGTTTTATTTAACTACAAATTTACTATTTATTTAAAGACTTTAAAAGATAGGTTTATTATACTGAATCTTTTTCTAATAGGTTAGCACTTCATGTAATCTCATTTATTTTTAACACACTTTATAGTACTTCAATATAAGTGAGACATATATTTTGGGACAATTTCAAAATCCATATAAGACAATTAATTGAGGATAGAGAGAGTATTAAGTAACAAACAAAGAAAAAAAAAGAGTGTGTGGTTAGGCACTTAATCTTACCATTAAAATAATCTCTATTTAGCAAGATATTTATCTCACCTCGATGAATATGCTCATGGAACATTTTTCTCTAAACACCCAAAGCGTCTTTCTAATATTTATTGAATAAAGATTAAATTCAAGCACTACTTGAATCTCTTGAAAACCTTATGTCTTCTTTCTCAAACTATCATATCTAAAAATTTGATATTTTTAAAAAATTTCATATCAAAGTTCCTTACCTCAAATTATGCCTTCTATATTCTCATAGCAATTATAGAATCTAAGTACATATACAAACTATGATCTAATTTCATATATACTAATAGTCTTTGAAAAATCTCCTCACCTTAAGAATCATAATCTAACAATTTATAAGATAAAGTGATTGCAAATATGTTTTTGGGTTTTTGTATTTTTTGAAAGGATAGAATTTTGATCCGGAGTTTAATCCGAATCGAAGTCTCATTAGTGGAAATCTGAAGGACCACTTTCAAATTGCTCGATCACTCTCAAGAGAAATGAAAGATGCGACTAATTTTAATGTAACGGAATCAATCCCACCAAATAAATTGGGTGTTCACACGAGTTCAAATTGAACGTGGAATTGTTATTTTAGATACTTGAATTTAATTTATACTATACGAGAACTTAAATCTAGCACTAATTCAATTAAAAAAACATTTAACCTTCTTAAAATCAATTTGAATGTGGAATTAAAATTTAATAAATAATACGAAACATGCAAGTCATGAAATTTAATTCACCATGCAAAATTTCAAACCCAAAATTCATATTAAATTTAATTCAAAACAAAAATTCAAATTAAATTAAAAACCATAAACTAGAATTCATCTTGACTCATATTAAATTTAATTCAAAACACAAATTCAAATTAAATTAAAAACCATAAACTAGAATTCATCTTGACTCGAAGAAATTTTAAAACTTTGCTCAAAATAAAACTTATTTCATTCAAATTTTTGGAATTTTTTTTAACTAATCTGGCTTATACTGAATTTATAGACTTATTTTCAAATTAAAAAGAAGGAAATAAGATAAAAAGAAAAACTAAGAAAATAAAATAAAATCTGCAACTTTCTAAAATCCAAACCCGAGCACTCTGTTCGGATGGCTTCCTGTTAATTTCTTTCCGTTCTCTTCCTTTCTTTGTCTGTTCTTCATGTCTTTCCACTTTCTCTGCTTGCCATTCTTGGTAGCTTCTTCTTTTATTATTATTTTTCTTAATCTTGTTTCCTTCCATGCTTTGCTCAAATTTGGTTTCTCCTTCCAAAGCACCTCCTTCGATCTCTGGCTGCAACGCCCAGACATCTCTGGTTTTTTCTTCTTTTATTCTTTCCTTTTATTTTCTCACCAATCGGCCATTAATGTTAGTTTCAGATTTTCAATCCCAAAACCCAATCAGCTGTTAAAAATCCTGGTTTACTCTCTCTGATTTCTTTCTTTCTTAGGATTTTACAGCAGGGACTTTTCTTTTTATTTCTGCTGAGGGATTTCTGGGCTGCGTTTGGATGAGGGAGTGGGGGATAAGAGGGGGTTATCTTGTTTGACAATTGAGGGTAAAAATTATCCTTCTTTACCTCTCTTTACCCCTTCTTTGCATTTATCGAGGAAAAAATTTAAAATATTTTTTAATTGATAAATATTATTTAATAAAATTTTATTTTTATATTATATAGATTTAATAAAAAATATTATTTTTTATAATATTGTTAATATGTCAGATTACCCCTACTAATAGTTACCAAATAAGAATTTTTTTCTCTCAAGGTAAATTTTAATTTTATCCTATAATTATCAAACATAAGAATAACACCTACTTTAAAATTTACTTCTCATCCAAATGCAGCCCTTTCTAATTTTTTTTTCCAGTGTCGGCACAAGAGATAGCAGAACTTTCCTTCTGTGCTTCTTGATTGGGACTCGGTGGGACCCATGAGGATAATGACGTGGCTGCTGATGTCAATTCAAGTGAGACCCACAACTGTGACGACATAGACTTCAAAATGAGTCTTCTATTCCCGGCATAAACCCATCATGAATTGGAATAGTCAATTCACTGATTTTGATCAATTGGGTCTCGATGAAATTTGTTGGTTCTAATGCCTGTTTCATAAATAAATGAATATTAATCCCATCATGAATTGGAATGGTCAATTCTCTGATTTCGATCAATTGGGTCTCGATGAAATTTGTTGGTTCTAATGCCTTCATCATAAATAAATGAATATTAATCCCATCATGAATTGGAATGGTCAATTCTCTGATTTTGATCAATTGGGTCTCGATGAAATTTGTTGGTTCTAATTCCTGCATCATAAATAAATGAATGCTGAGGCAAAAGCAAAATTTCTAGTCGAAATGAAGCTCACATACTTAAAGTACAACCCAAATATTAAAATAGTAAAAGCAAAATAAAATCAAATTACATATATACCATAAGGTGAAACTAGTTCTACATTGTTCAACGTTGATGCTTTCTTCATGGGCGAAAATGAAAATAACCTCATAAATTAAAGAAATAAAAAAGAAGAATATAAATTGAAAAGAACTCATCATTCTCAACCTTATATACAAGAATCTCTCAAAATTTAAGAAAAAAAATTCTCACAATCTTTTTTAAATGCTAATAAGAGAGATCTGAAGAATGAGTCTAAATTTCTATTTACCTTAATTGAAGCCCTTTTCCTTCTCATTTTGAAAAAATAATCAATTCTACAAACTCTCTTGTTCATATTATAACAAAAAATGCCTACAATTAAAATAGTAAAACCCTGAATAGAAAATCTTTGAATTGCAATCTCCCTGTAATTAGTATATCAAATAACAGAAGGAGAGAGAGATGGTAGGAGAAAGTCTCTATCTAGTGAGAGTGATTCTCGAGCAGCTTGGTTTATGTGGAGCCACCAACACAACAAGTTTCAATGTGTCGTATTTGTATATTAATCATTGGATAGGATTTTCCATTCATTCTTCTTTACAAGTAAATCAAAGAAAGCAGTTAAATCCTTTAAAGTATTATTTTATTGTTTAATTTAGATGTAATTTTAATTGATGTCATTTGATGCATTCTCACTGTTAAATTAAGTATTGTAGATGAAAATATTTTTCAATAATTTTATTTTAATTTAAAAAAATATCAAAAGTTAAGATGATTTGATGGGTCTTAGTTTGAATTGTTAAATAAATATCATAATAAGTTAGAAAATTGGATGAAATCTTCTCAGGCAAGTGGTCCAAAAATTAGTAAAATGAAAATATATTACACAAATTGTAAACTTGAATAGATCAAAGTGGGACGGACAAACCAATTCCGATTGAAAATGACTTAGTATCACACTATAATTAATTTAGATACTTTTTCTCTATGTTATGCCATCATGGAAGACTTGACTTGGATATAATTGATAGAATGAGCTTATAGTGGGCAAAAGAGTCTCACTTTGTTGTAAGGGATGATTTCATAAAATAATTATTAGGCCTGCAACTCCTTATGGAACCGAATGTTAGACAATGAAGAAGATACAGATACACAAAATCAAAATAATGGAAATGCACATGCTAGATGGGGTGAGTATATTATTTCTAAAATATAGAAATGATTATATTGGGACAAATTAAAAGTAGCCATAAAAATGACAAAAATGAGAGCAACTCATCTAAAGTGGTTTAGCCATGTAAATAGAGACTACAAGTAGCCCTAATACATAGAGTTGAATGTTTTCATATGTCAAGCACAAAGAGAAAAGATAGATCACTAAGAATATAGAATAAAGGGATAAAAAAATGACGTGATAGATAATGAAATAATTGATTTTATGATTTATGAGATGTTCCAGAGGAGAAGTAAAATTCAAAAGGCCAACTTTAAATAAATGAAATTTTGACAATAAAAATGATGATATATGATCGTCATGGTAATCTATCCAACTATCCATTCCTTTTTATTATAGAGTTGCTACCATCTAATGTAGCTTGCAAAATTACTTAAGGCTTTCCAATTTTGAAACTTTGATTTATAGTTAAGAATTTGCGCTTTAAACTTTCGATGAATTGGCGATCCTTAAAGAAAAAGGAAATTGATGAATTGGAGAAGTTGTGTGAGTGAGAATAATAAGAGAAGTTCAAATATATTTTTTATTTTCTTAGTAAGATTAGAAAATTTCTCAGTAGCAGATGCGAAATTAAACATTCTATTACATTCATACTCAAACAATATATGTTAATCTAAACTGGGTCCATGTCATATTCCACAGTTGTTTCTCCTGTTTAAACATGAAAAAGTAAACAAAGCCATTCACATTTCTTTCTAGAATTTTTTTTTTTTTTGTTTTCTTGTTTTTGTTTTTGTTTCCACTAGAGAAAGATTACAATAATTGATAAGATAAATTATTTTTTGTTTTATAGTTTGATACTTTGATTTTAGGTCCTTCATCTACTTTCATTATCTACTCGATATTTAAGTTCCACACCAACCACAGCCATTAGTTTTAGACCCAATTCGAATGTTTTAATTTGACATATAATACATTATGTATTACATAAAACTATCTATAAAACCCATTTGTCTCTCTAATGGAATTATATAAAGATATTTTATTTCTCTTATGTTGTATCTCTTTATTTTAATTATGTAGGACTTCTTATATTATTTTCAGTTTTTGAGATTTATCATATTTTTCTTCTCCATATCTGGAGTCCTTTTTACTATCTATTAAAATGTTGTGATCTCTAGTCCACTTCTTGAGCCTTAGATTATTTTAAAAATCTTATTTACAAAATTGATTAGCATAAACTCAATCCAACTTGATCCAACTTGCAATCATATGTCTTCTAATACTGATGTAGAGATTTGCTTTGGTGTCTTTTCTTGAAAAATTAAGCATGTAGCATGTGGGTGCAGGCATAACTAACACAACAATGGTTATGTTCTAAATCTCTTAAATATTAAAATTTGACTAAGACTATTTGCAGGCTTGACCTCAGTCTGAACTTGGCTTTAGCAAGTAGGTCTGGACTCTATGTAAACTAACATGATTTATTAGCCCATATAATCCTTTTTAGTAGAAATTGCATTTCATTAACTAGAAAGAAGAACAACAAAAGAGAAACTAAACAAAGAAAATAATAACATATTATATACTTAAAGCGTAAAGCGCTGAGAGTAAATCACCTTCTCCGCTACATAAATAGTAATATTAGAAAAACAGAAAAGTACAGTCAACAAAGAGAAGCAAAACCACGACATAAAAAATTACGTGGTTAATTTTAGGTATGTTCAAAGAGTTTAAACCAATCTACTATGCTCAAAGGCAAACCGAAGAAGATGTGACCCTCGTTATAGATATTATGTTCTCTCTCATAAAACGACCTATATACTACCCTAATTAGGATTTACATAAGACAAATTTACAAAATTGCCTTCAAAATTACCATATATACTGTTAGGATCTAGGTATCTGGTCCAAAAGACTAGTATGTTAGGTGAAATGATCCAAGTCCTTTATATATCTCTAAATCTCTACACTTCCAATTTGGACTCCTTTGCAGCTAGCCTAGATCAACAGTACATCTCTAATGATCAAAGTCGAGTTTAAGCAAGTCCATAGTAGGCAAAATGATCAGGGCTTTTCTCTTTTGATCGGTCAGAGGAGAAGAAGATAGAGCAGTCTGTTGTGGGGGATGCGAACCAGAATGAGGTGGGGAATTCTGGGTTTCTTCTCTGATTAAGCATGGCCAGGGTAGAGGTAGCTTCGCATTGCCGCTGATTCCCGAAGGCTTAATATTTGGGCAATGATGAAGTCATCTTCTTCTTGTGACAAGAAATTTCCACCCCATGAATTGTCTCGAGAAGATACAGGCACATGAAAAAGGCTTTTGTGTCATCAAGGGCTAACGTCTACTGGCCCATATAATATGACATATCACTAAACTTAGCTTTAATAATATATTAATTTAAAAAAAATACTTATTAAAACAAATAAGGGCTTGTCAACAACACTATATTAAAAAAAGAAGTTTTATTTTAAGATTTTGATTTATCTGACTCTATCTCAACTGTTAATCTTATTTAGTTTAAATCTTATGGATTTAAATACTTGATGATACTAATTTTTTATAGATTCTCACATTAACAACAATTTTTTTTGACATATGGTGGATAAATCCTATCTCATTGCCAGATATAATTTAAATCTAATTTGAGGCATAGGGTTATCATGACTTGGTTACTTCAGCTCACGGCGTCCCAACCATATTATTAAGTCCCAATGTCTCTAAATGCTTTGGTTATTTATTTTATTGTCGACCCACTTCACGATCATTATTATCATTGATGTATGATAAGTCTCCATAGAATGAATTCGAATAGAGATTGTTGGATAGAAAGAGAGAGTTCATATATGATTGGGTCTCCTAATTCATATCTACTTGAGACTCTTTAGTGAATTGTAAATACATAAGTATTGCTTGTGTATTTTCGCATACAACACAATAATAAAATCTTCTTTTCTCTCGTAATTTTTTTCCTTTGGAGTTTTCTACGTAAATCTTTGTGATTGTTTTGTGGGTTTATCATTCTCTATAGAGATTTAGGGTAGATGTCAAGGTGTAGATGGCTTGACGATGGTGTCCAACTCATCGAGCTACTGGCTGTTGTCGAGGATTATTAACTTTACTACTCAAAAGAGAAGTTTAATGCCCATTACGATGATCATCGTTTGGTCTAAAACTAATTAAAGCTGAAGCAGAAATGATAAGATTTGCACATGAATTTAGCAAACTTCTCCTTGAGATAACACAGACGATGATAGGTATCTTCTGAATGTCTAGATTGAGAAATGACTTGATGCATGAGATTGTCTACTAACATGTGATTGCTAATGATTAGATCAGCCTCAAGGGGGAGGGGAATTAGGACAAGCCGACGATGTGTATTTAATAAAATGCACGAAAGTTAAGAATATGCATTTATTAATATCCTTATGTATTAAATGGATTGAGCAGGTGGAAGTTGGACAACGGCTATCATGTAATACTCTAATACTCTCCCATAAACTCGATAAAGAAAGACGTTTTGAATTTTAATATTGATCATAAAAAAGTGTTTCTTCGAGAGTCTAGAGGCGATCCCGTATGAAAAAAGGAGAAGCACGAGGATAATCTGATGGCATGGTTGAATTCTCTACATGCAAGGCTTGGAGATCGGTGGTGTCGTACACTGTTCATTCTTATAAAAAATAGTGTCAAGATGCTTATAATAATATAAGCCCCATTGATAGTACCTGGGAAGGTGGGTAGGACTGACTTTGTCACCACCAACTTTCAAAATGGTGAATCCAGTAGAGTGGGACGTCTATGGTTGCAAAAGAAAGTAAGAAGATTGAATGAGAAATGAAAAAAAAAGGGGACGTGGATGGTAATCCAAAAGTAAGGGTAAAATGGTAAAACTGCTTTTATAAGATAAATAAGGCCGCCCATTTAGACACCAGGTTTTTCTGCTAGGAGACACCAGTTTTCAGATTTTGAGGGACAATTACGGTTTTGCCCTCCCGCGTTTTATCATTCGGACGATTTTTTAGTTCATTTTTCACTTCCTTCGAACGATTTACTGCACACTCGAATTGATCCCTTTTGCCCTCATGCGTTTTATCCTTCGAACGATTCGACTGCACAGTCGAATCGTTCGAAGGATTTTTCAATTGATTTTTCAGTTCCTTCGAACGATTTCAATGTGCAGTGGAATCGTACAGTGGATCATAAGATCCTTCGAATGAATCAACCTTTGCAGCTACAGTAAAATCCTTTAAAAAAAATTCTACACTAAAATGTCTTCTAAAATTTTAAGCACTGTGTATTTTCAAAATTTCTAAAATTAAATATCCAGACTAATTACGATAATCTGATAAAAATACTTTAAGACTTTAAGGTCGTTTGACATTCCCAAATACTTAAAACACAGTGTTTTACAAATAAGGGTATCCTTCAGCTGTGTCGAAAATATATTTAGGAAGGCCAAACGACCTTAAAGTTTTAAAGTATTTTTATGATGCTATCGTAATTAGTCCAGATATTCAATTTGAGAAATTTTAAAAATACACAGTGCTTAAAAAATAACTTTAAAGATTTAAAAGAGATTTTATTATTTAAAAGGTTATTTTTTAAACACCATGTATTTTTAAAATTTCTCAAATTGAATATCTAAACTAATTACGATAGCATGATAAAAATACTTTAAGACTTCAAGGTCGTTTGACATTCCTAAATATATTTTTGACACAGTTGAGAGATACCCTTATTTGTAAAACACTGTGTTTTAAGTATTTGAGAATGTCAAACGACCTTAAAGTCTTAAAGTATTTTTATCAGATTATCGTAATTAGTCTTGAATTTAATTTTAGAAATTTTGGAAATACACAGTGCTTAAAATTTTAAAGGACATTTTAGTGTAGAATTTTTTTTTAAAGGATTTTACTGTAGCTGCAAAGGTTGATTCATTCGAAGGATCTTATGATCCTTCGAACAATTCCACTGTGCGATTCCACTGCACAGTGGAATCGTTCGAAGGAACTGAAAAATCAATTGAAAAATCCTTCGAACGATTCGACTGTGCAGTGGAATCGTTCGAAGGAACTGAAAAATCAACTGAAAAATCGTTCGAAGGATAAAATGCGGGAGGGCAAAAGGGATCGATTCGAGTGTGCAGTGAATCGTTCGAAGGAAGTGAAAAATGAACTAAAAAATCATCCGAATGATAAAACGCGGGAGGGCAAAACCGTAATTTCCCCTCAAAATCCAAAAACTGGTGTCTCCTAACAGAAAAACCTAGTGTCTAAATGGGGGGCCGATAAATAAAGGTAAAAGGCAAAGGCAAGAGAGTATAGAGAGAAGGGTTGATCTGCCTCAAAACACATTTGGATAGTGGTGGTTGAAGAATTTTGAATAATGGCTCTCTCCACATCTTTTTAGTCCGGAGCTGAGTATTTATTGATTACAATGGCATATAAAATTAAATACAAGTTTTGTACAATCCCTTGATTGAAGGATGTAATAAATGAATGAATACAACAATAAGGATGATGGTCAACAATGGCATGTCGCGTGCATATCAATAAATAAGCAATCTTTTAGAAGATCAGCACCATCAATATCAAGCCACCCATGTCAGCTTCCAGGTTGGTCATAACACAGCTTCATCAATTGTGGCTCATTTAACTATGGTTGAACTCTTTGTGATTCTTCAATATCCTCCTTCGAAATGTGGAGGACTCTAAAAGCCCAGTTTGGTACATAATTTGGTATGAATCTTGCACGGTGGAGGTTTGGTAAAAATTTCAACGACTTGATTTGAAGATGAAACAAACTTGGTGACAAGAGATGTATGAGCTACCTTTTCTCGAACAAAGTGATAATCAATTTTATTGTGTTTAGTGCGTGCATGACAAGATTAAGGGTGAGATATAAGGCCGAGATATTATCTGGATGAAGAACTGGAGGAGATGAAAGATAAAGTCCGAGATCACGTACAAGATAAGTTAGCCACGTAGTTTAGCAGCTGCATAGCCGAGAGCCCGATCAGTATTAAAAAAAGCATAGAGTTGCATAGGACAATGAGCGAGAAGGTTAAACTCAAGGGTGATAATCCCATGGATATATCAAAGAATGTGTTTCACCATATGAAAATGCAGAAGAGTAAGTTGGTGAAGATATTGAAACACATAGTTAACACTTTACAAGATATAAAAACGGGTGATAGTAAGTTATTGTAAGCCTCCAACAATGTTACGATAAAAAAAGGGATCCAAAAAAGGATCATTATCAATCGGGCTCTGATGAGCACAGTCAAATGACTATTTTACCCTTGATATTTAGCTTAGTTAGCTCTTAAATTTTGTATATATTATATAATTAATGGGATTTTGGAATTGTGCAGGAAAATGGAGATTTTAAAGAAAAGAAGTAAATATTAAAGAAAAATGCAGAAAGTGAGGCCTATGTTCAAAGCCCAATTGGAAGCCCACATGCGTCTCAATTTCAAGGCCCACATGTTCATGTGAAAAGCCCGTGTGAAGCACATTAAAGGCCACAAGAAAATTGCAAGTGCCTAGAATGGGAGTTCAAGATTCTCATTGATGCAAGTAACAAATGCAGATTTGTTAAATTTGGTGCAACTGTGTACAACACTTCATATAGCAGCAGCTTATAATTTAAGAAGAAGGTATCCAACTGTTACAACAAGTGCAACAGCCAAGCATTGGAATCACAAGCAATTCTTTTGAAAGGAAGTTGAGGCAGTGCATCGTCCAAGCAAATACAACAGCGTTTTTTATAAGAAACGATGGGAAGCAACCAGTTCATGGAACCAGCGACAACTGAGAGATAAGTAAGACATATTAGAAAAATAGAAACAGAGCTGTAAACTGTACAGAGCAGCCAGCAAAAGTCCTTGTACTTACCCGTGCCATCTCCTTCTTTGGCCTTTCCTCTTTAGCTCTTTACTTCTTTAAGATAAGCCCTCTCTACCGTACACTTATCCTTTCCACATTGGTCATTCGATCCACACCTTTGAGTCCACCTCCTTTCCACAAATAAGATAAGTAGTCTAGACCATTCATTCCTACCTTCCCTTTATATGAAATTCAATCCTACCCATTGGTTTTCCCATTCTAACTCTATAAATACCAGCTCTTTTATATCATACAATTCGAACTTGGCTGGAACTTTTAGAGTGCATAAGAGAGAAGGAAAAAGAGAAGGAAGGATAAGAAGTGGCTATGGAATATTTGATTCTACAGGGTTTTTAGGTTGGTATTTTGTTTAATTTTCCTAGTTATTTTTCTTGTATTTCTTTTTCTTTAAAATTCCATTGATATGTAATTCTAAATTCATATTTCATAAATAAAATTGAGGTGTGATGAAATATTTAGTCTATGGTTTTCCAATTATTCAATTTATGTATGATGATTATTTGATTGTATTTTTATTCTTTAATTAAATTTATGTGTGGATTTATTTTAATTATTTCAGATTAAATGTGATGAAAATTTAGATTGAATAGACTTCCTTCTTCGATCTAAGGCTCTTATTTTAAGAGTGCGATAAAATATTTTAGATTTGAAGATAAAGTTTAAATTCTATTCATTTTAAGGTTTAATTTGAGATTTTTAATTTAATGAAATCCATGGATTTAATTGTTAGAATATTTATCGATGAAAATTTTGAATGCATGATTGGTGATTTACGTGAGCTCCGTATTCTAGGCCTTTGTTTTATTTTTAAAATATGGAAAATAGTGCCTCCTTGATTCTTTAAGCCAGTTCCACTGTAAATATGTACAGATGTAATTTCGGTGTCTTTAATTTTATTTTTGTTTATAAATTCAAAAACTCTTGGAATTGATGAACTAGGTTGGAAATAATTTCATTGCATTTTAATTTTGTATTTTAAATTAGATTGAGATTGTTTATATTTTTATATTAATTCCACCATCTTAATTAAAATTAGTTAAATTGTTAGATTTTATGTTTAAATTTAGAATATTTTTAAATTGAGATTAAAATTCATAGATTAGATAAATCATTTCATATTTATGATTTATCTCTATATTTTCCAAAGTTCTTAAAATACGTAATTGAATTGTGTATTTTCATGGATATATTTTCCTAAGTTCCGATGGGTTCGACCTCGCACTTAATCACTATATACTATTTAATGGTTCGTGCGATTGCGAGTTATAAATTTAAAATTTGCATAACAGGCTCAAGTACAATTTGGTGACCATATGTGTGGAGAGTAGCTTCCAACCTTGCATCTGGGCACGTTCCAAAAGATCAAAAGGATATTTTGTCTGATTGAGAAATAAACCACCATAGAAAGATATAACCGAGATGCCAAGAAAATAGTGTAATGGACCAGTGTCACGGGGCGACTCCCCATCCCAAAATCACTATCCATTTGGGAGGTGCCTACCCCCCACCCCATCTTAAAAGCCCAGGAAATCCTAGAGGACTTCACTTTTGTCCATGCAGGCTCCTCGGCCCAATCCCCCCACCCTCGCCAGGGGAACCACATTTTTTTTTGTATAGGATCCACGCGTCAGGGGGAGCTCCAGGCCCCACACGAAAGTAACCTGGATTTGCTTTGATACCATAAAAACTTTTGAAAAATGGCTATCTCCACCTCTTCTCAGTTTGGAGTTGAGTATTTATTTATTACAATGGCTTACAAAATTAAATACAAGATTTGTACAATCCCTTGATTGAAGGATGTAATAAATGAATGAATACAACAATAGGGATGGTGGTCAACAATGGCATGTGGCGCGCAGCTCAAAAAATAAGCAATCTTTTAGAAGATCAACAATATTTGTCCACTAATGTCAACAATATCAATCCACCCATGTCAGCTTCTAGGTTGGCCATCACAACATCATCGACTGTGGCTGGGAAGCAAATGGATGACTTAACTATGGTTGAACTCTTTGTGATTCTTCAGTAGTGGTGACCACAGGATGACAGGGTTGTCCATGCTAGAGAAAAACGAGAAGAGGGCCATGCTTGGGGACCGATCAAGGAAGAAGATGCAGGCAAAGATGAGAAGCACTGACGCTGTGGAGGAAGGGAGCACCTGGTGGTTACGAGAAAAGGAGCAGCATCCTAGTATAAGACTAGAGGAAGGGATGAAAGTAAAGGTGTTTGACAAGCAAAAATAGTCCATGTTAGTGCCTCGGCTTGGCTAAGTCCCTATGTTTGTCGATTTCATGACTCGAAAAGAAGCAGTTGCTAGAAACTTGAAGATCCAAGATGATCAAGAGAACAGATCATGCTCCACCGGATTGAAGTTCATCATTATGGCAATCACAAAACATGTATTATGGCCATAGATGATTTTAGGTGGTACCCACACCTTAGAGAGGACTATCCCTAGGCTTAGAAAATAAAATAGTTAAATCATATTTAGCCTAGTGAGGAAGCTTGACCGTGAATTAGAACCCAACTTGGAAATATGTACTTGGTTTCACTGTCAGCTCGACCAGTCATTCTCACCGACCCCTCAGTGGGGACAAGATCAACCCGTTGTGGTCAAAGGACTAGCCGGTCAGATTGACATAGGTTCTGGAATGTCATTCTGGGTATGCCTCTGATCGAGAGTCTCGTATGCACTAACTCCTCGGTGAAAGGCTGAAACGACCCCTCGTGGTCAACTACTCCTCAATCAAGATTTTGAGTTCTGGAATCCTTGAACTCATGTGGACTCTCGTAGACAGACATAGACAATCAAAGACCGTTCAAGAGTACCAGGACCGACCCCTCAGTAAAGGGGGACATGTCATTTTGGGTAACAGGTTTCTAGAGTTGAAATTACTGTGAAACATATTTTACACCAGAACGAGCCTCTCGCATGGATTGACCTCTCGGTACTATAAGTGTCGACACATCGGCGACAACGACATGTCGACCGGGAAGGAATATTACCGTTGGGAGTGCACTTAATGCACAACAGTCGGGATTGTAACGGTAACATTTCTAGTCACCGACCCCTCGGTGCGACCTACCTATCGGTACATTACCGTTACTACAACTGGTTGCCTTCGCTATATAAACCAATCTTTATGCAACCAGTTGGTATCCTTTAGAAGGATCAGTTGGACCCTCATCTTTATCAGTGAGCTTAATTTGGGCCAACAGAAGGATCACTCTCTCTCTCATGCTTACACTAGGAGAATCAAATACAACCAATCAGATGAATTTAGTTTTGCGAGAGAGAGGAAGGAAGAAAACTCATAAACAACCAATCTGAGGATTGAGTTTGAATGTGAGAAGGAGAGAACCATAAACTAGGAAACCTTTGGTAAAATCAGTTTCCTTGACACCCTAGACTGTGATTGCTAAACGACGGCTACGAGGCGGAGCGTCGGCATACATGGCTGGGATCTTGAAGAAGCATATCAGGAGAAAGAGCTTCAAAGGCAAGTGTTTCTTGGTTTTAATTTTTTTTTTTAAAAAACCTTTGCTCCGAAAGTGGATTAATAAAGCTTCGTTCTGGAATCACTATAAAAATCTGGAGCGGAGTCTCCAGCATAGTGGTGGGTGGATTTCCCAGCCAAATGGATAGGTAGAATTCCTATTCGACAGTGGTGGATGAAATTCCTAGCCGATTGAGTGAAGTGGAATTCCTACTCTAATTGTGATGATGTAAATCCCCACTTACTAGATTTTGGAGATAACTCAAGGTTGAGCGAGTCCTAACAGTAGATGTAGGTTGGCTAACCGAACCACTTTAAAATGGTCTTATGGTGTTTGATCTTTGTGTGTTTGTATTTAGTATTTAAGTACTCTTCTTAACATACATCACTTTGCATATCTTATACATTGAACACAAGCGTTGATAATCAAACTTTATGTAAAGAGACCATAATCTTAGTGTGAATGTTTAAAGGGGTAAATAAACAATCCATCATACTAAACAAATCTCTTGATTAAATATTCCGTTGCACTTAAAACAATCAAGAAATTTGTACACACCATGAAAAATGGGATTGACCTATTCACCCCCCTGTAGGGTCAATCAGGTTGTTTTATAACTTTCAATCCAAAAGAAGATGTACTTGTGAAAAGGTCAGATGTTGAGCGGTTAATAAGAGAAAGAAAAAAAACAAAGACATGGAAAATATATCCTGCTGAGGACGAACATGGATTTGGAGACTGATTGGTACAATGCTTCATTAGTGACAAAAGGGTCATGAGGATACTTGTAATTAAGAAGGAGAGCACCGTCAAGAAATTGGGAGACGATTCAGTGTGAGATTGGTCGTTGTTGCACATTTGGGATAGACCGCCTTAGCGAGAAGAGGTCGGCGGAGAAAGTTGGCAACGGTCAAAAAGAGAAAAAGAAGACCAAGACCAAGAAAAGGAAAATAGTAGCAGTGACGCCATTGGATAGCTGAGAGGGGCATCGAAACTGGTACTAGTTGCGGATGCGAGAGGTTTGAGGAAAGATGCAATTAATATGATCTTCGATATTGGATTAGTTAGTTTATTTTGTAAATATAAGATGTAGTTAATATGATTTTCTAGTTTTGCAGATAAATTTGGGAAATACAGGAAAGAGTTATAAATCAGTGGATAGTTGCCGAAAGTGAGCTTAAAATGAAATATTTGTAATTTTATAATTAATTCATACCAATTTTAGGATTTTCAATATAAATTGATTAATCTGGATCCGTTTATGAGAGTTTGGATTAATTCAATATTTATATTTTTAAGTGGGTGATTAAATTATTTAATTCTAAGAAAGAGAAGTCTGCAATTATGAATGCCAAGTGTTTGAAATCAAGATCCATGGGTGAGAGATCTACTGCAAATAGGCCAAACTTTATTTCCAGACACTGGTCCAGTCCAAGTACTCCATGTGCATTCTCCAAGATGGGCCAGGCCAATGTGAATTCAAGTCCAGCTAGCCCAAGTCCAAACTCTAGTCCAAGAAGTCCAAGTCTAATCCATGATCCAATGCTCCATGACTCATATTCGAATTTTGCAAACTCTAAGTCCAATTGCACACAAACCCATATATCCAAAAGCCAACCCCATCTTCATACATGCAATCTTAACCACTCATGTTCATCCACTCATCCACACCATCCATTAGCTAAGTCATCCTAATCCAGACCATTCATCTCATGCATTTCATCCACACCATTCATTTCATATCATAAAACATAGGAAAACCCTAGAGCCACCTATTAAATCCAAACCATACATGCATGATGTTAGATTTAGGTCATCCAATCCATCCATCATTTGGATTAACCTTAGGATCATGATCATCCATGCATCATCTTATCATCCATCCATTTAGACCATCCATCATTCATTTAAGCCATTAGATCTTAGGACAATCAATCATAGCCATTCATTCATAAAATCTAGATCTAGTGCACATCCCTACATTTTAGCATCCCATGCGCATATCTCCTATGCATAACACGAAAATCCCAATCTAGAATCCTCGATGCGCATGGATCCTCCCAGAATTCATCTCCAATCCATCCATCTCATGTACACCTCATCAAGATCCTAGCTTTTCTCCCAATCCAATCCAAATAGAACCATACACGATTTTAGCACTATCCATTAGATCCCATTCGATTTTTCCACCTCCATTCCATGTTATACATGATTTATCCATATTCTCCTTTATCTCATTCCAATTTTATTAAAGCCATTTCACTTATTGCATCTCATCCATCCATCCATCTTAACTTTTAATCTTAGCTATACATAATCAGGCATTGCACAACCCAAAACCCTAAGTTCAATTGTCAAATTCGACCATAGCCCAATTTTCCCTCCAAATCCTTTTTCTCTCTCATTCTCTACTTAGCCCCAAGCTACCCCTCCCAAAATTCGTGTACACCCTATAGTAAGCCATAGATTTCTATCTTTAATCCCATCCATTCACCATAAGTTAGATCTAATCCAAGCCCTTCATTTACCAACTTAAAACCAAATTTAATCCCAACCATCCATCCAGTCCCAGGGTCCTATAAGGCCATTCCACCATTGCAAAACTCAAATTTGATCTGGAGCACAAGAGGACAAAGAATGGAGAGAAAAGACAAAAAGGCAAGAAGACAGGAGCCCCCCACTTGAATTTTACAAGTGACAGTTGTAAATTTTCATCTCCATTTTGTTTTTCTTGTACTTAATTTATGAATGCCTGTATTAATTCTTTCATTAAATAAAAGTAAAATATTCCTTTAGGATCCTGAAACATCCAATTTTTGGATTTCATTGATGATTGTTTTGATTTGACTTTGAGTTTATGAATTTTGTTTTATTAAATTGGACATGAAATAGTTAGAACTTAAATTGTAAGTGTTGAATCTAAGTTACTAAGGTCCGATTTCTTAGAATTGAAGTTTATAAGTCTTAATTTTGAGGATGAGCATGAATTGAATGACGGTTTTTTACGTTAATTTCAGCCCTAGATTTTGCTATTATTTATTTATTTTGACTAATGAAAGATCTATTCCAATAACCACCCTTTCAATTATGCACTTTTATATTATGTCATTTACTTTTATTGCTAATTTATTTTCAATGCTTGTTTTAAGGTGGCCATATAGACACCCGACTTTTCTGCCAGGAAACACCCGATTTCAAAATGTTAGGGTGAAATTTCCATTGTTAGTATCCCAGCTTGCCGAACCCCTAAGTTTGTCAATTTCATGACTCGGGAAGAAGCATTTGCTAAGAAGCTTGAAGACTCATTGTGATCAAGATTGATGATCATACTCCACCGGATTGAAGCTCATCGTCATAGCAATCACAAAACATGTATTTGGCCATAGATGACTTTAGGTGGTACCCACACGTTAGGAGGACCATTCCTAGGCTTAGTTGAACAAGTGGTAAAATCATAAAAAGCCTAGAGAAGAAGCTTGACAGTGAATTAGAAACGAACTTAGAAATATGAATTAAGTTCACTGTCAGGTCGACCCGTAGTTCTCACCGACCCCTCGGTGGAGACAAGATTGACCCATTGTAGTCAAAGACTGGTCGACCAGATTGACAAAGGTTTTGGAACATTGAACTGTCATTCTGGGTATGCCTTTGATTGAGAGTCTCGTATACACCGACCCTTCGGTGATGAACTTAGTGACCACTCGTGGTCAACGACTCGTCGATGATAACTTATGAGTTCTGGAACTTAGAACTCATATGGAATCTCGAGAAAACAGACATCTCGGTAATTCAAGACCAATCGAGAGTACCAGGACTGACCCCTCGGTAAAAGGGCTACAGGTCGTTCTGGGCAGGACAAGTTTCTGGACATGAAACTCTCTCTGCATGGTGTTGCCCCAGATCGAGACCGTCGTATGGACCTACTTCTCGGTGCCATGACTGTCGACCCATCGGCGACACCGACCTGTCGACCATGATTTAATAATGCCGTTGGAAATGCATTTAATGTGCAACGGTCGGGTGGTTGAACGGTAATAAATATGAACACCGACTCATCGGTGCCACCGACTTGTCGGTATTGGATAGTTTAAAAAACTGTATTAACTCCTCTATAAATATGAGTATTGTGCGATCATTTAATTATCTTCCTTGAACTGAGAAAATTCACACACTCTAAAAAACGATCAACTCTTGTGCCTACACCTGAGAATCAAAGACAACCAATCCATTGATTGAGTTAGTGAAAGAGAGAGAGAGGAGAAAAGAAAAGATACAAACTAGGAAAGATATTTGTAGAACCAGTTTCCTAGTCACCCTGAAATTGTGGTTGCTCAACGACGATTACAAGGCAGAACGTTGGGATTAACTCGGGCACACATTAGGTTCATCTTTGAGAAGCACACATCTTCGAGAAATAGCTACAAGGCAAGTGTTTTTTTGTTTTAATTTTGTTAAAACCTTTGTCTTGTGAAAGTGGATTAAGGAGGCTTGGCTCCGAAACCGCTATAAAAAACATCTAGAGCGTAGTCTCTGGCACAAATTGTGGGTGGAAATCCCAGCCAGTTGAGTAAGGTGGAATTCATACTCTAATTGTGAGGGTGTCAGTCCCCACTTAGTGAATTTAGGGATAGCTCAAGGTTGAGCTAGTCCTAACAGTGGATGTAGGTTGGCTAACCGAACCACTATATGTATCTTGTGTTGATTGCTTAATCACATTTGCTAACATACACACACTTGATTGTTATATTCGTTGCACTTAATTAATCGATCAAGTAGTTTTTAAAATGATCAACGATTTTTATATTGACCTATTCACACCCCTCTAGGTCAATTATGTTCTAGTACCCAAGGGAGTACTTTCAACCATTTTGCCCTTCGTTTTTTTTAAAACTACGAATCCTCCGCATCATCTGAACGTTCTACAGAACATTTTTCATTCGTTCGAACGTTCGGACCGTTCGGATGAACATGTTAAAGTAAATATTCATCGTTCGTACGAAATTTGTAAACTTTTAAGATCGTTCAGACGTTTTTTTAGAACGTCCAAACGATCAAGCCTCTGATCTAATCACTGTCTGTCATGCAGCTATTGGCTGCTATCTGCTCCCGTACTGGCTGCTATCTGCTCCCGTCGTACGTAACCTATCTTCCGTAGCCAGCGTGTCACTCACCGGTGCTCCGTCCTTCTGACCCACATGCTGCTGCCTAAGGCAGCCTTGGTTGATTGCTGCTCCCGTAAAGACTGATCCCGAAATCTCTGCACAACTGATCGAGCCCTGCAAAACAAAGAAAAAAAGTGAGAGCCAAGATGAGAAAAGATTTTGAAGCCGTTGGAGTCAGGAAGCTGAGTACAAAAAGGGTTCAACTAGGATGGTTTTTGGCATCTCTCCCTTGTGGAGAGCATCAAGCATTGAGGGAAGCACCCTTCTCCTCTTCTTTCTTTTTATTCTTTTCTTCCCTCTCTGTATTATTTTCTTTCTCTGTTTTGCAGGGCGCGATCAGTTGTACAGAGATTTGGGGATCAGTCCTTGGGGGAGTAGCAATCAACCAAGGTTGCCTGAGGCAACAACTTGTGGGTTAGAAGGACGGAGCACCGGCGACGAAGGATATGCCAGCAATTAAAGATAGGCTACGTATGGATGGGAGCGGATAACAGCCAGTAGCTTCGTGACAGGCAATGTTTGGATCAGAGGCTTGACTGTTTGAATGTTCTTTTAGAACGTCTGAACGATCTTAAAAGTTTACAAATTTCATCCTAACAATGAACATTTACTCTGAAATATTCGTCCGAACGAACAAAAAATGTTCTAAAGTTAGTTTGGACAATGCGGAGAATTCGTCGTTTTTTAAAAAAGGGAAGGGTAAAATGGTAATTTCACCTAACATTTTGAAATCGGGCGTCTCTTGGCAGAAAAGTCGGGTGTCTATATGGCCATCCTATATTTGCTTGTATGTTGTATTTCTATTATTCTAACTGTTTTCAATTTTTTAATTCTTTTGTCAAGTATTTTAATTATCTTGTATTTAAACCACCTCTCTAACATATGTGTTAACTAGATTGAGACTTCCTCTAGTTGGATTGTTAATTTTGTTATCTTAATATTGTGTGTGAGATTGTTTATAAATTCTACATTAATCCAATATCTTAAATTATATTTAACTAGTGTTCTAATTTTTGGATCTACTTATTGAAACTAAAATTTGTTAACTTGGAATTACATTCACAAGAATAGGATTGATTTCTTGAGACTAGATAAATTTAATATCTAAATTTTTTAAAAACATAAATTTTCAAAGTCATATATTTGATTACACACACAGACATATAATGCTATACTATAAATGTTTCGTGTGCTTTCGAGATTTGTAAATTTAAAACACAACAACAAGGAGGCAACGAGGGAGAAACAAACAGAGAAGTGGTTGGAACAGAGACAGAGTCGGTGAGGCCATAATCATATGAAACTTTAACACTAAGCCATGAAATGCAGGTGATGCCTCCCCTGCCTTGCTTTTTCTTAATGAAATGCACACATGCATGGTCCTCATCACAAAGAAAATAAAGGATTTATTTCCTTGTGAGACAAATAAATAAAGGGAGGAGGCTATGGGTTTTGTTATAAAAAAAAAAAAGAAACGACAACATGAAAGGCAGCTTCAATTGTAGTTAAATCTAATCAAAACCTAGAAGGAGAGGGACAGGAGGGGAGGGAAAGTTTGGAAAAAGGGTTAGAAAATGAGATGGTTCCTCTCTCTGTCGACGATATATCTCCTCCAACAGAGGGAGTGAAGAAGTATTCCTTAAGGAAGGCTCAAAATCGAAATGCTCTTGATACCATGAAGAATTCTGGAAATGCCTTGGTTAATTTCATTTCATATGGAAGATCTCTTTATATAGATTACATTTGATACAAGTCAACAATGTGTATTAAGGAAATGCACAAGAGTCAATAATATGCATTTATTAATATCTTGCTGTATTAAATGGATGGTGCATGCGGAGGTTGGACAATGACTATCATTCAATACTATAATACTTCACAATGATAACAAGGTAGATGATTGTTGTGGATAATCCTGTCATGCCCCGACTCGATAGGTGGGCCCAGAACAAGACAATTTTTTTTTTTTTTTAAAAAAGAAAAACTAAACCCAAACTCCACATGTCTAGGGGCCTAGGGTCCGCCTAAGCCCATGAAGAGACCACACGTGTTCATAAAACTTAAACTATCACATATGGTACTTATATTCACATAACAGTTCACACCATAATTATACACATACAAGTCTGGATGCTACAACTGATAAACTTAAACAATATTTACATATTAAGCCATCTAAGTAAATTCTACTCTAAAATAACTTATTGGAATTCAGAGATTCCTCAGCTTAGGCCATTGTAGAGGGGTACTCCGCTGCCTTCAGACCTTGTCCTGCATTGAGGTACACGTGAGCTTGTAACCCAATGAAGAGACTCGAAATATCGTAGGTAGAGCATGTGATAGAGAATTAAAGTCTATAATGCAGTTAAAATAAATAACGGAACATGTGGCACTTGTTCTTTTCTTTCAATTCTTAATGTGTATCATTGTTTCTTTGACTCACTAGGGTATCCCACTTAATCCCTTGAGGTATTCTACTCAACCTCAACTGTACAGGTTCAAGGTATCCCACTCAACCCTATCAAGGAATCCCACTCATCCTTGAATGCATTAAGTTAAGACAAACAGAATAGAGTATCTTGCAAGAGCTCGACCCACTTAACAAGTGTGTGAGTATAAATGTTTAACATATCCCATAAACAAAATTTCATATGCATGGAAAAAATACACAATTACCATTTACTGTTATAAAATCCAGGTTTATTAACCGAGAGTAATCTTAGTCTCAACACCTGCGTAACTAGGTTAGCACAAGTACATTCCTAGATATATACAGATAATCACCTGCATATTCCAATCATAACATATATCATGTATTTATGAACATTATATAAAACATATACACATTCACATACAAATAAGCCATATTTGAGTCTCCTCACCTTCTTCAGCCTCGTTTTCACCACAAATCTGTAAAACATATTAATTTTTCATAAACACTTATTTCAACTCAAAAACACTAAACATAATATCTTAAAATATAACATCCAAGAGTTAGTTGGGGGTTAATCTTTCCCCTCTTTTAGCTTAAGATTACAAAATCAAGGTTTTGAACATCATCAAAACCCAATTTGGAATATGAAACTCAAAAATCAAAAGAAGTGGGTTATTTTTCTCTAAACTTTAAAAATCCAATTTTGAAGCTTAAAATCAAACTATTTTTCAAAGAGAACAGACCCGAAGTTCCTAAAATTTTGAATAGATGGATTTTAATACCTTAATAGTAGAAATTGGTTGAGAGATGGCTTGTTTTGAAAACCCTGAGCCGATGCGAGAACAACAGAAGGGTTGTTGCTACTTGAACATTGAAGAGAAGAAGAAGAAAATGAAACAAAGGGAAGAAAGGGATAGCGAAAGCAAGAAGAAGGAAAAGAGGAAAAGATGAAATGGAAAAAGAAGGAGAAAGACCGATGGAGACAGGGATGAGAGACTCCCTTTTGATTATTTCTTTTTCCTTTCTTCCTTCCACTCGGTTCTCTCTCTCTCTTTTCTTAAACAAAACCACCGTAAGTCAATGGCTTTTTCTCTCTCTTCCACGATGGTCTAGCAACATAGTAGCCTATTAGCCTTGATCTTATCTTCTTTTAAATAACTTAAAACTATATAACTTTTATAGTTTGAAAAATAATATAATCCTCATTTAGATTTCAAAATTATTTTTCATAAACTGCGTATTTCCAAATCCCTCCAAACCAAATCAACAAGTTAGATAATTTAATATTTAAATACTAAAATATCAAGAGAGGAAAATTCATTAAAATTTAAACAAAGTCATTTAAATATCAAAATACCAAAACTTAATATTATTTTGTAAAATCTCAAAATTTTAATTCGAGTCAAATAATTTAACTAATAAAAACACCTCTAAAATTTCAAAACTATTTTGACACTTTCAAATATCTAAAATCTGACATTTTAAAACAAATTCCACAGTTCTTAAATTCAGACGGTAAAATTCTTTGGACTTGAAATTTTAAACCTAAATAATTGAATCAAATTTAAGAAGGTAAATACCTCAAATAATTGATTTTCAAATAAAGACAATTTTAAGATCTCAGATGGAGAAAAGTTAGGATAATTTCAACTTTGCCATTGCACTAACGAGTCGGATCCACAAACTCTGAACTCGGATCGAGTCAAACTCTGACTCTATACAAAGCTCATTTGTTAATCTCTTAGATTAACTGGCACTAAACACAATCAACTATAATTAATCACATAATTTTACGCTAATTTGAGTCAGAGTATTACAATCTAAATGAAAAACATGATACAAATGAAGTTTGAAAGAGATGCGATGAACTAAGGTTCAATATTTTGTTGTACTAGGGTATGAGGAGAATTGGGCATAAAAGAAAGATAATAAAAGGAGTCCCCAGTGGAATCACCGTAAATGTAAACCCAAAGGACTGGATAACGGTGAATCATGATAGTCAAAACAATACAAAATATCAAAGAGATGAGATAGAATTTTAATAGATAATGAGAGGAAGTAGCATTAAATTGAGAAGGAAGATGGAGTTTACTGGTGACTGTGCAAGTAGGGAGGCCCCTTCAAGAAATAAACAAAGTTACCAAAGAAGATATTCAGCTCTCAACTCCAGTGGTTTTCTCTCTTTGATTAAGTAGAGTCAGACCACACATAAAGTAATATATATTTAAATGCATGGGCTATTACATACAATGAAAAGTTAAAAAGAAATAAATAATATACTAAAGGACCTTTGCCTGATTCCATTAATTATATAAGAAAAGGTACAAGCGTATAAAGAAACCAAAAATCCTTTACCAAAAATATTTACCAGTGACTCCTCAAAGCAATTCAAAGACATGGATTCTTAGACACTCAGCTCTCTAGGATGAGACATCAACGTTTCCAATGGAAGATTTTTTTTTTTTTTTTTCTGTTATATGGTAAAGGAGACAATTGAAAGAAGCACAATTCGCTCACTCGTCCACACATATGGGATGATTGCCAACTTTCTCTCTCATCATTCGGTGATTGTGCAAGAATATTCCTCTCACCTTAATTGGATAGAACAAAATCCACAAAGAATTTTTCGAATGCCAAAAACAATATTCTCTCCAATCCCATTTTAGTTATCTCATATGAAATATTTATATTTTTTAATAAACTCTCTATATAAGACTAATACTCCATTTGATCTCATTCATTTTCAACACACTTTATACTATTCTAATATTAATGGGACAACTATTTTATGATAATCCTAAAATCCATATAAAACAACTAAACTAGATAAATCCACATGTGTTCATGCAAGTTGTAAAAGAATCTTCTAAAAGGAAATATTGCTTGAGAAACCTTGGACAACGTTGGGTACTCTCTATTCAGATCTTTGATAAATACCATGCTTTTCAGAAATTTTGTGAGCATTCCTTTGAGGAGAGTCATAACACTTTTCTAAGGGGAAGTCATTATCCTCTTTATGCAGTGGAAAACAAACCTATAGACTTCAACCACGTGGTTTTTCATTTCTCCTGCGTTTTTTTTTTCTTCCTTTTTGAGGGGGGTCGGGTGACTGAAATTTGAGAAAAATTGTCAAGGAAATTTTGAGTGGCTCCAAGGATTCTAGGAAATTTAAAGGAAATACAAGCTAAAATTTATCAAAGGAAATGTTTGGAGATCTAAAACTTACTTAGATCTAAGTGAATTCGACTATAATTTTAAGATAGAATTTAGAGGAAATTCACAACCAAATTGCCTAAGTAGATCTTGAAAAATTCTCAATTTTTACCAAAACTCCAAAAAAATGTTCAATGAATTTTTCCTCTTAAAGTGGCTAACCGAAGATCAAATAGATCTAAGGGAAAAACAATATGATATAGAAATTACTAGGGCTGCAACTTGGGTCGAGCGGGTCAGGTTCCTTAAAACCTAATCCGGATTTTCAACCCGAACTTTACAACCCGATCCGACTCCAATCAACCTAAATTTTGTCCCGACCTGCATTCTGAACCCATTTTAGCCTAATTTTAGTCGGGTCAGGAGTCGAGTTGAGTCGGATCGGGTCAAGTTAACTAGTAAAATCCTCAACCCAACCCGACCCGACCCGAATTCTATGCGGGATTTTATCTTCTCAACCCGACCTGACCTGCTGGCCCGAAATTCTTGACCCGACCCGCATGATTTCTCAAGTCGAGTCAAAATCTGACCCGAATTGTAGCCCTACAAATTACATACTGAAATTTCTCACACAAATAAGAAATAAATTATGAATTCTTAGAAGATAAATTTGAAAATGATTAAATACCAACTTCAACAAGAAGAAAAGTTGTAATATGCATGCCTTGAGTCCACCCATAGGGTCTTTATTTATTATCTTAGAATTTCAAAAATTACAACAATCCCCATCAAAGCAAATTCCTAACCATGCACTTGCCTAAAAAAGGAAAACCAAAATAGAATGGAATCTTTCCAAGGTTGGCGACGCTTGTGGTGCAGATTGCATATGAATTGGCACAACTTCTTTCCTATTTTTCATTAAATCACTATTTTCTATCTTTATTTATATATTTTTCCTCCTATGACCTTGGTCGATGTCTTGAGATGCAATGACAAATGCAAATTCGAATTTGAAGAACCCTTCTAGAATATGGGCTTTTCAAGTTTAGTTTTCCAACTCCAAATGAGTGGAAATGGGATTGGAGCCATAGCACTTAGATATGGGCCAATAAAAGACCAAGTATCTTTAAAAAATTAGCCCGATTAAACTATCAAATTTTACACAAAATTTAAGTAAGGTCAAACCTTAATTTTAAGATTGTGCCTGCATCAGGTTAGATCAATGCTCCATCTAATTTGGAACGAGGTCAAATTTGGTATAAATTCGCAGGGGTAAGTGAATGCAAGAGGGAACAGATGTGATAAAGGCTAAGATGGCTCCCACAAATTTGTCACCATATGAAAATTACATGTTGTGTCCAGTGGAAATTTTTTTATACAATATAAAAGAATAAAAATTATCTTTTTTTTTTTAAGACTAGAATAAAAATTACCTTTTGTTAAATAAAAAGGAACTTGGACTTGAAAATGCAACCTGTCTATGCGTTTCCCTCTTTGATTTTCCTCCACTCTTTCTTGAGGACAATTTTTGAAATAAGTTAGATAAAAGTATTTCAATGTTTGAAATAATCTAGCTAAATTTTTCTTTTTTCTAATTAATAGGTGAATAGAAAGTGCCAATAGAAATTTTCATTTACTAATTTGGAGAGGCTAAGTTAAGTGTTCTTTCCAATTTTTACCCAAAAAGAGTGCGGTTCACGTGCACGGCATTGCATAGGTGGGCACATGGAGCTCACCTGGGTGAGGTCTGAGGGGTTGGGTTGAGTGAGATTAGGGGTCCAAAAAATGGTGGAGTCGAGATCTCATCCAAGACGTCGAGATCTCGGGTCCACCGTTTTTTGGCCGATATCGGCACGAGATCTCGGTCATATCGGCTGAGATATCTCCTGTAAGGCCGATACATCTCATATCGGCCGAAATATCTCGGACGTAAAAAACCCTAGATATCTCGACTGATACGAGATATCTCGGGCATTTTTTGTAACGCCTTGCCCTTTCCGAGATAATTTCAGAGTCTAATTTTTTTTTTAAAATAAACCGGACAAGGGCGGATAGATGTCACGACGCGAGCTAAGTCCGGACTACCCAAAGTCCGACCCTTAACTGGCCACCCATGTGTGCATGGACTGAACCATGATAGATAATACACACATGGAACTAAACAATGACTTGCGGAATAAACTAGACTAACTGCGGAATTAAGTTGAAGAGATAGCAAGTACAAGTCTTAATTAATAAATAACTTAAACCAACCTTCCATTGTTAATGTCATAAGCAAACCATAGCAATGTATTAACTTATTATATGTCCGCCAAATATAACTCAAATGACAGTAATAAAGAAATCCTGATCAACAACCAGGCGCTTAGGCGTGGCTCCCTTCCTGGTCATCGACCTTCTCTTTCCCCTTCCTTCTTCTTACATTATCCTCTAAGGATAGAATTAAGGCGTTAGATCAACGCGCCCAGTAGGTTTCCGATCAGGGCTACCACAAGGTTAGCTTATAAATCATGTGCTTATCATAGTATACATATATTATCAAAACATGTAAATCAATGCTATGCATGCACATGTAATGAGTCCCCACCCATCAGGCATCTACATAGCAATCACTTGACGTGAATTCCATCGTCAAGGTAACACACTGTACCTTTTTCATTCCATCTTGATGATCTACCTCCTGGTGGGACCCTCATCGCCTAAGGAGGCCGATGTGGTTCTATCATCATGTTACTTTCATCGCCTAAGGAGGATGGTAACTCATATCATAAATACTCCTCCTGGAGGGACCTGCATCGCCTAAGGAGGTCTCACAATTGCATCACAGCATATCAACGGAGTGCGACTCCGGGTTCCACAATCATCATCCCATGTCCATGCATGAGATGCCAATGCATTGTATGTCATTTGTAAATACATAACTCATCATTTAAAACCACTTTTGAAACATAAATCAAATACAACATATCTCATAAAACATAATAAAACCAAATCATAATTGTGGTTACAAGTAGGTAGGAAACCTACTGAAGGTTCAGTTCAGTGTTCGTTCTTTCTTTAGCGTCACCCGGTCACGACTCGCACGTCGTTCAACTTCCGGTACCTTGTCCATATAACAATAAGTAAATCATACTATCCTTTAATTATTCATTCACATCTAAGACCCAAAACATCTTGTGGGGTTCGGCCATACCCATGGCCGAACCTCATCATTTGGATTTGATCTTCCTTTCATGTCTTTTTGCAATTTAACTTGTACTTATGATTTTTCCATTGTCTAACCAATGATTAATTTTGCTAATCACCATTATCCAAAACCAATCCATCTTAGTGGGGTTCGGCCATACAGCATGGCCGAACCACACCATCACACTTTTGATCCTTTTTATTCTTCATACATAATCCTAATTTCCAATCCATTCATCTAAGAATTCACACGCTAATCATCTAACCTTTAATCCACCATTGTCATTTTATGGGGTTCGGCCCTATTCATGGCCGAACCTTATAATCCCTTTTATCCTTCACCAAATGGTTCTCCATTGGTATATTTTTAAACCTTTTTAAAACATCATGGAACCAATAACAAATACTACCCATAAACTTAGTCTATTTAACCCATACAATGGTCCATGGGGTTCGGCCATACACGTGGCCGAACCCAATGGTTCTCTTGGCTCAATAGTTCCATTATTTGTGTAACAATTGGACTCTACCCTTTAGCCATGGTAACCTCATGGTTCAGCCATCCTATGGCTGACCCAAAATAGTATCCATATCTCCATTTTAATCTCATAGAAACCCCATGATATTGCATGGTTTCTAACTCTCCAAATCCACACCATAACCAACCCAATTTCATGGGGTTCGGCCATCCAAGGTGGCCGAACCCAATGATGCATTTTATCAATTTATATCACATTTATCCAAGGTTAAATTCCTTGATACATTCGGCCATTCCATGGCCCAAAACATGACATCAATACTTTTCAAAACATGCGTCTTAGATCTAAATAAAAACATCTAAATCAGTCCATCACTTTGCATGGTTTCCACTTTATAAAAACTCAATCCAAATAACCATAACATTTCATGGGGTTCGGCCAGCCAAGGTGGCCGAACCCAATGATCCCTTTCATCATGTTATACCCAAGGTTTAGACCTATGATATACCTTCAGCTTTTCATGACATCCAAATCCATGTTTTAAACCTCTTTAAAAGATGCATTTTAAGTCTAATAGAAACATCTAAAACAGTCCCACTAATTGCATGGTTTTTATGTTTCAAAAACCATATAAAACCAACCAATTATTTCCATGGGGTTCGGCCCTCCAAGGTGGCCGAACCCAATGATCCCTTTTACAATTTTAAAACCTCCATCACTCAAGGTTTAAACCTTGATGCATTCGGCCATACCCATGGCCCAAGACATGTTCCATTTGTTCCATATTATTAAACCAAAATAACACATAAACACTTACCAAACTTCCCTTGCCTTTGCTCCTTGCCTTCTTCCCTCTCTTGTTTCCTTCTTTCTTCCTTAATCCTTTGCTGGTTTATGCTTGAACAATTGGTGCAAACACCACTGCTGATTCAGCCAAGAAAAGAGTTTGGAGAGAGGGAGGGAGATGAGGATTTCCTTAGGATTTCTTGTGTGAAAAACGCCCATATGAGATGGTCTATCCCTTTTGTAATTCAGCCACAACATCCATTCATTTCCCTCATTACTTCTTGGCAAAAACGATGGGTCATTGGGTGCCATCCAAGGCACCCCTTGGTACCAAACGTTGTAACCCTTCATTTCAACCCATGCATCTCATGAGATGAGATGAGATGCCGCCCAAGCTTGGTGTCCCTTGGCTTTGGCAAAGGCACCTTTTCACTCCAACGGCTAGGATTTGTTTGATTATGAGTTGTGTGAGATTAGAACTCCTTTCCACTTCCTCTTGACTCACTTGACTCATGATCTTTTTATTCCAACTCAACACATTTAATGCACCATATTTGAGTCAACTCTATTCTTAATTAAAACTCACTCCAAATCAATCCAACTCAAGCTGAACTAACTCACACTTGAGTTCAATTGAGGGCCTACACGGTCATCCGTGGTCAACCTAGTCAACCCAACCCATTGGGTCCCCAATTAGTCCCTTGACCCCTTTTGACAACATGACCCATTAATGGGCTGATTTTGCCATTTTTAAATGGTTTTCTCTTGTGCATCAAGCCTATCCATTTTTGCTCCACTTGATTTCCAATCAATTCAGCTTAACCCCATTTAATTTGAGCTTACACAATGGTCAAATCATCCATTATGACCCATTGGGTCCCAATTGAGCCCTTTAACCCATTTAACCATTTTCGACCCAATTGTTGTACATTATCCGTTCCCTTCAATCTAACCCTTATAATATGCTCTTAGGATCTTAGATTGCTCAATGGCCCCCACCATTTCCTTATTTAACATCACAAACATTTAATTTAACAAACCAGGGGCATTTTCGTAATTATCCATTTTATTGAGAAATTGGGGTGTTACATTTTTTGACCCCTGAGTGAGATCAAATTAGAATGGATTAAATTGGTGGGATCCAATTCACTCAGTAGGATAAGGTATGTGAAGTAAAAGGTTCAATAGAAGTCCAAAAATTTTATTTTCCATGAGTGGCATCGCGTGGGTGAACTTGAATATATCAAAAAAAAAAAAATTAACAAAATCCTAAACCATAAAAAGATCATGAGAAACTTGTATTATGCCCTTGATTTTAACCACCTTTGAATTCTAAAACTTTACACGGGTATTACCAAACCTAATCCATAAATTATCAAAATTCAGGCCTATTAAATTTCTCTCGATACTAAAATCGATTATCCGGTGAAAAAAGAGGGCTCAAACCTCCAAGTCAGGGCCGTCTTAACACAAATTGGAGCCTAAGGCAAAAATTTTAAACGGGACCTTCTTGATATTTTAGATATTATTGTAAATAATATTTAATTAAAATTTTAATTATAAGTAACGCCCTATCCCACGACGAACCGATGATGACACCGACACATCACAATCCGCCACGTGACGAAAGCGTGGGATTCTCCTTTAAAATTTAAACTTATGACCACACACATCGGGGGAGAAATAGATTTCTAAGTACTACTATTATTTGAGATTTCAATCGAAATTTCGACGGAGTCTCCCCTAAAATTTGGAGATTTAGAAAATTTATTTCCCTACATTTCTCTTCATAATCACCTGCTAAGTCATAGCAAGAATATTTTTTCAAGATGACATCAAAATATCATTTACTCCACTTAAGCCAGTAAAGTAAAAATGGAAAAGTAGTCTCTAATTAAAGAAGATGCAAATCGAATGATTAAGGAAAAAATTGAGTTGTAATTGAACATGAAGATTAGGGCAAACATATGATAAAATCAAAAGGAAGGAAAGAAATGAATTAAGAGAAGGATATTAAATAAGTAGAGTAACCAAGCTCAAAAACTAAGGTCCTTTTCCCTTAAACCATTGGAACTTTGCTTTTGAGAAGCTAAAAGGCTCCTATTCCAACTGATCTAACATTGATAATAATATTCAAGATCTTAGGATTAAATGCCTAAATCTACATAGGTGGTGATTGGTTGTAAGCAAACAAAATGGAGAAACACCTTGGAAAGGGTCGGTTGTACAGAGACATGTCAATATTCAAGAGAAAGGAAAGTATAGAGAAGAACTTAAAATTTCAAAGTAAATTTGCAAGGTTAGGAATCAGTCGTCTAAGGGAGGATATGAAATCATATACCCATTTTGTCAAATCTAAACACTAATTTTATCAAATCTAAACAACAAGTCATGAACTTTGAGCTGATTCACCAAATTTAATTAAAGTAATCTCTAGACATCTAACTTCTCAAATCTCTGAAAATAGAAGACAGAATAAAAGAAAGACAGAGAGAGAATGATTTTTTTCTTCACTTCACCAAGTAAGCTCTTTAAGGTCTTTCCTACTCTCCTCACAGGTCACCGTGCCGATCCAAAAAGATAAATAAGAAAGAAATGGGAAAAAATCCTTTTTCTATAAATAAGACAAGAAAATAAAGTCATAAGAGTTCTTCCTCCATAATCCCCCAGATTTTACTCATGCAATCATTTATTCAGATCTTAGTCTAGAAAAACCAATCAACATAGAATTCCCCCCTCTTTCATGAAGAAAACTGGAAATCGGCAAACGACAGAAGTAGAAGGAAGAGCTCATGCTTCAGCTCATGAATTTCACCTGAGAAAGCGAAAACAAGTAAACAAAAAGACAATGCCTGGTATAGAGAAGACCACCCTTTAGAACCGATGCATGTTTGGACGTTTGTCGTCTCTGCTGAGTTCCCAGATCTGTTCTCCTTGAACCGCGAATCTGCGATTGTCCTCCTTCATTTTCTGCAAATTGCTTGCAACCTGGCGTATCGTCGAGAGAGATAGAGAGAAGTGGCACGGACTAGCAGTGAGAGAGCCAAAGAGAACAGAAGAGAGGAGAGGTGAGATTGAGAAATGAAAGGGTAACATTTTTAGGGTTTTATGTGGTAAGACGAATGGGGGCCTAATGCGCGTGGGGGCCTAAGGCGATCACCTCACTCACCTTACGGTTAAGACGGCCCTGCTCCAAGTAACCATTCTAATGCAATAGATTTGACGAGTAGAAAATTTCCAAGATAGATTAGAGTTTTAGAATTGATCAATCTTCAACCTCTCCTCATTCACAACTTGACTTAATTCTTGAAGAATTTGTAGTTGGATCCTGACCCACAACCCAAAGTTAGTCATATTCTATATCTTAAGAAACACCACTTAACTTTTTAAATAAATAAATATAATATATGTTATTATTACTATTATTATTATTGTTATTATTGTTGTTGTCATTGAAATTGAATAGCATGTGCAAATATCGGCCATCTACAATAAAATGACTTTTATTGATGAATTATTGTAAAAAGTCTTCTATCATACTGAATATCATCTTTTATAATAAAGTAACATAATTACACAGACATTTTTTAAAATTTCCTTAAAAAAAACTTATAGGTATCCCTAAATAGGGAATTCAGTTTTTCAATGTTCACTTAATTTATTATTTATGATCAAGTCATAATTGAAAATAAATCATTCAACCATATATTATTCTTAATTTTAATCATTTAAAAAGTTTGATTCAAAAAATATTTTGTATTTGCCATAATAAGGAGATCGGCCTGACTGTCAAAAAGCTCCCCTCATGAAGGGAGGTCTTAGCTTTGATTCACGCTCACTCGTCATTTACTTACTAGGTGTGTGAATTGGGAGGTTTACAGATGTTCGCTCAATTAAATGGAGCAATATGAGTAAAATAAGAAGATATTTTTTCAGATACTTCTCATTAAAATGTATTTTAATTGAATTATTTATATTTATATTTTTTAAATGATTACTTTTAATTATTTTTTAGTCTTTAAATTGTCCAATCTTAAAAATGTAACTTAATTAATTTCATCAAAAAAATTAATAATTTTTTTATCTAAGTATAAACCTTTTAAATAAACACCTTTTCTCATGCAATGGAATTAATTAGAATTCTTTTGTTAGATTGGTACAAGATACTGTTCTACATATTTTTGGAACTGATTATGTAAAAATCAAGGACATGATTTAATTGTGTGAAATTATGAGGTCCAACCATATCGAGGATACAACTTTCACGTGAGACCTAAGTGATTTATGTAAGTGCCCCGGTTCGTCCGAGTCACCCTTATTGTCAATTAAGCGACTCAGTTGGACTTGCCTTGGACGTATGTGAAAATCTACTATGCAATTGAAGAATCTACACCTAATACGTTATTGGCACACAGGTAAGTGAGCTTTTGGAGACTTTAGGCTAAGTCAAATACCTGAGAAGTCAATTTGTTATAAACTGGAAAATAAGAATTTAATTGACTTTCAGCCTCGAGGCCTCGCAGTTAGTCTTGTGCTGAGTTGTATTTTGGACAATTGTAACTCAGTTGGCCCTGTGTCTTGCTGACTAAGTATCTTACAGATTTAGAAAATTAAATTTGTATTCCTTTAATTGGGAGTTTATTACGGTAATAAGATATATCCACATGTTGAAATGTTAACTGTCACTTCATATGTTTTTTAATACATAATTGTTGGGAGCTGCCTGTTTTTTATATAAATGGAAAAGCTCCTCCATGAGATTTAAGATGATTTACAATCATCAATCTTATCCTTGATTGATGACTGAGATAAATTGTCAATTATGCATGGTGGCATCGTAGTTGGCTGGATATTAACTGTTTGAAAGACAGAATAACTTATATAGATTTCTGAGCTGTCTTTCCATCTTTACCGCCACGAGGCCTCATTGGAATCCTCGAGGCCTCGTGGGTGTGACTGGCTACAAAAATGCAGACAGTCTTATAAATAATAGTAAGCTGAATGAAATGAACATTGAATGCACACAGATAAAAAATTGGAAAAATATAACAGTGTGACCAGAGCAATTAGCCTCCTCCCTTTACACCTTCTTTATCATCTTCTTTCATAGATGTTTGGGTAATCAATACCCCAATTCTGATGAAGGTTAAGGTGTTCACATAAGACCTTAAAACCAGTCATATCCAAGTACTATACTGTTGTGCCGATAATCACTCTGATGGAGCTAATCTGATGGAAGGAGCACACAGATCAAGTAAAGAACAAAGAGCTTAAAGGAAATCGGATAAGGCCCAAGCTAAGTATTTCTTTTTCTTTTTATTTCAATCATTGTAAAGTGGATTAGAACAGTGTGTTCGAACCACTTAAAAAAATAGGTGTAGAGGATTAGACCGATTGGGTTGAACCTCTATAAAAAAAACTAGGTTATACTATTTGGGTGTAAGACCCATACATAGTATATTTGGGACGACCCTAGAGTTTGGAAGTTTGATAGTGGATGTAGGTTTGTCGAAATCGAACCACTATAAAATATCTGTGTTTATATGTGGCTGATGCTTTTAATTGATTACTTGGATTGAATATTGTTTCACATACACACATTTATATTGATCGGTCAGTTTTATTAAACAGTTGTTCATTTCATGGTGAAATGATCTCATTGAATAATTCATACACTTAGATTAAAATTCGGTTGAGAAATTTTAAAAGGGAATTAAAATTGAAAACCGACCTATTCACCCCCCTCTAGGTCGTGCATTACTCTAGTAACGGAATTTCAATTAGTATCAGAGCTCGGTTACTCTGAGTTGGACTTAATCGACCGAGTTGATCTTTTACTAAAATCATGAACAAAGGTGATAGTCACATTGTTTCTAAACCTCCCTATTTTGACAGTTCTAACTATGCCTCTTGGAAGGCAAAAATGAAAAGTTTTTTTATATCACTAGATGGAGCTTTTTGGGAATCAATAGTAAGAGGTTGGGAACAACCGATTGAGGAAATCACAAAAAAATCTAATAGAGAAGAAATTGGAAAATTTGTATAACAACTTATTGGTACCAAACCTAAAGACTATTTCACTTAGACAGACATGGAGAAAATGTTATATATAGCAAATGGAAAGATGTTAAACGCCATTAACTGTGTTATCTCACCTGATGAATTCAAACGTATAATGACTTGTTTGACAGCCAAAAATGCTTGGGACATCTTAGAAAGAACACATGAGGGTACCTCAGTTGTTAAAAGGTATAAACTCCAAATTCTTCAATCTAAATTTGATAACATACGAATGGATGAAAGTGAAATGTTTATGGAATTCTACTCAAAGCTAAGTGATATAATAAATTCTATGTGGGCCTTAGGAGAAATAATTCCTGAATCTAAATTATGTACCAAGGTACTTAAAAATCTGCCCAAAAGATTTAAACTTAACGTAGCTGCTATTGAAGAGTATAGAGATGTTTCATTCATGAAAATTGATGACTTACTAAGATCTCTTCAAACCTGTGAACTTTATTTTGAAGATGAAATGCCTAAAAAGAAGTCTGTTGCTTTAAAATCATCCTCAAACATTGAGAAACTTAAAGAAGAAAAATCTAAATCTCACAGTGAGGATGATGTTGTTTTGTTGGCTAAAAAATTCTTAAGAAATTTCAATAAAAAAAAACAAGTTTAAAAACTTTAAAAGAAGTGAGCTAAGGGATAAAAATAGCAACAAATTTATTACCATGAAAGATGCCAACAGATTTAGTACATTGAAGGAAAAAGGAAGAGACAAAGACAAAGAACAAAAATGATTTAATTGTGGAGGTCAATGATACTTTGTTGTTGAATGCCCTTCAAAAATAAATAAGAAAGCCTTAACTAAAGCATATGAAAATACATCTCAATTGGAAAGTGATTCTGATGAATCCACTCAAGATAAATCTGAAGATCTAAAAGGATTCATAGCTTCTATAGTAACTGTTTAAAATGATTCAGAAAGTGAATCAGAAAATGATGATTTTCAAGAGGCTTATGACTCACTTTTTCTGTAAAGTCAAAATCTAGCTAAAAAACTAAGTAAAAGAAAATTTGAAAATACAAAGTTAATGAGCCAGTTGGAAGAAGAAAAATGCATTAATGAAAATCTTGTAAGAACTTTGAAAACTACAAATAAAGAAAATCTTGAATTAAAACAAATTCAAAATGATTTACAAGATAAGTTGAAAAATTATGAGAATGATATTAAAAAACTAGAAGAAATTCGGAGTATCTTATCAGAAGAAATCATTAATGCTCATTCTAAAATAAACAATTTTAAAAAACTCAACTTTGAAAATATTTTTTTCCAAGGACAATACAAATTAGAAAGATTGCTAAATTCAAGTAAAAATCATGTGGACAAAATTGGTCTTCGGTACAACCAAGACAATATAAAAACAGTGAGCCAAACTGTATTTGTTAAGGGTCAATCCTATAGACCTTCAAATATTACTTATTTTTATTGTGCTAAAAAGGAACATTTCAAATTTGAGTACAAACTTAGAAAAAAAAACTTATGGAAAAAAGCAAATCAGAAAAAATTTGAAGTGCAAATTTATGAAAAAAGAAAAGAGATAATATTATCATCGTGAAGATTTGGCTCAAAAATTGAACAAAATTTTAAATGAAAATTCAAATATAACCTTCAAAAATCAGTCTCTAAAAATTTAAAAAACACAACCAATTTGAAATGAGTTCCTAAGTATAAAAGCCTGATTGTGTATACAACATTAAAGTTTGAAAATCAGTAAAAGTGGTACCTTGATAGTGGTTGTTCAAGGCATATGACTGGAAATAAAACTTTTATGTCAAACCTTGTAGATTTAAATGGTGGTTCGGTTACCTTTGGGGATAGAAATCTGGCTAAAATTGTAGGGAAAGAAACCTTAGAATTAAATGTCTCCCTTACCTTAGATGATGTGTTGCTAGTTGATGGTCTTAAACACAATCTTTTGAGTATATCTCAAATATGTGAGAAAAAATATTATGTTACCTTCCGTAATAATGATTGTCAAATTTATAACATTAAAGGTAAAGCTATCCTTAAGGGGTTAAAAACTTCTGATCAATGTTATGCCCTTGAAAATTATCCACCTCCTAGAATAAATTATTGTAATATATTTAAACTTAATGAAGCTGAGTTGTGGCACAAGAGACTAGGACACGTAAAGTTCAAAGATTTGTCAAAATTGAATGACCACATCAAAGGACTGCCCAAGATAAGTAGACCAGCTCAAGTATTTTGTGGTGAGTGTCAAAAGGGTAAACAAGTGAGAGTAGGCCAGAAGAAAGTCAATGTTGTACCAACTCAAAATATGAGTATAGGAGGAAAGGTGTATTTCATGGTTATTGTTGATGACTACACCAGATACACATGGGTAGGTTATCTTAGGAAGAAATCAGATGCATATCATGAATTTAAAATTATTACAAAACGCATTGTGATTAAAAAACAAATACCCATAAATAGAATCAAAAGTGATCATGGGGGTGAATTTGAAAATCACTGTTTTAAAAAATATTGTGAAAAACATAGTACACATCATGAGTTCTCTGCTCCTAAGATACCCCAATAAAATGGGATGGCTGAAAGGAAAAATTGGGTTCTCCAAGATATGGCCACTGTCATACTACACAGCAAGAAGTTACCAAAAAATTTGTGGGCCGAGGTTGTAAATGTCGCATGTAAAATCATAAATAGAGTTTATCTAAGGGCTGGCCTAGATAAAACATCATTTGAATTGTGGACTGGTAGGAAGTCAAATTGTAAGTATCTCAAAGTTTTCGGAAGTAAATGTCATATTCTTAGAGATCGTTAAAGTTTGGGAAAATTCAATGCGAAAAGTGATGAAGGAATTTTTCTAAGATACTCTAACACCAGCCAGCCTATAGAGTTAAAAATCTTAGAACCGGTGCTATAATGGAATCCATTAATGTAGCCATTGATGACCACTCCTCTTTTATACGTGAAACCATAGACTTGGTAGATTAATCTTCAAATCAAATTGACAATCCTCCTTTGTCGTCTTGTTCGACATCCATTAAACTTAAACCAAATAAAAAACATCATATGTCGAACATCATTGGGGATCCTATGATGGGAATAAAAACCATGAAGCAACTAGAAAACACATCTAGTTGTTTTTGCTTCACCTCACAATTAGAACCCAAGAATATTGATGAAGCATTGCTAGATGAAGATTGGGTAAATGCAATGCAAGAAGAGCTGATTCAATTTATAAGAAATGACGTGTGAGATTTGGTACTAAAACCAAAAAATACAAATGTAATAGGTTCCAAGTGGATTTACAAAAATAAAATGGATGAAAATGGGACAATAGTTCGAAATAAGACCCGCCTTGTTGCTCAAGGGTATACACAAATTGAGGGAATCGATTTTGATGAGACTTTTGCTCCTATAGCACGTCTTGAGTCTATACGTATTTTATTGTCTATTGCGTGTTAAGCTTTTTCAAATGGATGTAAATAGTATTTTCTTAAATGGTTTATTAAATGAAGAGGTCTATTTAGAGCAGCCTAAAGGGTTTATGATCCAAAACACTCTAATCATGTCTACAAATTAAAGAATGCACTTTATGGCCTTAAACAAGTCCCACGGGCATGGTATGAAAGACTTACACAATTTTTATTAGATAATGATTTTCAAAGGAGAAGTGTAGACAAAACACTATTTGTTAGAAAATCCAATGAAACTACATTATACCTCAAATATATGTGGATGATATTATGTTTGGGTCTACTAATGAATAAGCTGCTATTAGTTTCTCTAATCTTATGAAATCTGAATTTGAAATGAGCATGGTTGGAGAGCTTAATTATTTTCTTGGGTTACAAATAAAACAACTTAATGATAGGTTCTTTATTTCGCAATCTAAGTATGCTAGAGATCTTGTTAAAAAAATTGGCCTTAAAGGTAGTAAGAACCCAAATACTCCCATGAGTACTACTGTGAAACTATCAAAAGATGAAAATGTACAGGAGCATGATAGGTAGCCTTTTGTATTTGATTACGAGTAGACCCGATATTTCTTTTAGTGTGGGTGCATGTGCACGTTTCCAAGCTAATCCTAAAGAATCCCATGTAAAAGCAGTAAAACGTATAATTAAATATGTATCGGGAACATGTCTATATGGAATTTGGTACCCATTCGATACATCATTTCATATTGCGGGGTACACTGATGCGGACTGGGCCAGAAATTTAGATGATAGAAAGTCTACAAGTGGGGTTGTTTTTACATTGGAAACTGTCTGATTGAATGGCACAGTAAAAACAATCCTCAATATTCCTTTCGACTGCAGAAGCTGAATATATAGTCTCAGCAAGTTGCTGCACTCAACTTGTTTGGATGAGACAAATGCTCGTCGATTATAGCATGACAGGAGGAACGATGACTCTCCACTTTGATAATACAAATGCCATCAATATTTCTAAGAACCCTGTCCAACACTCTCGAACCAAACATATAGACATTAGACATCATTTCATTCGAGAGTTAGTTGAAGAGAAAACCATCGAGTTTGAGTATATTTCCACTGACAATCAATTGGTTGATATAATGACAAAACCACTTGACTCAATTCGTTTTCTTGCTCTGAGAAAATCAATTGGGGTGTGCACTGTATTCTAAATATTTCTGATACAATGATTAGTCAGTGGGGATGATATTTCAAAATCAATAAAAATAAAAAAAATTAATAAAAAAAGGGATTTAGTCTCGAGGCCTCGAGCCATCCCTCGAGCCCTCGCGGTCGAGTTCAGTTCCTCGTGTTCAGTTCGGTACCTCCCTTACAATCATCGTCAACGAGGCCTCGGCGATTTCACTTGAGCCCTCGCCATCGCGTTAAGGTGGTCCCCTGTTTTTAAATCGACCCAAGTTGCTTTTGGAACAACCGTTAGACCTCAGTTAGGGCTCCCACAGTCGGCAACGCGCAAACGAAAATGGGATTTTTGTGTTTTTCGTTTCCCGTCATCTCTTCTCTCTCGGTGTCTTGATCGGTTTGGTTTTGCGATTCCAGGTATTATCCCTTCTTCGATTTTACCCTCTTTTAACTATTATTTGTTTCAATTTTTCTGAGTGAGAATTCCTAGGAAAAAATTAGGGAGTTGTCCTAAACAGTACAAAAAGATGCTTGTGGAGTCATGCCACATCGTCTTCAGCTGCCACCCAGTCTCCTCCTCCACCCTGGAGACGAAAGAAAACCAGGGCTTATAAAAACCCTGATCGGTCTATTCTGTCTGCCCCTTTGTCGGTTTCTTCTTCTTCAGAAACAACAGAGGCTGCACCTCAAGAAACCTCAGTGGCTGCATCTTCACCTCCTTCTCGTCCCTCTCCTAGCTCGTCCAGACGATCTCACTCGTCTAACTTACATCTTGAAGGTTCTAAGGCCTCCTCCCCTCCTTCTAATCCTCCCAGTGCTACCTTTTTCGACCTGTTTAGAAGGAGCTGTCACGCCCCGACCTTAAGGGTGGGCCCGGAACGCTACAAATTTTTTTTTTTTTAAAGCTAACACTACACTCACGAATTCTAACTCGGCTGGATCAACGGTTAGGTCCAAAGGTCACACATGATCTCAACATGTAGACTCAAACATATAACATAAGTCTACCCAACATAAACACAACCGCAAACATAATCACATAATTCCAACAATGAATTATTATTACAATCATCAGAATAACTACGGATACATGGTAGTTTAATACATTACATTAATGCAAACTAAGTACCACACCCGATACTTTACATAAGCAAATGGTTCTAAAAACCAAAAAGCAAAGACAAGGGAATTCCCCTCAGTGAGAATCCAAAAGCAAAGTCGCAACTTATCCACCCTAAGCTTCAAATAGAGGGTTCTCCTCCTCGGGTACATCTCCTGAAAGGTGAGTGGGGTGAGCTAACTAGTCCAGTGAAGGAAATATAACAATGCAGTTTAATGAAACATCAGGTTAGTACATAATCAACATATGCAATATAATATCTCATGCTTGATAATCATCAAATATAATTTCATCATCATTTCCACAATTCATCATCTTATCCAATAGTGTTGTCATCCAACGTAACGCTTACATAGTACGCTGAGACCATTGTATTAAGTCCCGACAAATATAGCGTCGACCTAGAAGTGAAGTCACTCAGTGCCCGACCAATAGAGTCGGCCTGGAATTAAATACAATAGTATATACACTATAGTATTAAGAGAAGAGGGTTAGTACATTTTTAATTTATTAAGGGCATAAACATCACATGCATCAATAATCAAACAAGATTTTACACTAAAAAACTGGGTTCCTCGGAACAAGCCTCGGAACCAAGTATTGTGGCTTCGGATCATCCGAACCACTGCTTAAGCTAGTCACTAACTTCGGACCTTGGGTTTATCTTCGGATCGTCCGAAGATCAGGTCTCGGATCGTCAGAAGGTCCTTTTGAACCGAAAAATCTGAAAAACAGGTCTCGATGGGTCTCTGTCTCTCGGATCATGGCGAGTGAAGCTCGGATCATCCGAGAGGGGTTTGGTCCTTCCGAACAAAGCTCGAAACATCCGACTTAGACTGGCTAGCCTCGGACGCTTTGGGACTTCGGAATGAAGATCGGAATGTCCAAAGGTCACTCTCGGACAGTCCGAAGGGTGATACCCTCAGACCATCCGAAGTATAACTCTCGGCCGAAACAGGAAGTGAAATACGAATCCAGAAACAGTGGGTTTCCTGGATTTCATTTTCACATCCAACCTGTTAGATGGACTCCTCAGTGAGTCCTTTTTCCATAGGGAGTGGTTTGAAACTTTAAAACTTAACAGGCTATTAGATTTTAACACCAAAACCACAATGGTACAAGAAATTCCATAAGTTTTCTTAACTTCAAAACCATTTTATTCACTCAAAACTTGGACAAATTTGTTTTTTCTTGATTCTAAACCGATTGAAATTTAAAAAGGAACACATTGGTTACCTTCACTTGAGTTCCTAGGCTGAAAATCTGATTTTTTGAAAATTCCTCCTTCTAAGCTATGGTTGAAAAAAGTTTTGAAAAAACAGAGACAAGGGAGAGATCGGCTGGAAACTCAGAGGGCAGCTGAGACTAAGAGAGAGATGGAAATCTGAGGGAGTAAACCCAGATGAACCATCAGGCATTATATAGAGCCATTGATCAAATCATGGAGGCCAGCCAGAGGCTGCATACCGCTGCTGCCTACATCCCGAACAGTAACCGCATTGTTTGGGCGTTGGTTGCAGATAAGTCCCTCTAGACTTTCGATTTTACAAATAAGCCCTTATTTGATAAAAACTCGATTTTTAACTAAAAACAATACTTTTAAAGCTGAAAAAAATCAATCCAACCTAACAGATAAGTTGGGTTTAAAAGCTCTAATCACCATAAAAATTTAGAGATTTAAAAATACCAAAAATCATAGATTTAAATAAAAATCACAATTTAACACTATTTACGTGATTTAACTTGTATTTAAATAAAACGATTTAAAATTCTCATTTTTGGTGTTTGAAAGAATAAAATAGACCATACTAAAATGGTCTAATATACTATACTTGTTTCAAAAATTACCTCATTTCCAAAACCACTTAAAAATATTTATTTATTCTTTTCGCGGTCTTGATGGGAGGTTTTAAATACTATTTTCTGAAAATAAAATTATTTTAAAATCAGAAATAGGAATCCTTGATTAAGGAGAATATTATCATCCAATAATAATCACATAATAACACAATTTATAAAATAATAATAATAAGCGGTAAATTAACATTTTGCCCCTCCATCTAGACGAGCTGCATCACTGAGTTTTAGAGCTAAGATTGGGCCAACCTGGGCTTTTCACTAAGACCTAACCGTAATCTTCGAGATTAACCTGTCTAAGCAGGATTTATTAAGCTAAACTATGCTTAATCTTGGTTAGGGTATTACATCCTACCCCCCTAAAAGAAATTTCGTCCCGAAATTTAAGACAAACCCATACCTTTTTGTCCAGTTAACAAGACAGGAAACACTTCCGCATCATCGATTCAGGTTCCCACGTCGCGATGTTGCCACAACACTCGTACTAGAGGAATAGACTTCCTCCGGAGCTCTTGAGTCCGGTGCCCTTGGATTTTTACTGGCACTTCTTCAAAAGTTAAAGTCCTCCGAGACTTCAATATCTTCAAAACTTATCACATGCGATGGATCAGACTCTTACTTCCTTAACATAGACATGTGAAAAGTACTATGCACTCTTTTCAAAGTTTGAGAAAGGTCTAACTGATAGGACACTTCCCCTATCCTCTTCAAGATTTCAAAAGGTCCAACATATCGAGGTGATAGTTTTTCCTTGCGCCCAAACCTTTGCACTCCATGACGTGATGCCACACGTAAGAAAACTCGGTCGCCAACAACAAACTCCAAAGGTCTTCGTCTTTTGTCAGCATAACTTTTGTCTGCTCTGGGCTGTCTTGAGACGTTGTGTGATCGCTTCAACTTGTTCTGACGTCTCACGTACTAGGTTAGGTCCTAACAGTGCTTTGTCTCCTACCTCTGTCCAACAAAGAGGTGATCTGCAACGTATACCATACAGAGCCTCGTATGGTGCCATATGTACACTAGAGTGATAACTGTTGTTGTAGATGAACTCAATCAAAACCAAGTGATTTTCACAACTTCCTTACATATCCATCACACAAGCTCTTAGCATATCCTTTAAGGTTTGAATGATTCTCTCAGATTGACCATCCGTCTGAGGGTGAAAAGTAGTACTGAAGCACAGCTTAGTCCCCAACTCCTCTTGCAGTCCCTGCCAAAACCTTGATACAAACCTAGGATCTTTATCAGATACAATAGATACATGTATTCCATGCAATCTGACTAGCTCCTTTAAATACAATCTACTTAGAGAAGTCAAGGAATCAGTCTTTTTGATAGGCAGAAAGTGAGCTGATTTCGTCACTCGATCAGCTATTACACAAATAGCGTCATTCTTCTTAGGAGACTTCGGGATTCCGGTTACAAAGTCCATCGTGATATGCTCCCATTTCCATTCAGCCACTTCTAAAGGTTGCATCTTTCCACCAGGTCATTGATTTTCGCTTTCACTTGTTAACAAGTTAGGCACTTTGACACAAAATCTGCTACCTCTCACTTCATACCTTTCCACCAGAACAGTCGCCGCAAGTCATGATACATCTTTGTACCAGCAGGATGTACTGCAAAGCGAAAACGATGAAAGTGATCAAGCACTTTTCTCCTTCACTCGTCTGACTTTGGTACAAAAAGTCTATCTTTGAAAGTCAGACCTCCATCCGCCTTGATCTTCCAATCCTCCAGAGTCGTTCCTCCTGAAAGCTGAGTCGTCAACTCCTTTGTTTCTAGATCGCTCTGTTGTCCTTCCAACACCAATTTAATTACCTCGGGTTGCAGAACCAAACTGTGGATTCTCGCTGACTCGTTCCCTTCGATTAGCTCCAGATCATATTCTGACAGAACTTCCAACATCTTCCACTGCAAGGACGCCATCCTCACCACGTTGCTATGAGACTTCCTGCTCAAGGCATCAGCCCCTACGTTGGCCTTTCCTGGGTGATAAAAGAGACTGAAGTTGTAATCTCCCAGGTACTCCATCCGTCTTCGCTGCCTCATATTCGGGTCTTTTTTAGTGAAGATATACTTGAACGAGAAGACGACGGCTGCCAACTCCAAAACATGAGCCGAGTAGTTCTGCTCATGTCCCTTCAATTGCCTGGAACATAAGCTACCACCTTCCCCTCTTGCATCAGCACACAACCCAAACCAAACTTAGACGTATCGCAATAAACATTATAACCTCGTCCTTGTTCCGGTATTATCAAAACTGGAGACGTAGTCAACTTCTTCTTCAACTCTTGGAATGTTTTTTCACAAGCTTCGCTCCACTCGAACTTAACGTTCTTCCTCGTCAGCCAAGTCATCGGCACCGCGATCTGGGAGAAGTGTGGGATAAACTTTCAGTAATATCCTGCTAATCCCAGAAAGCTTCTGATCTCGAACAAGTTCTTGGGACTTTCCCAAGTCTTCATTGTTTCCGCCTTCGCTGGATCTACTGAGATCCCTTTTGGAGACACCACGCGTCCCAGAAACTACACTTGAGTCAACCAAAATTCACACTAGCTCAGCTTAGCGAACAAGTGATGATCTCGAAGAGTATGAAGAACAATGCGCAGATGACGCTCGTGCTCTTCCTCGGACGACGAAAAGATCAAGATATCGTCTATGAAGACTATCACAAACTCTCTCAGGTACGGTCGGAAAACGTGATTCATCAAATCCATAAACATAGCTGACGCGATAGTCAAACCGAAAAGCATCACCACAAACTCGTAAAACCATACTGCGTCCAGAAAGCAGTCTTAGGAATGTCTTCCTCTTGAATCCGCAACTGAGGTAAACAGAACTTAGATCGATTTTCGAAAAGCATCTCGATCCTCTCAAAAGATCAAAAAGGTCGTCTATTCTAGGCAACAGATACTTATTCTTAATAGTTATATGGTTAAGTCGCCGGTAATCTATACACATCCTCATCGATCCATCATTTTTTTTCACAAAGAGAGCAGGTGCACCCCATGGCGAGTTGCTCTGACAGATAAAACTAAGACTAAGAAGCTCATCTATCTGTATAGCTAGCTCTTTCTATTCAGCCGGTGCCATCGATAAAGTGCCATGGAAATTGGAGATGTTCCCGGCTGTAGGTCTATAACAAACTCTATCTCTCGGCTTGCAGGTAGCCTAGCCAACTGGTTAGGAAACACATCCATAAACTCACACACCACCCGAGGAGCAACAGACCCTACACCACCTACATCTTCCCAACCCATGCTCACCACCATACTACCAGGATATGCCCTAAGGTCAGAGAAACTGACTCTTATCTTCTCATAGGGTACCAACTTCTCCATAAACCTCTCACTGGTTGAGGAGACCCCAAAAATTCTCCTCTGAGAGCAGTTGATTAAAACCTCAAAAACTGACAACCAATCTATGCCAAGGATGATGTCAAAGTCCGTCATTTCCAACACAAGAAAATCATAGGACAACTCCACACCGCTGATTCTCAAAACACACGATCTACACCTTTGGTTTACCAAAGCTCTCTTACCCAAGGGTGATACTACCATTAGAGGCTTAGCTACTTTTACCAGTTTCAAACCCAATCTTTCACAACAAGCTCTACAAATAAAGGAATGCAAAGAACCGGTATCAAAAAACACTCGTGCCAAAAGACTGAAAAGAATAAGGGTACATTCCATCATTGTATTCTCCATCGGCTCTTCCTTCTGAGTCCCAATCGTATAGACTCTCCCCTGAGTGGTCTGAGGACGTCCCTATCCTCTCCCCTGACTGTTCCGTCGTGGTCCATTCCTTGGTGCCACGAGCCTCTGGAGGTTTACTGAGAACCTCAACCAACAAATGGTTGCGCCACTGAAAAAGAAGTTCCTGCGCCTTGCGAAGGTGTAGCTCTACCGTGATGGGGGCAGTTCCTAAACAGGTGCCCGGTCTACTTGCAATGGTAGCACGCCTTCTCTCCTCCTGATGGGCAGAACTTAGAAGTATACCCACGCTGGTTGCAGGTATAGCATACAAATTGTCGGGAGTCAGACCGACTTGACTGTCCCGTGCTAAGTTGTCTCTTCTTGAAGAAAAGAGCTCTTCTGGTTGAGCTTGGTCTTCTTGTTGGAAGAAGGTTTCTGGAAGTTGTCTGTGCTCCTATTGATGGAGTCCACTGCTTCCACCTTCGAAGCCCGATCAATGATCTCCTCCAAGATGTCGAAAGTTAGGCAGGTCACTTGCTGCTGCAGAAACGGTCGGAGTCCATTCTCAAAATGCTAGAACTTCTCATCTTCGTTCGCCGCTATCGAAGGCACGAACTACATCAAATCGATGAACTGCATGGTATACTGTGCCACAGAGTCGAAACCTTGCTGGATGTTGAGGAATTCTCTCTTCCTCGCTTCCTGGACGGTCTTCGGAAAGTAACGGGCCAGAAAGGCTGCAGAAAACTCTTCCGAAGTCATTGGCTCGTGGTTACGAACCAAATTCTTTATTTCCCACCACTCGTAAGCATTTCCTTCCAACTGGTACACCGCCAACATTACCCTCAGGTCGTCTGCAATGGCTAAGGTGTTCAGGATCCTGCTAATCTAAGTTAGCCAGTTCCTCATTTGTACTTGGGTCCTCGGTCCCCGAAAAGCTTGTCGGGTTCAATGGCTTGAACTCTTTTAGAGCTGAGGTGGCTCTCTCCTCTTGCGTTTGGATAGGAGGGCGTCGCATATTTTCAGCTATTTGCTGAAATGCTTTCATTGCTGCGCGAATGGCCTCATTGGGTAAATCGTGGGGTGGAAGACATGTCCTCTTCCCAGGGCATTTGTTTCCGTTAGCGTTAGGTCCTGATATCTGTTATTTACATTTGTAAATATCACTTAATTATTTTAAGAAACTTGTTAAGGCAAAACACACAAGTTGCACAATTCAATAGAAATCATTCAAATTGCATTATAATTACAAGGGTTAGTAAGGTTTGAAAACCCTTCAAAACGACAAAACAAGACTCAACCTTTACAAAAATAATCTCCCCGATTCCTCGACACTATGTAATCTAATCTTTCGAAGAAGACCTTGCATCATCACCAAATTAATAGAAGTTGTCAGGGCAAGTTGCTGACTTGTGCTCGAACACTCCACAGGTCAAACAGGGTATGATCCCTGGTCCTCCAACATAAGGACAGTTGGTCCTTGCGTCCCCATGCCCTCGAAGTCAGCAAACAGGGCAGATGACGTCAATGGGGTAGGGGTAATAAGTACAGTTGTGCCCCTCCTGATTGTACAATTCGCACATATAGTCCGACAACTCATCCAAAGTCGGAGTAGCGGGAGAAGTTTGGGATATCTCCCACATCCTCCTCAGGTACAAAGGTTGGAGCAACCTCAACATTGTACTCGAGCGATTCTACTTCCATGTCCTCATGGGGTACAACTTCATTGATAAAGTTTGGTACGCTGGAATCATTCGAAGAAGAAACCAAATCTATCGGACAGCTAGGGGTCAATAACAATTGCAGTTCTAAACCAAAAACAAGTCTAATTAGGTTGTAACCTATCACAGTCCTAGAGTTTGAGTAGAAACTCTGATACTAAGCTGTCACGCCCAGACCTGAAGGGTGGGCCGGAATGCGACTGATTTTTTTTTTAAAGCTAAAACTACACTCACGAATTCTAACTTGGTCGGGTCAACGGTTAGGCACAAAGGTCACACATGATCTCAACATGTGGACTCAAACATATATCATAAGTCTACCCAACGTAAACACAACCGCAAACATAATCACATAATTCCAACAATGAATTATTATTACAATCATCAGAATAACTACGGATACATGGTAGTTTAATACATTACATTAATGCAAACTAAGTACCACACCCGATACTTTACATAAGCAAGTGGTTCTAAAAACCAAAAAGCAAAGATAAGGGAATTCCCCTCAGTGAGAATTCAAAAGCAAAGTCGCAACTTATCCACCTTAAGCTTCAAATAGAGGGTTCTCCTCCTCGGGTACATCTCCTGAAAGGTGAGTGGGGTGAGCTAACTAGCCCAGTGAAGGAAATATAACAGTGCAGTTTAATGGAACATCAGGTTAGTACATAATCAACATTTGCAATATAATATCTCATTCTTGATAATCATCGAGTATAATTTCATCATCATTTCCACAATTCATCATCTTATCCATTACTGTTGTCATCCAACATAACGCCTACATACTACGTTGAGACCATTGAATTAAGTCTCAACACGGTTAAAATACATCCTTGCAAGTACATCTCCGGCCCTCGCATGGCCGATACTGACACTCCTCAAGTCAACAACTGTAGACACCCATGGTCTAGTAGACGTAAACCATCTCACACACATGCCCGATATTGGTTCAATATTTAAGGGCACGTGTAAGCAGTATTACATATCTCATATGATCAACATTATAAACATTTATAAACATCATAAGCATTTCTTTCAACAGTGCATCATGTCTAGGCACATGGGTGGGTTCATCAAATCTGAAACCACTCATTGCTCAAGATCCATCTCAATAAAATCTGATTAAACCTACTGCAAAGTTAAGTTCTCTCACCGTAAATGTGTGGTATCGCGGTCTATGTTCAACAAGCAAGCAAGTGCACAATCAATAATAAGTCAACATACATAGCATTTCAATGCATACATACAAGTAGTATTTCAAAACCATACTTGTTTTCCAAAAAATCTTCAAGGTAAATGGAATTGAGTCTCCTACTTGATTTCAAACCATTTTAAGTTACAATAATCCACAATTTTTTATAATAAGGCGCTCAGCCCAAAACTTATATTTTCTTTTGGGCATGACCAGATTGACTTATTGAATTAGGTTTAAATACTCAGGTCACTTCTCGGTTGTCTTCTGGATAGGACCAGATTTGACATGTTGAGTAAAGCCTCGAGGTCACTCAGTGTCCGACAAATATAGCGTCGGCCTGGAAGTGAAGTCACGCAGCACCCGACCAATAGAATCAGCCTGGAAGTGAATATAATAGTATATACACTATAATATTAAGAGAAGAGAGTTAGTATATTTTTAATTTATTAAGGGCATAAACATCACATGCATCAATAATCAAACAAGATTTTACACTAAAAAACTGGGTTCTTCGGAACCAGGTACTGTGGCTTCGGATCATCCGAACTACTGCTTAAGCTAGTCACTGACTTCGGACCTGGGGTCTGTCTTCGAATCGTCCGAATATCAGGTCTCGGATCGTCTGAAGGTCCTTTCGAACAGAAAAATCTGAAAAATAGGTCTCGGTGGGTCTGTGTGTCTCGGATCATGCCGAGTGAAGCTCGGATCGTCCGAGAGGGGTTCTGTCCTTCCGAACACAGCTCCAAACATCCAGGTGAGACTGGCTAGCCTCGGAGCTTCGGGACTTCGGAATGAAGCTCGAAACGTCTGAAGGTCACTCTCGGACAGTCCGACGGCTGTTACCCTCGGACCGTTCGAAGTACAACTCTCGGACCATCAGAGAGTCGTCTTCCTCCACAGTCTGCAACAACAGATAGTGACGCCGAAACAGGGAGTGAAATACAGATCCAGAAACAGTGGGTTTCCTGGATTCGGTTTTCACATCCAACCGGTTAGACGTACTCCTCAGTGAGTCCTCGTTGCATAGGGAATGGTTTGAGACTTTAAAACTTAACACGCCATTAGATTTTAACACCAAAACCACACTGGTACAAGAAATGCCATGATTTTTCTTAAACTTCAAGACCATTTTACTCACTCAAAACTTGGCCAAATTTTATTTTTCTTGATTCTAAACCGATTGAAATTTAAAGAGGAATACAATGATTACCTTCACTTGAGTTCGTAGGTTGAAAATCTTGTCTTTTGAAAATTCCTCCTTTTAAGCTACGGTTGAGAAAAGTTTTGGATAAACAGAGACAAGGGAGAGATCGACTGGAAACTCAGAGGGCAGCTGAGACTAAGAGAGAGATAGAAATTTGAGAGAGTAAACCCAGCTGAACCAAGAGGCATTATGTAGAACCATTGATCAATGCATGGAGGCCAGCCGAAGGCTACATGCCGCTGCTGCCTACGTCCCGAACAGTAATTGTACTGTTTGGGCGTTGGTTGCATATAAGTCCCTCTACACTTCCGATTTTGTAAATAAGCCCTTATTTGATAAAAACTTGAATCACCATAAAAATTTGGAAATTTAAAACTCACCAAAAATCATATATTTAAATAAAAATCACAATTTAACACTATTTATGTGATTTAACTTGTGTTTAAATAAAATGATTTAAAATTCTCATTTTTGGGGTTTGAAAGAATAAACTATATTATACTAAAATGATCTAACATACTATACTTGTTTCAAAAATTACCTCATTTCCAAAACCACTTAAAAATATTTATTTCTCCCTTTCGGGGTTTTGACGGGCTGTTTTAAATACTATTTTCTGACAATAAAATTATTTTAAAATTAGAAATAGGAATCCTTGATTAAAGAGAATATTATCATCAAATAATAATTACATAATAACACAATTTATAAAATAATAATAATAAGCGGTAAATTACCATTTTGCCCCTCCAGCTGGATGAGCTGGATCACTGAGTTTTTGAGCTCAGATTGGGCCACTCGTGGGCTTCTTAATAAGCCCTAACCGTAATATTCGAGATTAACCGGTCTAAGCAGGATTTATTAAGCTAAACTATGCCTAATTTGGGTCAGGGTATTATAGGAACATTCGTTTAAAAACTTCAACGTCGAGCGTACTTTTTACCTTCCGAACCTTGAAAAATACAATACTTTTAAAATCCTTCAACAGGTAGGCTGGGAAAATGTTCTAAATTGGGGTGGCATTGCCTACCCATCTATGGTAAAGGGTCTGTGTTCATCTATTCATAAATCCATAGATGGCCCTTCTCATTCCTTCTCGGTGAAATTCTCCAATCGAGAAAAACTTCCTGTGACACCTGAGCTAATTTCTCAGCTCATGAACATCCCTATGTTTAAAGGTGGGGACATTTCTGCAGCCCGACATGAGATAGCTCCTGAAGACTCCCACAGGATCATTTGTAAACTATGTGGTTGTGATGTCGACGGGGAAGGAAAACTTCAAATCCATTCTTCTACTCTCATTCCCAAGTACAAGATCCTTCATTTGATCTTTACTTTTAATGTCTATCCTCATCTGATGAATAAATCCCAACGTAGTGACTACATGGTCAATATCTTGTATGCTGTAGCTATGGGACGAAAAATCTGTCTTCCCTCATTGATTTGTGAACATATCAAGTGTTTTTGGAAGTCCTCTGGCCATGGTGCCGTTCCCTTCTGCTATTTGCTTACCCGCCTTGGTACTCATTTCGGGATGGTTCCTTACCCTGGAGAAGTTCGTTTCAATGTGCGACCTTTGACAAAGACAGGAATTGAGAGAAGTCTTGGTTCGTCTCGCCCATCGTCTGGATGCTCACCCATTTCCGCTCCCTCTACTGATCGGCGGAGTTGTAAAGCTGCTACTAGTCCTTCGCATTTCATTGATCGTAAGTATTTCGATGAGAGTTTGCCGAGCTGGAAAATCGTCAAGAGTCGTTTCTGTCTGATATGAGTAAACGACAAGATTGTCTCCTTTATCAACATCAAGAGCTCTCCGTGTATGTAAGAACATCAATCAGGCGCATCTTCCACTCTCTTCACCAGATTTCAGATTCATGCTGCCGTAATGATGCTACATTTCCTCCCTCTCCTCCTTTTGATTGAAGATTTTATGCTAGGACTATGTCTGTTTTGTTTACTTTCAAGCTACTTTTGGTACTGTAACAGATAAATCTTTCACTTACTGTGTTGTTGATGCTTGTCTGTTCGGAAATTTAGCTTCCCATGTGATATCTATTTGCATCTCTTATGTTACTATAAGATTTCTTGTGCTATATGTTTGCATATCTTCTATTTCTATTCAACTCATCTTTGTCAATGTTCTTGACAAAAAAGGGGAGTAAAATAAATGTGTTAATGTTGAAGGGGAGCATACAGTCCCACCAGTTTCTATCTATTTTTGTATGCAGGAAAATAATTGTGTTTTGCAGGCACATATTAAGGGAGAGACATTTGTGATATTAGAGGGTTAAATATCATTATAATTTTATTTGTTAAGGAATGACTTGTGTAGATATGTAATTTTTGGGAAATTGATGTAATGGGTAGATCTTAGATTTTTATTACGAAATTAACAAAGGGGGAGATTGTAAGTGCCCCGGTTCGTCCGAGTCACCCTTATTGTCAATTACGTGACTCAGTTAGACTTGCCTTAGAAGTATGTGAAGATCTACTATGCAATTGAAGAATCTACACCTAATATGTTATTAGCACACAGGTAAGTGAACCTTAGGAGACTTTAAGCTAAGTCAAATAACTTAAAAGTCAATTGGTTATAAACTGGAAAATAAGAATTTAATTGACTTTTAGTCTCGAGGCCTCGTGCAGTCTGTCGAGGCCTCGCAACCAATCTTGTGCTGAGTTGTATTTTGGACAACTGCAACTCAGCTGACCCTGTGTTTTGCTGACTGAGTCTCTTATAGATTTAGGAAATTAAATCTGTATTCCTTTAATTGGAAGTTTATTATGGTAATAAGATATATCCACATGTTGAAATGTTAACTTCCACCTCACATGTTTTTGAATACATAACCGTTGGGAGCTGGCTTTTTTTGATATAAATGGAAAAGCTCATCCATGAGATTTAAGATGATTTACAATCATCAATTTCATCCTTGATTGATAACTGAGATAAATTAACTGTCAATCATGCACGGTGGTATCTTAGTTGGCTGGATATTAACTGTTTGAAAGATAGAATAACTTATGGAGATTTCTGAGTTGACTTTCCATGTTTACCGCCACGAGGCCTCATTGGAATCCTTGAGGCCTCGTAGGCGTGACTGGCTACAAAAATGCAGACAGTCTTATAAATAACAGTAAGCTGAATGAAGTGAACACCGAATACACACAGAGAAAAAATTGGAAAAATATAACAGTGTGACCAGAGCAATTAGCCTCCTCCCTTTACACCTTCTTTATCATCTTCTTTCATAGATGTTTGGGTAATCAATACCCCAGTCCTGATGAAGCTTAAGGTGTTCACATAGGACCTTAAAACCAGTTATATCCAAGTCTTATACTGTTGTGCCGATAATCACTCTGATGGAAGGAGCACACAGATCAAGTAAAGAACAAAGAGCTTAAAGGAAATCGGATAAGGCCCAAGGCAAGTATTTTTTCTTCTTTTTATTTCAATCATTGTAAAGTGGATTAGAACAGTGTTTTCGAACCACTAAAAAAAATAGGTGTAGTGGATTAGACCGATTGGGTTGAACCTCTATAAAAACTAGGTTGTACTATTTGGGTGTGAGACCCGTATATAGTATATTTAGGACGACCCTAGAGTTGGGAAGTCTGACAGTGGACGTAGGTTTGTTGAAAACAAACCACTATAAAATATCTGTGTTTATATGTGGCTGATGCTTTGAATTGATTGCTTGGATTGAATACTGTTTCACATACATACACTTATATTGATCGGTCAGTTTTATTAAACAGTTGTTTATTTCACGGTGAAAGGATTTCATTAAATAATTCATACACTTAGATTAAAATTCGGTTGAGAAATTTTAAAAGGGAATTAAAATTGAAAACCGACCTATTTACCCCTCTCTAGTTCGTGCATTACTCTAGTAACGGAATTTAAATTTAGACCACTGATGTGATGGGCCATTCACAAAGTAGTCTTTAAGCTCTAGTTGAAGAGTTAAAGCATGACTTATCATGAATCGAATTTCAATTAAATAATACGTAATATTTGATGAATTAAATAATATCTAATGATTTTTATAAGATTAAATTTAAAATTTTAGAGCCAAAGCTACTTCAAATTTGTTATTTTATTATATAAATTAGTCTAATCCAACAAAAATTAAAGAAATTGACCTAACTTAATCAGTAAAATAGGGTTGACTCAATAGATCATAAACTATTTTTTAAATACATCGATATAATATAAGTACCTAAATTTAAATGTGTTGATTCTACTTAATCATTTAGTAATTTCTTAATCTACTTAACTCGAATCAAATCTAACTCATTCAACCTCAACAATATTAAACTTATCAATCCAACTGTTTTAATGTAGTTACTAAATGAATTAACTTCACCTGAATACCTAATCAAGCTTAAATGAAAGGACCTAGACTCACTCGTACCCATCTTAAGTTGTTTATTAATTGAGTTAACATAACTCAAAATGATCTATTTATTAAACAAGCTGACACAATCTAAAAAATCTAAATGATTAATATGACTAGTAAATAAAATAATGATGTAGGCATCGAGACTAACTCAAGCTCAGGCGAAGATGGCCTGACTCAACTGAACCTAATTGAGGAAATTACTCTCTAAATTTAACATCTGACCAATGGAAGGAAGATAGGCCCTTAAGCATAGCCTGTTGTAGCCTATTCACCAATTGTGGACTTGGGCCTCCTAAGGTTATAGACCCGAGCTCCTTCGCAGCCCATAGAAAAGGCCCATGAAATCTGACTCACATTTCACACTCATGTAGACCCCAATCTCCATGCCATATTGGCAAATTAGCAATGTGAATACCAACGTGTGGACCCCTTACTGTGGAGGCAAACAAAGAAAGGAAGCCAGCCTAATCACTATAGGTAACTGCTTTCTGAATGGCGAAAATACAGGTATTTGATTTATAAATCCAACCAGATAAGAAGATAAGAAGATAAGGAAAGATGAAAGTAGCAAGCAGGAAGAGATGAAGCAACTAACGATGCTGCTGGGTTATCAACAGCAAAAGGAGGGAAGGATAAGATCAGGCCATAGTGCTGAAAATTCGGGTGAAGACTACCGAAAGGAGGGAAGGATAAGATCAGGCCATAGTGCTGAAAATTCAGGTGAAGACTACAGAACATTTTGGAGGAAGGTAAAAAGGAAAGTGAATTTTGCGCCAACAGTTGTTCTCACTTTGCACCGAATTTAGTGAAATTTCACTTTTGCCCATGATTCCTTGGTTGTCTTTCATTGTTTTTTTTTCCTAAGGTTGAAACTCGGGTTGGATTCAATTTATAAAAAATTGTTGAATCTGACTCGACTCAATCTGATCTAAATTTCTGACTCAATTAAAATCGAGTATTGTTTTATAACTTAATATGCTCAGATTAAATTGAATAACTTTTAAATTTCTTAATCCAACTTAAATTTCATATAAATTTTCTTGAGATATAAAAAAAATAATCCAAACAAATTAATTTCCCAAGTCAAGGTTCATCCTTACTTTTTTTCCCATCGTTTCTCTTTTCACCCTTTTCAATCGTTTCCTGTCTCGCACTAAGGGATCCTTCCTCTTGCACGTGTACCTCTTTCAATCCTTCACTCTCACACAACAATTATTCCTCTTCCCTCTCGTTTGCAGGCTCCCCTCTTCTCTTATTTTCCTCTTGTTCGTGATTTCTATCTTCTCATTTTCCATTCTCATTTATAAAATTATAAAATGTTATTTTGAAAACATTTTCTTCAAACCTCTACCTTTCCATTTTGTTAATCTATAATCTGTGAAGTTTTAAAAATCAAATTAAGAATGGGTGACTTTCATTTTTTACATAATATTTTTTATTAAATTGAACGTTTTCAGTTTAAAAAAATAAAAGTAAAAAATCGAGAGAGTTTTTCAGTGTTAAAAATAAAACTAAAAATTGAGGGAGTTTACAGTGTTAAAAAAATAAATTAAAATAAAAGAGAGTTTTCAGTTTTAAAAAATAATATATGAAAAATGAGAAAGTTTTCAGTTTTTTAAAATAAAATTAAAAATTGAGAGAGTTTTCAACTTTTAAGAAGTTAATAAAAAAAATAAGAGAGCTTTTAGTTAAAAAAAAAAAAATTAAAAGAATGAGAGATTTTCAGATTAAAAAAAAATGAAAAATCAATGTTTTCAATGGGGTTAGTTTGATCGTCATATCTTCACCTTTGTAAGTGGAGGGTCTTAGGATCAAATCCCACTCAACATAAAAAAGGGCCACTTCTTATAATTTGTAGCTATGTGTGTAAAGATGGAGATGGTCAAAGGATTAGTCAAATAAGACGCTGACTAGATTAGGTGAGGCACCTAAGTACCTCTAGTGAAAGAGGAGAAGAAGAGCCGGTTGGGGAGAGCGATGCAGCAGCAGAGCAGGCATGGGCGGTTGGGGATGGCAGCGGGATGGCGGTGATCATTGAGCAGAGCAGTAGGATTTTGGGGTTTGAGAGCGATTAAAATGGGAGGGAGAGGAAAGGAATAGTTAATGAAAGTGGAAAGGCAATACAGGAAGAAACAATTTTCTATGTAGGATTATCAATGTTTATGGTGTACATATCATCACCCTTTTCTATCTCATCATTTTTAAATAACTTTAAATTATTGTTTTAAACTCTTAATTTTGTACTTCAATGTGTGGCACACTTTAGCCCGAAACAGGTGGCTCATTAGGAAGTCCACAAAAATATCATCTTAGTTGAATTAATAAAGCTATGTTATTTAAGCACTTCAAACTCTAATAAGTTGAAATTATTTTCAAATCTTTAAATTTTTGCACTTATAGATTGGGCCCACTTTAGCACCTACGGCTGCGTTTGGATGGGGGTAAGAGGGGGTAATCCCCCATTACCCTTTGTTACCCTTTTTTGGTAAGAAGGGGGTGTGTAAAAATTTGAAAATTTACTCCTCTTATTTTATTTTTGAATACCCTTTTGGAGGTTGGGGTATTCAGAATACCCTACCCCTCAATACCCCTTGCCTTCCTCTCTTTATCAATTAAATATTATAAAATTAAAATATTTCAAAAATATATATATTATATAATTAAAAAAATAATATATTTCAAGTAATTAGAAATTTAATTTTGTTTGAAATTTATTTTTTAATATGATGCATTTGGATGAGGGGTAAATTTTATGGGGGTTACCCTTGAGTAGGGGTAAACTGACATATTAACAATTTTATGAGAAGTAATATTTTTTATTAAATCTATCTAGTATAGATAATAAATAGAAAATTTTATGAAACAAAATTTTCAAAATATTCTATTTTTAAGGGGTGATTTTGTCAAAATTTCGATAAGGTCTCAAAACTTCGAAAGAGTTTGAGGTTCATCATAATCTCTTTCGGAGTAATTAGCAATTTATTCTGTTGGAAGTTTATTTTAAAAATGTGTCAACATTTTCAACAAGATGCATTTGGATGAGGGGTAAATTTTATTGGAGTTATCCTTGAGTAGGGGTAACTGTAAGTAGGGGTAAACTGACATATTAACAATTTTATAAGAATTAATATTTTTATTAAATTCATATAATATAAAAAATTATAATTTTTTATGAAGAAATATGTTGATATTTTTTATTCACTCACTGGGATTTAAAATAATAATATCAAAAAATTTTTTTTTTTTTTTTAATGTTAGAATGCAATTGTTCATTTTAAATTATAATATGAAAAATAATTTATAAAAAATAGATAATATTATTATAAGTTATTAGAATTTACTTCATGAATGTTATTTAAAAATTATGTTTTATAAAAAATTTCAAAAAATATTAATATATCAGATTACCCGTAGTTACCAAACAAAATTTTTTACCCTTAAGGTAAGCTTTTACTTTACCATTACAATTACCAAACAAGATAACGGTAATCTCAGTTCAAGGGTCACTTCTACTCAAAGGTAACCCCTACTCGGGGTAACCCCTCATCTAAATAGGTCTATTAAAAGGGTCTAAGAGCATGAAGTTCAAAAAAAAATAATTAAAATACATGATTGACAATGAAACTATATTTATTAATATCCAATTTTTGTCATTTTAAAATATTATTTTAATCTTTGAAATTTTGTAATATATGTGGGGTGAAATTTGGCATGTGTAACGGGTTTATTGGAAATCCTATATACATGAATGTTAGAAAAAAAAATTCATCTGGATTAGATTAATAAAGTTATGAACTCAAATTATAATTTTTCAAATTAGTTTTAAATTCAAAAACTTTTGCACTAGATAAAATTTAATTTAGCCCAATTTAATGGATCGATTCGAAGTATTTATACATGAACAAAAGAGTTTAATCATTTATAATTATTATTTTAATTCTAAAAACTTCATTATTTATAGACATCAAGTTGACTTAATATGATGGATCATCATAAGTTTTATCATAAATATATCATTCAAAAATTTAACATACGACTCAAAATTTTATTTCAATAAAACTGTATTTGTAAATTCTTAAAATTAATAAAATAAAATGTTTTTCAGTTCTGACTCTTTGGCAGTTCAGTGCTAAGAGTGGAGGGGGGATGACCAGTTACCGGTACCCTTCGTCTATGTGGCACGCGGTCCTCACTCAAGACTCAAAATATGTATTTTATTTGAATATCGAATAATTTAAAATTTAGGAAATTCCAATTTTACTCATACTTTATTCTTTTCTTCTCTTTGTTTTTTTCCTAAAAGTAAAGGCAAAATTGATTTTTTTTCATCAAAAGTGATGCAGGATGAAAAAAATGTGGTGGTGCAAAATAACTACCCTTAATTAGGAGCAATTTTATTAATTTTGGTCTTGCCAGGAATACAAGCTTAGTGATGGGTTGTTTATATTAGATAACCCATGAAGATGCTTAATTGTGAGGATTTAAAGTAGGGCCTTGATTGGAAATTTCAAGAGCCCTAGGTGAAGTTTTGAAATAGAGCCTTTTGCCCTTTTATATATACACTTAAAAAAAAATTATATATTTTTTTAAAAAAGAATGAAATATCTAAATAAAATATTATAATCAAATTTATAACAAAATATTATTTAAAATTTATTCTTCTCATATTTTGAGATATAAAATTATTAATTAACTTACTATATTTAAAATTTTTTACATATATTTTTCAATAGATAATATATCTAATACATGTAGACAAAAAATAAGATTTTATACATTTTAACCTGAGCACGAGACTTTTTTGAGCGTCTTGGAAGATTGATAAAATCTCATTAACTTTAGTTAAAAGGTCAAAAGTATGGTCAAATGACAATGGGATCAAAAGGTCAAAAGTGTGGTCAAATGACAATGGGATCAAAAGATAGAAAATAGAATTGAGTAAGGGGTAAATAGGCAGAAGAGAAAGGATAATTTGAGAATGAAAAAAAGAAGTATTTAATGTACTAAAAGATATTGAATGAAAAGGTGATGGTTAGTTTCTTTTTTCAGAAAAAAATTAAGAAAGGATAAGGCAGATGGGGGACAATACAAGGTTTTGGAAATGGACGCGCCTTCCATGTTCCGCATTCAGCATCCACATGCGGAACTCGTTGAACGTTGCGGAAAGCGAATACATGCTTTTGCACACGCTTGCGGAATTCGATTTGGACCTTTTCGAAATAGGAGACATGTTTATGGACCTTGGGCCCCTGCCTATCTGAGGGCCCTAGGTGACCGCCTAGTTCACCTATAGGCAGGGACGGGCTGGGCCTCCTTGATTGTGTTGTAGATACTATGGCAATCGCATACCAGCAAAAGCAGTTTTCTTCCTAATAGAGGAAAAAGAAGGATTGGCGTTCTGAAGAACTTTGGTTGAATCTCTTTGAAGGAGTGAAGCCTTACCTCTTGTGAAGCCATTATTGAAGAGGTGTGAAGTATTTTAATATTTTTTGATATGTGAAACCCTAGTTTGAATGATTTACACATACACAGTGATTGCCTATTCATCATCTTCTCTTTCTCATTTCCATCCCTCTGTACTGGTAGATGACGATCAGTTGTTTGTATTAAACACATGAGTAGAACTCATTTTTAAAAACAACCGACTATTAAAGACAGGAAACCCATGTGCTTCTAAACCCTATAACTCAACGGTCTACCGGTGATGTGGGACTTTGTTAACACACATTCTCTCCTCCTCCACGCGCGGCTGGAGATACGAACCCGACCCATCCCTGTTGTATCCCTTTTCGAATATCATGTTAAACACATGAGTAAAACTTATCCTTAAAAACCGGCTATTAAGGAAAGGGAATCCATGTGCTTATAAAGCCTATAACTCAAAGGTCCATTGATGATGTGGGATTTTACTAACAGTTGACCACTGCTTCAGATTCTACGTTGGAAGAAAAATAACTTCTGTTTGGAACAGATGAAATCTACACTCTTATACATGTTCAACTTTCATGATGTTGGATTGGTTTACACAATGTTCTGAAACTAATACATTGCTGATGATTGCTTGTATTGAGAAAAGGTCCAATATTCACCTCCGTATTACTTTTCGAGAGCCGAAGTGTGAGACTTATTCGGACTTACTTGGTCTGTTTTCTCAATCTCTTCTTAGAGTGAACTAATTGCTAATGTTTTTAATGAGTCTCACCACCAACTGAATGGTTACTGTTAGGACTGGGTATCCAACCTAAAAGGCTAGCTATTAAATGGAGTGATCTAAATCCTTTATAAGTTTCTAAATTTCCCCCTTCACAACTAATGTGGGACTCGTTCGCTGTCCCAACAATCTCATCCTCCAACGAAGCTCTTCGGCAGATAGAACATTGCCGGCCATCCCGTTTGGCTCATGCATTGGCTTAAGGATATGGCTCTCATATCACATATTAGGACTGGGTATCCAGACCAAAATGCTAGCCCATTAGGTGAATTGACACAAGTCATTTATAAGTCCCAAAATCACCCCTCCACAAACAATGTAGGATTTGTTCACTGCCCCTACGGTTACTACTAGCTCTGAATGAGGAAGCAATTGAAGCTATACTTCATAAACTCTTTGGCTGTGCAGTGGAATGGTTTCTTTATATAAATTTGAGCAATCAAAGGTATCTGGATACTTTTCTTGCACAGTTCCATCAGATAAAGCAAGAATTCAACTTTTCCTTGTTTTAACATCTTTAATATGAAACTGATCTTTCTGTTTTTTTTCCCTAAATCTTTCTGCACCCCATATTCCTCTTCGGATTTGGATGGACAAATCAAATCCCTTAAGCTGCTAAAAGTCCAAAACTGGATGTCTACATTTCATAATGCTTATATGTTTTCCATGTTTCATTAGTGGATATGAACAACAAAATGGAATGACTCTGTTTGGTCCATTACCATCCAAATAGTGTTAAGACTAGGTATCCATCCCAAAAGGCTAGCCCATTAGGGACAGTGACCCTAGTCCTTTATAAGTCCCTAAATCTCCCTCTTCACAATCAATATGCGACTCATTCTCAACCCCATCAAATAGAACCTTTGTTTGATTATGAGACTTGATACTTGATAGATCGAATGAGATTTGGAGGCCACTTAGAGTCATGGTATGATGACTGGGTAATGTTTATCCAGATCAAGGGTGACAATAGGCTATTGAAGAATATGAAGTTGAATGAATAATGTGCCAGTGGTTCCAAGTGTTCGACTGTTCATATCGTCGCTTGTTCTGACTATAAATGATTCTAGTAGTATTCATTTCAGGATTTTTATCTATTTGAATTATTTTCAATATTGCAGAATCACAATAGAAATTTTGAAACTTTGCAATCAGTTGCCTCTAAATATGTCATTTGGTGCTATTTTTTACTTTGTGATTAATTTAATATTCGTGAAAAATTTGAGATAATAAAAACATGAAAATAGGTTCCTGTCTGAAAATGTGCACAGAGAAATTAAGACATTCACGGCTAGTTATCTCATACATGAACAGCAGAAAATCTCACATGCCTTGAATTTTCTCTCTTATCACAACCACAGAACTTGTAATTCAACAGAACGAGTATTGCATTTGGAAATGCGAGAGAAAAGACATCAGCACACAAAACCTCTATTTTCAAGTTTCACAAGGAAGCAATTGTCAATGCGGCAACGAAAAACAACAGCAGGATAGATATTTCTTCCTTTTTTTTTTTCAGTAAGCCAATCTACATGCTAGACTTCCCCATGATTTTATTGTCAAAGCTGGAGAAACTTGAAGTAGTCTTGGAAGAGGCTATTCTATATGATGAAGGATCAGAGTCGATGTAGACATCCGAAAATTCAGCTGCCAAAATGGGAATCTCAAGATGAACATCTATGGGCAGAGGAGGAAGAGTAGCATCTCCAAAGAGAAACTGCACTACCCTTCTCATGTTAGGCCTATAATTAGGAAGTGGATGAGAACATAGCAATCCAAGACTAAGCACAAGCTCCACTTCTTCTGGGTCATACACATCAAGTTTGTTATCCACAACCTTCATTACCTCTCCTCGCGAATGCAAGTCTCTCACCCAGTCGACCAATACCAACTCCTGCGCACTTTTCTGGGGCTCAATTGGCCTCCTTCCACACGCCACTTCTAGCATGAGTGTGCCGAAGCTAAACACATCTGTCCTTGTAGTAGCTTTCCCTGTCCTTGTAAGCTCAGGAGCAAGGTACCCCAGTGTCCCCACAATGTGGGTTGTCTGAGGATGGATGTCATGACCATAGGTTCTGGCAAGGCCAAAATCTCCAAGCTTGGCATTGAGGTCTGCATCTATGAGAATATTACTGGACTTGATATCCCTATGCACCACCCTTTGCTCACATTCTTCGTGGAGATATAACAAGGCTTTTGCAACTCCTTTCAATATATTATACCTTTGTTCCCAAGTCAGATGTTTATTAGAGTTGCAGAACAAGAGCTTGTCAAGGCTTCCATTTGGGACATAATCATAGACAAGTAATAGTTTGTCCTTCCGGCGACACCACCCATGGAGCTGCACAAGATTCCGGTGCCTCAGCCTTCCCACGCTAGTTATCTCCGCGACAAACTCCCTCATTCCCTGCTTAGAGTCATGAGCGACTCGCTTGATTGCAACATCAAGGCCTGTGCTGGGGACCAACCCCCTGTAGACACTCCCAAAGCCACCACACCCAATAAGATTCTGCTCTCTGAATCCTCTTGTGGAAGCAGAGAGCTCTGAGTAGTCGAATCGGCGAGCTCCATGCTCAACCTCCCAGTCTTCTAAAACGTCATCAGAATTCCTCATCCGCAGCACGATTTGGTAGGTTCCTGAGATCACCAAAAAAATCAAAGTAATGCAAGCCAGAGAAATCCCAACAGCGAAGACTCTCCAATTAACGATCTTGCGAGGTGGATCGAGAGCTGGGAGCCTTGATGGATCTAAATCCTGTGTGCTCCCTCCAACCCTGAAGCTCCAACCAAGCACATCATGAGTGCCTGTTATTATACCTGTTGAAGCAGAGAAGCCAACATACATATACTCACTGAATATCAGTGAAAGATCGACAGGAAACGATATCAGGGGCCAATTCGATCTTGAAATACCCAAAGGAGAGAGTGTCACATTCAGCATCTTTTCAAAGCTATTGTACTCTATCCATGCCTGAATAAAACTTCCACTCTTTAGGTTGATTGACTGCATGTCTTTGGGCATGTTACCAGAGAAGTATGCTGCAGGGGCAGATACATTGGAAATGAAGGAGTTTATATCTATGCCAACATGGTTATCATTGATATCATAGAGTTCCACATTTTGGACGACATCAAACTCAACTGCAATTATTTGATATGAGAAGTTACTAGTACTTGTGAAATTAGGAAGGCCCAAGTACTGGAGTGGTTGAGATCCTTTCATTTCTTTGCTAGAGGACATGACAAAGGCGAGGCCATGGCCTCCGAGGTCGGGATATTTAGGACAAATAGAGAAAACAAAAGTGGTGCTAAAGGAGGCAACAGAAGCATTGTCATTGTCTTTGAATTGAAATGGATTGGGATAGAATGCATGACCAAGGAGTTTGGCCGAATCGTTTGTTAAAATTAGGATGCCATCTGATTTAATGTATGAGGCACCTGAGAGGCTCATGTTGGCATGTTGAAATCCATTGTAGATGAAGCTTCTGTCTTTCACTGAAACTACAGAGCTGAAGAAGAGTGCTAGAAGGAGAACTCTAAAAGCATCCATCACCAGATTTCTGAAAATGGATTGAATTCAAGAACTTTTCTCTGAAAAAGATCTGTCTCTACTGATATAACTGCAACAGAGGAGACCCTTAAACCAGATTCAGAGCTGCATTACAAAAAAAAAAAAAAATTGCAAGAAGTGACTGCTATTTCTTTCAAGGTACATCTAACAAGATCAATCTTAATGGTGTGCTTGAACTAGCTGAGAAATTTCTTACTGAGCTTCAAACATTCAGATTAGTGGTAAGATGTGAATGTCCCAAGTTATGAAAATCTTTGGAGTTTCAAGGATCATGAAACATGAAGACTTTCCACTGCGGCTAAAGTGAACAGATCTTCCAGTAGTAGTAGCAGAAACTTTTACTACAACTTGATGGCTGGAATGATCAAAATGCAATGCAGATCAAGAATCCTTCTTCAAAAAGAGGGAGAGATCTGATCTAGAACACTTGTCAAGACAACGAGGTTTTATACAAATGAGAAGTACCATTTATTTCCAAGCCTTGTGTTGGGTAAACTCGGATGCTGGAAACTCAATGAATCAGTTGAAGCGCGCTGGCCCTAAGAACTCAGTGAGTAATTAAGTCGAGAAAATTACCATATGGATGATCAGTAGTTTTTGATAATCCATGGCAGCATGAACTAGTTGCGTATTACTCATGGCATGTTGTTAAAGTGCTCAGCTGTGTGAGGTGACAAAAAGTCTCAATTGGTTAATTTGAGAAACGAATGACTTCATATAACACTTAGGCACCCATCTCTCAACGGCTAGTTTTTTAAAGTGAGTTATACCTAAAGAATGTTATCAAGTAATGGATTTCTAACATGGTATTAGAGCAGGTTCCGTGTGCACCGATAGGGTGCAGCTACATGTGAGGGCGGGGCTGAAGTTTTCACATGCAGTCGTAGGGTCTAGCTGCACGTGAAGGCAGGTGTGAAGTGAGAAAAAAGTCCCACATCGGTTAATTTGAGAAACCAATGATTCTACATAACACTTGAGACACCCTTCTCTTAACGACTGGATTTTGAGAGTGAGTTTTACCTTAAGAATATTATCAAGTCATGGTTTTCTAATGAGCTGTGCAATCGCAAAGATTGAAGATTCTAGTCACAACACTTGTCATCCTGGCCCACCCCTGCTCACCGCGCCTCCACTAAAAAGAAAAAGACCTTGATAATGCAATTGGTTGGGTTCTACCTAAGACCATTCCAAGTCTTTCACATATTGTCCCCCATCAAATTTGCATGCTTACGACTATTTAACTTGTGTTCAACATTGAATAGGAGAAAACAGAAAGCAGTTTACATGCTAATTGAGCTTTTGAGTTTTAGGCTTTAAAATTAGGATTTAAGATGATCTGATTTAACTCATATTCCACCATCAAAAGCGACCGTTTATTCGTTGGTTTGGGTAAAACTACAAAATGCATAAGCGCAAGAACTCTATGTGGGGTCCATTTCATGGTAAATCAAAACCATTGAAATTGTTGTTTATTTCTTTTAAACATAGATCCAACTCTTTTTATGACCATTTGATGCATCCTAATTGTGAAATTACTTCACTTGGGCGATGTTGCCATGGGTGACTTCAACAGTTGGACTCCCATGCCGGGCCTCAGGGCCCCAATTTGACAATCTCTCCCTCCGACACCCATCTATCTCTCATAAATTAGATCCCTACCCAAGTTGATTCCATTTTCTCCAGCTGATTTCAGTGTGCAGTAAAAAATTTATAAAAAATTTGCCACATTTTGACGGTTGATCCTGGTACTTTTAAAACATTCAATTGACCTGATTTTTTTTCTCATACAATTGACCCCATCCCTTGGGCTCCAAAGGACCCAAGACAAACTTTGGATTGACCATCACAGATAAAGACATTATCTAGTGGTTATATTTTGATCATAAAAGATGATTTACCGGACTCCATTTTCAACTCTTTGATAGAACTCATAATGACTCCCTTCAAATATTTTCAACGTAGGGTGGATCTCACTCCTAACATTCACTCTAGCATCTCCAAAACAACTGCTCCCCGTCCCCAACCGAAATTCGGCACTCTTCGACTCACTGGTTCCATAAGGCGTAGTCGCGAAATCTAGCTTCTCTTTTCCGGCCATGGTTTCACTTTCATTTGACCTTGATTCAGGGGAGCATTGACAAGTTCCAAAAACTTTCATCGCAAGGGGTTGTATCAAAGATCGGGATTGGAATGTGAAGTACCCAATTGTAGTTTGATCACATGGTCCGTAGAGACGGATGTTAACTATTCTATTTTACTTTAATCACTTCTAATAATCCTAATTCTAATGACAAATTAGTACAAAGACGAGGGCTATTTATGGGTGACTCTGCTGGACCACGTAGTGCACCTTTCCACCCATCTGCCCTTTCAGGCCCTTCCTCGTGAGTTGGGCATTGCCAAACTTTGTCCCCTTTGTTAAGAACAGGATCAAATTGCTTCGTCTAGCCCAGTAACACCATAATTTATAGTCTCATCAATCACCCACTAGGCCACTATCACGTAGACAATTCATGGATGAATTAATAATTATAAAAATTCAATAAATTCTTAAATGCCTAAAATGACCAATTGACTTGTGAATTGATCCATGTTCAGTTGGTAGTTGGTGGCACTATAAATTATTTAGTGTTAGAGCACCAGAGAATCCTTTCTAGCTCCAGAAATTAAAAAAAAAGGTTGGGAATAGAATATGTTGATTTAATTCTATTTAAAATAATTATGTTGTTCTAAAAAAATTTTACTATATCGATCATTTTTATTCATGTAATTGAAACAAATTGTTTGGACAGTAATATTTATCACTCCATTTCTTGATGAAAATGCCCCATGATCTAATTGCTTCAGCATAATGCCCATGGTTTATAGGGTCTGCATGCATCTAAAATTTTATCTAATACCCTTATATTCAGAGGGAGATGAAGGTAATATGTTTCTTCATCATTAAAAAAACTCAGTATAATTAATCCAACATAACATACTTGACTCATCCACCCATGGCATTATCATTTTTTATTCTTTTATAGGAAGACAACTGAATCTTATTAAAGTTACTCATATATTATAACCATCTTTGGGGATTACTACAGTATTAAGGTGTGCTGTTGACTCTTGGATGAAATTTAAAATTGAACTGGTATGGTTGGAACTTTGGAGACAGAGCCTTAAGGGGAAGGATAGAATTGCAAGTTGAAATTCAATAACAATATAACATCTCGATTACTATTAACTATTTTTAGTAAGGAAAGATATTTGTAGAAAGAAGGAAGATGAGAAGACAGAGGCACCGAGATCGACGACTTAGATGGTGGTGCACCACAGCACAAGTATTTCAGCCGATACGGGAATGTGTGTGGTTGATTTTTTATTATTTTCTTTTAGTTTTATAATCATTTATTGATAAAAAAATATTCGATAGAACGCGTAGTTAAAGATGTGAAATGATCATTGCACATTAGTGTGTATCGTATTGTATTGAACATCTAAGATTCATTAAATAGAGTGATAATGAATCTCTGAGAAAGATTTTTTTTTTTTTTTTAAGTACGTGTTCCCCAAAATTCACTGGAATTGACAAAAATCAAATTATGTTTTTAAGCTTTCTAACATTTGCTCAATTTAAATTATATTCTTAATCTTCGAACTCTACTACAATAAAAAAAACATAATTTAATTGATCTAATTAAGATGATTTTCGGAGGGCCTTATACTCGAACAAATACCTTTCCTATAGACCACCACCCCATTTAATGGGTCTTGTGCCAAGGTCTGTGTAGGATAATATGATAAAGTAAGACAAAAACAACTGATACAATAACATACAGCAATTAAACTAGTGAAAATATATAATCTAATTTAAAAAAAATCCGCCCATCAATGTAGGAATAGAAGTATTGAAATTCATTAAATTCATTATCTTAAAAGCCCAAACATTCATTGAAGTTGCAACTTGATCTTGGCCAGCTTCAGCTTTAGAAAAAATCAGGTTGAGGTTGATGTCAAGGTAAAAAAAATATGCGATATGTAGCGTATCAGCCTCTATGTATTCGCTGGGAGAGAACCGGTACATTGCACCCACAATGTATCATTTCGTAATGGGCCCACCAGGTCGCGTTGCGATGGACCACGATCGTGTGTGCAATTTCGGCCCGATTGCATTCTTTTTTTTTATATATATATTTATTTTTCTACTGTTTTGGGGCACTGTTAGCTCCAGGAGTTTTATCCTATAACTATGATGTTTGATGACAACAAAATAATTGATGTAACTGGCTAACATATGTGTTTTAGCATAATATCTTTAGAACAAAAGAGACACATATTGGATATTAATCAAAGCCATTCTATGCCAATAGATACAAAAGATCAGAGTGCAAGAAAAAGGCTGAGTCAAGCAAATTGAAGACCACATGACTCATGAATTGAAGATTCCAACCTGCAAATAGCAAACCATACAATAATGATCTATCAGGCTTATAAAGAAGAAGATTGAAGAAAAGCCCATGAATAACAAAGCATCATATTGAAGATCAAGAAGGGCTAAATGAATACGAAGATGCGACTTGAGACTTGAAGAATATTGAAGATCATTTGAATGACAAGTTGAAGTCTATGTTGGGGTAGTTTTAGGCCTTGAGTGTTGGTACTTTTGTAAAGTTACTCATATCATGAATACGGTGGCTCAAACTTACCTATTTGGACTCTAAGACTTTGGACACAAACTTGAGACTCACTTAATCGGGTTCCTAGACAATTTTGGCCTTAGTTCCAAACCATTGAACATTATATGGAACTGTGTAAGACCACAACCTTGGCCTATGTTCTAAATCATTGAATATCAAGTAGAACAGTGTAAGACCACAACCACGGCTGCAGTTCCAAACCATTGAATATTATATGGAACTATGTAAGACTACAACCTTCGCTTCTTTTCTAAACCATTGAAACTACATAGAACAGTGTAATTCAACATTCGGTTTCAATCCAAACTATAGACTTTTAAGACGGATGTGCAAGACCATATATAAGTGAATATGTTGTTAGGACCAAACTGTCGATCAATAAACTTGTAACATCCCGTTACTACTTTTCCGGATTTCGGTGAGATATTTAGATCTCCGAGTCGACTTTTGGGGGTTTGGTAGCAGTGTGTAGCTTTTAGGTTCACTGGTGAGCCCTGGCTCGCCAGTATTTTCCTGGGTTTGTTTTAAGGTGTTTTTCCCATGTTTTCGTGCAACCCTTCTCCCGCTGCGTAGGACTTCCCCTTATCACTTCACTGCTTCTCCAATCTAGATGAGGGGAGAACACATTACTTTAGCATATCATTATAATATCATGATAATTTGGACATAGATTGCCGTGAACAGAACCCTTTGTGTTACGAGCCATTTGGTAAGGGAACTGTTAGATGATCATGTGGTAGGTGATCCATTCAAGTGTACTCATGTCAACTGTATATAATACGATTTGTGTATCTTGTTTGATATTGGGTGATAACATCCTGATTGCTTTATGTTAGTGCCCTAGCTTGCTGAATCACCTATTTGTCAATTCCGTGACTTAGGTGAAGCATTGCCTTGAAGAGAGAAGCTCAAGAATCAAGACTCAAGTGTTGGTTGACATTTGAAGACTCAACGAATCAACATGTGTATTGAAATCAAGGAAGGTAATTGGCCATAGAAGACTTAAAGTGGAACCCACACCTTAGGATGATTTTGCCTAGGCTTAGATATCATATCTGGTTAATCAATCATGCCTAGAGAGTGTTTGACACCAAATCAGAACCAATGGAACTATTGAAATTTCTTTCATGGCGATACATCGTGTTGGTGACCTATCGCATTGACAGAGGACGACCATTCATGGTGTAGCGATGCATCGTCCTGGGAATTGAAGGTTCTGGTTGGAATGGTTTGTCAAACAACTCTGGTCTTAGGACTATCTATCATGAATACGATCATCACTGAGACATGACCGATCAATCGGCTGGACTTAACAATGTTCTATTTTGAACAAGGCCTATGAAAACAGTTTGGTCTCAGGACAATTCAATCGTCAGGCGGCGACCCTTCATGAGGAATCTATCACAATCAATCGGGCGCACGACCAATCGCCAGAGACAGGACTGAGACATCGGGTCCACGACCCATCGCCTTGGGTTCGGATGAGCTTTGTCTTAGCAAAGCACTGTTAAGACAGGATAGCCTCAGGTTGATACTATCGCCAACCCATGATCTATCGCCAAGGGATGATCATGACCAATCGCATGGGCGATCAATCGTGTGTGACCATTTGTGTCGTTACTGTGCATTTAGTTCTCAACGGTCAGGTTGGTGGAAGTCACTTTCGAACACAGACGATTGATCACCAATGTACGATCAATCGTGGGTTACTGTGTTATGAAAATTCTTTTTGCCTCTATCAATACCAAATTGTTTGGAGAATTTAAGGATCCCTTGGAGAGTATTTATGATCTGCATCTATTTATGTTAAACTCTCAAACACCAAAGGCAAACTAGTGGTTTATTCTCTATTGGCAAAACATTTGCAAATCATTCAAGTATCCAATAAGTTTAGATTGAGATTAAAAGAGAAGGATTAAACCATCTTCTAGGATAGATATCGGTAACCCAATTTTCTAGATACCCTCCCAAGGATTGTGATTGCTCTACATGGCATCAACGTCTTCATACGATATCACATTGGGAGAGATTAAAGAAGCACATCTACACATTGAAAAGTTTCAAAGGCAAGCGCTTAGTTTGATTTATTTTTAAATCATCTTATCTTGTGAAGTGGACTAAAGAGGCATTTAGTCTTGAACCACTACAAAAAATAGAGGGATGGAATTGAGTGAAATTCTCAATCAATTGCATAGGTGGAAGTCCAATTCTATTAATGTGGGTGTAATTCCCCACTTAGTGAATTTGGAGATAACCCAAAGTTGGATGAGTCTCATCAGTGGATGTAGGTTTGTTTAAACCGAACCACTATAAATCTTGTCTTCATGGTGTTAGAGGTTATTGTGTGATTTTGCTTAATTGTACATATTCTTGTTCACACATAAGCACTTGAATAATATTGATTAAATCCTCACTTTAAATTGTTGTTAATCGAGTAAAATTTGAAAAGAATACAAATTTGGAGATTATCCTATTCACCCCCTCCCTCTAAGGATAATCAGGTTCTAGCATAAGGGAACTTTCACTGTAGAATAGCATGTGGTGTGGTTATGTTATAACATGATGATTATGTTAGAGATGCATGTGATAGATATTAGATGTTGTATACCTGTCATGCCATGCGTAACTTGATGTGCTCATTGACTATTGTAACATGTGTAGATGTAGGATGTAATGCATGTGGGTGTAGCCCATGGTGAGTTGTAATGCTGGTAGGCATGTTCACTAGGTCACATCAGGTGTTAGAGATTCCCCTAGTACGGGTTAGGTACTTAGGGTGTAGGGTGTTTCGAGTACCGTGAATGGACCACAGGATGTGATGGGCTATACTTCCCTATTGGGCGTTAGTCGATTTATTCCCTAGAGTGATTGGAGGTGTGTTAATGGTGTCCTCGGGATGGTTGAGTGCACCCTTAGTCTGGTCGTGAGGTCCATAACACCCGAGGGTTGTTATTTAAGAGGCTAGTGTGTAGCCATGGTCCAACTCCAGTTGGTCAAACGAGCAACAACCCCTGAGGCCTCTTAGGCGTTGAGACGGAGGTACTTCGGTTGGTCAAACGGGCAGGAGCCCATGAGGCCGCCTATGAGTTGACATGTAGGTTGTAGGGATGTCTCTTGACGGTCAAATGAGTGGGAGCCTCTAAGGCCGCTTAAACATTATGGAGAGACCATGGTAATTCTAGTACGCGAATGCATTGGGTGTGGCATTTGGTTGTCAGGCTTGTGGGAGTCCACGACGTTGCTTGGGCACTGACCAAGATATCAATGCTTTATGACTCACAATACTGTCCTTATGACACGAGGTTGGGACAATGTGGATCTCCTGACGGTCAGACTAGGGGGCCTAGAGGTCATCTATGTGTTGATGGGGAGACGACGTATGTGAGTACAACTCGTGGTTATGGTTTGTTGTGTGCTTGTTGCCACTTATATTGGGGTGGTTAGACATGGATTCTGTGTGGTTGTGTGAGTCACCCGGAGTTGCCCTAGGGTTGATTGGTAGGTTTGCCCGAGGCATGTTAGACGCTGGTTCGTGTACTAGCTTGTTGGTGCACGTTGGAGCGGTCATACACGTAGAAATTTTATGCTTGGATATGTTCATCCATTGTTATGTGTTGTGTTTGGTAACATGTAATATATGCTTATTCTCTCGCTGCGCATGTTGAGTTCACTCCCTTACCTTTCAAGCACTCCCGTGGAGGAGGGGTCAGGCGGAGCCCTTGATCAGGCTTAAGAGTAGAAGTGCAGTTTTTAGTCACTTTGTTTTCCCTATGTTTGCTTTGAGAGAGCTTTGATGTATTGAGAACTTGTATTGCATGCTTGTTGGATGACTGTAATAATGTTGAGTTGACACATTATTACTTTAGATTTGATAATCTTGGGTTTTATTTTATTTTGTGGCATACGTCATGTGCCATAGGTGTTAGTGTGATGGGAAAGGAGTTTCCCCATTTCAATTTTTTTTTTTTACCTCAGATATCATTGTTTGAGTTTTGTGAGTAATTTCAGAGATAACACGCCCATAGCAAGACGGGGTATTACAAAACATCTTTTTGTCGACTATGAACCTTATTGTTTTATAGTCAACATAGTGGATACCATCAACTGTCCTACTGGTAACCATTGGATATCCATATTGATTGTATACATATTTTGGTCTCGGATAACAAGTCATCGGTTGTTACTCTGTTAACTGTTGACTGCATGATTAACTGCATGATTGACTGCATTTTAGTCTTTGTTTTTGATAGCCTACCGTCGACAGTTACTCTGTTAACCATTGACTGAACATTTGACTATAAATCAGTCTTGGTCTCTGACAGCCAATCGACGACACAAACTTTGCAAACCACCGTCTGTTGCCAAATTCAAAATGTTAAACAACTGGACTATCTGGCGGCAATGGTATTACTCTTGCTCATTTTAATGCTTGCAATGGTAACACATTTGAAATCACTATATATTGTAGCATTAATGTAAGTCCAAGTTACCTTTTGAGAGAGAGAGAGAGAGATACCACAACCTTAGTACAAAGACTCTAGGAAAAACCATAAGTTTAATATCCGTTCCTTGAACCATCTCATCATATTGAGTAACTCTAAATTATCATTTTATTTTTGTTGAGAGTTATTCATGCGCTTCAAATGTGTGTGTGACTTTTTCTGAGAGGAAATTTGTAAGGAGCCGGAGTGCCCTGGTGAGGTTAGTGAGAAGGTCATGCTCGAGCCTATGAAAGGGCAAGGTGTAAAAGGTCGTGCTCAAGCCTAGGAAAGGGCAAGGTGTAATAGTTTTTTCTTCACTCGTGAAGGAGAACAATTAGTGGATTGGAGCTTGGGATGAAGATGTAGGCAGGGAGTCGAACCTCGTTAAAATGCTGGGTTTATTCTCTCCATCTCTTCTCATCTTTTCAAATTACTTGTGCTTTAATTTATCATACTGTATCATGTTATCATTCTATTTGTCTAATTTGAAAATCCCAAAAGTTTGCATTGATCTAATTCTATTTGCATGCCCTAGATAGTCCATTATCGAGCTTATCTTCCATCTAAATCTCTCCATATTTTCTTCTGAAGTTCATTTCTTTGAATTTTAACCTAAAAACACATGATTTTCGGTTTTTTTTTCCGACAATCTGTACCATTGAAGCTCGAGTTCCATGATAGACCTACAAGTACTGAAAGTTTATTTTTCCCAGATTTTTAAAGGAAGCCCTTATATCTCAAGGTATTATTTCATGAAATTTATATTTGATGCACTTCTATTTTTTAAATTTCAATATGAATTTATTGTCAAAATATAATATGGTTTTAGTTTATTAAAGAGTCCTTATTATGTTTGAAATGGATTAAATGGTGTTTTATAATTTAGTGTATTGTCTAAATATTATATTTAATGTCATTTTTAATTTTTTTTCTAAACCGAATTTTAAGTAGAAGCTAAAATATTGTTTAATTTTGTTCAAGTTATATCTTTTTGTTTTGTTTATGTGTTGCTCCTTAAGTTAATGTAGTTTTTAAAAATAACTTTTCATGCATTTTAAATTTTTTTATTTTAAAACCGAAATTAAAGTGTAAAGTAAAATTTTGTTTTAATTGTTGAAATGACTTTTTTTTTTAAAATGAAATGGTTTATATGGAGTTTCTTAACTTAAAGTAGTGCTTAAAAATAAGTTTTCATGAATTGTTATTTTTTATTTTTAATAAAAATACGGACATCGTCCATATTGATGTTACATACCTTCGTCTACTCCTCACAAAATAAGCGATCCTCAACTTCTCTACGACCTCAACGAAATTCGTTCCAGTAGTTTATATTCCATTCTTTCAATTTTTGTTAATTGTAAATTTGTAATAATGTATCATTCTCTACTTTTCAGTTATTGTATCTGATACAAGGTTCATTCCATTTAATACCAAATTATACTGCATTGCACACAAATTAATGGAAGATTCGACTGTATATATACAAGTGAGTCATTATCTATTCATTAACCATGTCAATAGATTAGAAGAAAACTATTAAAAAAATTCTGACTTTTCTACATTTTTTTTTTGGACATTTTTTTAAAAAACATTTGAATTTCTTGATTTCGTAAGATGAAAATAACATTTGAATATCTAAATGACAGCTAAATAATGATACAATTACATATCTATGAAGCCCAAAAATCTCTATAATATTTTCGATTTTTTTGTAAAAAAAATCTCAGCTAGAGAGAGAACGTGTATCAGCCGTACCGACATATCAGCGGCCCGTATTAGTCCGCCGAATTTTTTACACCAGGTTTGACGAAATCTGTGGTTAGGGACATTTTTAGCCCAAAATAAAGGTCTATAATTTGAAGAACATAAAAGCATGAATAAGAACATAAAAGCATAAACAGAGGAGACCTGATTTTATTGAATTGATGCTGTGATAAATGTAGAAATTTTAACATTGTAGTTTATATTTATAACATTTAATTAACCTAATTGAAAAATTTAAACTAACCTCTATTTAATCCGAAAACCCAAAGCCCAGATCAGCCTGCATATGTAATTCCGGTTTAAATTCAACCATGGGTACATAAAACAAATTAGATAAGAATGAAGTTGGACCTAACTAGGCCATCATAGTCCTGGGCCCAAGATCGGGCCTTGAAATTAGAAATCGGGCACATTACACCTGAGATATAGGCCCGGAGGTACAATCAATATTTTTTTTTTTTTAAATAAAAAGGAAATTGGCCAATATTCGGCCGAAATCTTAGCTATACAGGCCGATTTTTTTTTTTTCCCATTGATACTTATCGTATCGGATGAGAACAGCCTTCAGAATCATATCGGTCGAGATTTAAACCCCTGTACCCAAAACACAGCCAGTTTGCCGGAGCTGCAGATCCAAGTTATGGAATCAATTGCCTGCTAAAAAAAGTCATGGAATCAATGGAATTCATAGTAGGGATGAAATTTGGCTGTAAAGCTTGAAGGTTTAAAGAGCACAGCTTGAAAAAGAGAGCTTAAGCGTTAGTAAACAACTACTTGAGCTCAGTTTAAGAATTCCCATCACAATCGGGCTGGGCTTATGTTTTTTAAATGGTCAAGCCCGAAAGATTTATTCAATATAGACTGCTTTTTTATTATGACTAACGTGTCTAGGGCTTCTTAGAGCATCCGATAAACTTCAGAGCACATGTAAGTCTCTCTATCCATATACACCGGATAAAGCTACGGGGAGTGACCATTTAGGGTAGTGTGGGAATCGAACTCAGGACTCCAGATTCTCTAAGCAGTTCCTGACCATCATTCCAACGTCTTCGAGTTCAATATAGTTTGTTTATGTTGGAAACTATGGTAAAAACTTAATTGAATGAAGCTGGATTTTAATAAGATCGGCCCATTTGATCGTTTACAGAATGGGTGTAACATGATAAATGATATTTTGCTCTAACAAAATATTCAGTGTCAAATCTATTTTATGTACAGTTTTGATCAAAATCTATTTATCATGCAACCGAATAATAGTAATAATAATAATAATCTGTGAAAAATAGTAGAATGAAGTCAAACTTGATTTAAAATGAATCTTAGAATCATGGCGTAAGTATGTGACAAAATCACAAAATCATAAAAAATCCATAAGTGTAAACTCCATTATTTTGAGTTTTTTATGGAATTCATATGAACTTAAGAATCCTACTATAAATCAAACTTTCTAAAAAGGTTTTATTAAATTTAAATTTAAAGGTCAATTATATGATGATAAGATAAATGACTTAGATGATCATAACTAGTCATCATAATCAATAATTCGTAGGATTAAACTAATCTAACAGTGTTCTTTAAACGAACATTAACTATTAATTTATTAAATTATTGACTCAGTTTTGGTTCATTATAATATGTCCATTGCAAAGATGTTCAATTGCGTAAAGTCTAGTATGCATTAAACTTTTGCATCCAATATGTGGCCAATTTGTCTCATATGATGGATCAAACTTAAAAGATGATACCAAAAAATCACATCAATCAAATTGTAGAAGTCTTTTTTCAATTTCAACAATTTTCTTCTTAAATAAGAGACACTACCACTCTATTTGATGATGTCCCATTAAAAGAATTAAGAATAAATATGTACCCCTAAAGATCATTTGATCTAATCTTAGAAATCAGATTTTAAGGTCCCTCAATTTTAATGACTTTAATTTATTTCTTTAAAATTTAATATTCTTAGACACCTTTTCTTTTCCTTTAGTAGTTAAATGGTAGCGAACATTATTTTTCTTCGGATAAGACTCATTTTGGTCTAATATTAATAAATGGATATACTTATATAAACTTTAATTTAAATATACACATAAATTGAATAAGCGATGTTGTGGTCCAAGTCTTCTATAATTTATACTTTTATGTATATAAATTATACATTATAAAATCTAATTTTATTATATTATTCAATTCAATGAAATACGTATTATATATTTCTTAGCTCTAATTCATAAAGCCACTAGTGAAGCATGTTTCCACACTAGTAAACTATAAAATGCCTGATACCAAAAAAACAACTATCTTTTTATATATATATATGATGTAGTACATGGTCTGACCTGACTCGGCCGAACACTAAAAATCTGACCAAATTGATTTATTTTTATTTATTTATCTTGTATTTTCATTTTTTTAATTATTCTCTAATTTTAGAGTTAGAATTGAATTCAGATTAAGGGCTTGGATTAAGTTAGGATTTGAGATAGAATTAGGATTACTGTAAGATTAAAGTTTTTTTTACTATAAATACATATTAGAGGACATTTTAGAATTGTTATGGAATGATGAATTAAAATTGGAATTTTCCCGTATCTTCTCTCCTTTGCGCCAGATTCCTCTTTTTCTTCTCTTCTTGGTTTCCATTAGGCTGTGACGGTGACTCCCAGTGACTCCTTGGCTTGGAGTTCCAACAATCGATCAACCCTTTCTATCTCCACCTCTATTGCCATTCACACCCCGCTGAACCTGTCTGGTAGAATTTATCCACATTTAAATTTGAATTAGATTTTGAATTTATATTTGTTTTATCTCATTAACTTGTTATTTGAATTTACGTTATCCTAGAATTTAGATGAGCTTTATCTTTATCTTGATGTATTCCATTTTTATTATAAATAAAACAAATATCTCTCCTCTAGAGAGAGACAGTGAGTCATTTTATTTTTCACATGGTATCAACTAGAAGATCCTGCATTTTTTACTGTGGTCCTAGGTCTTGAGTATGTTAGAGTCCTTTCTTCTCTCCCTCTGCCGATAACTTTTTTCGTCAAAGGGAGGAGTCCTAACTCTTCTGCTGCTTGAGTCTCTGTCGTTTAAGCCACTCATGGAATGATTGATAGCTTTTGGTGTTTCTCCATAAAAAAAAAATATACAACTCAACAAATCTGTAGCCAGTCAGTGCGATGCAGGTTCATTCCATTTTATTAATGGACGCTAGTAAGTTTGTAGCCCGATGTCGTATGTCAACAAATCCTAGCAGCCAATCAGTGTGCTGCCCCTTCCTCTCTGCAGCCAGTCAGTGTGCTACTCCATCACGTCATCTGGCCAGTTAGTGTGCCCAGTTTCCTCTTTCATTCCTGCCGTTTCCAAGCTTAACATTACACGTTAGAGCTTGCAGGGGCGTAATAGAATCTATCTAGGTCTAGATTTGAATTAGATTTTGAATTTAGATTTTAAATTTAAATTTGTTTTATCTCATTAGCTTGTTATTTGAATTTACCTTATCCTAAATTTAGATGTGTTTTATCATTATCTTGATGTATTTCAGTTTGATTATTAATAAAAATAAAAATGGCCTCCTTTTGTCAGAGACACCGAACAATATTATTTCACACTGTCCTTCAACCATTCACTTTCCATCCCTTCAACTCTTAATCCAAACCTAGCCAAACACTGGCCTACAGATCCGCTTCAACCTCTACCATCCTCACTACATTCTCCACTGCCTGCTTCAACAACCGCCCATGTACCCTACCTGTTGCTTGGCCCTCGCCTGATAACCCACAGAACCTCTTCGTTCCTACCTTGCCATCGCACCGATCCACTCAAGCCCAACCAATCCAATCCAATATTCTTGCCCAAACACCCCTGTGTAACGTACCTTCAGTGAATATGACTCTTTGAATTTGAATGGATAAGACTCTTTGAATTTGAATTTTTTAATCCCCTTATCCCATAGTTGTTTAGGACTCTTTGAATTTGAATTTGAATTTGTAGCTTCCACTGTAATGGGTGGAGCAGACTCTTTAATTAGCAGTAGAAATGAATAACAAAACAAGCAGAATTGATCCTTGCTAGGAACTCAAGGAATTAGGGGCCAGGACTCCTTCGAATCAGTCCCTTAATTTCTCTTATTCTCTCCCCTTCCATTTTCTTATTTAAAATCATAGTTTCAGACGCATCTACAGGCTTAAAATAGTGCACGCACACTGCAAGGTATCAGAGCCAGGTTCCGCAGCCATGGCGGAAACAACCCGCAATGATAACATCAATGAGATGATGACCCTCTTACACAATGCCATGGAAACCCAAGGACGACGGTTGGATGGCATTGTCAACAAATTGACCGCAGTTGATATCAAACTAGAAATGGTGGACACCAGATTAGATAATATATCTCAAGTCCGCACGGCCGAAGGAATCGACGTCTCTGGTTTCCTTCGAATGGCCCTGGACCACAGTCCAGAGGATCGTCAGGTGGTGGGATGGATCATGGATTCACCACACTCATGGTGCGGTTGGAGTTCCAACGTTTCGATGGGTCTGACCCATCCGGGTGGATATACAGGGTTGAGCAATTTTTTGTCTTCCAGCAAACACCGGCTTTCCAAAAGCTAATGTTGGCATCTTTCCACCTTGAAGGGAAAACTATTTAGTGGTTTCGCTGGATGGAGATGTCCAACGCCATTGCCAGTTGGGAGGATTTTTACTGCGGCCTACGTACTCGATTTGGGCCTTCTCCATATGAGGATCCCACTGCCACACTTACAAAATTGCAACAGACGACTACTTTGGTGGAGTACCAAACCCGTTTCGAGGAACTAGCTAACCGCACTGAAGGGTTCAACGAGTTCTTTATGGTGAGTTGTTTCTTGGGAGGCTTGGAGGATGACATCCGATTAAGTATCTAGATGTTGAGGCCGCACAACCTCCCAATGCCATCGGGTTGGCCTCCATGCAAGAAGAGAACGTCAAAGTGCAGCAGAGGCAACCATGTTTTGAGGTAGAAAAAATAAGCACCTTCTTGGATGTGGCCCATCCTAAACCTTCAACTTCTATTATAAAGAAGTTAACACCGAAGGAGATGGAGCAGAGAAGGGCTAAAGTTCTATGTTATAATTGCTATGAAAAGTTCGCACCGGGCCATAAATATCATATGCAAAAATTATTCCTGATGGAGGGAAATTGGCCAGAGGAGACAGATGAACGAGAAGACGCCACCTGGAAACTTTACCACAAGGCACGAACCAATTCTCCCGATTTCCTCCGCGTGGGAGACATCGATCTCAATTCGAGAGGGATGTAACATACCTTTAGTGAATAAAACTCTTAGAATTTGAATTTGTTTATCCCCTTATCCCCTTATCCCATTGTTGTTTAAGACTCTTTGAATTTGAATTCGAATTTGTAGCTTCCACCGTAATGGGTGGAGTAGTCTCTTTAATTAGCAGTACAAATGAATAACAAAACAAGCAGAATTGATCCTTCCTAAGAACTCACGGAGTTAGGAGGCTGGGACTCCATCCAATCAGTCCCATAATTTCTATTATACTCTCTCCTTCCCTTTTCTTATTTAAAATCATAATTTCGGACGCATCATAGGCCTAAAACAGCACAGGCACGCCCATCCTTTTACGTAATGCGATGGAAACCCAAGGATGACGGTTGGATGGCTTTGTCAATAGATTGACCATAGTTGATGCCAAACTAGAAATGGTGGATACCTGATTAGATAATATATCTCAGGTCCGCACGACCAAAGGAATCGACGCCTCTGGTTTCTATTCAAATGGCCCCAGACCATAGTCAAAGGATCATTAGGTGGTGGGACGGATCATGCATTCACCACACGTATGGAGCGGTTAGAGTTTCGATGTTTTGATTGGTTTGACCCATCCGGGTGGATATAACGGGCTGAGCAAGTTTTTGTCCACCAACAAACATTGGTTTCCCAAAAGCTAATGTTGGCATCTTTCCACCTTGAAGGGAAAGCTATTCAGTGGTTTCATTGGATGGAGAACTCCAACGCCATTGCTAGTTGGGTGGACTTTTCCTGCGACCCAGTTACTCGATTTGGGCCATCTCCATACGAGGATCCCATTGCCACACTAACAAAATTGCAACAGGCGGCTACTGTGGACTAGTACAAAACTCGCTTCGAGGAACTAGCTAACCGCACTGAAGGGCTCAACGAGTCATGGAGGGAGAAAAAATTATGGTGAGTTGTTTCTTGGGAGGCTTGGAGGATGACATCCCATTAAGTATCCAGATGTTGAGGCCGTACAACCTCCCTGATGCCATTGGGTTGGCCTGCATGCAAGAAGAGAAAGTCAAAGTGCAGCAGAGACAACTATGTTTTGAGGCAGAAAAAATAAACACCTTCCTAGACGTGGCCCATCCTAAACCTTCAACTCATGTTATAAAGAAGTTAACACCGATGGAGATGAAGGAGAGAAAGGCTAAAGGTCTATGTTATAATTGTGATGAAAAGTTTGCAACGGGCCATAAATGTCATGCAAAAATTATTCCTCATGGAGTGAAGTTGGCTAGAGGAGACAAATGAACGAGAAGATGCCACCTAGAAACTTTACCACAAGGAGCGAACCAAGTCTCCCGATTTCCTCTGCGAGGGCGACGTCGATCTCGAGCCATGAGGGATGTAACGTACCTTCAATGAATAAGACTCTTTGAATTTGAATTTGAATTTGCTTATCCCCTTATCCCATAGTTGTTTAGGACTCTTTGAATTTGAATTTGAATTTGTAGCTTCCACGATAACGACTGGAGCAGTCTCTTTAATTAGTAGTAGAAATGAATAACAAAATAAGTAGAATTGATCCTTCCTAGGAACTCACGGAGTTAGGAGGCCAAGACTCCCTTGAATATGTCCCATAATATTTATTCCTTCTATCTCCTTCCCTTTTCTTATTTAAAATCATAGTTTCAGATGCATCTATAGGCCTAAATAGTGCAGGCACGCTGTACCCTGTTTCCATCAACCAGATCACCAATCCCCTGTTTCACCAGTTCCAACACTCATCCAACCATCCCCAACTCTGCCTTCCCAGCCATTCCGCAGCCCCATCTCCGACTCGCCATGCTCGTCTGAGTTCCACACTTCACCAGATTTGATTCCCTTCCCCATATTCCATCCTCTGTATTTTCCCATCTCTTGCCCTATTGTTCTTTCCCATTACCCACTTTTAATTTAATACTTTCTTTTACCTTATTACGTTAATATTCACACCAACCCAATCATTGTCTTTATTAATTAGCATAGGAGCCATTATAGCCCTCCCATCTTCTCAAACACAATATCACCGTCCCAGTCTATTTTTAAAACCCTAATTTAATCCATTTATGTTCCTTTTAATCACATAAAACCCATTTAATCGCCATCGTCACACAAAACCCCATTGTCCCTTTGACCACCTCCAACTCACAAATCCAACCCCTTTGACCCTTTACACATTGAACTCAACTCGAACCTATTTTACCCTTTAAACCCAATCCTACCCACTGTGTGTGTATATATATATATGTACATATATACAATTATAGTTTATGTGTATCTGTGTATCTACGTATTAACGATGAATGGTAATGGGTCTTATCAAAAGACAAAATATTGGTGATCCTATAACTACTAAAAGAAAAATAAAATGTGTTTAAGAATATTAAGTATTCAAAACTAATTTATAGCCATTAAAATGGTTAGACCTTAAAAAAATTGTGTTCCGAGATTGGACAAAGTGATTTTATTGGGTTCTATATTTAGATTAAGATCTTTTTGTTCACAAAAAGTCTTCACCAGATTGACTTTCTACAATTGTGCCTTCCGTTAATTATAACTTTCTCCATTCAATGGATCCTAAATTGACTTTATTTGATTATTTCCTCTTTAAGAGGCATGTATTATTCTATAAAAATTGTTTTCAATGAGAGAGGTCTCGAGTCATTTTCCAAAACTCTACAAGACGTCCACAACACATCTCTTTCCTCTTACCACTCGATCAGACCTTCTTCCAACTGTTCACCGGCGTCCTTTCTAATCTTAGAGATTCTCTTTGTTCCCAATTTTTTTTCTCCTAGCAAGCACGATTGTCTTAAGATTCATTCATCACTACTTTAGTCGCATCTTAGCATTGTTCCAGGACTGCTCTTTGCTTCCCTATTGCCTCTCTCCACAGCAGTTTACATATTTGCTTTCCTCATTGTGCCAGATTTTCTGTTTGCCTCCTACAAGTCCCTCTTCTTCATTTGCGGCTTCACTGTAGATCTGATTTTCCACCCATATGTGCTGCTTTTCTGCGATCCCGCTATCTGATCGCTCTGTGCCTTATCTGCTCCTTGGTTGGTCCTCGGCATTTCAGAAATTGTTTGACCATACACTAGACTATATGTCCCTCTGTACCTTTGGATGTGCCTGTTACCCTTGTCTTGGAGATTATGTTATTAACAAACTGCAACTGTAATATCTTGAATGTGTTTTTATGGGTTACAACACTCAACATAAAGGCTACAAGTGTCTTCATCTGCACACTGGACGAGTCTACATCTCACGGCGTGTTGTGTTTAATGAAGTAGTCTTACCCTATGCATCCGGTCCTTTGACAGTTGCTGCACAATCTTCATCTGACGTATTATTTATCCCGCTCATTGCTCTGTTGGTACCAGCATCACTGCCTCCTTCTGCGTCAAACTCTCCAGCAGATGCCTCACCGTCTCCAGTAGCGGGACCTGAGTCATCACCTCCTGCGTCACACTCTCCAGTAGCAGCACCTGCCTTTCCATCTCCAACTGATACTCTGCCTTCTCATTCCTCTCCTCCTTCGTCTGCCAATGTTCATCCTATGGTGACCCATGCCAAGGATGGCATCTTTAAGCCCAACAAGAAAGTTGCATTTGCTAGTCAACATCCCCTCCCGCAGGGGTTTGCCTATGGCATTTTCCTCTAACATTGGCCCCACCTGCTACACTCAAGCAGTTCGATCTGTGGAATGGCTATAAGCCATGAATGATAAATTCAATTCTTTACTACGACAACAAACTTGGTCTCTTGTTCCATCACATCTGCATCTCAACATTGTTGGCTACAAATTAAATAACACTCAAATGACAACATTGAATGACACAAAGCACGACTTATAGCTAAAGGCTTTCATCAACAGGCAACCATCTACTATGATGAGACCTTTAGCCTTATTGTCAAACTCACTATTATTCACTTTGTTCTCAATCTTGCTGTCATTTCTACTTGGCCTATTCATCAATTAGACGTCAAAAATGTTTTTCTTCATGGAAACCTTACTGAAGAAGTTTACATGGTTCAACTGTCGGGTTTTGCTGACCCATGTTGCTCTCATCATGTTTACAAACTTCACAAAGCCATTTATGGTTTGAAATAGGCCCCTAGTACGTGGTTTCAACCAGTGTTATCAGAACCGGGCCGGGCCGCGGTTGAATCGATGGTTCGACGGTGATTGACTTCTTGAAGGCCCGGTTTAGTTTAACAAACTTCGAACATCAAAATCCTTATCAGACCTTGTTGGACCGCGGTTCAACACGGTTTGATTAATTAAACAACCGACCGTTCAGCGAGGTTGAACCTGCTTCAAAATTATTACTTTTTTTTTAAAATCAGCCATCCATATCGGGAATGTGATTTTTTAAATAGGACTCTACAACTTCGAACATGTATTCCCAGCTAGAAATCCTAAGTCTATCTCATCTCTAGTTCTCTAGATTTCTAACTTTCAATTTCCATTCCCATGGTCTATCTACAACTCTCCTTTCCAACTTTCCATTCCCATCTGGTTTCTTGCATTCCCATTCCCAAACGGTGATCCCATCTAAGCAGGTTCCCATTGTCCGCACTCCGCAGCAAGGCGGCAAGTTGTTCGTAAGTTTATTTTTGATATGTTGATTTACCTTTGTTTTTTATTTTATTTTTTCATATTTTTGCTTGAGCTAGTTCGCTCTACCTGTACGATGAAATTTCTGCTTGAAGTCGCCCATATTGCAGGAAGACGATAATTGATAATTAATCTAAATTATTCACTTGATGAGACACATACAATCATGGTTATGATGTGAGAAATCTCTCATGTTTCTAATTGCTTACTGGCAATCAATTCTTGATTAGAAGTATTAATGTCCTCTAATGGTGGTATGGATCTTGAGAACTCTATTGCGCAAATTTTAAATTTATAACTTGCAAACGCACAAACCATTAGATAGTATAGCGATTGAGTGCGAGGTCGAATCCATCGGAACTTAGGAAAATATATCCGTGAAAAATATACCATTGAATTATGTAATTTTAGAAATTTAGAAAATCATGGGAATAAACCATAAATATAGAATTAATTACCTAATCTAGGGAATTTAATTTTAATTTAGAAATATTCTATAAATAAAAACCAAGTCAAAAAATAGGAATAACATCTAAAATTAGAAATTAACCATTAAAGAAACCTAATGTTCATGGAAAATACAAAATTTATCCAATTTCAATTAAGATGGTGGAATAAATCGAAAAATTATAAATAATCTTAACTTAACTTAGAATACAAAATTAAGAATCAATTAATTAATTACCAACCTCGTTCACCAATTTCAAGAAATTTGAATTTAAAAATAAAAATAAAAATAACACCTAAAATTAACATAAATTTAAAAATAGAGAAACTTGATACAGATTGAACAAGGAAGAGAAATTTATTACTCAATGAAGAATAGAAAAAGATAGATAATATGCAACTGAAGTGATAATTTAGCTAAAGTTATAGACTCTATTTATTCTAGAAATTTCCCTAAAAAGTCTCAACTAATTAGAACTGAAAACGCTGAACTTGCTCCTAAACTTATTCAACTAACCACCTATAAATATTCAACTGACTCCTAAATAAAATGAAGACTGAATCAAACTTACAGACTGAGTCAACTATTCCTAAATGCTTATATGTGGCAGTGGTAAGTTGCACTAATTTGTAACACTCCCCCTTAGTGCAAACTTACGATCAATAATACCAAGTGCACTGCGAAACTTTTCAAACTTAGCTTGTGGAAGAGCTTTGGTGAGCACATCAGCAACTTGATCATTGGTCCCTATTTTCTGCAACACGATCTCTTGATTTAACACTTTTTCTCGAACAAAATGGTGATGAATCTCTACGTGTTTTGTACGAGCATGAAACACCGGGTTGTCAGCTAACTTGATTGTGCTTTCATTGTCACATCCAATAGGAATTTGATAATCCAAAGTAACTCGAATATCTTGAAGGAGTCGCTTAAGCCAAATGCATTCCTGCGTGGCCATAGTGGCTGCCACATATTCGGCTTCTGTGCTCGAAAGACTTACAGTTTGTTGCTTCTTACTACACCAAGAGACTGCAGCGGAACCGGTATTGAAGCAATACCCTGTGGTCGAACGTCGATCTATGACATCTCCAGCCCAATCAGCATCTGCATAGCCATGTAAGAAAAAAGATACATTTGGTTTATAGAGAAGGCCAAACTGCAGTGTGCCTTTTACATAATGAAGGATTCGTTTTGCTGTGATTAAATGACCAACACAGGGATTTTCCATAAACTGAGACACAACTCCTACAGAATATGCTAGATCAAGTCTTGTGATAGTTAGGTAAAATAGACTACCCACAAGCTGACGATACTTTGTGGCATCATCCAATAGCTCTCCTTCAATTTTCTGTAACTTGAGTTGCGGTTCCATGGGAGTGGTTATTTGTGTCGAATCTCCCATGCCAAAGTGATTCAGCAAACTTGTGGCATAAGACCTTTGAGAGACAAAATATCCATTTGCTTTAACAATTTCTAAACCAAGAAAAGAACGAACCTCTCCCAGATTCTTCATTTCAAACCGGATAGACAACTCATCCCGGAGATGTGAAATTTCAACATTGTTGTCGCCTGTGATAATCATATCGTCCACATACAGAAGAAGTATAGTGTACATGGATGACGTAAACTTGGCAAATAAACTAGGAACCGAGCTTGAAGAATTAAAACCACAAAAAGAAAGATACTGTGCAATTTTACCATACCAGGCGCGTGGAGCTTGCTTGAGAGCGTACAATGCCTTCTTGAGTCGGCACACGTGAATAGGGAATTCATGTGATACAAATCCCTGGGGTTGCTCCATAAAAATTTCACGATCCAGCTCGCCATAAAGGAGGGCGTTCTTTACGTCAAGCTGCGATAAATTCCATCCGTTGCAAGCAGCCAATGAAATAATAGTTCGAACCATCACCATCTTAGCAACTGGGCTGAAAGTTTCCACATAATCCAGTCCGTATTGCTGAGAGAATCCGTGTGCAACCAGGCGAGCTTTGTACTTATCAACTGTCCCATCTACATTCTTCTTTAACTTGTAGACCCATTTACAAGTCACTAACTCAATGTCCTTTGGCTTTGGTACTAATTCCCATGTATCATTTTTATGCAAAGCCTCAATTTCTTCATCCATAGCAGCTTTCCATTCAGCTGCGCCTTGAGCTTCTCTATAGCACTTAGGTTCATCATCACATGTCAACCCCATGAGGAAACAAGAAGTCATAGTAGAATAATTTAACTGAACCTCATAATCAGTTAAATAATCAGGCTGCCTTCTTTCCCTTGTTGACTTTCGAATAGCGTTTGCATCTTGCTGAACATTTTCCCCGGGTGGGGAAACATTTCTCCCCCTTTCACTGGATGCAGCATCACCAGAAAAAGGCACAAGATCAGTTGTGCCATTGCCCGTATTTGCAGTAAATTGACATGATGACACTTCGTCGAACACCACATTGCGGGAGACATTAACCTTCTTTGTTTCTGGATCCATACATCTCCATCCTTTCCTGTGAGTGTCATAGCCAACAAAAATACATCGCCTTGCCCTCGGGTCAAGTTTAGTTCGATTACTTTTCGATACATGGACATAACAAACTGAGCCAAAAACTCGAAAATAACTCACATTGGGTTTGTAATGGTATAAGGCTTCAAAAGGAGATTATTCTGTCCCTGGCCATGGAGGCAAACGATTTATGACATGACAAGCAAACTGAATAGCTGCTACCCACAGCTCTCTCGAAAGATTCTTTGCATGCAACCATGACAAGCTCATGGTTGTAAGATGTGCCAACTTGCGCTCAACAACCCCATTCTGTTGTAGGGTTTGTGGACAAGTCATTTGACGTTGAATCCCATGTTCGTTGCAAAATTCGAAGAATTGATCGGACATGTATTCTCCCCCATTATCTGTGAGCAGGCACTTTATTGATAACCCAAATTCTTTCTCCACATGCTGCTTGAATCGAATAAATTTAGAAAAAGTTTCACTTTTGTGTTCCAGGAAATATACCCAAGTGAATCGAGAGAAGTCGTCCACAATAACCATCACATAATGAAGACCAGTGTAGCTAGGTGTTCTTGTTGGACCCATAAGATCTGAATGGACCAACTGAAGCGCAGCAGAGGCTCTATTCTTTGAATTCGGGAAATGAAGACGATGGGATTTGCCATATTGGCAACCAGGGCAAACCACATTGTGATGAATTTCCTTAAAGAGAGGAACACCATCAAGGAGTTTCTTTGTGGAGATTTGATGCAGCAATTGATATGCAACATGACCTAACCGAGCATGCCAAAGTGATGCACTTACATTCTGGCCTGTCTTTTCAACATATGCTTCGCTTACGGACAACACATATAAAGACTCCTTCCTTTGCCCAATGAAAAGAACATCAGCATCAAGACTTTTCAAATTTACAAGAACTTGAACATTATCCGGACCAAAAAGAACATAATTCCCCTTGTCTGTTATTTGTGAAACCGACATGAGGTTCTTTACCAATCCAGGAACATGATAAACATCTCTTAAAGAAACTCCATTGCCATTCAAGTTTGCAACCTTAACATGGCCTTCTTTTAGCACCGGATGTACTGAATTATCAGCCATAATAATAGCACGCTTTCCGATGTGTGGACGGACATCTGAAAGTAAATTAGCATCTCATGTGGCATGATGTGAGCAGCCTGAATCAACGATCCACTCCTTCTTGTAGTCAATGGAGACATTAGCATCCGTATGTGCTTCGGTCTGGTGCACAACAGAAGCCACATTATTTGGTTGATCGATAATTTCAATAGAGAAACACTGCTCCCACTTTGGCTCATCAGCATCTTTAGTTTCATGGACAGCATTTGCATCTGCACCAACAAGATTTACATGACAATTTTTCTTGATATGACCTGATTTGCCACACCTAGAACATGTCACCTTCACACGAAAATCACGCTTGAAATGCCCCGGCTTTCCACATCTGTAACATTCTTTGGAATTGCCGCTTGACTCCCCTGACACTCTTTGCTGCTTATCATCATTAGATAAGTGTTTGGAAGCATTGATATACTTCAACTGATCTTTGGTAAAGAGTACATCTTCAATATCAGCAGGAGACTTGCAAGACATCTGCTTAACCAAAGCTTCCTGGTTAGAAAGCAGATTCTCTAGATCAATGATTGATGGCTGAATTGTCCACCCTTGCACGGAAGAAATAAATGGCATAAACTCTTTCCGCAAACCGCAAATAAGGTAACGACGCAAACGTGCATCGCTTATGGGCTCCTCCGTATCTAGCTCTGAAATCTCAGAACACAGATTCTTAATTTTCAAAAAATAATCTGAAATTGAAAGATTACATTGAGTTGTCCTAGCAAGTTCGTTTTCCAAAAACTGCAGCTGCATCGTATTTTTTTGAGTGAACAACCTTTCAAGTGTCTCCCACACTTGCTTTGGTGATATCACATCACGAATATGCTCAATGTAATCCTTGCTAATCGACGTTCGCAAAGCAAATAAAGCTTTGCCGCACTTGATTTTCCACTTCCTCCGCAACTCAGCGTTGTGCAGAGTGTCCTCTGGAATTACCGTTTCAGCACCAGAGATAAGGTCCCACAAATCTTGCTCTTGAAGATAAGCTTCCATACAAAGCTTCCAATAGCTATAGTTGTTACCAACTAGCTTGTCGACGGCAGTGGAACTATTTCCACCATTCATCTTGAAATTGCTAAGAACACTTCAAACAACAACAAAACTTCTAAGACAACTTCACTGAGTAATAAACACGAACACCTTCTTAGCAGCCTGGCTGTGATGCCATAACATAAATTTAAAAATAGAGAAACTTGATACAGATTGAACAAAGAAGAGAAATTTATTACTCAATGAAGAATAGAAAAAGATAGATAATATGCAACTAAAGTGATAATTTAGCTAAAGTTACAGACTCTATTTATTCTAGAAATTTCCCTAAAATGTCTTAACTAATTAGAACTGAAAACACTGAACTTGCTCCTAAACTTATTCAACTAACCACCTATAAATATTCAACTGACTCCTAAATAAAATGAAGACTGAATCAAACTTACTGACTGAGTCAACTATTCCTAAATGCTTATATGTGGCAGTGGTAAGTTGCACTAATTTGTAACAAAAATTACCTCTGTACATATATACAGTGGAACTGGATCAAAGAATCAATGAGGCATCATTATCCAAATTTTAACAATAAAATTAAGGCCTAAAATATGAAGCTAACTTAAGTTATTAATCATGCATTCTAATTGTTCATTTATTAAAATTATCATCATAAAAATTATGAATTCCATTAAACCAATAAAATCTGATTCAAGCCTTAGTCTAGATAAAATGTACACTTGCAATTCCAAATCCAAATATTTCATCCACTCTTTAAACAGAGCCTTGGATTGGAAAAATCAAGTTCTACCTATCCTAAATATTTCATCCACTCATCTCAAATATCTTAGAATAACTTCAATCATAACGTCATAAATAGAATCAAACTAAAATTAAATTCTCATCACACATAAATTAAATAATTGGACGACCATAATTCTAAATAAATTAACACTTCATTTATTTATAAAATATGAAATTAAAAATACAATAATGGAATTTTGGAATTAAAGAAATAAGAAAAATATAATGGAAATCAAAATCCACCAACCTTAAAACCCAATGTGGATCAAGAATCCCACAGTCTTTCTCCTTCTCTTCTTCCTCTCCTCTCAAAGCTTCTCCAAAGTCCAAGACCAGGTTCAAATTTTCTCAATGGGAGGGATAATATTTATAGATGAAAGGATGTGGAGCGAATGGCTTGGATTTAAATATTTAAATAAAACAAGGAACACTTGGAGGGTTGATATGGTTTGTGCTAAACATGGAATGACTTAAAGAAGGTAGGGAGGTAAAAAAAAATAGTAAAATTCGTGCAAAGAAAGTGGGTGCGAAATCCCATGTTTTACACATGTACCACCTTACAGCTCAGTTTTGACCTAGTTAACGTCCAAATTAAAAAATGTTGTAAACTACAAAATTTTAGCCCTTGAAGTATTCTTTCCAATCAAAATGAATTAATGCAATTGGACATCGGAGTGAAAATTTATGGTCAAAATATTGAGACTGTGTCAAACCTTCCTTCTTTTTCTCCACTTCTTATTTTGTTTCTTTTTCCTTAATCCACTTGGTAAATTAGAAAATCCTCTCATAATGACTTGTAAATTTCAAATTTCCTCATATGTATCTTGAGATGATAAAAATAGACTTCACACATGTGGATTTTTTCATGGGCTTTTCTTAATGGGCTTAATAATTGGGCTTTTCAAAGTATGGAAAATCTAATAAATAATTTTACCACTTACAATCAATTCTAAAAATGTACTAAATTAATACAAACTCTCATAAATGGATTTGAATTAATTAGTTTACAAATAAAACTCCTAAAATTATGGTAAAATAATTATTAAAAATTCCAACTTTCCAAAAATTTTAACTTATGCCCATAAATTGTAAAATTCACCATTTGAATTCTCCTATCTTGTATTGCCCTTGAAATCCTGCAAAAGTTCCAAAATCTTATTAAGCATATCCTAAAAGACACAAAACAAGCGCTAGCTAGTCCAAATGCAAAGGTAAAATAGTCAATTTCCTATGCTCATCAAACTGTATTTGTTTGTTTCTCTTTCATTCATTCCTTTCTTTTCCTGCCCCAAAGTGTTATTGCTAAGAAAATTAGACACTAGAGTTAGATTATCTTAACTATAGACAGATATACAATATGATGAACTATACTCAGCACCTCACGAACAGGGACATCAACTCTAGAAAATCTGGTTGGGTTCATAAGATGAAATGGAAATAAAAATGTGTTAATTATTTGAAACTTGATGAAATTGATGCGATAGGAAAATCAATATTTTTGTTTTTCATTTTAGTAATGATTCGTAAACATTAAACAACTATTGCAGGACATGCAACAAAGATAAACATTAATACAATTATACATATATATGCACAACTACAGGAAAATTAGTCCCCATAAGGTAAATACAAGCAGTAATGCTTTACTAACACACAATAATTGACAAGGAGAAGATTGATAAAATCTAGAAATTAACAGTCACAACTGACATGCTAGACCATAAAGTAACAGAGAAAACTCTAAATAGGGTGTCAAAAAAACATTAAATCACAAAGGCAACCCAGATGACAAGAAGAAGCTCAAATCACAGTGATGAAGAGTAGATAAAAAGAAATTAAGCCCATTGGGATCAAGCGCCTAACCTTTAAAATGCTGAGTAATACACTAGAGCCTCTTGAGGATAGACATGCGTCATGAGGGAACCATTTAAAATGCTTAAAATTTAGATCCAACAAAAAAAATTGATAAGAAGAGCAAATACTTCAAAATAGTTAAATGATTGCCTCTTCAGTGCAAGCCCTATCTTTTATACTTGCCCACAAGCCACAAGCCTCACAAAAGTTCCCACGTAGAGAACAATAGAGAACAAGTAAAAAAGATGTAAAACTGAAACCCCAATCTCTTCTCTATATAATCTGAATCCATTGGGATTTACAAGTAACCCAAACTCTAAATGGATTTTCTTAAATATCACAAAACTGTAATGTACTAAAATCCCATGTGTGCACATGTAATTTTTTTCAATTTATCAATGTTGTCATTCTTTTTAGTTTTTACTTGTGTATATATATATTCTTTGTTAGTTGAATATTATATTGACTTACAATTTTTTTTTTGTGTCATCTTATTGTTGCTAATTTATCATATATTTTTGTTAGTTTACAAGTTGTATCGATGTGAAATCTTCCGGAGTCTGATTCTATTCCCCCATCTCGCTCAACACACGGAAAAAATGATATCACATGGGACCATGTGAAAGTAATTGATGATGATCATCTAAAATGTCTTTATTGTGATAAAATAGTTAAGGGTGGAGGGATCCCTCGATTGAAAAATCATTTAGCACAAGTTAAAGGCAAAGGAGTTGAAATATGTAAAAAGGTCCAGCCACATGTTAGTTTCTTAGTGACACAAAATATAGAAAATCTTGCTTTATAAAGGAAAAGTAAAAATCAAAAGACTTGTTCGCATGGTGAAGGAGTCGACCATCGGAGGAAGAAGAAGAAGATGAAATCCAAGAAATTACTAGAGTTTATGGTGATGAGAATAAAGGGATAACCATAAATGAGGGTGGGCGAAAGGGTATACAAAGTTTATTTCCTCCTTGAACCACAAAAGGAGCTCAACCCACCATTAGAAGTGCAATGGCAAGCAAAGAAGCAATTGAGGCTGTAGGTATGGCTGTTTGTAGGTTTTTTTATGATATATGTATCCCATTTAATGCCGTTAATTCTTTCTATCTCCAAAAAGTGTATGATGCTATAGCAAGTATAGGTCTTGGTGATAAAATTCCTTCTTTTCATGATCTTCGTGGATATTATTTACAAAAAAGTGTTTTTGAAATTCATAATGCTTTAGAATCTTTTAAAAGTGTATAAAAGACTATGGATGCACACTTATGGCCGATGGATGGACAAATGCACGAGGTAGGACATTAATCAATTTTCTCATGTATTCAACAAAGGGGACTATTTTTTTTAAAATCTGTTGATGCAAGTGCTTTTTCAAAAACAAGAGAGATGTTGTTTCAGCTGTTTAAAGGAGTTGTTGAAGAAATTGGTCCAGAAAATGTGGTTTAAATTGTGACAGATAATGCAGCCAACTATTCAAGTGCGTGTAAGTCGATAACCACTCATTATAAAACTATATACTGGACCCCATGTGCTGCCCATTGCATTGATTTGATGCTTGAAGGTATTTCAAAAATGGAAAAAGGTGAAAAATGTTATTGAATGAGTAATGTCTCTCACTACATTTATATACAATCATGGTTTTGGATTAACATTAATGAGGAAGTATACTGATGGAAATGAGATTATCCGTCCAACAATCACACGTTTCGCTACTCATTTTCTAGCATTAGAAAGTATTTTGAAAAATAAAGGCGGAATGCAAGCAATGGTTGTTAGCAAAGAATGGACAGATAGTAAATGGGCTATGAAATAACAAAGAGGCAAAGACATAACTAATTGATGTTGAGCTCTTCCTTTTCGTCTGAATGTGAAGTTGTAGTAGCAGCATTTGAACCTCTTGTAAAAGTGCTACGCATGGTTGATAGTGATGAGAAACCCGCAATGGGCTATATTTATCAAGCTATGCATAAAGCCAAAGAAGCCATCAGAAAGACATTCAATAAGAGAATTAGAAATAATTCAACTTCAACATCGACATCGTCATCATCAAGAATGTCGACCGAAGCTATTCCTTATTTGCAAATTATAGATACTCGTTGGGACCATCAACTGCATCGTCCATCATCAACTGCATTGTCCACTTCATGCTGCTGGGCATTCTGTTAATCCATCATGTTTTATAATAATGTTAATGTTGATCGGAATTTTAGTGGAGTTCTTGATTGCATTGAGATATTATACTATAATGATATTGCAATGCAACAATCGACTAGCAATGAACTTAATCTTCATAGAGAAGCATTAGGAGACTTTGGGCGTAATTTCGCCATTAAAGATCACGAAAAAATTATTCCAAATATTTTTTTTACATTTAATTATTCATTTACTTTAATTAAGTCAAAATCTTTGTGTCTTTCACATTCAATTATTCATGTGCTTCATTACCTTTTACAACTCTTTGGTGGAAGAATTATGGAGGTTCAACTCTAAATTTGCAAAAGATGGCAATTCATACTTTAAGTCAGACTTGTACTTCTTCTGGATGTGAGGGTAATTGGAGTATATTTGAACGTATACATACAAAAAAAGGAATCGATTAAAGCATCAAAAGTTGAATGATTTGGTGTACGTCCTGTTAATGCCTCGGCTTGGCCAAGTCCCTATGTTTGTCAAATCCATGACTCGAAAAGAAGCACTTGCTGGAAGCTTGAAGACCCAAGATGATCAAGAAAAAAGATCATGCTCCACCGGATTGAAGCTCATCATTATGGCAATCACAAAACATATATTATGGCCATAGATGAATTTAGGTCGTACCCACACCTTAAAGAGGACTATCCCCTAGGCTTAGAAAAAGAAATGGTTAAATCATATGAAGCCTAGTGAGGGAGCTTGACAGTAAATTGGAACCCAACTTGGAAATATGTATTTGGTTTCACTGTCAGCTCAACTAGTTGTTCTCATCGACCCCTCGGTAGAGACAAGATCGACCCATCGTGGTCAAAGGAATGGTCGGCCGGATTGACATAGGTTTTGGAACATTGAACTGTCAGTCTGAGTATGCCTCTGATCGAGAGTCTTGTATGCATAGACCCCTAGGTGAAAGGCTGAAACGACCCCTCGTGGTCAACGACTCCTCGATCAAGATCTTGAGTTCTGGAATCCTTGAACTCATGTGGACTCTCGAAGAAATAGACATATCAGCAATCAAAGACCGATCGAGAGTACTAGGACCGTCCCTATCTGTAAAGGGCGACAAGTTTCTAGAGATGAAATACTGTCAAGCATGTTTTGCACCAGAACGAGACCTCTTGTATGGATCGACCTCTAGGTGCCCCCAAGTGTCGACCCATCGACGACAACGACATGTCGACCGGGAAAGAATATTACCGTCAGGAGTACACCTAATGCACAATGTGGGACTGTAACGGTAACATTTCTAGTCACCGATCCCTTGGTGCAACCAACCTGTCGGTACATTACCATTACTAGAACTGGTGGCCTTCGCTAATAAACCAATCTTTATGCAACCAGTTGGTATCCTTCATAAGGATCAGTTGGACCCTCATCTTCATCAGTGAGATTAAACAAGGGCCAACAGAAGGATCACTCTCTCTCTCGTGCTTATACTAGGGGAATCAAATACATCCAATCAGATGATTGAGTTGTGAGAGAGAGAGGAAGGAAAAAAACTCATAAACAACCAATCTGAGGATTGAGTTTGAAAGTGAGAAGGAGAGAATCATAAACTAGGAAACCTTTGGTAAAACCAGTTTCCTTGACACCATTGACTGTTATTGCTAAACGACGGCTACGAGGTGGAGCGTCGGCATACATGGGTGGGATTTTGAAGAAGCACACATCAAGAAAAAAAGCTACAAAGGCAAGTGCTTCTTGGTTTTAAATTTTATTTTAAAACTTTTGTTCCGAAAGTGGATTAAGGAAGCTTGGTTCTGGAACCACTATAAAAAATCTGGAGTGTCGTCTCCGGCACAGTGGTGCGTGGAATTCCCAGCCAAATGGATATGTGGAATTCCTATTCAACAGTGGTGGGTGAAATTCTACCCGATTGAGTGAGGTGGAATTCCTACTCTAATTGTGAGGGTGTAAGTCCCCACTTAGTGGATTTTGGGATAACTTAAAGTTGAGTGAGTCCTAACAGTGGATGTAGGTTGGCTAACTGCACCACTTTAAAATGGCCTTGTGGTGTTTGATCTATGTGTGTTTGTCTTTCGTATTTAAGTACTCTTCTTAGCACACATCACTTTTCATATTGATTATCTTATTCTACACATTGTGCACAAGCATCGACAATCAAACAATATATAAAGAGTTATAATCTTTGTGTGATTGCTTAATGAAATTGTCACACTAAACAAATCTCTCGATGAATATTCTGCTGCACTTTAAATAATTAAGAAATTTGTAAGCACCATTAAAAATGGGATTCACCTATTCAACACCCCCCCCCCCTCCCCCCCCCCTCTTCTAGGGTCAATCATGATGTTCTAGCACCGTGTAAAGGGAACTTTCACATCCATTATAACTTACGCTTGTTAGAATGCAATTAACTAAGAAGTCTTTAAAATTATTTTATGTTCATCTTTATTCTTTGATGAAGGTATCAAAGCTTCAATTGATATTAGTATGATATTTTTATTTTGATAGAAATTCAAAAAAAGATAGGTTTTGATCCAATATCTTTAGAAGATATTGACGTACTAAAAGATTGGATAGTTGAGTCAGAACCACCTGTATTAAACGAGGAGGAACTACAAACATGGAAGAGAATGGAACAACCCATTTTTTATATAATATTATTTGACTTTAGATTATGTAATATGTAGTTGCATATTCTCAAACATGTATTTTCTTCAATTTCGGGAAATTTGACGGAGAGGAATGGTGGAGATGAAATGGAAAACTTGGTTTCTTTACATGATCAAAATGAATATGAAGATGTTGGTTCTTTTGGAGATCATGATGACTTTGGAAGTTAAATAGTTTTTTAGACATTAACTAACACTGAGTCATTGAATTATTTTTTACATTAATTAGTAATGGGTTGTTAGATGATATTTTAGATCATGAAACTTTTTATTTTCATGGTATTATTGGAGGATGAATGTTGGACTGTTGGATTACATTGTTAGATCATAGATTATGAAACACTTTTATTGGAATGAACAATTATATTGGAAAATGGATGTTGAATTATTAGATTTTTATATTTATAATTATTTTTGTGAGAACAAGAACATTTTTATGAATTTTGTTATTGTTAATAATTTTATACTGATGGACACGGTTTTGACCGAATTTGACCACAGTTGAACTTTATTAAACCCAGCTTTCCTGGGAGACAACTCGTAGACGATCCGGTTCTGATAACATTGGTTTCAACGGTTCAGCTCTTTCCTCTTCTCCTATGGTTTTATTCAATGCAAGTTTGACAGATCTATGTTTACATATCGAAGTGACTCCAGTATTATGATTCTACTTCATTATGCTGATGATATAGTCTTGACCGGGAATACACCATCGCTTCTTCAGTCTTTCACTCGCAGATTGTGCTCTGTATTTGAAATCAAGGATGTTGGCACTCTCCATTACTTCTTGGGCCTCGAGATGACTCCTCTATCTCCCGAGTTACATTTGTCTCAAAGCAAATACACTCTTGATAATCTTTACCGTAGTCAGATGCTTGACTGCAAACGATGCTCAACATTCGTTGCCGTTAAGACTCAGTTAACTTCTACAACTTGTGATTTTCTTTCTAACCCCTCTGAGTATCGCCATCTTGTTGGCACCCTTCAATATCTCATTCTCACAAGGCCAGATATTGCTTATACAGTGCACATTGCCTCTCAGCTCATTCGTGAGGCTCGCACATCTCATTTAGAGGCCGTCAAATGCATTCTCCGTTATCTCAAGGGTTCCCTTGGTCGTGGTCTGTGTGTCATGCTTGCGACACAACCCATTCTACTTGTTGCTTATTCCGATGCTAATTGGGCCTATTGTCCAGATAGTCATCGATCTAGTGCCGAAGCAGAATATAGGGCCCTTGCATATACATGTGCAAATACTGTCTGGATACAACATCTTTTACAATAGCTTGGTTTTCCTCTCTTTTCTCTGACAGTCCTTCTTTGTGATAATCTCAATGCAACATACATGGCCTCGAATCTTGTGTTCCGTACTCGGACTAAACACATTGAACTTAATTACCATTTTATACGCGAACATGTCACCGCTGGCTCTCATCAGATTCATTTGTCTCGTCCCAAGATCAACTTGCTGATATCTTCACCATGGGTTTATCGAAGCAATGCTTCTCAACTCTTAGCTCCAAACTCGTCGCCTTTCACAGCCGAGTTTGAAGGGGAGCATTAACGGAAAGTCTTCACCTAATTAACTTTCTACAATTGTGCCTTCCATTAATTATTAGTTTCTCCATTCAATGGATTATAAATTGATTTTATTTGATTCTTTCCTCTTTAAGAGGCATGTATTATTCTATAAATAATGTTTTCAATGAGAGAGACTTTGAGCCATTTTCCAAAACTCTACACTTTTGATGAGCCATCAAATGGAGTGAAAGTACCTCCCATGTATAAAAAAATTGTTTAAAAAATTAACATTTTTAAAGGCTTAAGAACATGATTTCTATGAGTGGATTGGTGTTCCTTTTTTTCTTTGGGTATCATCTTCATAGGTGAAAGAATCTATGTGAGAACCCGACCATTTATTAGAATAATGAGTAAATTTTCAGACTCCGGCTTTGCGACTGGTTAGCATTGTAGAGCGCTGAGAGAGATTTCCGAAAAGATCAAATTTGACCCGATCAGAGCTCGTTTACTCAGTGATCCAGCTCATTGAAATCTGGAGGGAAATTTAGTCATTTCATAATGTCATTTGTTTTACATGAAAACCCATGAATAATGTCCTAAAAACTACCGGAGTGTACGAGCCCACTCTACTGACGTAGTAAAACCTTGAAAATTGTACACACCATATTTCTTTGAGTACTCTACTCAGTGGTATTTCCATATTTTTCCGACGATTTCTCGGAATGTGATTTTTAGACGAGCATTATCTAAAAACCCCGATTTCTCAAATACCCCGTGATCCAAAATTTTGTAAAAATCCATCAGTGGTAATTTGTGCTTTAACAAAACATTTGGCATTTTTAAAATGCCATTTTAATATTTTAAAACACCCGAAATAGGATTTCAAAATTTGAATAATGTAAGTCGTTCATTAATTATAATATTAGTTTTTGTAAAAATGATTGAATTTTTAGATTAAAATGAAATTTCGACTTTGCCACCTCCCAATAAACAATGCGTTCTCAACGCAGTTGTGGTGTTGGATTTTGTCGGAAAATTCTCTAAACATACCCAATTTTCAATGCCTAAACTTTAAGATAAAAGTGGTTTTTTGGTTTTAACTGAAAAAAAAAGAAAAAAAAATGGTTTTTTGCTGCAGAGATCCACCCTCCACCTCTCATCTGAAATTTGAATGGCTGGGGTGACCCAAGACCTTTCCTCAGAAAGCCTATAAATAGATGACATGGGTTTAGTTTAAAAATCAGAATTTTTCGTCATTGTCTCTACTCTCTACTTTCAATCCCTTTCTTTTCAAACTGTTCTCTCTTATTTGATTTCTGCAACTACAACTTCAACACTTTGCAACAACACCATTGTTTTGATTTTTCTGAGGTTTTTCGTAGGATTTCTCTCCAATTTAATATTTTTTCATCTATGAAAAATACTTAAATGTAGCTCTAATGGCTTTAATTAGTGATGGATGATGAAATGATGTATAGATAGTTATGGTTCTAAGGTTGATCTAGGTCATGGATAGTTTGGATGACCTAGATCTAATGTCATGCATGTGTGGGTTGGATTTGATAGGTGGCTCTAGGTTTTGACCTAATTTTGATGCATGAGATGAATGGTTAGGATTAAGGGATGAAGATGAGTGGTTAAGATTGCATTGGAAAGGTGATTGAATGGTGTCGATTGATAAGGAAATGGACAAGGTTTGGGCGTGTGGCTGGGTAGTGTAGGATTTTGGATCTATAAATGAGCACGTGGGCCTCCAGTGGACCTTGGACTTGAGCTTGAGGACTTGGGCCTTTGTTGGACTTGAAGTGCACATTGGCCTAACCCATCTTTTAATATGCGCATGGACTGCATGTGCCTGGCCCAATGCTAGCCTTTGGAGCTTAGCTTGGCCTAATTGAAGTGGATCTCTGGCCCATTAATCTTGAATTTCAGCCTTTGCCTTTTGAATTGCAGGTTCTTTCTTCCAGAATTAAATAACTAACTTCACCACTTTAAAATCTAAAATATCCATTTAATCTAGACTCTCATAAATGGATCCAGATTAATTAATTTGCATTTAAAACCTTAAAAGTGACTCGAATTAATTACTAAAATTCCAGATCTGCCAAATTAAGCTCAAAACTTGCAATTATCCACCGACTTAGCTTGATTTCCTGAATTCTCCATTTTTTATCTACAAAACTAGAAAATAACATTAAATGCACCAATATACATAAATATGAAAGCTAACTGGTCTAATAATTAAGGGTAAAAATGTAATATTTCAGTGCTCAACATTGGTCCTATGGCAATGAGTGACAATCCATGGTTATTATATTGATGGAAATGATGTGAACAGGACCAGAACGTGTTACGTCACTGTTCACACGTAACGGGATGAGATCTATGTTTTTATATGTTAAACGTGAACATGAGAGTGTGCGGGATGCCGAGTCCTACCTATCTTAAAACGAAGTACAGAACACATTTACGTGCCTAGAGGTTGGCTGGTTTATCAATTGGAGATCGTTCGACGGATCCGATTCCAACATGCAATTCCGTAGGAATGCACCTTGTTTTGGTTTTGTTAGTATAACCATGAAATGTAGCGCTAACGAATTTACACGGTAGGTGATAAACAAAGGGTGGACGTATCCGACTAGAAAGGACAATAACGGGAATAGACTTCCTACATGCATATTAAAATTTCAGTCTTTACCTACTGTAAATAATTTACCCGTTGGTGGGATTTCTCAGCATAGTAAAATTTTAAATACAAACTGCTGAATTATTGTGATTCTATGCGGGATGGCTTAGGAATCCATGTTAGTTGAGTGAGAATTTATCATGATCATGCGAGTTATCTATATTGATGAGTTGAACGGGAATTTAATGTATTGATATGCCTTGAGTAATGTGTTGTGCATATAATATTACCTCATACTCTAGGTGCGAGCACTTGGTTTGTGAAAACCACAATGTAAGGTGTACATATACGGGCTGGGTGAAGCACTAAGCCTAAATTCGCCAATGGCGTAGACACGTATTCGTGGATGGGTATACCGTAGATGTCGATTAACAATGGTATTATTTTTTGAGAAAGAAAAAGCATGCATTGTAGATAACTATGCTAGACGTAGTTCTCATAGAAAAACTACATGATTTCTGAGAGTATCAAAATGTTGAATCATAACATGTTTAAGTGATAAAACTACTTTATTACTTGTGTTAGCTCACATCCCGTACGTTACAAGAAACCCAGATGAGGAATGACTGGATGATCCTCAGCTGCACTAGGGGTGGAGACCCTCTATTTTATTCCCTGCTTTTGGGAACCCTATATTGTTTTTAAATACTGTCTTTGTGAACACTCTGTTGTAATAAACCTTGTATTGTGCCCAGTTGAAGTACAATAGATATGTAATAAAACTTATGCGTTTCTTATGTGTGATTCTGATGGGCATGCGTTCTAGTTTATGGTGAATGTCAGGTAGATCATGTGTGAGATTTTATACTTGGACTTGAAAGCATGGGTTTGAAAACAAATTGCATGTTGACTAGTAGTGTATCCTTATACCACAGTGTTAGGTGGGTTTTGTCAAGGATCTGGGACTTAAGCGGGACCATTGTGACCCCTCTAGTTGTTTGGGAATTTAATCGGCCGTGTGATGGTTGGGTCCTAGGTTGTCAAATGATATGTCCGATCTTCTGATCATATGAATGACCAAGTCCATGTTTAGTTAAGATTTCTACAATTATTAGAAGTTCAGTGTTAGAAGAAATAAAATTCACGTGAGTAGGGCCCGACGGGTCATGGCATGACAATCTACTCAAGGTTGGGTCCATATTGGCTCCATATTGGACACAAAAGTAATGAATCCAAAATAATTTGAAGTATAAAAATATAAAAAGACTTAAAAAGTTGGCTTTTATGATTTAATCAAAATGATTTTGCTTGGGTCCTATAAGAAAATAATTTCATAATGGATCTTTCATATTGGAAAAATTGGATGAATAAATTAATATTCAATATTCAGTTGATGAGTCCAGTTCACGTGGAATTGGTTGCATGGTACACACTAGCTTTTTTTCTCTCTTTTCTTTCTTAATTTTTGTTGATTTGATATAATGATCAATCATTTGGATTGAAAGTAAGCTTAATGAGCTATAAGTGGATCATACTTTATCGCTAAAATTAACCTTATCCACTTGATCTTAATGGTCGAAGTTTTAAGCATTCTTTAAAAATAATCAATGATGCATGTTGATCTCGAGCATTAAGATCAAGTGGTTAAGACTTGGATTTGGGGCTGAAATTTATTCCTTGTAGCTTATCATGTTTAATTTTAATCCATACAATTGAGCTTTTATGTCAAGTCTAAACATATCATAATGAAGTGTTGTAGAAGTTTGGCCCTCCTAACCATTCTTCCTTTATAATTTCATTAGAAGGATACTATGTGTGTGTGTATATAAATCTCATCATCGTCATCCAAGCCATTTAACCCATCAATTTGGAGGTGGCCTTACAGATTTTGTAACGCCCCTCCCTCTCTCACTAAGATCAGAGTAACAAATTTTGAATATTTCCATGGAGAAGAAGGAAACGTCACGACGCGAGCAGAGTCCAAAGACCCGACCCTCGACTGGCCCATCCTAGCATATGTGTGGTTTGGGATCCACTATGACATTTACACATGCTAGCATAAATAACGGAAATTTAAAACATTTATATATCACATGAATAATATATCACATTTTAAAGCAAAGCAAGGAAATTCCCAACGTAGGTCAAATACATAAATTGTGTGTGTACTGATGTCATCTTTCACGGAGTCGATCCCTTCTTTGACTGTACAAGAATATGTGGAGCTCACCATGTCTCGAAGCATGGGAGAACGTTCTTTTGCTGATATTATTACCAGTATTCGATATTGGGTTATTCATAATATTACTATACCTTCTTTATTTATTGTGGGTTGGTTATTCGTCAGCACAGGTTTAGCTTATGATGTGTTTAGTAGCCCTCGGCCAAACGAGTATTTCACAGAGAGCCAGGAAGGGATTTCATTAATAACTGGCCGTTTTGATCCTTTGGCACAACAGAACATTACATCTCCATGGTCATTTCTCCTACAAATTACATTGTTCTAAAAAATATCAAAGTAGACTAAGTCCCACAGGCATCTCTTTGCATGAAATCCTGCCCATGCTTGACTGCCGCTTGGTCCAACCTCATCTCTGCTCCTTTGACCTGTACCTACACCTAAAGGGGAGGAATTATGGGCTTAGTCAATGTGGCCAGTATTAATTCCAATCATAGGGGGCGCACAAAGGAGTGTCATAATAAATCAAATTCTAAACATACTATAGTACATTTTTTTCAAAATCATTTTCCTATCATTATGAAATCCCATACTTTTCAAATGATAACTTATTAAAATATCTCGTATGTATTTCATACTTGAAACTCATCATGCTCACACTAAAATCAATTATGTCCATGATATGACATGCCATGAGTAGTATGCACAATGCATGTGCTTCGATGTATCACAATATGCATCCAACAATTTAATAGGTCCCACAGGTGGAGTGTTGCCTCCAATACCCAGTCTTTGCGGTGGCATCCGCCCGGGGACTGTTCCCATCCACAATTTTTACAACCGAGTCTATCGGTAGAGTGTGGTCTCCTCCCTCTACGCAGGGTTTCGGAACTAGTTACCCAGGAGCTCTTTGGCCCAATCAATGCAATGTTTGTTTTCGGGACTTCTCTGACCCAGGAGTTCTTCCGTCTAATTATCATTTCGGGATTCTTATCACCCGTGGTTCTGTGGCCCAATTATCATCCATGGCTCTATGGCTCAACTAACATTCCTCGATTTCTATCACCCGTGGCTCTATGGCCCAATTATTTCAATTTGTCCACGATACCAAAGCATGTCTAAACAGTTCGGCTTTGGTTCGTCAATTTCAATCCCCATCTCATGTAACATGCATGAGGTATATGAATGCAACACAATGCTATTATGTCATATGTTTTCAGATAAATTCAACTATGAAAAATCTTTGTCTCATCCCATGTATGTCATGTACTTCAAAATAGCTCAACTATCACATAATGGAAATTAATTCATAGTCATCAAAGTAATAATAATCAAGTACATAGGGTCACACCCTAGTGCTTCAACAATGTAGGAAAACCTACCTGATCAAACGTGATCAGCGGAGGAAATAAACCACGAAGTGTCACCAACAGTGTCGGAGTCACTTTCAGTTGTTTCATTTCCATGCATGACAAAACACAACAATCATGTCATTAGGCCTAATCCAATTAGTTTTCCTTAATTTCTAATCTTAATTTGATACTCTGATGTTCTCGAAGACCAAGTTTAAAACCATTGGACTGGACATTTAATAATCTGGACTTAATCTGAAAATTTGTTGATGGACAGAGTCGACACATTGACTCTGTCGATACATCGGTTGAGACATACCCGACACATCGATGCAGTCGATGTGTCGTCTGGGCTGGTTCGGGTTCTGGATAGAAGACTCTGTATTTTTCCTTCACTCTCAGATCGTTTGTATCGTGTTTGTCGATACGTCAATTAGGTAAGGTCGACCCGTCTTCTTGGGTCAAGTCTGTCTTTAAAATCATTCCAACACATTGGTCATTACACAGGGTTCTGGGGTTACTCAACACATTGACATTGTCGATGTGTCTTCATGGGAATACTAGTAAACTGTGGACTCCATGGTCTATTGTGTGTGTGTATCTTCGACACATCGGTCAGGTTAATTCGTCGGCCTGTGTTGGCCTGATTTCCGTTCTTTTCTGCATTAATTCTCTGGTCGATACTATCGTCCTTTGCGATATATCAACTAGGGTTGTACGACACATCGACAAGATCGACATGTCGGCCTTGGTTCGGTTGGTCAGGACTCCTACTTCTCTTATTTCTTGGTCCTCTGAGTGTGGGTATCGTCGACATATTGACAGAACCGAACTTTGAAATCATCGATTCCCATTTGAATGTCTCCCATTTCCGATTCTAACTACTCCTACTCCTACATTTTCCATGTTTTCCTTTTCTAGTAGGACTATTTCACCCTAAATCACAGAGAAATCAACATACCTTGAGGGATCTTTGGAGTTTTCGTGGTGAGAAGACAATGGATCTCCGATTTGGGCTTTCTTCCTCCTTTTTTTCTTTTCTCTTCCTTTCTTTGTTCTCTTCTTTTCCTTCGAGTACGTGAGGGTAGAGGAGAGGAGTGAGAAATATACCACCTAAAATGGAGAAGAGGGATGAGCTAGATCTAGGATTTTTGGTTGTATAGGTAGAGGAGGAAAAGATTGACGAGCATAAGCTCTCTCTTTATCCCTTCTTTTCTTTTTTTCCCTCCTTTTTTTTTTCTTCTCTACTTTCCCTTTTTTTTTTTCTTGCCTCTTTTTCTTTTCTCTTCTTTGGTTGCCCTAAAACGAATGGGGTTTAGTGTAGGGTTGCCTCATACATTTAATGTATGAGGTGACACATGCAGGGTGGTAGGTGGGTGAATCGAATTTAAGACGTTGAACACGCTTGACACATCGTCGTGCCGACACATCGAGAGAGGGGCCTGTCGAAACATCGACTCTGTCGATATGTCGGGGTTCGAATGACTTGGAATCTGTCTGTAAAGTACTGTAATCTTCCATTGCTCTCCGGTCGTATGTGTCGATATTTGTCGACATATCGAGCTGGGATTTCAGTTTCATCTTATGTTGTTCAGTAATCATTAAATTTATCATTCATTTAGGGAAAAATTATGTCGAATTAGGGAGTTAGAACTCCGGGTCCTCACAGATTTAGATTTGACAAATTTACACGGGACAATTATCTATCTGACACTCATGTGACTTGAATCAACAACCAACTCAAACTATATATATAACCAACTCAAACTTTACAAAACCTTTATGCATGATAACCAATTGTCTATATACACTCAGTTACCATTGGATGGCTGTGCTTGGACGTTAAGAACTTAAAGTTATGGGTGGAAGTTGGATTGACTGGGATGGGCTTTACTTCAATTGAGGCCATACTTCGGTTTAGAAAGTTGAGTTCAAGCCTGAATTTAAACCCTGGTCTTTATTTGGGCTAATTCAAGCTTGGTTTGGTCTCGGTTCAGGATTGGACTCAATCTAGGCTGAAGGCCTTAAAGTGTAAGACTTGAGGCCCATAAAAGACTTGATGAACATCAATCCCTCTAACATGATTTGAATATAGTCTTTTTCCATTTTTTTTTAAAGATAAATAATAGTGGGTGGAAATATATATATCTAGCTCAAGGGTGAAAATCTTAGTCGATATGTATCGTATCTGTTGTACTTTAATGATTTCAATTTTCTTTTTATCAAAACTGAGCCTCCTTTCAACTTTTTTTTTTTTAATTCAGAAAAAAAAAAAAATTTAACCGATATTTTGAAAAATGAAAATGGAAGAGAAAGAATGATATCGGTCGGATGGCCGATATCTCTCCCAACCTGAGATTTTTAACCCTGATTCTTTAGATTCTAGGTGATTAGATCGAAAGTATACTAAATAATTTTAAAGCATACTAAATTTTAAAAAAAAAAGTTCTATTTTTAGCAACTTGAACTCAATAGTCAAACTCACTAGGTACTCTTTTCTAAAGATGCCTATTGATATTGACCACTAAGATCAAATGACTAAGATTTGACATTTTACGTTGAAAATTGGTCAATTTGTAGAAAACTAAATTTCTTTCAATCATTCCAGTTGGATTTTGTTTATACTCAAAAAATTAAAAGAAATAATAAATAAAAACTGCTAATGCCCCGGCTTCTCCGAGTCATGCATATTGTCAATTACATGGCTCACGTGGACCTTGTCTTGGAACAATGTGGTGATGTTAGAAGATCTACTGTGCATTGAAGAATCCATACCGAACATGTGATTGCCACACAGGTAAGTGAACCTTAGTAGACCTTAGGTTAAGCCTAAAATACCTTAGAAGTCAATGGTTAAAAATTGGAAAACTGAAAAATGTTTGACTCTCAGTATTGAGGCCTCAAACATTTTGTCGAGGCCCTCAAAGACATCCATATCTAAGAAAAGATCGAGAAAAATGGACTTCAACGTGTGATCTCAATGCCATCTGTCCTTTGACCAAATATCTTACAAAATATGGTAAGGAAAATCTGAAAAGGGGAAAGGCTCCTCATGATTTCGAAACATTTTATGCCACATTATGAGTGGAATCTTTGTGGAGACAAGGAGATCGTAGAAGGCTCCTACGAATTTAATGAGATTATGAAAATCGTATTGCCATCTCATAGTTGTCAAGTGGCAATCTTGTATGTATTTGGAAAGGCTCCTCATAAGTTGAAAAGGATTTGTTTGCCACCTCATAATTGATATTATGAGATAATATATATCAAGATAGGAAATTTTATACAGGTGGCAAAATTGTTGTGCTGGCCGTTGACCAAACATAACTGAAATAGATGTTTGAATTTGAGAAATCCAGTGAGCTGTATTACCAAATACAGGCTCGAGGCCTTGAAAGAAAACTAGATGCCTCGAGACCTAACCGTTGCCAAACAGTTTTATAAATATACGGTTGGCTGAATTCAAAAGTTCTGAATATTGGAAAATTTAGAACAACTACCAGAGAGCTTTCCCGTCCCTCATCACTCCATCTTCATCATCCTTTAACGAGGATATGGTTGTGTATTCAATACTTTATTTATAGTGAAGATGAGGTTGTTTTTCTAAGGACTCAGAACCAGTTATACATCTGCCCTAACACCCATTTTCCACTGTGCCAATACTCAACAATGATGGACCCATCTGAAGGAAGAGGTGCAGAGACATCGGCAAAGAAAAACACATTTCTTGACGATTGTTAAGTCCCAAGGCAAGTGTTCCTCTTATTTTTTTTTATTTGAATCAATTGTAAGGTGGAGCAGAACATTGCGTTAGAACCACCCAAAAAAATAGGCTTCGAGGATTAGACCATGGGGGTCGAACCTCTATAAAACATTAGTTTGTATTGTCATGGTGTGAAGCCTATTCATAGTATATTGGGATGATCCGAAAGTTGGGAATTCTGACAATGGATGTAGGTTTAAGTGAACCAAATCACTATATATCGTTTTGCATGTGTAGTTTGCTTTGATGGTTTGGTTCATTTCTTTATTACACACATGTTTATTCTGCTGCACATATTGTTAAATTGATTTATTTTAAGAATGGGAAATAAAATCGGAACAGACCTATTCACCCCCTGTCTAGGTCTTGCATCATTCTAGTAACGGAATTTCAATTCGGCGTCAAGAGCTCGGTGACTCTTAGTTGGACTTAATCGTCCGAGTTGATCTTTTACTAGAATCATGCATAGAGGTCATAGTCACCCTGTTTCCAAACCTCCCTACTTTGATGACTCTAACTATGCCTCCTAGAAGGCAAAAATGAAGAGTTTTTTTATATCACTTGATGGAGCCGTCTGGGAATCAGTAGTAAGAGGTTGGGAACATCTTTTTTGGGAAATCACTGAAAAATCCACCAAAGACGAAGCAGGAAAATCTGTACAACAGATCATTGGTACTAAACCTAAGGATTACTTCACTTGGACTGACATGGAAAATACTCTATATATTGCAAATAGAAAGGCTTTAAATGACATTAACTGTGTTATCTCACCAGATGAGTTCAAACGTATAATGACATGTGTGACAACCAAAGATGCTTGAGACATCTAAGAAAGAACACATTAGGGAACCTCAGTTGTTAAGAGGTCGAAACTCCAATCCTCCTGTCAAAGTTTGATAACATACGTATGGAGGAAAATAAAATGTTTATGGAGTTCTATTCAAAACTAAGTGACATTGTAAATTCCATATGGTCCTTAAGTGAAATAATCCCTGAATCTAAGATTTGTACAAAAATACTAAGAAATATGCCCAAAAGTTAAGCTAGCCACCATTGAAGAATTCAGAGATGTGTCTTTAATGAGGGTTGATGACTTCATAGGATCCCTTCAAACCTATGAACTTCATTTTGATGATGAAAAACCTAAGAAAAAAATCAATTGCTCTAAAATCTTCTCTGAAAACTAAATTCAAGAGGGGATAACGAATCTGATGACTTAGAAAGTCATACACATAAAGAGGTTGCCACTCTTGCTAAAATGTTCTTCAAAAATTTTAATATGAGGAAAGAACAAAGAAGACTTTGAAAGTCCATTTTCATTGTGCTTAGAACAATATGATTGACCCGAGATAGAGGGGGGGGGGGGGGGGGGGGGGGGGGGGGGGGGGGGAAGAAGAGTGTTGTTGAATAGGTCAATCCCATTTTCAATGGTGTTTACAATTTTTTTGATTGATTTCAGTGAAGTGGAACATTCATCAAGAGATTTGTTTCGTGTGATAATTTCTCTAAGTGATCACACTAAGATTATGACCCTTTACATATTGCTTAATTATCAATGCTTGTACACAATGTTTAAAATAAGACAGTTAATATGCACTGTGATGTGTGTTGAGAAGAGTGCTCAAATACTAAATACAAACACACAAAGATCAAACACCATAAAACCAATTTTAAAGTGGTTTGGTTAGCCAACCTACATCCACTGTTAGGACTCGGTCAACCTTGAGCAATCCCCAAATCCACTAAATGGGGACTTACACCCTTACAATTAGAGTAGGAATTTCACCTTATTTAATCGGTTGGGAATTTCACCCACAACTGTAGAATAGGAATTCCACCTATCCATTTAGCTGGGAATTCCACCCACCACATGTGCCGGAGACAACGCTCCAGATTTTTTATAGTGGTTCTGGAACCAAGCTTCCTTAATCCACTTTCAGAACAAAGGTTTTAAAACAAAGTTAAAACCAAGAAACACTTGCCTTTGAAGCTCTTTCTCTTGATGTGTGCATCTTCAAGATCCACCCAATGTGTGCCGGTGTCGACTCTCCTCCTTATAACTGTCGTATGTCAATCACAATCCTGGGTGACAAGAAAATTGGATTTACCAAATGTTTCCTAGTTTATGTTATTTTCTTTCCCCTCTTTCTCACTGTCAAACTCAATCAATAGATTGGTTGTTTATAAGTTTAGTTTCCTCCTCTCTCTCTCACAACTCAATTCATATGAGTGGTTGTATTTGATTTCCCAAGTTTAAGCACGAGAGAGAGTGATCCTTCTGTTGGCCGTTATTTAAGCTCACTGATAATGATGAGGGTCAAACTGATTTTGCCGGAGGATGCCCAACTGGTTGCATAAAGATTTGTTTATATAGAGAAGGCAACCAATTGTAGCAACGGTAATGTACCGACATGTCGGGGGCACCAAGGAGTCGGTGACTAGAAATGTTACCGTTACAAACCCAACCGTTGTGCATTAAGTGCATTCCCAATGGTAATATTCTTTCTCAGTCGACATGTTGGTGTCACCGATGGGTCAACAGTTATGGCACTGAGGGGTCGGTCCATATGAGAGGCTTGATCTGGGCCAATACCATGCTGACAGTAGTTTCAAGTCCAGAAACATGTCTTACTCAGAACGACCTGTTGCCCCTTACCGAGGGGTCGGTCTTGGCTACTCTCGATCGGTCTTGAACTACCATTATGTCTGCTTTCTCCAAAGCCCACCTGAGTTCACAGTCCATAACTCATACATCTTTATCGAGGAGTCCTTTGACAATGAAGGGTCGTTCAGTTCATCACCGAGGGGTCGGTGCATACGAGACTCTCGATCCGAGCCTTTCCCAGAATGACAGTTCAATGATTTAAAACTTATGTCAATCTGGCCAACCAGTCTTTGACCACGATGGGTCGATCCTGTCTCCACCGAGAGGTCGATGAGAACGACTGATCGAGCTGACAGTGAAACCAAATCCATATTTAGTTGGATTCCAATTCAGTATCAAGCTTCCTCTCTAGGCTTTTTATGATTTAACCATTTGTTCCACTAAGCCAAGGGATAGTCCTCTCTAAGGTGTGGGTACCATCTAAAGTCATCTATGACCATAATACATGTTTTGTGATTGTCATAACGATGAGTTTTAATCTGGTTGAGCATGATCTTTACAATTGATTACCTTGGGTCTTCAAGCTTCCAGCAAGTGCGTCTTTCTAAGCCATGGAATTGACAAACAAAGACTCGGCAAAGCTGGTGCACTAACAATCACCCCCTTTGTCAATTTCATCACAAAAACCTAGAAGCCACCCAGTTACAATACTACCCTTATTACATCTCATTTGAATACAAAATATTACATTAATTACATGTACATTTTCAAATGGAAAACTAGGACTATGATCTTCGCATATTCTTGTTCAGCTTGCTTCATTTCATTTTTCCTATTCAAGTACATAAGCAATCAACACAAAAAATCATTAGAGGGTTTGTCCCAAAACATAAATATGCATTAATGGTCTAAACAAAATTTATATTCAAGGTCTTCCATACTCCTTGATTTCCTAGTGACCAACTCTACCCATAACATATCCAAGTTATCAGTGTTGAGAAGATTTCTCCCCTAATCTTCTTTGAGTTTGATGTCCCAAACTCCAAGCATAGACATACTCCTATGTCTAACACTTAGGTTTCACCAATTACACCCCTTTAATTGGTTTTTATGTCTTCTAGCGTCTACTAATTTCTCCCCAATTTTGTCATACAATTGACAAAGATTAGTAGGCAGACATCAATTTTCAAGAACTCCCCCATGATTCCTGCATTTAGTGCTTAAGTAAGTTCTGCTCTAACTCATGGTTCTCCCCTATGGTTCAATGCACACTTCTCGTGTAACGCCCCACCCTTTTTCACTCGCTTTTTCCCTTAAATTCAATGTATATATTTTTTTTTAACAGAGTAGAGTGATAGAGCGGGGGACGTCACGACGCTAGCTAAGTCCGAACTTCCAAAGTCCGACCCTTAACTGGCCAACCCTATGTATGTATGGACTCAGTCCAATAAAATGGTTCACACATAGCAATACCGGCTTGCGGAATAAAATCATAAAACTGCGAAATCATAATCATCAAAATACGGAATCATATTAGAACCAAGTTCTAATCTATTCAGATAGCAAAGTACGTCATAATCATCAAACCAAAACTTTCAACCATCTAAGTTATTACATTCCAAAATCCGAATACTCAAATACAAGTTCATGAGTAATTTATTCAAAGCATATAAACTAGATCTTCCAAGCTCCTATGCCTGGTCCGCCTTAGGTTCATTGTTTCCCTGATTACCGTATCACCAACTAGAGGGTAGAAGTAGGGCGTTAGTACAACGCGCCCAGTAGGTATTCCAGTTACGGCTAACCCATGGTTAGTACAAAACATATCATATAACATAGTGATATCAAAACCATATAAATCCATGCCATGTAATGATGACAAATATGTAATGAGTCCTACCCATCACCTGTACATAAATGTGCCTACCACATAGGTCTTTCGGTCGCCCCGAAGGAGTGTGGACCCTCCGGAAATCTTCTTGATGGAAATCACATAAAGGTGTTGCACATAGGTTTTTCAGACGCCCCGACGGAGTGTGACCCCTCCGGTTATAATTCCTTCACCCCATGCCATGCATGAGATGCCAATGAAACACATGCCATTTTATAACATAAACATACCATTGAAAATCATCATTTGAAAAACATATCCAATACATGCTCTTTATACAATTAAAACCTAGCATGTAAAATCACCTTTGGAACATAATCAATCCATGCTATTTAAATCAAGATAAACGTAGCATTTGAAATTCAATAATAAATCAAATCCTTTGAAACACATTTTCATCAAAACATAAGATGAAAATAAGTACATAATCCATGGTTTCAAAGAGGTGGAATCCTACCTAAGACGGTTCACAAGTCCTTGCGTTTCCGTCCAAGATTCGATCACCGATCGCGCACCGCTTGCAAGATCCCGTTACCTTATGATATAATAATAAATCAACACCAAAACTCACCTAATTATAAGGTTCTAAGTCTATAAACAAAACCCCATGGGGTTCGGCCATACACCATGGCTGAACCCATGGTTTACCATTTTTTGTACATATTTAGAAAAATGCCACTGTTGGTAATCCTATCCACTTTTCTTTGCTTAGGTTCCAAGTTATCCTTTCATGCTTCCAAAATACTCAATGCCATTAAAATAACTCATGGGGCTCGGCCATACACCATGGCCGAACCCTATGTCCAACATTCTCTCATATTTACCAAATTGCCATTAGTTTCATTCTTCCTTTAAATATTCCATAATTAGACCTTAAAAACTTCCCTAATCAAATAAGTCCATCAAACATAACACATGGGGTTCGGCCATACATCATGGCCGAACCCATGGTTCTCCTACTTTAGTATCTTAATTACATTTTTGTCATTCCCTTCTCCATCAATTCTTATCATACATTATACCCTTTTATTTTATTTAAAACTACACATAACTTAACTCATGACATAGGTTCATAATCTGATTTCCTCAATCAGACTTTAACCTTGAATTATAGATACCTTTAATCCCTTAATTTTAGACCATGGGGTTCGGCCATACACCATGGCCGAACCCTATGGTGTATAATCTCTACCTTTCCATAATTGGAAAGTCCCCAAATTTATATTTCACCTTCCAAAAATAGAACTTCCCTTTATTAATCTCCCCTTCTATCATTAGAAGGTTTCCCTAATTAATTTACCAAAATATCAACCTCCTTCCATAAATGGAAAGTTTTCTAAAAATAACTCCACCTTCCATTTTTAACCTTTAGAAGGTTTCTTAATTAAACATCAACCCTTCTATGATTGAATATCATATTCCATAAATAACAAAGTTTCCAAAAACTAAACCCTAGTGGGGTTCGGCCATACATTGTGGCCGAACCTCACTCATGTCAATTAATCCCTTCATTCAATTAAATCAAACCCTTACCTTCCATTCTTGGAATGGTTTCCATAAATAACTTTTTATGGTCATTAAGTAGATACTTTCTAATTTTAATATCCACTTCCAAGAATGGAATCTTTCCTTAATATGTAACCTCCTTTCCATATTTGGAAACACCTTCCAAAATTAGATGGCTTAACCATATTTAACAACTTCTTCCATAAATGGAAGGTTTCCATATATAGATTCTTATTTTCCATAAATAGGAACTTTCTAAGATTAGAACTCCTTTCCAAAATTGGAGTGCTTTCTAATTTAGCCACCCCTTCCCTTTATTAGATAGTTTCCTATTTAATTTCCATTACAGATTACCCCATGGGGTTCAGCCATACACCTTGGCCGAATCCTATGGTTCATGATCTTAGCCCTTGGTTTAGATCCATCAAAACCGATCATCACTTTCATAAAAGTTTGGTGGGGTTCGGCCATACACCATGGCCGAACCTCACCTCTTCCTTTTATCATTTTGGATCCCGAAGTTTAACCACAAAACATCATGGTTCGGCCATACCAAGGCTGACCCAATGTGCATCCAATTTTTCTTTAAGTATCATCAAACTCCTCCATGGATTTTCATCATTTAAATTTGTTAATCTAAACCATAAATCCCCATGGTTTTCATTATTCAAACCATTATGAGATAACCATGATTTCTATGATCCAAGATCTAAAATAGAAACCCAATCAATGAATCAAGAACACACCATGTTTTTCAATCTTTAAAACCAATTAATTGAACAAATCTTTCCATGGGGTTCGGCCATGCACTATGGCCGAACCCTATGGTTCTTTTGATTTCATAAATCAAATTATAACATTAAAAACTCAAATACTAACCTCTTCCGTGATCTTCTAAACTTTCTCCCTTCTTCTTATTTTTTTCCTCCAAACAAGAACACCTTCTAGTTGCTGCCCTTTCTTCTCTTACTTTGGCGTGGAAGAGAGTAATGAATTGAGAGAGAGAGAGAGAGAGAAGAATAAAACTTGCTAATGGGGTTGTAAAAATCATGCACCCCCTTGGGCTTCTCCTTTTATTAATCTCTCCTTAATCCCACATTAGAAATTTCTTAAGATAAGCAACCCCTAGCCGTGTACCCCTTGTGTTCCCCGTTATTGCACATATATTATATTGTAGCTCAGTTTCGACCTTGTTAACTTCCGAATCAGAAAACGTGGTAAACTACAAAGTTGTCTCTCTTGAAATCTTCTTTCCAACATAAAAAGAATCAAAGCAATCGGATATCAGAGTGAAAAGTTATAACCAAATTAGTGGACATATGTCAAATCTTCCTTATTTGACCATGCTCGACTTTCCCTCTTTAATTAGCCATATCCGACTTTCCTTTGTCTTATTAAGACTTCCTTTAATTCTTATTAGCAAGTACTATGCGCATAACCCTAATCATAATCCAAATATTCTTTTAATTTAATTCATAGATATTTCATCTCTTTTTAAATATCTAGCATATCATTGTGGATTTAAAAATCCCACATATCTCTCATGTGCATAATATGTAAATCACTATCTAAAATTCGGCCAAGATAATCTTTATCTGATTTTTTTAACATCTACTTGGATATTTCAAATCCACTACTTGCCATAATATCCTTTATTCGAAATTGGGTATGATTCACCACTAATTTAATCCTACCCATTTAAATTTTAATAAAACCAATTCTACCATTTGTTGGGTCTTAATTGGGTCATGGCCCAATTCCTTATCCATATAAGATTTAATTCTAAAATTCATAACTAAAATTAAATAAATAATAAACTGAAAACTCGAGGTGTTACATCTCGTGCATCAAAGTTTATTCTCCATGCACAAGCTAAGTTCTAGCTAAGCTGATTTCTTCCATGAGTTAGGCTAATGTCCTAGCTTTCCTAGAGTCTTTCCCCCATTCTCCAAGCTATCTTTCATAGCTTCTTTGACTCAGTTCCCCCATGCAGTAAGTTATAATTTTTTGCTTCTCCATTTTTTCTCCCGCATAAACTTAGCTGCTTCTAAGTTTATTTTACTTCAAGTTTCCTTTCAAGCTTGCATTCAACTTCCTCATTATAGTGTTATGATTAGTGACAATAGCTAATTAGCACATATTTTGTGCTCCCCCAAATGCCAAGGTGTGTGTAGCATCACAGTTCAATCCCCATCTCCTTAACATGCCAATACAAAACTAACTCATCCAAACCTGCATGTTAGACTATCTAACAAAATCCATGTTAGACATGATATAGAAGGCACTTCATTAAAACACACTAAATCAAATCATATCATTTCATTGACAAACAAATCAGTTCATATGGTTAGGGATAGGGGAAAATGGATGCTTAGACAAAATATTAACATAGCTTTTGCCAAAATATGAAACATAAATCATGAAAAACTATCCTAAGCAGAGCAATCTAGAGGAGGAGATGCTGGAGGGGAAGGGTCGACACGTCGGGAAAGGTTGATGATTAACTATCGTAATACAGAGACTTATTCGTGGGCACTCTGAGTGAATCTATCCACGAAGTCATCTAGCCCATCCAGGGGTACCTCAATTTATGAGACACGATCTTCGATTTTGTATAAATCTAATCAGGGTTTGTGACCCAGAGGTATCTACATTTTAGACATGGTTGCTTGGGAAGAACTGACCAATGCTTATCTGAACACTAAATGTCACAAACACTGTGACACCCTTGCTTCTTGAAGTGAGAGAAGCAAAAGCCCTATTGTTTTCCGACGAGATTTTGCTCAGGGAGATCCTACCAACCAATCTAGGGCATGGGAGGAGATGAGGAAATCGCCAAAGCTCAGCGGGAGAAGGAATGATTATTTTGAAATAATTTATCGTTTTCGCAGAAAGAGACATTTTTTAACTTACTCTTTCTGGTTCACCAATTAGTCGTGACCAACGACTGGTCTGTGTCGATATGTTGATAAATATTGACCTGTCTCCTTTTTCGATTTTTCCCCCTTTCAGACAGTGTTCTGATTTCCATCAATACCGACCTGTCTGTTCCTCCGACTAGTCTATCCTTCGACATGGGTTTTAAACTTGAAGGATGACTAAGTGTGTGTGTGTGTGTGTTTGTGTAATTTTGATATTCTTTGATCATTAAGCTTTTCTTATACACCTTTTAATGCCAATAAAGAACATACATTCACACAGGTTTTGTGCCTTTATAATATCCAGTACATCCCTCTGAAGGTAGGCACAAAGCATGGACTACAGATCTCTTTTCCTGTATCCAAACCAGTCCAAATACCTTGGGCACATTTAGTATCATGTTTCAATATCTTGCCCGAGTGTGTGATGTCATGAGATGCGGCATTCCCGTTTTAATTTCTACATGTGGAAATGAAGTATGACCCGATACACACAGCTCTTATGTTTGTTATCTTGTTATTACCCAAAACATGATTCACTCTTTTTACCATTCTTTCAAGTATACTCCAATTCCTTTGAAAGAGCTGGTACATAAATGGATTTAGAGAAACACATTTGATCATTTTGATCAACACTTTTGGTAGGTTACACCAAAAATCCATTTAAGGACATAGAGCATGTTTCATTCCACACGGGATTCACAAGTTTAGGAACTTGGAATGAAACGACACTGTGTATGTGTTGTGTTTTATATTTAACTCGGAAGCGCACGAATCAATTAACAGTGTAGTGAATGAGTGTGAGGTCGTACCCAAGGGAAATCAACAAAATATATTTATGGAAATAAAAATGGCACCATTAAAACAATGTGATCTAAGAAAATAATTTTTTAAAACATGGAGTTATAATCTTAACTTAGCAAAATTCTAGATTTAGATATCCAATATTTAATTAATTATCTAACTTTGGAAGTTAATAAAATATAAGATCTACTTTTATCATACAAACCATTGATTTATAAACTTGATTAACATGGTGGAGTGAATTTAAATAACATCAATCTAATTTAAAATGCAAAGTTAAGAAACAAATAAACTATTTCTAACCTAGTTAAATCATTTCAAGGATTTTTATGAATAAATAAAAGAATGAAATAAAAACAATAATAATGTATTATTTACACAGTTTGCAATGGAATCGAGACAAATATCTAAGGTAACATGTTATCCCATTTAAAAATAAAATTATGGCCTAGACTATGAAATATTCTAGAATTATAAAATATAAATTCAAGTTCATCATTTATTAAAATTTTAATTAGAAAAATTACGGCGTCTATTAAATTAGAAATTTTCAATTCAAGCCTTAGGCTTGAGCGTGATTTATACTTACATCTTCCAAATCTAAAATAAACTGTTCTTAAAAAGAACCTTAGACTGAAAAAGTCAAGTCCCACCGATCCTAACAGGGGTTCTACGTTTCCTTGAAAAATTCTACAAATAATTTGTTCCATAACATTCACAAAAAGAATTAAAATAAAATTAAAAACGATCACCATAGAATATTTAATAATTGGGAGCATCATAAATCTAAAGAATCTACCATGAATTTCATTTAAAAATTGGAATATAAGAAAATACAATTCTCTAGAACTCATTATATAAAAATAAAATAAATGACTCACAAGAAATCAAATATTTTTCTCTATCCTTTAGCCGTCCAAATTCAGCTTCTTCAAATGTCTTGCTCGGTTCTTTTTTTCCAATGGAGTCCATACTCTATTTATAATAAAAGAGATGAGCAAATAAAGAGTCTTATTTCAGCCAATGGTATGTACACAGCTAATGCCGTGTGAGCCCTTCTCTTTATCCCCTTTTTTTCTCTGTCAGAATCGGCTAACACAACTCCACTACACGGCAGCTTCCCTGATTTCTTGGTCTTCTTCCATCGGCTCTTCATCCTCTCTATTCTTTCTTATTTCCTTCTTTCTTTTAAGGGATAATGGGTGGATAGAGATGAATCGGCTAGCACAACCCCTTCCATTACACGACAGCTTCCCTGATTTCTCTCTTCTTCTACCAAGGGAACTGGGTTAATGTTGCCCTGCTCTTTACTTCCCTCTTTCTTTGATCTTTCTTTCCATTCGAATCTTCTTCTCTCAACTGATCTGATTGGATTTTCTTGGTTGAACAGGACAAGGATCGGCCAGCCCTTTCCTTTTCTCTGCCGTTTTCATTGCCTCTTCTTGACTCATCTGCTGCCTAGTTTCTCTATTTTCTGCTGCAAATATTCGGTCATAGCTGGGTAAAATTTCATCCACTTTTTGCTTATGAAAACATTGCTGCATCAATGGTTTGCTGCAGTAATTTTCTTCTTCTCACTGTGTGTTCGCCTCACCTCCAACACGACTTCGAACACGTCCATGACTGCCCCTCTATAGAGATTACTCATTTTTCTTCATCCTCAATTACATTTTTCTCACCTCTTTGGCCATTCTTCTGCATAGCTTCACTGGTGAAAGAATTCATAGAATTAATTGACTTCCCATCTTCAGAAGACTCACTCTGTTCTTTATTTTGGTTCACAGCAACTTCAATTTTGCTTGAGACATTCTCCACTGCAGTTGCATTTACATTTGGATTTGATGGATCATCAGTGCTAACTGACTAGATCTTAGTCGGGTTCTCAAGACGCTGCTTCAACTCTTTAATTGTGGCTTCTTTTTGCTTCAAGAGTTCTGTTACAGCCGTTACCTGACGTACCTCAAGATGGAACAATGGTTCCATTGAAGATTTTGTAAAATTAACCACCTTTGTAAAAAATAAAAAATTATTATCTTAATTCAAATTTTCATAATGGATTTAAATTAAAATAATTTACAATGAATCTCAGAATTAGGTGGCAAATTTACAAACTTTCTAAATTTGACATTGTGACCCATTTTCTCCAATTTTTATTCCAATTTCTTGTATTTTCCAAAATATTCTGTAAAACTCAAAAACATATTAAACATATCTACTATTTACAAAATAAATACTAATTAATCTAATATTTAAAAGGTAAAATGGTAGTTTTATGGTGTTCATCAATATGTGTGCTACACACCCTATACATGAGGTAATGCACACACTAGATGCATTTCTTAAATGTGCACAAATCACATGGCATATGAAATGAGATGAGACAAGTATAATCCAATACTAGAGTGCAAACCTACATGTACATAAAAGTATCTTTCATAAGATCAAGCCAACAGTCAAACAAGAACATGGATTGAAGGCAAGATACAAGGTGATTCCAAAACATGCTTCGATTGTGAATCCCTTTACACATTTGAACACAATCATTGTGAGACTAGGAATCTAAGTTCACAATCCAGTAAAAGCATTTTATCAAATCTGCTTTTAATCTTGGGTTCCTTCCCATTTGACATTTATGAATCAAGATTTCTAGATTTTGTACGACGATGTTGTCTTAACATAAGAGGCAAACATATTGGTACATGGCCACAAAGGTTACTTGAAGGTCATTACCTTCAACAATTCCCTCTTATCTATCCTCTTCTTCTCTTTGAGGAGTTAGCTTTGACTTTTTCAATGGATGAACCATTCACCTATATTCTTAGTACACATATTGATCAAGATAGGTGGTGCCATCAATTGGTCTAGAAAAGACAATTTTTGGTGGATTCTTTCAGCCTCTTTTGTTGCTTCATATCTTTTAAATATTTTAAACGCACATTATGAAACAACAATGATGAATCCTACAAGTGTTTGATTAAAGTGTATAGGTAATTCATCACTAGTCCAAATAGTTTTGGTCTTTAGGCTGAGTGTTCAAGACGTTGAAGGTTTATCCAATACATTTTCTATAGGCACAGACCATTTTCTATTCACCTATTTCCGAACACATTTATTGATGAAAACATATAAAGTTTTTCATTTCATCATAAATAGAGATTTGGAAATATCATGGCTTTCTCTTATAGTTATTGTTCTAGAACGGATCAATTCGGATGGTTATATCCTTTTCATAGGGCAGGAGGCTCTGATACCAATTGAAAGTCCCTTTTTCATTGTGCTTAGAACAATATGATTGACCCTAGGAAAGAGAGAGAGAGAGGGGGTGGGGTGGGGAATAGGTCAATCCCATTTTCAATGGTGTTTACAAATTTCTTGATTGATTTGAGTGTAGTAGAACATTCATCAAGAGATTTGTTTAGTGTGATAATCTCTCGAAATGATCACACTAAGATTAGGACCCTTTACATATTACATGATTATCAATGCTTATGCACAATGTTTAAAATAAGATAATAAATAAGCAAAGTGATGTGATTTGAGAAAAGTACTCAAATACTAAATACAAACACACAAAGATCAAACATCATAAGACCAATTTTAAAGTGGTTCGGTTAGTCAACCTACATCCACTGTTAGGACTCGCTCAACTTTGAGTTATCCCTAAATCCACTAAGTGGGGACCTACACCCTCAAAATTAGAGTAAAAATGTCACCTTACTCAATCGGCTAGGAATTTCACCTACCACTGTAGAATAGGAATTTCACTTATCCATTTGGCTGGGAATTCCACCCATCTTATCTGCCGAAGAGGACACTCCAAATTTTTTATAGTGGTTCCAGAACCAAGATTCCTTAATCCACTTTCGGAACAAAGGTTTTAAAATAAAGTTAAAACCAAGAAGCACTTGCCTTTGAAGCTTTTTCTCTTGATGTGTGCTTTTTCAAGATCCACCCAATGTGTGCCGGTGCCGATGCTCCTCCTTATAGTCGTCGTAAATAAATCACAATCGAGGGCGGTAAGGAAACTGGATTTACCAAATGTTTCCTAGTTCTTTCCCCTCTCTTTCTCGCTGTCAAACTCAATCAATAGATTGGTTGTTTATGAGTTTACTTTCCTCCTCTCTCTCTCACAGCTCAATTCATATGAGTGGTTGCATGATTTCCCAAGTTTAAGCACGAGAGAGACAGTGATCCTTCTGTTGGTCCTTGTTTAAGCTCACTGATAATGATGAGGGTCCAACTGATTTTACCGAAGGATGCCCACTAGTTGCATAAATATTTGTTTATACAGAGAAGGCAACCAGTTGTAGCAACGGTTATGTACTGGCTTGTCGGGTGCACTGAGGGATCGGTGACTAGAAATGTTACAGTTACAAACCCAACCGTTGTGCATTAAATGCACTCCCAATGGTAATATTCTTTCTCGGTCAACATGTCGGTGTAGCGAATGGGTCGATAGTCATGGCACTGAGGGGTCGGCCCATACAAGAGGTTCGATCTAGGGCAACACCAAGCTGATAGCAGTTTCAAGTCCAGAAACTTGTATTATCCTGAACGACCTGTCGACCTTTATTGAGGGGTCGGTCCTGGCTACTCTCGATCGGTCTTGAACTACCGATATGTCTGTTTTTTCGAGAGCGCACCTGAGTTCACAGTCCAACACTCATTTATCACGAGTCATTTGACCACGAGGGGTCGTTCAGTTAATCACCGAGGAGTCGGTGCATACGAGACTCACGATCAGAGGCGTTCCTAAACTGACAGTTCAATGATCAAGAACCTATGTCAATCTGGCCGACCAGTCTTTGACCATGATGGGTCAATCTTAACTCCACCGAGAGGTCGGTGAGAACGACTGGTCGAGTTAACAATGAAACCAAATCCATATTTAGGTGGGTTCCAATTCACTGTCAAGCTTCCTCGCTACGCTCTTTTATGATTTAATGATTTGTTCCACTAAGCCAAAGAATAGTCCTCTGTAAGGTGTTAGTACCACCTAATATATGGCCATAATATCTGTTTTGTGATTGCCATAACGATGAGCTTCAGTCTGGTGGAGCATGATCTTTACACTTGATCACCTTAAGTCTTCAAGCTTCCAGCAAGTGTTTTTTCCCGAGTCATGGAATTGACAAATAGAGACTCGGCAAAGCCGGGGCACTAACAGACTTAATAAAAAAGACAATAGAGAATTCAATAAATGTAAAACACATTTTTCAAAAGAAAAGTCAAAAGATAGATTCAAAGAAAAATCCAAGCCCAAAGAAACTCAATGTTTTAATTGTGATGGATATGGGCACTTTGCTAATGAATGTTCTTTTAAGAAGAGATCTAAAAAGAAAGATATGACCACTGTGGCGGAAGAAGGCACATCACAATCCGTAAGTGAATCCGATGTGTCAACCCATGAAGATGTTGTCAATTGGAAATGTTTCATTGCTTCCATCTCTTATAATCCTTAAAATGTTCCAAATGTTGAAAGTGATAGTGAATCATCGGATAGTGAGGATGATGTCTTACATCTCTTATGATCTTGTTCTTAGAAAGAAAAAATTTGGCTAAAAGACTTGGTAAATCTAAAAATGAAAATGTAAAATTGGAAAATCAATTAAAAACTGAAAAAGACTTAAAAATTATTCAAGATGAAAATTTAAGTGTTCAAGAAAAGCTCAAATTGGCTTATGAAGAAATTGGAAAACTTTAGAAAACTGAGTCTGAGTTTAGAAGTGAAAAACAAAAGTTGGAATTTGATTTAAACCAGTTAAAAAACCATAAAGTAAAATTTGAAAATAAATTTACTTAAGGGGAAGAAAAACTTGTAAAACTCATAAATATTGGAAAATAATTTTGAGAAAATAAATAAGAAACCCAACTCCAAAACTATATTTGTGAAAGGTGAGCATTCATTCTCTAAATCTTCTAGTGTGATATAATACTATTGTTAAAAGTTGGATCACCTAAGGTTTGAATGTCCTCTAAGAAAGAAGCATCACAAAGAGAAGTTTACTTCTGTCCAACCAAATGTACATCATAGAAGGGACAATGTCAGGCAAAAATTTCAAAGAAGAGATCAAAATCATCTCTTAAACCAAATAGTAACAGATTTGGTAAAAGGATTTCTCAAACATAGAACTGGCTCAAAGAATTCCAGTTCAACCCTGCGGCCATCTTCCTTCAATGTGAAATGGGTTCAAAAAGTGAGAGGATGTGTTTAGGCCCCTTGATGTTTTCAGATCCTCCATATGCTTAATAGGAATTTTTTTTTTTTTAAGATCTGTCAAATTGGTTGGGTGGTGGATCTTTCTTGGTTTCAAATATTGGAATAAATATTTTTTTTAAACCTGATATTTTGTTGAATATTTATCATCATGATTTCATTGTGAAGCACCCTTTGTCAATTTATGACAAAAATAGGGAGAAAATTGTGAAAATGGTACTAATGTTGCGGGGGTGAAAATTCAAATCCCACCAAGTTTTGCCTTGTTTTATGCAGGAAAAAGGAAAATATGTTTTGTTTTGCAAGCATATACTAAGGGAGAGAAGATTGTGAGTCTTGAGGGTCAAGTGTCATTGTAACTATTTTCGTTTTGGGTAATGGGGAATGTCTTGTGTGTATTTATATTTTGGGAAATTGGTGTACATATTAGATCTTAGCTTTGTCACGAAATTGACAAAGGGGCACATTGTTAGTGCCCGGCTTGTCCGAGTCACCCGTATTGTCAATTACGTGACTCACATGGACCTTGTCTTGGAAGAATGTGAAGATGTCAGAAGATCTACTAGTCATTGAAGAATCCACACCTGACATGTGATTGAAACACAGGTAAGTGAACCTTAGTGGACTTTAGGTAAAGCTTAAAATATCTTAGAAGTCAATGGTTAAAAATTGGAAAACTGAAAAATGTTTGACAGATGGATTTCAATGTCTGATCTCAGTGTCATCTGTCCTTTGATCAAATATCTTACAAAATATGGTAAGGAAAATCTGAAAAAGGGGAAATACTCCTCATGATTTCGAAACATCTTATGCCACTTCATGATTAGAATCTTTGTGGAGATACGGAGATCCTAGAAGGCTCTTATGGATTTGATGAGATTATGAAAATCGTAATGCCATCTCATAGTTGTCAAGTAGAAATCTTGTATGTATTTGGGAAGGCTCCTCGTAAGTTGAAAAAGATTTGTTTCCCACTTCATAATTGATATTATGAGATAATATATATCAAGATAGGAAATTTTATACAAGTGGCAAAATTGTTGTGCTGGCCATTGACCAAACATAACTGAAATAGATGTTTGAATTATGGAAAATCCAGTGAGTTGTATTACCAAATACAGGCTCGAGGCCTCGAGACTTAACCATTGCAAGACAGTCTTATAAATATACGGCTGGCTGATTTCAAAAGTACTGAATATTTGAAAATTTAGAACAGCTACCAGAGAGCTTTCCCATCCATCATCACTCCATCTTCATCATCCTTTAACGAGGATATGCTTGTGTATTCAATACTTTATTTATAGTGAAGACGAGGTTGTCTTTCTAAGGACTCAAAACCAGTTATACATCTGTCCTAATACCCATGTCCCGCTGTGCCAATACTCAACAATGACGGACATGATCTGAAGGAAGAGGCATAGAGACATCAGCAAGAAAAACACATTTTTTGAAAACTTGTTAAGGCCCAAGGCAAATGTTCCTCTTATTCTTTTTATTTGAATCAATTGTAAGGTGGACTAGAACACTGTGTTCGAACCACCCAAAAAAATAGGCGTCGAGGATTAGACCATGGGGGTCGAACCTCTATAAAAAATTAGGCTGTACTATCTTGGTGTGAAGCCTATTCATAGTATATTGGGACGACCTGAGAATTGAGAAGTCTGACAGTGGATGTAGATTCAGGTGAACCGAACCACTACATATCGTTGTGCATGTGTGGTTTGCTTTGATGGTTCGATTCATTTCTTTATTGCACTCACGTTTATTCCACTGCTGTAACGACCCGTACCGCTAGAACAATATTGTCCGCTTTGTGCCTACACAAGGACTCATACGGCTTTGCTTTGGCGAGCCAACCCACTGTTGCTCCTAAAAGGCCTTGTGCTAGAAAGAGGAAAGCTACTAGTTATATACTAGGGAATTTCCAATGCCACTAGCAATGTGGGACTTTTTGGGGCAAGGTATTAATATCTACCCCCCTTAAAGCTAGAGTCGTCCCCGGCTCTGCACACACAACAACCAAGCCCACACCCTAAAGGCAGAGAGTTGAGCCATGCTCTGATACCATTTGTAACGACCCGTCCTACTAGCACAATATTGTCCACTTTGGGCCTACACATGGACCAGCACGGCTTTGTTTTGGTGAGCCAACCCACTGTTGCTCCCAAAAGGCCTTGTGCTAGAAGGAGGAAGGCTACTACTTATAAACCAGGGAATTTCCAATGCCACTAACAATGTCGGACTTTTTGGGACAGGGTATTACAACTGCATATATTCTTAAATTGATTTATTTTAAAAAAGAGAAATAAAATCGGATCAGACCTATTCACCCTCCCTCTAGGTCTGGCATCATTCTAGTAACGAAATTTCAAAAACATCTAGTCTAGTAGTTATAAAACATATAAAAGTATATTAAACTCACATAGTCCAGGCTAGCTAAAGCATTAGACCAAGAACAACCTAACTTTAACTTGATCTTGCTTTTTTTAGCTTGGGCCAAGTCCAAAGGTTGATTTAAATCAAGCCAAGCTTGATTTAGCTTAGGCTAAGCTAGGCGAATCGACTTTAACCTATCTAACTTCCATCCTACTTAAGGTAGGAAGTTCTCCAGAGATATGAGAACTTTTACCTTCTCCCTGCAGAGTTGGAGAACAACTATCTTCTACTAGAGAAGCGAAAGATTATCTATATGCGATTCACTTTATTCACATTATCTTAAAATAAAAAATGTCACTCCAATTTTCTCCTTCTAATCCCTCGTAACTTCAATGAGGGACCACTCTCTTTGGAATATGTATAGAATAAGGTTCTACCATTTGAACCCGACATGTGTGTGTGGGGAGGCGTGTACATACTCCAAAGAACTAGTCAGGTGAGACACTTAGACACCTTTAGTCATCAAAAGAAACAAAAATCTCCCCTTCCAAAATCATCCATTCTGACCACGACATAGCGCTTGAGAAGCAAATGTTGTTGGCCCGAATGTTTCAAGCGTTCTCACTCATTCTGTGTCTTCACATTGGCATGCAACCACACATAACATCAAGGCTTTTAGGAATGTATTTATTGATTTTTTTTTTTTTTGGAAAATATTTCCAATTTAAAATTTTGGTTTTAGAATTTTGTTATTAGTTTTGTTTTGTTTAATAATTGTAAACTCAAGTGAGTCACTTGAGTTTAAGGGGGAATGTTGAATATAATTAGAATTAGTATTAAGTTAGGATTTAGTTTGAGTTAATCTCTTATTAAGAGATATGTTTAGATTAGATTTAGAAATTGTGTTTTACTGCAACAGTACTAGAGTCGACTAGAGACTTTATATATATGCAATACTCCTTAATAAAACATAGATTATTATTTTCTAACAATCTCAAGTCTCAAACAATATAGCAATTTGGATTTTGGAGATTTATAAGCCAAAATAATGGTAAAATAATGGACCAAGGTCCCATGTATATGGGTCCATTGGCTTTTTCTCACTAAATCTATGTGAACCCATGATTCTATAGTCCAATTAATTTTAAAAAAAAAACCAAGATTGACAAAACTTTGCATGTTTTTCCTTGGTCCTCAAGGAACTTTTAAAAAGAAGAAGAAGAAGAGGTGAATCCTTTATCAATAGAGAGATCCTGGGCCTTTATTTCTTAGTTACACTTATCTTAGTTTTTATGTGTATAGTTCTAATGGTGGAGAACAATTTATAGGAGAGAACTCGGCCAAGATCATTCTCTCTCTATTTTTGTTTTTGTTTCAAATATCGGTTGCTCTTTTTTTTTTTAATTAAAAAATAAAAAATAAAAAGCCTACTTGTTTTTTTTAATTTCTGGAAATTTTGAAAGGAAAATATCAATTGACAACGGATGCCGATTTTTTCTCGATATAGACAAATATCGGTCGAGATATCGGTCGGGGCCCACAAACGAGATGAATTTTTTTTTAAAAAAAAAGCTGACATTTAATTGATATCGGCGATAGCATGGCCGATACGTATTACCTATGCTTCTTAGTATTGAATTTTAAACTATTATATAATATTTATATTTGCTATTTATTTTATGCTAAGAATGATTTGGATGGAGATTGATCTATAATAGATTTCTATTAGAAGTAATTTAAAGTAATAATATGTTGTTCTATCATGCACTTGAATTCAATTCGATACTTTATAGATGTAGCACAATCTGATATATACAATATGAACCTTTGGATAACAACAACAATGGTGTAGGAGATGTTTTTATTTTTTGAATAATTTTCGAAGCATGTGCAAACCTACCAATTCACACACATAATTATTTTGAATATAATGAGTGAGTTAATCTTTTGAATTGAATCCATTAAAGTTTAAGTTTTCTAAAATTTAGGTCTAACCCTGCTAGAAAACTGATGTGTGACTATTGTCATTTTTACACCCGCCCTCACGTGGCCTTTACGTGCACTGGGCACGCAGAAGTTGCTATGATATTATGATAGAAAACTATGACATAATAACATTCTAGAGGTAGAATTCACTTTCAAAATCTAGTTGTTGAGAGGGAAGGTGTCTCACGTCTTATATGAAGTCTAGTTTCTCAAATTAACCGATGTGGGACTATTATGACTTTCACCACAAGTAGTGGTAAAGTTTACATTGACACCTTTTACATTTCAAGGAATTTCTTTTGAGTGCAAGGTGGGCTCAACCCTCGGATTGGTTTTAGGGAAGATGAAGAAATTATTTTCTGTGAGGTCGGCCATATATCAAAGATAATCCTTCTAGGATTGGATGAAATGTAGAAAAAAATTATATAAATAATAAGATACTATGAAACTCTCTCATTCAATCACTCAGTTTTATTGGATGTATTATGGAAATCAATAATTTATATTAATCAAAGATTTCATGTGTTAAGGCTAAAATGATTGAATGGGGTAGAATTTTATATATTCCCTTTTTACATAATTTTTTATACATCATACGCAAACATATATGGCTCAATTACAATTATTTAATGGAAAGACTTTCCATATATTTTACAAACTTAATTATAATAAACTTACGCCAACCATATAGACACCCGGATTTCCGGCCTCTACACACCCGTTTTCGAATTTTTGGGTGAAGTTTCCATTCTAACCCTATGTATAAATTCATTCAAACGAACTTTCAGTTCATTATCAGTTCGTTCGAATGAATATACTCATCCGAAGGAACAAATGAGTCGAATTTTGTGAAGGATTGACATATATATGTTCATTCGAACGAATGAGCACTCGTTCGAATGAACTAAAAATACACTCAGGTATTCGTTCGGATGACTGTATTCATCCGAACGAACTGAGAATAAACTGACAGTTCGTTCGGATGAGTTAAAACGGGGGGTCTAAATGGTAATTTCACCCAAAAAAATGAAAACGGGTGTATAAAGGCAAGAAATTCGGGTATCTGTATGACCTGCCTAAACATATTATGTAAATATAGTACATAATGATTTATGCATTTTTTGAGATATATTTAAACTTATAATAATTTAATTCATCTTTCAACCTGTATGTAACATGAAAAAGGAGACTTTAGATATGAAAATACTTAGAGATATTATCACCTTTTTCGATTTTTTGTTTCATCAAGTGTGTATTAGTCTTTTCTAGGGATAATCTTGAATCTCTTGTAGGATTTACAGCTATGAATTCAAAATTATTTGGTAAATTTACATCGAATATAAAGGCCACATGTAGAGGACGTCCAACCACTATTAGCATATAAACAGAAGAAGAAAAAAAACTTTTTCATCCTTCCCCTATATTAGAATACGAGTGAATCTTAAACAGACTCAAGTCACCTAGGGCTGAAACTCGGGTCGGGTTGGGTCGGGTTTAAATAAATCCAATGCAATAAAAAATTATTGAACCCGATCGGACTGGACCCAAATTGCTGACCCGAGTTAATCAACCCAATCCGACCCGATTCAACCCGAGTATTGTTTTATAACTTGGTGCACTCGGGTCGAGTCTGGTCAGATTGAGTTGCTTTGAAATTTCTCAAGCCATTCCGATTTGAATTTCATGCGCATTTATTTTTTGCCAACTCGACTCGAGATATACAAAAAACATAACCCAAACCCATTGATTTCTCGGGTCGGATCATACGAATCAAGTTAAAATCTGACCCAAGTTTTTCCCCTAATGTCACCACAATCTAGGAACCAATGAAATCTTCATTTCTCCAAATCAGAGTAATTAGGTAGAGAGATTATTTTAAGATTATCATAGGTTGGGTATCCCAATTTTCAAAGCCACACGCTGTTATGTACAGAATAGTCTAATCATAGGGATGTGAATGGGACGGAATCAGATTGAACCCCATTCAATGAAAATCTTATCAGGCTCAAGTTTGATCCACAGGCAACATGATTAAACCCCACAAACAGGACGAACCAAAGCCAACCCCATTAGCGTTCTATCATAGAAGTTATAGCCGTCCTAACACTAATTGGATTATAGTTCAACAACTCAGCACTTGGACTTGACTCAAAAGGGTAAAAATACTAGAGTTACTCCCCTTTGTTTTGGGTTTTGTCATTTCAATTCCAACTCATTTAGTAAATCGGTTGATATAAATTAATCTTGTTGTATTAAATAATCAAAGATATTCAACGCAAACCCTATATTTCTAGGTCCATATCGAAACAGTCGTTGGGCCAGTTTAGAATTACAGCTGAGTCTGGTTGGTTTACTTAACACACTTTTCTAAAGCACCTCTACCTATTCAACCCAACTCATGAATTAAACAAGAACAGAAATATTCATGCAAGGTCTGACCAAGTAACTCAGTAGACTCAGTCAAACGAGCACCGGGATAACTCACTGGCAGTAGATTTTAGTCAACTGGGCCCGAAGATCCAACTGTCCGGCCTGACCCATTGTCATCTAGATCCGATGTGATGTATTAAAATCATGAAGTAACCAAGTTCCAGTCATCTTCTGCAAATACAAATGATCGCAACTGTCGCGATCATTTCTTCCATTATTTCAAGATATGTGCCATCTCTTCTCTCGTATCTATCTCTTTTGAGTTTTGAGAGAACAAAGGCAAAAGGGCCCTTGAAAAGCTTCTTTCCTTTTGTGAAAAGGGTCTTCTGGATAAGCAAGAGACTTGAATGGAAGTCATCTAGACAAGATAACAGATCCACTTGGAGATGAATATGACATGCTTCCACTCGAGAAGACGCACGCTTGTCGGTCTAAGTCTGAGTCGACTAAATAGGATCTCGAGTTGAGTGAGTTGAGAAGCCTTTCTGGAATTCTTTTCGATTTTTTTAATAATTTTATTGAATTCATCAACTCAATGAGATTTTGAGTTGAGTACAAATTTCAAAATTTTGAGCACCAATTTCAATTGAAGTCATAGTAATACGCTATTAGATGTTGGGCTTGTCACTTTTCTTGGCTTTCTTTTAGTTCATCATGCCCACACATTCATCATATCTCTCGAAGTAAATAATGTTCTTCCCAATTCCCGCAATGCCAACCGGAACGGAGTCGACGTGATGAGTCATCAGATGATGTGGCAGTCCATGGTGGGGCCCTCTCTTCCCCTCAGCCGATCTTCTCATTAAAAAGAGTGAGTGTGATTATACCTCCAAAATATGTTATCTAGAATGTAGTAAGTATTTGGAAAAAAGTTTACAAGACCCCCTCTTGGTTTTCTTTTTGCTGGTCATGCCTACACTTTCATCGTATCTCGTGAAGTAGATAATGTTGTTCTCAATTTCCAGAATGCCAACCTCAACGGAGTCTAGGTGATGAGTCATCAAATGATGTGGCAGTCTATGGTGAGACCCTCTCTTCCCTCGGTTGATTCAAATGTAAATTTAGAGTGTCATTTAATCGATCTAATCCAATTGGGTCGACTCATCTTCAATAATCAGACTTGAAATCCACATTACATTACCCATTTTAAGATGTTTTGGGCTTTAAAAGAACAATTTAAGAGGCTCATTTGTTAGATCGAAATCTTGTAAATGTTTTAAGATGTTTTGGGCTTTAAAAGAACAATTTAAGAGGCTCATTTGTTAGATCGAAATCTTGTAAATGTAAAAAATGAGGTAGTACAAAAATCATCAGCCCTGGATCCTCAACATTGACTCATCTTCTACTAGTGGCTAGAGAGGGAATATTCCCACTCCAACAAATTGGTTGCTTAGAATGACAAACTTCTGATGGAGAAAGTCGGCCAAGGCTGATTGGAGTTTGCCAAGGAGGAATAGTTCTATTAGAATTCATAATTAATTTTTTTCTAAATTTTATCTATAAATACTAGTGCTATGGGCAACCATAGGACACCAAAATCAGTTGTAGCTCAAGCTAAGTTTTGCATAGTGCAAGTGTAAAGTTTAATTATAGTGATTTCTAGTTTTTATTTTTGCATTGACATTAATTTTTAGTTCATGCGAATTCAAGCATTAAAATTTATTTGAATTATTTTTAAATTTTATTGTAAATAAATGAACAAAATAACCTTATTTATTATATTTTTAGCATTCGAAATTGTCCACCTAGAAATCTAATTTGAAATGAACTTGTATCTTGTGCCCACAAATGAAACAGAATAAAGGAAAAGATCTCAACCTACAACTAATCATAATTTCTATAACAGAGCTTGTCCAATTATTACCATGATTGAAACCTATACCTCTCACCGAGTACCAACCATTTGTTAGGTGGGTTGTTATAGATGGAAATCTTATGTTGGGTAATTTCAATTTTTCATTTATTCTTTTGACCGTACCTTTGGATACTCACTTCAATTTTTCAGGTATTCCATTTCACTAATTTTTGGAGCATGAGTAAACCTCTCAATCCGCACAGTGACCCTTTTTGTATAGAAAGAGGCTTGATCCCAAAACCTCCCATAAACAAGGGTAGGAATTGACCACCAAACTAACCCTTCAAGTTCCTTCGAAATATTAACCATTGATGTATAAGTATCAAGTTGGCTTACTATTATATTATTTTTTATTAATCATTCAAGTGGCTTTCCATCAAAATTTTGTATGTAGTAATTAACTAACATTGGATAAATCCTTGTGGTTAATGGATGGATTTCATGTAATTTCACATATTAAGTATAGGATTTATTCACTTATTACTACAGCAGTTTAATGGCAGCCAATTTCTTTTGACATTTTCTGCAGGAGTTGTTTATCAATTTTTAACTATAGAAAATAATATTATTTTCTCTCTTTTTGTGAAATAAGGGAATTTTGTCAATAGCATGAAAATGATACTTTTTTGTCTCGAGAATTTATTTCTCATGAAATGGTATTATTATTGAAACAATAGATAATTTTCTCGTTTGGTAAATAAACATGTTGTTGATTTTCAATGAAAATAATTTTTTTGATGAGAACAAAGGAATTATTGAATTTCTATAATTTGACAAAATACCAAATTTTACCACATTTGTTGAATAAAATAAATAGAATCTAAATATAATTTTTTATACATAATTGTTTCAGAAATTAACAAACAACTCTTTAGGAGTGGGGCTTTTAGTATCTCACAAATCTAAGAATAAAGATATGTACAAGATCTGGTAGGTAGAAGGCTATTCTCATGTGCTCTAGGGATTGTATTAGCTTTTACATTTTAGATCTAATGTGAAACTATTTATTCTTTTTATTACTCTTTTTGATAGAAGATTCTTTTAGACTTCATTAAATGGTTATTATAAATCAAATGGCCATTTTTTTTTTTTTTGATTTATGTGTGGAAACTCAGAGACAGTCCTACTAAAATCTCTACAGGTGAGCCCAGTACCCCTAGTACATACCTGTAGAAATATAAATCACATACCACAAAATATCATAACATCGGATTTACATGGAAAACCCATAAGGGAAAAAAACCACGATATAAAGAGAGTATATTATTTCACTGTATTTTTCTATATACATTGGAGATATATTTATAAGAGAAAATACAAGTATGAGTTCTATTTAGGACTCCGAGACCCAATTGAGTTAGGAATCTGAGACCTAATGGAGTTAAGACTCAGAGTCCTAATCATCCTCTCTTTTCTATTTCAACACTCCCCCTCAAGTAGGTGCAAAAATGTCGATTGAGCCCAACTTGGACAAAATATCTTGGAATTTAACAGCAGAGAGACTTTTTGTGAAGATATTTGTTAATTGTTGATCACTGCAAATAAATGGAGTAGAAATAACATTAGCTTGCAAATTTTCTCGAACAAAATGACAATACACCTCAATGTGTTTGGTTCTGTCATGAAACACCGGATTTAAAGCAATGTTAATGGCAGCTTGATTATCACAAAACATTTGTGTTGGCTGATTAGAACCAAACCCAAATCTTATAATAAGGACTGAAGCCAAATAACTTCACTGGTGGTTAAGGCCATTGCACGATATTCTGCTTCTGCACTTGATCTTGCAACAACACTCTACTTTTTACTTTTCCAAGTTACCAGATTTCCTCCCACAAATGTACAATATCCTATTGTAGATCGTCGATCAACTGAACAACCTGCCCAATCAACATCAGTGTAAGCAGTAATGGAACTATTTCCATTCTTCCGCATCCATATTCCCCTTCCTGGAGAACCCTTCAAATATTGTAAAATTCGATTGACAACATTCATGTGAGTAACTGTAGGTGCATACATAAATCTGTTGACCAACCAACCTTTGAAACTGACCAAAGGAAATATCGGGCCTAGTGATCGTTAGATAAATTAATCGACCAACCAACCTTTGAAACTGACCAATATCAGATAACAATTCTCCATCATTATCAAGCTTACCTCCACTATCAATTGGAGTATCTGATGGTTTAACTCCCATCTTTCTAATATCCTGCAACAGGTCCAGCACATATTTTCTTTGATTGAGAAATATGCCCTTCTTTGAGTAGGCAACTTCTAATCCAAGAAAATACTTTAACACTCCCAGATCTTTGATGGCAAATCTCTTGTGCAGTAGAGTCTTAAGTCTTGTAATTTCATTTTTGTCATCACCTGTGATCACTATATCATCAACATACACTAAAATAACAGTTGTACCACACATACCTTTTTTTACAAACAACGAAGAATCAGCCGCACTCCTTTTAAATCCATTACTCATGAGAACAGAACTAAACTTAACATACCACGCATGGGGAGATTGTTAAGTCCATATATGGCCTTTTTCAGCTTGCACACAAATCCAACTTTGGATTCTTGTGAATATCCTGGTGGAACACTCATATACACCTCCTCTTCTAGGTTACCATGCAAAAAAGCAATTTTTACATCCATCTGAGATAATTTCCAACCCTGATTTGCTGCTAACGAGAGAAGCACTCGAAAGGTGCTCATTTTTGCAACAGGTGCAAAAGTTTCTGTGTAATCTTCTCTATATGTTTGTGTAAAACCTCTGGCAACCAGTCTTGCCTTGTGTCGCTCCACAGTTCCATCACTTTTATATTTAATTTTGTATATCCAACGACACCCAACTGTCTTCTTTCCGAGAGGCAATTTGACTATATTCCAAGTTTTATTATCATCAAGTGCTTGCAATTCTTCTTTCATTGCCTGTCGCCAAACAGATATGTAATTAGATTCACGAAATGTCTTTGGTTCTTGTGCACTGGACATCGCACTCAAGAAGGCCAAATGCGACTGAGTAACATTATCATATGTTAGAGAAGCCTCCATTGGGTATAATACAGCATGATAAGTGAAGAAATCTTTCATTCCTTTTGGAGGACGAGTCTCTCTACTCGATCTCCGTAATGGAAGGGGAGGAGCTGGTATGTCAGTTGTTGGAGAAATCGGCTGAATTTCTACAGATATAGTCTCAGTAGAAGCTGTCGGTATTTCAATTGCTGTAGACATTGGTTGGTTATCTGGAGATATACTCACCGTATTTCTGCTAAAAGAGACATCATCAGTTATAGGAGGAAGATGTACCAAATCAGATAAGTTCTTCCCCTGGGACCGATTCTCAGAATCACTATGAACTGAGAAATACACTTCAGATTCAGCAAAGCGCACATCACGGGAGACAATGAGCTTGCGAGATACTGGGTCATAACAAATGTACCCTTTCTATGAGGAAGAAAAGCCCAAAAAAATACATCTGACAGATCTAACATCTAACTTGTCTCGATGAAGAGGTTGGCGGTGTACATAACAGACACACCCAAACACACTTAGGTGTGACAAAACAAGCTTTCTATTCTTCAGCATTTCCAATGGCGATTTGAAATTGTTAACCCGACTAAGAAGTCGATTAATCAAATAGATGATCGTCAGAACACCATGAGACCAGTACTTCTTAGGAATATTCATTTGAAACATAAAAGCTCGTGCAGTTTCTAAGATGTGACAGTTTTTCCGTTCTGACACACCATTCTGTTGTGGTGTACCCACGCAATTAGTTTGATGAATGATGCCTTGTGTAATGACCTGACCCGATATTTTAGAATTTTCGGGTCTTGGTAGCAGTGGGGAAAGTGTGGGCCCGTGTTGGGTCCTAGTTTGCCCGATTTTGAGTTCGGACACTCGAAGGGCACTTTGGTAATTTTGAATCATTGAATATTTTATCATATAAAAAGTTTGAAAATCACACGTTATCTTCCTCGATGTTTGACGTTTGATTTTTAATAAGTTTAATTTATTTATTTAATTTTTTGAAAAATTTAAGATTTTTATAAAAAAAAAAAAAAAGAACCCAAACCCTAAACCTAATCCCCTTTCCTTAAAATCTCCTTCTCGGCAGCACTGTAGCGCATAGCTACAGTGCGCCGCAGCTGCTGCTTCTCTCTCTCCCATTCCTCTCTTCCTCTTCCCCTCTCTCCTCTCCTTCCTTCTTCCCTTTCCTTCTTACTAAAACCCTAAAATCTCTAACCCTAGCCGCCGCCGCCGCCCTATGTCTCTTCCTCTCTCCACCTCTCGTCGCTTTCTTCTTCATCTCTCCCTTCCCTCTCCTCTTCTCTCTTTTCCCTGATCGTTCCTCTTCCGTGAATCTGCTGCCGACTTCCCTCCTCCACCCCGGCGTTGGTTCGAGCTCCTCCAGCCCCATACGAGTCGGATCTCTTCCCTCCTTGACCGAAACCAGGTATTTTCCCCTCTTCCCTCTTCGATTCTTCTTCTTCCTTCCCCGATTCTCTTTCTTCTTCCCCTCTTTCCCTCTTTTTTCCCTTCCCCCCCCCTTCGGTTGAGTCACTCAGAGCCGCGAGTTGACTCAGCCGGGTCTCGATTCTGGACCCGGTGGTCAGGTCGAGCTCGCCAGATCTGGCCCTGTTCTCCAGATCCGGCCCGGCTCGCCAGATCTGGGCCAGTCCACCAGATCCTGCCTCTGGTCCAGCCCGCATCAGGCTCGGCCCAGTTCGGCCCAGCTTTGGGTCCGGCCCAGTTCTGTTCAGCCCGGCCCAGTTCTGTTCGGCCTTGCCCAGTTTCCTAGTTTTCGGGCCCGTCAGGCCCATTTGCATTCCAGGTTTTGTTTGACCCTTTTTGCCTGACTGCTTATTCCCTTGCTCTTTTTCAACAGATTGAGCTCCTTTCAACCCAGCGTAGCGTCTCTCTCACTTTGGATTTTGAGGCACACACCAGTGAGGGAACTCATCATCACTTTTAGCATGCATCTATGCATCTTACTTCTTTATCAAATGTGCGGGTACGGAATACGGGGAATGGGGGTCATCGGTGTTATGAGCCACTTGGCAAGGGAATTGTTTATACCATTATGTTGTCGACCCCCATCCGGATGTATTCGTATCCGATGCCCGTAGAGGCACATATGAATTGATTAATTGATGTCATAATTGATTGATTGTGTGGTGGCATGATCAGAGTTTATTTTGGTTGATAATATGTTAAGATGTCAGCATGTGAATATGTGATATGTGGTGGTATATGTTTGATCATGGTGTGATATAATCTGGTGATAAAATGCCATATGACTATATAATGATTACTTTGGACTGCTGGACATTGTAACATGCTTGGATGTTAACATGTCAACCCGTGATAGATAGTGATATATATGCATCTGATTATTATAAAATGAACTATGTTAATAGTATGTGTAGCGGTATTTGTGCATGCATATAGCTAGCATATGTGGGATGCCGGTGGGGCATGGGTACTAGGCCACATCAGGATCTAGAGACCCCCCTAGCTTGTCAGGTAGTTAGGGTGCGGATGTTATGTGGGACCACACAGTGGACACATGGTTGGGATTCAGACTCCCCTATGGTTAGAGATGGGTAGTTGTAACCCCTTGCATGGATCAAATGGTCGGTCCGTCTTATATTTTCCGGACGTACCTATGAGAGAGGCGTAATCTGATTTAGAGAACAAGGTTCCTTGGAGTCCCAGATAAGGACTAATTGGGAAGTAATTATGTTAACCCTAGATAGGCCGTCAGGCTGAATGTTGGTTCACCCAAGGTAACCTTATAAGTCCCTTGCGGTTTCGATACCGAATGTGTGACGGGTGAGGTGATCCCTAGATGACCGAGTAGGCTGAGGAGGTGCTCGCCTAGGTCGAGGGACGACGCGGTGAGGGACAGCTCACGCTGGTATGGTTTGTGATTCCCTGGATGACCGAGTAGGCTGAGGAGGTGCTCGCCTAGGTCGAGGGACGATGCGGTGAGGGACAGCTCCCGCTGGTATGGTTTGTGATTCCCTGGATGACCGAGTAGGCTGAGGAGGTGCTCGCCTAGGCCGAGGGATGATGCGGTAAGGGACAGCTCCCGCTGGTATGGTTTGTGATTCCCTGGATGACCGAGTAGGCTGAGGAGGTGCTCGCCTAGGTTGAGGGACGATGCGGTGAGGGACAACTCCCGCTGGTATGGTTTGTGATTCCCTGGATGACCGAGTAGGCTGAGGAGGTGCTCGCCTAGATCGAGGGACGATGCGGTGAGGGACAGCTCCCGCTGGTATGGTTTGTGATTCCCTGGATGACAGAGTAGGTTGAGGAGGTGCTCACCTAGGTCGAGGGATGATGCGGTGAGGGACAACTCCCGCTGATATGGTTTGTGATTCCCCGGATGACTGAGTAGGCTGAGGATGTGCTCGCCCGCTCATTGATCGAGGGTTGGTGCGGTGCGATGTGGTGTGATGAAATATTCCAGGCTAGGACACCTGTATGATGGGGACAGCCTGTGGTGCGATGTGGTAGTGTGTTTACCCGCGGTTATGGTATTGGGGTTCATTGTTGAGACTTGTGTTGTGGGTGTTGACTCACCAGGAGTTTATGGGTACTTAACGAGTGAGTTCGGCCGACTCACTTGGTAGAAGACCTATAGAATTCTGTGAGAGGTGGGTACATCAGTCATGTGGAGACCAACACATAGGGTCCAAGGTTATGGGTTTGACGATCGAGACTCTGGTGCTTGGTCGATGAGACCATAGATGAGTTTGGTTGGCAGTTCGTTAAGGATTGGTGAGGCGGTTATTCCCGTGTGGTAATCAGTTTGGGACTCTAGTGAGTCTGATTCTTGAGTTGGTCGTGGTATGTGCGCGGATTGTCATGAGAGGGTCATAGGTCTAGTTGAGGACTAGAGACCCCGATCTGACTGAGGACCAGTCTGCGTAACCGTGGATGGGTGGACTGTTACGATTGGGCACATAAGGGAGTTGCATTCGGTTGGTTAAAGGATGTCTTAGAGGCCCGGCTGACGTGGGCCTATGTGTTAGGGGTAGGGCACACGTTTGTATAGCTATGCATGTAGACATCGTAGACATTGATATGTCCATATGATTATGTGCAGTGTATGCTTGATGACTTATGATGCATGTGTTACCCTCACTGGGCATGTAGAGCTCACCCCCTTGCCTCACATGTACTTCATAGAGGGAAGGTGGGCGAGACCCTCAGTTGGACGTTGGGCATAGAGCTGCAGTTTCCTAATTTGTAAGGGTCTCATCCTGTAATTGAGGACTTTCTGATGTATTTGAATTAGGTGTACATTTCATTAAGTGGGATGAATGTAATAATGGGATGATGCTATAATTTGTAATCATAATTGATGCTCACGGTCTTTGAATTACTGGTGGATTGCTATGGTTAGTATCCGAAATTGTATTGGATTGTTTTTAAGAGTTTGGATCAGTTTTAACGTGCCCGTAGCGGGACGGGTCGTTACACCTTGTGTATGAAAATATTCGGCGAAATTAGAATTGACATATTTAGTCTCATTGTCAGAACGGAAAATTTTCATTTTGGCATGAAATTGGGTAGTGATCATATTTTGAAAGGCTTTGAAAGCAGAGAACACCTCAGTCTTAGATTTGAGTAAGTACAACCATGTAACACGAGTACAAACATCAGTGAATAAAACAAAATATTTAAAACCATCATAAGAAGCAACTAGAGCACTCCATACATCAGAATGAATCAAATCAAAACATTGAACAGACTTTGAACTAGAAGAAACAAATGGTAAACGAGTTTGTTTAGAAAATTGACAGACATTACAAATACTAGACGGAACAGAAACAGAAGGAAACAGATAAGACAAAATACAACTTGAAGGATGTCCAAGCCGTTGGTGCAGGATGTGACTCTCTACTAAGTTCCTGGCTTTGTAGGCCTTATTAATTGAATGTAGCAAGTATAACCCATTGGAATACGTGCATTTACCAATCGTCCTCTTGGCAGTTCGATCCTGGAAGACGACAGAGTTAGGAGAAAAAATGACATCACAGTTCAAAGCATTATGAAGTTTTCCAACAGACAAGAGTTGAGTTGGAAAAGAAGGGACAACAAGAGAAATAGAAGAGACTCTATTTGAAAAAAAATCAATTTGAGCACTGCCGGCCACAGGAACCACAGTTCCATTGGCTAGATAGACATCATGTTTACGGGATGATGTTGAAAAATCAGACACCGAAGATGGAGAATTAGCCATATGATCAGTAGCACCAGAGTCAATAATCCAAGAATGACCAGTACAGTGGGAAGCAAGAGAAGCATGAACGGTACCTACTGTATGAGACAAGGAAGGTGGATTTGTAGAAGGCAGAGACTGACGTAGATTGCATAGGATTTGACTCAACTGATCCAGAGTGGTGGAAGTATCTGAGACATTAGCCTTGGCTCTCCTTTTTACTCCAAAGTTTGGTTTGAGATGAGGATGTAACAACCAACAACGTTCTTTGGAGTGCTCAACCTTGCCACAATGATCACAACGAACAGTGTCCCGTCGGCCTTTATTTGGAACTAGAACCTTCTTCTCAGACTCAGAAGAGGGTCGGCGCTCATTTTTATGAGTCACAAAAGCACTGGAGTAGGAGTTCTCAGAGGATGGAGGAAGAGCAGGATTCATAGTTTCTTGTCGCATTTCTTCGCGTTGAATGATAGCACAAACAACGATCCAAGAGGGTAGCGGATCTGTCATAAGGATGTTACTCCGCAAATATTAATATTTTGGCCCCAGGGCCCGAAGTAAAGAGAAAACTTGGTCCTCTTCATCTCGGTGCAAAAGAGTCTGTGCATCAGTGGTATGAGGACGATACAAATGGAGCTCATCCCATAGCCTTTTCATATGTCCAGTAAGATCGCAAAATCTCCGTTCGCCCTGCAACGCAATCGCAATCTCAGTTTGAATCTGAAACACCCGAGCGATACTATTTCGACTGCCATACATGCCTGTCACAGAATCCCATAATTCCTTCGCAGAATCGGAGAATGTAAAAATGCCAGCAATGTGGGGTTCCATAGAATTAAGAAGCCATGATCGAACCAGTTGATCATTAGATAGCTAATTATCATAAGCAGAGTCAGTATCGGGGTCTTCCGAAGTAGTAGCTGAAGCTTTAGATGCGGAGGCAGGTGCAGGAGGCACAATCTTACCATTGATAAAACCCAACTTTTTCTTACTACCAAAGGATAAGTGAACAGCCCGAGACCAGAGGACATAATTATTTGCATTTAAGAGGACAGAAGAAAGTTTCAGACGGGGATTGAAGTCGGAGTCACCCATTGGGCGGTGCTGGGTGCAGATCTGGTTTAGATAGAGATGAAGAACTGCTGCAAACAAAAAACACAATCAGTTTGTAATTTTTTTTTTTTTAGAAACTCCCGGGTCCACTGCAGTAGACGGAAATCAAGCAGCAATTTTCAGCAGAAATTGGAATCTTGTGTTGTTTGCGGCAGCGTCTGGGTGGAGAGAGCAGCAGCAAAGTCGCAAGCAGCAGCAGGAAGTCGCCAATCAGAGGACGGTGACGGAGAGAGCAAACCACTTTCTCAAAGGTCTCTCTGTTTTCTGGATAACAAAGGACTCACAGTCCGTTCGTGGGGGAGGGCAATCGGGAACCGTGCTGAACAGCAAAAACCGATGCCAACCAAACCCAATGATCGATTAGACTGATACCATGTAGAAACATAAATCACATACCACAAAACATCATAACACTGGATTTACGTGGAAAACCTATAAGGGAAAAAAACCACGATAGAAAGAGAGTATATTATTCACTGTATTTTTCTATATACATCGGAGAAATATTTATAAGAGAAAATACAAGTATGAGTTCTATTTAGGACTCTGAGACCCAATTGATTTAGGACTCTGAGACCTAATGGAGTTAGAACTCAGAGTCCTACTCATCCTCTCTTTTCTATTTCAACAATACCAAAATTAGGTAATGGGGGCTCAAACCGGCAACCTCTCGCTTCCTGAAATGGGAGGCAACCAGTTGAACTAGACCAATGTGGTTAAATAGTTTCAATACATCAGTAAATATCACCATTGAGTCAATAAGTGATTCTTTTACATTGATGAATATCTCACAGTCATCACCATAGATTACTTACCCTCAATGTTTAAGGAATTTGATTCTTAATGCGTAACTATACAAGTTTTTTTATAGAGGAGTAAAGACGGGTAGTGAGAGCCACACCATGCATCATCTCTTTATATTGATACTTAAGAAAAAAAATTGAAACCATTTTCCCTTAAAACCAAAACTCTTCGAAAATATTCACCTCTATCACATACTCAAAAGGTGGCCCTTCATTTTGCTATCCTAGATCAGCCTCTGAATTGCATTCATCGTGTATATGTGACATCTAAGATAGTGGAGTAAATGTGTGTTGGGAAAAAAATCACCTTTTCATCTGAAAAAACAACAATATCGTTAACAGAAAAGAAATCAACAAAGAGAAGCGACTACAACACAGAGATTTACATAATTCCCTTTTGGTACGTACACAGGTTCAACACCGATCGAAAGAGAATAGGTTGCATCTCTCAGTTATAGATTTCTCTCATGACTCTCTCTCTTAGAAAAGAACATTACATACTGCCCTAATTAGGGTTTAGACGAAGTGCAATATAAAATTACAAAATTTCCCTGCAATAAAATATTTGGCCTGCCATTGACCCCTACAAGCTCAATGTGGAACTCTATGCACGACCAAATCGTCCATACATTCTAATGATTAGATTCCACGAAGTCTAACAATGAGAATATGATAAATGATAAGTAGAAAAGTAGGACTTGAATCGCTGAGTCGTGTACATGGATTGTAAGATATAATGGTTGTGATCATTTGTATGCGAGATCAGTACTATTTGAGAATGTCGAAGTGAAGTAGCATTGGATCCTCAACCTTATTGGATGAGAACCATGCATTCTAAAAGTTGTACTGAATGGTTCTCTTTCTCCCACGAGTTTCATTCAGATTGTCAAGGAAGAATTGCTGGAATAGACTACATGATTTCATGGTCTGATCCAAAAGAAAAGAAAAAGGCCCAAGTAGAATTTTTTAGGGTTGTCCAGACTCCATATAGTGTACCTACCAAAGCTTATGGATACCTTCCTGATAATGTATGTCCTATAATGGGCTACAAAAACCTTTGTTGTAGGTCCATAAGGGTCTAGTATTTGGTTGACAGAGGGCTGAGTGGTGGACCAATCAAGCCAGTTGGTGAACCCAACAGATAAATAGGGTGCCACCCTACCATCTTCTTTCTACGTACCTCTGCTCCCTTTTGATGGTAGCTTGACAAGAGGTTTCAGCGGTACAGGTGATTTCTTCTGGACTATATGGCTCGACAGGAGGGGTCATTGATGTGCACTCTATAGAAATTCTTCCACAATATGGAGGATCATGATGGGCCATACCAAGAACAAAATTCCAGTATATATCTCTCATTTGAGCAATCTAAAACAAGTGGCTAAAGTGACCATAAAAGAAAAAACACATTATGCTGACTTGACTGAATCATAGGACTGCTGTGACTCAAATTAAATTAAATAAAATCCGATAAATAGATAATATTATTAACTTTATAAAATCAAAGCATTTGTTATTATAGTAAAAATTTATAAAAATTTAATCTCATAAAATTTTCACAGCAGTAAGATTTAAGCTAAAGAAAATACAAAGTCGAAATAGAGCTTTTTTTTTTGTTGACCATCAAATTTATTTGCCGAAATCAAATAGATAAAAAATTATTTTATGCAAGTATATTGCTTGAAATTTGCATTTAAATTCAGATCAGAATTCTTGTTTTTAGATTTTCATATTTTAAGTTTATTTCAATCAATTAAGTTCTAATTTTCACTATAATTTTATCCTCTTGGAGAATTTCGCATGGTGTCAATTTTTCTTTAGGTGTTTTCCTGTGAGAAATTGGGATTTTGGTTTATATAATTGAGGTTTTGTTTACAACCAAGGTGAGTTATTAATTGGCGGATTAAGTCGACGGAAGTTCCAAAGAACTTCTTAGGCTTTAGAATTCTTTCAGTTCGTATTTTTTTGAGTTTCATATCGAATTTCAACTGGATTTGTGGAATTCTACCTTTTTTTTTAATAGAGGCTTAGGTAGGTGTTAAAGTCAATCCTACCTTTCATCAAAAAATATATATATAGGTAGAATGTTTTAATGATGAATGAAGGTGTAAAAACTTGTCACATGCCAACTAGAGTTGCCACAATGTCGATGGGCGAACCTAGATTCTAAGATTTGAATTTCTTTTCTTTTTCATAACCTCCAAGGTCATTATTCTAGTTGAATTAGTGGAATAATTTAGAGAATTCTATTTTTATCCAATTGAGTATTTGATGATCGTAGATGATAATTCAGAAATTCAATCTCCTTTAGATAATATTAGTGTTTTTCGAATTGGGTGAGATCTAAATGAACCAATGTTGAAGTTTGGGGTTTCCCTACAATGCTTGATATTCCACAGATTTTGGGTGGTCATCCTAACACGGGCATACTCGTTTAGGAGACACGAGTTTTTCGCATTTCCCACTTTGCCCCTATCCATCCATACGGATTTTACTAGACTTTCAGAAATTGGTTCACTCGATCGGTGCACCGGACAGGTGCATCGACCGGATCACTTGGAAATGGAAATTTGAGGAAAGTGATCTGGTCGGTGCACCGATTCTGACTCTCAAGAAATCGGTGCACCAACCTGATCACTTTCCTCAAATTTCCATTTCCATGTGAGTCGGTCGGTGTACCGATTTCTTGAGAGTCCAAATCGGTGCACCGACCGGATCAATTTCTTCAAATTTCTATTTCCAAGTGATCCGGCATGTCCAGTGAACCGATTTCTGAAAGTCCACTAAAATCCGTACTGACAGATAGAGGCAAAGTGGGAAGTTCACTAAAATCCGACAGGTGCACTGATCCAATGAACCGATTCACTGGAAAGTGAACGGATTTCTGAAAGTCCATTAAAATCTGTACGGATGGATAAAGATAAAGTGGGAAGTTCACTAAAACCCGTGTCTCCTAAAAGAGTATGCCCGTGTTAAGATGGGTACCCTTTTGATATTATCAGTTGGATTTCTTAGTTTTAAGGTCAAGATAATTAATGATTCAAGGGATTCTATGGTGTTGGAATTTAGAATTGTATTACTCATACAAATGAGTCTTAAATAAACTTGAGCCATCATTTTGTAATCAGTAAAATGAAATAGTAAAAATTACCATATTTTTTACCGAATTTATTGTAAACAATTTACATTTATCTAATACATTGGACACTTTAGGCTCTGTTTGGATGGGGGTAACGAGGTAATGGAGGGAAATTGATAACAAAATGGAGAGGGGTAAAAAATCAACTTTTGAAAACCCTTTTCAAGAGAAAGGTTTTCATATTAGTTAAGGTAATCCCTCCAAAATTTATCTCCCATCCAAACGCAGCCTTAGATCGTCTACTCGATGGGCCAGCTATCAACCATTTTGGGCTAAATGCTATGGATCATGGGTATTGCTTGAATTGTATGGACCCAGGTTAAGTTGTGATGAGGATTTGGAATTAGTACAATGTCCTATTGAAATATAAATTTGATTTATTGGATGGTTTTTTCAATAACCGATCCAACAAGCTCAATTTTATGCGATGTTGATATGTATAGAAGAAATCAAGTCATGTTTTTTTTATGAAGTGTCATAAAGTGACGAGTTTGTTTTTGTAATTAGTCCCATTAGTCCCACGTCTGTTATTTTTGAAATTTGTCATATAAAGGTACCTAACAGGCTAATACACGCTAGAGAAAATCTGAAAGTAAGAATTTTGAAAGTTTTTTACTTAAATCCACATAAAAGAGTAATTTTCAATATATGATCACTTTCTCGTGGGTTTTCTCCTTTAAAGCTTGAGTTGGTTGGTTTCAAGAGAGCATCGAGGATCAAGAATTAATCATCCTCCATCAATTATAAAAGTATTTTTTTGGTTTATTTTAGTTTATTTCAAATTTGTCAAAAAAAATTGAAAATTTATTATTTTTGAAATTGAGTAGAGAAGAATTTATTGTGGGCCTATATTTTGTGAAAGTTGGATCTTAAACATGATAATTTTTTTAGTATGTTTCTTTTAAACTACCTACTATCCTGAAACGAATCAGAAGGTCTCCAAATGTAATAAAAATCAACCCACCGATTTATAAATCCAGTTATAATCCAACGGGTCCACTTGAACCTCATCATTTCACAAATGGCTCCAGGTCAAACCAACCAATGTACAAAACTAATGAGAAAAATTCCGGGGACGAAATTTAGGCCAATAATATCAAGCATACACTATTCATATTGGTGATTTTTTTTAAAAAAAATGAATATCAGTGTGGGCCTAGGCGATATCTCAATTGATATCGGATGTATATTTGTCAGAATATCTGCTGACATTTGAATTTTCAGTTTTTTTTATGCTGTTTTTAATTTTTTATTTAGAAAAAAACCGATATTTCTAAAAAAATTAAAGAGGAGAGAGATACAGCCGATATCATTCAAAAACGATATTTTTACCCGTAGAGGAAATACGAGAGATCCAACACTTTTAAATGGGGTGGGCTTGGATGAAAGACCAAGATCAAATTTTGATAGATCTGACGTAGATTTATTACTAACTCAGTGAAAGCTCAAGCAAGTTTTTGGACTATAGCCTTACCTAAAATTATAATGATTGATTAGCTAAAGTCCGTTAGTTGATTGCTATTCAGTTTCAATTATTATGACCATGGCCCATTTTGATATTTATTTGTCAAGTGTAATTATCTACTGCGAGCAATCATCATTACCAATATTTTACTGTCCAAGTTTAATCATATAGGTAGTAATCATTAATATATAACCATGGCCCATTTAATCATGTACGCGATTAGCCATCCGATTGAAGCTTTTTGTTGGTCAATCCGACACGATGAATCAAAAGCATCATCGTTGCTAAGAATCTTGCCATTGGCAATCTTTTATCTATAGGTAAAAATTATATTTTTATATTAAAATCATAATTTATAAAATTGGATCAAATCATTTCACTTCAAAGAAGAAAGTCATGAAATCAAGAAATCAAGAAATCAAGAAGTCAATCTTGACGTTGGTATTTATGTAGGTATTTAAAAGCCTGCAACCAACTAATTTGAGAGGCGTATGGTGCATGTGTGGCTTTTGGAAGTTTTCTTCCATGAATACAATGAGTACGAGTGGCCTCGTAAAAATGCCTAATTTCACGATAAAAACGGAGTTGACAATAAATAAACATTTTTTATCGTGTGAACTATTTTTTCTCAAAAAAATTGCTATAAAATTCAATTTACCCTCGATATTGGTTACTTGGGTCAAGATTAGATAAATCTAAGGGCAGCCGGTATGGTCTGTCCAATTATGGTTGGCTATGCCGCATAATTTAGCTAGCCATGCAATTAAATAACATTTCTTTTGATGACGTGGCTGGCTATAATTTTAGTCAGCCTCGCCACACGGTATAGTGTTAACTAAAATGGCTATTTTTTAATATTTTATTATTATTTTTTTATGTACATTTTTTAACAAATTTAAAAGAAAATAAATATAAAGATATTACACATTTTTTCACAAGTAATTAAATAAATTAAGAAAACATACATATTTTCTCACAAGTAATTAAAGAAATTAAAAAACATACATATTTTCTCACAAGAAATTAAATAAATTAAAAAGACATACATATTTGTGATGCTGAAAATAAATAAATTAAAAAGACATTACATACTCTAGCACAAATAAAAATACATTACATATAATCGTCACCTTGAGTTAATTTATTTATGATTACATTTTGTTGTGCAATGATCCACGCTTTTTCCATTTCTGTTGCCGCCTTTGATGGATCTCGACTCATTATATATCTTTCAAATTCTATATCAGCCATCATTTCTTTTATTTTTATCTCCAGCTGTCTAGTCCGTTCTTTCTCCAAATTTTGCTCCAAAGTTGATTGTATCTCCAGCTGTTTAGTTTGCTCTTTCTCCATGCCAACTTTAAGTCTCAATTGCACTCCTTCGATTCATGCTTCAGCAAACATGCGGCCTTGTTCAGTTAAATCTTGCATTTTTGTAATCAAGTCCTTCTGCAATGATACAAGAGATGTATTTTAATTTTTTCTCTTCGCTACTTTTAGTCCAGCAGGGCGTGTGTCATGCTCTTCTTCATAATCGGCTGGTGGGTCGTCATCGCCAAGTTTTATTGAACTCGGAGTTGATACTCCAGGAGTTGATGAACCTGGTGTTGTTGGAATCGATTCAGAGAAATCTCAAATCTCATTAATATCCAGATCAATAATACCTCTCTTACTTCTTTGTTGAGTTGGCTTTTGTTTAGCGTTGCAATGGATCCTCCATTTTGGCGAATCCCAAAGCACATTCCAACAATGTTCGAACTTAAATTTATGGCCTTCTTGAATTCTATATACTTCTCTGGCAGTCTCCATCTATATAAAATAATCAATAATTGAAATTAAGAATTTGAATGAAAATAAAAATATGGTTTTAAAAAAACAAAGTAATAAACTTACTATAGCTTTATCGTTGAAACCACTGGTTGGAGTGTTTTTGACATTTTGGTAGAATCTTGAAAATTTGTTTACTTTTGCTTAAAAGACTAAAAAACGATTCATCAGGCCACTGCTATTTCTTTCTCTCGTGCCTCCAAGTTGGCTAACAAAATGAATGTGAATTCGTTCCCACAGTCGACTTCTATTTTGATCTGTACCTACCACTAGATCTTCACCAATCATGATCCATACTTTGCACAGTGTTACATCTTCTTGATTAGACTAATTTTTGTTCTTTTGCTTTTGTGGGGGTTGTGATTGAAAAGCTTGATAAGATGGATTGATTTTGGAATTGAGGTGCGTATTCGGGACGATGTGGGAATTGGAATTGGGATGTGTATTGCGGATATTGTGAGTATTGGAACTGGGTTGGGATATGTATCCAGATTCGGCTGAATCAAGAGAAAAGAGTGTTGAAGGTTAAGAATTGAGTGAAATGAGTGTGGTATTTATAGAGAATTCCCAACGGCTAGATCCCAACGGCTAGATCTCAACGGCTAGATTCCAACGACTATATTTCCAACGGCGACATTCTCAATTGCTATATAAACCACCCATTTTCTATTTTGTAATTGCTCAAGTCCATTTCATCTTGTTTGATCCCTCAGATCCACTCTTGTCTACTTTGACTCCTTAACTCCAGATTCTCTTATTCGAATCATCATTTTCATTATATACACAATATGGCTTCATCATCACGGTCTCTTCCAGTGTCCGAGTCTAAATCTTCAGAAAATTCATCAGATTCTAATCGGGAGACGGTTTTTCAATTCCATCAGAAACGGATGAAAACAATTCTGGGCATGTTCATGCCTGATGTAATAAAAATATTATGTCAACCTCCAAAGAGAAGATATATTAGGCTCAATCGAGAGGAGGCAGCCCAACAACTCTTTAAAGATTACTTCGCCGAAAATCCTATTTTTCCATCTAAGTACTTTCATAAACGGTTTCGGATGCGATGAGAGTTGTTTCTTTGCATTATGAACGATGTTGAAGCTTATGACAACTTCTTCAAACAAAAACCCGATGCTACTGGTCATATGGGGTGCACGCCTATACAGAAGATGACAGCTGCGATACGTATACTCGCATATGGAATTTCAGCAGATCTTTGTGATGAGTACATAAAGGTTGGCAAGCGCACTACGATCAAAAGCTTGAAGAGGTCTTGTGATGTTGTAATTGCATTGTATGCGGAGCAATACCTACGTTCACCAAATGAAGACGACATTGCACGTTTGCTTGAAGAATGGAATGAAAGAGGATTTCAAGGTATGCTTGGCTCTATAGATTGTATGCATTGGGAATAGAAGAATTGTCCTTCAGCGTGGCATGGCATGCAAAAGGGGAGAAGTGGTAAGCCTACCCTCATATTGGAGGCAGTTGCATCAAAAAAATTGTGGATTTCGCATGCTTTTTTGGGTATGACTGGGTCACACAATGACATGAATGTCTTAGATCATTCCCCAATATTCAAATGTATCATCAATGGTACAATGCCTTCGGTTAATTACGAGGTGAATGGGAACCAACGTACGTTGGGGTATTACATATCTGATGGTATATACCCTAAGTAGGCAACTTTGGTGCAGACCATCCCGCATCCAACTACTAGAAAAGAGAAATTGTTTGCCCAAAGACAAGAAGCCATTAGGAAGAATGTTGAACGGACGTTTGGCGTGTTGCAGATAAGGTGGGCTATAACAAATGGACCGGTGTATTATTGGAAAAAAGAAGACCTGAGCAAGATAATGAAAATGTGCATCATTCTGCATAATATGATCATAGAAGATGAACACGACACCAACATTGAAGAATGGATACCTCCGACAGGTGAGCCAGTTTGTCTTCCACACTACAATCAAGACCGATCATTTTTAACGACACACATTTCAACTCAGCTTAACAGGATTCGCAATGCAGATAACAATCTGGATCTCAAGAGAGATCTCATGGAACATTTGTGGAATAAATTTGGTAATGAAGAAGTTTAAAGAGAATATTTTTTAGAAATGTAATTTTTCACATTGTTTGCGATGAATAAAATATTATTTTTAATATTTTTGTTTCTCAATAGCTATAATTTTAATTTTTTGTATAGAATAATTTTAATTTTTTGTTTCTCATATATTTTGTTTACAAATGTAAAAGAAAAATAAATCAAAAGGTAAAGAGTTATTTTTTATTTTTTTATAAAAAATAAAAAGTAAAGAAAAAATAATTATTTGCCCTAATATACAAATTATACCCAAAAACAAAAAAAAATCCAAAATAATCAAATAAAAAAAATTGAAAACAAAAATAAATCAAAAACTATATACAAGTTATATATACAGCCGTGTGTATATATCAATGTTATCAGAATCGGACCGTGTACTGAACCGTCTTTGAGGAGGTCATGGTTCGACCGGGTTCGACCACGGTCAAAGCCTGTCAAGTATTAAAATAATATAAATATTATATATAATATTAAATAAGACATATTTTACCATTAATATTAATAAAAATATTAAAAATAGCATTCAAAATCTGAGTAATATACCAAAATGGTGAAATATATGGGATAAAAATAGTAATAAACTTTTATATTTCAAATATACGCATTTTTTAAGGGGAAAATTTAAAAAAAAAATTAAAAAAATTTAAAAAATTAAAAAAATTTCAAATATGTGAACCGCGGTTTTTTGTTAAATGGCTGGCCACAGGTAACATAAGGGCAGTCAGCGAAAAGTAATTCTCTCTCCTACTTTTCTTTCTCTCTCCTTATATATATATATATATATATATATATACCAGTGTTATTAGAACCGGACCGAACCGCGGCTGAATCGCCGGTTCAGCCGTGACCGTCGGTTCGCGGTTCACGATTTTCATGTCAAAACCGTGTAAAACTGCGGTTTTGACCAGTTTTATGCGGTTTTCACCGCCAACCGGTTTTTTGTATGAACCGAACCGCAGAACCGGCAGTCACGGCTGAACCGGCGATTCAGCCGAGGTTCGGTCCGGTTCTGATAACACTGGTATATATGTATAAGGAGAGAGAATTACTTTTGGCTGACTGCCCTTGTGTTACCTGTGGCCAGCCATTTAACAAACTTTGATGTGGGCTCCACTGATGGCCAGCACCACACCGTAAATGCATTGTGGCTATATGTGTTACTAGCTGACCAAACACTCCCCATATCGGATGCTCTGATGAGACATGGAGTTAAGAAAAACTATGAATCTTAAATTTTTGAAATATTAAATATTAAATATGTATCTCATTGCAATTCAATTAAAAAAAAACACAGGTTTAAAGGGTCAATAAAAATTAACTCAAGCCCATCATGTTGTTGTCTCATTTTTGTTTTAATCCGTGAGGGTTGGCTTGACGGTTAAGAACTCCAATACATTCTCAACATATAATGGTCACTCCCCCTAATTTTATCCCATATGTGTATAGGGAGGTTTGTACACACTCCAAGGACTTAGTCACATGCTTTAAGAGTCCTGGATATCTTGGACCAAGGGTCCAAATATCGGCCAATACATATCGTATCGGCCGATATATATCGGTTTTATCATACCGAACGATATCGGTCGATACAATATGTATCGGCCGTAAAGAAGTATTATCGGCCGATATGACCGATAAACGGTTGTAAATATCGGCTACAATATTGGCCGAATATTTATAAATATCGGTTTATTACATTTATTTCTGGTTTTTTTTTTTTAAAAAAAAAAAAGAACGATATCAGCCGCTACGGACGATATATCAACCCGTATATCTGATCAAATATCGCCCGATAAACTAACTATCGGTTTGGAAAGAGTGGTTTAAAGAAAAAAAAATCTGTCGGTAGTGGGCCCCACTAGATATCGGCGATATTATGTACTAATATCGGCCGCTATTTGGACCGTTTATCGATCCAGAATATCGGCCAATATCCCTGAATATCTGTCTGTATCGGTCACAGTGAATACCAATAAAATATTAATTTCAGCGATATTTTGATGGATTATCGGGAGATATATCACGGCCGATATATCGCGCGATATATCGGTCAAAATATCGCCAGGGAATCCTGCAAGACATCAAGTCCAACAGGCTGTGGGATTCTTGCTGTTTCCCACGCCTGGATTTTTTATTAATATTTCGAAAACCTGTGAATTTAAACCAGCTGAACTCCTCTATTATATGAATACCCTATACATCTCTTCATTCAGCCACTAAATAATTTAGAAACTCACTCATCAAGCAGTGGTATTTTCTAACCCCTATCCCCATCTTACAAACGTTCATCCGGCTTGATTGGAAATCCTGTGTATTATTGGCTTATCTTAGAAGATCATTCCGTGTATATTTCATAGATTGATCTTCATTTCATTTAAGTTTTTATTCCATTTTTATTTTTTAGCCTTCTGATCTAAATATTTTATGGTTTTAATGTATAGTTTAATATTTAATATATTTTTTGTAATATGTTGTTGTTTTAGAAATATGGATTATCAATTATTGTTAGTGATTTATTTATGCTTAAACATTTAGCATAAAAGTTATTATGAATGTATGCTATTTTTTTCATGCAGATTAGTGTTTTTTTGCATTTTCTTTTATTTTCTAAAGTAAAATGGCCCCTATAATGTACTACAAAACATTATAAGAATTAAGAAATAGTAATTACTGGGAAAAATTGCTGATTTTTTTTAAAAAACACCCCTCTGATTTTAGAAAGAAGGTTCTGTGAAAAAATATAAATTTCATGCAACGTAATTATTAATTTTAAATGTTTAAACAAAAACCTTGATTTCATGTGATAAATTGCGAAAAAATATGTAAATGTACCGAAAAAGTATGAATGTTTTTTAAACCAATCCTCTCAGTGTGTAGTGTTTTTCTACTTTAAAAAAATTCAGTTTGAAAGTAGATGAGGCTTTTTTTTTTCATTTTATCATTTAATCCAATGTTTTCATGTGATAAATTGCGAAAAAAGTATGTAATTGTACCCAAAAAGTATGAATGTTTTTTAAACCAACCCTCTCAGTATGTAGTGTTCGTGTACTGTAAAAAAATTCAGTTTCAAAGTAGATCAGGCTTTTTTTTTCATTTTATCATTTAATCCAATGTTTTCATGTGATAAATTGCGAAAAAATATGTAAATGTACCGAAAACGTATGAATATTTTTTAAACCAACCCTCTCAGTGAGTAGTGTTTGTGTACTATAAAAAAATTCAGTTTGACAGTGGACGAGGTTTTTTTTTTAATTTTATCATTTAATCCCCCATTTTCATGTGATAAATTACGAAAAAAATGTAAATGTACCGAAAAAGTATTAATTATTTTAAATCAACCCTCTTAGTTTTTAGTGTGTTAGTACTTAAAAAGTTTCAGCTTGACAGCAGATGATGCTTTCTTTTCATTTTATCATTTAATACCCCCATTTTCATGTGATAAATTGCCCAAAAATGTGTAAATCTATCAAAAAAATCAGATTCTTTTTTTTAAATGAACCCTCTCAGTTTGTAGTGTGTTATTACTATAAAAAGTTTAAGTTTCATAGCAGATGATGCTTTCTTTTCATTTTATCATTTAATACCCCCGTTTTCATGTGATAAATTGCCCAAAAATGTGTAAATGTATCAAAAAAATCAGATTCTTTTTTTAAATGAACCCTCTCAGTTTGTAGTGTGTTATTACTGTAAAAAGTTTCAGTTTCACAGCAGAAGATGCTTTCTTTTCATTTTATCATTTAATACCCCCAGTTTCATGTGATAAATTGCCCAAAAATGTGTAAATGTATCAAAAAAATCAGATTCTTTTTTTAAACGAACCCTCTCAGTTTGTAGCGTGTTAGTACTATAAAAAGTTTCTGCTTGACAGCAGATGATGCTTTCTTTTCATTTATCATTTAATACCCCCATTTTCATGTGATAAATTTCCCAAAAATATGTAAATGTGACTATTTTTTTTTATTTTTTTGCATTTCTTAAACAGCAATGGCTAAGAACAATGAAGATCCAGGATGGTCGTTCGGTGAACGACATAGTAATAACAAAGTCAAATACAACTTCTGTGACAAAATGGTATCAGGAGGAATAACCCGTTTAAAGGCACTTATAGCAGGAAAGACTGGAGATGTAGCCGCTTGCAAACGCGCACCAATACAAGCGCAAATTATTTGCCGGCAACTAGTGGAAGTGAATGCCAAAAAAAAGAAAAGAATGACTGAAATAGAAGAGCATGCTATCGGTCACATAATGGTCGACTGTTTAGAAAGTGAAAGGGAGGGCCAATACATGGAAAATGTCCCGTCGTCTTCAGAAGAGGATCCATACGAGATTGAGGAGGACAGAGACCTGCGGCGTGCAATGAGAATTAGTCGCCATGAACATGAGATGAGAGGGCATAGTGGTGCAGGTTAATTTCTTTAAATTAATTGTTTAATGTAATAAAAGCAATTTATTTCAAAATTACATTAAAATGCTAAAAACTGAATTTTAATACTCTACACAGGTGGTGCGAGTGGATCAGGGACTGCGCGTGGATCATCCAGACAAAAATATGGACTTATGGGTCGATGGAATTCCATTAAAAATGCATTCAGAGGACGAGAACGAGCAACCACTGAACGCTACGGTGTAAATCCGGATACAGTTGGTGCTAGTAATCCAATGTGGGACAGACCAGCTTCCTTGAAATAAGGAAAAATAAATCAAGTAGACAAAGAGACGGCAAAACAATTAGTTGGGACGGCAGTCACTAAGTTTTTCGCCGACAGCCATCGGCCACCGACGGAAATCTTAAATCCATATTTTAAGTCTGTGTGCTTTGCATCCGCAACTGCTAAATCTAATATCAACTTCCCATCGCCATATGAGATTTCTACCACGTTCATCCCCCGTGAAATACAGCGGATCCGAGAATGGGTAAATAATTTTAAATCTTCCTTGGAGGATACGGGAGTAACCCTTATGTCGGATGGCTGGAAGAGTGACGCTAACTGTAGTATCGTTAACTTCCTCATTTATAATCAATGTGACATAGTGTATCATAAATCATACGACACATCAGGCCGAGTAAATGATGGTGACTTTCTTTGTAGCTTGATGGTGTCTGTCTGTGAAGAAATTGGACCTGAGAATGTTGTCTAAATTGTAACGGACAATGGAGCGGGCTATAAGTCGGGAGGGAGGAAGGTCGGGAACACATATCCGTGGATCTTATGGACCCCCTGTGCGGCCCACTGCATATACTTGATCCTCAAAGATTTTGCTAATGTGAGGGAATTTGGGAACCTAATTGACTGGTGTAAGGATGTCACCACATTTATATACAATCATGTTAGAATCTTAGAGGTAATGAGGAAGTACACGAAACGTCGTGAACTACTGCGACCTGCAGTAACACGTTTCGCCATAGTATTCCTTACGATGCAGAGCTTCTTAAGAAGCAAGACAGAATTGATGAAGATGGCGAGAAGTAGGTCCTTTGCGAATTCGTTCGACGTGAGGAACACTGAACATCAAAGATATTACCAGAACATTATACACTTGTTTGTATCTAAAGTGTTCTGGGACAGTATCATATCTGCCATCAACATCTCTGCTCCCATAGTCACAGCACTCCGATTTGTAGACGGAGATAAGAAGCTGACGCTCCCCTATGTATTTGAATGCATCATAAAGGCTAAAACTGAAGTTGCGAAAGTTAATCCTCCGGTTCAATTCATGGAAATCATCAAGGACAGGATTAATCATTTTTTCATCTCTAACCCACAGTTCGTTGCAGGTTATTTTTTTATTCGCTAGTTTGTTTATATCTTATTATTGTGCATATCTTATATTTAGGCTAATCGCATTGTATTTCACTTGGCAGCATATTATTTGAATCCCTTCTCAAAGAAAGCTAATGAGTTAGGTTTAGAACTATCAACCGACTCAATTCGTAACTGCGTAAAACGGACGTTGGAGATTATGGGTGTCATACATCCTGGTGAACGGGCGGCATGTTTAGAGATGTATTACTTTTGTTCATTATGACCCAAATATTTTCGATGATTTAAAAGTTGTTCATTATTTGATAATACTAATTGTGTTTCTTTTTGTTTTGAAGTTATACAATTATGAGAACCGTTTGGAGTCATTTGCGGATGAAGCTGCTGATGTTAGGTTGAGAGAGACGGCGACGATGAGTGCTACACAATGGTGGACATATTTTGGCAACAACTCACCTATATTGAAGAAGTATGCCATCACGCTGATGAGCAAGACGTGCATTGCAACCAACTGTAAGCGTAACTGGTCGACATTTAAATATGTCCACGGCAAGCCTTGAAACAGATTATCATCTCAAAGACTGAATGATTTAGTATACTTACACTACAATCAGCGGCTAAGGGCAAGGAATTTGAGGAGGTACCCCGAGTTGACACGGGCAGATGCCGATGATTTTTTCGTCCCTATCGACCTCGAGTCTCTATTTACCTATAATGATCCATTAAGTGAATGGATCGAAGAGGAAGAACAACCTGTACTTCATGATCTAGATATATCATTTTTAGATCAAAGTGTAGAGTTGGGAGAATTGCAAGATTCCGAGGAAGAGGCGGAAAATGAAGGTCGCCGCCATTCAATCAGTGTGTCCCGCCCTCCAAATGCAGGTCTAGAACGTCAGACAAGTATAAGGATGGCACCACGTCGTCATTCTGTTAGTGAACGGCCCACTGGGACAGATGGGGTATCTAGCTCTTCACAGAGGAGGAGATCGATAAGAGGAAAAGAACCTGTTGTTCCGAGCAGCCAACCTAGCAGACGTGATTATGGGTCAGCTAGATCTGATTCTGATTCATCTACCGATGACGGTAATGGGTCAGATGATGGGTTGGATTTTACTCATCTAAATATTGTTGTGGATGTTGAGCCTGCAAATCCACCGGAGTATTATCCCAACATGAGTGAAGTCCATTACCAACAGGATGATAGGCAACATACACCTCCTCATGGCAGAACAAACTTGCCCGGTCAAGGATATGTATCTTTCGGATATACGCCCACAGGATATTATGGTCAACCGAGCTATGGGCACTTCGACACGGACTCATTATCCAGTAATATGCAATCCATGTCGATTTCAGATCGTCAGTCGCAACCCTCATCTGATAGTTGGCAGTATCACAATCCATCGTCAACATCAGACTACACGCCTAATGATGAGCGACTTTCAGAAGAGACGTATGCAAGATTTTATTTCCACGTCCCGGGTTATCCATATGAAGAGCTGGATCCATAGTAATATTACATTTGTTTTGAGAAAATTTGGTCAAACTTTGATGTATTTGGTGAAACTCAAGTGATTTCAAGTTTTCAACTTTGAAGTATTAGCACTAATCATTATTATTAGATTTAATATATTATCTTTAAACCCATTAAAATTTCTACATCTAAGATAGAGCGAACTCTTTATATGAAATTCAATTTCATTAAGATCTACTTAAAATGAATTCAAATTTTGATAGATAACTAATAGTCTACTTTGATCTCAATTTTTGTTAGTCTAAGCTAAGATAATCGAAATCCCTTTAAAAAAAAAAAGACACAATACCATATTATTCAGAGGTCTTCACTTATAAAATACTATTTTACCTTTTATTACCACTTCTTGAAAATTTTAAAAACCTGCTTTGAATTTTAAAATACTATTCAATGAATGTGAATTTTTTTTTTTTCATTTACATGTACATGTTCCTCTCCATCGATGCGGCAAAATCCAAACTCAAAACATTTAGGTCCATATTAATCATATGAAAAAAAAATCAAGAAAGGCAATGCTATTTGTAAATGTGATAATTGTTTTATAATAAGTGACACTAATCTCATTAAAAATTATGCTAAGATTGATTAATTATATAATAGGATCTACTTCTTATTGAGACTTGAGAGGATTGATGGGACATTTTCATGTTTTTATAAGTTAACATCATCTATTGTTAATTTTAATATTAATCATATTCGAAACTTAAATAAATAATTTGAATATGTATACGACCAATATTTAATGAAAAAATTACATTTTCAAGAAGCCCCAAATTTTCTGACGTTACCCAAAAAAATTCGGACAAAAATGCAAAAAAAAAAATGGATGAGAGAGAAACTTACCGACCGATATGCATATCGGCCGATACTTGCATATCGGCCGATATATCGGCCTGAACGGTATTTGGACCCCTGTCTTGGACTAGAAAAAAGAAAAGAAAAACTCAAACCCATCACGACGGGCACTAGTTTAACTCCCTAACCAGCTATGTTAGGAAAATGTCATTTTAATTAAATCTTCTCTTAAATAATAAAGATTTAAAAAAATTAAGAAACATACCAAAGCGATCAAATTTAGAAAGAGAAAAACAAAAACTTTAGGGAGATTTTTCAAATCTTCCTATTTATAGAGGCTATTGTTTAAATTTGAAATTGATCATATATTTTCAATTAAAATTTGTAGAAAATATCAAGAACATTTGTTGTGTAAAATTTAAGCTTATTTGATTACATTAACTTTGTAATTTTAGACTCTCAAAATTTGATTATTATAAAAGCATTAATTTTTCAAGGCTCATCTCACAAATTTATGATGATCAGATTACAAATTTTTCACGATTTATATTATTTATGAAATTCTCTAATTATCTCATATAACTATGTAGCATTGTCACAATACAATTCTCGAGATATTAATGGAGATATTTTCAAATTCTCAGATAAAAGAATTTGTTAGAGAATATAAATATTTTAAAAAGAATAAAAATATTCATAAAATGAAAATCTTAATACCATTTATGAACAACTAATAATTAATTCAGAAAAACAATATTAGAATACACTTAATAAATATCCTACAATCTTTAAAATATTGACAAATATTTTAAATTATTGCAGAAATTTCAATAAGATTATTGTAAAGATTTTCATTCGAAAATTTACTAAGATATTATGGGGAATTTACCGAGATATTCTTGCGACCAGGGATTTAAATCTCGGATATCAGCTGAGAAATTTCTCTCCTAATTTTTTTTAAAACCATCTTTATCCATTGATATCTCAAATCTCGACCAATGCATATCGAATCAGACAAGATTTGTTTCTCTGCTTACGATATTATCATTTATCGCATTTTTAACATAATTTTACCGAGAAATTACCATTAAAAACAATAATACTAATAACTATGCATTATTAACGAGATAATGGTATAAAATTATAAATATACCGCGTCTTTTGTTAAAATGAAAAGTTAAAAGAAACCTTTGTACGACTGCCTTTATAAAAAAAACTATCAACTCTTAGATTACATCTTAATTTAAAGATTTTTTGGCAGAATTTTTAAATATTAGCAGCACTCAACACGTGGGGCAGGTTTAGCAGTAGATGGGACAAGGAAATCCCAATAAATTTCAGAAGATCTAAACCATCCAAATCAGGAACCCCTTCTTTCGAATCTATAATTTTGACCGGAATATCCTTGTTTTCCTCTGAATTCCTTGTGGGAGGGCATGAAGAAGATGTAATCCGTGCATTCTCGAATTTGATTCTTCCTAAACTTTTTATCTACCACATGCAACTTCTTTAATAATTTATGCTAAGTGGAGATTTATGTCTAATCGATGTTTAATAGACCCAAATGGGTCCATGTTTTATCGAAGTAGTAGAAAGACAAGCCCTTTTTCTTTCTAGGTTAGATCTTCAACATCCTTAATTGTTGGGATCTAGCTAAAAAAAGTGCATAATTGAGAGGGTTCCCCACTAAAAATCATGCCTACCAATTTCCATTATGTGCTTCATGTTCTTCCTTGTATTTACATATTATCAGTTACATGGTCCAACATAAAATTAATCCATACTAATAGAAAATAATAATGTTAACTTGTTATTGATATCTGAACTCCATGAGCATGGCTAAAAGAATTCGCCGGTACATGAATCATAATGAATTTTTGAAACCCGAATCGTTTGGGCCGATAAGTATTGGTCCCTAACTCTGAACGGAGTACATCTAATAAAATCGACATAACTTTGTTATAGAGACTCTAATCGAAATGATTTTAGAATCATTCGAAAGAGGATTTAGAGAGAGATGTCACGGGAATAAAGATTGAATCGAAATTTTTTCTATACTTTATTATTGAATTTTGGATTATTTAAGAGTCGAAATTAGAAAAAGAATTAATAAAAATAACTGAAAATTGTCATTCTTGAAGAGAAATATAGAAGAAAGTACTAGACTTTATTTTCCATGTTTTTGAAATTTTTGGGGTTTTTTTTCATATTTTTTCAAAATATTTTAAAATTCTTAATTTCGTAACTTCAAAATCACATTTAAATATCTAAATGACCATGAAATAATGATAGAATTATATAAAAATGGAGCTTAGAATTTTCTCTGTAATTTTTTGGAATCTTTTAAATTAAAAATAAAAAATAAAATAAATTTCAGAAGCGAGAGAATATATATCGACCCATAACAATTGTTATATATCGATGTTGCAATACGAGCGTAATGGCACACCATATCAACGCACCCAATTTTTTATCCTTCCCTTGAGCAACAAACCCTTTTGCATATTTTGCATATCTTCTTTCTTTGCTTTTGAAAATGAAGATGTCTCATCCATTTCCATAGTTTCAATCACTTTATGGACCATTTTTCCATGAATTTTTGCATGTTTTATTGTCGGACCCCATTCTATTAGGACCCAAACAATTTGATGGACTAATTGTAATATGATAGAAAAAATTGGGCTTGCACCAGTCTACTAATCTTTAAACTTGTGCCCTCTCATCAAGGATTAGTCGATCTTACCAATGGAGCAATAAAGATTAGCATTGGTGAAACTTAATTGAAATTTATGTGCAGTTTCTCACACATAAATTAAAAAAAAAAAAAGAGTATATCTCTATTTTTTTAAGCAAAGAAATTATTTAAGTAAAAGCAACAAGGAAAAGGTAACATGATATATGAGTATCCTATTCAAAATTAAATAAAATCAAACTTAATGAGCTCGTAATAAAAGTAAGAAGAAACAAGTTAAGGAAGCTGAAGCTCATTTGATCATATTTGACCTAGACCATTGGACTTTTGAGTTCATGGGACTTAGTCCACTTGGGCTTAGAAAGTAGGACTTTCTTGATAGTGTAACTTTGGTGAAATAAAAGATAAAAAGAGAGTATTGGAGGACTCGATTTAAATATCACAAATAGGAAGGGTAGAGGATGGTCAAAATATAGAAAAACTAGTAAAATAATATATGATAAAAGATTTTTTTTAATAATTGATTATCAGTTCAAAAGCTATACGGAGTTAAGTATTAGATATTGAAGAAATGACAAATAAACAAAATCAAGGAAAAGAAGATATAGACTATGACATTGCGCAACAAATTAACTTTGTAGAATAAAGTTAGAAATGTACATATTAAGAAGATTTTAAAATAATGTCAATAGATTAAAAATGAGAGAAACTTATTTAAAGTGGCTTTAACATATTAGCATCGAACTAGATTCGAGAGGTTTCAAATCGAAATAGAAGGAGAATAGGTAGATATTTAAAACTAGAAAGAAAGGAAAGGAAAGAAAGGATAGAACATAGGGTGATAGACACTTTGTTTGCCATAAGATCAAATAGAGAAAAAAAATCCTATTTCTATGAATAACTGATTTACAATGATCTATTGTAAAATATCTACAATAATCTTTAAATGAGAATCTTGATTGAATTTAAAAGATAAAACTTAATATTTTTTTGTTTAAATGTTCACATCAAATTTTATGAACAGATTCACAATATATAAGTTTTACTGATGGGCCACACATGATAAGGAATTCTTTAAACACTCATGTCTTGGAAGATTGTGGCTTAACTTATGTGTAATTTTTTACAAAAAGTTTGCATCCTTTCTTTAAGAGAATCTATATTTGCATGTAATTTTTAAATTCTTAAAAATATTTTATGTATTTTTGAGATAGATAAAGTTTAAATTATCTTTATCAATTTGTCACAGTCATTATTAAGATGGAGAAACAACACTTATTATGAAATTATAACAATTTATATCTTTGTACTCGTGTTGTAAGTTATAATTAATTGAACTTTTAACAGTTAGGTAAGATATTAATTAAATGACTTGTAGATATAAAGAAGAATAATATAGTAAAAGACTAAGTTTAGTATCTTCTTTATTAAATTTATTTATTCTTATTTATTTAAAGTTTATACTCGTAATCAAAATAAAAAATATTTTCTATAGCTAGATGGATATGTGATGTTTATATATAACTTTATTCCTTATTGATAGTTGCCGTTTAATTTTTTTTTTTTTTTTGATATTATCATTCTTTAAAAAGATTTATAATAATTTGTTGTGAACTTTCAATTATAATCTCTCAATGACAATATTACCATAGTTAAGAGGATAAAACTTATAAAGTTGAAACCAGTATCTGTGAACCAGTTCACCATGTTAAGTACTCTTGAATCTTGATCCTCCTCCCCAAGAAACACTCATAAGTATTGGTCCAAAATTCTGCACTGAGGAAAAGATCACAACCGTTCAGCCATTGGCAATTTGGGATTGTCTTCTCTATGCTATTTTCTATGGAGTTACTCATCATCGACTTACTCGACTGCGTTTGGATGAAGGGCAAATTTTGCAATGGATTATCCTAGGTATCTTCTGGGTATTATGAATACTTCTTATTTGGAAATAATTTTCAAAAGTAAAAGAGAAGGGGTAAAAGTTGATCTTTTTACCTGATCCCCTAGTTACCAAACAAGGGTAACCATGGATTACCCCCATTACTCTAATGCAAATATAACATAGTGTGTATAGATTGGAAAGTTTACACATGCTCGTGGGATTAGTCTCACCTTGAAGCTGGAATACCATTTTAAAAAAAAAAAAATTAGAATAGAACTGCTGAACAAGAAACAGGTCAACCTAGAACCCTAGAACTGGAAAGAAAGTGGATTATTGGATTTTGCTGGATTTTGTAAATCTAGGAATTTGGTGACAATCTCTTTCGAATTCACGTACACTGACATGCACAAACCTGAATCAAAGGATACTAATCATACTGTGATTAAGAATAGAAAAGAAGGATGAGATGAAATATTCAAAACTGTACAGAAAAGAAGTCACCAACTTTAGAAAAAGAATTCTAAAGTAAAACAAACCAACTGCAAGTCTTACAGCACACACAAACAAACCAAGAGGCTCTTCTCTCTGGTTTCAGTAGTTACAATTACTTAAATTCTCCACAACAACAAATCTCCAAAGAAGGAGAAATGGAAATTGAAAAAGATTGAGAAGATCATGTCTTAGAAGGCGCCACTGGCAATGGGTGCTCCTCTCTTGATGCTCTCCATATGGGTAGTCTCATAAACCGGCAGACCATTTGAGTAAACACCCAAATCAAAATTCTGAAGCTCAAACAGATCAGAACTTGAGTCACTCTCCCAACCATCTTCAACTTCTACAGACCTTCTCAAATCTTTGTCTTTTAAGTATCCATTTCTATTTTTCCTATCCTCCTCTAAGACTTCATTGATGAATTTCTTGCTTTTCTGCAGAGAATCTTTATTAGACTTGAGTTTCTCATCCATACAGTCCAAATCCATGCTGCTTTTCCCATCCAAGATGTCATTTTTTAAATAGAAAGAAACTGATCTTGCCGGTCCATTGCATTTTGGCAAAGAACCCAATTCCTTATGATCTGAAGAACAGCTTCTCAAGTCCTTGTAAGCCTTCTTTGGAGTGTGGGGATTGGGAGGAGGGGTTCTAAATCCAGAGCTTGAAACAGAGTAGAAGGATTTTGTATCGCCGTTGCCGAGCCCCCGAAAGTGGCTGATGCTGCTTCTCCTCTTTCTCCTTCCACCAGGGCTCTCGTCTTCATCTTTGAGTGATTGGGTGGTTGACTTTGACTTCTTCTTGGAAGAGCTCTGACTGAACAGAGAATTCAGAAAGCTAGCAAGTCTGCCACCAGGAGAAATGGGTTGCTTGTTTTTCTTCTCTTTGCTCTGTTTTTCATGCCTGTGAGGCAGAGAAGTGAGTGAGGTTCTCATTGGCATGTCTATGCTTTTCCTTCCTGCTACCCACACCAGCCTCTCTTCTTTCATGGCCGTGCGACAACTAGTTTCTGCAGCACCGGAGAAGTAACGTGCAGCTTCGAAGACATCGAGTTCGCCGGAGTCATTCCTCCTGTGGGTCGGCTTCTTGATGGGCTTGTAGGAGTCTGCACTTCCGACGCTAGACATGGTTGAATGGATTCGGAGAGGGAAATGTGAATTGGATGTCTATGTATCTTTTTTTACACGAGTAGTTTGGTACTTATGGGAAGAAAGCTAGTGTGAAATGGAAGGAAGGATCGTGGTGAGAAGGGTTGAAATGATTGAGAGTGGTGGGATTGGCACTTTATTAAATAAATCCTTTCAACAACTATAATAATAAGAGTAAGAATTAATAATTCTGCTTTTTGGAGAGACCCACAAGAAAGGTGTTTTCTTTTCAGATAGTAGAGATTATCCATGTATTTGAGTAGTGAGGGACAAGAGCTTCGTGTCCTTGGATTCTTCAGATTTGCTTGAGAGATATATGGTTTGAAGTGGAAGAAGGTTATCGACGTGCCCCATATGAGTACCATACAATAAATATATACTACAGTAGAATGAACAGGAGCTTAGTATTTAACCATTTTATTTGGAACTTGAAGTTTGGAAAGAGAAATCCATTCCCTTGAGTAGTGGGCCAGTTTGTCACCACTTACTTCGACGTGTGAGAGAGTGAGAGTGAGAGATTTATGATCGAATTTAGCTTTAACAAAATAAAAAGATGGGGTGCACAGATTAAGTCTCTATCCTATGGAAACCCCATCTCTTGACAATTGAGTAAGAACTCTCCTCCATCAGCGTAGACACACCAATTTAACCCGACTCATTTTTACTCTGGTATAGGCCTAGGGTTGAATTCAATAAGAACCAGCCAATGGACTTTCAATTTCAGAGTATGGTCTCTTTGAAGAAGAAGACGATTAACTACGTGCTCCATATCAATACCATACAATGAATATATATTACAGTACAATGAGCAACAGGACCTTAGTATTTTACCATTTTATTTGGAACTTGTAAGTTGGAAAGAGAAATCCATTCCCTTGAGTGGTGGGTCAGTTTGTCACCACTTACTTCAACGAATGAGAGAGTGAGAAAGGTTTACGATCGAATTTAGCTTTAACAAAGTAAAAAAAGATATGGTGCACAAACGAAGTCTCTATCCTATGAAAACCCCATCTCATGCCAATTGAGTTAGAACTCTCCTCCATCAGCATAGACACTCCAACTTTACCCGACTCATTTTCACTCAAAGAAACTCATCATAATCTTACATAACTCAATAAACTCGAAAATAAATCCTATTTAGAATCCGTGAGGGTTGGATTGATGGTTAAGAACCCCAATAAACTATGAGAGGTTCTAGATTCAAGTCTTACTCTCAACATATAAAGGATACTCCTCTTAGTTTTATCCAGTGTATGTAGATAGAGAGATTACACATGTGCCAAGTGTTGGCGTGAGCTGTTAGAATCCAAATGAAATAGGAAGTATAGTTGTAGACAGATTTATAGAATCATTTCCTGTAAGGTAGGAAATGATCTATGCCATGATTGTAGCATATACCAAAATAGGGATGATAGTCTTATTATTTATCTGTACTTTCTCAATGTAAATAATATTATGAAGAAAGGAAATACACATTGTGTAGGATTTGACATGCTATCAGAGCATTAGGCCTTCGATCCTTGACTTGGATCATTCTTGATTATTATTATCTGATTGTTATTATTATTATTATTCTCTTTTTTTTCTCCTTCTCTTCCTGCACACCCAACGAAGGAAAACAAAAAAAAAAAAAAAAACCAGCCTCCTTCTTCCTCATTCTGCCCGTTTCACTGCCGCCCTGTCCTTCCGGCGTCGGTGTCTCGCCGCCCATTTTTACTGCTCCCGATCTTTGTTGGCAAGGCCGACGGCTGTGGCTGACCTCCCGGACATCTCTTTCCCTCTCTCTATTACACCCGAGCCATCGCCGTCGCCGTTCTCTGTATTGTTTCCCATCAACGAGGACGGAAAAGGAACCGCAGCAGCACAGCGCAAAGCCTCCGCCGGAACCCCGAGATCGCAGCAGCGCAGAGCAGAGCCTCTGCCGGAACCCCGAGCACCCCATCAACGAAGACGGAACAGGAACCGCCGCAGCGCAGAGCAGAGCCTCCGCCGGAACCCCGAGCACGATTCCAGCTGTGCCCGGATTGCCGAGATCGAGCCAGCCCTCGTCCGGATCTGTGATTCCGCGCCGGCAGCCATCATCCGGATCCGACCTTGATCGAGCCACCACCGCCATAGTCGGGATCCGTGCTTCCGCACCGGCAGCCATACAGATCTGACGTGAAACAGACAGAGGGAAAAAAAAAAAATTCGAGTTATGACCGGTGCAGACAGTGGCTCTTCCACCTCCATCCTCACCACCCTTACTGATCAAATGACTGAAGCACTATCCAAAGTGCAGACCCCGACCCCGAACCCCGACAACTCCACCATTGCAATCGGCATCAAGTTGGATGGGTCCAACTACGCCCTTTGGTCCCAGGTTGTCGAGATGTATATCTCCGGCAAGGACAAACTGGGATTTATCAACGGTGATTGTCCACCACCGTCGCCCGCAGATCCATCTTTTCGAAAGTGGCGTACTGATAATGCCATTGTCAAAGGATGGTTGATAAACTCTTTGGACCCGACCCTAATCGGCAATTTCATCCGCTTTCCCACTGCAAAATCGGTATGGAATGCCATTGCTACGACCTATTTTGATGGCAGTGATACGTCTCAGGTCTACGAACTCCGGCGCCGAGTGGCTCGCGTGAGACAAGCCGGCGGCTCCCTTGAAAAATACTACACTGATCTGCAAGGGTTCTGGCGAGAAATTGATTTCCGACGTCCGAACCCGATGGAATGCCCCACTGACATTCATCACTACAATACTTTGCTCCAGGAGGATCGCGTCTACACCTTCCTCGACGGGCTCGATGACCGGCTTGACAACATCCGCAGCGATGTCCTCCAGATGCGGCCCTTCCCTTCCATCGAGCAAGCCTATGCCCATGTTCGCAAGGAGGCTCTCCGGCAAGCCGTTATGAGCGCCGGCGATCATGGCATGGCCTCTGGCGCTGTCCTGGCCCTCAAAGGGCTGAAACTCAGCCCCAGCCCCTCTGGACCGGTCTCCAACCAGCACACGGGACGACCCACTGTGACCCCTAGGTCACGCACTGGCGGACATATCCCTCTTGGCACAAAATGCTCCCATTGTGGCAATCACCGACACACAAGTGACAATTGCTTCAAAAAACTTGGCTACCCTGACTGGTGGCATGAACTGCAGGCAAAGAAAAAGCAGGCCTTGGTGAGTTCTGATGCAAGCACAGGCAAAATGGCTGTGGTGTCCGCTGACTCCCACCTTTCCCTGATTCCCCAGGCCACTTCTCCAGCTGCAGGACCCGCCTCGGAGATAGGTAACGTTGGCTCAGGTTTAGCTACCTCCTCTTGTGATGGTGATCGTGGTGCCTGGCTCCTTGACTCCGGCGCCACAGACCACATGACTTTTGTCGCTACCGATTTTACTACGCCATCTTCCCCGCGACGTACTAGTGTTGCAAATGCGAATGGTGTTGTCTCCCCGGTCACATGGGCCGGATCTGTGTCTCTTTCACCTTCTCTACAATTATCTCATATATTACTTGTCCCATCACTCTCGCATAAATTACTGTCTGTTAGTCAAGTTACTGCAGAATTAAATTGTGTCGTACTTATTTATCCTACTTTTTGTCTTCTTCAGGATATTCTCACCAAGGAGATAATTGGGCGTGGTACTAATCGGGGGGGCCTCTACTACATGGATGGCGTCCGCGTGGGTCATGCTCTTCACCTCCAGAGTGATGGGAGGGATCGACAAATCTGGTTATGGCATCGCCGATTGGGGCATCCTAGTTTTGGTTATCTGCAACATTTATTACCTGATCTTTTTTCGAATAAGGTGTTGTCTGATCTTCAATGTAATACATGCATTTTAGCTAAAAGTCACCGTACTTCATATTTGCCAAGCATGAATAAAAGCACTATTCTATTTGCTCTCGTTCACTCTGATGTGTGGGGACCCTCCCCTATCTCTACAGGTTCGGGGGTCCGTTGGTTCGTTACTTTTATTGATGATTGTACTCGTATGACATGGCTGTACTTGCTGAAACATAAAGATGACGTGTTCTCTATATTTGAATCCTTCCATGCGATGATCCAAACTCAGTTTTCCACTAAACTCCAAGTTATCCGTTCTGACAATGGTGGCGAATATGTCAATCAGCGTTTCCGCACCTACTTAAACCACCATGGACTCATTCATGAGACATCATGTCCTCAAACTCCTCAATAAAACGGTGTCGCTGAGCGGAAGAACCGTCATATTCTAGAAACTGCACGAGCTCTTCTCCACGGATCTCATGTGCCGACCCGATGCTGGTCTGATGCGGTATCCACCGCTGTACATCTCCTTAACCGACTTCCCTCCAAAGTCTTACATTTTAAGACTCCGCTTCAGGTCCTGGCATCCCATGTCTCCCTTCCCACAACCCTAATGCTCCCTCCCAGAGTATTTGGCTGTGTGGCTTATGTGCACCTTCATCAGAATCAGCGTACCAAATTGGATCCTTGTGCTCTACGATGCCTCTTCTTGGGCTATGGCGTGCACCAGAAGGGTTATAAATGCTATAATCCCTCTACCCGCCGTCTTTATGTAACAATGGATGTCACCTTCCTGGAGTCCGACACTTTTTTCTCCGGCCCCAACTCTTCTCTTCAGGAGGAGACACAAGATGAAGAGCAAATTTGGTTGTACTTTGACTGGCCAAACAATGGAACAGTGGCAGATACAGTACCACAATCAGAGCTCGTTGAGCCCACAAGACCTACAGTTGAGCCCCCACGGCTGGATGAGCCTACAGAACAGGATGCATCGTCAGAATATGACACGCCTTCAAGCCCCCCCTCTTCCTCAGTACCTGCAGACCCATCTCCTGAGAATATCCCTGAGGTAAGCATTCTTAACACACACTCAGATATCAGTAACTTGAATACTCCTGCTGGATACACATTACCTTTCAGGCAAAATCGTGGCAAGCCACCAAAACGATACTTTCCTGATGCTGAAGAGCGAAGATCAAAGTATCCAATTGCCAACTACGTGTCTACCAGGAGATTAACCGAACCTCTCAGAGTATTTGTCCACGTACTTTCCTCAAGTCAAGTTCTAGCTGGGATTCAGGAAGCCTTGTCTGATTCGAAATGGACTCAGGCAATAAAGGAAGAAATGGAGGCACTTCTAAAGAATGACACATGGACCTTAGTTCCATTACCGGAAGGGAAGAAAGCAGTAGGATGCAAATGGGTATTCTCCATCAAACACAAGGCAGATGGATCGATCGAAAGGTACAAAGCAAGACTGGTGGCAAAAGGCTATACACAAACATATGGGGTCGACTACCAAGAAACGTTTTCACTAGTTGCGAAACTGAGCACGGTTAGGATACTATTATCTCTTGCAGCCAACCTTGACTGGCCACTACATCAATTTGATGTAAAGAATGCTTTTCTACACGGCGATCTTGAAGAAGAAGTGTACATGGACCTGCCTCCAGGATACACGGCATCCACTGAAACCAAGGTTGTGTGCAAACTACAACGAGCACTGTATGGACTGAAACAATCACCTCGAGCATGGTTTGGTCGGTTCAGTATGGCAATGAGGAAATACGGGTTCAAGCAAAGCAACTCTGATCATACATTATTCATAAAACATAAATTGGGCAAGGTAACTGTGTTGATAGTTTATGTGGATGACATGATTATCACAGGAGATGATGAAGAAGAAATATCAAAACTACAGAAGGAATTGGCCACCGAATTTGAGATGAAGAACTTGGGAGGACTCAAGTACTTTCTGGGAATTGAAGTTGCCAGATCCAGACAAGGAATTTGTCTTTCCCAAAGGAAGTATGTGTTAGACTTATTAACTGAGGCAGGAATGCTGGAGTGCAAGCTAGTGGATACCCCAATTGTTCAAAATCACAGACTTGGAGAATATCCAGATCAAGCACCAACGAATAAAGGGAGGTACCAAAGGTTAGTTGGCAAACTTATATATCTCTCACACACTCGTCCAGACATTGCATACGCTGTAAGCGTGGTGAGCCAATTCATGCATAATCCGAGTGAAGATCACATGGATGCTGTAATCCGGATACTAAGATACTTAAAGTCGTCACCTGGAAAGGGTCTTATGTTTTCAAAGAATAGCCATTTAAAAATTAATGGCTACACAGATGCAGACTGGCCTGGAAACATCTCAGACAGAAAATCCACTTCAGGTTACTTTATGTTTGTCGGTGGGAATCTTGTTACATGGAGAAGTAAAAAGCAAAAAGTGGTCGCACTTTCCAGTGCCGAAGCAGAATTCCGTGGAATGGCAAAAGGGCTTTGTGAACTACTCTGGATCAAGAGACTACTTACTGAACTTGGTTTTGCCCCGACTTCAGAAATGGATCTCTTTTGTGACAACAAAGCTGCTATCGCAATATCCCACGACCCTGTCCAACATGACCGCACAAAACATGTGGAAGTGGATCGACATTTTATCAAGGAGAACTTGGAAGGGAAAATAATTCGATTTCCATTCGTGAAGTCTGAAGACCAACTAGCAGATGTACTCACAAAGGCGGTATCAAGCAAAGAGTTTCACAACTCACTTAACAAGTTGTGCATCAAAGACTTGTATGCATCAACTTGAGGAGGAGTGTTGGCGTGAGCTGTTAGAATCCAAATGAAGTAGGAAGTATAGTTGTAGACAGATTTATAGAATCATTTCCTGTAAGGTAGGAAATGATCTATGCCATGATTGTAGCATATACCAAAATAGGGATGATAGTCTTATTATTTATCTGTACTTTCTCAATGTAAATAATATTATGAAGAAAGGAAATACACATTGTGTAGGATTTGACACCAAGTGCTCTAAGAGACCTGAATATCTTAGACGTGAAAAAAAACTATCTCCTATTTAAAAACCAGGTTTAATTTGAACTAAGAGTAGTATTCAAAAAACCCAAAACATCGAACATGACATTACACACCATTTTTCACACACCATTTTTCCCTATCCAATTTCGATAGAAATGGACTCACTCTACTCCCATTTAGGTTGCTAAGCATCCCAGATAATTCTCACTAAATAACTAGAACTCAATCTGAACCAAGAATCACACCAAAAAACTTGAAACTTGTAGTATTTGACTATTTTCTACATAACCTGAACAAATATGAAAATGGGAGCTCAGCTATGCTTGTATTGTTAGCATAATTTTAATTATTCGGATTGAAACTTTGTACCCAAGTCTCATAAAACAATATGTTAATCATCAGTCCTCAGGATCGTGAATCATCTATGCATTCAATAAACCATTCATAATGCGGAAATCATAATTAATAAAATAAGTGGCGTACCCAAAGCAAGAGTTTCTCTGTCTTCATCCTGTGAAAATCGAGTACTTTAGAGTTTCTCTGTCTTTCGCACTTAATTTCTCTCCTTGTGCCGTACGGTGATGGGTTTGGAATGGAGATAATTGATTATTGGCAGCAAGAGGACTCTCAGGCTCTGTTTCCTCTTATATCCTACTTTCCATCAAAGCAAGAAGGCAAGTCCTAAAAGGACTCCTCTCTAATCTGTGAATAGTAATCCCTTGTGGGCCCCACTTAAATCCAAAAGCTATGTGACTTACTGTGTGTTGGGCTACAATTCGGTTAACATGTATACCTGCTAAATTAGCCCAGAGCCTACTCAGCTGTCATGTCACCCTCCACCTCTCTGTCTTATTATCGCCATATCATTCACAAAATAAGCAAAATTGAGGATTCGAAGTCCTTGTCATCACTATGTAACTTGACATGTGGCAGCTACCTCAGTTGCCATGTCACTCAAAACCAGTCCAATTTTATGCCATGTTGATTGCCATACGTCTCAATAAAAACAAGTTTCTTTTAACCGTCTTCCCATGCCTTGGGCTTGGGTGTCAGGTCAAAACTTGAAAAAACCATGAGCCTGAAACGACTAGCTGACCCACATATGAGTGTTGAATCACAATTTGGCGCTATTAAAGAAAATTCTTCACGTGATTAACTTTCCACAATTGTATATTCCATTAGTTGTGAACTTTCCAATCACGAGATTATAATTTGATATATTGATTGATTCTTTTCTCATTTGTGAGGCATGTATTTTTTATATACTACTTTCAATGAGAGAGGCAAGTCAAACAAAATTTCTACATGGTATCAACCTAGGCTGATTCCTACGCCTCCCTCTCCCACTCGATTCGGGAGTTTTTCTGCTGCAACTGTGATCTTTTCTCTTCTTTGACGAACTTCTTTCTTCCCATCAGAAACATTTTGTGACTTCCATGCGTCAACTTGCTGATGTTGATCACTGAAATCTTACATTTTTACCTAATTATTGGACCAGTTAGCTCTCAATTTTGTGTATATTAGTGCATTTAATATAATTTCTTAGTTTTGTAGATTGAAAATAGAGAATACAGGAATTCATGCTAATTCAGTAGATAATTGCAAGTTTTGAGCTTAAAATAGAAGATCTGGAGTTTTAGTAATTAATTCGGGCCACTTTTAGGTTTTTCTTGTAAATTGATTAGTCTAGATCAGGTTATGAGAGTCTAGACTTAATCAATATTTTAAATTTTAAAGTGGTGGAGTTAATTATTTAATTCCGGGAGAAAGAACATACAACTCAAGTGCCAAAGACTGAAAATCAAGATCAAATGGGCCAAAAATCCACTTCAATTGGGCCAAGCTAAGCTCCACAGGCCAACATTGGGCCAGACCACAGGTAGTCCATGCGCATATTACAAGATGGGCCAGGCCAATGTGCACTCCAAAGTTCAATAAAGGCCCAAGTCCTCAAGCTCAAGTCCAAGGTCCACTAAAGGTCAATGTGCTCATTTATAGGTCCAAAACATAGTCCATAACACATTCACACGCCTAAGCCTTGTCCATTTCCATGTCATCCACACCATCCACTCTTCATTTTAAAACCTAACCCTTCATCTCATACCAAAATTAGATAAAACCCTAGATCCACTTATCAAATCCAACCCATACATGCATTAACATTAGATCTAGACCATCCAACCCATCCATCATCTAGATTTACCTTAGGATCACATGCATTCATATATCACCTATGCATCCATTCAATTCGATCATCCATCAACCATCTAAATCATTAGATCTTAGGACATTTCATCACATCTATTCATATCATTCATAAACCTAGGAAAAACCTTACAACCATCTTACTTATCCAATGCATGCATTCATCATCTTAGATTTATGCCATGCATTTAATCATCCATCTTGATCAACCTTTAAATCTCAACACTCCATTAGGAAACCTACCATTTATATAATTTATTTTAATCAACTTACCTTAGAGCCAATAGATCTATGTCCCATTCAATCATAGCCATTCATTCATAAAAGCCCTAGATATAGAACAACTTGGAACCCAAGCAACTAAAATCTCTCCATGCACTTGACCCAAAATTCCATCTAGGTTCATGCCACATCACCTACACCAAATTACCCCTCCTCCAAGCAATCCAAATTTTCCCAAGGCAATCAGACACTTTTCAATTTCGTGTGAAGCCTTGTGGAGGAAGAAATGGAGAAAAAATGAGATTTCAAAAACAAGTTTTGACACAACTTTGGTATTTTGACCATAACTTTGCACTTCAATATCCGATTATATTCATTATTATTGCGTTGGAAATAAGACTTCAAGGGCTAAAACTTTGTAGTTTACAAAATTTAATGATTCAGACGTTTACTAGGTCAAAATGGAGCTGCAAGTTGATACATGCGTAGAAAAAGGGGATTTGCACTCTACTTTCCAAACTAATCCTAAATCCCATTTTTTTCTCCACCATTGCTTAGTCACCAAGCCAAGCCACCCAAATTTCATGTATACCCTATTGTAAGCCCTAGTTTTCAATCATAAATCACATCCATCCAAATTTCATGAGATCTAATCCAAGCCATCAATCCATAAATTAAATCCAGATTTAATCTCAGTCTTTCATTCCAACCTTGAGCCTATAAACAGATCACTAAGCACACCATAGAATTCGAATTTGACCTGGAGCTTGAGAGGACCAAGGCTGGAGCAAAAGACAAGAAGACAAGAGCACCATTCGAATTTACAAAGTGAGAGTTGTAAATTTTCTTTTTATGTTGTCTTTCTTGTATTTAATTTATAATTACATGTACTGAATTCTTCCATGAAATAAATACAAAGCATCCATTTAGAATCCTGAAACATCCAAGTTCTAAAACTCTTTTGTGATTATTTTTCTGTTAATTTCAAGTTTACAACTTTTGTTTATTTCATTGAAAATGAGCATATGCAATAGTTAGGATTTTGATTGTAAATTTTGAATTATGATTACTAAGGTTTGATTAATTAAATTAAAAAGATGTGAATCTCGTCTTTATTAGTGAGTATGAATTGCATTTCAGATCTTAACGAGAATTTCAGATCTAGCTTTTGTATTTGTTTACACAATTTGGATAATGAACAGTCTATTCCAAACAACTAACCTTTACGTTACTGTACTTTTATTTTCAGTCATTTATTTTCTTGCAATTTAATTTTCAGTCTTTTAATCATGTTAGATTCTATATTTGTTGTCTAATTTTTTTTCTAACCTAAATCTTGTATTGTTTATTCTTTTTAAATTCTTTCATTCATGTTATTCTTTTATTCTTTTAATTCTTTGTATTTACACTCTCTCTCAAAATTCATTCAATTAAAGATTGGAGATGTGGTATTTTAATCTTATAACTTGTAATTTTGACTATGATTAAGATTATCATTTAATTCACCATTTTAATTCAAGGACAATTAATTCACACATCTTATTTGCTAATTTTTCAAATTAGATACATGACTTAAATAAAGGTTCTATTTCCTGAAAATAATTATTTTTAAAGGAACACAAATTTAATTTTAATTCATATATTTTGAGATTTTCCTTTGGGTTCGACCTAACACTCAATCGTTATACTATACATGGTTCGTGCACTTGCGAGATTTACAAATTTAAAACATAATAGCTAACATCTTCACTAAGGGGCTTCCGAAGCAAAGGTTCGCCACACTTAGTTCCAAACTCATCGCCCCTCCACCGCCGAGTTTACGGGGGAGTATTAACGAAAGTTGATAGTCCACAATTATGGTTTTTCTTCTTTGTGTATTCATTGATTCTTTCCATGTATAAAGATATTGTACAATGTATATTTTTGTCATCTAATGAGAGAGGCATGTCAGCCAAAATTTCTACAAAGGCTTTATGTCATCTTCCCAAACTCTACATTGTATCAAAGTTAGACACTAGGATTCAATAAATTCTCCTAGAACCTCTCAATTTTTTTTCATCGCGTCCCGTCCCAACCTCAAACCCACATTCTCTTTCAGACCATCTCTTGCATTCCCATTTTTTGTCCTCCTCTGTCTTGGAGCGGAAGATCACATCCAGAACTACGCCTGAGCATTTATTCCCCTCTCTTTTATCCTTTTGTCTCAAATCTGAACTTATCTAGACTCAGACCTTTTCTTCGTGCCCTCCCCATAGATCAGACAACCTCTCTGCCTTCCCAGCAGCGTCTGTCATCGAGATCGAGATCCTTCTTAGCGACAGGTTGACCCCTTTCACTCTCTGCTGTCGATCTCTCTCCATCTTTCGCTGGATTGCACTCCGATCTGGTTCACTCTCTCGCTGTTTTTTCACTTTCCGTCGGTGTTCCCACTATTGTGTAGTCACGTCTTCTTACTTGCAAGCCTTCTCTTGCCTCCATCTCTTGCACCGATCTCCAATCTTCTCTGTTAGCATCAAGTTCACACACAGTTGCCCGGTCGCTCATCTCAGCGGTGGTCAAAACTATTTATGGTTTGAAACAAGCACTAAGGGAGTGGTTTCAACGGTTCAGCTCTGTCTTATTGTCCATGGATTTGTTCAAAGAAAAGTTGACAACTCCCATGTCCACATATCAACGTGGATCTAAGTGTCATGGGTTTTCTTCTTTATATTGACGACATAGTCTTAACGGGTAATACACCATCACTTCTTCAATCTTTCACTCGTAGATTGAGCATAGAATTTGAAATCAAGGATCTTGGCACCCTTCATTAATTTTTGGGCCTCAGGGTGACTGCTCTCTCTCAAGAGTTACATTTGTCTACAAACAAATATACCCTTCACATTCTTCATCGCAGCCAGTTGCTTGACTACAAACCCTATTCGACACCCATTGCCACTAAGACTCAATTGTCTTCTACTATTTGTGATTTGTACTCGGACCCCTTTGAGTATTGCCATCTTGTTGGTGCTCTTCAATATCTCACAGTCACAAGGCCTGATATTGCTTATACGCTGCACATTGCCTCTCAGTTCATGAATCATCCTCGTACATCGCATTTAGAAGCTGCCTAGTGCATCCACTGCTATCTTAAAGGCTCCCTTGGTCGTGGTGTGCATATCATGTGTGCAACACACCCTTTATGACTGATTCCTTACTCTGATGTTGATCGGGTCGGGTGTCTTAATGATCGTCACTCCACTAATTATTATTGTATATTCCTAGGTCCTAATTAAAGTTCATTTGTTCCAAGAAACAACAAACAATTTTTTGGCCTAGTGCCGAAGTAGAGTACAGGGCCATTGCCTATACTTGTGTAGATACTGTCTCGATGCAGAACATTTTACGAAAACTTGGTTTCCCTTCACTTCTCCGACAAGACTTCTCTGTGATAATCTTGGTGCAACCTACATGGCCTCCAATCTTATGTTCCATGCTCGAACTAAACACATTGAGTTTGATTATCATTTCATTTGCGAACATGTCATTGTCGGCTCTCATTAATTTTGTTCGTGTCTTCTCTGGATCAACTAGTTGATATCTTCACCAAGGGTCTTTCGAAGAAATATTTCTCAATGCCTAGTTCCAAATTCGTCGCGTTTCCACTGCCAAGATTGTGAATGAGTATTAAAGGAAATTCTTCACCCAATTGGTTTTCCATAATTGTGTATTTCGTTAGTTGTTAGCTTCCTAATCACAAGATTGTAATTTGATTTATTGATTGATTCTTTTCCTCATTTGTGATGCCTGCATTTTCTATATATACTATTTTCGATGAGAAAGGCTTTAAGCCATTTTTCCAAACTCTACAAGGGCAAAAACACCTATCTCAACTATCCCAATGAGCTCACATCTTACAACTTTGTGTCCAATCACAACATAAACCACCATACATTAGGCCTAATCTAAGCCATCGACACACACATACATTCATCTTAGCTTCAACCAATCCCTACATTTTAAGAAGCAATTTCGTTACTCAATCAACCATGTTGTTTTGTTTATAAATATCATTTCTTCTCATTTTGGGGGCAGCTAGGAGAAATACTAGTGTGGTGAATTGAGTGGATCTCTCTCAACCATCTGAAAGTGTTAGGAATAATATAAGAGAAACTAATTAACAGAACCAATCACAGTGTTGATGTCCAAATTTTAAATATATAAATTTCGCTAGCGCAAGAACCATTTATAGTATAGCGTTGTGAGTGCAAGGTCGATTCCACAGAGAACAAGCAAAATAAATGTATGAAAACATATATGTTTGGAATCTAGTGCTTGAATTTTAATGTTTTCTAGAAAACAAATATTTAAAATAAATCGAATCATAAAAATCAATCCTATTTTCATCAATTTAAATCTTAGTTAATAAAATCTCTAATTTAAGATTCAAATACAAAAGTTAGAACATTAATTAAATCCGATCAAATTAATGGATTAATGTAGAATTTATGGATAATCTCACACCTAAGTTCAAGAATCAAAATTAAGGTTTAGTTAAATTAAATCTCAAACTAGCCAACACATATTGAAGATGTGGTTTAAATACATAAAATAAAATACAAGAGTCTTAAAAATAATTTAAGAATTTAAAAGAATTTAAATAAGTAAAATAAAACATACAAACAAGAGATTTTACATAACTAAAGACAATAAATAAGTGACAGAATATAAAAATGCATATTTTAAAGGTGGTTATGGAATTTTTCTCTCATCGCCCAAAATAAATAAACAAATAAGAAACCTAGATCTGAAATTCTACGCTTAGAATTCAAAAATCAATTCATGCCTATTTAATTAAAAATACATAAACTTTTATTTAATTAAAGTTCAGTTCCTTAAATCTTTAAATTAAACAAAGAATAAAAATAAATCTGACTAATCGGACTTTCCAGGATTGTAAAAGAAAACGTCTCTTATTTTTTTAATGAAATGATTCAAGTACATGCATTCATAAAATTAAGTATAAGAAAGACAAAATAAATGAAAATTTACAACTCTCACTTATAAAATTCGAGAGGTGTCTCCATCTTCTAGCCTTTTCTCTTCAGCCTTTGATCCTCTTGAACTCCAAGTCAAATTCAATTTTGACTATGGTCGAATGGGGTATTTATAGGCTCAAGAAATGGACGGACGACTAAGATTGAATCTGAGTTTAAATTAATGGATGAAAGGATCAGATTAAATCTAATGGAATATGGGTGGATGGAATTAAAAGATAGAAAACCTAGGGTTGCACTATGGTGTACACGAATTTGACTAGATGGTGACTTGGAGAGAGGTGGCTTTGGATGAAGCTAACTTGGAGAGAAAGAAAAGGAATGAGAGAAAATAGGACAGGCTATAGGCGAATTTTGCTGTGCAATGTAGGGTTTCAATGCATGCAATGATATGTTGAGATTAAAAGTTTGAATGGATGAGTGGCTAGATGAAATGATGACATGGCTTAAGGAATGGGGAAGAAATTCGCATGAAGTGGAGAGGAGATAGACAAAAATCGTGTGATGTATGGAGAGATAAGATTGATAATGTGCAGATGAGGTGGAGTGGATTGGAGAAAGTATAGGGATTTTCCATTGAGTTATGTGCATGGAGTGTTCTAGAATGTGTGACTATCGTGTGGAGTGGATTTGGATTGGCTTGGGAGGCAAGTTAAACTAATCCTAGGGTTTTATTAGATAGATGCATCAAATGAAGGGCTATGATTAATTGGTTAAGATCTAATGACTTAACTAATGAATGCATGATCTAAATGGATGAACAATGAGATGATGCATGGATGCTTATGATTCTAAGGTTAACCTACATGATCGATGAATTAGATGGCCTAGATCTAAGATGAAAAATGTATGGATAAGATTGGATGGGAGGCTCTAGGGTTTACCTAATTTTAAGTGATGAAATGAATGGTGTTAATGCGATGTATGAAATGAATGGTTTGGATTGCATTGTAGGGCTAATGGATGGTGTGGATTAGTGATTGAAAATTGAATGGTTAAGATTGCATGGATAAGGAATTGGGTTTTGGATATGGGCTTTGTGGATTTGGACTAAGGTGGATTTGGGCTTAGGGATGCAAAATTCGAATATGAACCTGGAGCATTGGATCTTGAATTAGGCTTGGACTTCCTGGACTGGAGTACGTGGACTTGGGCTTGCTTGACATGGATTCACTTTGGCCTGGCCCACATTGGAGAATACGCATGGAGTAATTGGCCTGGCCCAGTGTCTGGAATTTGGAGCAAAGCTTGGCCCAAGTGCAGTGGATATCTGGCCCATGGATCTTGATTTCAAACTCTTGGCCTCTTTAATTGCAGACTCTCTTGTACTGGAATTAAATAATTAATCAACCATTTAAAATCTAAATTATTGACTTAATCCAGACTCTCATAAATGGATCCAGATTAATCAATTTACATTTGAAAAACTAAAATTGACATGATTTAATTATAAAATTTCAAATCTTCAGTTTTAAGCTCTTCCAACAATTATGCACTGATTTATAATAATTTCCTGTATTTCCCTAAATTTACCTACAAAACTAAAATAAACCGTTAGATGCATCTTATATACACAAAACCAAGGCTAACTGACCTAAATATCAGGGGTAAAAATATAATATTTCAAGTCACAAGATACAAGTTTTACGTTGTTTGGCTAAACTAGTCTATGTCCACAGAGCGTGATTTTTATATTAAGAGAGAAAAATAAAAGAACTTAATACAAGAATAAATCCTTTGAATCAAACTCGAGCACAGAGATATAATATTCTCTACCACTTCTTATATTTACATGCCTTTCTACCAATCTTCTCTCTCAGAACTCATGTCTCTGATGTACCCACGATGTTTATGTTAATGAAAAACAATCACTAGTATTTCTTTGGGTGTCTGCTAAAATACCCTTGTTGTTTTTCTTTCTCACTCTCACAGATCCAGGTCCTTTCTATCGTTAAAAATCAGAGAGCTCTTGTTGTAAAACCAACAAGTTATATACATTATTTAGACCCCTATGCAGGTTGCTAATCCTTGATAACACAAAGATAATTGACGTAGCACAGAGTCTAACTCTATTCGGCCAAACGTCGAAAACTTAGCCCATTTAATTTTATTGTATTTATTTTTCAATTTCTTATTGTATTTTCATTTAATTTATTCCCTTAATTTTAGGGACTAGGGTTTCTTTCATATAAATATGACAGAGAGTTGTATTAGAGAGGATGGAATATGAATATGAATTGATTTAACATTTTCCCTAGGTATCTTCTTCTCCTTCCTTGGTCGATTCCAACTTCTCTTCTTTCTCCTCGTGGACTCGAAAGATCTTACCAGTTGACGGCGTTCGACCAGTCTTCTTTCCCTCTAAAGGTTCCCTGTTATCGATGGCATTCGAAAGCACCCTTTGGAGTTTCTTCCTTTCTGTTGCTCGTGCAAAGACATACATCCCAGATTTGCCGCTGCCCTGTTGCTTGGCTTGCTGCTTCAAATCTGGCGTCCTCACCACTGTTTGGGTTTTCCCCAAACCATCTTCCAGCATCCCTATTTGCCACGACCAGATTTTGCCAACCTCCACTCGATCTACCTTTATCACATCTTCCTCTCACCAATTCTAATCATGCCTATCATCGTTTGTACTCTGTATCCCCTTCCACGCTCACTGTCCCAACTCTCAAGACCCCTGTCCTTTCTTTTCATTCAGATTTGACCTTCACCAATTCTACCCCATTTTTATTTACCTCTTTAATACCCATCAATCAGCCAACACCTACCTCCGTTGACCCATTCTTGTGTCTCATACCACACATTCTCCATTAATCCAATAAGTCTCCAATTTAACCTCACCTACTTAGCCTATTAAATTCATTTAATATCCATTTAGTTATCCTTTAAACTGAGTCACCCGTCTATATCCCTGACCCGATCCTACCCGCTACATCAATTGGTATTAGAGATTTGATTAATCTCGCATTCCCGAACGATGCTTTGGCCATGATCTGATAATCCGGACGTTTGGGTGAGAATGGATAGAAAAATAGTGGAAGAAAGAGAAAAGAGGATAAGACACAGGATTTTGGAAAGTGGAAACTTCCTCTCTTTTTTAATTTTCTAAAATACCGATTGTACAATCTCTCTAGTGTGCATCCATAGGTTGGAGACCACCAAAAACAAAGGGAAAAAAAGGGATAAAAGTGTAACCGTCGACAGTTTTCACGTACCAGTCGACTGGTACGTCGACTGGTACATCGACTGGTATTATTCAATGAATGTGACAAACGATGTACCAGACGACTAGTGGATCGACTGGTGTTGATCACAAACTGTGTAGACGATGTACCAGTCGACTAGTGGATCGACTAGTACCATTAGAGAGTTGGTTGTTCTAACAGACAGACAAAAGACGATATACCAGTCGACTAGTGGATCAAGTAGTACTATTCACAGACTGTAGTAGACGATGTACCAGTCGACTAGTGGATCGACTGGTACCATCTAAGAGTGATTTGTAGCACATTATAGTTACTAGACGATGCACCAGTCGACCGGTGGATCAACTAGTGACTTAAAGACTTATATTCTAAGTCTTTTTCGGAGAGTTTTGAAAATTTACAGCAAGAGAACAAGAAAAATACATGAAATACATGAAAATACAATAGTGGGAGATCCTACTGGATCAGGCCATCTTCATTGTGAACATGTGGGATATCATCCATCAAGTGGTGTCTAGAGTTAAAAAAAAACGTTCAAGGCTTTCTACTATAATGGTTCGAGTGAAGATGATGAGATTGAAGAATTTTCTATGCGAAATGAGTATAATCCCATAACTCAGGAATATTGTATGGAGGTTGACCTCTACCTTTCTATGGTCCACTATACAATTAGGACTTCCTCTACTGCCTTTTGGAAGTAGAGTGCTTTCTTTTCTTGATTACTAGAAAATCGATGAGGCGAAGAAAATGAAGTTTGTAACGTATCAATTCCACAGTGAAGCATAAGCATGTTGGGAAAAGTTACATGTCACCCGCAAGAGACAAAGCAAGCTTCCTATCTAGTCATGGCCACAGTTGAAAAGGTTGTTAAATGCTCGTTTCCTTTCTGCCTCTAATAAGCAAAAGTCCAAAGAAACAAGTGAAGTCCTTGTGTCTGTCGAACAGGAGACAGTCCCTGATCTTGCATCAATCTCGGAGCCTACACATGGGACAGTTTTAGAACTTGTGCCCGTTTCTTCAGAATGTTTGCTCCCTACCTCGGGATACGTGCCAGTTCCTCCAAAGACTGTCTCGATATCTATAGCACATGCCTCAATAATCATGTCAGTTCCTCCTGAGATAGTGTCATTTCCACAATTGCAACCTGTGGAAACACCACTACTAGTGCCTATGTTGGAGAGTCAATCAGTTGTATTGTCGGTGCTCCAGTCTGTGAATTAGGCGAATATTGATCCACCACTTATGTTAGAGTTACCACAAACACCACAGGTATCACAGGCGTTTAAGACGTTGGCTTTCATCAACGATGATCGTATTGGGTATCTTTTGAGGTCAGGCTACTCTCCTTTGAAGATTTCTCACATCGAGCAGCCCCTGTTGTCATCATAGTACAACAAACACATGAATGGCTGCCAGACATGCTTGACGTGCTTGAGCATTCAAGCTACAAAGTAGCAACAATCAAATATCGCAGATTCTCGCTTTGGATTCGAACTCGATGACAAGTTCTTTTTCAACTAGGGGAGACAGATGTAGCATAGAATATGAACTGACCCGGAGAAACATCGAAAACCCGGCCCATTTATTTTATTGTATTTTTTAATTTTCTTATTGTATTTTTCTTTTTATTTATTCCCTTATTGTAGGGATTAGGGTTTCTTTCAAATAAATACGAAAGAGAGTTGTATTCGAGAGGAAAGAATATGAATATAAATTGATTTGGGATTTTCCCTGGGCATCTTCTTCTCCTTCCCTGGTGGATTCCAGCTTCTCTTCTTTTTCCTTGTGGACTTGAGAGAACTTACCCATCGACGGTGTTTGACCGGTCTTTTTTTCCTCCAAAGGTTCCCTGTTATCGATGGCGTTCGAAAGCACCCTTTGAAGTTTCTTCCTCTCTGCAACTCATGCAGAGACATACTCCCCAGATATGCTGCCGTTGTCCTGTTGCTTCGCCTACAACTTTAGATTTGGCGCCCTCACCACTATTTGGGTTTTCCCCAAACCATCTTCCACCATACTTGTTTTCCACTCCCAGATTCTACCAAAGCTCCACTCGGTCTACCTTCATCACCTCTTCCTCTCACCTATTCTAATCATCCCGGTCATCGCTTGTACTCTGTATCCCCTTCCATTGTCATCGTCCCATCTCTCAAGGCCCTTGTCTTTTCTGTTCATTCAGATTTGACCTTCACCAATTCTATAACATCGTTATTTACCCCTTTAATACCCATTAATTAGCCAACACCTACTTCCATTGACCCATTCTTGTGTCTCATACCACATTTTCTCCATTAATCCATTAAGTCTCCCATTTAACCTCACCTACTTAGCCTATTAAATTCATTTAATACCCATTTAGTTATCCTTTAAATTGAGTCATCCATTTATATCCCTAACCCGATCCTACCCCTGCATCAATAATGACGTAGCACAGAGAATGACCCGACCTGGCCAAACATCGAAAACCCGACCCATTTATTTTATCGTATTTATTTTTCATTTTCTTATTGTATTTTCATTTTATTTATTCTCTTAATTTTAGGGATTAGGGTTTCTTTCATATAAATGTGAAAAAGAGTTGTATTCGAGAAGAAAGAATATGAATATGAATTGATTTGGGATTTTCCCTAGGTATCTTTTTCTCATTCCTCGGTGGATTCCGGCTTCTCTTCTTTTTCCTCGTGGACTTGAGAGATCTTACCCATCGACGGTGTTTGACCGGTCTTTTTTTCCTCCGAAGGTTCTCTGTTATCGACGGCGTTCGAAAGCACCCTTTGGAGTTTATTCCTCTCTGCAGCTCATGCAGATATATGACGTCGATGTCCTATTGCTTGGCCTACTGCTTCAAATTTGGCATCCTCACCACTGTTTGGGTTTTCCCCAAACCATCTTCCACCATCCTTGTTTTCCACGCCCAGATTTTACCAAACCTCCACTTGGTCTACCTTCATCACCTATTCCTCTCACATGTTCTAATCATCTTGGTCATCGTTTGTACTCTGTATCCCCTTCCATTTTCATCGTCCCATCTCTCAAGGCCCTTGTCTTTTCCGTTCATTCATATTTGACCTTCCCCAATTCTATCCCACCTTTATTTACCCCTTTAATACCCATCAATTAGCCAACACCTATTTCTGCTGACCCATTTTTGTGTCTCATACCACACTTTCTCCATTAATCCATTAAGTCTCCAATTTAACCTCACATACTTAGCCTATTAAATTCGTTTAATACCCATTTAGTTATCCTTTAAATTGAGTCATCCTTCTATATCCCTGACCCGATCTTACCCACTGCATCAACTGGTATCAGAGCCTTGATTAATCCACTGATGTAGCACAGAGTCTGACCCGACCCGGGCAACATCTAAAACTCTGGCCATTTATTTTATTGTATTTATTTTCATTTTCTTATTTTATTTTCAATTTATTTATTCCCTTAATTTTAGGGATTAGGGTTTCTTTCATATTAATATGAAAGAGAGGAAGGAATTGAATATGAATTGATTTTGATTTTCCCTAGATAACTTCTTTTCCTTCCCCGGTGGATTCCGGCTTCTCTTATTTTTCCTCTTGGACTCGAGAGATCTTATTCATCGACGGCGTTCCTCCGGTCTTCTATTCCTCTGGAGGTTCTTTGTTATAGACGACGTTCGAAAGCATCCCTCTAAGTTTCACTCTTTTACTGTCCAAGTGCAATCGTGCTCGTTGTTTGTCAACCAAGCAAGTGTTATCCCAACTCGTCACTGTCTCATCCCCACCTAACCACTCCATAATCCAAACATCACAGATCTTCCATACAACCGATGCCTCAACCTTTTCCCCTTCAGATCCAGCCCCATCTCTGCAATTGAACCTAACCTAGCCACTTCGCCTGTCAAACCCTGCTGCTTACAGGTAAGATCTTATCCCCTTCCTCTGCCCCTTTCCAAGCCGAACCAATCCTAAATCTCCACAAGTTTTCCATCGCCAATACCCACTACCATATAGCCCATTCCTTTTATTAATTCCACTAACACCATCCATCCATTGCAATGTGATTCATTTTTCCAACTTCATCAAATCTATGAGGTTCTTCCCATCGAATTTACAAGAGACGACAAGCTTCACGTACTCTTCATGGGTTTTAGTAGTGAAATATACATCAGTTCCTCTTCCTCTCAACAGCTCCGGGAAAGAGTCATACAGAGTCACTCTGACATTGGATGAATCTCAACTTATCAAATCAAAGGGTCTTAATGGGCAACATTCTCCCTATCTCCTAACTTCCGTCCCCAAACCCACCCATCCCTTGTTCATCTCCTAGCTTCCCACTAAGCTCTCAACCTACCACCTCCGCAACTCTCCCTCCCTTCCGTCGCCCCTCTCTTCCTATTTCGCACACTTATCAACCAACGCCCCCTAAGCCATCTACTTCCTCGTTCTCCTCTCTCTACCTCCTCTAAGCCTTCCAATAGAGCTTCTTTACCCCGTTGGAAGATCAAGAGAAAGAACTCTATCTCTCTCTTCATCTCTAAATTTCTTGATGGAATTTCTAAACTATACATTTTCGCTCTCTATTTAGCAAATCCGGTAAAATCACTGACAGTTTCATACCTTTTAGCAAGGAGTCTCATGCTCACCGTGGTTTAGCCTTCGTCCGATTCATCTCTGAGGTTGAAGTTCTGCGGGGTATTGTTGATGTTCATGGCCATCTGTACAAGGGCAAGAAGCTGACAATGCAACTTGCAAGACCACCCAAATCTATCGATGCTCCTGCACAGATTCCTTCTGTGCCAGTTCCACATTTTCCTGGCCTTCCTAGTGCTTCCGAGGGTTCTATGCAACCCACATCTGCTCAGGCCGTGGACTCCTTGGTGTGGACGGTGACTACTGATAAGAGCAAATCTATTATCCTAAGCAGTGGTGTTGTTCAACAAAAGATTAATTCGCTTAAGCGTTGTCTCGTCGCTTCCTTTGCATCCCTTTCGGTCCTTGATGATGGTATTCTGGCGTAGTTCACTAAATGGGGCTGCCTTGGGATGGTTACAGTTGTGAGAATCGATCCAGAGCATGCATTGTTGTCCTTTGGTGTGCTGAAGAAGCTACCAGACTGATATTCGAATTTCATGTCCTCATGGAAACTCCATTTTCTAATTTGTGTTTTGGGTCTGAGGAATTGGATTCGATGAGTCGATGGATCAAGGTTACTGGAATCCCTCTCCGAGCTTGGTTCCTGGAGTTCATTGATGCGATTTGAACCTTTCTAGGCAGGGTGGTTGAAATTGATCCAAGAATTTAAATCCTGCAGCAATCTCCATTTTGCTCGATTCTGAGTCATTTGAACCCCGAGCCTTACTGAGATTAAAAAAAATCCCTTTCAAAGTTGGTGAGTTTTGGACCGAGCTGATTGTCGAAGTTGAAGATGGCTAGACATCGCTCTTGCCTCCCTCGGAAATTGTTACCCTTCCGGCAGATTCAGTTGTTAGCCAGCAACGTCCTTTGACTCCGACATCTTCAAGCGAGAATGCCAATGGCCACGTCCCTCCGCTTTGTTCTTCCACGTGGCAAGTTGACCCTATGAACTTTGGACTACAAAAGGGCAGTAGGGGAATGCAATCTCCACATGCAACCTCCAATGCTTTGGTAATCCCATCGAGATCAGCAGGTACACCACTCGAGATGCCTACCGCCTTACATTCTGTTCGTGACCTAACCCACCCTAGCATGCCTATTTCCCTTTTCCCTCCTCTTATAACTCTTGAAAGTGCCTCCCACGTGTGCTGTAGGCCTCGGCCTGTATCTCTTTCTGGTGGGCCGGGTATGGACCCTTGCTTGAGTGGTCCTCTCAACCAAGCCCATAGTTTGACCCAACCCAAACCCAACTCATTAACCAGGCCCTTTTGTCCCAAAGTTGTTCATCTTGCGGACCTCAGCCAAACAAAACTAGCCTGCTCTCAACCTTTGAAAGCCCCGACCAAGATCCATTATTCATCTCCTTCAGCCTTCGCCCCTTTGGTCCGTGATAATGCTCCCCCAATCCCTGCGCCTATCATTCCTCTAGAGTTTCCTTGTCAAGCGATTATCCCCCGCCCTAGAGTCATAGCCCATACCCTAGCCGATATCCTTCCTTCTCAATCGTCGCCCCCTAGGCCTTTATGCCAATCAGCTTCCCTTCCTTAAACCCCATCGCCCCAGAAGTCCTTCTCCCATCAACTTCTCACCCTTAATCCTAATCGGTTTCCTTGGACACCGTCTTCTGGCACCAGCCTATCTCCAAACCCGCCAACTGAAAGACATTCCCTTCTAATCCGTGCTCTACTCTTGCCATATTCAAGCACGCCGACCTACACCAGCCTATCTCCTGAGCCACCGACAGATCAGTCCATTGCTTGTACTTCTTCTAATGTAGTCTTCTCTCCATCTTCAGCCCAAATGAGCATTGCCACTGGTATACAAAATCTTCCTGAATCCATTCATGATAATATTTTAGAACCAGATATTTAGTAGGCCAATAACCAAAGGCCTGTTGAAAGTGATTGGGTTGATGATAGAATGCTTCAAGTTGGTCGTAACCTTGGCCTAACAGAGGATGGACAGGAAGAATTGCTCTCGTTTTTCCTTGCTGCTATTAAGAATTTGGGGCCAGAAATTTCAAAGAGAAAAGATAGACCTTCACGTGAGCTTAACAGACTCAGCTCATCTGTAAATTACAGTCGTCGAAAAAAAGTGGATATCTGTTGTATTAACCAATTGTTGTGCAAATTTTAAATTTATAACTCGCAAGCGCACGAACCATTTAAATAGTATAACGATTAAGTGCAAGGTCGAACCCATCGGAACTTAGGAAAATATATCCCTGAAAATTATACCATTGAATTAAGTATTTTTAAGAATTTTAGGAAATATGGAGATAAATCATAAATATGAAATAATTTATCTAATCTATGAGTTTTAATCTTAATTTAGAAACATTCTAGATTTAAATATAGAATCTAACAGTTTAACTAATTCCAATTAAGATGGTGGCATTAATATAAAAATATAAACAATCTCAATCTAATTTAAAATACAAAATTAAGATGCAATTAAATTATTTCCAATCTAGTTCATCAATTTCACGAGTTTTTGGATTTATAAACAAAAATAAAATTAAAGACATCTAAATTACATCTGTACATATTTACAGTGGAACTGGCTCAAAGAATCAAGGAGGCATTATTTTCCGTATTTTAAAATAAAACAAAGGCCTAGAATACGGAGCTTACGAAAATTACCAATCATGCATTCAAATTTTTCATCGATAAATATTCTAACAATTAAATCCATGGATTTCATTAAATTAAAAATCTCAAATTAAACCTTAAAATGAATAGAATTTAAACTTTATCTTCAAATCTAAAATATTTCATCGCACTCTTAAAATAAGAGCCTTAGATCGAAGAAGGAAGTCTATTCAATCTAAATTTTCATCACATTTAATTTGAAATAATTAAAATAAATCCACACATAAACTTAATTAAAGAATAAAAATAAAATCAAATAATCATCATACATAAATTGAATAATTGGAAAACCATACACTAAATATTTCATCACACCTCAATTTTATTTATGAAATATGAATTTAGACTTACATATCAATAGAATTTTAAAGAAAAAGAAATACAATGAAAATCAAAATCCACCAACCTTAGAACCCAATGTGGATTGAAAATCCCACAGTCTTTCTCCTTCTCTTCTTCCTCTCCTCTCCTTTTCTTCAATGCCCAAGTTCAGTTTTCTCAATAGGAGAGGGCTAGTATTTATAGATGAAAGGAGGTGGAATGAATGGATTGGATTCAAAGATTTAAATAAAGCAAGGGACACATGGAGGGCGGATTTGATTTGTGCTAAATATGGAATGACTTAAAGGAGGCAAGGAGCTAAATTCGTAGAAGGAAAGTGTCATAAACTACGAAGTTCTAGTCCTTCAAGTCTTCTTTCTAACGCAAAAAGAATCAAAGCAATCGAATATCGGAGTAGAAATTTATGATCAAAATACGAAACATGTGTCAAACCTTCCTTATTTTTCTCCCTTTCTTATTTTCTTTCTCTTTCCTTAATCCACTTGCCAAATTCGAAAATCCTCTTATATTGACTTATAAATTTCGAATTTCCTCTTGAGATAATAAAAATAGTCTTCACATATGTGAATTTCTTCATAGGCTTTTCTTTATGAGCTTAATAATTGGGCCTTTCAAATATGGAAAATCTAATAATTAATTTTACCACTTACAATCAATTCTAAAAATGTACTAAATTAATCCAAACTCTCATAAATGGATTTGAATTAATAAGTTTACAAATAAAACGCCTAAAATTGTGGTAAAATAATTATTAAAAATTCTAACTTTCCAAAATATAAACTTATGCCCATAAATTGCAAAATTCTCCTTTTTAATTCTCATATCTTGTATTTCCCTGTAAATCCTGCAAAACATCCAAAATATCATTAAACATATTATAAAATACACAAAACAAGGGGTTAACTAGTCCAAATATAAGGGTAAAATAGTCATTTTCCTGTGCTCATCACCAATCAGTTTCCCCATGAAGATCATCTCATGGAATATTAGAGGTCTTGGTGAACCTGGTAAGAGGGCTACATCAAGAACTTCATCAAACCAATCAATCCTACAATGTTTTGTTTCCAATAATCCAAGTTAGAAGAGCCCTCTCATTTGATTATCCGATCCTGTGGTGGTGGTCGTCGTTTACAATGGCTTGCAAAACCGTCCGTTCGCAGATATGGCAACATTGTCATTTGTTGGGATTCTAGTAAACTCAAGTTGGTTGATTCCTTTACTGGGGAATTCTCTCTTTCTTTACAAGTTGAGGATCAGTTGTCTGGATCCGCGTGGACTCTCACTTCTGTTTATGGACTGTGTGATGATTCTAGGAAGAGTGCTTTTCTTACTGAGATTGAGTCTCTTAGTGGAAGATGGTCCAATTCTTGGTGTATTTGTGGGGATTTTAATCTCATTAGATTTCCTCATGAGAGGACAGGGCATTGTCATTAGCTTAAGGCCCATCATGCGATGCTTTTCAGATTGTATTTCCTTTCTTGGTCTGGTTGACCTGCCACTGTCAGGTAGTGAATTCACGTGGTCCAATAGACAAGATAGACCGTCTTTCTCTCACATTGATAGATTTTTGGTATCGACTGAGTGACTTGACTTATTCATTGACTCCCATATTTCTGTTTACCCTTGGTCTATCTCCGACATTGGCCATTGATTTTGGATACCTTTGAGGAGTCTTGGGGTCCTCCTCCATTTAGATTCGAGTTGTGTTGGGTTAAAGAGAAGGGATTCAAGGACCTCATTGTTGGTTGTTGGGCGGAAAATATCATCCCAGATAGTAAATCATTCATGTTACATTTGAAGTTGAAGCGGTTGAAAGCCAAGCTAAAGAGTTGGCGTGTTACTAAATTTGGGTCCTTATCTGAATCCTTTGCCTTTATTCTTAGAGGCATTAATCAGATTGACTTAAGTGAGCAAGTTGGTTCCATATCCGAGGAGGATGCTACTATTCGTATCGATCTACGGGAACAATATCGAGCCAAGAGCATTCAAGAAAAAATTAAGTGGAGGCAAAGATCTAGAGATAAATGGATTAAGGAGGGGGATAAAAATACTAAATTCCTCCATGCAATGACTTCTGCTCATAGAAGAGTTAACAGTATCAGGTCCCTATCCATTGGTGATTCCACTCTAACTTCTAAAGAGGACATCATTTCTACCATTCTTAATCATTTCACGGAACTTTATTCTGCAAACCACCTTGGCAGACTGCCGATTTTTGGGCTCCCCTTCAGGTCTATTTCTATTGCGGATGCTTCTTCATTGGACAACCCTTTTCCGAGGAGGAGATCAGATCTGCTGTTTGGGATTTGAATGAGGACCGTGCTCCTGGTCCGGATGGTTTTCCTATTGCCTTCTTCAAATTGTTCTGAGATATCGTCAAATGTGACGTTATTGCCTTCATTGAGGAGTTCTATCATCGAGCTTTTATTCCTAAAGAGATTTGTGCTACTTTTCTTGTTTTCGTGCCTAAGAAGGATGGCGCTTCCTCTCTATCCTACTTCAAGCCAATTAGCCTCCTTGGTAGCCCCTACAAGATCCTTGCTAAGGTGTTAGCTAACAGACTTCAGTCCCTTCTCCCAAAGCTTATTTCTCCTTCCCAATCTGCTGGGATTGAGGGGCGAAAAATTATGGATGCTATCATCACTGCTCATGAATGTATCGACTCCCAGCACAAGGGTCGTAGGAAAGGTATTATTTGCAAGTTGGATTTGAAGAAAGCTTTTGATATGGTTGATTGGCATTTTTTGGTTTTTGTTCTTTCCAGTATATGCTTCAGTCGGAAATGGTGCTTATGGATGTTCGTTTGTACTTCTTCTGCCCATTTTTCTGTCTTCATTAACGGGTCTTTCAAAGGTTTTTTCAAGAGCTCTAGAGGTATTCGGCAAGGTGATCCTCTCTCTCCTGCTCTCTTCATTACGGTTGTGGAGTCTCTAAGCCTCCTCATCTCCAAAGCGACTGATTTCAACCTTATTCACGGATTCATAATTGGGCCTCTTCTCTACAGATCAATCATTTACAGTTTGTGGATGATAATATTATTTTTTGTGAGGCTAATGAGGAGTATGTTATGAAACTTCGGTGCATTCTTAGATGGTTTGAGTTGGCTTCTTCCCTCCAGATCAATTACCTAAAAACTGAAGTTTACGGCATCAACTTGGACAACAACGAGCTTACTTCTTTATCTGATCTGCTGGGATGTGCTTCTTCTGTTCTTCCTTCTACTTATTTGGGTTTGCCTCTTTGCATCGGTTCTCCCGGTTTCTCTTTATGGGAGCCCATCATCTATAAGTTTAACAAGCGCCTTGCCTCGTAGAAAGGAAAGTACTTGTCTTTTGGAGGGAGGATCACCCTTTTCAAGTCTGTTCTCAATGTACTGCCTGTCTACTTTTTGTCAGCTTTCCGATGCCCCCAAAAAGTAATTAAATCGATGGAAAGGATCATGAGGAATTTCCTTTGAGGTGACAACGAGGATACAAGGAAATATCATCTTGTTCATTGGGATCAAGTTTGTATCCCAACTGTTGCTGGTGGTTTGCGGGTGTGCCCAATCAAGGCCATCAACATTGATCTTCTTGCTAAGTACTATGGAGGTTAGGTACTGGGGATGGTGCTCCTTGGAAGACTATCCTTAACTGTAAGTGTAGAGCAGGTTGTTTTGGCTGGGATATCAATCATGCCCCGATTAGAGCCTCCGGTATGTGGCGTACTATTGTTGCCTGTGTCGACAAATTTATGTAAGGTATCAGGTTTAAGGCTGGGTGCGGTGACAGAATTAAGTTCTACACTGCACCTTGGATTGATAACTCTACTTTAGCTTCCCGGTTTCCTTCTATTTACCGCCTATCTCTAAGACCGCACGGAACCATCTCTGATTTCTACTCTAGCACTAATGACCATGTCGTTTGGGACATCCCTCTTCGACGTAACATTCCTGACTCTGAAGTAGATTCCTTCTCGGATCTTCTTACTACCATCTCTTCTTGCAGAATCCGCACGACTGAGGAGGACAGTCTCCTTTGGTGGCCTAACTAGACCAGACTTTTCTTTATTAAGTCATTCTACACGTGGATTTAGCAGATTTCTGGTACGCCCATGGTTAACCCCAAGATTTGGACTCCCAAAGCACCACCGAGAGCTATTGGTTTCCTTTGGACGGCTAGGCTGGGGAAAATTTTGACCAAAGATCACTTGCGGAAAATATGAAGAACTTTGGTTAGCTCTTGCCCCTTTTGTCTTCATGCCTCCGAAGAGTCGAATCATCTTCTTCTTCACTACTCCTTTTCTTCTATTGTGTGGAGCTCTGTCGTCACCCGGTTTGGTGTGGCTTGGGTCATGCCATCTTCGGTGGTCAAATTGTCCTTTGCTTGAGACATTACCTCTGTTTCTCCCAAGTGTTCATCTTTGTGGCAGCTCTCTGTCTTTGCTACTCTTTGGAGCCTATGGTGGGAACATAATAAGAGATTGTTCAAAGGCACAGCTGAATCCAGTGGTATGGTTGCAAGTCGTAGCCTCACCATGTGCTTGTTAGGCCGCCTCTCTTCCGGAATTCCAGAATATATTTATGTTTGACATTTTACGTGCTTGGAAGGAATGTACTTATTTGTTATGATCTTCTTTAATTCTCTTTTGTTGTAGCAGTGGGAGTTTTTCTCTCACCTTTGCTTATTTTCTTCTATCTATTTGCACCTCTGGTACTTCTTTCTATTAATATATGAACCATTTCAAAACAAAAAACACCATCCGTCCATTCCATCCATCATTCACCTATTAAAAGTTCCCACTAATTAATTAACCCACCATCACCCATATTTCCATCTTCTAAACCTTACCAATCCATTTTATTTTCATATATTTAGCCTTTAAATCCCATTTAATATCCTTTTAATGCCCACACTCGATCCTACCCACCATCACCCATGTTTTACTGCTGTAGAAAAGGCTGCTTCCGTGATTTTTCTCAGCCTATTTTGGAGTCCCATATGATAACTCCTCTCTCATGCAATCCTGTTAAGGATACGCAAAACACAGCCAATCAATCCTAATCCTCTTGTGGTGCCGATCCTTAAACAATTTCATTGGCACACGCCATTGCCTTATCCTAAGAAGATTCCTACAGACTTGAGGGTCCGAATTTGAGCCATCTACGCCCAACGGGAACAAGATTGAGTGGTCTTTTCTTCCTCCAACATACCTTGAAACAAGACTTATGGCCCTTTCTTCCTCCAATTTGACCTAAAACAATAAAACACTAGAAAACAAGACTTAGTGGCCCCTTGTGCCCTTCAACATGAACCCGAACAATGTCTTTTTTGGGAGAGCAGAGAGAGAAACATGTTTTTCCTAAACATTTGAGAGGGCTTTATCTTCTCTTCAGGTTCAACATGATATACTGCTACATGGATTTTCTTTTGTCTTCCTTTTACCTTGAGAAAATACTTAGTAGAAATATCTGGTCATGCATCATGTTAGATTGAGGTTAAAAATTGGTAGAATTATCCATCCCAAATATCGTAAATTGTACGATTAGGTACTTGCTAGCAAAGCTTGTAATTTTGTTTCACATTGTACTACATATTTATAAATATAAAAAAAAAAAAGGGACAACATATGGTAATAAATGTAAAGTTTTTGGTTCGGTTTTAAGTAAGGTGCTTCATAGTCTTAGCATCCTTTTACTTAAGAGCAACATTCAAGCCACATTTTAGTGAAGACGAAAATGAACATTTTTTTTTTTCATTTTCGAGTTCTTGGGTGTCCGATGTCGCCATGTGGCCATCTCTGTTAGGTAGCACTGGTACCTCACATGGCCGTCTCCGATGACATGTAAAAATACAAATGGCTGCTCTTAGAAACGTTCAAAAGTATTTTTCTAAATGATTCATCATTCAATATTCGAGCCCGAGTTAAATAAATGGGTTTGGACACGTTTTTGTCCCACGGTTTGGACAAGTTTTTTGTCTGATGGACTAAGTTCATGCTTTTATTCAAAGCCCATCGAACTTTTAGGCCCGTTTATTTTTAATATATTTTTTATTTTTTTATATATAAATTAAAAATATAACCATATATATTGAAAAAAAGACTTCAAACCTGCTCATTATTTATAATTTCTATCTCAAAAATATTTTCCAACCATTCAATTTTAACGGTCAAAATCACCAAGTACCATCTTTTTAAGGACATTGTCAACTTTGGTTCTCAAGATTAAGTAGCTAGGAATTGAGTTTTGGACTGAATTTTAACTCATGATAGATATTTAAGTACATTTTCAGTCTGTATTGTTATACAAAACATAATTTTTTTGTAAAGTTAAAAATAGTGCTAGATGCAAAATAAATGGACTTTGATTTTAAAAGCTCGATGGACTGGACTTGAGAGGGACTTGGACCCTTTATTATGGGCCAGAACCCAGCCCGTGATCGGGCCTAATCCAGCCTCTCAAAAACTTGTTCCCTGTGCTTGTTGCCATGTCCAACAAACATGATCATTCTAAATACTGCAAATTTCATAGATATGCCTATATATAGCAGATCTCTATATATAGACCGGCACCGGCAAGCCCATATGTAGCAGTAGTCAATTGTGATTCCCCCATTCAGCATCAGAAATTAGGTGTACTTGACCAACCGATTAGTTGGATTGCTACCTACTTGATGTGTTGGTACAAAGAAAGCCAGCTTCACATTTCTATTGAAAATTTTAATATGATATTTGAATTCACAAAATTTTCTTAGGCATTCTAAAGGGGAAAGAATCAATTAATAATAAAATTACAATACAAAAATATAGAAAGTCAATGATGTTAAGAATGTTTTTTGATTAATGGACAATAGTGCTTTTTTAAAGAAAAAATATTAAGATGTGAGTACCTTTGCCCTCTCTAATTTTCAAATTTTCATGTGTATGACTTTCTCAATTCTAAAATTCTTTCATCTCAATTTTTTTGAAAATTCTTTCAAACAAAATTTTAAATTAAATCCACATTGTACCAATGATTTAGCTGATATGGGATGCTACAATAAAGAGATAATTTGCATTTCTAAGGCCAATATATTTCAGTAATGAAAATACTATATTTTTTTTTATTACCGTGAGTATTCTCACTCCACATTATGGAACTGTTTTTAATTTTCAAAAATGAGACATTTCTCTTTTAATTTTCAAAAATGAGACATTTCTCTCTTCTTTTATAACATGAAGGCTCTTTATCGAAAACACAAAATATGAGATAGTTTCTTCTTCTTTTAAGGAATTCATTACTCACACATAAAGACAGAAAATTTAATGAGAAAAAGAATGAGATTTTCTTCATTTATCAAGATTTTCACCTAAAAATATTGTATTTTCATAGTTGCATATAAGGTCATATTTCATATCACCTATTAGCTGACATGAATCAAACATCAATATAACTTTTTTATGTGCAATTGGTTTCTTCAAATAAATACAAAAATAATTTTTAAATAATTATATATATATATATATATATATAAATCATTTGTAGACCTCGAGTATTAGATAAATTCGAGGAGAGCTGAATCTAAATTCTCTAATCTAACTCTAAGGTTTTAACCATGCAGGTTCATTTGGAGAGCTCTAATCATTTGGAAGAATTTGGAGCAAAGAAATTTGGTCATCGAAGGGGATTCAGCTAATGCACTCAAATGGGCGGCGGGATTAAGGCGTCTACCATGGGGATCGGTTGTTATTGTCAGAGAGGTGAAAAAATTCGCAAAAGAGTTGGAGTTTCTTTTATTAAGATTGGTCGGGGGACTAATGGAGTGACGGACTATTTCATCAAATTGGGAGTTGATAATCATTATGAAGGCGTCTTCTTCCTTTGATTTCTCTCTTGCTTCTCTTCCTGTCTTTCCTGTTTTTGGTTTCTTTTTCTTTCGTCTTTTGGTCTAATTTTTTTAGACCCTTGTTTTTCTTTTCTTCACCCATTTCTTTCTCTTAATGAAATTTTCTGTTACTTCTAAAAAAAACCCATGCAGGTTAATAAAAATACAGTATTGAATTGCATAGTGATACTCCCTCCGTCCCAAAATACTTATCCTATTTCAAAAAAAAAAAAAAATCTTAAGGATTGTTTTCGCTCGTAGCTCGCAAAAAGCCTATTAATAGATTCTAACTATGCAGCAATGCATGATCGAGATGATAAAAGTCGGAGGTGGAAATAATTACATGCAGTATATGGGCAAGTCAAAGCTTATAAAAGAATGTCGTCTTCCCATCATGTTAGAATATGATTTAGAACTCATCGAGAATGTTAGAGTTTTGATGTGAAAATAAAGTAAAATGACAAGTAATTTGGGACAATTTTGAAATACATATGGGACAAGTATTTTGGAACGTATGGAATATTAAAAATAATGACCAAGGCAACTGGAAAAAAAAACCCTAAAATCTTGTAAGAAATTTGTGGGCCTCGCTGCTTAACCAAGTGCTAGACCAACAAACGGTTGTCCTTAACTTCGGCTTTGTTCCCTCCTCCGCCTTTGTGTTACTCCTCGCAGACTCAATCCTTTCACGCCATTTGGGAAGCCAGTTTTCATTCGAACTTCCCTGTAAAATGGTTACCATTGGCACAAGCCATGTTTCTTGGGCGGCCACCAGAAACTTAAAATTTGAGCTTAGAACTAGGAATCTTGGATTTAGCCCAAACCACAAGTTGAACTCCAATAATGGTCCACAAATCACCAATCAAGGACTTGATCCATTGCAACTTCTCAAGCCCATAACAAGCACGACCTTTTCAACTGGGCCTCTCATTTTGACCCAAACATTTTACGAGGGGAAGCCTTCATTGGGCTTTTGTCAACCCAACCCAAACTTTCACTCTCCCGCACCCAGTTCAACATATCCAACAGGATGCAAATTTAGGGGAAGACCCACTCAATATTTTATTTTAATAATCTTGTCATGTGCAAAGCATTTGGACTGAATGACGAGGCCATAAATATAATATGAAGTTAAATAATATCTTGTGAAGTGTTGTTAAACATTTTTTTATTTATATTTTCAATTAAATCCATAACATTTTTCAAAACTCTAAAATCATTAGATTTTGGAAATTCCAATGTCCTATTCCAAGATGAATCAAATAGAGAATTTTAACCATTAAATTCATTTAATTCCCGTCAGAATTCAAATTTCTAAAAATTCTAATAAAGAATTCTACCAAATAGACCCTAAAAGTTCAAAATGGTGATGCTATGTAGTGGTTTTAATTCCTGTTGGGTGTGGCTTGATCAATTTGAATTAGGAGTCCTACTTCTATTTTCGTTTTGGGTTGAGTTTGTAAAAACGAGAGGAACACTCTCGATTTAGGAAACTTCCTAAACTTTCTCTCCTTCTCCTACTTCTTTGCTATTTCTTTCAACCAGTGGAAATTTGTAAAAAAAGGAAATAGAGTTCCTCTCTTGTTGGTTGGGTGGTCCATCTTGGACACCATCTAGAGTTTTTAGAGTCTATGAGAGAGAGGAGAGAAAATCAAGGAATTGATTTGTTCTTGTGTGTGTGAGAGCCAGACGAATTTGAGTGAGATTTATAATTTGTAATGTCTTTGGAATTAGTGGAATTTGTCGGTATTGCCAGTGGAAGTAGGTCTTTGGCCGAACCACATTAAATTCGTGTATTGATTTTGTCGATGGTTTGATTGGTTTGTTTTTCCACTTCCATTGTAGATTGGAGATTAAATCCCAACACTTTCTCCTCAATGTGATAAGGACATGAACCCGAAGATTCACATTCGGTGGATTTCTAGCAGACTTTGATCACATGGAGAATTGGAGTTGCTACCATGACTTGATGTGATCGAGACAAAGGCCATTGAACTCCGTCTAATAAATCTAGCCAATTTGTTAGTCAAAGCCCAATAACCCAATAAGCCCGAATGACGCAGATCAACCTATAAGTCCAAGCCCATATTTGATTCAAGCCTGATACATATTCAAGCCCAATCCCCAAACTCTTTCCTACTGTGCAACTGTCTCATGGAGGATGAAAGGAGCAAACAGGGAAATAATGTGAAGAGATAAGGATCTCAGGTGGCGCCAACACGCATCCGTATCTCCTCATGTGCAAAAATTGTAGGCTTTATCTTGCCACATGGGAAAACCATACTTCTGAACTTAAAAGGAAAAAAACTAAAACAAAAATGGGTAATTATATTAGGGAAAAAATTTCAAAAAAAGAAAAAGAAAGAGAAAAACCTCTAAATGAATCATTCAAATCTATATTAATCTATACCAGCCTTAAATGATTAGATTTGATTGCACACAAGCCTTATCTTCAATCATTATTTAAATTAATTTTTCTCCAAAATGACCCAGTTTCATTGAAGTGTTGAAAAAAACTAGAAAAATTAAACAAATGTCATCCAAATTATGTAAATCACAACCAAGGGTTAAAAAATCGATGCAATCGATACACTCACACCCCGCCCGTCAGGCACGTGACCAATCCCCAATATTTTTTCTTTCTTAAACTCTTCTACCAACTCACAAGATCCACGCACACGTAGGGAAGACACAAATGAGATAAACCCTATGGATCCTAAATTATTTCGAGTCCCCAGGGACTCCACCGAAATTTCGGCAGAGTCTCCCCTAAAAGTGGAATTTATGGACAAGATTTTCTCACCTGCTCAAACATTTTATGCACACCATCTATCATTTAGAAATTTCTCTATAATTCCATCTCATCACTTCGCGTTCCCATACCAATTCATATATATTAAAGGTAAGATTATCTCAACGAATGGGCTTGTGGAGAGAGATTTTCAAAAGAGGACGTTTCTTAGTCTCAAGATTCATAAAATTCAGATTAGATGAATTTTGATACTTTGTTTGTAAAAATTGGTCGAGAAATGACCACCTTGCCAACTGTAACATTTTCGTGTTTGGCTCGGGTTTTTAAACGAGGCAGTTTTTCAACCTATTTCTACAAACAATATATCAAAATTCATTTATTCTGAATTTTATGAACTCCAGGACTAATTTTAAGTAAAAAGGGTATAGTTTTGGACTTAAAAAATCGTACCGAATGAACTAAAGTCTTAATTCTTTGGGTACGATTTTTTAAGTCCAAAACAATACCATTTTCACTTAAAATAAGTTTCGGACTTCATAAAATTAAGAGTAAATGAATTTTGATACCTTGTTTGTAAAAGTGGTCGATAAACGACCTCTTTTGAAAATCCCTCTCCACAAGTCCATTCGTTCCGACGATTCCATTTTACATGGAATCGTTCATTCAGAAGTTCTAATCGTCCGAACGAACACATAATGAACTGCATATTCGTTCGAACTATCAAAACACGGAAAGGCAAAATGGTAATTTCAAATCTAAAAACGAAAAGCGGTGTCTCCTAACAGAAAAGTCTGGTATCTATATGGCCAACCATTATTCACTTGTATATAGCATAATCATACTACTCTAAGTTCTATCACCAAATTTTTTAGAATCATAGGCCTCTAGTTTACCCCTTTGACATAAATTTGCATAGGTTCCCTCGACATGCTCTCTATATCAACTGCTCTCTTGGTCTCATGTATTCTAGCTGTCCACCTGGCATGCTCTATTGACAACTTCCCTTTTGGCCTCATGCATTGGAGCTGCTTACCTGGCAAGCTCAATTTATCAACTGCCCTTTTGGCCTCATGCATTCGAGTTGCCGACCTGGCACACTCTACATATCAACTGCCCTCTCGGCCTCATGCATTAGAACCTGCCAGGTGGGCAACTCGAATGCATGAGGCCAAGAGGGCAGGTGATATGTGAATATCAGTTGATTTATCAGCGATATTATTCTCTTTTTTTTTCTTTTTCTTTTTTCAAATATCATATGGAAATTTTGTTTTAATTTTTTCTGAATTAAAAAAAAAAAGAAAATATAGGCCTTTTTTAAATATATATATATATATATATATATATATATATATCGGCCAATATCTCTCCAATTTTGTCAAATATCGGCTATATATCAATAGGCCCTATCGCTGATATTTTTTTATTTTTAAAACCTTTTTTGGACCGATATTTATAATATCGGTGATATCATGGCCGATATGACCAATATCATAGTTATGCGGCCGATATATATCAGCCCTTTTAAAACCGATATATATCAATATATACGATATGTATCGACTAATATTTAAACATATAATCACAACAATACATCTCTATTAAATTTCCTAAACCTCTAATACACTTTTATTCTAATTTGCTCACGAAGAACCACCAAAATGGACGTTAGAGGAAAAATAACCCTCAAATTGTTAAATTCTCATGTGGGAAGGAAGAAAATACCTTTCTATATGACAAAAGTTGCTTTACAAGATCCCCAAAATATTATCCATTGCTTGATTTGAAGTCAAAATGGTGGTTTTTATTTAAAGACTTTCAAGAGCTAAATCTAGTGAAAATGAGGTGAAAAAGGCTTTAGATTGATATTTATGACTCTTCCAAATGGTGGAGCCACTGCAAAAAGGAAGAGGAATGAAGAAGAAGATGGGTTTTGAGAAGAACACCCTAAAAATGCACTCGGGCCTCAGAAAAGCCCAAACCTGGGCTTAGAACAGTGGGCCAAGATCTTGGCCCATACTGGGACGAGATTATCTGAATATGTACTGGCCCTTGGCCTGGTAGGTGACCAATCGTTCTCATATGGACCGATATTTATAACTTTGGGCTAGAATTGCTAGATATCACCTTGTGCTGCTGGGCCCGGCCCATTTCCATCTCTACAATGGTCTTATCCTTCTGTTTGTTTGGTGCACTGCTTATGAGTTATGATGGATGTGCTGAAAATATGAACCATCCATTTTCAACCCAAGTTCTCTCATCGATACTTCTAAGCCCTACTTGGTAAGGAAGTTGGACATCTAATAAAGTCAGGAAAGCTGAATGATCATTGGTTCACACTGGACTGGATTTGGGCTGTGTTATTAGAATTGTGTCCTTCACCCAGACCTATTTTCTAGGGTTTTTAAAATGTAAGCTTCAGAGCAACTTGGTTGTGTAAAACCCTGAGTCACATGAATCTCATCTAGGTTGAGTTTTGTCTCTCTCACTGACTTGGGATACAACAATTTTATTACATAATTATTCTTTTTCTTGAGAAATCATTGACCTCAAAAGATTAAAGAAAAAATAGCTCTGATCTTTTCAAAAAATTGTTCGCATGAGACCAAGTTGATAAAAAAATAATCAAAACCTTTTTTCAATCTTCTAACATGCTAACTAAAGAGAAATGACAGGTTCGCAATGAATAGGGCACTCAATTTGGATTTGCAATATGCAATTGACGACTAGACGGTGAGTCCCTTCTAACTTAAAAGCATTGCCACAAATTTCATTCTTCAAATATTACCGGCAATTGTTAATAGTAGGATATTTTCAAATTCTTTGGGTTATATAGGGAATTTAACGGAAAAATCTCACGGAAAATATAATATTTAAAAAATAATAAAAATAAATATAATAAATAAATAATGTGGCCGGAGTTTGAAAATATAGATGATATTTCAGAAATAAAAAATGTACATTTGGCCCAAGCGATTTTAATAAGAATTTAACGGTAAAATCTCATAATTTTAACAGGAATTTACCGTTTCTCATGATAAAAATGTCTTTTTAACGGGAATTTACCGTTAAAAACGCCAAACGCAATAAACTCCCATTTTTAACGTACAAAAGTTATTCTTTCGATATTTTCGTGATAAAAAATGACAATATCCACGATATTTGTTACGTCTGCTCAAACGTTCAACATGAAAGGACAATATCTTGCAGATGGGTTGTCTACCCAATTTCCATTTCCAAGCCCAGCCCATATACTGGCTTTAGACCTGAATTTGAGCCTAGTAACCAAACCAGACCCAGCCCATATTAAGAAGGTAGTAGTGAATTGTGAGTCCCCCATTCAAGTAGTTGATAGCAACCTATTGGATGTGTTAATATGCTATTTGATTTCACACAACTTTCTTAGGTAATCTACCATAACCTTACCAAACATTGTATGCATGGGCTCAGCATTCAAAGGGTTATCAGTCGGTCAACAGTGCTCTTTTCAAAATATTAGGATTTGAGTAGTTTTGGTCTCTCTTATTTTAAAAGGTTCATGTATATGAATTTCAGTAAAATAAAATATCTAGACCAAAATTTTAAATTATTCTTAAACCCACATTGTTCCATTGGTTTATCTGATATGGGAGATACAAGTAAGAGATAATTCAGATTTGTAAAGTCCTAACATTTTACAATAATGAAAATACTATATTTTTTTTATTATCGTGAATATTCTCACCCTATATTAAGTGAATGTTTGTAATTTTCTGATTGGAAAATGAAAATGAGACCCTTCTGTCTTCTTTCATGAAATAAGAGTTTTTTTTTTTTTTAATCAAAAACACAAAAAAAAAAATAGGACATTTTCTTTTTTCTTTCAAAGAATTCATTGCCTGTGGAGAAGGACAGGAAATTTAATAAGAAAAAGATAGATGTTTTCCTTGTTCAGTAAGACAATCCTTTATTTATTTTCAATAAAAATAAATATTTTAACACAAAAAATAAAAATGTCAGATTTTCACAGCCCTATACAAGTTCAAATTTCATATCACATAGGAGATGACATAAATCACAACTTAGCAATCTAGTTTCAATAGCTCAGTAGTCTGATTTCAGCTACCCAGTGGCCCAGTTAAGCATCTCAATAGCCCTATTCAGCAGCTCAACAGTTCCAGTCAGCAATTCATTAACTCTGTTGCAACTCAGTAGCTCAACAATTTAATAATTTATTTGAGCACTTTAGTAGCTCAGCAATTCAACACTTCAACAGCTCATCAATTAAGCAACTCAGCATTTCAGGGGCTCAGTGGTTTAGCAGTTACTATGGTTTTATTATTTTGGTTGCTATCAATAACATATACTCAATTATCAGTATTAAAAAAAATCTGATAAGCTTAATATTAGAAATTAGATGAGTTTTTTTTTTTTTTTTTTAGCCATTTGATATAGAGATTGAATAATTAATAATTGATTTAGAATTATAGAATTTTATAAATTAAAAAGATTAACAATAGAGAAATTGGAGTACTTATTTTTATGAGACAATATATTTATCAAGGATAAGGCCACATATGTTCAATCATCATAACTTTATATGGGAGTAAAAAAAAATCAATGACTTATAGAAGGGTGGCCATATAGACACTCGGGTTTTCTCCAAATAGATACCCTTTTTCAAAAATTTAGAAGAAATTATCATTTTGTCGATCAGCTTTTTAAAAAAACCTAAAACCTAATCTCATCGTCTGTACGAACAGTCAATTCATTTTAATATCGTCCGAACAAACATTTCAGGGTAAAATGCGTTCATTCGAACGGTGCCCCTTCCTCAAAACAAAAAAACTTCCACTCGTTCGTGCATCGCTGCCTCTGATAGTTTACTTGAAGGACTGGACTCTAAATAAGGAACGCCGCTGATTCCCCTGAGGAAAACGACCATAATATTTCCTTAACAAAGGAGGTAATTTCCAAGATGTGGTTTGAATGGAGTGAGGTTTGTAGTGAGTGATTCGAACTTGAATACTGATTTGGAGGAACAAAATGTGAAATCAGATACTGATTTGGAGGACCAATATGTGAAATCATATTGGAACTTGAATAATTTCTCGATTTGTCATCTCATTTGAAAGTGAGATATTTCTGATGTTCAAGTGCCGTGGTTATATGTAGGGATGTATTTTCAACTGACATTTAGAAGATCATTTTTTACTTTTCTAACAAGATCACTTACAAAAGCTAGTGTGAAAAGCTTTGAAGATCTTACGAATTTTCTTAAGAAATGAGGTAATTTCCAAGATGTGGCTTGAATGGAGTGAGGTTTGTAGTGAAAAGCTGTGAAGATCTTATGAATTTCCTTAAGAAAGGAGGTAATTTTCCAAGATGTGGTTTGAATTGAGTGAGGTTTGCAGTGATCTATTATTTGAGATGGCAGAAGTTAGTGTGAAAAGTTGTGAAATAAGAAGTTACTGATCGTTCGAACATTCTATTGGGAGCATCCGAACAATCGTCTAAGTATAAGAAGATTCGTTCGAACGATTGACTTTTAAATTGAAATGTGCGTCCGAATGACAAATCGTTCGAACGATGGACTTTTACACTCAAAAGTGCGTTCGAACGATCCGAAAATCCGAACGAACGAAAAATGAACTGACTATTCGTTCGGACGGTGCGGTCGAATAGTAGTTTTTTTTTAAAAGCTGAGGGGCAAAATGGTAAATTGCCACCCTAAAACCGAAATCGGGTGTCTGTTGGCAGGAAACCCGGGTGTTTATATGACCACCCTTTAGAGAAACCAAATTTTCAAGGACCAAAATCACAAATCAAAAATAGTAGATGATGTCTAAATTTTACTCACACAGTGTGAATTTATATTTTTCTATTCCGAAAATCTATAGTCTACATCAAATTTTAGTGAGAAACCTCTTTAAATAAGAAAACTTGAGGAATCTCCCTAAAGTTTTCGAATTAAAAAAATTTCAGAGAAACTATCTAGTGCAAATTATTTTGTCATAAATGACAACTTTATAGATGTGACATAATTATCAAGCCCATCTACCATGTTAAATAAATAGAACATTTTAATATATATATATATATATGACATAAAAAAATAAATTCATTCAAAATTGTTATCCATTTTATTTATAATTTAAAAAATGGACGATAAATATAGAAGCCTAGGGATGGGGGGTGCAACTTGGGTTGAGCTCAAGCCAAGTCAACTCAGTTTGGGTCAAGCTGTAATTAGGGTTCGAAAAAAGAGCCTGATTTAGATTCAAGCCGAGCCTTGACCTTGAATGATTAGGGCTCGTCTTAACCCAAAAGGCCGAGTTAATCTCAAAGACATGTTTATCTAATGTATATTTTATATCTTACGACTGATATTAAATAATATATTTATGATTAATTAGAACCTATCTATTCATCCTTAATTTAACCATAATCATCTAAAAATTCTCTAGTCACTCTCCATTCCAAACTCAAAGACTCATACAAGCCCTAATTTCTTATTTTTAGGACTTGAGCCAAACTTCAAATAATTTCAGCCTACAAGGGCCAATGTGAATGAGAGCCCTATATTTACAATTCAGGCCCTAAGCAGAATTGACTTAGTACTTGACCCATATGTTCAATGTCAAAATAAATTCTTTGTTATAATTGTAGATCTACATATGTATAAACTTAACTCAACTTATTAGAAAATATATTATTTATATATATTTTTTTAGAATATATATTGAGATATCTGTACTTCTTGCTTACTTTTACATTATTTCAAAAACAATGACTTGACATATTTGGATTGACTTGTACGTTACTCTGCAAATTGTGTTTTATTTCACATAATATGAAGGGTGTGAAAATCTATCATTTGCCACATTTTACAATTTTTTGATTTGTATGTATTATTTATTTTATATTTTTGTGGCTTCTTAAATGAGTTTAAATATGTTAGGATTTGGTAAATGGTCAAACTTTTTAATCATATGAGTAAATAGATTTAGGTAAATCCAAGCTAATTAGTTTTAAAGGGTATAAGTTTAGAAAAGTGAACCATTTGATAAATAAGTAATGTGATGGGGTTAGCGACCCAAATCCGAAATAGATCCCCGATGAGACTAATCCTTTTAATGAACATGAATTGGAGGTTGGTAACCCAAATTCAAACCAATTGACCCATGTAATAAATAAGTTGAATTAGACCCAGATCTAAACCCAAACCGATCCATTACCATGCATTGATGAGCAAAACTCAACTGCTAAAATCAATGTTCTAAAAACCAAACCATTGATTATACCATTTTTTGTCACGGTTTGGTCTTCTAATTATATTCAATCATTGGGTCAAATTGTTAGCATAACATCAAAAATATATGACAATGTGTTAAAGTTAAAATTAAAAAGCCAAAATTTATGTAAAATGTGAAATCACATTATAACTAACAGGACATAAGTCATAGAAAATAGAATTTGAAGAAACGAAGATGATAAACTAAAATAAATAAGAAATAAGAATAAGAACAAGGCCCGATTTATCTCTCAGGGTCGAGTCTAAGCGTTGCATTCTGAGGGACTGACCTGACCAGAAAGCCCACGATAAGCTCATGAACTTGTGATTCTAATATGTGTTTTATAGTTTATAATTAATATTAAATAATATATTATCATCAATTAAAATTTTAATCTTTTTATACTATTATACCTTATCCATTCATTTTAAGCTTAATCGTAATAATCTATACATTCTCTTTGTCACTTTCCAATTCCTAACCCAAACCATGTATTGTTCTCCTCTTCTTTCAGGAAACTAATTGCCGTACTATGAGAAATTAATTTTATTACTTAGAAATTGAAACCAATACATTTTTTAATTATTTTGGACTTTTATATGATGAGTTAATTAGAAGTGATATAAATTGAGAACATAATTGATGTGATAGATGTAATAGAATTAGTGGCTATGACCATAATTTGTACAGTGGGAAAAAATTCTAATTTATATGATAAATCCTAAAAAGTGTGTACTTAAGGGTGAAACTCAAGCGGGTTAGATAGGATGGAGTCGATTTTTTAAAAGCCAACCTTAGCCTGACCAAAATTTAATTTGGGCTCTTATCCTTCAACCCAATCCAATTCTCATACAAAAATTACTTAACTGAGCCAACTTATTTTTTGAGTCAGATCATGTGGGTCAGGTCAAGATCGTACCCAAGTTTCTCCTGTGTGCAATAAATTATAAACAACTACCACCTGAGTCTTGACCCACCCAACATGACTTGGCCCAAAAATAAGCGGATTGGGTTGAGTATATTTTATACTAAGGTTAGGTTGTTGAAGTATAAAAAATCCAAATTAAATTCAAGTTTAATTGAGTTCAGCTTTTAAAAACCCAACTCAGTCAAACCTGTCTTAATACGCATTAGGCAATATCAATACCTTAGATTTTTTTATAAATACCTTTTAGGTTATGATTTAATTAATAATTATGATGTTTATCAATAATACTTTATCTCTTTGTATTTTCTTTTTCTTTTTCCCTAAATATTAAGTTTTTGAAAGCATCATTTCTTTTAGAAATGACGAATTTTGTTTATTAGCAATTTATTTACCAGTTTTTCAGATATTAAATGTATGAAAATACTATCCATTCAAAAGTGAAGTATATTAATTTGAAATTTTATGAAAAAACCTTAAATCAATTCAAATTTGGGTTTAGAGTTAGATTAGGTCACGATGTGTTCTCAAGCTAGGTTACGTCAAGTTGGGTTACAAAATTTGCACTTTTCAATTGGGTTGAGTCAAGTCGAGTTCAGCTTGGTATGATATGGGTTGAGCTAGGTTTAGCAAAACCCGACCCAACCAAAACCAAGTTTAACCCCTAGTTGCTACTCTTAATGAACAAGTAGCACTTAATCTTATCGACTTCCGATCAAATGAATAATGGGCCCTACATAGTAAGATGTGTTGGATAGGTGATTATACAGATAGGGACTGTAAAGTATTTTTATAAGTTGAATGGGCCCAAACTCAAATTAGACCCTACCCAATTTACCCACTTAATAAATAAATTATGAGTTGAGGTTTTTTACTCAAACCCATATTAGACTTGATCCAACCCATGAGTCAAAATATCGGCCGATACATATCGTATCGGCCGATATGTATCAGTTTTTCAAAGCCGATACGATATGTAACGGTCAGTAAAAAAGGTTATCGGTCACCATATTGGCCGATATGCATAAAAATCGGTATTTAAAATTTATTTGAATTTCTTTTAGAAAAAGATAAAAACCGATACGGTTTTTTACGGTTTTGAATATCTGAGGAGAGAGAAATTTAATAAAATGGAAAAATCCGATGAGAGAGAAAATTATCGGCCAAAATATCAACCGAAGCGTATTTTGGACCCCTGATCCAACCTATTGCCATGTAGTCATTAGCAGAAATAAACTGCTAAAATCAATGTAACATCATATATATATATATATATATATAATATATATATATATATGTGTGTGTGTGTGACAATTTGTTCTACTTAAAATTAGAAAGCTAAAAATAATATAGAATGTAAAATCACATTACAAGTAATATGCAATAGGCCAATTCTAGTAATGATAAAAAAATATAATTATTGAACCAAAAAGGATGAGAAAAATTAAAATAAATATGCATGATAATAGTTCTTAGATAAACTGAACTATTTCAAGAACCGAATTGTCTTTAAGACCAGGTCAGATGGAATTTGGTCGAATTGTACAATTGTATCTATACGTACAACTTGGGTCGGGCCAAATTCAAGCCTATATGAAGAAACCAAAAACATTCAAGTTCACGTTGACCAAAGTTCAGTTCAAGCTCATGTTTTAACTAAATTTTCAGGCCCAATAAGAATCGGTCAAGATGATCCTGCTATATGCCTAAGTTTGGCACAATAGCCCAAATTTGAGAAATAACATATAAAATTATTTTTTTTTGTTAAAAATTTATATAAATATGAAACTTACATAATATAAATATGAGCTCAATAATCCCTTCATATAAATTACGAGCTTAAAATCTATCTTGGATCCTATAAATAGAATTCAGCTTTGGCTCGGCTTGACTAATTTGAGTTAACTCAAACCAAAGTCGAGCTTCAAATTGGGTTAGGGGTTTAGACTTGTCAAAATTTGATCTTACCCAACCCAACCTATTAATAGATGACTTAAACCGATTTGAAAATTTTCATAAATGGGTATACCCAACCTGAAACCAAAAGTAAATGAGTGGACCTAACTAACCTGACTATTGTCAAGTCTATATACAACACATGCAACTGTATGATGCTTACATTCATTTAAAGGATAGTCTTAGTATTTGTCTTATTAGAAAAGTCTCATTAGTTAGGTAAATGGATAAGCCTGACCCAAACCCAATCTGACTCAAATCCAAAATAGGAATAGACTTTACGGAATAGACTTAACCTATTTAACAAGAATTGAAATAGACCCAAACCCAAATAGGCCTTAACCAAATGAGACCCGACCCGAACACGACCCGTCCTGACCTGACCCGTTGCCAAGTCTATAAGGGTGGCAATTGGTCGAATCGAGTCAAGTTTGGGTTGGGTTGGCAATAATAGATTTTCTATTTGACCCAACTCAACTACACTCGAATTTTATTTTAAATCGGCCCATCTCAATCCAAATTCAATTTCTATTAAAACTTCAAAAATGAGTAAAAAATTATTTTAATAGAAAATGAGAGATCAAATGACATTCCCCTTATGTAGGGCCCTTGTGCTATGGAAATTTTGAGGCTAACTTGGGCAGAGTACGAGGCCAAAACCAATAGGTAAGCAATAAATATCTTATTTGAATATTATTTTTAAAATCCACTTGGATTTGTTTTAGGTCCAGACAGGGGTATAAATCTCGGCTGATACACATTGTATCGGTCGTACTCGGTGGATATCGGCCGAGATGGCCGATATCTCGGTTAAATATTCACCGATAACCACCGAATTCCTTTTTTTTAAAAAAAATAAAAATAAATATCTGTGTGGCTGGGCCGATATTTGCTCACATTGGCCGATATTTATACTTTTCATTTTTTTAAAAAAAATCAGCCTTCTTTTTTTTTTTTTTTAAATCCAGATTTAAAAAAAAAAAACCACCCAGATTCTAAAAAAAAACTTTGTAAGAGAAATGGTTTATATATATATATATGACTCCAAATTTGATTTTCTCAGGTCGGGTCAAGTTTGACGGTCAGGTCAAAAATCACCATTCCTACCTTAGGGCCCTTCAATTATATTTTGGACTTGGCCTCAAGTCAACCCAAAATCCAGTCTGTTTGTTAAGGTGTTGGACGGCTGAACTGTTGAATTGTCAAATTGAGATGCTGAAGTGTTGAACTGCTCAAAGTATATTAGTAAATTAGATTATATCACCATGTCAATTTGGAGCTACTAAAATACTGGAATGCTCTAAATAATGAGGAGGCACAGATTTAAAGGATGAGTAGAGGAATCCGTCTTCTAATTCGATCACAAGCATAGCCGATCTGCAGTCGGCTGGTGTGGACCAAGTGAATGATGACTCAAAAATGGCCGTCCTTGGACCTTGGCTTGGCTTTATCTTCTCTTTTCTGTCTTTTTCTTACTCCTTTCAAACTCAATTGTTTCACGCCATTTGTGAAGCCAGATTTCCATCGAATTTGCCGTCTCCAAATTCTATAACTTAAGCCGTCCCAGACCTGCAATTTTAGCACTTCACCTCCGAACATGGCATGAAATATTATGGTAATCGTCGATATATATCAGGTTTTTGAATTTGATGTGTATCGATCTATATGATAGGTATAGATTGTACAATCATGATATCGGCAATATATATCAGCAAAATATCGATTATTTAAAAAGAAATCAATATTGGACGTTGGCACAACCGATATCTCGGCCAATATTGGATTAATATCGGCTGACATTTGTGTTTTTTATTTCCAAGAATTTTTTTTAAAAAAGATTGTTTTTCTTTTTTGTTTTCATTAAAAAAATACCGGCTGATATTTAAAAAAAAAAAAAAAAGGGAAAGAGGTAGATATTGTTAGAAAAGAGAAAATTGTATTGAATATCTAAACTATTACATATATATATAGCCTCTAGCCGACCCTAGAGCTATCATAATCAGACTCAAACACTTAACTAATTATAAATCAAATACACCTCTTAATTAGAGGTAAACCCAAACTAGAATCCTAATTACATTATAATTAGGATAATCTAAATATATTTCAACGCGCCCCCGCAAGCTGAAGCATGGATGAACGTGAAGCTTGGAACATGAAGAATCGACAGGTGAACTGCAAAAGTGGTAACTGACTGGCCACGAAGATTTGTTGAAGCAGCACACTAATTGGCTGCAAAACTTGTTGAAGTGGCAGTGTTGACAGACTGCAAATATGTGTTTACGTGGCAGTGTTGATTAGCTGCAAAATGACAGGCGGCGAACACCAATGGAGGCCTGAAATAGAGAAAGAGGCTCGGACGACAGCAGTGGCCGTAAGACAATTGTCCAGCAAACAATGATCGCAATATGCGATAAATGCAGGCGACGAATAACCTGAAAAATAAGGGGATGAAGCTATTACATCGACCAATCAGATCGGAAAGGCCAGCAAATGTGAGCTGAAGCCATGAAAGGCCAGCAAATGAGGGCTGAAGCCATGAATGGTCAGCAAATGAGGGCTGAGGCCTTAAAAGGCCAGCAAATGGGGCTGTAACCATGAAAGCCCAGCAAATGAGGCTATAACCATAAAAGGCCAGCAAATGAGGCTGTAACCTTGGAAAGGGCAGCAAAATTTTGGGGACAAATCAGAGTCCTCCAAATAAACAAGTGGATGAATTCCACAACAAATGGACATTGTCCAAAACATGCCGTCTCATTTTCGAGAAACGACAAAAATAAGGTATGCTCGAATGAAGGTCAAGTTATGTCCCTTTCTTCAACTCTCCCCCTTTTTTCTTGGCACATATCGCACAGATGATGGTGAGAAGAAACATCAGAAAACATGAGAGAACGTGGTTGCATACACGGCGCCGGCAGGAACTGTGTGCAAACAACAATTTGCAAAACTTTGAAGTCTCAGATTTGATCTGAGAACAAAATCTCTAGTATCTGGCAGAGTGGTGCAAGTGCCCCGTGCCCAGTTGTCTCAAGAACTTCTTCAAGATGGACCGGCGGTTGAACAATGAAGCACCAAAGGATGGTGCAGACGGTGAAGGTGTAAGTATGCAGCAGCAAAGGTACCAGACGCAGCAACAGTGGTAGATGCGAAGCCGGCAGCAAGACCTGAGAGCAGCGGAAGAGGGGTCGATCTCTAAGCAAAGCAAACTCTCACAGATTTAGAGAGAGAGAGAGAGAGAGAGCGAATCAAGGAAATGGCCAAGTTCTCTTATGCATCCTTCTTCTCCTTTCTCAGTTGAGATCGAAATTGTGAGTGCAGCAAAATGCAAACAAGTTTTTGGAACCCTATGGTTGTAACATAGAAGCGTGCAGGCCAATGTGCCTTACAATACATGAAAGCTCTGAAGTATCATGTGAGGAGAATAAATCATACAAGCAATGTATTTGCTATTTCGACAAGGAAATTTGCCCATGCGATATGAGTTGAGTTCGAAATTGCAAATGCTGTAAGAAGATGTTCATAAGTAAGCAGCAAAGGTGCCAGACGCAGCAACAATGGTAGATGCGAAGCAGGCAGCAAGACCTAAGAGCAGCGGAAGAGGGGTCGGATCTCTGAGCAGACAAACTCTCCCCCTCTTGGTGATTGGTGGAGCAGCAAGAATAGATCTGATCTGCAAACAGATTCGAAGAGAAGAACAATGGACTGCAGCATGACTCATGAGTTGAAACAAAGCTAGATCTGGGCACGTCCAGCTTGATTTTATCACGTTGGTGAGGCTGCTGATCCTGGTGGCATCACGTCCAGCTTTTATCGCCTCCACAAACCGACTGCAGACAACAGGCTGGGAACAAACAACAGATGCAGTAGATCTGGAGGAAAGCGTCTGACATCCGACGAGCACTGCTGAAAAAACTGCAGATGTAGTGGCTGAAAAAATGCAGAGACACACCACAAAACAGGTCTGAGAACTGATCCGATCGGACAAACACACCAAACCACACAAACTGGAAACACATCAAACAGTCCAAACTGTGCAAGTAAGAACAGTCTGATGCAGATCTTGATTGACGATTGCAGGTGGGCAGAACTTTGGCTTGCACTCTTTTCGATTGAAGAAGTTCTGGATGAGGACGGAACAATGAAAGCAGTGAGTGAGTGGATGAGGACCGGCGAAGTAACAAGGGGAGGGTTGATGGAGTTCTCAGCCAGAAACTGCAACGTGTTGCAGAAATAAGCACCAAACGTCGGATCTGAACTCCACAGGAAGATGCAATGACGGTCGACTGGCTGATCTGATTATTTCAGATCTGAGAGCAGAGAAGGTCATTGCTTGGGGTGAAGAGACTGCAGATCTGAAAAGGCTGCTGAAGCCAGAGGTGGTGGAAGTCTCCACAGATCCGCATGTTCTGAGAGCAGAGAGCAGAGAACCTCAACTGGTAGAGAGACGTCGTAAATAACTGAGCAGTGAACAACAATCATAGAGAAGACGCAGCGGTGACGATAAATCTTTGCTTTGACAGTGGAAGGGGACGCTTTCTCGTTATCAGAATCGGAAGAGGATGAAGAATGGTGAAGCTTCTCCACAATCTGATCCAGCAACGAGGCAACAACAAAGAACAGAGCACTGCAGCGATTGGCTGCAGATCTGCTAATGGCGAGAACGCATGAGTGAAACAAAGGCGACGAGAGAGGCTGATCTGGTAAATGCCAAATCTCTCAGCAAAAATGCCCAAATCTGGGCTGGTTAAAGGATCTGAAATATGTGTTGTACAAAAGGCCACTAAATCAGAAGACAGTGTTTACAGACACGCCCAAATCTGAGATTGAAACAGATCGAAAAATCTAGGCGAGAACATCGAGATCTGATTCTCAGATCAGAGGGATCTGAGATGCAAAAGAGAAACCAACGAGGTGCTGGGGATGAAAAGTGATTGTATGGTTGTCAAAAGGAAAACATTGTAGCGAGATTCTGTTGTAAGAAAGACTAGGGACACCCTCCTTGAGAGATGAGAGATGAGAAGATCTTGGTGTATGTGGACGAAATCTGTTGTGGCAGTAGACAAGCGAAGAAGGCAGCAGAGGAGCAGAAAGGCAGTGTGTGGCACTAGGTTCTGAGATGCAGAGGCTTCGAATCACAAGATAAACCGAGACTTAAACAGCAAGAGGCTGCGGAGACAAATCTGAACAATAGGACGAGATCTGGGCGTGGCCGAATGATAGAAGCAATAGGCAGGAGAGAAAGGTTGCAGGAGAGCCAACATTCAAAGATGCAAAGAGATCCGGTGATATTTGCAGAAGCGGTGAGTGTATGCATTTGTAACTCAACCAATGTGCACGAGATCTAGATCTCGTCCAAAGGGGTAGTGGCAAACAGATCAGATAATGGACGTGGCTGGCTATCTGCTCAGATCCGTACGTCGCCTGTGGAGGTAAAACGGAGGCAGCGGAACCCAGACGATACAGGCAGCAAGCAATTGCAAGGCCCGATCTGGGCGATTGTGGTAGATCAGAAGCAAGTGATAAAAGTCCCCTCCCTCTGCCAACGAGATTCCTCAGGCAGAGGGAGAGAAGAGAAACCCACGTGAAGTTGACTCTAGATCATTGCTCGCTCTGATACCATGTTAGAAAAGAGAAAATTGTATTGAATATCTAAACTATTACATGTATATTTAGCCTCTAGCTGACCCTAGGGCTATCATAATCAGACTCAAACACTTAACTAATTATAAATCAAATACACCTCTTAATTAGAGGTAAACCCAAACTAGAATCCTAATTACATTATAATTAGGATAATCTAAATATATTTCAACAGATATCACCGAGATATCATCATATCGGGTAGAAATATCAGCATCGCCTCCAACAACCCTTCAATTATATTTAATTAATAAATAAGAAAGGGTGCCCATTTAGACGCGTTTCTTTCACTAGACATGGGAATTCAAATTTTCGTGTGAAATTTCTTTATTGCCCTCTGCTTTTTTTAAAAACAATGATTTTTCCACATTGTTCGAATGTTCATTTAGAACATTCTTCTTACATTCGAACGGTCAGACTTGTTGAATGTTTATTTCAAAGTAAAAGTCCATCGTCTGAAAGTTGTTTATAAGTTATATAAGATCGTCGAACGTTCCTAATATACCGTTCGAACGATCTTAAGTGAGAAAGAGGTTAAGTGCGAACGATCCATTTTATTTCTCATTTACCTTTCATTTAAACGATCCCAAGCTCTCATTTCCCCAATCCTCTCCCCCAAACGTTCGACGTTGCCCCCTCTCCCAAACGTTCGACCTTGCCATCTCCCTCATTTCCCCTTTCCTTTTTCCTATGTTTGACCTTTCCCTCTTTTTTTAAAAAAAAAAAAAAATAATTTTTCCACACCGTCCGAACATTCATTTAGAATATTCTTCGTGCGTTCGGACGGTCGAACCGGTCAGATATTTATTTCAATGTAAAAGTCCATCGTCCGAAAGTTGTTTATAAGTTATATAAGATCGTTTGAACGTTCCTAATAGACCGTTCGAACGATCTTAACTAAGAAAGAGGTTAAGTTCGAAAGAACCATTTTAGTTCTCATTTCCCCTTCATTTGAACGATCGCAATCTCTCATTTCCCCTATCATCTCCCCCAAACGTTTGACCTTGCCCTTTCTCCCAACCGTTCGACTTGCTCTCTCCCTCATTTCCCCTTTCCTTTTTTCCCTCGTTCAACCTTGCATTTTCTCCCAACCGTTCGACCTTGCTCTCTCCCTCATTTCCCTTTCCTTTTTCCTTCGTTCGACCTTGCCCTCTGTTTTTTTTTTTTTTTTAAACTAGGATTTTATCTGTAATAGCCCGGATTTTTAAATCGAGAAATATATTGGCTATTATTTATTTTAATTGTTGAAATTAAGAATTTTGATGAAATGGATGGTAGATAGATCAAAATTGGGCAATGGCCCAAGTATGGTCCAATGGACCATGAATTGGATTATTTCCAATTAAATTGGGTCAATGATGGTCAATTGGGTCAAATGCCCAATTGGGACCAAATGGGTCAAATGGATTGAGCATTAGGGCAAATGGGTAAGAGATGTAACTAATTGGGTCATGGACCCAATTGTGATCAAAGGCATGGGGTCCATCTTAATTGCAAGTGTAGGAGTGGAAACCCAAGTGGCATAGCCAAGTGGGGCCCAACTCCACCTCACTTGGTGAGGTGGTGTGGGCCAAGACACATGTGAGGCCGACCACCAAGGTTGGTCAACCATGGTTAAGTCAAAGATAAATTAAAGAGGATTAAATGTAGTAAGTGGAATTAAATTATTTAATTGAAATGACCTAAGTTAGATATAAATTCAAATGATTGAGTTGGGAAATGAGTTACATTACATGGAGTTAGTCAAATGGAGAGTGAGTCACCTAAAAGATCAAAAGATGAAGTGAGTCAAGTGGGTGGTTTCATCTCATTGAAACCATTCCATCAAAACCGTTGGGGGGTGGTGTATGCCATGTGGAGGGCATGCACCCCGTTGGCTACACAAGGATGCTTAAGTGGAGACCATGCATTGGGCAAAAAAGAGGTGGTGGTTTCATCTCATGGAAACCACTAAACCACCCAAGGAAAGTAAACCAAAACTGTTGGGCATAAGGGGTCGTATGTGCCATGTGGAGGGCATGCACCCCCCTTGGCTAGATAAGGAGCTTAAAGGAAGGACATGCTAGACCATGCATTGGTCAAAAGAGATGGTGGTGGTTTCATCTCATGGAAACCACCCAAACCACCAAAGAAACCATGCCAAAACCATTGGGCAAAGAGTGGTGTGTGCCATGTGGAGGGCATGCACCCTCTTGTTTGGTCAATGGCTCATGGGGAAGACTCCACATTGATGAGGGTGGAGTCTAACCCAAGCAAACCCTAGACAAGAGGGAAAAAAGGCTTTTGAATCTCTTTCCATCTCACCTCACTATCTCCCTCTCCCTCTCTTGGCCGACCATCACTCTAAGAGAAAGAAGAAAAATACTTAGAGAAAATTTGGATCTCAAGCTTGGTCGACCCTTACACTAAGACAAAGAAACACTTGGTATCTTCCATTCTCTCCTCCTCTCCCTCTCTCAAACCTCTTTGGCCGAACCCTCTCTTTGGGTTTTCATCTCAAGACGTTAACACACTCTTGGCCAAAGATCAAGGAGCAAGAAAGAAGAAAGACTAAGGAGAAGATCGGTGGAGCAAGAAAGAGCGAAGGAAACCGAAGGAGTCGAGGAATCGGTAAGTTTCATTCGACAAGGTTTTATTAATTTGAAGAGGTTAAAGGAACCTCCCATTTTTGGATTGGAAAGTTGGCCAAAAATGTTATGGGCCATGGATTTAAAATCCATCCAAGAAATGAGATAGAACATGGACAAACCCTAATGGGTAAGATAGGCTATGTAAATGATGGAATATTAAGGACACTATGTATATATGGTTTATGTATGTATGCATGGCTAAAAGGGTTAAGGATCATGGTTCGGCCATGCCTAATTGTTATGGATATATGGAAATGACCTCATGCATGTCTAAGATAAAGTATATGATCAAGATCATGGTTTGGCCCTTACATGGCCAAACCCTAGCTTCTTATGTATATGGATCATGAGAACTAAAAAGGATTTGGATGAGATTCGGCCATGATGTATGGCCGAACCCTATCAAAGGATATGATCATGGTTATATGATTTTTAAGAGAAGGTGATAAACCATAGGGTTCGGCCATGTTGTATGGCCGAACCCCATGGAAGGGTATTAATGGTTTTAAAAGGTTTTAAATGATGTATGTTAATGATGTTTAAAGAGTTTTAAAGGAGGGAAATAATGGAGTAATGTTAATCATTTTAAATGGTCCCAAAGGTTGTAAATGGTGAAGAACCATGGACCATGGGGTCAGCCATGTTGTATGGCCGAACCCCATGGAGACATGTTGATGGACTTAGATGTTTTTGGACCATGAAGATGATGGGGGAATGTTGGTAATTTTAATAGGTTTTAAATGTGGTAAATGATGATCTAAATGTATGATTAAACCCCCCCCCCCCCCCCCCTTGGAGGGACTTGGGTTATGGATCTAATATGGTTGATGATTTAAGAAAAAAAAGGAAAAATGACATCATGGGTTCGGCCATGTTGTATAGCCAAACCCCATACCTATTTTATGGACATTATGGATCTATGCATGTATGTTTAAAATGAATGGATTATCAAGCTAAGGAATTGAGGTATTTGTTAGGGATTTGTTAGGGTTTTATGTCATGATTAATGAATCATTTATGGATCCATGTTTATGGAGTTATGGACATAAGTATGTATAAATAAAAGGAGTGTTTAGCCATGGAAAAGAATGATGGCTAAGATGGAAAAATGGTGGAAATGAAAGGACCATGGGTTCGGCCATGGTGTATGGCCAAACCCCATGGGGAATGTTTGTGGACTTAGGGTCTTTTAAATGATTTAACTTATGTGATTGGATTAATGAATCAAAGGATGGCTGATCTTGGACCCACATGATTAAAATGATCTAAGGATTAAAAAGGGACCCAAAAACCAATTGGATGAGGTTCGGCCATGTTATGTGGCCGAAGCCCACTAAGGCATGTATTATGGACTTAAACATGGTTGGAACATTGGTTTGATTTGTTGATGTATAATAAGGTAACGGGATCTCGCAAGCGGTGCGCGATCGGTGATCGATCTTTAGACGGAAAACCCAAGGACCCGGTATTTAGACATTGATAGGATTCTTATCTCATTGAAAGCCATGGATTATAAGTATGTGAATGTTTTACTTCAATTATTTTGGGTATCAAATGGTATGTGTCATACCCCAGCCCAATTTAGGGGCTAATTATGATTAATTAAATAATTTTTATCCATTAATTATGAATTATTTTCCTCTAATCTAAAGAGTATCAAATAAGTTCTTCAACGGATTTGAGTTTGACTCGATCTGAATTCGATAACTCTTTTAATTAAATTTTAAAGGTATATGGACAAGTTATGAATATAATAATAATATTGTTTTAAGCTTAAACCTTGGCTGCTATAGAAACTCAGTCATTTGACTTAGTTTAAACTTCAAATTTTAGATTATGCATTATTTTTAAATTCCGGACCTAATGACATGGCAATCTCATTATAATTTCGCTAATTTATTTTACCCCTAAATTTTAAAGTGGTAAAACCCCAATTTGATAGGGTAGATGAAGTCCTAAAAATATATAAAGAGAGTCAGTACTCAATCTGTATTATAACTAAACTGTCTATTTCTTTACACTCTAAAATAGTAAGTTTTTGATATTTACTTTAAGCCATGAAATATGAGCCGTTGAATATTCTTTCACTTCGAAAATGTGTTTTTGACTTCAAAACACTTTGAAACTTTATAATGTTTTTATCGGACAAATTTACTCTATCGAACTATAAGGTTGGATACTTTAAAAGAGAATCTTGAAGATTAGGAGATCTTTTTAAAACGGTGATTTTTAGCAAAAACACTGGGTTTTTGAGATAGATTTCACTCCAAATTTTAATATCATACTTAGTTTTTAACACCTGACCTACTGAACAAATAGTATCAATTTAGTGAGACCCTGAAATACCTAGAAAAAAGAAAGAACATAGATGTAAATAGTAAAAATAATAAACTAATATTATATTATAAAATAATAATAGAAAAAAATGTAAGATAAGTTCCAAAGCTACGGTTGTAGCTTATAGTTGTGCTGGACGGTTACAACACCATTAAATGCCTATGTTAGTGGGAGGTAGTTGTAATAATAATTACAATATATATAATAATAAATGCATGGTTATCTAAATCCTATGAAGCTAATGAATAGCTTAGGCAACGTGTATAGTTAAAAAATTCATACAGTTGCTTATAAATTAGAGTAATGGGAAAGGAAGCAAGAAGGTAAAAAGGAAGAAAAAAAAACCCTTAAAGTCTTTCTGCTGTTTCGTTCTCTCTCCCTCTTTCAAAACATCAAACACTTTGTCTCCTATTTTTCTTTTCTTTCCTCTTCTTTCTCTTGTTTTGGCCATACCAGCAGTAGCCGAATTTTGCACTCAAGCAGCCGAACGTTCAGGTTTCCCGCGTTCTTTCAAGGGTTTTCAAATTTAGTCAATCTTATACGGAATTTTGCATCCAAGGTATCAAAATAATTCTATTCTTATTTTTATTAACTCCAGAGTAAGTTAGGAGTAGAATAACTTAGTATTGAGGTTCAAAAAATGAGATCTTTTTTAAATGGAGGAAAAATAGATTTTCTCTTAAAATTTAAATTTCACCATCAAGATTTGTATTATTTTATATTCAAAATATAGTTTTCGACCCTAAGTAAAATCAGGGAAAAAATTAACCCCAACTGACTATTGTGTGTTTATTTTTCGCCTTGTGTGTTTAAATTCCTGTACTGTACCCTCTGGGCCAAATTCTCAATCGTTTTCATGGTCTTTCTTCCAGAAGACAATACGAGAATATGCCACTGAGTACTTTTATTTACTTTACTATCTCTATACCCTCTGGGCCTCTCATAATACGTCTCCATGGTCCTTCCTCCAGAAGGCAATACGAGAGAAGGCACTGAGTACTTTACATTTTTCATTTTATTTTAATGTTTTAGATGGCTGACAACTAACTTTCTGACATAATTTAAACGAACAGGAAAAACCTAGGTGACTCATTACACATATCATGTTTTTTTGGAAAATAGCACGGGGCTTGGGAAATTATTATGTGTATATACTGATAAATAGAAAATTTATACATTTTACTCTATCTTACAGATTTTCTGTGAAAAACTCAACCGGAGAAGGTGAGAAGACTCGAACCAACACTTGTATTGTGTTATATGTTAAACCCACTAACACCAGACTGAAATGGGACCCGTGGTTAATTAAAGATGGAAAAGGCTATATACGTCCAGAATACGAGACCTGACACTGCCTACATGTAAGGAATGTAAATGTTCTAACTGTTTAGAACGTAGGCGTTAAAATAGTGTCGGGGAGTCGAGGACTTGTAGCTTCTAATGCAGTATGGACCCATGGAGTGTCTGGGAATTGCCGGGTAAAAACTGGGTGAAGGCATTCGTATTATTAAATCCAGTTTTATATATTTGTGTGATATTGATTATTTTATTGATTTCTTGTATTGGTATTGGATACACCAAATGATAAGGCTTAAATATAGTGGTTCTTTCAGAATAAGTCCCTGTGTAAGTAGGGCACTGGAAATCATGCATTACCATGCATTTGACATTTGCATGTGATAATTATGTTCATAAGTTAAATCTGTGGAAGATAATAAATTTGTAAAGTTTATATTTGCCGTTTGGCTATAATTGCTGAAATTAGCTGAACACCGTTTGCGAATCGTTGGGTTGGATGTGTTAGTAGGCTGTGGTCGATCGCTATCAACCGTTGGTGTTGGATGGTCAAGTAGACCGGGTCGTGGAGACCTTATGCACTTGCAAGTTGCTGTGCTATTTTCGTGGAGGAATTAATATTAGTTCTGATTGGAACTTCAAATGGGGGCTGACCCGGTGTTGTTAACATGGCTGGGGACCGACCCCGGTGTTAACAATATGTACAACCTGAATAAAAACCTTAGAAGATGATCTTAGGGTGAAAATGGGATATGTTAATAACATGCATTTCTAATTCTGAGGCATACATTGCTTATCTATTGTTGCATTACAATCGTGAGAGTTTATGGTGAGTTCTCCCCACTGGGATGTTGCTCACGTCCCTTACAATGCAGGATATGAACCAGAGAATGAATTGGAGGGACCAATGGTGCCTCGTTAGGAGTCGGAACTTGGGAATTGTCTGTGGGTCCTGCACGAGGAAACTAAGCGTACCTTTGGCTATTTTGTGAGTTTTTATTATAAATATGCCTCATGTAGCATAAGAAACTTATGTCTATAAGATTTAATGTCGTATACATTATATCCGCTATGTTTTCGTTCGTAACACTGATGAGATGAATGAAAATATTCGTTGTGTGATACGGGTTTGTATATGAGGACATATGGTATGTGTTTGAGTCCATTTTTTGAAGAGCACGTGTGACATTTTCTATGACCGGGTTTTGGTAAACTTGAAGATTCAGCCCAGTTATGACGTTGGGTGATTAAAGTTTATTGTTGAAAAAAAAAATTAGTCGCGTTTCGGGCCCACATTTGGGTTTGGGGCGTGACAGTATGACTTGATGATGGGATTTTAATGCTACGATTTGTATTATTACATAGCATGTTTGCACTTGCATTTCATACATGGCATGGGAGGGATCATTTGAAAGGAGTCCACGCTCCATTCGGTTTACCGATAAAGCAACCGTGGAGAGGAATCCACACTGATTCCTATGGATTGTATGATTGTGATTTGTAACCTGTGATCCACACTCCGTCAGGGCGTCTGTAAGGCATTTGTGGGGATACATTGATGTGCATTATCCATCCAGGGGGATACTATGAGATTGTGATTCCTTGATGAGAGTTTTCCATCAAGAGGGATATTGTATGATTGTGATTTGTAATCGGAAATCCACACTCCGTCGGGGCGTCAGTAAGGCATTTGTGGGGGTACCTTGATGTGCATTTTCCATCAAGAGGGACATTATGTAATGATGATATGGATGATGGGTGGGACTCATGGCATATGACACCCATGGCATGGCATTTACTTGCATGGCTTTAATATACTTATATCTATGTGCTTTGTTTATACTAATCCAGGTGTTGACCCTACTTGAAATACCTATTGGGCGCGTTGTCTAACGCCCTACTTCTATCTTAGACGATGACGCAGGAAATGGAGGAAGTGAAGGACGTGACCGGAGTCAAGCTCAGGAGCTTGGAGGAGCTAGTCTTATTTACTTAAGTTTTATTTATGGAAATGTAATTTGAGTAACTAGTTTGTCGGACTGTAATAATTTAGATTACTTGTTATGGTTTGGACTTTATTTTTGGACATTCTGAGTTAAGGTATTTATTAATTATGTGATGTACTTCCTCGCTATTTAATAATCGGTAGGATAGACTCTATTATAATTTCGCATTAACTTTACATTCCGCATCCTCTGTATAAGCTGAAACTACAGGGTCAGCTCTTTAATCTCTAATGGCATCTAGTCCCTGCCTGCTTCTCATTCTTCTGGTATGCACCTTGAGATTTGGAGATTAATCATTAGCATCCATCTTCCTATGTATGACACTGAACATCAGATTATCTAGACCCAAACTCTTATGGTATTTTCTACCTATCTTTTGCGATTCCTAGACAGCCTAGCTCCTTGCCGGATTTGATAGACACATTTTGGTTAAGTGGGAACATATATAGACACTGTTATTAGCTGATTCTACTTCATTAATGGTCTCAAAACCAAGAAGTTTATGCATGATATCGAGATCCCGGTTGATATTGTGTGTCATCTCTGCAAGTCCGAGTATGAAACAAAATCACACCTCCTCCATTACCCTTTTGTCACTAAGGTCTGGGACCTTTTGCTAGAAAAATTGGGAGTTGTCCTCACTAGTGATGACATTATATGTCAGGCTAACAAGATCATCTCTGCTTGTTCTGCAAGGCTTCATCGTTTTGCTTCTAAACTAGCCATCCCTGCCCTCATTTGGCACTATTGGATTACGAGAAATGCTTGTGTTTTCTTACATCAAAAATGCAATCAGTTGTTGACTTTCTTCACCATTTACAGGGATATCCACCAGCACTTTTTCTTCCTCCTACCCAATGACGATCTGAAAAGTGTTTAGAACAATTTCTCTGCCCAATGGAACCTGCCTCCTCCTTCCTTTACTCCTCTGAACCCACCAGATCCTTCTAAAGTTCCTCATCAATCTGGCTATGCCAAATGCTTGTTGTTTCACCACCTCCACCTGGAAAACACAATTTTTCTAGCTGTTATTTATCTTGGGCACCATAGCAACATGGTGGGAAAATGTTTGCTTCATATCACTAGCGTGAATGATCTGGTAGGTATTTCTATTGGCATACAGAGTTCTTTGAAAGCCTTGTTGGAGAAAGACTTATTTGTTGCCAGAATTCTTGCAAGCGACATTGTGATTACTAGTTCTTGGAAGTGGGCTGCTACAAACTTAAGCTCCTGTATTCTGCACGCTGCCTCCTGCAAGCTCTTAGATCGCCTTAATTGCTCAAACAACACTATCGCTGCTTTTCCTAAGGATCTTTTGGTCTTGTTCTCTGTTTTCTCCAACGTCAATTATGAGCTTGATTCGCTGGGAGTGTTATTTCTTCCTTCTTTGGAGTAATCACTTCTTGCTCTACTTTGGGCGTCCATTTCTGTTTTGGTTTCTATTTAGCGTGCGTTGTGTTTGTGCCTCTTTTCCCCGAGTTGGGGTGTGGGTAGCCCTGTTTTGGCCCCTGTTTTTTGTATCGCTGTCTGGCCCGGGCTTTGCTTTAGTTATTTTTATTTTGGACTTTTACCCCTTTGAGTGATTAATATACTTACGCTTCATTCAATAATAAAAAAAAAAAAGAAGAAGTAGACATCTAATTTATCCTCAGGCTGATTCATTTCATTGTTCAAGTCATTCAATGATAACAAATCGATTATCCATTGTGAATGGATCTGATCCAAGAATAACTTCTCCATTGACCTCATTTTGTACGCACAAGGTAAGCCCATTAACACTATAAATTCTTCTGTACAAGTGAAGACAAATGAATTATCTCTTGTTGAGCATGGGAAAATGACTATTTTACCCCTTATTTCTGGACCAATTAGCCCTCATTTATATATTTATTAGGTGTATTTAATGTTGTTTTCTAGTTTTGTAGGAAAAATGGAAAATTCAGAAAATCAGCAGAAAATCGAGAGAAATTGTAAGTTCTGTGCAGAAATCAGGAAGTCTAGAATTTTTAATAATTATTTTGCCACATTTTAGGAATTTTATTATAAATTGAATAATCCAAATCCAATCATGAGAATTTGGATTATTTCAATACATTATAAAATTTTATAATTGGTGAAATAATTATTTGAAATTCTCCAGAAAAGAGCAAGTCTAGAAAGCCCGGTGAAGACTGAAGCATGAACTTGAAGATTGAATCCCATTTCACATTCGGCCAAGTTACACAATGGGCCAAGCCACAGGCCAAAATCCACAGTTCATTAAGTTCACAAGCCTAAGTGCCAGAGTCCAACTCACAAAAGCCCATGCACACATGAAACCCAAGATCCATGCTTTAGAAGGGGTCGAAAATCCAATTTTTTTTTCTCTCTCTTTAAAATTCTTTTTTTCGAAAATCTTGGTAACTTTTTTTTTTGATAAAAAATCATTTTAAATAATAAAAAAGGTTGTTTTAAAAAAAATTAAAAACATAAATATCAGCTGAGATATCCACCAGGCCCGCTACAGATATTTGTTTTTTTTCTTAAAAAAGAAAAAAGAAAACGATCCATTTCTTTTTTCTCTAGCCGATACCATGCGTATCGACCAAGATATTTCGGTCGTCGAAGCGTATCAGTCGAGATTTATACCCCTGGCTTAAAGCCCAAAGTCATGGCTCATTCCAAAATCCCATAATGGGCCAAACTCAATTCCAAATAGCACCATGCAGCAATACCAAAACTTCTATCCGTAACTCCAAGGGGTTATCCCAATTGGTTTGGGAGCAAGATCTATAGACGGAGGTCTTGGGTTCAAAGCATGGGAGCCCCAATGAAGGGCCAATTCCCATGGAAATATGTATACAGTAAGGTCCCATCGACTTACCCGGTGTGTGCGAATAAGGGAGTTTTCACACACCCAGGAGGACTAGTTGGGTGCGACGCTTGGACACCTCCGGACCTTAAAAAAAAAAAAATTCCATCCATAACTCCCAATTCCCACAAGTCTCCATGCGCATAACACAACCCCTTTGTACGGCCAACACTAAAAACCCTAATGTATGTTTGCACAAAAACCTATCTTAATCTCTCCATGCGCCTTCACCTATTTCAAGTCTCCACATCCATATTTCACTTCCAAACTTAGAACACACGACACTCCAACCTTGCAAGCCCTAACCATCCCTCTCTAGTTACCTAGCTTACCTTGTCTCTCTAATTAGTTGCTTAAATCCTAGCCATTCATTTTACTCTAACACATCTTGGCTCTCCATTCCAACCCAAAAACCTATAAATAGATGCTATGGGATAGATGTAAAATTTGAATTGGACTCTGAAAATCAAAGGACCAGACGTGGAAACCAAGGAAGAAAAGAAAATAGAGGAAAAATCGTGTGCAGCAAAAGGGTTCTTAGGTCTGATTTTATGTTATTCAATTTATTTCCTTTAATTTTTTTACTCCAACCCTAAATCCTAAACCCTAATTAGATCTAGGTTATACTTAGGCTATTTTTAGATTTCTTAATTAATTCCACCGTTAAATGTACTAAATGATTTTATTCCAAATATTAGGATTAGTTTATATTTTTTTAATATTTTTATGGATATATTTTTCATAATTCCCTTGGGTTCGACCTCGCACTCAATCGCTATACTATTTAATAGTTCGTACGTTTACGAGTATAAATGTAAAATTTGCACAACATCTCTAACCATAGTATATTGTTTGTAGCTCGTTCAATGCAAAATGGGATAAGTTACTATATACTTCATCAAAGAAAGGAATAGAAACATATGAGCAATCATTTTCAAACTAATTTTCAATGGCATTGCATATTTTTTTTTGAACAACATCAAGGTCACTAGTTGATGCATCTATTTAATTTTTCAATACAGCATGTGCACCTTCTACCCTCAAAGTAGCTCGATTTTGAAAATGTAAACACCAGCCTATTTATGCCTTGACGAATTGTTTTCTATAAGGGATCCACGTGCTTGTTAAATAGTTTACTGCCTCTGAATCATCTCTAAAATTTTGTTTGAAGACCTCAAATGCTCCATAAAATGCTCATTCGAATGGCGACTCAACCAATGCATTCCACTCGGATATAAATGCATTCCATACTTCGACTTTTTGAAAGAGAAGTTTACAACGAGTAAGAATATTTTTATTGATGTACCAGATACACAATATATGCACAGTATTAGAGAACTCTGAATCAATCGCATTCGTTAACACTAAATCTCTATCAGTCACAAAAACTGGACGTTCATGATCAACTCCTAAAATATTTTTGAACATCTGTAATGCCCATACATAATCTTCTAATTTCTCATTTCTTATAAAAGCAAAGCATGGGAAAAAATTAAGATTAAAACTTCTGACACCAACGATATTAAACAAATGACATATGATATATGTTTGTTTTGTATGTGCAATCCATCAGAAAGACATTATGATAGCTCTTAGTAAGCATAACTAACAATGGCTGTGCAGAGAAAAGATGGGACAAATGACATTCATTGTCATAGTCAAGCCAGTAATGGAAGCTACCTTTTTGAAGATCTTCTATCAAAACTTGAATTGAAATACGACCTCTTAGTTGCTCTTTCCGAATCGTATACAAAAAATTGTAAAAATCAGTCGATGTTACTGTCACACCTCGCCTTTCCAACACCTAAACGGGGAGTGATCTGACTATATAATCTAAAATAAACTACTCATCTAACGGATCTTACATCATAAACCCATGGCTATTTTTTTTTCAAACAAATACATAAACATTTACAAGCCATCAAATTCTTAAAGCCCACATCCTAAGAAGTTATATAAAAATCATAAACATCGATCCACATAACTTAAGAGGATAAAATAATCTAACACATGAATAATCTAAACTCACCAGATTGCTCACATTCTCAAACCAACCAAAACAAATAACGTCCTAAAATTTACCCAACACTTAAATTTATCATTCAAGTCTCAATAAACCAAATACATGAAATAACAAATTCTCTAAAGTGTCTCAAATCAATATAAAAATCCTAAATAAATCTAAGTGTTCAATCTTCCTACAAATTATTCTAATTATTCTAATTATTCTCCAAATTAGTTCCTTGTCCTCTAAGCTTGATTCTGATCTTCATCAAGACTCAAATCCAAAGGATTACCTGCAATGTAAGGGATGAACTTCATGCCTAGTGATGAGTACATACATAATACATCTATCACAATACCTATTTTCAGAATAATCAAGCATAATAAATTCACATTAATAATTTAATCATACTTTATGTCCAATGCCAATGCACAATGCTCAATGCACTACAAACTACTAATACCATCCTACTATCCCTTGGTGGACTTCCCAATGTACCGAGGATCACACAACCTTCCACCAAAGTGGTCTTCCCGATGAATCGAGGATAACTAACCTACCACCAAGAAATAACCTTCGTGATTAGTCATGGATAATTAAACTACCCTTGTCGTGGTCATCCCGGACGAAGATCACTCAGCTACCACCAATTGGCCATCTTGACAGAGTCGAGGATAACACAGCTACCACTGGAGTAGCCATCTTGAGCCAAGGGTCACTAAACCTACTACTTAGTGCACTAAGTGGCCATCATGACAAATCACGAATAACACTCCCATGCCCAAACTCATGAATATGAGAATGTCATGTTCAATGCCAAGTCTACCATGCATTATTTCTACCAACTTATCAACATGCTCAATTTTCCTATAATATAACATAGATTTCTATTATCATGCTATAATTTCCATCAACATGTCATTGTTATCCACAACATAACATGATCAACACTATATCAAGTAAACACACTAAAGTCTCCAACACATGCTATATAAATGGCAAAATTATTCTAAGCATGATTTACAACATCCTCGCCCATTTCATTATTCATCTCATCATCATAGCAAACATAAATTTACAATTAAAGCAATAACATGCCACATCTTTGCTAAATCATTATTGTTGGCTTAAAAGTTAAATCTGCCTCCCCTGAGTCAGACTGAGTTGTCAATTCCGTGACTGTGTCCGACTGAGTCATGAGTTGTCAATTTGTGTGACTTATTGTGACCTTTTTCGAGTGTCAAGACCGTGCCTCTGGAAGACCTATATAGTCAAATCAAGTTTGAAGTTCCAGAAGACACGTCATTTGGAATGTACTGCACCGAAATCGGAAGAACTTCATGAATGTCAACCAACACAGGTATTTAGACCTTAGGAATGACTTAGAAGACCTAGAATTACCATTTGGACAAACCTTAGAATCCATAACTTAGAATTTGGTTGGACTAATTTGGATTTCTTAGGTTAGGTGAATTTTGCTCTATTTTGGGCAAGTTCTTTCTTCCATCAAATGTTCCCAAGTATTAGTAAAATTTTAATGATTTGATGGAGCACTAAAAGAGCTTTTCAAAAAGTCCAAGAACACCCAATTTGGAAATGTATAGCTCAACTTATGAGCATTTCAATGAAAGGGTACAAAACATATCAAAACAATTTTGTCATATACCCTCACTTTGAGAGATTATTTGAGATATCAAATGGACCTCAAATTCAACCAAATTTAGTGAGTAGATAGATCTCTCAATGAGCTTTCCAACGAACCCAAGAACTCCCAAAACCGAGTTCGGAAACCCAAGTTATGGTCATTTTAGTGGAGGTGTACAAAACTGCCGAGTTTCAGTCGGCTGAATTTATGTTTCAGTCGACTGAAAATGTTTTAGTCGACTAAATCTTTATTTCAGTCGGCTGAATTATGCTCAGATGTTTTAACGGTCATTTCTGGGCATTTCAATCGGCTGAATTCATGTTTCAGTTGACTGAATGTTCTGCAGATTCGTCTTTTCAGCCTCAAGCGAGTTTCAGTCGGCTGAATTTATGTTTCAGTCGACTGAAAATATTTCAGTCGACTTAATCTTTATTTCAGTCGGCTGAATTATGCTCAGATGTTTCAACGGTCATTTCTGAGCATTTCAGTCGACTAAATCTTATGTTCAGTCGACTGAAATCGCAACGGGAAGTTTTTTAACGGCTCTATTCTTGTGATTTTGACTTCCAACGGCCATATTTTCAAGAGGGCTTTAAATGTATGACCTTAGGGCATTCCAAAGTTTGATTCTTGATGAGAAAAATCTTCTCTAACATTCTCCAAGACTCCCAATCATTTCAAGAGCACTAAATCTCCATATTTAGATTACCAAAGTTCTTGAGCTCCATCTCATTCACACTCAAAGCTCTCATAGGCATATCTTGAACATCTTAGGCTCACTCTTGAGTGTTTATTTAAGAGAACCTTTAGGGATAGATTGTTCTCATAGGAAAACCATTTATCTTCCCTAAACCTCTTCTCCTAATCTTTGGTTTGATATTCAACGGAGCATCTACTTATCACCAAGGAGCATAGCAAGGAGAAGGACATTCAAGAGCACGCCGAAGTTACTTCAAGCAACTCGAGGCTAGTGTTCTTGGTATTTCTCAAAAACTATTCTTTCCATTATTTATTGAGAAAATTGTAAAGGGTTGGTGTAACCCTTGTGGCATCTCAAGAGAAGTGTTCTCTTGTGTGTCATCGGTCAAATCTTCACCAGTGAAAAATATTAAGTGTTGTAAAGGTTTGATCTCCACCCGTTAAGGAGATCAAGGGTTGTAATAGGTTTCTTCTCCACCCATGAAGGAGAAAGTTAGTGGAATCCTCAAGTGGTGTACTTGAGGCGTGGATGTAGGCAAGGTTACCGAACCACGTAAAAATCCTTGTGTTAAGATTTTTCATTTCTTCTCACCTCCTCACTTTACTTTGTGCATTTGTGTTTATTTCCTATATTTCTAGCACACTTGTTTGGTGGAATTGTGTTTGTTGAGATTTTACTTCACATTCATTATTTATTGTAAATCTCAATATTTTGAAAGATCAATTGGATTAATTAGTAAAGACCCAATTTTAATTGACCAAAGTTTTAAAGAAAATTAAAATTCCGCAATTGTCCTATTCACCCCCCTCTAGGACAATCTAGCTTGACCAACAATTGGTATCAGAGCGAGGTCTCTTGTACTCGACTTAACCGTCAAAGAGCCGATCCTTAAGCTAGAAAAATGTCAATGGGAGATAGCTTGGCCGTGATGAGTCCTCCAATCTTTGATGGCTCCAACTATGCTCTTTGGAGAGCTAAAATGAAAATATGTTTAATCAAAGTAGATGGAGCTCTTTGGGAAATGATTAAATGTGGTTGGACTCAACCAATCAAAAGTTACTTCACTTGGAGTGATATTGAAAAGAGTATGCACTCGGCCAATGCAAAAGCCCTTGATGCCATATTTTGTGCCGTTTCATCAAACATCTTGGAAAACATCATATCATGTGAAACCGCAAAAGAGGCATGGGACATTTTAGAGGAAACCCATGAAAAGCCTAAGAAGGAAGAAACCATGGAAGAAGTCTATTGTCTAGGGCCCATCCAAGCTCTTGAACATAATAATGTCAATAATATAATTGAAGAACCTAAAAGTCAAGACTTAGAAGAAGAACAAGAATATATTCTTCAAGAAGGCTATAAAGATCTATGTCTTGAATTTGAAAAGTTAACTAAAAGATTACTAAGGCAATGAATGAAAACACAAAACTTTCGAATGAGCTAAGTTATGAAAAGTTAACAAATGAGAAAATCTTAAAAGAATTAGAATTAGCTAAAGAAGAGGCATTAAAATTTAAAGGAGATAAAATTCAAGAAAATTCTAACGCCACACAAAAAGATTGCCTAAAACTTGAAGAGTGCTTAAAAATGGAAATTAAAGAAAAAGCTAATCTTGAAAATGAAGCAAGAAAACTAAAGCATGAACTTCATTTATTAAAAGAAGACTATAAAGATTTGAAAATTGTGCTAAGTGGTGAAGAAGAAGAAAATGCCAAAATAAAAAAAGGACTCAAAGAGATAAAAAGCCATACTCCACAAGCTCAATCAATTCTAAGTGTTGAAAATCAAAAGCTCATAAAAGAAGTAAATGATTTAAAATGATATAAAGAAAAATTTGAATTGAAGTTCACTAAAGGAGAAGAGAAACTTGAAAAACTCTTGAAATTGAGTAAGCCCTTTGGAGATAAGACGGGTCTTGGTTATGACAAGAAAAATTTTAAAGAATCCGTCAAACAAACAATTTTTGTAAAAAGTAAGTCTCTCTCAACTCCTCCAATCAAAATCATAAAATGCTTTTATTGTGGACAAACCAGGCATCTAATGTTTGAATGCAAATCAAGAAAAGAAAATCAATATCAAAATGCAAATCAAATAAAAATGAAATATAAAAGGCAAAAGGTTCACAATGAAGAATCAAAAAGTGCTAATTCAAAGATAAGAAAAAAATTTGTAAACAAAAATCAAAAGAGTTATCTACCAAAATTTCAAAATCAAGGACAAAGGCATAACAACTTAAATGGAAATCTAAATTATGCCTTAACTCATAAATTAATTGAAGCTTTAAATGAATTCACAAAATTCTGTCAAACAAATAAGAATACTAAAAAGAGAAAACCAAATGTTCATTTGCTTGATACTAGTGGACCTCGTAGACCTTCATCTACCACTCAATGGGTATCCAAGGTTAGGGGTGTGGGTTAGATCTTCAGATTTTTTTTAACTTGAGTCAGATTCAGTGTTTGGTATGCTTCATGTTTGCCTTAATCATCCATGCTTTTAATGCCTATATCTTGTTGATGATGTTTGAGTGTGATCCCATGTCCTACTATGGTCCAAAATTGGAGCTAATAGTAATATCATTAGAATAAAGTAGAATACTTGCTTAGCATTTGAATTATTGAATCACCACTACCTAGGAAAGCACAAATGACTTATATGCTTTGGTATGGAACTATTGACTCATGCAAACACTTGATTATACTTGTCCTGGCTATAGTATACATCATACTTGTTGAAGTCATACATGTATGGACTTTGATTCCAAGTCCTACCATATTTGTACAAATGTGTTATGTTCTTAGTATGGTTAACACATATGACTCATGTTTTGGAATCACCATTTGTATCTTGTTTTCTTTCCATGTTCTTCTTTGATTGTTGGATTGAAATTTATGCGAGATACTTGTGTGGCATATATGTTCTTAATTGGTAGAATCATAAGTTTCATATGCCATGTATTCTCATGTAGGCTTGCACATTATGTTTTAACTTTTATTGGAATATATTTGTGTCATCTCATTCCATGTGTTAAGTCATCTTTTGGGAATGGATGGACTTTGTGCATTGCCTCATGTTTTGCTTGTATGTGCTTACTTCATTTTTTTTCATCTCTAATTTTGAATTGATATATCTTGGTTGGAGATGACATTGTGCACATACAAGTGTTTGTTTCATTCCATGTTCCTATATATATAAATCTTTTGTGAAATGTTGTGTGTTCTATGCTATGAATAATATTTTGCTTTGGATTGACATACCAAAGTTGGTGATCCAAATGTGATCAAAGGCTCAAAAAAAACTTAATCCATTCACTTACCATTCAAGACAAAAATGTTAAATTTCATTAGAGTATTCATGTTTGAACAGTAACATGTTGTATGCGTGGGAGCTAAATTGTTTGGTTGGCAAACACTTGTGTGTCTCATTTTGATTTTCTCTCACACGTTTCTTGATCTATCATAGGCATATCTTGGTGTATATGATTTTTTTTTGCAAAGTGTTTGTGGATATGGCATTGCTTGAAACCTTATTTATGATGTATTATGTCTCATATGTTTCTCATACTTCATTTTCATTCACTTGATATGTATATGACTTGTGAAATGATTGTATGGTTGTGTGTTTGGTTTCATTCCTATGCTCATGTTTTATTTTTTACATTATGTGCAATGATTTTTGTGTTCATAAAGCACCAAGTTTTTGCTAAACCTATGAATGCCTTATCATATTACATCACGCATGGGCAATGTTGACTAAAATAGGTAAGTTTTAAGGCCCAAGGTTTTTGGATTGGTTTGGATCAAAACATTAAGTTAGCAAATGCAAATTTGATCCAAGATCCATGTTTTTGTGCATGAGTTAGAATCATCAAATTGCCAAAAAAAAAAAAATGTGCGAATGTATAAACTCACATTGCATTCGTTGGTGTGCAAAACTTATTGTCTTGTGGACTTGCATCCATTACAAGCACACACAATCTCATTCCTCAATTTGCAAATCTCATAGGATGAATTTCTAGTTTTCCAATGTTCTAGTTTAGCTTTATATTGGAAAATCTATTAGACAATGGAAGTATGATTGGAGAAATGGGATAGTATTCTTCCAAATCTGTCATGTTGGGCATTCAACCTCTAATGTTTGTGTTGTGACAACCCAAAGGGGAGTGGGTCACAAGAGATTTGAATGTAGCATGATAAATGTACCATAGAGGCTTGGCTTTCAAGGAGCAAACATAGACATTGCCAAAATCTGAATTGATTGGCATTATGAAAGCCATATTGGTTAAGTGGTCCTTGTGCTTAAAGACTTGGTGCATTGTGTTCTCAAAGAGGTAAGGACAGCACACCTTGGAAAATTTAGTGGGAGAAAAGAGCCTCCATCTTCCAATGCTTAATTCATTTCCAAGGACATGGAATTTGTTTCATTCATTGTTCACTCATTGGTGCATGATTTATTGAATGGACTTAGTTTATTGGATTGATGCATTTGTGCTTGCATTGGTAATTAATTTTGCATAATCCTTGTTGTGTGAAGATCAACCTATACTTCTTGAAAACCATACAGATTTAGTTTTAGTTTTTTCTTGGCTTGGTTGAATTCTTCATGCTCTCATGAACTATGTTCTTTATTTGTGTACTTTGTAATTCATGTTGTGATCACTCATAGGTTCCTTTCATAGAAAAACTGCATGAGTTATTCCCTCCTCTTTAGCATGCATAGTGTTATTTTTTTTTTAAATTTGGCCTTCCCAAATACTTATGTTTATATGTGGCTAATCAATTTAATGTATTTGTGGAAAATGGTGTGTCTTACAATTGCTATCATGATGATATGCATGATTGGTATATGTTCGTTATTCCATGGAAGTATGAATGCTTGAATATCCCTATGTACATGTATGTCTTGTCAAAATGTCTCATCACTTACCCATGTACACTTGTGATGCATTTCTCCGAATGTCGTACATAATCATATTAGTTTTGAAAATTTATGACATTTTTATTTTGGCATATATATATATCATTGTATTTCATTTGGTATCAAATTCATATTGGCCTCAGTTCATAACCATAGAACATTAAGAGAACTGTGTAAGCCCATTAAAATGATCATAGGGGTATCATTAATGGGATTTAAAAGTTAAATCTCTATCCATATATGGTATCACTTGGAATGATCTTGAAAATACCATTGGCTTTCCCTCTCTCTCTTTCCTCCCCTTCCCCATGCTTATAGTCATATCACATACCTTTTGGGGAATATGTCATTATCTTAGCATCACTCACTATATTTGACCTTATATAGTTAGTATTTGTTTAGATGAATGATGAGATGTTATGTCATGCACCTCTAGACCTTTGTCACCCTCCAACATTAAGGGGGTAAATGTGAATACTTATTTGACAAGGTTTATGATAACCTAGGGAGGTTATACTTATTTATGATGACCATTTCCAACTTGTGCTCCATGTAAAATACTTAATATGGCCCTTTGTCAATTTTTGACAAAAAGGGGGAGAAATATTAAAATACTGGAGACACAAATGTTTTCATGAGAGAAAACTTTTTGAAGGGTCAATACATGAAGATTGGGGGAAAAACAAAAATTCAATATTGGTATCAAAGATAGGGGGAGCAATTGTGATTTTAAGACATGCTCTAAAATTAAACACATATTGTTTATTGTCACTAACCTTTGGAGAGATTACTTTCCATCAGAATATGTCATTTATGTTGTGCTTACAGAAATATCACAGACATATTCTAAGGGGGAGCCGCCATGAGCCTTCAGACTTCATGCATGTCCAAGTGTATTGGGATTATTATAATATTGTATTTTGGTACTTGGCATGTATTTGAACTTGTTAAAGTCTATAATTTGTATTTGGGACTGCATAGAGTGTTCTCTAGGTTTTGTCACGAAATTGACAAAGGGGGAGATTGTTGGCTTAAAAGTTAAATCTGCCTCCCCTGAGTCAGACTGAGTTGTCAATTCCGTGACTGTGTCCGACTGAGTCATGAGTTGTCAATTTGTGTGACTTATTGTGACCTTTTTCGAGTGTCAAGACCGTGCCTCTGGAAGACCTATATAGTCAAATCAAGTTTGAAGTTCCAGAAGACACGTCATTTGGAATGTACTGCACCGAAATCGGAAGAACTTCATGAATGTCAACCAACACAGGTATTTAGACCTTAGGAATGACTTAGAAGACCTAGAATTACCATTTGGACAAACCTTAGAATCCATAACTTAGAATTTGGTTGGACTAATTTGGATTTCTTAGGTTAGGTGAATTTTGCTCTATTTTGGGCAAGTTCTTTCTTCCATCAAATGTTCCCAAGTATTAGTAAAATTTTAATGATTTGATGGAGCACTAAAAGAGCTTTTCAAAAAGTCCAAGAACACCCAATTTGGAAATGTATAACTCAACTTATGAGCATTTCAATGAAATGGTGCAAAACATATCAAAACAGTTTTGTCAATACCCTCACTTTGAGAGATTATTTGAGGTATCAAATGGACCTCAAATTCAACCAAATTTAGTGAGTAGCTAGATCTCTCAATGAGCTTTCCAACGAGTCCAAGAACTCCTAAAATCGAGTTCGGAAACCCAAGTTATGGTCATTTTAGTGGAGGTGTACAAAACTGCCGAGTTTCAGTCGGCTGAATTTATTTTTCAGTCGACTGAAAATGTTTTAGTCGACTAAATCTTTATTTCAGTCGGCTGAATTATGCTCAGATGTTTCAACGGTCATTTGTGGGCATTTCAGTCGGCTGAATTCATGTTTCAGTCGACTGAATGTTCTGCAGATTCGTCTTTTCAGCCTCAGGCGAGTTTCAGTCGGCTGAATTTATGTTTCAGTCGACTGAAAATGTTTCAGTCGACTTAATCTTTATTTCAGTCGGCTGAATTATGCTCATATGTTTCAACGGTCATTTCTGAGCATTTCAGTCGACTAAATCTTATGTTCAGTCGACTGAAATCGCAACGGGAAGTTTTTTAACGGCTCTATTCTTGTGATTTCGACTTCCAACGGCCATATTTTCAAGAGGGCTTTAAATGTATGACCTTAGGGCATTCCAAAGTTTGATTCTTGATGAGAAAAATCCTCTCTAACATTCTCCAAGACTCCCAATCATTTAAAGAGCACTAAATCTCCATATTTAGATTACCAAAGTTCTTAAGCTCCATCTCATTCACACTCAAAGCTCTCATAGGCATATCTTGAACATCTTAGGCTCACTCTTGAGTGTTTATTTAAGAGAACCTTTAGGGATAGATTGTTCTCATAGGAAAACCATTTATCTTCCCTAAACCTCTTCTCCTAATCTTTGGTTTGATATTCAACGGAGCATCTACTTATCACCAAGGAGCATAGCAAAGAGAAGGACATTCAAGAGCACGCCGAAGTTACTTCAAGCAACTCGAGGCTAGTGTTCTTGGTATTTCTCAAAAACTATTCTTTCCATTATTTATTGAGAAAATTGTAAAGGGTTGGTGTAACCCTTGTGACATCTCAAGAGAAATGTTCTCTTGTGTGTCATCGGTCAAATCTTCACCAGTGAAAAAGATTAAGTGTTGTAAAGGTTCGATCTCCACCCGTTAAGGAGATCAAGAGTTGTAATAGGTTTCTTCTCCACCCATGAAGGAGAAAGTTAGTGGAATCCTCAAGTGGTGTACTTGAGGCGTGGATGTAGGCAAGGTTACCGAACCACGTAAAAATCCTTGTGTTAAGATTTTTCATTTCTTCTCACCTCCTCACTTTACTTTGTGCATTTGTGTTTATTTCCTATATTTCTAGCACACTTGTTTGGTGGAATTGTGTTTGTTGAGATTTTACTTCACATTCATTATTTATTGTAAATCTCAATATTTTGAAAGATCAATTGGATTAATTAGTAAAGACCCAATTTTAATTGACCAAAGTTTTAAAGAAAATTAAAATTCCGCAATTGTCCTATTCACCCCCCTCTAGGACAATCTAGCTTGACCAACAATTACAATTCACTAATCCAATCTATATCATATAATTAATCACATAACATCCATAAACCTACCAAACCACACAAAGCAGCCAACCATAATAAAACATGTTATTATTCAAGCATGTTCAATCACATACAATCAAATATAATCAATAGACCTTCCAACAAGTTTAGTAGTCGATTTCCACCAATCCGGGTTGACTGAGCGTCTTCACGGCTATTGAACATTTTAGCCAAAAGTCCCTTACACTACTGTGAGTATTTGTAACGACCCGACCCGAACACACAACGCTTAGGGTTTGAGTCAGTGTGATATTATCCGCTTTGGGCCTCGCACACAAGCTCGAACCGGCACAGTTTTGCATTTGGGCCCAGGCCCACCTGGCCTGGCCCAAAAGGCCTCACCTGGTATCAGAGTACGCAGTGCGATATTGTCCTCTCTGGGGTCCACCCCCTCAAGGTTTTGTTTCCACTACCCAAACAGAGCTGGAAGGCCCCACACTAAGTTACACATGGGTGGCTTTCGAATAAACCCACTCCCTCCTTTCTCTCCCACCGATGTGGGACTTCAAGAGAGGGAGGGATAGGGTATCACAATCACCCCCCCTAAAGTATCGAGCCGTCCCTGTTTCGATCCGGTCCAGCTCAACAACTGCAGGGAAGGAGGAAAGCCCACACAGTCCGAGTGTTGAACTCGGCTCTGATACCATTTTTAATGACCCGACCCAAACACACAGGGCTTAGGGCTTGACTCAGTGTGATATTGTCCGCTTTGGGCCTCGCACATAAGCTCGAACCCACACGGTTTTGCATTTAGGCCCAGGCCCACCTGGGCCTAGCCCAAAATGCCTCACCTGGTATCAGAGTACGCAGCTCGATATTGTCCTCTCTGGGGTCCACCCCCTCAAGGTTTTGTTTCCACTACCCACACAGAGCTGGAAGGCCCCACACTAAGTTACACATGGGTGGCTTTCGAATAAACCCACTCCCTCTTTTCTCTCCCACCGATGTGGGACTTCAAGAGAGGGAGGGATAGGGTATCACCATATTGCACCAGATTTTAACCACAAATTAACAATCACTTAGTCTATCCTTCAGGCCCAATAATTACATTCCAAATCGTACACATCCATTTCAATATTGTTTTCATTATACAATCAAATAAAATTATGCAAGTGTGTTGTTCTCCTCAGCTATAAGTTCGTGAAGTGTAAGTGATGAATCCAAACGCTTTCCAAGTTGAAATCAAGTAATAGGAAATCTGGGAAGTGCTACATATAAATTTGTTTGGAGCTCTAAGTATTATAAATATTACTCTAACAAGTATCTCTAAACAACATGAGCTAAATAGGTGTATGAAAATTATTTAACATAAGTCATTGGATGTTGGAGGACCCAAGGTTAAAGATTAGTCAAGAGATTGGTTAGAGGTCTGGCATTGGCTTAGGGATAGAACTAGTCCTGGACAATGGTGGAAGGACTGGTGACAACATTTGTTCGAACAGGGGCAGGGCAGCCAAGCAATGCTCAGATTTGGGTTGGTTATCATAAAAATAACATAGAAAATAGAAGAGAAGCGGAGAGAAGGAACTTACGTGTTATTTGCCGCAAGGTGGAAGTGCAAATTTGAGCATAAACAGCAAAAGCGGAAATCTGGGTGTAGATGTCGTTAGAAACTTGAGCAGCAAGGAACGAAGGAGCAAGATGGCTTCGGTGGGAGGAGAGCGAATTGAGAAAAGCGAAAACAATGAGGTAGGATAGCATAGTTTTAACCAAAAGAGGGTCGGTGAGGGAAAATAACGTTTATTGACATTTTCTGGGAGAAGAGAGGAAGGAAAGGAAAGGGAATCATGTAGTGATAAGGAACTAGAGTGGAGGGCCTGTTTCACTGTGAATGGGATTTACGATGGTGTGGGTCTCCAAGGGCCCACACGGTTTTGGGTTTAGGGTAGTTTTCATTTTTTTTATTTCTCTAATTATTTCTTCTCTAGATTACACTTATTTAATTTAATCCTCTTTTTATCTAAAAATAATAATTTTCTAATGACAAGGATTTTAGCACTTGAAGTAATATTTTATTTGATGTTACCATAATTTCAATTTTGTTCAATTTTTTTGGTTGTTTAATTCAAAAGGGAATTAAATTGTAATTCTAGTTAAGCGAAAAGTCTATGCATTTGGAGAACTAATTATATATAATACTAAGTCTCAATGTATTACCAAAAGAAATTTTAAATAAAATAACAACACATCTATATAAGAAAATACTAAATTTTTCGAAGCTAGCTCTACCCAACAACACCGACCCACTAATCTGCTACTCCGGGTAAGGTCGCTACAGTTACTCTAATGTTTGGATTTTCTTTTCTAAGCGTCGTCAAAATTTGGTGGGGTGGTATATTGTTACTCTTCATTTCAATGTTCCTTTTTTTCTGTTAATCTGAAAAACATAGTGTACTTGGATGACCTAATAATACATTGTGCTCCAAATTTTTTATGGTCAACTTCCATGACCCATCAACAATTTGTTTCACTCTCACTTCAAATGGACAATTGACAATACGAGAGTATGTTTTTTTTTCCCTCTCATCATATTTCAAATTAATCTTACTGCGATATGTACCTCCTCTATCGCAACCAATAAATATTGTCTTGTCCTTACTACTTAACCTCTTGATGGTAGATACAAATCTTTGTGCAATACCAACCTCCTTAACATACTTTCAAGGCCGTCTTGACACAATTTGAGGCCTAAGGCAAAAAAATTTAAATGGGTCCTACTTGGTATTTAACATATTATTATAAGTAATATTTAATTAAAATTTTAATTATATATAATAAAAATAGTTTATCTAAAATCTATTTTTCTTACTTTTTGAGATGCAAAATTACTAATTTTGTATTCAAATTTTGCTAAAAAATCATTTTCAATTGATAATATGACTAATTCACTTAATCTTTCTTATGACATTGTTGATCGTAGGTAAGATTTTATCAATTTTAGTTTTGAAAAAAAAAATTCTGCAGAAGCAATTGTTACAGGCAATGTTATCACAATCGAACCGTCTCCGAAGAAGGTTGGGTTAAATAAGGTCCAACCGAGTTCAACTGTAGTCAAACTCATGCTATGAACATTATATTATAAATAAATAGTAAATTATCAATTAATGTTTAATTGATGAGTTGGAATAAAATTTATAGTAAACAATGTTTTTTATGAAAAATAAAAATATGACTTTTACTAGCAAAATCAAGTGATTAAAAATTGAACTTTAGGTTTAATTTTTTATTTACTTATGGTTTACTTATGAATCATATTAAAATAATTAAAAAATAAAATAAAAATAAAATACACCCTTTGTAGTCATATATATATATATATATATATAGGCTAAATAGACTGAAAGTCAGTTGACTTTTGTGACTTTTTGTAAAATCATAATAAAAATTTAGTTTGGGTCGCTCCGGTAGGCTGTTATATCTTATATATGTTCAGATTTATTAATGTATGGAGAGTTTGACGAATGTCAAGTGTTGAATTGAAAAATAAACCTACTCAAATACTAAATTCTACACTATATAATCTATTACAATTTCTCAATATTATTATAAAATTATAAATAGACAACAAATAATCATATAATTACTTTTTATTTGAATTAATCATTTTATAAATTTATATCAAATGAAAATTCTTAAAAATGAATTGAATTTTCCCATTTAACTAATCTAGATAATCACATTTTATTGGGTCAAATTTTCTTCCTCCAAAGTACTCTATTTATTTATTTATATTTATAATAGAATAAATGAGATTATAAAAAAAATAATCTTTAAATCTTTAAAACCTCTAAAATGGGTAATGTGTCAAAAAAAAAAAAAAAAAACCACTAAAAGGGTGCTCACAAGAGAGCTCCTTAAAAAGAAGCTCACGTGTGATTTTTTAAGAACCTCTCTCTCATGAAAAATCCTAATCTTTTATCTTATTCTTATCTCCTGCATCCCCTCTCTCTGCTAACGGTGATAACCCTCAAAACCCTAGCCGCCTTCGCCACCTCTCTCTAAGAGAATGACTAATCTTGTGTTTGGAGCCTTCAAAAACTGGGAACCTAAAGCGGATGCCTTAATCGCCTTACCCTTCAGCTGGACCTGCATACTTTACCAGATCCTCTCAACTTGAAAAAGAGCTCTCAACAAACTCATTCTCATTGTAAAGCTCATTCACAAGTATCTCATCATTTTCAACAACTCCATGCCACTTGACGATTCATAAAATGTGGATGTATCTCCCTCAATAGAATCCATAGTACTGATTTCTAAAAAATAGAGAGAGATCGTTGATAAGAGATATAGAGTCTTGAGTTTGAGAGAGAATTACCTTCTATTCGAGATAACTGATTGAGAAAGTGGTTTGAGAGAGAGTTACCTTCGAACCGAGACAGGAGATTGAGAGAGTGGAGTGGAACGTTTTGGAGAGGGGATTTGAGGGAGAAGGGTTTGGAAAGGGGGTTTGAGGAGAAGGGTTTGGAAGGAAAAGATGGAAACGAAAATGGAAATGGGGAAAAAGGGTTCAGATTTGAACTTAAATTAAGTTCCTAAATTAAGATTATTCGAACGGTCTATTACAAACGTTCGAATGATCTTATATAACTTATGAACAACGTTCGGACGGTAGAATTTTACATTGAAATAAACGTTCGACCAGTTCGACCGTCCGAACGCACGAAGAATGTTCTAAATGAACATTGCAAAAAAATCGTAGTTTTTTTTTAAAAAAAAAAAACAGAGGACAAAATGGGAATTTCACAAAGAAATTTGAATTCTCATGTCTGGTTAAAGAAAATGCCCGTGTCTAATTGGGCACGCATGATAAGTCTTACTATATTATATTCTTATCAATTCAATAAATAAACTATTCTTCTTATTACAGCACTCAGCTCATATGATACAAACTCATAGTACTTACAAATATAACAACGAGTAATTGTTTATTATGTTGTATATTATTATTAATACTAAAGTTATATAAAATTTAAAACAAAATCCAAAAGTACGAAATTTTAAATCGACAGAAAAGCGATCAAATCAACCACAAGACTCAATGTGAAAGATTGTTAAATCTATTTAGAATGTAAATAAAAATTACAGTCTTACTAATTTACTACAAGAAAATGAAGAGATCTAACCCTAATCCTAACCCTAACCCTAACCCTTCCTAAAAGTGTTAAGCAGCCCTTCTCTTGTCTTTTCCTCTTCCTTTCACTTCCTTTATTATAAAAAAATGGTGGAGTTGGTACATTTCAAACCCTCCTTAAAGCTATTTATATTTTATACAAACCAAATCAATTGTTACTCTTTTTCTAAATCAAATTACAAAATTTCCCTCACAAGAATTAGCTCTAAATATGTGAAACACGTATGTTATTGGGCTCGACAAACATAATTTCTCTCCCTCACATAATTATACAACAGCACCATATAAATTAACTTGCAAGCACATAAAATGAGCCCACTACCCATATTTGGGTCAGATTGTTTTGATGGTGATGGTCACCTAAGAGAACTGATAAGCTCATTTACTTTCAAAGTTAATCAAAACCTTTCAATCCGAACACACTAAATTTAATAACGAAATGAATTTTCACTAATGAAATAAATCAAGAAAACACTCAATAAAACTTAGTATAAATTAAACAAAGATCAAACAAAACAAGGGAAACCTTTTAGTAATTCCCATGATTAGCAAAAATTCACCATTTATACTAAATTAATCTAGATCTTCTAGGATAGCAAATATGATTCTAACTTTATAAATTTATCATGGGCTCCATGGCATGATGTTTTGACTGTTCATTTGGGATGGATTGTACGATGTTTTGATCCTCCATTTCTCCTCCCAAAGAGTATTGAAAACTTTTTGAAGGAGAAGATAAAGATGAAAAGGAGCTTATATCTCTTGGCTCAGACATTTTCGAAACTGAAGTGTTATTTCAACCAAACTTTGCAGGCTATTATTGGAAATTAGCAATTATTTTATTAGTATTTGAGTTATTTGGAAGAATTAAAGTAGGTTATTTTGACTCACTTGTCCTCTAGAAGTGGACTTCGGCAGGAATTTGCAAAACATTTTTTTTGACTGGTCTCTTTATTAAAAAATTGTTTACAATTGTATTTATTGTGTTTGACATAAAGAAAGGTGTAAAAAAAAATACTTTACATCTATTTGTGAAAGTTCACTCCTAAAAGATTCAATTTGATTATCTTTAATATACCCTTTTTAGAAGAACATTTCAATATAAATACTAAATGATTGTCATAGCCTTTGAAGCACACTGTCTCTTATTAGCAATGCTTCAATCGGGGTTGGCACCTTATCAATGGTTATTTATTTTTTAATTAAAATCACTGATATTGAAAGATATCGGCGATATATATCGGGTGATATATATCAAATATCGTTTGATATCGACTATATATCAGCCGATACGATACGTATGAGCCGATATTAAAACCCATGGATTGGCCCTTTGGCCAAGATGCTTAAAAGCAAATAAAGATGAAATGAAATAGTGATTAATGCGTAAGCTTTTGCTAATTGATTTTCCTTGAGTACTATTATTTTGTGAGTTGTGAATGATTTAATCTTAACTCTTCCTAATTTTGACTAATTTTATATCTCAATATTTTGTTTTACATAATTCCTAGCAATGGCCTCAGATGTCTTTTATTTTCATTTGACAAAGGCTACTTTTGGGCTTTTAGTGGTTTGTATCTACTTTCTCTGTACTTCATCTTCCATGATTTCCTTCTTAACTAAGCCTTTTCTACCTATTTCCCCTGTTACATTGCGATAAAAAATTCAGTGCACCATTATGATTGTATCGGCACACAGATACGTATCAGTTGTCATGGGTTGATACACATTCCCTCCTATGAATTTTATTTTAAAAAAAATCAATAAAACTAAAGAAATAAAAAATGTAGTCTATTTCTATGTAATTTTATCATCATTTCGCATTCATTTAGATATTTAAATATGATTTTGAAGTAACAAAATCAAGAATTTTAAAATATTTTGAAAAAATGAGGAAAAATCCCAAAAAAATATCAGAACATGGAAAATAAAATTAATAATTTTCTTCTTACTTTCTTTTAAAGAATGGTCATTTTGAGTTATTTTTATCATTTTCTTTCAAATTTTGACTTTTAAATAATCTCAAATTCAATAATAAAGTGTAGAAATAAAATTCACTTCAATCCATATTCCCGTCGTGTAACTCTTTGAGTGCTCTTTACAGTGCCTCTAAAATCACCTAGATCGGAATATGTATGACAATGTAATGCTAATTTCATCAGAAGTACCCCGTTCAATGTTACGAGCGGATACATACTGACTGATCCACAACCAATACGTGTCAACGGATATACTGTAATGTATTGTAGCTGATACATATCCATGCCCGGTCCTGGCCTTAGGCGAACTAGGCCACCGCTTAGGGCCTCCAAGTTGAGTTCAATTTTTAAGTTCCCGCACATTCTTTTATGTTATAAAATTATTTTAATGTTTATTTTATTATCAAATGAATTTGTGGTGCAATGGTAGCCCGTTTGGTTTTAAATCCAAAGGTTTTGTGTTCGAATCATGTGATGTTCAATTTTTCAATTTTTTATATTGTTGTTAAGCCAACCCCTCTATGTTGTTAAACTTTTTGCAACAATTTCTTATAAATTTAAACATAATTTTTCTTTAAGTAAAATAACTTGGGGAGTATTTAAAATCAACTTGTCGTTCGATTCACGTTGGGTTCACTTATTCAACTTCTTATATGGCAGTTAAGCCAACCCCTCTGTTAGTGGCTCGATTTGGCTTAGTCCCTATGTTTGTCAATTCCATGACTCGGAAATAAGCACTTACCAGAAGGTTGAAGACCCAAGGTGATCAAGAGTAAAAATCATGTTCCACCGAATTGAAACTCATCGTATTGGCAATCACACAATAGGTATTATAGCTATAGATGACTTTAGGTGGTACCCACACTTAGAGAGGACTATCCCTAGGCTTCTTGGAACAAATGGTTAAACCATAAAAAGCCTAGAGATGAAGTTTGACAGTGAATTAGAACCCAACTTGGAAATATGTATTTTGGTTTCACTGCCAAGCTCGACCAGTCTATCTCACAGACCCCTCGGTGAAGTCAAGATGGCCCATCTTGGTCAAAGACTAGTTGGCCAGATTGACATAGGTTCTGGATCATTGAACTATCATTGTGGATATGCCTCTGATCGAGAGTCTCATAAACACCGACCCCTCAGTGAAACTGAAACGATCCATCGTGGTCAACGACTACTCGATCAAAATCTTGAGTTCTGAAACTTTGAATTCATTTGGACTCTCGAAGAAACAGACATATCGACAATCAAAGACCAATCGAGAGTACCAGGACCGACCCCTCGGTAGGGTGATAGGTCGTTCTGGGTAACAGGTTTCTAGAGTTGAAACTACTGTCAAGCAGTGTTTGCCCTAAATCGATCATCTCATATGGACCGAGCTATCAGTGCCATAAATGTCCACCGAGAATGAATATTACCGTTGGGACTACATTAATGCACAACGGTCGGATCCGTAACGGTAACATTTCTAGTCACCGACCCCTCGGTGCGATCGACCAGTCGATACATTACCGTTACTGCAATTGGTTGCCTTCACTATATAAACCAATCATTATGCAACCAGTTGGTGTCATTCAGCAAGATTAGTTGGACCCTCATCGTCACCAGTGAGCTTAAACAAGGGTCAATAGAAGGATCACTCTGTCTCTCGTGCTTCAAATTTGGGGAATCAAATACAATCAATCAGATGGATTGAATTGTGAGAAAGAGAGGAAGGATGAAAATTCATAAACATTCAATCTAAAGATTGAGTTTAAAAGTGAGAAAGAAAGAATCATATCTAGGAAACCTTTGATAAAATCGGTTTCCTTGTCACCCTGGATTGTGATTGCTAAACAGCGCCTATGAGGCGGAGCGTCGACACACATTGAGTGGGATCTTGAAGAAGCACACATCAAGAGAAAGAGTTTCAAAGGCATGTGCTTATTGGTTTTAATTTTATTTTTAAACCTTTGCTCCGAAAGTGGATTAAGGGGAATTTGCTCCGGAACTACTATAAAAAACTCTAGAGCGTCATCTCTAGCACTGTGGTGGGTGGAATTCCCAGCAAAATATATAAGTGGAATTCTTATTCAACAGTGGTGGGTGAATTTTTCAGCCGATTTAGTGAGATAAAATTCTTATTCTAATTGTGAGGGTGTAAGTCCCCACTTAATGGATTTTGGGGATAGCTCAAGATTGAGCGAGTCCTAACAGTAGATGTAGGTTGGCTAATCGAGCCATTTTAAATTGTTCTTATGGTGTTTGATCTTTGTGTGTTTATATTTAGTATTTAAATACTCTTCTTAACACACATCGCTTTGCATATTGATTATCTTATCTTACACATTATACACAACCATCGATAATCAAACAAAATGTAAAGGGTCATAATCTTAGTGTGATCGCCTAATGAAATTATCACACTAAACAAATCTTTTGATGAATGTTCCACTATATTTAAATTAATCAAGAAATTTGTAAACACCATGAAAAATAGGATTGACCTATAATCTCTTGATGAATGTTCCAATGCACTTAAATTAATCAAGAAATATGTAAACACCATGAAAAATGGGATTGACCTATCCTCCTCTCCCCCCCCCTTTCTCCCCCACCTCCTCCCCTAGGGTCAATCATGTTGCTCTAGCACATTGAAAATTGGAACTTTCACCCTCCATGTTGTTAAACTTTTTGCAATTTCTTATAAATTTAGATATAATTTTTCTTTAAGTAAAATAACTTGGAGAGTATTTAAAATCAACTTGACAAAACTTATTAACTCGCTTGACTCGAATTCCTCTCGAGTTTAGTCAACTTAGATTGATTTAACCGAATTTCTTTTCAAAATTTAAATCTATAATTCTAATAAAATAAATTAACATCATGATAAAAGTATTTGTCCTTTAGTTTTATTTTTCTTTGAAAAATTAAGAATTTGGATGATTAATTGACTCTATTAAAAGATTAAAATGATTATATAAAGGTTACATTTTAACTAATCATTATTTTTATCATTTTTTCAGAAATTTTAATAAAAATGTGACCTAAAGAAGTCCTTAAATAAGGAAACTTAGTGTTCATTGTAATATAAATAGTTGAATGAAAATAAAATGGGTTTAAATTTGAATGACTGTTTTGTGCTTTATAGTTTATAACTGAGTGATATTTTTTTAATATAATTTTACTTTATAAATTATTTTAAATGTATTATATACTTTAACACGTCAACTATTCGTTTTAAATAAAATAAAATAGTAATAAAAAATAAAAAAGCAACATACATGATACAAGTGGAAATTAAATTTGTCACCAAAAAAAATTAAATGAATTAACTATTTTATCTGTTGAAAAATATATGTTAAAAAAACTTAAATATAGTAATTTAGTTATTAATTTTGTATCTCAAAATTTAAAAAGAATAAATATTAAATATTAATTTATTATAAATTTGATTATAATATTTTATTTGAATATTTTACACTTTATTAAAAAAATTATATAATTTTATTTTTATAAATACATAAAAGGTTTATTTTAAAAGTAGGATCTTAAATCTCATGATCGATACAGTACATCTCTATTATAAAAAATTATTACAATTGTGTACGACCGCAACGCATCAATCCATTTCCGGAGACTCCTATCAGCGTCGAAAATTTTACAGCTCATAAATTGCAGTATGAAATAGCCACAATTAAGGAGTTTTGTAAGTCTTCTGCCGACGCAAGCTTCTGTCTCCGTCAAATAGTAAAAGAGTTTGTTGTTTCGATGCGATGTTTCTTCTTCCCCACATTAGTTTCTATTTCACAACATGATTGAATTCTTGTCACAAGCAGGCTTTTTGTGTGCTTAAATTTGCAGTCAAATCAGAAGAATGTTATGGTGAGGGACATGAATTATGACAAATTTTTATGTTATTGGGGTAAAAAGATCTAAGGGTCGAAAACTTTTTATTTTAGAAAAAAGTCCAAAATATTTTCAACTTAAATTCTCAAAATCAGATTCAGACTTCATTACACATGAAATCACATGAATTTCTACATATCTGACTCAATTCATTAATTAATATATCTAAATAAAATAAAAAATCTAGCAATCGTTATACCAAATAGATCTAATTGATAATTTTATGGAGCATATCTAAGTTAATCAAATTCGAAAGAAAATTTCAACCATCTAAGAAAGATGAAAATCTTGAATGTAGGTCATACATCATATCTCTCAATAATACTTCCAAGACTATAAAATCATCACCGCAGAATATACACCAATTTCTTCAATGTATAATAAAAAATAAGATATAATTTCTAAATCTAAAATCTTTTAAAAGAAAATCAATCTACATGAAGCAAAATAAATGTTATAGATCTAACCTTTGTTAAAATGTAGGATCAAATTCGCAAGTCTTTATAGAACTCTAGAATCCAAATCATAAATGCGATTTCAAGATTCGGACTGAATGGTCCACGGGCCGGATCTGAGTCCGTTTATAGACCTATGTAAAAGCCATAAGATGAAGATGTAAGAAAACCATCACAAGGGGGCCAAATAAATGGGATTTTGGGGAGTCATGACAAACCAACCACACATGGGAACTCTTTTTAGGATTCTTAAACACTATAACTAAGAAGGAATTCCTAAAAAAAGTAGCTAGAGTGAATGCAAATTTATCCAATTAAGTAAATTCCTATTTTATATGTCCATGTAGACTACGTCCACATTCATTTATGTGAAAATTTTGTCTCGAGTCAAAGCTCAATAGTCTAAGACAATTTAAATACACTTTTTATCACTAGATATCCTTCGAATTGGAGGATTTAAGAGGCATCTACTTTTTCATAATAATTAAAATTGGTCGCGCCGGTGTCCAGTTACCAATTCTCAATCAAGAGGTGGATTATGTTTAAATTGTAGTCTTCTCTTAGTATTTTTTTCTTCTGCATTTTACGGATCTACTTAGCCTGACTTCATTTAGGAATGACCTTGCATCAAAACCCTCTCCCCCATGTACAGAAAATCTCAACTAGAGTGTGCTACCTTTTCATGTTCCTACAGAAAAAATGTTACAAATGAAGAGCTTATGTAATGGTGCTCAACCTTGTACCTTGTTTTGGTGGTTCTAACTTCATCGATCCAAGTATGATGTATGTACTTTGTCATAGATCCATGGTTAAATCAAAAGAATATAAATAGTATCCATATGAATCAGTTACACCAAACTTGGTCTTTCTATCTATTGCTAATCAAGTAATCCACCAAACACTTGTGTCAACGGATCGATTTTGGATTGGATTTTATTTGGATTTAAGTCAACAATCTTCAACTCAATACTTATTTATTTATTAAAGGGGTTAGTCGGTTCGAATCTATTTGAGATTTTGGTCACAAAATTTTGAACTCACAGCCATTTAAATTGCTCATGATCGATTTGGATAATCAGGTCAAGTCAAATTTTACCGAGTCTAGTTCAATTTCGAGTCCTGGTCAACAACTCTCAACACATTACTTAGTTGTTTATTAAATAAATTAGCTAGTTTGAGTAACTAAGCATTAAACTCATATCCATTTAAAATGTTCGAGTTTGATTCCGATAATTGGATTGGATCATATTTTGCCATAAAAAAATGATGCTTTTTATACCTATAATCTTAATTTATCAATTACATGGAGATCATACGATACCTATTACCATTATATATTACAATTTTACATGCCTTTTTGGATTGTATATTTTCCTCAAAAAATATTATTCCTAAACCACTTTCCATCATCCACAACCACCTTACATTTTCCATGTGCTTCATATCACATATGTTTTCAATCACTTATTTTCCTTGCCATGTTGGTTAAATATTAGCAATTATTCTAGACCAAATGAACCAATTTAAGGTAGTTCGAGTCAAACGGTGTTAAGTTATTACAATACCTCCATACAACTCTTGAGAGTAAGAGATACGATGAATCACAACCACTTTGAATTTGTACTTTTATCGATCATTTTACATATTTATTAGTCAATTAAACAACCTTTAATGCATCACGAACTTTCAATAGGACCTAAGCAGTAGGCACATTTAAAAAGTGGTGAATATAACTTTAGGGTAGTGATCCTCCCACGGATTTTTGTGTAATCAGATATGGGAATTAGTGAACTCTCAATTTTATCCTTCGCATGAAGAGTAAAATCGGCTCACCAACCCTTTACATTAACAGTAAATCGGCTCGCTGAAATTCAAATGAACAGTAAATCGACTCACTAAAATTCACATGAATAGTAAATCGTCTCGCCGAAATTTGTATGAACAGTAAATCGGCTCACTGAAATTCGCATGAACAGTAGCATCGGCTCATTGAAATTCACATGAACGGTGACATCGGCTCACCGAAATTCTCATGAACAGTAAATCGACTAACCGAAATTCGCCTCAACTAGCTAAAATTTTATAGTTCATACAAAATTGTCCAATTTTACTATTCATGCGAAGGATAAAATTAAAAATCCACTAATTTCCGTATCTAGTTACACAAATCTCCAGTGGAAAGATTGCTACCCTAACTTTAAACTAAAATATAAATTTAATACTATCGTAGATATGAAGATGGCCGTTCCTTTGATCTGGCCATTGGTCCTTCCAATTACATATGTGCACTTCATTTTTTCTTTAAAAGAAAAGAGACTGAATTCCTATTTACGAGTACGGATTTATCATGTGACAAAATCTATTATAGGTGAATTGGAGAATCAACTTCATAGATGATATAAAGGGAAATCCCTCACTCATTATTATAACTTCGTCGGATGAATTATAAAAAATCAATGATTTTATAACAATCAAATTTTTAAAATCTAAAATAACATAGCTAATATAATAATGTGATTCAAATTTTAGGTAGAATCCAAAGGGGTGGAGTAATGTAAACAGAGAGAGTAAGAGTCGTAAGTTTGATTTCCACTCCACCTCAAAAGACTGCTCCCCATAAAATTACTCTATTTGTATGAGAAAAGAAGCTTGCACATTCTCTAAAAATTAAAAAATTAGTAGAATGACACTTCATCGTGAAGAAAAAAATTATACAGTCGATATCTTCATCATTCTACACATTTCATCAGAAAATGTAGCCCATCTTAATATTGGAGTTTCAGGGAGAGAAAAATGTCAGACCACACTTGAAATGTAACCAGAGAATAGGCTAACATCAAAACCAAAAATCAAAGGAAACATCTCTCAATGATACCTCAAAGTAACATAAATAAACACAACTATTACATCCATCCAACCAACAAACGAGCAAAATCATCCCAACCCAATCAAAAAAAAAAACCAAAAACGCCCACCACACCAATTATCACAGCCTAATGCAGAAATAACGGCCAGGATCTTTTATTGTAACCTCTAAAAATGACAGATAAATAAGATTACACGCATCTCCCTACCTGCAAAAATACCCCCATCTACCTCACAAGAGCTCAGAGAGAGGATTAATGAAAATAGCAGTTAAACTAAGAAACTTAAGGAGTACATGCTATCAGAGAGTAAGACGTGTTTAGATAGATAGTCTAGCAAGTCAGATCTATTTCGCTTTGACAGGTCCATTCGGCACCTCCGCCGGGGCCTTCCCAGATGGGTTGAGCTCATCCCAAGCTTCAATCCATGTGACCATGGCATCTGCTAGCTTGTTGAAGTAAGGATCAACCTTAGCAAGCTTGGCTTTCACCTGTTTGGAGAGCTCAATGTAGCATTCCTGAACAGTGGTGCATTCCTTTGGAAGGGTTGCAGATTGGAAGAATGGTATAAGCTCTTCTTGCCAGTAGATCCCATTGTATTCCTTCTTGAGGTTCACAAATGGATTGCTCGCTTTGCTGTGCCAGATGTACGGTAGGCCAGTCTTGACTCCCCAGCCAAAGTGGTCACAGATCACCTGCAAAAAAGAGTTGATCAGAAGTCAGTAACTTCATATGTTTAATTTCATGTTTCATATGAAGTAAAGAAAAGGACAATACAACAAATACCTTGATGCACCAGCCTGCCCACATATCATCGTAGCGTCCAATTGGTTGGCCATCTCCCATTAGACCAAAGTACATTGCAGGGCCAATCAATTCGCGGTTAAATCCCAGATTCATCCCACACATTGGAAACAAAGTTCCCTTTGGTATTGTTAGAACAGCATCAACAAACCTGCAAAGCGATGAACAAACAATGAGTCCTGCAAGCAAGTTTGAAATATAGTAAAAGAAGCCTTCTACCACAATGTCAAAGATCTGGTTACCTGGTATTTCTCTCACGAGGCTTAACAAGCTGGGTAGGAGCATCGTAATCTGGAATGTTGAGCCAGAGACCATGAGAAACAGCTGTAGGAACTCCCTCTCGTAGACTGAAAGGATACCCACGGACAAAGTCTGCACCATCGCGGTAAGGGTCGTACAGTGTGTTGAAGAAAAAGGGGGTAGCTGGGGTAAGAAGGTTCTTTATGTGTTGTTCAAGAGCATTGATCTCTTTCCCTGATGGATCTTTTGCGACCTGTGGAAACATGAAGTTCCTAGTTTAGACCCAAAACAAACTAAACCACAATTCAAGCATGTAAACCTAAATAAAAACAGAGTTCTTCTGGAAACTCAAAAGAAAATTGCAGTCATTGTTGTGGATTCATATAAATGCTCTTCAAAATGTAAGTGCATAACAACAAGTAAATTAATCATAAATCACAGGGATTGCATATGAAAGACTTATATATAGTTACAAAAAGAAATTCCAAGTAATGAAAAAGAAAATAATGAATGAAAAAATAAGCAGAGGTCTCTTACATCACCTCTATGCTCATTTCCACATGGAAAAATGCCCAGATCAGGCACAGTTGTTCCAGATCCAAGGCATACATTGTGCAGAACAGTGCGCTAAAAATCAGATTGGTTCTAATATCAATTAATCTAAAATGCATAAAGGTAAGGTAATTCATGAGAATTAGTCCAAGTGCATAATAACTTTCATGTGCTCATGTGGGTCTTCCACCTAGAAAGGAAACCAGTTGAGGAGACCGCGCTTAGTTTTCCAAATGTGGTTATTTAGCAAGAACCAATGACCCCACATGATGCAGATGTTGAATGAGGCACTTGTGCATCATAACTGCACATGAAAATATACATAGAAAGGTGGCATATGAGATTCTAGCCTCATGTAACTCAACAGCTTATTGAATGGCCCGTCCATCTCAGGCACATCACATTCAACTTGCAACAACGAACTAAGATACAACTAGAAGAGGATCTGATTTTCTGACATTGAGATCTGGCAACAAAATTTAGAATTCAAATTTTGAATTTGAAAAAGGTACCACAACACTACAAATGAAGCACAGTTGGTATGATCAATCATTCCACTGAAAATGACAAGCAAATTACAGCATTCTATTTACTACCAAAAGGCATAACCAGACAAGAAAAGCGAAATCACTTTGAACCAAAAAGGGATTGGCTATAACTTCCTCCAGCCTCATCAAGTGCTGGGCCAAAACATTTGAAAAGAGAACTCCCAAATGATAGCACCAGTCACTTAAAAGCTTGCAGATCTAACCTTGATTGAAATCATAAAGTTAAGGTCACTTTCACCAACGAGCACAACTCAACCTCACCACATGAAACAAAAATTACATGGAGTAGAGATCCAAAATTTATGAAACTTGCAATGTTAAATTCGAAATCTTCTAGCATCCTTTCGGACTTCTGGAGTTTCACATGCTATAGTTCAAGAAAATAATTGCAGTGCAAGCTCAACAAGCGGAATTCATATCAAACATATAAAATGTACGCATCAAATTCTTTCCAATGTCATTGGCATCTAAAACCACCACAAACTTAATAATCATTCAAATAGCCAAGTACTTAATAATCATTAAAAGAATTGTGCAAATCCAAAGTAATACCATTGACTTCACTAGTTATCTGAAACTAAGCGAGCATTCAAATCAATGGAGAGAAAGGAACATCAAATGGCCCGAATTATTCTGTAGAAAGAAGGACCATATCATGAAGATCCAAAGATCCACCACGAAACATCGAGAAAATTTAATCTAAAATGGGAAAAAAAAAAAAACGCAAACTCCATTCTCAAAACTCAAAAATCACAAATTTCCCTTACATCGAGAAACCATCAATTAAACTAACACGAGAGAAAGGAAACTGGTCCAAAATCAAATCTTCTGCTGACTTAAAACCTCAAATACGTCCAAGGTACAATCTCTAAGAGCCGCAAAGTTTAACAAAACCAAAAGGGTAGAGACAAATCTCATCTTCTTAATGAAATAACCACAAAATCCTAATATCCAAAATTCAATCTCTCCACAAGACCAAAGCCCGAACCCCCAAACCAAAAGCCAGGTCCAGAACTCCATAAAATGGCCAAAAGAAAAGCTGAGGGGAAAAAAAAACTCCTCAAGCAGAAAATATCGTTCCAAAAATCCGATGTTCCCCCCAAAAAAAATCAAATGTCTATCCATAAAACGAAGACCTCTGCTCCTGAAACCAAAAATCCAGATGCAAAACTCCACAAAATGACAAGAATCAACTTACAAAGCAATCATTGTTTACAGCATCTGATCTTTCTACAGAAAATTAAAAGAAAAAACTCCAATGTTTGCCCCACAAAGATACAAACCCCAAACATCTGACTTGAACTTGAAACCCAGATCCAGTACTCCGCAAATTATTAAAAAATAATTAAGTACTACTTATCAACAATTTTGAAGATAAACATTTATACTAAGATAATAATAAAAACTCAAGATCTGATCATTCACTATATAGATTTACTTCAAAAAGAAAAAAAACCCAATTTTATTCTACTAAAACCCAGAATTAAAATCCCATAAACTGCAGAAAAGGACAGAGAAAAAGAGAGAAAAGAAGCAACGTACGAAGCAATCGTCGTCGATTGTAAAAATGTATTTCTTCTTAGAGACCATGTAACCAAAGCAGCGGCAAGCAGAGTCCTTGAAAGAGATGCAGGACGCCTTGGGACCCAAGATCTTGTTGATATCGTTGCGATTATAGAGCTCATAGTCGAATCCTTCTGGGACATTGATGGTCTTGGACGGATCACCGTCCTGGACAATAATGAGATGGTAAGGTTGGAAAAAGGACCTCCACATCTCCAAAAAATCCAGGTTCCGAATCGTTGGTATCACAATATCCAACTCATCTTTCAGAAGAGGGATCGATGGGATCGAAGGATCGGCCATGGCTGCAAACAATGTCCAGGTCAGAATCAAGACCGAGATCGAGAGGGAGAGACAGAGAGAGCGGAACTGATGGAAATTACAAGGAGGAGGTGATGGGTCATAAATAGAGCTTCAAGAGCGTTAGCATGTGCGGATTCAGAGAAGCAGCACGTGCGAAGTCTGTAGTAAGACCTTTACTTGCGGAAATTACTATTCTCGTATCTTATATGTCCAAACGCATTGGTGATGAATTTGCTTGTCAATTACTTTATTTTTATATTTTTAATTACTTTATTTGAGAATATTTAACTCTTTGATAAATTTGATGATTTAGGGGAGTTCGAAATTTTGCAAATTAAATAAATTTAGATTTTTTTCTTATTTCATTGTTTATCATTAAATTCAAAAATATTTATATATTGTTGGGACTGTTGTGAAAAAAATCCATATTGAAAGTATAAAGGAAGATATTGAGATTTATAAAAGACTTGGATCACTCCACCTAAAAGGCTATTTTTGTGATGGAAGCCCAGGTCCTAACATATATGCCCTTAAAGTTTAAAGCTAAGATTATATTTTAGTGATTAAATTTTTAAAAATATGCTAAACACCTAAATTTCAAGATTTTAACTCCTAAATAGATAGGCAAATTTCACCTTTTGGTATGGGGTCACACATTTTATATACATTACATATAAGACTTTATAAGATCTAAGTTATTCAAATTTTTAAAAATATAATAATTTTAGGTATTTAATTAAATAATTTTTTTGTTAATATACTAAATGATTGACCAATTTTTGTTTAATATTTATAATATATAAAGAATTTAAAAGACTTCCCCATTAGTAAATCATTCTATGATTAGTAAACATCAATACTATTATCATCATCAACAATCAAAATCTCATCCCCCATATATCATGTCTTTTCCTATCAGATCCTCCTTATTTTAAGTACCTTAGCTCTCTTCCTTGTACTTGCAATTTATAACTCTCTGTTTTTTTTTTTACTTTATGCACTCGGTCGTATTCAACATTTTATTTACATTAGGGAGATTTTTAGGTTATCCCTTATACAATTATTTCTAAGTTTATCTTTTATAGTTAAACTACTCATATATCATAATATGTGTATCTTGCTTACACTAGTTTTATCTATCTATTTTTCCTCGCGCCCAACATTTTATCTCATAAAGCATTGTTGGTTTTTATAAAATTGTTCCTTAAGACAGTGAGATTATTTTATCAGACAAAACTCTACTGGTGTTTTTGTATTTTATCCATTATGCTTCCATCTTTTTAGTTATATAATGGTCAGATCTTCCGTGAAATTCTATCATAAAAATTACTTATCTAAACTTGTTTCAGTACTAAAACTACTTTATTTCCAGTTTTTACCAAGTTACCTCCTTTCTTTTCTATTGCACTAAAGTAGTTCATCTATTCAATTTTAGTTTTATTAAATTTCTATTCATCCGTCCCTAAAATTTTAAATTTTATTTGTATACCTTATTTGCTTATTTTATTTTTGATATATTTTATTCTAAACTATAGATATCTCTAAAAATCGTATTTTAGCATCTACAATGTTTTTAGTTTTTAGAAGTATTCCAAAAATAAACAAAACTTCATGCATTGTATTCTTTTAATGTTGAATTAAATTGAAGGAACATACTATACTTCTATTATCAACAAAAAAACAAAATTCTAAATAAGGTTATCGCTAACAATGTAATTCAATATATTGTTAGATTACAATTCATTGTCAATCATGCCCATTCACGTATTTCTAATTTGATTATTGATTTCAATGTATTATATTAGTCTAATACTCCCTCCGTCTCATTTTAGTTATCTCATTTGAAATATTTTTATTTTTTAACGAATTCTCTTTATAAGATTAGCACTCCATTTGATCTCATACATTTTCAACACACTTTATGCTATTCCAATATAAATGAGACAACTATTTTGGGACAATTCCAAAATCTATATAAGACAACTAAATTGGGACAAAGGGAGTAGTAATTATCTTGTACCTTAATTTAGTATTAATTTTTTATATTTTAACATGACATATTTGGCTCGCAAATTTAATGAATTTAGATAAATTTGTTATTTTAGAAATTACAAAAGATAAATTAATATTTTTATTTATATGTAATATAAAAGAGGGATATTTTAGGATACCAAACTGCTATAATCCACTTCTTCTTCTTTCTTGAATCTTGTAAAAATTGATTATATCACAATAAACAAGTAATTAGGAGTCTCTTTTAGAAAGAGGTGAACTATTAGTAATTATTTTCTTCTTAAAATATCTATAAACAATGGGCTTAATACTGCATTGGGAACCTCTAGATGAAGCCCATTTTGGACCTTGTGGCCGTCCATTTGAAAGGTCCAAAGTCCAAACAATTAAATCCACTTGATTTGAATAAATTAAATTATATATTTTTTATTAACGTGTAGGAAACTCTGACATAGTCCTACTAAACCTCTACGGATGAACCCACTACTAAATTATATTTTTAAAAGCTTATAATTTTAGAGATTAAATATAACTTAAATTTATCAAGATTTAGTGGTTAAAAATAATGAAAAATACTAATAAATCAATATAGTAAATTAAAACTAAATAAAAGAACATACCACAACTTCTTTCAAATTTTTATTTCTATATTAAATTTTATTTTTTAATTTTTATAGAATTTTACATCATGCAGAAGCTTGACAATTTAAAGCTCATGATCCTTGTAACTCTTTTATTATTTGAACCTTATTATGTACTGTTCTTTAATTATTTAATTAAATAATATGATTAGTGACAATCAGAGAAAGGTGTTGTTTTTAAAAGTACTTATCTTCATAATAGTATTAGCTTTAATAACAAATACATAATTCATCATCTTAGCTTTATTAATCTATTTTGTACTTTACCCAGGGCCGTCTTAACCCTTGGGCAAGAAAGGCGATCTCCTTAGGCCCCCAGATGAAAAAGTCCCTCTCTCCATGGCTGGGCTCCAATAGTGCATTAGCTTAAAAAAACTATATAATTTCTATAGTTTTGAATAATAAAATCTCCTTTAAAGTTATTTTTTAAGCACGGTGTATTTCTAAAATTTCTCAAATTAAATATCTGAACTAATTACGATAACCTGATAAAAATATTTTAAGACTTAAAGGTCTTTTGACACTCCCAAATGTTTAAAATAAAGTGCTTTACAAATAAAGGTATCCCTCAGCTATACTAAAAACACACTTCCGTAAGTCCAAACAACAAACCGTAAAAATCGTTGAACTTCAAATTCAAAGCTGAATAAATATGTGAAATTTGAAAACTTAGGTCTTTCAAATGATTGTTTACCAAAAATAGGTGATCTTTTCCCATCCCAAATCCTATCCCTTCTTAAAAAAAAAAAAAATCTAATTAAACAATCATTTGAAAGATCTAAGTTTTTAAATTTCACATATTTGTTTAGTTTTGAATTTAGAATTCAACGGTTTTTACGGTTAGTCGTTTGGACTTCCGAAAGTGTATTTTCGGCACAGCCGAGGGATACCCTTTTATTTGTAAAACACTGTGTTTTAAATATTTTGGAGTGTCAAAAGACCTTGAAGTCTAAAAATATTTTTATCAGGTTATCGTAATTAGTCCGGATATTCAATTTGAGAAATTTTGGAAATACACGGTGCTTAAAAAATAATTTTAAAGTTTTAAAAGGAGATTTTATTGTTCAAAACTATAGGAATTATATAGTTTTTTTTTTAACTAATGCACTATGCATTACTGTGGCATCTGTAGACCGTCCGGACGAATGGAATTTATGCATGCATAATGATCCGATCGATCCGATGGTCCGAACGAAGGAAAAATGTTTTTAACTCACGTCCGGACGGTGCGGAAGCGGAAAGGTAAAATGGTAATTTCTAGTAAAAAATTGAAAACCTGTGTGCTAAAGAAAAATTCAGTGTCTAAATAATTACGCTTATTCAAATTATATATAAAAGAAGAAGAAGATAAAATCAATAGAGAGAACACATCTCTCAATCTTTGTTTGCACTTGAGCCCACTCAGTATATTTATCTTTTAAAGTGTTCTTATTCTATTTTAATTTCTGAATATGCTAATTTCACTTGGTAAATTTTTCAATGCTATGTATTATTGACATTGAGTAAAGAAAATCTTAGTACAATTTAGATTAACTCAAAATCTTAAATTTAGATTCAATTTGAAATTTACTGAACCAAACGTCTCAAGAAAATTTACCCAAACTTTGCTGATTCTCAAATAGACTTTTGTGCATTTATTCATTTTATTCATTGGATACAAGGTTAAGTCCAACTCAAAGAAGTTTGAGTGATGACAGAGTTATCCAGTACGTATTGATAAGAAAGTTTATATATGTCTCGATAATTAGTCGGGTGCTCTAAGAGGCCTGTACAATTTGGTCATAAAAAAAATGTAAGTCAAACTCATCTAATTGAACTTTTGAGATATTTTTTGAATTCATATATTTCTTTTTAATAAATTGCTTGAGTCACTTAATGGAAGTTGCAGTGATTATTTTGCTCAATGAATAATTAGGTTAGACTTTTGAGGAAATTAACTCGTCATTGTTAAAAAATAAGATTTTAAATTAGGGAGTTGATAAGGACATTGATATCTTTAAGACATCTATGTATATTTTCATTAGATCATTATAAGTGGATAAAACTATAAAAGAACAAATTTGATGTACATTATTATTAAAAACAAGAAAAATTCCTATCATCTCCTTTAAATTTCAAATTAAAGTTGATTCATATATTTTTTAAGCTTATGATATGAACTCAACATTAGTTCAATTTAGTTGCACCTCAATAGATTTTTTAAATAAAATTTTCATTCATTAATATACAGAAAAAAATATTAATTTAATCTTAGAAGTTGAGGTTTTAGGTTCCGTAAATGTTAATTATTTTAATTATTTTTAAATTTTAAGAATTTGTATTCTACTTGAGGCCTACTTTACCTCTATTTATTGATTTTTTGATAATGAGGTATCCAGGCCTCTTAGAGCACCTGACTAATCTTCGGAGTATGTGTCTGCCTCCCTACTCACACACACTGAGTAACTCTACGGAGTGACTCACTAGAGTTGAGTGTAAATCGAACTTAAGACTCCTACTTCCTGAGGTAGATTCCTGAAGAGTATTTTTATTTTTTGTTTCTTCGATATTATTGTTGTGTGTGGATAGAAAGACGGAGCATGTGACTAATCCTAAGAGTATGTGTCCGCCTTCTTTCATAGTCACACACATTGATTAACTCTATGGAGTGGCCCTTTAGAGGTGAGAGAGAATCAAGCGTAAGACTCCTGGTTCCTGATGAGATAGTAAATATTTATATTATTTTTTATAAATTTTATAAAATAAATATATGAACTATTTAAATATTTAAAGAGAAATATGTGGGGAGGGTTTTTGTATTTTTAGAAGCTGCTTGGATGTTGTCACGGCCAAGTTGTGGAGAGTTTGAGTTTGGTCAATACGAATCGGACGGAAGCGAAAGAGTCTAAGATTCTCAAGAACGTGTTGACAACCTAACCTACTTTCTTACCCTTTCATTGCTTGGAAAATTCTATGGTCTTGACTCTCGTCAATCACGCACCTTTTTACTCCGTCAAGACTCTTGTCATGATATCTGAATAATAATTTTTTTTTTTATAATGAATGATGTAAGTGAATTCTATTATAGAATAATTAAAATAAAAGTTAGAGTCAAAATTTATTTTTATTTATTAATTTTAAATTTATCTGAAATAATGATACGATGATTATTAACTTAAATTTATTTTTAATTAAATGACTGATATTCTTTTTTAATTTCAATTTTTTATTTAAAATAATATATCTATATTTATTTGATACAGTGAGACATACTAATCATATACGTGCCACATGTTATATTTATGATTTCTATTGCCATGAACTCAGGGATAGTTACTTTTGCACTTTGAGTTTTCTCATAGTACACTAAATTTAAAGGAAATTTTAATTTTATCTTTATTTTTAAAAAATAAGAAAATTAGGGGTGAAATTTGGGTTGGATTCATGATCCAATATGAGAAACCAATGGGTTTGGATTATGCATTTATATATTTTAGCCCGGGTCGGGTTAGAAGGAAAAATATCTACAATAAATTTGAGGTCCCCGTTTACACACCCTATTTTTCTGCCTTTACACACCCGTTTTCGGGTACGGGTAGCTAATTACCATTTTGCCCCTGCATTTTCAGTCGTTCGAACGAATTTTCAGTTCATTTCGGCATTCGTTCGAACGAATGGACACATACTCCATCCAATTTTGATTCGTTCGAACGAATCTCCTTTATAAAATCAATTCGTTCGAATGAATCGGGTGAATAGTAACGCACGTTACTGTTCACCCGTTCATTCGAATGAATTGAGTTTATAATCGATTCATTCAAATGAATCAGTCATTCGATTCATTCTAATGAATGACTGATTCGTTAGAATGAATCGATTTTTTTAAAAAAAATTTAAAGTTATTTTTTAAGCACTGTGTACTTCCAAAATTTCTCAAATTAAATATCCGGACTAATTACGATAATCTGATAAAAATACTTTAAGGTCTTTTGACACTCCTAAATATATAAAACACAATATTTTACAAATAAGGGTATCCCTAAGATGTGCCGAAAACACATTTAGGAGTGTCAAAAGACCTTGAAGTTTTAAAGTATTTTTATCAGGTTATCGTAATTAGTCCGGATATTCAATTTGAGAAATTTTGGAAATACACAGTACTTAAAAAATAACTTTAAAGTTTTAAAGGAGATTTTATTATTTAATACACTATGCACATTATTTTTAAGCACTGTGTATTTCCAAAAGACCTTGAAGTCTTAAAGTATTTTTATTAGATTATCGTAATTAGTCCGGATATTTAATTTGAGAAATTTTGAAAATATACAGTACTCAAAAAATAATTTTAAAATTAAAAAAAAAATCGATTCATTTGAATGAACGGGTGAACAGTAACGCGCATTACTGTTCACCCGATTCATTGGAATCAATTGATTTTATAAAGGCGCATTACTGTTCACCCGTTCATTGGAATCAATTGATTTTATAAAGGGGATTCGTTCGAACGAATCAAAATTGGATGGGGTATGTGTCCATTCGTTCGAACCAGGGGTCGAAATATCGGCCAATACATATCGTATCGACCGATATATATTGGTTTTTTAGAGCATCATATCGGCCGATATCATATCGTATCGGCCGATATTCACAATATCGGCCGTATCATATCGGCCGATATTTTGATATCGGCTGATATCAGGAGGAAAGAGAAAAATATCGGCCGATAACGATATTTGTACCCCTGGTTCGAACGAATGCCGAAATGAATTGGGCATTTTTTCGAATGAATGGAAATGCAGGGGCAAAATGGTAATTAGCCACCCGCACCAGGAAACGGGTGTGTAGAGGAAGAAAAACCGAGTGTGTAAATGGGGACCCTAAATTTGGGTCGGGTCAGGTCAGATTCAGAGATTTAAAATCAACCAAACTCACGAAGTTATAAAACAACATTGGGATTGAATCGGGTCAAATTGGGTTGAGTAACTTAGGTTGGCAATTCAGGTCGGGTCAAATAATTTTTGACATAGGTTAAATTGAATTTATTGAAATTGGATTCGATCTAACCCATATTTCAAACTCTAAAGAAATTAACGATGAAATTAAAATTTTCTTCAAATTTGATTATCATGAAAATACTATCGGATGCATTTAGAAACATCCAATCGAGAAAGACAAAAATTAAGAGACCGGTTAAATGGGAGGCTGCTGAGTCTCCAGGAAGTTCGACCTACGAAAAGTATCAAGCTATGTATTTCCTTCCATATTTCGTTTGTCATTATTATTTGTGACTGATGATTTTGACAGAAAGTATTCAATACTGCTTTGATTGTATTTATTTCAGTGCTGTCAAGATATATTTATTCAATTCCATGACACATGTATTTTTTTTATACTAATGAATCTTATTCATTAAATCTTTTTAATTATATTTTAAAATATATATTATTTAGGGAGCACTTACACACACTCGGATTTTCTGCCTCTACACACCTAAAATCGGATTTTCGGGTGCAATTACGATTTTACCCCCGTGTTTCCATTCATTCGAATGAATGCCCAGTTCATTTTGGCATTCATTCGAATTTCGAATGAATCCTCAAGGGTATTTTCAATTTATTCGAATGAATGGACTCAACAGTAATACGGAATATTGCTCAGCCTCATTCATTCGAATGAATGGATGATTCATTCGAATGAATAGTAAAAAAAGGCCACCATTCCTTTCATTCATTCGAATGAGCGGAATGAGTGGAACGTTGATTCGTTCCGTTGATTCCTTCATTCGAATGATTCGAATGTACATAATATTTCTAAAAAAAAAATTTTGAACTTATTTTTTAAGTATTGTGTATTTCTAAAATTTTTCAAATTAAATATCCAGACTAATTACGATAATCTGATCAAAATACTTTAAGACTTCAAAGTCTTTTGATACTCCTAAATATTTAAAACACACTGTTTTACAAATAAGGGTATCCCTAGTGTGTGCCAAAAATACATTTAAGAGTGTCAAAAGACCTTGATGTCTTAAAGTATTTTTATCAGGTTATCGTAATTAGTTCGGATATTCAATTTGAGAAATTTTGAAAATACACAGTGCTTAAAAAACAACTTTAAAGTTTTAAAGGAGATTTTATTATTTAATATATTATGCACATTCTTTTTTAAGCACTGTGTATTTTCAAAATTTCTCAAATTGAATATCCGAACTAATTACGATAACCTGATAAAAATACTTTAAGACATTAAGGTCTTTTGACACTCTTAAATGTATTTTTGGCACACCCTAGGGATACCCTTATTTGTAAAACACTGTGTTTTAAATATTTAGGAGTGTCAAAAGACCTTGAAGTCTTAAAGTATTTTGATCAGATTATCGTAATTAGTTTGGATATTCAATTTGAAAAATTTTAGAAATACACAATGCTTAAAAAATAAGTTCAAATTTTTTTTTTTAAAAAATATTATGTAATCTGAATTCAGTTCATTCGAATCATTTGAATGAAGGAATCAATGGAACGAATCAACGTTCCGCTCATTTCGCTCATTCGAATGAACGATTCATTCGAATGAATGATCGTTTCATTCGAATGAATGAAAGGAATGGTGACCTTTTTTTACTATTCATTCGAATGAATCATCCATTCATTCGAATGAATGGTGCTGAGCAGTATTCCGTGTTACTGTTCAGTCCATTCATTCGAATGAATTGAAAATACCCTTGAGGATTCATTCGAATGAATGCCAAAATGAACTGGACATTCATTCGAATGAATGGAAACGCGGGAGTAAAATCGTAATTTCACCCGAAAATCTGATTTCGAGTGTGTAGAGGCAGAAAATCCAGGTGTGTGTAAGTGCTCCTATTATTTATCTGATATAAGGTTAAGAAAAAGGATAGTTGAATTTTTTATAAAGATTTTAAAGTCTTTTATAAGTTAAAACATTCTTTTTTAAGATTTCTGTCATTATTTTTGTTGGCTTAGACTGGTTTACCTATATAACGTTATTGCATACTTGTGGAGCTCACCTGAATGGGTTCAAAGAGTGATGTTCGGACACTTCAAAAGATATTTCCTGAATGACTTCAGGGGAAAATAGGAAAAAATAAATAAAAACCTATAGTGAGCATATACAGTAAAACCTCTACAATGTATATGATTGGAATTATAATACGGATATTAAAATATAGAAGTTATTAAATTAGAGGGTCTACTAGTTTTCCTTTCTAAAAATCTCTTTAAAACTCTCACCTATCATTAAAATGTTCCTTCGACATTTTTTTTTTTTTGAAACAAATCATTTCATTCATTCCTATACAGTTCTCATTCATTGAGAACATATTATCTGTAGAATCCCAAAGAAAGAGGAAGTTTATTAAGAAGTCTATCTTATATTACTTTTTTGGAATTTAGATGATATAGTTTGAGGTTCTTAGTAACTTTTACAAAATGGGTGGAGCAAATACATTTTTTATTTTAGAAGTGTTGAGTACTGAGGTCGGGACCAGCTGCTAATATTATTTTAGACATGTTATAACTTTATAGAGTACTACATTATAGAGAGTTTACTATATATATATATATATATTTGAAAAATGATCTAAAACTTTGAAAAATGTCTAAGAATTTATAAAGAAGGAAATCAACATGAGGAAACACCTAATTTGAATTTTACGTCATCAAATATTCGCTAGTGATATGTATCTTATATTACAAATCATTAATTTTTATTGTAAATTTTTCTAAGCTTCTTACAAATTTTAGAATATAAAAAAAAATAGATAATGTAATACCCTGCCCCAGATTAGGCGAGTTTTAACTCGTTAATCATGTTTAACCGGTTGATCTTGAGGTTTTTTGTTAGAGCTTTGAGGAAAGCCCAAGTTTGGCCCGATCTGAGCCCGAAAACTCAGTGATTCAGCTCGTCGAGCTGGAGGGGCATTTTGGTAATTTACCACTTCTTGTGTATATTTTTATAAATTGTGTGATTTTGTGAATATTATTGGTGAATAATGTTTTCCTTAATTAAGGATTTGCATTTCTGATTTTAAAATAAAATTATTTTCAGAAAATGATATTTAAATATCGCCCGTCAAAACCCCGAAAGCGAGTATTAATTATTTTAAAGGGTTTTGAAAATGAAATAAATTTTAAAATTAGTATTTTATGGTAGACCATTTTAAGAATGATATAGTTATTTCATTTCACTTCAAAATAAGATTTACAAATTAGTTATTTTTACATTTGTTTAATTAAGTAATTATGGGTAAAATATGAATTTTATTTAAATAAATGGTTTTTAATAAGAGTTAAAATCTGAAATTTTTATGGTGATTAATATTTTTAAAACCCAACCCATCTGTAAGGTTGGATCAGGTTTTTAAGTTTTTAATTTATTACTTTTAGTTTAAAAATCAGTTTTTATGAAAACTAGGTCCTTTTTGCAATTTAGAAAAACTTGAAGGGCTGATTTGCAAAAAAACAAAAAATCTGCGGTTACTGTTGCGAGCATCAGCAGCGTGCGCGGGCGTGCAGCAGCCTGCTCTGCTGTCCGATTTTCCGGCGTCCCGTCCCATCGGCCGCGTGCCGGATTTCTCGGCCGAAAAAGCCTATAAAAACCGACCTTCTCCATCTGTTTTAACTCCCAAAACATCTTCTCTTCTCCCTTCTATCTCTGTGTAAAACCCAGCCGGCCGACCCTCTTTTGTAACAGTAACTTAGAGGAAATTATTTTCCAAAAACCCGATTTTCAGCCCAGAAACTCAATCAAAGGTAACCACTGCATTCCCCTTTAAATTTCGATCGGTTTCAATAAAATCTTTTTGAATTTGGCTATGATTTCAGTGAGAAAATCGATTTCAAAAATTTAGGGAAAATTTTAGGGTTCCTCGTATCAGTGAGCTTCCGGTGTTAAGATCAGATGGCTCACTGAGTTTCAGAGCTCCAAACCTCTTCCTGTGGAAAGAGGACTCCCGGAGGAATCCATCGGACCGGTCAGATGTAAAAACCGAGTCCCGAAAATACCCCATTTTCCATTTTCGGTTTTACTGTTCACCGGCCGTTCACTGTCTGTTACAGACATTGAACAGGGAAGAAGAAGAGGAAGAAGAAAGAGAAAAAAAAATATATATATATTTTTATTTGAGAATATGGTTGCTTATGATTTCAAATGGTGGTTCCCACCGAAGAAAAAAAAAATGAATAAATAATTAAATAATTAAATATTATTATTTTATTCCAAAAAAAAAAAAAAAATTTATTTTTATTTGAGAATATGGTTGCTTATGATTTCAAATGGTGGTTCCCACCGAAGAAAAAAAAATGAATAAATAATTAAATAATTAAATATTATTATTTTATTCAAAAAAAAAAAAAAATTTATTTGAGAATATGGTTGCTTATGATTTCAAATGGTGGTTCCCACCGAAGAAAAAAAAAATGAATAAATAATTAAATAATTAAATAGTATTATTTTATTCAAAAAAAAAAAAAAAAAAATTTATTTCGTTAGATTATGTGATGTGATGATTTATACCCCCCCCCCTTGTTAAATAAAAATGTACTAACCCCTTTCTCTTATTATTTATAGTGTAAATATTATTATATCCGCTTTCAGTCCGACATTAGTCGGGAACTGAGTGATTCACTTTCAGGCCGGCACTATAGTCGGGCACTGGGTGACCTCGAGGCCTACTCAAAATGTCAGCTCTGGTCCTATCCAGAAGACAACCGAGAAGTGACCCGAGGATCTAGACCTCACTCAATACGTCAATCTGGTCAATGCCCAGAAGACAATATGAGTTTGGACTGAGCCTCTTTTTTTTTTATATATTATTATCTTGTGGATGATTTAAAAAGGCTAGAAACCAAGTAGGAGACTCATTTCCATGAACCCTGGATATTTTGTGGGAAAACGTGTGATTTTCAACTACGTATATATGTACGTATCTGATATGTATATTGATTGTGCACTTGTATGTTGTTTGACAGAGACCGCGAAACTACACGATCACGGTGAGGGAACTTAACTCTGCAGATTTTGTAAACATGTGTTATATTGAGCAATGAGTGGTTTCGATTTTGATGAACCCACTCATGTGCCTATTCATGGTGCACTATGGTAAGAGTGCTATGATATTACGGTGTTGACCGTATGTGTATGTAAGACTGCTTCCACGTACCTGGGCTATTGAACCAATATCGGCCATATGAGAGATGGTTTATGTCTACTGGACCATGGGCGGACCATGCTGTCGTCAGTTGCTGACTTGAGGGTGTCAGTATCGGCTAAGTTTAAGAGCCGGAGATGATGTACTTGCAAGGATGTATTTTGACCGTGTCGGGACTTAATACTGGTCTCAGTGTAGTCGGCAGGCGTTACGGTGGATAATGGCAGTGATTGATAGTTGATGATGTTATTATCTGATTTAAGATTATGCTTACTGTTATCAAGCATGTGATATTGAACTGTTGTTAACCTGTTTACTATTTGCTTAATGTGCATTGTTAATTATCCTTCACTGGGCTAATTAGCTCACACCACTCACCTTTCAGGCGATGAACCCGAGGAGGAGGACCCTCTTTTTCGGGCTTAGGGCGTTTGAGCTAAAGCAGTGTTTTGGGATTCCCCCGGAGAGGAATGCCCTGATCTTTCCGTTGGTTCTAGGAATCGTTGTTTTGTATTAAGTACCGGATGTGGTACTTAATTTATGTTTAAATGTTGTAATCGGCTATGTTGCCATTTGAGACAATGTTATGATTGATTAATCAATGTTGGTATCTGTTTGATCATATTATGAGAGGATGTTATTGTTGTATTGTTTTTGCTTTGTCTTTGGGGCAGACCTATGGTACATGTTTGAGTTCACTTAACGGGCTGATGTGTAACCGCTGGGCCTAACTGTTGATCCGGCCCAGTAAGAATGCTCGTGGTTTAGTTTATAAAAAAAAAAAAAAATCAGTCGCGTTCCGAGCCCACCGGTCGGGTCGGGGCATGACAGATAAAGACTCTAAAGATGCTACCAATCACACTAAGGGTCATTCATTTAATTGTCATTCAACTTGAAAATGGAAAATATCTTCGAAATCCTGTCTTTTATCAATTTTTTTTTAAAAAAATCTTTGAAAATCACAAATGCACTTTACAAACTATGTCAATGACATAAACACATTTCCGTTCAATTCCATAACCATTGGATATTATTTCATTAAATTATTTTCACAAAAAACTCGAATTTTGAGATTATTTTAGAGTTGAAACTTGAAGAAATTAATGAAAATAACTTAAAATGACAAAAATTGATGAAAATAACTCAAACTAACTTTAAAATTCAATAAATTGCTTTAAAAAATTTTTAAATTAAAAAATAGTGGTGAAAATAATGCAAAAATAGGCTGAAATTCATCTTTTTCAAAAAAAAAAAAAGAATTAAAAATATCGGCTGATATGCGTAGGCTGATAATGCTGGGTGTATCAACGGTTCGTATATTGGCGATTCAATATGTTACATATCGGCAGCCAAAATTCCGACACTAATTAGTTGATACGTACTAAAACCTATGGATCATGATGCTACTCCTAAATCTTAACTACATTAAATTATGAAAGTCATAATTTTAAAAGGTCTCAAAATCAACTGTAGAAATAGAATAGTTTAATATAGATTTCAATCCTAAAGTAAGGAATCGGAATTTTAATAACTAAAATAAACAAATAAATAAAAATAATAACACTCATAGACGTTAGTCATGTTAACAACCCTCGCAATGAGTGATCGTTGACTGGGTGGGCCACGATCACTTTCATGATCAAATGAACCATAAAAACATGTTACGCGGTAATTTAGGTGGTGGCCGTTGGCCTATATCAGGCCCGTTTAAAGGCAAGCCCAGACTTCTCTTTATATCATGTCACCACTTACATATATAAAATCTTGAGGCCACGTGCTGCCTAATGGGCTTTTCAAGTCTAAACTCAAGCCCAGTTGTTTGGAAAAGTATGAATCCCAAGCTACCCATTTTTGTATGTAAAGTTAATATTTCATTCAAAAATGAGGGACAAACCCCAAACTATACAAACAATCAAAGCCCACAATCCAAGTCAAACAGATAACAAAACACATTAAGTGATCCAACAAAAGGCTGGCCCAAAGAAATACAGCAACAAACCCAACCAGCCGACAAAGCCGAAAAAAATAAACCGAAGGCCCACAAAATGGCAGCCCGCAGTTTGAACCCATTGAAAATTTAATCATTAGGATTAATACTAGACATGATGAGCTACATGTTGACTCAAAAAATAAATTTGCAATCACTTGATCTTAGTGGTAAGAATCACTAGCTATTCTTAAGAAAGTGGGATTGTGTTTTGATTTTGATCACTAAAATCAAGTTGTTAGAAATTGAACTTTGAGTTGAAAATTAGTCCATATATAGCTCATCAAGTTTTCTTTTCAATCTAAATGGTTAGTTTTTACAAATTTCAAAAGGGTTTTTAAAAAGTGGACCAGGTGCAGACACATATGCATGACTTATTCAATTAGCCTGAGCCCACCCATTTAACTAAATGGGTTAATAAATGAGCCCTCGTCCAACTCTCTCGCTATTATTTATGTTCAAGTTCAACCCTAATCTTTTGTGACGAGTTGAGGTAAGGCTCAAGCCACTTTGGCAGACATGAACAATCTAGTACTGATTTTGATTGTCAACAACACTTTGTTTAGAAGGTTAAGATTTTTAATATTATTGTTTTAAATGATTTTAATTTCAGTAGAGATACTCCCCATTTAGTCACACTTTATCTAACGTTGTAAAAGGTTATCCAAATTTAACTATACAAAGACAAACTTGCTCCTACTTTTTTGCCAGTTTGAACTGGGGTGTATCTGAAAAAAATAAAAATACTTCTATCAATAGAGTTTAATTTATATAAACTCGTACCAAGTAGGGCCCAACATGTTATCAATGGTACACTCATTCAGTGAGTTGGTGAGCTGAATTACAGATAGAAAGAGTGCATCGGCCCATGTGAGGCCAATTTAATGATAAATTGGAATTTGACAATTATTTTTTTAAAAGTTAATTGTAATATTGGTTGATACTAGGCTTGTTCATGGGCCAGGTTTTATAGAAAAAGACTGTCCGTTTATATCTGCAAAAGCCTGAGGTTGTCAGGCTTTAAAAGGCAAATCCCAAGCCCACCATTTAAAGCCTATTTCTTTTGCACTTGGTACTATTTTAATTTTTTATTTTAAAGTTCTAGCTTTGTAAGTTGAAAACATAAGCGTGCAAGCGTGCAGTTAAAAGTATGTTTAAAGATCTATCACCTATTAAACTTTCGATGCAAAACTAAATATCTAGGTACTTGATCTAATACTTTAAGTTGGCAAAGGTCTTTGAAAAAATTTAACTTTGGTATTTTGATCATTAAGATCAAGTAGGTAATAATTTAAAATTGAGAAGAAATTTTTAAATATGGTAAATGTTTAAGTATGCTTTCAATCTGTATTATTAAATCTAAACGAGTCTAAAAACCTGATGAGCCTTGGCAGGCTTTAAGTAAAATCTCAATTCAGCCGGTTGGACAAAAATCATGTTCAAGACTATTTATTTAAGTTGGGTTTGGGCTAGTCATGAGTCGAGTTTTGACAAATGAACACCCCAAGTTGATATCCAATTGAAGCATCTTCATCATTGTATTGACTATGATAGGTAAAAATATTTAATCAATGTTGATTTTTATTTTGAAGAATCAAGGGTTAGTATGATTCAATGGGTCTTATTTTTTGTAGTTAGATAGTCCTTATAATAATCTATCTATTCATCTATTTTTTCTAAGATTTGCTAATAGAGACTTCGATTTCCGCCACACATGTACAAGGATGTGAATGTCGATAGAGGTCACAAGTTCAGCTATGCCATATGAAATTCTAGGTTTTTGTTGAAATTTCATTATAATTTTTGGCAAGTTTAATTTTTTTATAATTTTTATTAAAAATAATGATAACCCAATTAATAATGGATCAATATTTGTAGAAAACAATGATGTAATTTCAACCAAATTCAAAATTTTGTTTAATACATTTGGGTTTTGTTTGGCCCACTACTAAGATTTCAAATTTTGGCTGCAAGTGTTTGTAACAGAGTTCGAAAACAAAAAACTCAAAATATGTATTCATGATGATGAATTAAAATACCTTTTTATTAAGTTTTGTCAATATGTGATGCTTGGAAGGAAGTATGCTGAGATGTAGTGTACAATCACTATGATTTATATTGATGAATTTGTCTAATTAAGAACATTTTGTGGTTAGTCATGGGTTTGAGATTTTTTTTGTTTTTTTGAAAAATATTGACCTCATTTTTGCCTAAGTTGTTTTTAAAAAATAAGTTTTTTAAACTATAAAACATATTGGTTACATCGTAATAACCATATGGTCAAAGTGGTAATGGAAAATTTATCTTCTAGATGTGGACCACATGGCATGTGGAACCCATTTGTGACCAATATGGTTATTAAAATGTAACCAATATGTTTTGTAGCTAGTTTCTTTTCTAGAAAACTTAAGATATAACATTGAGTGAATCTTATTTTGAGAATTAAAGGAGAGTAATTTGGAGTTTTGAAAAAAGTTAGAAATTATTAGTTTTCTTTTTTTAACTTACGTATCCCCACTCCAAATTGGAAGTAAAACTAATCCACGAGCATGCGTAAATCTCCTAATCTACACACATAGATAAGTTGAATGTGAATCGAATGCAATACATTCATTCACGTGAAAAGTTTCTTGCCTATCAGACCAACCGCCTTTCGGTTGAGCGGGTTAGATATTGTCAAATTTGGTTAAAACAATCCATGAAAAAAGAGAGAAGAAATACCTAGAGTTGGGGTTCTTCTGGTTGCAGGATTTGCCTAAGACTGAAGATCATCAGGAAGTACTATGGCTTCCAAAGTTAGTGCCATTGTAGATGAAAATAAAGTTGATTAAGGAGTAGAGGCAGTAGCTTCTACTGCTTTTTGTTCCCAACGCTACTCAACATCTTCTTTTCCCCTTTAGTAATTTCATCTCGTCTCTCTTTCTCCTAAGCCTCTCTTTCGTTCTTTCATGGGTTTTAAATTTTATTGTTTGGTTCTTCACTTATAATAGGATGCGGGAGTATGAAAACTGATTTTCCACTTATAATTTGAGATCAAAAGTACAAATAGAAATAGAACACAACAACTTTATTTTTGAATTTTGAAATACAACAAATTCCTTCCATGATTATCTGAACAATTCTTATCTTCCAATATGCCCCCTCAAGTTAATGAGCTTTCCAATGATAATCAATAGGGCTGAAACTCAGGCATGTCGGGATAGGTTTTGATAAACCCAACTCTAACCCTTATTAAAATAGTTGAATCCGATCCGACCCGATCCGAGTTAGTAACCTGAATTTTTCGACCCGACCCGACCTGAATTGTTTCTTAACCCAACCTGACCTGCAACCCGACCTATTTTTACTGTGGTGATTATTCTTATATAGATGTACCTTCGTTAGATGACTTTCAAATTAAAATGCTTACCTAGAACCATTTTTGATTTTTGATACATGTTCTTGTTATAAACCTTTTTTAGGAAAAAACTATTAAATGTATTCAAATGGAAAATTCTATATTGCATAACAATGTTGATTCACGTCTCATTGATTAAAAACTGTTTAATAGCAATTGGCTCAAACAAAAGTTGTATTAAAATTGTAACAAGATCATTTTGCATGTGAAGAACATGAATTGAAGTAAATGGTATAAATCAAATCTTAGTGAGATAGAGGAGCACCGGCAGAGACGAGAAGAGGGAAGAGGGTGTTGGCTTTGCAAAGCCTTAAAGAATAATTAGGAACTTGAATATGGAAAATCACTGTACAAAAATATATAATGGAGATAAGACTTATTGATGGAATTGCATTTCACTTGATTGCACAAAATGAACTTCATAACACACCTTTATATAAGCTTAGACTAACATGTGAAAGGACACATCTCTTTGGAAATGACACAACTCTTTGGAAAACACACATTTCATAAATGCGTTGCTTGGGTGAATCCAAATCCATGAATGGACTTGTTGCAAACCTAAAGGATGCATAGGTTTTCAAGTCCAACATACCCCTTCAGTCAAAATCATCAATTGTCTCATTGAAAAACAAAAAGTTGCACTGGTTTGCAACTTCCAGCACTCTCTTCAAACCAAAAACAACTTCATTCCTAGCATCTCTCTTAATTTCTTGAATGATTCAGTAGACAAGGCCTTTGTAAAAATATTTGTCACCTGTTTTTTGGTATTGCAATACTCCATCTTTATTGTCTTTTGCTTGACATGACCTCTTAAGAAATGAAACCTTATATCAATGTACATGTTTCTTCCATGCTGTACTGGATTTTGGGTTGCCTACTACTAATCCTTCGAGAGTCATTATTGCCAACCTCTTTTGGTTTTGGATGACCCTCTTGGGACCTCATCTTCTTCAATGCGTAGGTTCGTGGACTTTGGTGATTTCTCCTTAAAGCTACAACTTCTTTAAATGCAACTCTCCCACATTCCTCTGTTGAATGTTGGGCACACTAATTTGACTTTCTTGGCCGATTGTCGAGTCATGGAGTTTCGACCCATGACATTCTCCCCCACTAGAATTCACCGACGTCCTCGCCATCATTTCTTCCATCCAGCAAAGCCTTTTGTTTTCTTCATTAACTTGGGTGCTCTTTGACCCTCGCGCTTCACATTTGGCAACACTTTGGCCTTAGGTGTATCTTCACTTGGTGGTGGAGATTCCTTTTTTGCCCCGAAGATGTGTTGAGAATGCATGTCTTTCAACAGATCCACATGTCCTTCCATAGGACATACCTCTTCTTTTGAGGTTTGATGGTGGCAAGCAGTTCATCCCGCTCTTCACCGCCATCTTCTTCGTCTACGGTGGTGCTCTTCAAGTTAGGACATTCTCTCATTCTATGCCCAACTCGTGACACAATAGACACTTTTGTTTGGGACAATCTCTTGACAGATGTCCCCACCCATCGCATTTTATGCACTTGTCAAGCATTCTTTTTGGACAATCAATTTCTATAGTTGTCCTTAAACATCTTGGGAATTGAGGTGGTAGTGGTCATCTTCACAACCTAGCTCTGATACTACTTTGTTGGCTTTTCAAAGCCTTAAAGAAAATAATTAGGAACTTGAAAATGGCAAAACACTACACAAAATTATACAATGGAGATAGACTTATTGATGGAGTTGCATTTCACTTGATTGCACAAAATGAACTACATAACACACCTTTATATAGACTTAGACTAACATGTGAAAGGACACATCTCTATGAAAAGACACAACTCTTTGGAAGTGACACACCCCTTTGAAAAGAAAACACCTTTTGGAAAGAACAAATTCATAAATGTTTTGCTTGGGTGAATCTAAATCTATGAATGGACTCCTTGGAAACCTAAAGGAGGCATAAATTTCCAACTCTGATACACCCCTTCACCAAAAGTCTCATTGGAAAACTAAAAGTTGCATTGGTTTGCAACTTCCAACAGAGGGACTGCTATGATCGTCAATTGATATGGAGAAGAGAACGCCAATCAAGACGGAAAATAGGTATTGCTGTGATGGAAGGAAGAAGCATAGAGGAACATCGGAAGAGACGGAGAAGAGGGAAGATGATGCAGCATGTGTGTGTCCACACGTGACACACACGACTTTGTAAAGCCAGAACAAAAGGGGCACGACACTTTCCCCTTTTTCCTTTACTTTCCCAATCTTCCCTCTTTCTGTCTTTCCCCTCTTTCCTTCTTTCGCTAACGACGAAGATGAAGATGGAAGCATGACCGACTGAACCGACGAAGACGCCTACGAATCAAGCACCTCCATTCCTTTTCTTTCTTCTTCCTTTCTATTGTATTTTCTTTTCTATTTTCAGTGCTTGTAAATAAATACCCCCTCTTTCAGGATTGTAAAAATGATGATTGATTGAATGAAAACTCTTTGAGATTCTTCTCTGTTTGTGCGTGTTTGTGTTTGATTTTCTCTTTCGCTCTGCTGTTGCTGGCTAACTATTGTACCCATTGAGGTTTCAGATCTTTGCCTCAGCTTGGAAGCTTGAGGTCGAGATTCCCAGACCAGAGACGATTCCGTCTCTGCTGCTAGTTTGCTACTCTTTCACGCCCAAACTACTCTAGCTTTCCATGCCATCTATGTTCAGAAGGATTCTGTCCGAACTCGTAACACGTTCGTCCATCTTCCCTCTTTTCAGCCACTATCCCATCCTCTCCCATCTTCTTTACCTCTCCATCCCTTCTAACAACCAACCTCATTCCATTCGTCTTCCATTATTCCCATTGTCCAGAAAACCCAAATCCATTTTTCCACCTTTTATTCCTTCCATGACCATGCATACCCCCCTTTTCCAGTTACTGTTCACGATTTGTATCTTAGGAAAGACAGCCTCCTAAAGATCACATTAGGACCAGCCTTAGCCTTTAGTTGATCGAGCCAATAGCCTTTTTACTTCCCATCTTACCCAAGCATCCAAAAGCCAACTTAAATCCACTTTAATTGCCAACTAAATTCAGCCACTACTTCCTATCAGTCTTAATCCCCCTTTAAACCGATCCCCGCTGCATCAAGTGGTTATCAGAGCATCGATTCACAAAAAAAAGATCACCAAAAAAAACAAAATCCATGTCTGCCAATACAATCCTAAAGAAAATTAGCCTGTCACCAGGACTGAGATGAATGTAGTTCAACACTCCATCGAAGATTTGCGAGTGATGATGCAACAACACCTCAACTGCGACAATCAACGTGATTGCATCAATTGGGGTAGGAGACCCCTAGTTTGACCCGAGTATTATCCTAGTGATGAGGAGCCAGAAGACAACCGTGATTCTCCGGATAACAACAGTGATCGACAATACCGTGCAAAGATGGACTTACCATCTTTCAATGGTTAAGTGCACGTCGAAGGCTTCCTTGATTGGCTCTCGGAGGTTGAATGCTTCTTCGATTACATGGAAATCAATGAGGCAAAGGAGGTAAAGCTTGTAGCCTGCCAACTCAAGGGTGGAGCATCCGCATGGTGGGAACAACTACAAGCCGCTCGAAAGCGACAAGAGAATCGTCCTATCAATTCATGGACGCGAATGAGAGAGTTACTGCGGACTCAATTTCTCCCTAGTAATTATGAACAAATTCTCTTTGAGCAGTACTAGAATTGCCATCAGGGGAACTGTCCAGTTTGTGACTACGCAGAAGAGTTCTATAACCTTTCTGCCAGAGCCGACTTACTTGAGATTGAGACCCTACAAGTCTCATGATTGTTGGGAGGTCTTCGCGTTTCACTACGCGATTGCTTCAGATACCAGCATGTTCACATCTTGAGCGAGGCAGTTCAATTGGCCACAACAGCTGAAAGTCAGAGTGATCACTCGGGAGGAAGGAATGTACCGATGGCTAGACACACCCTTCCATCAACTTCTTCGACTCCCGCACCAGTCCCAGGATGCACTTCTCAACAGACAGTGCCTCTTCAACAGGTTCCACCATGAAACCAACTAGCTGCCCCACCGAAGCCTGCTGTTGGCAAAGACACATGACGAAACAACCTATAGGCGCGACCTATGCTAGGAAATTGCTATCATTGCGGTGAGCCAGGACACTGTTCAAATAATTGTCCTACTCGTCATTCAGTTGCAGTTACCACCAATAATGACAAAAAAGCTTAGTAAGAGAAAGAAGAGTATATTGGACAAGAGGAATATGTTGTTGACAATGAAGAAGTTTATGTTGATTATGGAGATGAAGGATCCTCTTTGGTGGCTCGCAGATTAATCTGCAGACCGAGGAAGGGTCTCCCATCGCAACGTCACAAGATCTTCAGGACTCAATGCACCGTCAATGATAAAGTCTGTGATGTTATCATTGATGGTGGTAGCTGCAAGAATATGATCTCCCAGTTGATGGTAAGAAGTTGGGCTTGTCGTCCCAACCGCACCCCTCTACCTACTTGGTCGGATGAATTAAGAATGTGGAAGAGACCCAAGTAACGAAACAGTGCCTCGTCTCCTTCTCCCTTGGTAAGAGATACAAAGATGAAGCCCTCTGCGACGTTGTTGATATGGATGTCATCCACATGATTTTGGGTCGCCCATGGCAGTACGACATCGATTCCCACCATTAAGGACGTGCAAATATCTTCACCTTTTGCAAAGATGGAGTAAATATCATCCTCGCCACTAAGCTAAGAAAAGGCTAGCATCCAGCACCTGAGAAAAATGAGTCTTTTCTCCTAGTCAACGACATTGAACATGAGTCACTTGAAACAGGTGAAGTCGTTGCATTGGTTGTCTAGGAACCAAACTCAGGAGCCGTACCAGCCCCACCAGAGGTAACCCCAATTCTTGACGAGTTCCAAGAATTGATGCCAGATGACTTCCAGATGGCTTGCCTCCAACTCGGACATCCAACATCACATAGATTTTGTCACTGGAACCAGCTTACCAAACCTGCCCCACTACAGGATGAGCCCTAAAGAGTTTCACATCCTACAGGGCCAAGTGGAGGACTTATTGCGCAAGGGCTTGATTCGCACCAGCATGAGCCCTTGTGCCGTTCCAGCATTGTTGACACCCAAGAAAGACGGGAGTTGGCGAATGTATGTTGACAGTCGTGCCATCAACAAAATCACTGTCAAGTACCAGTTCCCCATTCCTCGCTTGGATGATATGACAGATATGATTGAAAGAGCCAAAGTCTTCTCTAAACTAAATCTCAGAAGCGAGTAGCATCATATCTGTATCCGGCTCGGAGAGGAATGGAATAATGCCTTCAAGACCAAAGAAGGACTTTATGAATGGCTGGTGATGCTGTTTGGACTCTCCAACGCACCAAGCACATTCATGCGGCTGATGAACCAAGTATTGAAGCCTTTCATTGGAAAGTTAATCGTTGTCTACTTCGACAACATTCTCATCTACAACTGTTCGAAAGAGGATCACTTGCAACATCTACGCGAAGTATTCCAGGTACTCTAAGAGAACAATTTATATGTTCATAAAAGAAATGTACTTTTCTTGCAGATAAACTTGCCATCCTGGGGATATGTTTTTGGATCCTTTGGAATACATATCCGAACTGGTTGCGTGTCACTGGTTTCAGTGTTGAGGTGACGAGTTCGAAACCTGGCGGCGTCAACTGAAGGTATACTGTGTGGGTGTGGTGTGCCTTCCCTAGGGTTTTAGGAGATCTAACCAACTAACAAGGTGGCCCCTCTGGTGACTTGACATCAGACTGTCGGAGGGTTGATTGAGGTTTCCCTAGGTTATCACAAAAAAAATACAAGTCGATGGAGAGAATGTCTGTGCTATCCGTGAGTGGCCCACTCTACGAACATTTAGTGATGTTAGGAGTTTCCATTGCCTTGCAACCTTCTATCGACGGTTTGTGAAGAATTTTAGCAATGTTGTCGCTCCTCTCACTGAATGCCTAAAGAAGAAACAATTCACATAGACCGAAGCTGCTGAAAAGAGTTTCAACTTGATCAATGAGAAACACACCATTGCTCCTGTCTTAGCCTTACCAAGCTTTGACAAGTTATTCGAGGTCAATTGTGATGCATCCGCAGTTGGCATTAAAGCAATTTTATCTCAAGAAGGCAGACCAGTGGCTTATTTTAGCGAAAAGCTAAGCGATGCACAAAAAAAAATGGTCTACCTCTCCAAACCACATGCATACCCCCTGGGTCATTTTCATTCAAAGTTTACCTTTGTGCTCAAACATAAATCCGGACAACAAAATAAAGTTGCAAATACTTTAAGATGGAAAATAACTCTACTCAATATTGCACGAGGAGAGATAGTTGGTTTTGATTTTCTTACGGACTTATATGCGGATGATGATGATTTTGCAGATGAGTGAAAGCGTCTCCATGAAGAAAAACCTTATAAAGGGGAAACTCCATGACGTGTTCCTCTTTAAAGGTACTCAGCTATGCATCCTACAAAGTTCACTTCGAGAGCACGTCATATGGGAGTCGCATGGAGGTGGCCTTGGAGGTCACTTTGGAGAAGATAAAAGCATTGCGTAGGTTGAAGAACGCTACTATTGGCCCTAGCTAAAGAGAGATGTTATAAAATTTGTCTAAAGATGCTACACCTGTCAAGAATCAAAGGGGCAAGTGCAAAACACGGGTCTATACACTCCACTGTTAGTTCCTAATGCTCCGTTGGAGGATCTATCGATGGATTTCATCTTAGGCCTTCTGCACGCACAACATGGATTCGACTCAATGTTTGTGATTGTAGACAGATTTTCTAAGATGGCTCATTTCGTCGCATGTAAGAAGACATCATATGCCTCTAGTGTTGGTCACCTATTTTTCTGAGAGGTTGTTCGTTTGCACGGAGTTTCAAAGACTATCATATCGGATTGTGACACCAAATTTCTCAGTCACTTTTGGTGCACTCTATTGGTCACGATACGATACTTCTCTACAGTTTAGCAGTACATGCCATCCACAGACCGATGGGCAAACCGAGATTGTCAATAGAACACTTGGAAATCTTATTCGCTGCCTCTCTAGTGATAGTCCAAAACAATGAGACTTGGCTCTTGCTCAAGTCGAGTTTGCATACAACAACGTAAGAATAGATCAACTGGTAAGTGACCTTTTGAAGTTGTTTTTGGAAGGTCACCAACTCATCGGTCTACCCCTTTTCTCTACTAGGCTCCATTCTGCTACATGTGCTCCCCTCATTTCAAAGATCTGGACCAGATTGTTTGGTTGGAATGGCAACTCCCTCTATTTTGCTAGTAGAATTGAGTTGCTTCGATCTACCATAAACAACTTCCATATATTTTGGGCTAATGCCTTCCTCTTGCCGAAATCTTGTACGGAGAAAATTGAAAAATTAATGTGGGATTTCCTCTGAGGTAGCACGCAATCGAGGAGGCTTCACACTGTTTGTTGGGCAAAAATCTGTTGTCCTAAAAGTAAAGGTGGGTTAGGCTTACGTCCAATTCATTTCATCAATCAAGCCTGCCTATGGAAGCAAATCTGGAATATCGCCAATTTGAAGGACGATCTCTGGATCAAATGGATTCACGCTAAGTATCTGAGGGGTAGAAACATTTGGGAAGCTAGCCTTGGTAATTCCTCCTATTGGGCTTGGCGATCCTTGCTGTTTGTGCGCGATAAGGTCAAATGTCTCACCATCCACGCCATTGGCAACGACGTTAATACCAGCTTTTGGTGGGACTTGTAACACCCCTCCCTCCCAAGGGTGAGATCATAGTGAAATAGATAAAGATTTCTGTGGAGAGAGGCGAGTGTCACGACGCGAACCGAGTCCGAGTCCAAAGTCTCGACCCTCGACTGCCCCAGCCTAGCACGTGCATGGATTGAAATCCATAGTAACATTTACACATGCTATAATAAACAGTGGAAAAATTAATACTTACATTTATATTCATGAAGAACTCGCATCTCAAAAAAAAAAAAAAAAAACAGAATTCTCCATGAGTCAAATATAAAAATTCAAACGTACTAAGAATTAAAGTTATTACCTTTCCAATTAAATTTTCCTATAAATTACATTGTTCTCAAACTAAAACAAAATAAACTAAACTATTTATGCATCTCTTTGCGTAAATCTCGTTCATTCATGACTGCCACTTAGTCCAATCTTGCTCTCTTTTCTTTGATATGCATTGGCATCTAAAGGAGGGAAATTATGGGCCTAATCAATGCGCTAAGTAGGAATTCCAATCATAAGAAATGCACCAAGAAGTGTTATAGTAAAATAACATATAATTAAAAAATCAGTGTTAGTAGATTCACATGTTATGACATAATATATTTCTAAAAGCATTTTCACATCGTAACATTAATTTCATATTTCAAAATCATACTTATACTCGTCATGCAATGCCACGCCATGGGTGTCATGAAGAATGAATGCCCTTTCATGCCCCATACATCAACCACATAATTTATCTCAATGGTTATCTTTATCACTGGTCTATTATGTTCGCAGCATTCTCGGGGCACCGGTTGGGTGCTGCTACCCAATACCAACAACTTAACTAGAACTACTAGGGGAGTGTTGCCCTCCCATCCTGCTCAGGTTTTAGGACTTCTATCTGACACCGGGGCTCCTTCGCCCAATTCCATATGCCATATATTAAAAAACATGCCAAATCTCAACTGTTTATTCAATTCCATGTAAATATATACACGAGACCAAATCATGTTCGGACCGCTCATCTTTGGCTCGATCATATACAATTTCCATCCCATGCAAATGTACATGAGGTCTATAAATGTATCATGATGTCAAATCTCATACAAATATATGTGAAAACATCTCAAGTATTTCAAAAGTAAAATAAGCATCATCTCTTTTCATAATTGAACATATAAATTTTGGGAAAATCAATCATCTCATTCATAATAACAAAATACTATATTTAAGTCACAACTTTAGTACTTCAATAATGTAGAAAAACCTACTTGATCGAAGATGATCAGCGAAGAAAGATGAATTGCGGGTTAACACGAATTGTGTTGGGGTTACTCTCGGTTCTAGAAATTCGTGAAGTGTGAAAGAGAATTCCGCGTATCTTTCTAGCGACAAATAGTCTCAAAGTCCAAATACCATTAGTATTATGTCCATCAATTATTTACAAGAGTCTAAATTTAATGAATATGGGTGATAGGTTGCTGCCCCTTTTATGGCTATAGACTAACCTCAAGTCATAGACTATGGAGTTGGGTTGTAGGACAGCCAAAAGGATAGGTAATGAACTATCTTAAACATCCAATTGGCATTTGGGCTTTTCTAACATGTAGGCAATCTCTAAACATGGTTCATAGAGCAGTAACATATTATCCTCCCAATCTTTTCAGCAAGACAACATATCACGGTTATGAAATAAAATATCGTCCTTTAGTGTATTTCAAAGTATTGAACAAATAGGACAGCAAGTACCCTTAAAATTCACTTTGATGTTTTAAATATTTAAAATCACTAAGGAACGGTGGTACTTTTGTAAAGGTAGGATAGAAAACCTCAAGAATTTGTGACATTAATAAACACCTACATGTTTAAATCACATACTATCTTAACAAAATATGAAAGAAGGAAACTTAAATAAATAGAACTAAATAACTTAGGTAGTTTAAACAAATAAGCATAATAAAATTATAAACAGGTTCGCAAGAATCTAGAACATAAAATAATTTAATCAAATACAATGGTTAATAAAACCATCTAAACTAATATATATATTTTCAAATCTCTTTGGTGCTCAAACCATGGAATAAATAAATAAAAGGGGACTTTCATGTTTACGTGATGAAATAATTTAGATAGAGATATATAAAAATGGTAAAACAAACAACTTTAGCAAAGAATTTGAAACCATAAACCAATGATATATAGTTTTAAATCTTAATACTCAAAACCAAATACACAGTACAAACTAGTGATATAGATATATAGGAAAACATTGGTATCTCAAAATCATCAAATACCTTTGATAAATTGGGGGAAACGAATGAACAGTAAATCTCAAGTTAAACCATTTGAATAAATAACATAATGATTGGATATCTACTGAAAACTCTCAAAATCTTACATTATGTAGTAATGTGATAAAGCAAAATAAAATAGGACTGGCAAGGGAAAATCCTTACAGGTTCAAATCATGTACTATCATCATAACATAATAGATAAATAAGATTGTGGCTTGAGTATAAAAACAGTCCTAACTTGAGACGATTTAGGGACTGATTGCCTTTAAGGAAAACAACAATAACCCATAGTAATTTTGATTTAATAAGTACTTAACTACGTTAACATTAAGGCAATAGCTAAAGGTAAAAAATCCTACAAAAGGGCTCGGCTGAACATCTAAAATGGGGAGGGCTGCATGCCGTGCTCAAAGTTGTAGACGGATGGTCTCAACTGCGGCAGCCTAAGTTCCAACAAATTGGCACTGGACTGCAGAGGATCGTTCCCTGTTCTACAATGATTGGAGATCGTTCTCATTCGGGTCCGGGTTGCTACTGCTTGAATAAGATCGAAATCATGGGAAAATCTTAGCTAAAGTTGCATGGGTTTATAAGAAAGAGGTCGGCTGGATTATTCAAGAGGGGTTCAGATTTGGAGAGTTAAAAATGGAAGGTATTAGGTGGGTTGTTTCCATTTGGAGAAGGAAAAAAAGGGTGCCCATATAGATACCGCAGAAATCTGCCAGCAGACATCGAATTCTGAAATTTCACTGGAAATTACTAATCTGCCCTTTCCGCGCAAAATCGTGCGATCAATTCCGCAGCGCATTTTGCTTCGATCGATCGATCGTGCGATTAATACGAGCGAAAGAGTTTCCTTATCGATTGATGCTTTAAAATTCAAAGAGATGTGCTACAGTAACTACATTATTTAAATAAAAAAAATTTCCTTTAAAACTTTAAAGTTATTTTTTAATCACTGTGTATTTTCAAAATTTCTCAAATTGAATATCCGGACTGATTACGATAACCTGATAAAAATACTTTAACATTTCAAGGTCTTTTGACACTCCCAAATGATTAAAACAGAGTATTTTATAAATAAGGATATCCCTAGGCTGTGCCGAAAATATATTTCGGAGTGTCAAAAGACCTTAAAGTTTTAAAGTATTTTTATCATGTTATCGTAATTAGTCCGAATATTCAATTTGAGAAATTCTGAAAATACACAGTGCTTAAAAAATAACGTTAAAGTTTTATATTTCCTTTTAAAACTTTAAAGTTATTTTTTAATCATTGTGTATTTTCAAAATTTCTCAAATTTCAAAATTTCTCAAATTGAATATGCGGACTAATTACGATAACATGATAAAAATACTTTAAGACTTCAAGGTCTTTTGACGCTCCGAAATGTGTTTTCAACACAGCCTAGGGATACCCTTATTTGTAAAACACTCTCTTTTAATCATTTGGGAGTATCAAAAGACCTTGAAGTCTTAAAGTATTTTTATCAGGATATTGTAATTAGTCCGGATATTCAATTTGAGAAATTTTAAAAATACACAGTAATTAAAAAATAACTTTAAAGTTTTAAAGAATTTTTTTTATTTAAATAATGTAATTACTGTAGCACATCACTTTGAATTTTTAAGCATCAATCGATCGGTTTCTTCAGGAAACCCTTTCGCTCGTATTCACGTGAATTGTGAATCAATCGTACGATCGACCGATCGAAGCAAAATGTGTTGTGGAATGGTAATTTCCAGTGAAATTTCAGAATTCGGTGTCTGCTGGCAGATTTCCGCGGTGTCTATATGGGCACCCGGAAAAAAAGGAAGGGGGATCAAATTTGGGAGAGAGATGGAAAAAATAAATGAATCTAAAGGGGTGTGGGTTCCAAAGGGTCCACACGATTTGGAGTATCCTATTTTATAAAATAAATATATATATCCATATATGTATAAAAAAATATATATCTCACTAAATAAACCTCCATGAGAATGAATTTTAGTAAACGTAATTTCAATGATTAATTCAACCATGGAAAGTGGGTCCCATGGGCCCACACTAAAATTATTAATTTTAAAATTTTAAATTTTAAATTGAGTACTTTTAATTGAAATACTAACCTTGGAAAATAAAAATCTAATTTGATACTAAATCTTCCATCTGCTTAATTGCACTAAAATAAAGTAACAAGTTATCATAAACAACATTAATCTTTAAATTAGTTCTACCCATCGCTACTGACCCGCTACTCCGGGTCGGGTCACTACAGGACCCTTGGCTGCGACCTGGCTACATTATTCTGAAGCAGTTTGGCCATCGTCCTATTTACGATTTGGGGCTTGGTAGGGATCTTAATGTGGACCACTTCATATCTGGAGGGACTTAGAATCTGCCCCCTGCTTCTTTGGTGCTTGCTGATATTTGGAACTTGATCAGAGCTATCTCGTTGCCTGCCGCTGATACAAAAGATGTTATTCTCTGGACTGGTGATGATAGTGGCATCCTCTCAATTGCCTCTGCTATTAGGCACCAATTCAGACACATCCAAGAGCATGCTTGGTTTCCCTATGTGTGGTTCCCGAGTTGTATTACGCAACACTCGATTTTTCTCTGGTTCTCCTTCACTTCTAGTCTGAAGACTAAGGATCTCCTTTGTAGGATTGGATTAAATGTTAACCCCTGCTGCATGTTATAATTTTTCTTTAATAGATTGACAATTTGAGTATGAATTTAATAATTAATTAATTTAGTTCATTATTTAATTCATACCCATTTATTAACATAAATCAATCCTCTATAATAAAATCAAAAGATCTTAAATCATCAATGCTTTACAAAATTATCATAATCATAATATTAACATAATGCGGAAATGACATCATAATAATGTAAAATCATACCCGATGAATCCATCGCTACTATTACTGTAACAAAACCTTTCACTGTACTGCTTTTGTTTCCTACTGCTTTCTTTCTGCTACGGTGCTTTCTTTCCTTTAGCCCTTTTGAAAGAAATCAAAACAAAACAAAAGATAGAGAAATGAAGATGCCTTTGGATTTCTCTCTCTCGCCCTTCCTTTAGTTTCAATGCTCTGTTATTTCTTCTGGTGATGGGATCCAATAATTGCAGAGAGAAAATAGTTATGGGAGAGAGAGGATCCTCAGGCGGTTATTAAAACTAAAGTCACAACCCATCATAGTGACAACCGAATCCACCTCTTCATAACCGACACGTCCTTTCATTTGATTATGGGTCCTATGTTTGACTCAAGTTAAATGGGTTATAATGATGTGGGTCATATTATTTTACATTCTCCCACTTGGCCCACATTAACTTCATCATAGAGTCAAAATAAGGATAACATAAGGTGTGCACATAATCCATATTCAAATAAACATAATACGGTTATCATCATAATGCTAATACTAAATGACTCACAAGTGCGAGTAATGGCGGTTGCACATCATCTTATCCGATACGGTCCTTTCCATCAACTACAACACAAGTGACCCACTCAATACAACTCTTAAGTGAGGAATTTTACATAATTGTCCACATAAATGTCTTAATACAAAGACTATTCCTGTTAGTGATAAATAATCATACATAATGTATACATATAAACATAATAAAAAGGAATAAAATGTCAGAAACGCTATCATGAGTACTCAAGTGTCAAAATCACAGATAGATATATAAATCAGTCCAAAATAATACATCATGATGGGTTACATTCAAGACCCATTCTATTGGCATGTTCCTTGAAGGTCTTTATAGGCAACCCTTTCGTTAATGGATCTGCAATCATAAGCTGTGTGCTGATATGCTCAATTGACACTGTTCGTTTCTGGACCTCTTCTTTTACGACAAAGTACTTTAATTCCATGTGTTTCGATCCTCTAGAGTACTTGTCATTCTTGGAGAAGAAAACTGCTGCAGAATTATCACAATGAATTCTCAGCGGCCTGGCAATGCTGTCAACAATTCTAAGTCCTTAGATAAAGTTCCGCAGCCACATTCCTTGAATAGTGACCTCATAACACGCCACAAATTCCGCCTCCATGGTAGATGTTGCAATAATAGTCTGTTTGGCACTTTTCCATGAGATTGCTCTATTAGCCATAAGGAACAAATAGCCAAACGTTGACTTTCTGCTATCAACGTATCCACCAAAGTCCGAATCCGAATAGCCAATGACTTCGAGATTCTCGGACCTCCTAACTGTGAGCATGAAGTCCTTAGTACCCTATAAATATCTCATAACTTTCTTTGCAGCTTTCCAGTGATCCATTCCAGGGTTACTTTGATATCTGCCCAGCATACCGACAGCGAAGCTGATGTCTGGTCTAGTACAGGTCTGTGCATACATGAGACTACCCACTGCTGAAGCATAAGGCATTTCCTCAATTTGTTTTCTTTCTAGTTCATTTTGCGGACATTGCTTAAGATTGAATTTGTCTCCTTTCTGAATAGGGGCATCTTGAGGGGAACAATTTTGCATTCCGAATCTCTCCAAAATTCTTTCTATATAGGCTTTCTGAGATAGACCTAATAGCCCATGCGTTCTATCACGGAATATTTCTATTCCAATAACGTAAGATGCCTCTCCCATATCTTTCATTTCAAATTGTATGGAGAGAAACTTTTTGGTTTCATACATAAGACCAAGATCATTAGTGGCAAGCAAAATGTCATCAACGTACAATATCAATAAGATATATTTGCTTCCACTGACCTTCAGATATATACACCGATCAACAATGTTTTCTTTAAATCCGAAGGAAGTAATGGTATCATTGAACTTAAGGTACCATTGCCGAGAAGCTTGCTTAAGACCATAAATTGACTTCTTAAGTTTGCAAGCCAAATGTTCCCTGCCCTTTATGGAGAAACCTTTAGGTTGATCCATATATACATCATCATCTAGATCACCATTTAAAAAGACAGTTTTCACATCCATTTGGTGTAACTCTAATTCATAATGTGCCACCAAAGCCATAATAATTCTGAAAGAGTCTTTCTTGGATATAGGGGAGAAAGTCTCTTTATAATCAATGCCATCCTTTTGAGTGAACCCTTTGGCTACAAGTCTGACTTTATTCCGTTCGATATTGCCCTTTGAGTCTCGTTTAGTCTTAAAGACCCATTTACATCCAACTTTCTTGTATCCATCGGGCAATTCTACTATGTCCCAGACTTCATTCTGGTCCATGGATTTCAATTCATCTTTCATGGCATCTATCCATTCATCAGAATTTACGTATTTTATGGCTTCTTCATAAGTGACCGGATCTTTAATAGCCCCTAAATCATATTCCGACTCTTGTAGATTTACCACATAATCATTCGCAATAGCAGGTCTCTTTTGTCTCTGAGACCTTCTTAAGGCTACTTCTTGTGGTTGTTCTATTATCGGTTCATCAGTGGTGACAGTCTCTTCCTGTCTGAGTGATTGATCATCCAAGTGTTGTGTTGTATCGTTAGGTCGTTCAATGACATTAGAAACAACTACAACACTTCTTGAAGTTATGGGTACAGGGACTTGTACCCTCACTTCTTGTATAGATACATTTCTCATAATATCACTCCAACTAACCTCACTATTCTCTATGAATCTTGCATTTTCGGTCTCAACTATCCTCATTTTATGGTTTGGACAATAAAACCTATACCCGTTGGATTTTTCAGGGTAACCGATAAAATAACCACTGATCGTCCTCTCATCAAGTTTTCTTTCATGTGGATTATAGATTCTAGCTTCTGTAGGACAACCCCACACATGTAGGTGTCTCAAACTGGGTTTCCTTCCTGTCCACAATTCATAAGGAGTTTTAGGAATTGACTTATTAGGAACCCTGTTAAGAATATACACTGCAGTTCTTAAGGCATACATCCACAACATGATGGGTACGGTAGTATTGCATAACATGCTCCTAACCATATCCATAAGTGTACGGTTGCGCCTTTCAGCAACACCATTCTGCTGAGGCGTACCTGGCATCGTATATTGTGCTAATATACCGCGACTTTCTAGTAATCTAGCAAATGGCCCCGGGTCTTGACCTGTCTCATCATACCTACCATAGTATTCACCACCTCTAGCGGATCTAACGATTTTCACTTTTCTATCTAATTGCCTTTCTACTTCATTGATAAAAATCTATACGGAGTTAACCGCTTAAGATTTATCGTGCAACAGATATACATAACCATAACGTGAAAAATCATCTATAAAGGTGATGAAGTAAGATTCTCCACCAAAAGATGGAACATCAAATGGGCCACATATATCGGTGTGGATCAGTTCAAGTAGCCCTTTACTTCCTGTGGCCCCTTTCTTAGTGTGTTTGTTCTGTTTGCCCTTAATACATTCCACACACACTCCTAAGTGGGTAAAGTCGAGATTCGAAAGAATCTCGCCTTTAACCAGTCTTTTAATTCTTTCTCGGGAAATGTGTCCCAAATGTTTATGCCACAAATTTGAAGAGTTTTCATTAATCAACCCACGTTTAATACCAAGATTATGATGCAGGGTTAGAACAGTGTTTGCAAAGTCATTATCAAGCTTAATACGATAAAGGCCATCAAATAATAAATCAGACCCAATAAAAGAAGAAGATTTAAACAAACTGAAAGCATTACTACTAAATTTACAATGATAGCCATTAAGGTCCAACTTAGAAACAGAAATAAGGTTTCTAGTTACTATAGGTACATAAAGACAGTTAAATAAATCCAAATGACAACCGGTATCAAGGAAAAGGCGATAGGTTCCAAAGGCTTCAACAAATACTTTTTCCCGATTGTCTAAGTAAAGGGAGACTTCAGTTGGGTCGATGGTCTGGATTGTAAGGTATCCCTGCATTGTATTAGAAACATGAGTTGTTGCTCCGGAATCAAGCCACCAAGTGTTAGAGGATACTTCAGTTAAGTTAGATTCGAAACATACTGAAATGTAATGAATACCTTTCTTTTCGAACCAAGTCTTCCTCTTATGGCAGTCCTTCTGGAAGTGCCCTTGCTTTCGATAGAAATGACACCTCACACCACCCTTTCCCTTGTCATGAGTCTTGGAGGTCGTAATAGACTCGTGTGGCTTTGACATGAATTTCTTGAATTTCTTGGGCTTCTTTCCTTTCTTACTGGGCCCTTGAGTTGTTAAATGGACTGAGTGATGACCCATTTGCTTAAGTCTGGCCTCCTCTTGGATTAACATGTTAGATAGCTCATTGATCTGCCATTTATCTTTCATGGTATTATAATTAATTTGGAATGGCCCATATTGAGGAGGTAACGAGTTCAGGATGAACTGTACCAGAAATGACTCATCTACAGTCATACCTAAGTTCTTCAATTGAGTAGCGATATTGGTCATTTCAATCACATGCTCAGACATACCACGACTCCCATCGAACTTTATGGTGGTGAGTCTGGCCATAGGAGTTCCGGCTAGGGACTTGTCAGTAGATTTGAACTTATCGTCTACATTCTTAAGAAAATCTTTTGCATTCTCGGAGGTGGGTAGAGAAGACCTGATGTTGCTGGCTATTGTCATACGCATGAACTTAAGGCTAAACCTGTTTGACTTAACCCATAACTCATGGGCTGACTTCTCTACAGCCGTACTAGTTTCAGTAATAGTAGGCCTGTCATCTATTAGCGCTTTGTCTAAATCAAGTACACTTAAGTTAAACTCAATATGTTCTTTCCACTCAGAGAAGTTTAACCCATTCAATATGGGGACAGAGTTAGCTTGCGTATGCAGTGTGACAGATGAAGTGCTGCAAGATACACATAATATCATGATCACTACTTAATGCTATGAGTTGTCTTTAAATTGAAACACATAAATTATAACTTTAGCAAATAGTGTTATTGGTGATCTACCTTTGGGTTATCTAATAGTACACTATTTATAGACATTACGGTGATTCTCAGTCACCGATAGGACTAACTAATAAAATACAAGTGATTAAATATCACCGTCACCTTTAGGTGTCCGGATAAATATCAACCACAAATACCCATCAATTATCCTATCCCAATCTGTTAACCATTTGGAACGGTGCACCTTTGGGCTAACCTAATATCTTTATGGCTAGGGATTGCATTTTGCAAGGTTATTATTATCCAATACTTGGGAGGAGTACTGAATCTTGTTTATAAGACTCGAAATTCGACTCATTCCAATTGGACCACTTTGGTGACAACCGAATCGTGTTTTTATGTGAATTTAAGTCAAGAATAATGACCTCACATCATAATCGAATCGAATTTTATTTATATTCAATTCATCGAACACATAGTATATCATTAGGTGTTCTTATAATAATATTAATTTTTTTTTTAATTTCATCATGGTTGTATTTGTTTCTCTCATAAGAAACTTCACATAAATATTTTGAGAAATCAAATAATCTTAACATAATATACTATTCAGACTTGGGACTGTTATGTACTTTCAAAAATTCATTTCATTATGTGATACTTGATAATGAATTTCTATCATCATACTTCATCATAAAGTATATCTCTTCCCTCTGAATTTTAAATATTTGAAAGTCTTCTGCTTCCTTGTTATCAACAGATGCTCGACACGTGTCAAAAAATACATGCTCTTAATGTGATGGTTAAAACCAGTAATTTCTCTCTGGAAAATCAAAACCAGTAATTTCTCTCTAGAAAATCAAAACCAGTAATTTCTTTCTGGAAAATCAAAACCAGTTTGAGATTTGTGAGGTTTTCCGTACCATTTTGAACAATCTGTGTCTTTGTATCAGTGATGGATTGATGAAAATAAAATTCTCAAGGTCATTATTTCATAATTAATTAAATAATGAAAATAAAATTCTTAAGATCATTATTTTATAATTAATTAATGAAAATAAAATTCTTCATCATTTATCTTTAATGAAAGCATCATTGATTCATAGAACTTTGCTTTGATACCAATTGTTATAATTTTTCTTTAATGGATTGACAATTTGTGTATGAATTTAATAATTAATTAATTTAGTTCATTATTTAATTCATACCCATTTATTAACATAAATCAATCCTCTATAATAAAATCACAAGATCTTGAATCATCAATTCTTTACAAAATTATCATAATCATAATATTAACAAAATGCGGAAATGACATCATAATAATGTAAAATCATACCCGATGAATCCATCGCTACTATTACTGTAACAAAACCTTTCACTGCACTGCTTTTGTTTCCTACTGCTTTCTTTCTGCTATGGTGCTTTCTTTCCTTTAGCCCTTTTGAAAGAAATCAAAACAAAACAAAAGATAGAGAAATGAAGATGCCTTTGGATTTCTCTCTCCTGCCCATCCTTTAGTCTCAATGCTCTGTTATTCCTTCTGGTGATGGGATCCAATAATTGCAGAGAGAAAATAGTTATGGGAGAGAGAGGACCTTCAGGTGGTTATTAAAACTAAAGTCACAACTCATCATAGTGACAACCGAATCCACTTCTTCATAACCGACACGTCCTTTCATTTGATTATGGGTCCTATGTTTGACTCAAGTTAAATGGGTCATAATGATATGGGTCATATTATTTTACACTGCATTCTCTGCAACAAGTGCTCTGAATCTTCTCACTACCTCCTCTATTGCAATCTTGTTCAGTCTATTTGGGACCTTTTTCTGCCCAAGTTTCATTACTAGTGATCTAACAACGCTGTGCTTGTTGACTTCGACTCCCTCATTATTTCGAGATCAAACCATTTGGAGCTGCTTGCTGCAATACTTCTTATTCCTGTTATGGTTTGACATTCTTGGATCGAAAGAAACAGGCGATATTTCATGAACTCCTTCAGCCCCCCTTCTACAATTAAGAACCGGATCCTCAATGACGTCAGAAACAAAATTTTCTCCTTGGCTTCGAGAGCTGATCTCCACATGGCTAATGGTTTATTTGCTGCTAGTTGGGACCTCCCTCCGCCCCCACAAATGCTCCACCCCCTCGCACTAACCCACTTTCTTTGGCCTGTCCTCAGTTTACTGTCACCTTACTCTTCGGTAGTTTGCCTCACAAAAACTCTGTCATGGTTGCTGCCCTTTATGTGGGCATCTCACCTGAGTTCAATGGTTTTTTCATTGGCCCTAGCACATATAATTGTGTTCATGTATACTGACTTTATGCCATAATTGCATTATTTTCCTCATGGAACGTGGGCTGCCTATCTCCCACTTGGAATGCCTCAACTCCAATACTTTGGTTCTGCTATCCAACCCCAAATCTGTCAACTGGGGGATTCGCACTCATGTTACTTCTACCTGTACCTTGTTGCATCTGTTTCGTCGTACCATTTCCATTTCCATCTGTTCCCTTTTGTAGTTTTGCCTGGCCCGGGATGTGGGCGTTATTTCTTTGCTTCCTACCTTTTGGGTGGGGTGATCGGCCATTGTTTGTGGCCCATACTTTCTTGTAATTGTTTGGGGTGTTTCCCCTATTCTTTTTGCCTTTGAATGATACTTACCAATTTGTTAAAAAACAAAAACTTAGTGAGTACTCCTATCAGTCATAATCCCCCTTTAAATCGATCCCCGTTGAGTGAGAAGAGGGACTCGTATGATCGCAAACCAAAGTGAAACGAATGAAGACGTTGAGAAGTAGAGCTTGCCGTTGGCAAAGGCCAAAAAATCCAGAAAGGAAAGACATGGAAAAAAAGGTGCTGCAGGACAACTAATTAAACATGGTAAAATTGGAATTTAAAAAGCTATGGTGTATGTTTACTAATAGGTTTGGTATGCATATCGCTTCCAACAGAGGGACTACTATGATTGTCAGTCGAGATGGAGAACAGAACGTCAGCCAAGACAGAAAAGAGGTACTGCTGTGATGGAAGGAAGAGAGATAGAGGAGCTCCGACAGAGATTGGAGAAGAGTGAATAGGGACTAGTATGATCGCTAACCAGAGTGAAAACCAATGAAGACGTTGAGAAGTGGAGCTTACCATTGAGAAAGCTTACCAGAGTGAAAACGAATAACCTAGACTTTAGCCAAGAATGCTTTCTAAAGCCAGGTAAAGAATATGGGTTGTATGGAGATATATTTGATCACCTTAATAAAGATGTTTCTATTATTCATTGAATTCGTTATTATTTGTGCATATATATATATATATATATTTGTTTGTATACTTTTACTGTGGATGCTATGAAGGAAGCCTATAAGATATTTTAGTCAAGATCATTTCATGATTAGACATTCTTATGGGGGTATAGGGTTGATATGGAACAAGAGTCCATATTCCATTATGAATTAAGGTATTATATTCTTCCTGCATTCTTGTCCTTCGTTTCACATCTTTGTTGGCAAGAGAAAAATAGGTCAGCTCTTTCTCATTATGACCATTAATATGGGGATAAATAGGGTGTCGTGTCGCAACCAAAGCACCCAGTCTTCAGGTCCCCACTCTAGATCAAATCACCATGTGATGAGTGAATAAAAGAATCCATTGTGGGCACATATGTAACATGTAGATCAACTACTGGCTATGTACCTGTAATGGAAGATACATGAGCTTGTTGCGTTGCATCAATGTTGTTATGACATGATTCAGAATGTACAAAAGCAGGGATTTAAATATTAGCTGATATGTATTGTATCGGCTGATATATATCGATTTTTAAAACTTTTATATATCATCCAATACGAGATGTGTTGGCCGATATTTGCGATATCGATTGATATCCGATATATATTGCCTATATCGGTTGTTTTAATTAAAAAAAGTATTAACAGATAGTGTTGACTTCCCTCTGTGCATACCTGTATTTAGCAATGTCCCTAAATCAAGGGATTGTAATTAATCTTTTTGTATACTCTCCGAGACCCTTGTACCTCTATATATATCAATGATAGTGAGAAAGGCAAAATTGCCAGTTTCATATTTTCTACATGGTACAGAGCTAGAGAATCCTCTAGAAATTCTTTTCAATTTTCCCTACCCGTCCTTTCCCTCTTTTCTTCTCTCGAATCAGCAAAACCGTCTCTCTGTTCCTCTCATCCGTGTGCCCCCACACGGACTTTGCTGGGTCTGTCACCGCACGGATCTGACGCCCTAAGTGTCCTCGTTGGTTCTCTTCTATTGCTGCTGCAGGCTTCCTCTTTACATATTGCGGACACCAATGATGACCTTGTTACGTCAGTGCTTTGCGGACTTGGCCCAAACTATTTCATGCTCTACACTGCTATCGTCAACTTTCCACCACTTTCGGTGTTCACAGATCTACGAGCTCGCCTCCTTTTATTTGAGTCTCAGCTCACCAGTTAGGCTCTAAGCACTACTCTTGACAGCACTACCACCGTCCACCACGCTGCTCTTCTCTCCTCTCGTGGGCGTGGGACCTCTTCTCGTGGAGGTTGTAGTCGTGGCTGTGGTTTTTTATTTGGCGGCCGCTCCGATTTTTCATCCTCCAACTATGGTCGTGGAGGTCGCGGTAATAGTAATTGCAGCTGTGCTCCTACCTTTCCTGGCCTCCTTGGACATCAACATTCTCTTGCAATCCTGTGTTAACTATGCTTCAAAGTTGGTCATACAACTGCAACCTGCTATTAGCTCTACAGCCAAGGGCCCCACCTAGATGAGGACTTTTCTTCAACATTTGCCGGGATGCAGATTTCCCAACCTTTCGACCCTATCTGGTACCCTGATACTGGAGCCACCCATCACATGACTGGTGATGCTCACTCTCTGTGTTCCAAGACTGACTTCGTGGGTAATGATTCTGTCCTTTTGAGTAACAGTGATTCCCTTCCTATTGCGCACACTGGAACTTTGTCTTTCTCTTCTGCATTTCATTTTTCTTTTGTGCTTCATGTTCCCCATATGCATAAAAAATTGTTATTGGTTGCTCAATTCACTGCTGATAACTCAGTTAGTTTCAACTTCTTCCCATGGGGTTTTGTTATTCGTGACTTATGGATTGGTACTCTCTTATTTCAGGGCCGATGTGAAGGTGGTCTCTACCCCATCAAGCCTACCACTTCATCCACCCAAGCTTTCCTGGCCTCATGCACCTCTTTGTCACTGTGGCACGAATGTCTTGGACATCCTTTAAATAATGTGCTTTGAGTCTTAGCTAATAATAAATGTTTAGGATGTTCCTTTAAATTTTCTCGTTTTTTTTTTGTTCATATTGTGCTATGGCCAAGTTTGCTAGACTCCCATTTTCAGTTAATAACCATTGTACTCCAGCACCATTTTATTTAATTTATTTTGATGTTTGGATGTCCCTTATTATATCTGTTTCTGGATTTAGATATTATGTTTTATTTACTGATGATTACTCTCGTTATTCTTGGATTTATCCTTTGCGACATAAATTGGAGGTTTTCACTCATTTTTAAACTGTTCTCGCTTTTGTTGAAAATCATTTTTCTACTACTATTAAATATTTTCAAAGTGATGGTGGTAGGGAATATGAATCATTTCTTTTATACCTTGTGTGCGCAAAAAGGAATTACTCACCGTCTCTCATGTCCTTAACCCTTCCAAAAGCTCTTTGGCACCACGAGACTATCTTTCACTTTGCATTTTTGGTTGTGCGTGCTACTCTTACCTTGGCGATTATGTTACTAATAAACTTTAACCCAGATCGGTTGAGTATGTTTTTCTTGGTTACAGTTCTCAACACAAGGGCTACCGATGCCTGCATCATACTACTGGCAGAGTCTACATTTCCCTACATGTATTGTTCAATGAAGCTGTCTTTCCCTATGCCTTGTGCACTGTGCGACCCGCGCTTTCGGATTCCTCCGACGTGCTCTTCATTTCAGTCATCACCATGCCCCCTTCTCCAACTGCTACTCCTCCTGCCATGCCAGTCTCTCCAGTACATCCTTCACACACTTCTTCACCATCTCCACCAGCATCAACCGAATCATTACATGCAACCTCCTGGCTTTGTTGATCAGCATTGTCCTCATCATGTTTGGAAACTTCACAAAGCTATTTATGGGTTAAAACAAGCTCTCAGGGCATGGTTTCAACGGTTCAGTTCCTTCCTTTTATCGATTGGGTTTATTCAATGCAAAGCTGACAACTTGATGTTTACCTATCGGCGTGGTTCCACTGTTATGCTTTTTCTCTTTTATGTTGACGACATTGTCTTGAATGGTAATACACATTCTCTTCTTCGGTCTTTCATTCGCCGATTGGGTACAGAATTTGAGATAAAGGATTTGGGTAATTTACATTATTTTTTGGGCCTTGAGGTGGCTGCCCTCTCCAACGGGTTACATTTATCTCAAAACAAATATACCCTTGATATTCTACTCAGAAGTAAGATGCTTGATTGCAAATCTTGTTCCACACCAGTTGCTACAAAGACTCACTTATCCGCTGATTCTGGTGATTTGCTTTCGGACCCGTCTGAGTATCGCCATCTTGTCGGTGCCTTACAATACCTTACTCTTACATGACCTGATATTGCTTTTGCCGTGCACATCACCTCTCAGTTCATGAGTCAGCCTCACACCTCCCATATGGATGCTGTCAAGTGCATCCTTCGCTATCTCAAGTTTCCCTTGGTCTTGGTTTACCTATTGTGCATTCCCCCAAACATCTCCAACTGGTCGCTTACTCCGACGCTGATTGGGCCTGTTGTCCTGATAGTCGTCGTTCCACTACTAGGTATTCCATCTTCTTGGGCCCTAATCTCATTTCATAGTGTGCAAAGAAACAACCGACGATCTCTTCCTCTAGTGCTGAAGCTGAGTATAGAGCCCTTGCCTACACCTGTGCAGATAAAGTCTAGATTCAGAATCTTCTGCTTGAAATTGGTTTCCCTCTCATTTCTCCAGCACTTTTTCTGTGTGATAATCTCAGTGCTACATACATGGATGCCAACTCTATGTTTCATGCTCGGACCAAACACATTGAGTTGGATTATCATTTTATCAGCGAACGTGTTGCTGCAGGCTCTCATCATATTCATTTCGTCCTTTATCAAGATCAAATTGTTGATATTTTTACGAAGGGACTACTGAAGCACCGCTTCTCTTTGCTTCGTTCCAAACTCGTTGCTTTACCACCATCGAGTTTGCAGGGGAGTATTAACGGATAATATTGACCTTCCCTCTGTGCATATCTATATTTAGCAATATTCCTAAATCAAGGGATTGTAATTGATCTTTTTGTATACTCTCTAAGACCCTTGTACCTCTATATATATATCTATGATAGTGAGAAAGGAAAAATTGCGAGTTTCATATTTTCTACAAAAAGAATAGGAGAGAGAAATTTCTCAGCCGAGATATTGGCCGATATTCGAATATTGGCCGATATCGAGATTTTTTTCCCTGTATAGAAGTAGTAGAACCATATTATGGACAAATGAAGAACTACCTGGTGCACAAGCAACATGCTCATCCTACTGAATAGTAGTTCGAGCTACACGAAGAGACATGTTAGAGGTAATTGAGAATTAACAATAGCACAACCATATTTCACATTGTGCTTAGCTCTAAAGGGCATATGGAGAATAGAGAAATGGATCCGGAGATGGAGATAATTGCGGCCGCGATGTTTGAAGGGTGCGAGGTGGGGGTGAAGAGGTAGACAAGGGCATGGGTGATAGAATGGGTGGAGATCAATACTAGTGAGCAAAGGAGAAGAATATGAGGAAGTGGAAATAAAATTAGAATGTAGAAATGGACAATGTAATTCATCAAAAACAACATTTCTGGAAATGGAAATGCGACCAATTGACAAGTTGAGGCACTTGTAACCTCAATACTTCAGCATAACCCAAGAAAACACACTTAGAAAACCTTTACTTATGTTTATGCTTCATGTATGGTCTCAAGCATGGATAACAAGCATATCCAAAGGTTGTAGAAAACGTGTAATCTAGTTTGGTATGAAATTGTACTTCCCATGAGGATCCAGTCCAAAAGGCTAGCCCATTAGATGGAGTGACCAAAATCCCTTATAAGTCCCTAAATACCCCTTGCACGGCTCGTTCACTGCCCTAACAATCTCCCCCTCGAACGAGGCTCTCCGGTGGATAGAACATCCCTGGCCATCACGTTCGGCTACGGGATCCCCTGAGCTCACATGCGTTGGCTTAGAGATATGACTCTGATACCGCTTGTTACAACTGGATATCCATCTCAAAAGACTAGCCCGTTAGGAGTAGTGACCCAAGTAATTTATAAATCCCTAAATCTCCCTCTACACTTCCAACTGAGATTCATTCGCAACTCCAACAAAATTTTAGTAGGAAGATGGCTTATGATGTAGACTGTAGTTTGAAAAAGCATAGTCCCAATTGTGAGTAGGTACATGGGAATGAGACAACTAGGATAGGCCAACCTCTACAATGTGGTGGCACCTACATTTAGCACCCCCATTTTGTTCACGCGTATAAGGACATGAAATGCGATGAGTAACACCATTAGAATTAATAAATAATTTTAAACGAAGACTCATATATTCAAATCCCCCATCAGACTTATTTGTGAACTAGAGGATAAAACCAAGTGAATTTGCTATGATCATCGATGAAACTGAACATAAAATCGGTAGCCACTGCTAAAAGTTACTAGAGTTGGTCTCAAATGTCAGTATGAATCAATTCCAGTGGTTTGGAAGAAATAGAAGACACTAAATAAGGCAAACAACAACTTTTGCTTAGTTAACAATCTAAACATACAAAGGCATTTGACAAAATATTTGACTTGAAAATGAAAAGAGATTTATTTGATTGAAGATTGGCCAATACACACGTTTAATCTTTGCTGCCACACGTTTTATTCGACTTGAAGATGTCCCAATCTTTGCTGCCACACGTTTAATTCAACTTTGGGAATTTCTGCTTTTTTTATTTTATTTTATTTTTTATTTACATTTTAATATGTAATAAATCCGTGGCTTGATGTGAAATTGTGAATGGTAGAATGGAGAGAAGATTGGGAACCAAATGAGAATGTGTGTAAATGGAGAGCCCAAAATTGTTGGTGATCCTTAAATTAGGACCTTAGAAAGAACTTAGGAATTCTAGAGAATTCATTGGGAACCAAGGAATGAAACCTTGTTTTCCATTTTTCTTTTCTTGCACCAACCGCAAGTATAAATTGAGGTAGGAGCGGCCAATCAATGTAGGTTGAAGTTTAGCTAATAAAAAATTATTTTGTTGCTTGTGTCTTCAATTTGGTGATTGGTTTATTTTAATTTGAATTTCAACAAATTATTCGTCTCTAATTAATTTTATGTTTGCAAATTTTCAATTAATTGTCTGTGGATTCTTTGAAGTAATTGCAGAAAATTAAATTTAATTATTGCACAATTTGTGTGAATTTCAAATTGAAATTAAAGACTTTATCAATTTTATTCCAATAAGAATTGTTGACCTAGGTTAGATTAGGACCTTCCATTTTTCGCATTGAGTGGTTTTATTATCCTCTAATCGATTTATGGGGTTTCGTATAAAATCAGCCAAATTGAGATTAGTTTCCAGTGATCAATTTGATTTTCCTACAATCTCTAGATTTGATTTCCTACAGAGGTCAAAATAGTACATTGCATTGCAGATTTAAGTCATTAGACCTAACCTCTAATTTTTTACTGTAGCCTTTGGCCAAACCCAAATCTTGTCGACGAATCTTCTTTGATCTTTCAAACTAGGCTACAATATTTTAACTTGAAGTATCAACTAGTGCTCAGACCGTTTATACATGATTTTCATAATTCCGTTACTTGTTTGCTATATTTAGCAACTGCTCCATTCAGTATAGACACTTTCTTGACTACGTAATTGTCAAATATTCCAAATAGCGATCATTTTGCACCGCTGGAAATCACTTGGAATAAGCTGCGAGTGCGTCTTGATCCTTTTTACTTTTGTGTTTTTTTCTTTATGACCATGGTGTCTAAGCTTCTTAGAGTCATGCTACTAAAACATAAGACTATGTCGAATCTAAACTTATTCCTCCAATCATTACAAAACTAATTGTTCTAATTGTCAATCACTCTTTCTAATCCTATGAATTGAAGTGTTTTTTTCTCTTAATTTATCTTTTGGGGAATAACATTCACACTTTGATATATAATGTATTTCAAAATATTAAAAATGTTAATTAATTAACATATAATTTAAATTTTTAACAAATATTTTTATTAATTAATTTCTTTTTGACTAAATTGAAATTCATGATTGACTCACAACTATTTCTTAGAAGTGACATAGAGTATCCAGTCATCTTCTTAATTAGCCCATGGAAATGTGAAGCTGAAATGGAGAACTACAGGCAAATTCATTACTTGATTACATACTGCATTACAAGATGCCGCACAGTTCTCTTCTTCGTCCATATTTAATATCAAGACCTTCCTCTTTCATACATAAAACTTCAATCACCAACTTCAAAAGATCTTATCAAACTTACAACATGCTGAGTAGACTCAAATTTTGCCACTTGTTTTTAACTCACTCACGGATTTTCTTTACCATCTATGAAAAGTAAGAGCTCTAGTTGTTCCAATCTATTGGCATTTTAATTTTGGGAAAGAAATGGCTACTTTCCACTTGTTGAGATGATCAACAAAATTTTCTAATATTATTGCACTGGAGAATTTATAGTGCCACCAATCAGCAGCTAATATATAGGCTAATTCAAGAGTGAATCAGTCACCTCAACCATATAAAAAGTTACTAAAACTTTTTACAATTACCAATTGGAGCGGAATTGTCTACATGATTGGTGACACTCTCCCACTCAGGAACAGAATTTTTCCCTCCACTTCTTTCTATAGGTTTTTTCTCTCTCAACTCTAATGGTTCCTCTGCCTCCTCATCTCTCTAATTCTAGTGAACACCAAACAAGAACAACGTAAGAGTGCCAAAAGTGAACTTTCCCCTACTAAGATTTCTCCATCAAGTAGAGAAAACTCTTTCCCCACACTCAAAACATTCCTTAGGAAAAGCACTATCCAACAGCCAACAGAAGGAAAAGAGCTGAAGCAAAATATGCAAGGAAGCTGAATGGCTTTGAATGGGCAGAACCCGGTAGAAATGGATACGAATCGGGCGGTGGTAGCATGCATTCGTCACCATTGAAGTAAACTTTCCGCGGAAATGCCCATCCTTGCTTGAGTGTGAATGTATCTTTGTTCTTCTGCATAAGAACCTCTGATTGCACATTTCCGAATGGCCCGGCCTCCATGAGCAGATCGTTGTAGAATTTCATGCCATAAAACATTCCAGTGTCATCTGTTGCAAACAACCAGCCAAGGTGGTTTTAGTCTGAAAGCATGTTTAGAAGAGTCCTAATTTGATAATAATTCACTCACTTATAGATTGATATGGAACAAGGGGCTTGTATTCGAAACTGAAGACTTGTGTGACATTGTTGAGATTTGGATGCTGCGCAACGAGAGTCCACTCCGTGTAGTTCAACCTGTAATTGAAATTTGTAATTGCGATCTTCGCACGCCAGTAGTCCTTGTAGTTGAGTTTCACATGCCAGTGCACTCGTATTGGGCACATGTGGTGTGTGCACTGCAGCAGTGGTGTGTTATCCTTTTTCGGCGTGTTGATCCCTTCCTTGGTTAGCAATATTGAGTCACTTCTGTAATAACATCCACCATTTATCGAATTACAAACACAATCCACACAGACATTCAAAATCTACATGTATGATTTCAGGAATGCTGTGATAGAAAACAAAACTAATTGATTGATGAAATTTCTACATTTTAATGGGAATATTGGCATGACTATGAAGATAATATGTATAAAATGTTGGAACTTAGACAGGAACAATTCGACTGTAGTCCAGTAACATGTATGAAGATTGATTTGGGAGCTTACTTTATGCAATTCTTCTTGTTTTGGCACCCACAAGCACATTTGGGACAAGCAGTGATGCTGTTATTGTAGAAGGATGAAAAGGAGACACAGCAGCTAGGGTTTCTCCGGGCTAGGAGTTGCGAGTAAGTGCACGTCACATTCCATGTCACTGAAGTTTGAAGAACAAAAGAATTCCATTTTAGAAAACATTCAACAACATTAGGAGATTCATTTAGAGAAACAAAATGCATCTCATTTCAGAAAACTATAAACAGAGCAAATTATGTACTACCCAATTTTTGACAGTCGAATGAGCGGAATTTATTAAAACCAAATTCAAGTTGATGGATGTCAACAAATATGTGTAGTTCAAATAATAATATCCAAGTTGTTGAAAATGAAAATTCCTTATAAGATTTACGTATCCTTGGTTTAAATATCAGGCCTGAATCATATATGGGAAAGTTATAAAAGGAATATGGTAATGTATCTGTAAATAAATATGCACTGTCGTGTGAATATTTGTCAGATTGAATGCCTTGCTCCCATTGAAACAGAAGTAAATATACCATAAGGGCGGAAAAACTTCATCATAAGAAACATAAATTTTATACCATTGCCATTGGAAGGCTAGCAGATATGCTGATTTTGCCGTGTCAAAATTGATTTGCTGTGGACTTTTGCCAGTAATAAGTTGTCATGGACTATCAATTGCGAGGTTGAACGCGATTTTTCAAGGTGCAGCATAACATCAAATTAACTATATCCATGTGATACAGATTGTTTTTCCCAATTCTTGTCGACCATTGACTGTAATCACATGACATTATCTGATCGGGAAGTTGTAAAATCACGAAAATATGAAGTTACTGTCCTATGAACTGTCTGGGTTGGTAGAAAAAAGGCCTAACAGTACTCAGTATTGATCTTTAAAACAAAAATCTTCATAATTCCAGCTGAGCATTGTTAAATTTTTATCAGTTGAAGTTTGAAAGAACATTCAGGAAGTGTTTTTTTTCCTCGGGCAACTGAAAGGCATGTGAATTCAAGAGAAAAACCCTGCAGATGGATGTTATGTCAACGGAAGAGAAGAAGATAGAACTTACTAAGTGCTTGAGTCTTGCGGCGACGATCTGGTGTGAGGAAGGTGGTGGATGGCACAATTTTTGCCGGGCCACATGTGTACCCTGGTCCTGGCCCGAGTAGTGTAAAGTTTGTGGGTAACTTCACCGTCTTGTTTGAGGTCCCTGCCAGTCCGACACTCAGCTGGAAGGCCGAAACAGCATTAGCAGGGTCTTGCCCGTAGGCTGCAACCACACCACCCTTGCAGCAGTTAGCGAATTGCTGATTGTAGGGGACGCCGGGGAGAAAGTCGACTACAGTCGGAATCTTTTTGCAGCAGTGTGGAACATTCCCTTTGAACTTGGAACAGTCTCCTTGCTCAGTTGTTTGTGCCCCAACCATGGACCAGATCACTTCTTTCTTTGCCCATCCCCATCCCAACGTCCACCCTGGGGTCATGATGTGCCGGTACATTTGAAAGTTGTTCATCGTAACTGTGGCCTGAAAATTGATAGAAGTTGAGCTTTAATCACATATGATGTTATCAGATTAGTCCATTCTTAAGTCTAGATCAATGGCCATGCATACTGATGATTTCTTTTTATACTCCCTCTGTCCCAAATTAGTTGTTTTATATGGATTTTAAAATTGCTCCAAAATATTTGTCTCATTTATATTGGAATAGCATAAAATGTGTTGGAAATGGATGAGATCACATGGAGTGCTAACCTTATATAGAGAGTTACTTGAAAAATACAAATGTTTCAAATCTAACAACTAAAATGGGACGGAGGGAGTATTTTTTTCTCTGTTTTGTACAGAGGCAATGAAAGCAAGGTAATTACAGAAATTTTACAAGCCCCAATCAAGAACACTGGTGGAATGGCAAAATTTTACAAAATAAGCTTTGGGTGTGTAGAGTGCTGAAGGTTCATTGGCAGTTGAGAAAAATCACTGCAGAGGAATAAGGTCTATGGAACTGAGATGTCTCACCACATATCCATCTGGGGTCCATGACATTATATCCCATTTGATCGTTATGTTGCCGGTTGGATCCAATGGATCAAATGCAGCTAAAAAACGGGAGGACAAGAACTAATCAATAAAACCCAATGAAAATTAAAACCTTGAACAACAGAAATCCATTAGTATGAACTTTACCTGCATGAGAGAATATACTGATGAAGAAGAGAGCTGAAATGGTGAATCTAAACTCTGCAACTGAAAAGCTAAAATCCTGTCGGCTATTAACGCCGACATGGATACTTTTAGTTCTTTCACCAATTGGCTCTTCAAATCTATCCATATCTGCTCCCAAAAATCATGTAACTGAGCTTCTTCTGGGGTGATTTAACGATTCAGTAGCTGAGGAGAAGATGTTTAAGGAAATAAAGATATCACAATAGAAAGGTAGATTATGTTGATGTTTCACCTAATGGTTGTTGGGCTCTTAGATTTAGTAGCTCCATCATCAATCCCTCCGGTCTTTTCCTGTGTCCTGGTTCCCCTGGTTTCAAGCAATGTGGTTGCTGTAGAAGGAAGCAAAAAATAGGGAGGGAAATTTTAGCTGTTTGAAGCCAACAGGCCAACGATTTATGTATAACTAGTGAGAAGTACAGTTCTGATGGCTGAATTATATTTTGGGCTCTTAAATGTTAGAGAAAGATGATAAAAAAGTTTAATCAAATCATAATTCATAGGATAAAGTAGAAAGTTTTGGATTACAAGTAAATTGTTATGATTCTAAATGCCATGAATCTAAAATTTATTTCATTCATCACGCTTTTAATTCTTGACAATTAAATAGATAAGAACTTCCTCCATAAAAATAAAAATAAAAAGAAGATTATAATTTTAAATAAAAATGATGTGAGCAATACAAATGAATAATAAATAAATTGCAACTCATTTATAAAATGAATTGTCATATAGTCAAAAGGATATTAGCTTTGTCTATTTAGTCGTAAGAAGAGCATAATGTGAAGATCTTCTAGAAAAAAAATAGTAAGCAATATAGATGTATCATGTTTTTATATGATCTACAAAAATTAGTAAACAATTTCAAATTCACCTCAAATTCTTAACCATAAAAAAAAAACCCCCAAAAGTTAAATAGAAAAGGCCAAAAAGTGGCCACATATTACTAGTATTATTATTACTACTATGAATAAACTGGTGATGCACTAGATCGATTTTATTCAAAACACCTCAACACCCGAAGGAACCTAAACGGGTAGGGTTCGGGTCTGATAGAATAGTGCAGAACCGCCTACCAGTCTCGGGTCTGAAAGCTAAGATTAAGCCACCGTAAATCAGTCCTAACAGATTTTAGAAAACTGTAGCTTAATAACACTGAAATCAGCAAATGGTTTTCAACCCACTGCAGTTTAACGCTGTTGACAAAATCAGCCACGTCGCACATTCAACGATGGATTTCAGGTTCTCTAATTACGAGTCATTGAGACGGGGCCAATCACCCTTCACCCTTCAATATCTTTACTGATTTTGGGTTAATTAGTCATAGAGAAACTGATTCAATTAATCCACACTCACAAGAAGTTAGGATTACTTGGCTTAAGCTTACCCAAATAACTCTTTTTAAGTGTGGCTGGTCTTGACCTGACCCAGCGTATACAGCTCTGTCTAGGGCCTGTTTAGGGCCGAAGAGAAGCATTTCATGACGATGGAGAAGAGGAAAAGAGATAGATGATCGTCTTGCCGGAGGCCTTTAGAGCTATCATAGAACCCATTTCGGATCCCATTTATGAGAATAGAGATACGTGGATCCTTGATACAACAGTTGATCCAGTTGATCCATTCTTTTTTGTCAACATTAGCTTGATGCAAGATGTGAAGAACAATATCCCATTTGACATTGTCAAATGCTTTGATTAAGTCAATCTTAAGACACAATCTTAGAGGCCCATGGGCAAGATGGATCCCCTTATAAGTTCGTGGCAAAGTAATGAAGTGCACGAAATGTCACGACTAGGAACGAAAGCAAATTGATGGACGTTGTTTAGCTTACCCATGACAAATTTCATGCGAATAACTAGGATCCGTGAAATGGTCTTGTAGATTTCATTAGATAGAGCAATCGGTCTGTAATGTTCGGGGGACGTAGCTAAAGAGAGTAGACTTGGGTATTAGAGTGATAAAGCAAGCCTTTGTTTGGCGGAGGATTGTCCAGAGGAGAAGAAATCCATAATAGCCGCCACCATGTGATAATGTGCCATCAGCATCTGTAAAACTAGAGGTTGAAATCATCAGGCCCATGGGCCTTATTTGGGTTGGCACTGAAAATGGCAGCTTCGATTTCCTCCTTATCAGCAGGTCCAACTAAATCAGTAGCTTCATTGTCACTAAGCTTGTTGCTGAGGTCAAACAACTCTCTGTCATCACCTTCAAATGCGGACAACCCGCCAAAACTTGATTCAAAGTGCTTAACAAAGGTGCTTTCCACAACCAAGGGATTTTTTGATGTGGGCATCTGTGAAGGTGGGTCCAAAGTGGGTCCAAGCCCAATTCATGTCAAATTAAGTCCAAGATTAGGCCCAAGCCTTGGCCCAACAAGAGCCATGATCCATGGCAATCCAACTGTGTATGTTAGGCGCAACATGGCAGGCCCAATGACCTTGAAGATGTACAGCTCCAGACATGTGTCAATAGGTTGCAGCTGACTCATCTTGAGCCAGGATAGACATTCAGTGGTAGCTAAAAACATAGCTTTTGTTTTAGTTATTTCCAACTTAGAAATTTACTTTAATTAGGACTATTGTTGGTGGTTTTAATTTAGGATTTCTTATTTTAGTAAGTGTTTTAATTAAAATTCCATGTGAAGGAGGGTCGGCTCCTATTCTTTAGCATACAGTCGATTTTCTTTTTTCTTATTTAAGGAGTTGTATGTAGCCAGATTGAGGGGGGTTTTATGAATTAATAAAATTTATTTTGTTTCTTAGAAAACAATGGTTTGTTTTCAAATTCTTGGCTGCAGATAGCCAGTTTTTGAGAGTCCGAGTATTGCAGTGGTTTGCATACTCTTGTGAAGTGTGATCTGCATCTGTAGTGGAAACTAGGCAGCAGTACTTTCAGAGGTTGGGATCATTCCCCAAGGGTGGACGGTGATCTGTATGCAAACAACGGTGGTTCCTTTGTTGGAAAGGAGCATAGGTGTTGCTCGTTAAAGACCAGATCGTGTACTCAACCCTCTGTTGAGAGGAAACACTGTATTGCTGCATTGGAGGTCAGAAAAGTCTGACTTAGATTCAATGATATAGCCCATCGGAAATTCAGATCAGCACCTAAGATTAAGGTGTCAACATGAGGCCCAGGTTGAAGACCTTGGTATTCTACAAGTTCTGAAGAATCAGAACAAGGAGGTTGTCTAGAGATTAGTTCTCCAAGGCCAGTACAAAGGTTGCTGGGTTATTCTCCAATTTTTTATCCAACAAGCCCAATGTTCTTTGAGTTATTGTTATCATTCAGGCTACATCTTGTCTGAATTTTATATGGTTACAGGTTATTCGAGTTATTATTAAGTTTCCGCATAGTAATCGGACTTTCGACAGTTTGTTCATCTAAGCCTACATCATGTTCACAAATGGATCCATCAGGAAACAAGACAGATCTGATCTTGTTTTGATTGTCTCTGTTCTTGATATTGTTGCAGAAGAATTTATTAACCATGTCTCTTAGATTGAGATTAAGCTTGATCTCTGGTGTAGAATGCTAAACTCAACATCAATGGCTTGCTCTAAGGACTCCTTGTCTTTGAGGAGGGTTGACAGGTTCGCACTGGAATAGTCTTCGTCATAATCTGATTGGGCATCATCAAGCATACCACGACATTCTTCATTTTTTTTCTTGTAGCTGCGCTTCGCACGATGCCAATTGTTAAGAGCTTGTTACAGGTGCTTAAGCTTGGAGACAAATATGAACATAGGATGACTAGAAACATCAACCTTCAAAGTAGACACAACAAGGGTCAAGAATGATGGATTCCACGCTTTTTACCATCAAACAAATTGCATATGTAAAAGATACCCATTAAATGAAATGGAGAAAAAAAATTTAGTGAGCTTCTCATGCCTATCTCAATTCTTCACTTTTCTCTTTTGTTTCTCATTGTCGTCCCTACCATATTTCAAAGGAATTAACCCATAAAACCGTGACACGAGAATTATTTCCTTCCTCTAGGCTATCATTATTGAAAAACAAAATCTAGATGGAAAACATGGTAAGGCTTCTTCTCTTTTTTGTATTAACAATGTTTGGATTTACAGAGTTTCTTTCATACAATTCGATTATACAATCCTACAATCCTTGGTACTTATATAATAGAAGAAGAAATCTTAAGGAGGAGGATTGTTAGGAGAATCGACTACATGATTGGGAGGTTTCCATCGGTGGATATCCTTATCTTGAGGGTTAGTGATCTCAATCTGTTGTGCTGGATGACCCCCATTTCTATGCTGGAAGTTAGGAGTTGTACAGTCAATATCCCCCCTCAAACTGAGCTGTGGAGGGCACCAAAGGCCCAGTTTGGTACATAACGTGTGATGGTGTTGGCGCGGAAGAACTTTGGTAAAGATGTTTGCGACTTGATGAGAAGAGGGCACAAACTTTGTGACAAGAGAACCAAGAGCCACCTTTTCCCGAACAAAGTGATAATCAATTCCAATATGCTTGGTACGCGCAAGAAAGACAAGATTAATAGTGAGATGTAAGGCTGAGATATTATCAGAGTGAAGAATCGGGGGAGATGAGAGATGGACACCGAGATCACGAAGAAGATAAGTGAGCTATATGAGTTCAGCAGCGGCAGAGGTAAGAGCTCGATATTCTGTTTATGTACTAGATCTGCCCACAATAGGTTGTTTCTTTGCAGTCCAGGAGATACAATTACTCTCGAGATAGGTGAAAAAACTGGTTCTTGAGAGGCGAGTGGTTGGGCAGCCGACCCAGTCAGCATCTGAAAAAGCATAAACTTGCATAGGACAATGAGCAAGAAGACGAAACCTGTAATTAATAGTTCCATTGAATTTAGAGGAGAATACGCTTCACCATTTGAGTGTGCTGAAGAGTAGGTTGTGCAAATATTGGTACACATAATTGACACTGTAGGAGAGATCAAAACGGGTGATGGTGAGATATTGCAAACCTCCAACAATGCTGTGATGAAAGGAGGGATCCAGAAAATGATCATTATTAGTGGGACTAGGGCGCAACTTGGTCGCCATAGGCATGGAGACTGGCTTATAACCTTGCATTTGGGCACGTTCCAAAAGATCAAGAGCATATTTCAACTGTGTGAGGAATAAGCCACCAGTGAAAGGTCTACAGAGATACCAAGAAAATAATGTAGAGGGCCAAGATCTTTCATTACAAATTATTGACTCAGCTATGCAAGAAATCCATGAAGCAAGGCAGGGTTGGACCCTGTGACAATGATGCCATTAACATACAATATAACAACAAAGTACCTTGATGACTATTATAAATAAAAAGTGAGGAGTCAGCAGTGTTGCAGAAGAAACTAAGGCCCAAAATGAAAGAGCTGAAATGATCGAACCATGCACGTGGAGCTTGTCGCAACCCGTAGCGAGCATGCTTAACTGAACATACATGATTTGGTCATGTGGGATTTTTGAAGCCTAGAGGTTTCTCCATAAAAATCGGGTTCGTTAAATTACCATGAAGAAATGCATTTTAACGTCTAACTGAAGAATCTCCCAACCATGAGCTAGAGGAATAGTAAGAATGAGCCGAATCATAGCAGGCTTGACCACAGGAGAGAAGGTTTCAGAAAAATCACTACCTAGAATTTGGTTGTATCCCTTTGCAATGAGGCGAGCTTTTAAGCGTTCTATAGAACCATCGACTTTGAGTTTTGTTTTAAAGACCAATTTACATCCGAGAACATTCATGGTGGACTATCAAGGAATTAAATCCCAAGTGTCATTGAGAGAGAAAGTTGACAATTCATTTTTCATGGCGGTCATCCAACCAGGATGCTTGTGAGCGGAGGCAAAGGATTTTGGTTTTGATGGTACAAACTGCGGCAACAAACAATAGTCAGAATTAAAATACTTAGGATTAGGTTTGATAATACCATGACTGCGACGAGTAGCCATTGGAGAGGTTGAGCCTGCCATAAATGGGATGCTGGTAGGATGAGGCTCAGATACTGTACTGGATGGGATGATATCATGATCATCAGATTACACTGGAGAGCTACTGAATGGTGGAGATGGATCATCCCGTGTAAACTGGTGAGTCTCATGATCAGGTGCTGTATGTGAAAAAGGTATGTCGTCCATAGGGTTCTCAGTATGAGTCCACATATCTGAAGTGGAGGGAGATCATGTGTCATAAGCAGTGGTGTTGGAGTCCACAACTACCACTTGATCATCTGTAAGCCAGTCAGAAAACTCAATGAAATCAATAGCAATATTTGAAGAATTATAGAGTAATTCTGGGTCCCGAAAGGGAAAAAATGTTTCATCGAAGACAACATGGCGTGAGAAATAGACCCGATTTGTTGGTGGATAATAACAACAATATCCCTTATAATGTTCATTGTAGCCAAGAAAGATGCATGGGAGAGACCTTGGTTCAAACTTGTTCTTGACATAATCTCGAAGACAATGAAAGAATTTGCTGCCAAAAATTCTTAAAGATCCATAGTCTGGATGCTTGTGGAGTAATTTTGTATATGGACTTTTCCAATCCAGGACTAGAGAGGGCGGTCTATTAGTCAACCATACAACGGTACTAAAGGCTTCGACCCAAAACCGTCGAGGGACATGTGTGTGGAACAACATAGTAAGACCCAACTCAGTGACATTTCGATGCTTTCGTTCAACTAGCCCATTTTGTTCTAGAGTTTTGGGGCAAGACATTTGATATTTAATTCTGAGATCTGATAGATAATGCCTAAATTTGGATTTAGCAAATTCCCCTCCAGCATCAGAATGGAAGATCTGAATTTTCTTGTCAAACTGAGTATCAATGTATTTTTGAAATAAAATAAAACATTGTAAGAAATTTGATTTTTGATTGAGAGGGTAGAACCATGTATATCTTGTGCATTCATCAACAAATATTACATAATAACGATAGTGTTGAAAAGTTGTTACTGGTGATGGGCCCCATAAATCACGTCAAATGATTCTTTACAAAAATTATTGGATTGAATAATAGGAAGATGACACGCCTTAGCCATTTGACAACTAGTATATTTAAAATGAGTCTTATTTTTGCTAGTGCTTATAAGAAGCTTATTCTTTTTCAAAAAATCTACTACTATAAGAAGCTTATTCTTTTTCAAAAAATCTACTACTATAAGAAGCTTATTCTTTTTCAAAAAATCTACTACCCTTGCTTGAGGGTGACCGGGTTTTGATGCCAAATATCATCAGTTGCAGATGAAAATAGTGTTTGTTAGTGCCCTGGCTTGCTGAGCCCCTAAGTTTGTCAATTCCATGACTCAGGAAGAAGCACTTGCTAGAAGCTTGAAGACTCAAGGTGATCAAGAAAGAAGATCAACTCCACCAGGTTCAAAGTTCATCGTGTATGGAAATCACTACAGGTTTGTTAGCCATAGATGACTTTAGGTGGTATCCACACCTTAAGAAGACCATGCCTAGGCTTAGTTGAACAAAGGGTAAAATCATAATAAGCCTAGAGAGGAAGCTTGATAGTGACTAGGAAGCGAACTTGGAAATATGAATTAAGTTCACTATCAGCTCAACCAGGCGTTCTCACCGATCCCTCGGTGGAGATAGGATCGACTCATCGTGGTCAAAGACTGGTCGGCCAGATTGACAGAGGTTTTGGATCATAAGAACTGTCATTCTGGGTGTGCCTCTGATTGATAGTCTCGAATGCACCAACCCCTCGGTGAAAGGATGAAACGACCCCTCGTGATCAACGACTCTTCGATAAAGATTAATGAGTTCTAGAACTTAGAAATCAGGTGGACTCTCAAGAAAACATACATATAGGTAATACAGACCAGTCGAGAGTACCAGGACCGACACATCTATAAAGGGTGATAGGTCGTTCTGGGTAAGACTAGTTTCTGGACTTGAAATTCTGCCAGCATGGTGTTGCCCCAGACCGAGTCTCTCATACGGACCGACCTCTCGGTGTCATAACTGTCGACCCATCGGTGACACAGACCTGTCGGTCAGATATAAATTGTGTCGTTAAAAGTGCATTTAATGCTCAACGGTCGGGTAGTTGAACGATAATATTTTTAGGAAGCGACCCCTTGGTGCGCCCGTCCTATCGGCAGTGGACTGTCTCGAAATATTGGTTGCCTTCTCTATAAATATCAATCTTTGTGCAACCATATTGACATCCTTTTGAAGAATGTTGAGACCCTTATCATTACCATTGAGCTTACACAAGGGCCAACGAAAGAATCACTCTCTCTTGAACTTATACTTGCAGTATCTAATACAACCAATCTTGTTGATTGAGTTTGTGAAAAGAGAGAGGAAAGATGGACAAGGATACACATCTAGGATAGACATTGGTAGAACCAATTTCATAGAGGACTCCCAGAGGTACATCTTCGTCATCAAAGAACGACAAATGGGAAGATCTTGAGAAGCACACATAATCGAGAGAGAGCTACAAAGGAAAGTTCTTCTTGGTTTTAATTTTATTTAAAACCTTTATCTTGTGAAAGTGGATTAAGGAGGCTTGGTTCTGGAACCACTATAAAAAAATCTAGAGCGTAGTCTTTGGCACATGTGGTGGGAGGAATTCCCAGCCAAATGAATAGGTGAAATTCCTATTCTACATGTGGTGGATGAAATTCCCAGCCAAATGAGTGAGGTGAAATTCCTACTCTAATTGTGAGGGTGTAAGTCTGCACTTAGTGAATTTGGGGATGACTCGAGGTTGGACTAGTCCTAACAGTGGATGTAGGTTGGCTAACCGAACCACTATAAATTTGGTCTTATAGTGTTTGATCATTGTGTATTTGTGTTTTAGTATTTAAGCACTCTTCTCAACACACATCACTTTGCATTTGATTATCCTTATTTATATATTCTGCACAAACATTGATAATCAAGAAAAGGGTTCTAAACTTAGTGTGATCATTTAAGTAATTAAAAGCAGTCTATCACACTAAACAAATCTCTTGATTAATATTGTCATTCCGCTACACTTAAACTTTAAACAATCAAGAAACTTGTGAACACCATGGAAATTGGGATTGACCTATTCCCCCCCCCCCCCCCCCCCCCTCTAGGGTCAATCGTGTTCTAGCACCAAAGGAAGAACTCTCAGTGTTGTTTCCTCATTGGGCTGAAGTGCATACAAACCTCTAGACCTATTTCCCGAGGCAATCACGACTTTGGTTTTGTTGTCCTTGATCACAAATCCACGCGAATCAAATTCAACCACATAAGAATAATTAGAGGTAAGCTGATAGATAGATAATAAATTCCATTTAACTTCAGAAACCACTAAAACATTATCCAAATGCAATTTTGTATTTTTCATACCAATATGTGCAGATCCAATATGAGAGATATCCAGGGAATTGCCATTACCAACAAGAACCCTATCATTGCCATGATATGGAACAAGAGATATAAGCTTACCAAGATCAGCAGTCATGTGGGATGTGGCGTCTGTGTCGGGATACCAAGTCTGTTCTGGATTATCATTAAAGGAGGTTGCGGTGAGGGCTTGAGTCACATCATCTGGTTGATAGACTTGATTAAATCTATGTCAGCACTCGAGAGCTGTGTGGCGTGGTTTTCCATAGATCTGACACCTAATCTCTTCTTTAGGTTGAGGGAATTTTGTATGAGTATGTTCTTGTGAGTTGAAATCAGATCCACGACAGTTATTTGAGCCTCCAGGAGAGACTCGTTGCTTGTTACCACTAGATTGGGGAGAATGAACTTGTCCTTGAGTGAAGCCTCGTCCTCTTGAGTTAAAACTACAAATTCCTCTTTCTCTCCTGTTACAGTCTTAATTTGACCTGCCAGATCGCTCCACAACAAAAGCCATATTGTGATTGGGAGAGCAAGAGTTGCTGGAGTTGTGAAGGTTCTTCATAGTTTCATGACCTTATAATAGAGGGATAAGATCTCGATAAGAAAGAATAGGTGGTTTGAGCATGGTAGTGACAAATGACTCATAGCCTCGACCTGGTCCTTTAAGAATGCCAAAAACATTGTTTCTATCATCCACAGGCTTGCCAATCGTAGCCAGATGATCACAGTAAGCTTTGAAATACGAATGTACTCTGACATAGGATAGTTATCCTTGGAGTATAACTGCATGCTTTGAAGAAGATAAAATTCTCTCTCCTGTGATTCTTTGGCGAATGAATCTAGGAAAGCACGACAAACATCAGTTGATGTGTCAAATCGGACAACCAGCCCATGAACTTCTTCTATAAGAGTGCTAGTAATCCATCCACGGAGTAGTCTATCAAACCATCACCATGCAATATAATCAGGATTAGTTTTGGTAGTAGCCTTGTCGTCATCTATAGTTGAGGTACTTTGAGCAATGGGTCTGGCATTGAAAAATCTCCATCCATAAAGCCAATCATGTCTTCGCTTTCTATAAGGCTCATGATTGGGTTTTCCAAAGGAGAAAATTAGTTTGAGTGACCTTGATGGAAACAAAATTTCCAACATTGAGATAAGATGGGTAAGGATAAGTCTTGCCTGATGAAGAGGCCATTGGGATGTTGAAAAGATATGATGCACGGTATAGGGGTGTGTGTCGACTAGAGCCTCTTCTCTCTTTGAAAAACCCTAAAGAAGAAAGGGTACGAAGAGTCAAGAAGATAGGACACCCTATCGACTGGCTATCCTCTACTGTATATTACAATCAAGTGCTGGTTCGAAGAAGAGAATGGGACAACAGATCTCAATTTGATCTGGTCGATCAAAATTGGATCTGGGCCAATGGCAGAAGAAATAAATCGGTGCTCGAAGACAGCCAGAAGAAAACGTCGGCACTTATGCTTGAGGGGCCATGATCTCTTCTTGAGTCTGGGCAGTCATTGTATCTAAGAAGATATGGTACTACAGAGTAGGTTGGGTGCTCCCTGTTGAAGCCAATCTTGTCAAATGGTGGGACAAGTGAAAATAGCCCACGTGCAGCAGCAACTTAGGATCTCAGGTCGGATCTGAAAACATAGAGGCAGTGGCACCCTAGCAGAGACGATTGGAAAGCACCCAAAACTGATCAAATCAGATCTGATCTATTGTGTGTTGGGAGATGACATTTGGCTTTAACAAAGAAATAGTCCCAATTTGAGATCAGAGGGTGCGCTGTATCCAAGCAGTCCCCAAATCCACAACTGGGCTTTGTACAAGGGGCGGATCTGAGTCAGGCCAGCGGGAGAAACGACAACCAGAAGTAAGCAACGAGGGCAGTGAGAAACAACACTGATTCTAGTGGGAGGGTGGGAAGTAGACAACCCACAGTTAGATCAACCAGATCTGTACCATATTGAAAAACAAAATCTAGATGGAAAACACGGTAAGGCCTCTTCTCTTCTTTGCATTAACAGTGTTTGGATTTACAAAGTTTTTTTCATACAATTCGATTATACAATCCTACAATCCTTGGTACTTATATAATGGAAGAAGAAATCTTAAGGAGGAGGATTCTTAAGAGAATTGACTACAAGATTGGGATGTTTCCATCGGTGGATATCCTTATCTTGAGGTTCTGTGATCTAAATCTATTGTACTGGATGACCCTGATTTCTCTGCTGAAAATCAAGAGTTGTACAGTCAATAATCATCACACTTCTTCTTCCTTAGCATCACCAGCCTCATCCATTACTTTTGAATTGCAGTCCATGCTCTACATGGACACCTAAGTCGTCTCCATAGCCGGTCACCTCTCAGCTCCAATACCCCATTTAGGTTGTCACCAAAGAGCTCTAGAGCCAATCTCCCCTCCCTTTACCACAGTGTTATTGTTTCAAAAATATGGAGATAAATACATGTATGAGAATAATATCTAAGTTTAGAGAAATGATCACGTGAGATCATTAACAAGTTCGAACGCTACACTATTTTAATTTTTTTTAAATTTTTTTATTTACTTAAAATTTAATTGTACAATTATATTTTCAAGTAAGGATTATAAAGTCAAATGGTTTCAGGGGTGACCTTGTGATCGATTGCATATGCATAATTTCTTGGGTGTAAATAAAAACGAAAAAAATACTATTCACATTCCTAATTCGTTGTTCTTTTTTAATATTCCTTGATTGATTAGTATTTATGCAGCGGATATTGCAATCAAGTTTTTGTATGTTAGCAACAATGATTATCAATTAACATGATACATTAGCTCTAACACTATTAGATCAAGGACATAAGATTTATAGTGGCTCGGTTAGCCAACCTAATCCACTGTTAGGATTAGTTCAACCTTGAGCTATCTCCAAATTCACAAAGTGGGGCTTATACCCTCACAATTAGATTAGGAATTCCACCTTATTCAATTGGTTGAGAATTCTACCCACCACATGTGCCAGAGACGACGCTTTAGAATTTTTATAGTGGTTCGGAGCCAAGCCTCCTCAATCTACTTTTACAGGATGAAGGTTTTAAAACAAAATTAAAACTAAGAAACACTTGCTTTTGTCTTTCTTTCTCGAAGATGTGTGCTTCTCAAAGATCCACCCAATGTGTGCCCGAGTTTAATCCCGACACTTTGCCTTGTAGCCGTTGTTGAGCATTCACAATCTCAGGGTGACTAGGAAACTGATTATATCCTAGTTGGTATCTTTTCTTTCCTTTTGTCTTCCTCTCTTTCATTAACTCAATCAATAGATTGGTTGTATATGATTCTCAGGTGCAGGCATAAAAGAGTTGATCGTTCCTTAGAGTGTGTGAATTTTCTCAGTTCAAGGAAGATGATTAAATGATCACACAACTCTCATATTTATGGAGGAGACAACATAGTTTTTCAAATTGTCAAGTACTGACAGATCGGGGGCAGCGATGGGTCGGTGTTCATATTTTTTACAGTTCAACGACCCTATCATTGCACATTAAATGCACTCCCAACGACATAATTAATTCCCGGTCGATAGGTTGGTGTTACCGTTGGGTTGACAGTCATGGCACCGAGAGGTCAGTCCATATGAGGGTCTCGATCCGGGGCATCACCATGCAGACAGAGTTTCATGTCCAAAACTTGTCCTGCCGAGAACGACCCGTTGTCCTTTACCGAGGGGTCGGTCTTGGTGCTCTCGATCGGTCTTGAAATACTGAGATGTCTGTTTTCTCGAGAGCCCACTTGAGTTCAAAGTCAAGGACTCACAAGTTTTTCATCGATGAGTCGTTGACCACGAGAGGTCGTTGGGTTCATTATCGAGGGGTCAGTGCATACAATACTATGATACCCCTGCACCAGCGACAATGGGAAAAGGTCCCATACCACTAGTGAGAAGTATTTGTTGGTGGGATTTAAGAGGGCAGCCCCCCTCCCATAAGCACAAGGCCTTTTGGGCCTGGTCTTATGGGCTAGGCCCAATGCAAAGCCGTGCGGGCCGTCCCATGTGGGGCCCAAAGCGGACAATATTGTGCTAAAGGGTCGGGTCGTTACAAGTGATATCAGAGCTTTAGGTTCAGCTCTAGGACTGTGTGGCCCTCTACTCGTTTGATGTGGTAGAGCCGGGGACGGCTCTGGTCTTAAATGGGGTGGATTGTGATACCCCTGCACTAGCGGGAATGGGAAAATGTCCCATACCACTAGTGAGAAGTATTTGTTGGTGGGATTTAAGAGGGCAACCCCCCTCCCATAAGCGCAAGGCCTTTTAGGCCTGGTCGTGTGGGCCAAGCCCAATGCAAAGCCGTGCGAGCAGTCCCACGTGGGGCCCAAAACACACAATATTGTGCTAAAAGGATGAGTCGTTACAGATACTCTTGATCAGATGCTTACTCAGAATGACAATGCTATGACCCAGAACCTCTGTCAATCTGGCTGACCAATCTATGACCACGATGGGTCGATCTTGTCTCCACCGAGGAGTTAGTGAGAACGACTGGTTGAGCTGACAGTGAACTTAATTTATATTTCCAAGTCCGCTTCCACTTTACTGTCAAGTTTCTTTTTAGGCTTATTATGTCTATTACCAACATATGCAACTAAGCCTAAGGATGGTCCTCTCTATGGTGTGGGTTCCACCTAAAGTCATTTATGGCCACATACCTATTTTTTTGTGATTGCCATAACGATGAGCTTCAATCTGGTGGAGCGTGATCTTTTTTCTTGATCACCTTTAGTTCTTCAAGCTTCTAGCAAGTGCTTGTTCCCGAGTCATGGAATTGACAAACTTAGGGACTCGGTAAAGTTGGGGCACTAACAATCTCCCCCTTCGTCAATTTCATGACAAAAACTAGAAGCTATCCCAATTACAAATCCACCCTTATTACATCACATTTGAATACAAAAAATATTACATTGATTACATGTACATATTCAAATGGAATACAAAACTATGATTTTCGCATATTCTTGTTCAGCTTGCTACATTTCATGTTTCCTATTCAAGCATATAAGCAAACAATACTAGAAAATCACTAGAGGGGTTAGTCCAAAACATAAATGTGCATCCATGGACTAAACTAGATTTGTATTCATACTCCCCTAAACACCATGATTTTGTAGCCACTAACACTACCCATAGTTTATCTTAGCTAACAGTGTTGAGAAGATTTTCTCCCCCAATCTTCTTTGAATTTGATTTCCCAAACTCCAAGCATAGACATTCCCATGTCCATTGGCTTCTTCTAATCTTATCAATTACTCCTCTTAATTGGCTTTGATGTCTAACAACTTATACTAATTTCTCCCCCATTTTGTCATACAATTGACAAAGGTTTAGTAGGCAGACATCGATTTTCCTTTCATTTTGAAGGAATTGGATTTCAAGCACTTCCCCATGCTTCTTGCATTTAGTGCTTCCATGAGTTCACTTCCAACTCATTTAATATTTCCATTGATCAATGTATGCTTCTCATGCATTCAAGCATTGATTTCCCCCACAGTACAATGCAAATTGCCATTGCATTACTGTTTTTCTTCTTCTTCCCCTTTAAGAGTTGCACTGTCTTAAAGGTGTTCTCCCAATGGGGTCAAGCTAACTTACCTAGCTTCCCTTTTTGGAGTCTTCTCCCCCATTTTCCAAGCTATATTTTCTTACTTCTTTGGCTTAACTCCCCCATAAACTTAGCTGCCTCTAAGTTTATTTTTCTCCAAGTGTTTTTCAAGCTTGCATCATTCTTCCACCCTACACTGTCATGACCAGTGATAGGTCCTAAACAACACATATTTTCTACTCCCCCAAAATTCAAGGAGGCGTGCAGCATCACAAAGCGCATTGAAGCACTGATTGACCATTTCAATGTCTTTCAACATAGGATAGCTCTATGAAAAGATCATATGAGTAAGTTCAATGACGCATAACCATGTACATATGTTAGTACAAATGCATCAAACATGTACCATGTTCATTCAACAACATATACACCAATGTGGGAACAATGAATGAACAAATATCATCCTTGGAAATGTATTAATTATTGTAAGATGAAGGGTCTTTTCTCCCACATAAAATTCCAAGGTTTTCTCTCCTTTGCTCAATGATTTAAGAGCACAATGCACCAAGTCCATTAACAGTTGGACCATATAACCATGTTGGCTTTTATTACCAAAATCCATTTGGTTTTAAGATTCACCTTTAAAAGATGAAAGCCACAACATAGGTGCATAAGGTTTTGGAGAAGGATGATTTTCCTTGTTTGTATACTTCTCCAAAAGCACATTTCCAATGTCTAATGACTTTCCAAGATATTGCATTATCAAGACATGGAAGTAACATAATACATCCCTATAAGATTTTACAAATTGAGGAATGAAGAGTGAGTGCTTGTGAGGTATGCAAGTCCACAAGACAACAAGTTTTACAATCCACCTTTGAATGCCAATGGAAACTTATACATTCACACCAATTTGTGTCATTTGATGATTCAACCAAATTACTAATACTTGCACAAATTGATTGGATTTTGGATAATTTTACCATTAAGAGTCCATCCTTTAAAATTTTTGATCCAATCCTAATCCAATATCCTTGGGCATTTTAATTTACCACTTTAAAAGTCCATTGCTCATGTGTGATGTCATATGATAAGGCGTTCATAGTTTATGAAAAATTTGGTGCTTATGAACTGAGATCATTCCTCATAACACATACCAATGATGAGTATAGGAATGAAGACCAAGCACACAGCCATACATGCATTTCATAAATGATATACCAATAAAAGGCATGGAAATGAAGTATGAGACACCTATGGCATATGAAAACTTTAATTCTATAAATTAAGAGCACTTATGTCACACAAGCATCTTGCACATGATCATTCCAACAATCAAATAAGAACATGGAGTGAAGGCAAGACACCAAGGATGATTCCAAAACATGATTCAAATGTGTTAACCATACAAAGAACATAACACATTTGGACAAACATTGTGTGACTTGGAATCTAAGTCCACAAATCTATTACCCTTCAAGCTTGATAAACACAATAGTCAGGAAAAGTGAAATCAGGTGCTTGCAAGAGGTCAAATGTGCCATGCCACAACACTTGGTCGTTTGAACTCACTTTTACCAAGTTTGAGTTCAACTACAATTGGTCTAGAGATACACAAATTAAGCTCAACTCTTAGACCAATGTAGGGCATGGGTAAGGTCATATCCCTTTGGGATCCATACAAATTTTAAATCCGGACCTTTCCTCTCAAATTTTTGAACTTTGGGTAATTTGATTCTAGCATCACAAACATTTGGCCCACATTCAATGAATTGAGACAAGACTCTCCTTCTCATATTTCTAGCCATAGTATGAGGAGATCTTGGTATATCCCCTTTTGATTTGCCAATGAAGGGAAGATGTGAAGTGCGAGATGAAAAGTGTTTCCTATGAACATTCACAATTTTTTCTTCTTTGAAACATAGTGTGAATTTCCAATCACCTCATTTTTTCTCGTCCTTGCTCCTTGAGGAAGACTATCAACCACTTTTAATTTAACCTGCATTCTCCTTATCTTGCACTCATGCTTGAAATGCCTGGTTAAACTACAATAGAAACATTTTACTATAGAAGTGTGTGTGGTGTGCCGTCTTCCTAGTATAGATTGGTTCATGGGTCTCTCAAGGCTTGATTGAGAATTACCAAAACCATGTCAATCATTATGAAGCTTATCCAAAATGGATTCTTCAAATGTTTTATTTATTTGGGTAACCATGTCTTTAGATTTCTTAACATTCTTATATCCAAGACATTTTCCAACTTCCTTGAGCTTCAAGTTTTCATTTTCTAAAACTTTTAGTTTTTCTTGAAGCAAATTTTGATTTTCTCTCAAATTCACAATTTCATCATTTGAATTTTTCTAATTTGATGAGAGAAGATCATTTTCCATATTAACACATTGAAGTTGTCTAGAGAATTTGGCATTCTCAATTTTTATCTTTTCAAGATCCTTTGCCAATCTCAAACTCTCAAAGTATAGGGCACTATAGGATTCTTGGAGGTCATCATCATCCTCATCAAGATCCTCAACACTATCCTCATCTTCATTTGAGGATCCCTCTTGGTTGGGTACAATGGAGGCAATAACACATTTCAAATTTTCACCTTTCTCATGATTCTCCAATTTATTATGAGAGGTGGAGCCTTCCATTGAACTATCCAAAGATGTGCAAGAATTTTCAATAGACTCATCTTGGATAGTGGTCCAATCATCTTCATCATGGGATGCAAGTTTTTTCTCTATTTTTGTTTTCAAATAAGAGTAAACAAACAATAGATAATAATGAGCAAATTTTTTAGTACCCAAGATGGTGTTCTAGCACGGATCAACTCGGATGGTTAAATCCTTATGAAGAGCACGAGGCTCTGATACCAATTGAGATGGCGGGCTGCCAGTCCGTCCACGACGACTCAACCATTTTAGGATGCCTACACCAGGACTTACACCACCCGATATAATATTCTTTCAGGATCACAATGGTACCTATGAGAGTCTGGGGGGATGGTTAGTCCTCCTCCAAGCCGGCGGAGAGCCTCCCACTACCATGACTAAGGAAGTGAGAGTTCCGGACTACAGCTAGGGAATCCACCACTAACTGGCTCTGATACCAATTGAAAGTCCCTTGGGTGCTAGAACAAGATTGACCCCAGGGGGGGGGGGGGATAGGTGAATCCCAATTCGTTGGTCCTTTTTAATATTCCTTGGTTGATTAGTATTTATGCAGTGGATATTGCAATCAAGTTTTTGTGTGTTAGCAACAATGATTATCAATTAACATGATACATAAGCTCTAACACCATTAGATCAAGGACACAAGATTTATAGTGGTTCGGTTAGCAAACCTACATCTACTGTTAGGACTATCTAACCTTGAGCTACCTCCAAATTCACTAAGTGGGGACTTACACCCTTACAATGATAGTAGGAATTTCACCTCACTTAGTTGGCTCGGAATTCCACCCACCACATGTGCCAGAGATGATGCTCTACATTTTTTATAATCGTTCCGAAGCCAAACCTCCTTAATCCACTTTTACAGGAAGAAGATTTTAAAACAAAATTAAAACCAAGAAGCACTTACCTTTTGTCGCTCTTTCTCGAAGATGTGTGCTTCTCAAAGATCCACCCAATGTGTGCCCGAGTTTAATCCTGACGCTCTGCCTTATAGCCATCGTTGAGCAATCACAATCTCAGGGTGACTAGGAAAACGATTCTATCCTAGTTGGTATCTTTTATTTCCTCATCTCTTTCTCTCTTTCACTAACTCAATCAATAGATTGGTTGTATATGAGTCTCAGGTGTAGGTACAAGAGAGTTGATCGTTCCTTAGAGTGTGTGAATTTTCTCAGTTCAATGAAGATGATTAAATGATCACACAACTCTCATATTTATAAAAAAGACAGTACAGTTTTTCAAACTGTTCGGTACCGACAGGTCAGGGGCACCGATGGGTCGGTGTTCATATTTATTACCGTTCAACCACCCGACTGTTGCACATTAAATGCACTCCCAACGACATAATTAATTCCCTGTAGACAGGACGATGTCACCAATGGGTCAACAGTCATGACACTGAGAGTTCGGTCCATACAAGAGTCTCAATTTGGGGCAACACCATGCAGATAGAGTTTCATGTCCCGAAACTTGCTCTGCCAGAACGACCTGTCGCCCTTTACCGAGGGGTCGGTCCTGGTGCTCTCAATCAGTCTTGAAATAACGAGATGTATGTTTTCTTGAGAGTCCACTTGAGTTCAAAGTCCAGAACTCACAAGTTTTTCATCGATGAGTCGTTGACCACGAAGGTTCGTTAGGTTCATTACCGAGGGGTTAGTGCATACGATAGTCTTGATCAGAGGCTTACCCAGAATGATAGTTCTATTACCCAGAACCTCTGTCATTCTGACCGACTAGTCTATAACCACGATGGGTCTATCTTGTTTCCACCGATGAGTTGGTGAGAATGACTGGTCGAGCTGACAATGAACTTAATTCATATTTCCATGTTCTCTTCCAATTCATTGTCAAGCTTCCTCTCTAGGCTCATTATGTTCATTACCAACATATGCAACTAAGCCTAGGGATGGTCCTCTCTAAGGTGTGGGTTCCACCTAAAGTCATTTATAGCCACATACATGTTTTTTTGTGATTGCCATAACGATGAGTTTAAATCCGGTGGAATATGATATTCTTTCTTGATTACCTTGAGTTCTTCAAGCTTCTAGGAAGTGCTTCTTCCTGAGTCATGGAATTGACAAACTTAGGGACTCGGCAAAACCAGGGCACTAACGATGTTGATGTTGAAGTAAGATTTTTTTTCTTTCATTGGTAGTTCTTTATTATTAATTATTTTTTCCTAGATGTATTTATATATTTATCATAGTTGATTAATTATTGTATTTAATGTTTAATTAGGTGTTAGAATCAAATATTTCTCCCATGAATGATAATACCCAAATTTTGGGTATGAAGATTGTTCAATTCCCGCTAGTAAAGGATACACAGTAAAATAAGTTGTTTGAGAACATTTTATTAAAGATCCTAAAACTAAGGGTGATGATTTAAGGGAATTTGCAAATATTGTCATGGAAGCTATAAAGCCACTTCTAAAAATAGAACTAGTACTCTCAAATGTCATTTAGCATGATTTACTACTTATGCGGTGAAAGACAAGAGTCAAAAGGTTCTTAAATTTGACAATGTTAAAAAAGATGGTGATGATGGAGTGGGAGCATGCCTTTTGCCTTATGCTTTAAACATGGAACAAACACGAAGAGAATTGGCGATTGTTGATGTGAAAATTGTGCAAAGTTTTAAATTTATAATAACTCTCAAGTGCACGAAACATTTAATAGTATAGCAATTTGGGTGCGAGGTCGATCTCACAGAGAACAAGCAAAATCTATGCATAAGTAAATCAAAATATATATGCTTGGAATCTAGTGCTTGAGTTAATATGCTTCTTACAAAACGTTGAGATTAAAAATAAATCAAAGTATAAAATCAATCCAATTTCCACATATTTATTCTAAGTTAAAAAAATCTCTCTTTTAAAATTCAAAACCAAAAGTTAGATAATTGATTTAAACATGATTAAGATAATGGATTAATTTAGATTTTATAGATAATCTCACATCTAAGTTCTAGAAAACAAAATTAATGTTTATTTACCTTAGATCCCAATTTAGTTAACCCGTATTGAAGGAGTGGTTTGTATACATAAAATAAAATACGTGACAAACAAATTAAAAAAATTAAAAGAATTTAAATAATTAAAATACAACTTACATTGATAAGAATTAACATAACTAAAGACATGAATTAAATTTTCAAATAAAATAAATGACTGAAAGTAAATATGCAGAAATGTAAGGGGTGGTTGTTTGGATAGACTGTTCATCGCCCAAAATGAATAAACAAAGTGAAAGCCTAGATATGAAATTCGCGTAAATATATAAAAATCAATTCATATTTATTTATAAAAACAAGACTCACAATTTTTAGTTTAATTAATCAAACCTTAGTAACCTAGATTCAATAATCACAATCAGGGTCCTAACTGTTTCATGTTCGATTAAAGAAACAAAAATTACAAACTTGCAATTAAAAACAAAATAATCACAAAAGAATTCTAGAACTTGATGTTTTAGGATTCTAAATGGATGCTTCACTTTATTAAATGGAAGAGTTCAGTACAGACACTTATAAATTAAATACAAGAAAGACAACATAAAAGTAAAAATCTACAACTCTCACTTGTAAATTCGAATGGTACTCCTGTCTTCTTCTTTTTTATCTCAGCCTTTGGTCCTCTTGTGCTCCAGGTCAAAATTCAAAATTCACTGTCTGAAACAGTGCTCTATTAATAGGCTTAGGATTGGAATAAACGGCTGAAATTAAATCTTGGTTTAAGTGATTTGTAGATGGCTTGGATTGAATCTCATTAGAATTGGATGGATGGGATTTTAAGTTGCAAAGGGTTGGGGTTGCAATAGGGTATACACGAGTTTGGGAGTGTAGGTGGCTTGGAGTGTAGTGCAAGCAAAGAGAGATAGAAAATTGGGATTGGATTTGGCTATGTGATATTCGAATTTGACTATGTGGTTTAGGTTTTTTTGTTTTTTTGGGTTGTGCAATGATATGAATGGCTAGGATAAAATGATGGATGGATGGATGGGATGATGATAGGTGATATGGAGATTTGACCTAGTGTAAAATTCAAATTTGGGTAGATGGATTAGTGAAAATTTTGTGGGGTGATGGTGATGAGGATGGTGAGGTGTTTTATAGATCTTAGGAGTGTATTTGGATGGAATTTTTTCTAAGTACATTTAGTATTTTTTGTGCTAAAATCATGTGTGCTATGTTTGGATTGGATTGGGAGATAAGTTGGATGGCTATGATTGATTGGCCTAAATCTAATGGCTATGATGTATGATGGATGATCTAAATAGAGGGATGAATCGGTAATGCATGGATAATCTTAATCCTAAGATTCATCTATGTGATGGATGAATTGAATGGCCTAGATATAATCATGATGAATGAATGGGTTGGATTGAAAGGGAGGATCTAAGGTTTACCTAATTTGATGAATGCAAATTGATGGATTAGATGAAATGTATAAAATGAATGGTTTGGATTGATGATAAGGTTAATGGTTTGTGTGGATCAGTGATTGAAAATTGAATGGTTAAGATTGAATGAATGTGATGGTTTTTTTGGATATGGGTGTTTTTTGGGTTTGGACCTAGAATGGCTTTGGGTTTAGGGTTAGTGAATTTGAATTTGAACCTGAAGTATTAGATCTTTGATTGAACTTGGACTTGGACTGGAGCGTGGACTTGGGCTTGAATTCACTTTGGCCTGACGTACATTGGGAAATATGCATGGAGTACTTGACCTGGCCCATTTGCAGTGGATCTCTGGCCTATGGATCTTGATTTCAAACTCTTGACTTCTTTAATTGCAGATTTGCTATTAAAATTAAATAATTAATCACACTACTTAAAAATCTAAATATTGAATTAATCCAGACTCTCATAAATGGATCCAGATTATCCAATTTACATTTGAAACCCTAAAAGTGGCATGATTTAATTATAAAATTTTAAATCTTTCATTTTAAGCTCTCTTCCTACAATTATCCACTATGTAAGCGCCTCGGCTTGGCCAAATCCCAATGTTTGTCAATTCAATGACTAGGAAAGAAGCACTTGCTGGAAGCTTGAAGACCCAAGATGATCAAGAGAAAAGATCATGCTCCACCGGATTAAAGCTCATCGTTATGGCAATCACAAAATAGCTAAAATGGCTATAGATGACTTTAGGTGGTACCCACACCTTAGAGAGGACTATCTTTAGGCTTAGTGGAACATATAGTTAAATCATAAAAATCCTACAGAGGAAGGTTGACAGTGAATTGGAACCCAACTTGGAAATATGTATTTGGTTTCACTGTCAGCTTGACCAGTCGTTCTCACCTACCCCTCGGTAGAGACAGGATCGACCCAACGTGGTTAAGGACTGATCGGCCAGCTTGACATAGGTTCTGGAACATTGAACTCTCATTTTGGGTATGCCTCTGATCGAGAGTCTCGTATGCACCGACCCCTCGGTGGAAGGAGGAAACGGCCCCTCGTGGTCAACGACTCCTCGATCGAGATCTTGAGTTCCTTCGGTGAAAGGCTGAAACGACCCCTCGTGGTCAACGACTCCTCGATCAAGATCTTGAGTTCTAGAATCCTTGAACTCATGTGGACTCTCAAAGAAACAACATATCGGCAATCAAAGACAGATCGAGAGTACCAGGACCAGCCCCTCGGTAAAGGGCGACCGGTCATTCTAGGTAACAGGTTTCTAAGAGTTGAAACTGCTGCCAACCATGTTTTGCACCAGAACTAGCCTCTCGTATGGACCGACCCCTGGGTACCATAAGTGTTGACCCATCGGTGACAACGACATGTCGACTAAGAAAGGATATTACCGTTGGGAGTGAAATTAATACACAACGTTCGGGTTTGTAAAGGTACATTTCTAGTCAGTACATTACCGTTAGTAGAACTAGTTGCCTTCACTATATAAACCAATCTTTATGCAACCAGTTGGTATCATTCCAAAGAATCAGTTGGTCCTTCATCTTTATCTTTGACATTAAAAATGGCCAACAGAATGATCACTCTCTCTTTCGTGCTTACACTAGGGGAATCAAATACAACCAATCAGATGAATTGAGTTATGAGAGAGAGAGGAAGGAAAAAAACTCATAAACAACCAATCTGAGGTTTGAGTTAAAAAGTGAAAAAGAAAGAACCATAAATTATGAAACCTTTGGGAGAACCAGTTTCCTTAACACGCTGAATTGTGATTACTCAACGGCAGCTACAAGGAGGAGCCTCGGCACACATTGTGATGAATTGGCTATGCACGTAAACCATACTCTTGTAGCATTCATCAGTGTTGTTTCATAACATGCTTTATACATATTTAAAAGATATGAAACAACAAAAGAAGCTGAAAGAATCCACTGAAAAATTGCCTCTTCTAGCCCAATGGATGATACCACCTATCGTGACCAATGTGTGTACTAAGATTATAGGTAAATGGTTCATCTATTGAGAAAGTCCAAGCTATAACCTCTAAGAGAAAAAGAGGATAGAGAAAAAAGAACTTGAAAAAGGTAGTAGTCTCCAAGTATCCTACAAGGCCAAGTATTGAGATGTCTTAAGATCAACATCGTGGTACAAAATCTGGAAATTTTGATTCAAAAGATCAAATGGGAAGGCACCCAAGATTAAAGACCATATTTGATAAAAGGCCATCACTGGATTGTGGACTTAAATTCCAAGTCTCACAATGTTAAGTTCAAATGTGTGAAGGGATAACACTGCTAGTACCACATTTGAAACATGTTTTTGGAAACGGCAACTTACATTCGATCCATGTTCTTGTTTGATTGTTGGATTGATCTATTGTAAGATATGTGTTGTACATGTTGGTATGCACTCTTATATTAGAATATACTTATCTTATTTCATTTCACATGCCATGTGATTTGTGCATCTTTAGGAAATGAGTGTAGTGTGTGCATTACTTTATGTATAGGCAATGCATGTGATTAAAACTGGTTTAATACACATACACAGTGTCGTTTCATTCCAAGGTCCTAAAACGTGTGAATCCCATGTGGAATGAAACATGCTCTATGTCCTTAAATGGATATTTAGTTTGGTGTGACTTACCAAAAGTAATGATTGAATAATCCATTTAAGTACGAGCTCTTTTCAAGGAATTGAAGTTCCCTTGAAAGAATGATAAAATAATTTATCATGTTTTGGGTAATAACATGATAATAGGCATAAAAGCTGTGTGTGTAGTGGCATACTTCATTTCTGTATGCTTGATCAATATACTCAAATCAGGAAATGAATGTATGACTAGTGTGCTTTGAGTTTCATTCCAATATACATTAATTTATACATTATGTGGAATGAATTAAGCTCATATATGTCTTACCTTGCTAAAAGCCTGGAAATGCCGCATCTCATGACATCATACACTTGGGCGGCGATATACTTAAATTGATAAATCAAATGTGTTCAAGAATCTTGGATTGATTTGAATCTAGGAAAGAAGATCTGTAATCCATGGTCTGTGCCTATTTTCAGAAGGGTGAATTGAATCTTCAAATGACAAAGTTACGGTGTGTATATATTTTTCATCACTGGAATTAAAAGGTATATAATCAACGTTCGATAAACTGTGAACATCGCAAGCACACACACAAATACCCAGTCATCCGTCATTTTGCAAACCCAGGTCGAAGGATAGACTAGTCGGAGGAATAGATAGGTCGGTATTGTTGGAATTCAGAGCACTGTCTGAGAAGGGGAAAAATCACAAAGGGAGACAGGTCGAAATATATCGACATGTCAACAGAGACATGTCGTTGGCCCCGACCGGTCGGTGAATTAGAAAGAGTAAGTTAAAAAGGTCTCTTTTTGCGAAACGATAGATCATTTCAAAAGCATTGTTTCCTCTCCCGCTGAAGCTCTGCGATTTCCTCTTCTACTCCCATACCCTAGATTAGCCATTAGGACCTCCAGGAGAGAAATCTCACCGAAAAACCTTAGGGTTTTTGCTTCCTTCACTTCCAGAAGCAAGGGTGTCACAGTGTTTGTGAGATTTAGTGTTCGGAAAAGCCTTGGTCAGCTCTTCCCTAGCAACCATACCGAAAAAGGAGACAACTAAGTCTCAGTCTTCGACCACTGGAAAAATCCTTGAGTCCAAACCCCATTTCCTCAGGAGATCACCTAGGTTCGTACGGGATGCTCCAGAATCTAGCGTTGCTGACTATGCTTACCCCTCGCAGAAAGACCCCTGCCTCAAATACTGTACTAGGCTTTGGAGCTGAAAAAGAAGAGATCATAATCGAGGATCCTAAAGAGGAAGCAAAACATATGTCTTGGGTATATTTGAGAGAGTTTCAATTTCCTCGACAAAAGGAATATCACTCTTGATGAAAGAGTTTCCTCGCTTGAAAGGAGGATGGATGATCTTGAAGAATTCGTATACGAGGTCAAAGTGGTTGTCCAGAAACTCAAGGAAGAGGATATTGTTCCTACATCTCAACGAACATCTTCCTCAGATGGATTTGATTAGGATAGTTTTTCATGTCACGTGTTTATCTATCTTGAAAAACTATACTTTTTGATATTTTGATGCCCCCTCCTTTTCCTAACCATATGTACTAATTCGTTTATCAATGAAATGGTATGGTTCAGTTTATTGTATGTGCAAACTTGATAACATATGTTTTATCTCTTGTCTATTGTTTACATGGATTTTGTAAAATAAACTTAACATGTAGGTTGTTAGGGAGATAAGGATCACAATATGAAATTGCACACACTCTGGACATTGGGGGAGCACAAAATATGTGTTGATTAGCACCTGTCACTGGTCATGACAGTGTGAGGAGGAAGATTGACACAAGCTTAAATAGAATCTTGATGAAAAATAAACTTAGAACAACTAAGTTTATGGGGGAGCTGAGTTGAAGTAGCCATAAAATGTAGCTTGGAGAATGGGGGAGAAGAACTCCAAAGTGGGAAGCTGGAAAAATGGCATCACCCCACGCGAAGGAAGGAGAAAAATAGTAATGCATGAGATATGCATTGGACTGTCGGGAAGATTAAAATGAGTTGGAAGAAAAACTCAAGAAGCACTAAAAATGCAAGATACATGTGGGAGTGCTTAAATCTCGATGTCGGCCTACTAATCTTTGTCAATTGAATGACAAAATGGGGGAGAAAATTAGTAGAAGCTAAAAGACATCAATGCCAATAGACATAGGGAGAATATATGTTCTTGGAGTTTGGGAGATCAAACTCAAAGAAGATTGGGGGAGAAATTTTCTCAACACTCACAGCTTGGATAAGCTATTGGTAGTGTTGGTCACTAGGAAGTCAGGGAGTATGGGGGAGCTTGAATACAGATCTTGTTTAGTCCATAAATGTATTTCTATATTTTGCGATTAACCCCTCTAATGATTTTCAATGTTGCTTACTTATATATTTGAATAGGAAAAATGAAATGAAACAAGCTGAAAAAGAATATGCGAAGACCATAGTCTTATTTTTCCATTTGAATATATACATGTAATCAATGTAATATTTTGTATTCAAATGTGTTGTAATAAGGGTGAGATTGTAAAACGGTTAGCTTCTAGGTTTTGTCATGAAATTGACAAAGGGGGAGATTATTAGTGCCTTGGCTAGGCCAAGTCCCTATATTTGTCAATTCTATGACTCGGAAAGAAGCATTTGCTGGAAGCTTGAAAACCCAAGATGATCAAGAGAAAAGATCATACTCCACCGGATTGAAACTCATTGCTATGGCAATCACAAAACAGGTAAAATGGTCATAAATGACGTTAGGTGGTATCCACACCTTAGAGAGGACTATCCCTAGGCTTAATGGAACAAATGGTTCAGTAATAAAAAAACTTAGAGAGGAAGGTTGACAGTGAATTGGAACCCAACTTGGAAATATGTATTTGGTTTCACTATTAGCTCGACCAGTCGTTCTCATTGACCCCTTGGTAGAGAAAGGATTGACCCATCGTGGTTAAGGATTGGTCAGCCAGATTGACATAGGTTCTGGAACATTGAACCATCATTCTGGGAATGCCTCTAATCGAGAGTCTCGTATGCACCGACCCCTCGATGAAAGGCTGAAATGACCCCTCGTGGTTAACGACTCCTCATCAAGATCTTGAGTTTTGGAATCATTGAACTGATGTGGACTCACGAAGAAACAAACATATTGGCAATCAAAGACTGATCGAGAGTACCGGACCTACATGTCGTTCTGGGTAACAGGTTTTGAAGAGTTGAAACTACTGTCAAGCATGTCTTGCATCAGAACGAGTTTTTCGTATGGACCAACCCCTCGGTACCATAAGTGTCGACCCATCGGCAACAACGACATGTCGACCGAGAAAGAATATTACCTTTGGGAGTGCAATTAATATACAACGGTCGGGTTTGTAACGGTAACATTTCTAGTCAGTACATTACTGTTACTACAATTGGTTGCATTCGCTATATAAACCAATCTTTATGCAACCAGTTGGTATCCTTCGGAAGGATCAGTTGGACTCTCATCTTTATTAGTGAGATTAAAAAGGGCTAACAGAAGGATCACTCTCTCTTTCGTGCTTACACTAGGGGAATCAAATACAACCAATCAGATGAATTGAGTTGTGAGAGAGAGAGGAAGGAAGAAAACTTATAAACAACCAATGTGAGGATTGACTTAAAAAACGAGAAAGAGAGAATCATAAACTAGGAAACCTTTGATAGAACCAATTTCCTTGACACCCTGGATTGTGATTGCTCAACGGCAACTATAAGGAAGAGCGTCGGCAAGTGCTTTTTGGTTTTAATTTTCTTTAAAACCTTTGTTACAAAAGTGGAATAAGGGGAGGTACCCCAGAACCACTATAAAAAAAAACTCTGGAGCATTGTCTCTGGTACAGAGGTTGGTGGAATTTTAGCCAATTGGATAGGTGTAATTCCTATTCTACAGTGGTGGGTGAAATTCTCAGCCGATTGAGTGATGTGGAATTCATACTCTAATTGTGAGAATGTAAGTCCCCACGTAGTGGATTTTGGAGATAGCTCAAGGTTGAGTGATTCCTAACAGTGGATGTAGGTTGGTTAACTGAACCACTTTAAATTGGTCTTATGGTGTTTGATATTTGTATGTTAGTATTTAATGTTTAAGTACTCTTCTTAACACACATCGCTTTGCATATTGATTATGTTATTCTATACATTGTGCATTAGCATCTATAATCAAGCTTTATGTAAGGAGGCCAAAATCTTAGTGTGAATGTTTAAAGAATTGAATAAATAATCCATCACACTAAACAAATCTCTTGATTAAATATTCTGCTGCAGTTAAAATAATCAAGAAATTTTTTAACACCATTAAAAATGGGATTGACTTGTTCAATCCCAAACCCCCTCCCCCGCCCCCTCTTTAGGATCAATCATGATGTTCTAGCACATTGAAGATTGTGAACTTTCACACTATTTTATGAAGATTTCCTATTTTTCCCTGGATTTTTCTAAAAATCTAAAATACTTTCATTTTCTATTGTTGATCATGCACCCTTTTAGAGATTTGTGAAATCTATGAATCTTAGATTTCAACTCATCTCTCGTATCACGATTAAGAAGGAATTTTTGAAAATCTACCACTTGGAAAAGGGCAAGTTGAAAGCATTTCTAAGTACTTGTTGTAAGTATATTTCTTTAACGACTGATTTGTGGACTTCTAACCAAACTTTGGGATACTTAAGTCTCACGGCTCATTTTATTGACAACAATTGGAAGTTACATAAGAAAATACTTAGTTTTTGTATGGTTCCAGCCCCACATAGTGGTGTTGATATTGATGATATGATAGAGAGATGCTTGGGTAAATATGATATCAGAAAGATATGCACAATCACATTTGATAATGCAACAAAAAACAAGACAACCGTTGATAACCTCGTTGAGACTCTTTCTCGAAAAGGAATTTTGTTACAACGGGGTAAATTTTTTCATGTAAAATGTGTTGCACATGTTATTATCTTGATTATGCAAAATGACTGAAATGAGATAAAATCATCGGTTGAAGCTATTCGTACATGTGTGAAATATGTGCGGTCATCGCAATCTGATAAGCAAGAGTTTGATAGTTGCAAGTTGCAAATCAGAGTTTCATCCACTAAAGATTTGTGCTTAGATGTTTGTACAAGGTGGAATTCAACATATCTTATGTTAGATTCTTCCTTAGTATATGAGAGCGCATTTTTTTGTTTGAAGACGCGTGATCCAATTTATGCGAAGGATGTTGCTCCAACAATTGATGATTGGAGAAAGGTTGAAATGATTTGCAAGTTTTTGCATGGTTTTTATAATGCTACAAAGGTTTTATCGGAGACAAAATATACTACTTCAAATCACTATTTTCATGAAGTGTATGAGATTGAAGCTCAATTGTTTGACATGGTGAAGAATGATGATGGGTGCATTTCTTCAATGACAAAGAATATGCAAGAGAGATTCGATAAATATTGGAAGAAATGCAATGTATTATTTGCTATTGCTATGGTATTAGTACCCGTTACAAGTTGAGATATGTCGAATTTATGTATCAACAACTTTATTCAAAATCTGATGTTGATCAACATATTGAATTAATTTGAAATGAGATGGTTGCACTTTACAATGAGTATATTTCATTTTCTTCTCCACTACAAAATCAAGTAGTCCTTTTCGTTGATAATATATCGGAGACAATGGGTGATACTGCAACTAGTTCTAAGAAAGAACTTCTTCGAAAAACATTTTTTAGAATGGGTGTTGGAAAGAAAAATGTGAATTTTTTTATGGAGCATGACCAATATCTTGATGAGGAGAATTCTTCGGATGATCCTAATTTGGACATTTTGAGCTGGTGGAAAGTTAATAGCTCTAAATTTCCTATACCTTTTATGATGGCTCGGGCTATTTTATCAATTCAAGTATCAATTGTTGCTTCAGAGTCAGTATTCAGTACTGGAAATAGAGTTATCAGCCAATACCGAAGTTTATTGAGCACTGGGTCATGCAAGCATTGATTTGTACACAAGATTGGTTAAAGATACCATAAGTGACGATGAAGTGGATGGAGAGGCTGAAGTTTATGATCTTGAAAATGATATTGCTATGGCTAAATCTGGTAATGATATTTATTTTTAGCTATTTAGTATTATTTTTTTCTTCTATTGTTGCAATCTGATATTACTCTTAAACTTTTTTTTAGGTGTCACTGAAGTTGAAGAAAGCGATAATGTGATTGTATAAAGAGTGGTGGTTGCGAAAGCAATGGTGTCATTGGATTTTTTTTTCATGTTTTTTAGAAGATTCTTAGATGACAATTTATATTTGGGACTTGTAATATCCTATTTTATTTTGATTAGATGACTCCATGGATATAAAGATGTAACACATTATTATTTATTGTTTGCATGTTTGATAGGTTGATAGACACAAGTAGTATTTTTTTTTTTTAAATGGATTGATGAAATATTGAATTGTTAGATTTGAAGACGATAAATGCTTTAATGTGAACTTGCATTGGTTGGATGAATATGGGTTACCTTGTTAAAAATGCAGAGAAAGTATGTAACGACCCTACCCTAACTTCCGAGTGTAATATTGTCCACTTTGGGCCCACCATGCCCTCACGGTTTTACTTTGGGCCATGGCCCACATGGCCAGGCCCCAAAAGGCCTCATTTGGGAAGAGGGGGTTTCCCTCAAATAAATCTCTTCACACCCAACCCAACTGTCGATGTCGGACAAATCCCACACCTAGTTGGGTGGTGTTGGGGTATCACAATCCACTCCCCTTAAAAGTAGAGCCATTCCCGGCTCTATCACATCACAGAGGTAGAGGACCCACAAAGTTCGAGTGTTGAAATGTGCTCTGATACCACTTGTAACGACCCTACCCCAACTTCCGAGTGTGTCCACAACATATACTTTCCCCTGTGTATCCACTGTCATAGATGTTAGGAGTACATCATATGAGTGGGAGGAGGATACAACTATAGTCAAATTTTTTTAAAACATATACTAAATTAATGAGGTAGGCCAAAACAAAGAAATAAAATGTTAAATAAATAGGTTAAGCAAGGATTTGCTGTTTGGAGTTAAAAGGGTTGGTACAGTGGGTTTAACATATATATATAAGAAAAAAGATGTCTCCCAAAAATGATAAGTGGATCAAAATAACAAATCCCAACTAAAACTAAAGCAATTAAATAAGAAGATAATTATATATAGATATTTATACAGCCAAATACGTAGTTTAAGCAGAACCTTGGTAAATAAACTTTGAAATCAACGTAAATAAGAAGAAACCAAACAATTAAAACTTAACTTAGTGAAGAAAACTGCTTTAATATTTTAATCACATAAAGTAGACTCAAATAAAATCACTAAGATAAGTGAGCACAGAAAAAGGGGTCGGCTGAAAGAAGAGGTCAAAACATGAGTTTTGTTTTGATTTCTTTCTTTATTTTATTTTATTTAAAAATAAATTGACACTAAAAGCAGCAAATAAACAAAAGTAAGAAAATGTGAAACGATGGAAGAGGGAATAAGGGACAACAACGAACATATGTTTCTCCAAGCAGATCAAATGGTTAGACATCTGACCAGAAACACATATAGCAAACAGATATCAGTTTGGTTTTGGTTTCCACTCAAGTGTCCTATTCCTCACCACCTTATCAACTTTCCTACACGTGTCAATTCCAAAACCAACAAATGTGGTATCTACATTGTCATCTACTGGACCTAATTCATTTCCAACTCGATGAGAGGATAATAGAGATTCTTGAATCTCTTTATTAAGCTTGATCTGCTCAAGCAATGCAGATATGAAATCAGTCCAAATTAGGGCGATTCAAGGGTTGATTGTGAGGTGAAAAAGAGATTAGCAAAAGGAAGAAAAATAAACCAAATACGATGCAAACCTGGTATGACTGTTGCAAACGGAAGGAGGCTGGTTCTTGAGAGGTGGAGAAGAACCAAGAGATGAGAAGAAGAACGAGAGGGAACGAAATCTAAACTGATTGTTGCCGATGTCTCTGCAGTCACTGGTCTTCGTCGATTATTGGCTGAAGGGTGAGAGATCACGAAAATAAAGATAAGGGTTTGCCGAAATCACATGGATTTATAGAGAAGAGGGAGTCGGTTAGGTTAACTCAAGAGGGAAAAGGCCTTGCTTCCGTTTTTAAAAGAGGAAAGAGAGGAAGGAAGGTTGAATTTGGAGAAATTTCCATCGAAAGGTAAAGATAAGGGTTACCGTTTTTGGGGAAGAGAGGAGAAGAAGGAACCGAAAAGGAAACCTTGTGAGATACGGTGGTGGGAATTTGGTTTCCATCGTGGGTTAGAGAATTTTAAGAGAAACTAAAAGGAATGTGGGTCCCTCTAAATTATTGATTTTAATAAATTTTCTTTATTTCTCTTTTATTAATTTGTCAAACATTGATTAAATTCAAGTTAATTAAAATTGGAACTTATTTATTGATTTTAAATTCTTAATAGAATACTTCTAATTGACATTCTAAATTTGGGAAATTAAAATCTAAGTTGACAACTTAATTTTTCCCTTTACTTAATGTTTTTACTTAGAAGGGGATAAATTTGTAAATTCTCATTGAGGGGAAAGGTGTGTGCATTGGGGAACCTAAATTAATTAAATTTTACGTTTTGTGTGTGTTTATCTATTTTATTTTAAACAATAAAAATAAAAGAGAAATAACACATAATTTCACGCAAACACAATCAAGAGACCTATTTACTATTTTAGTTTTGCCCAATTCGATTGATCCGCTACTCCGGGTCAGGTCATTACAGGTTAGGGTTGGGTTTATCAAAACCCAACCCGCCCGACCCAAGTTTCAGCCCTAGGGACAGCTAGGGCTGCAACTCGGGTCGGGCGGGCCAGGTTTTAATAAACCCAACCTAACCCGACTCACTCCATATTGAACCCAACCCGACCCGACCAGAATAAAAAACCTGAGATAGTGAACCCAACCCGACCCGAGATTGTAATACCCTTAACCCAACCCGACCCAACTCTTAACCCGACAAACCCGACCCAAGTTGCAGCCCTAGACTAATTTTATATGTTTCTGGATGATGGTCCTTCTTTCAGAAATGGATGCTGCTGCTTCTGTAATCTCTATGGATGTGGCTAGTGTGGAGGAGAAGGAAGGCCTTCCCATGGAAGCTTTTGCTAAAGTGCATGAAATATTCAGCTACATGGATTGGCTTGATCCAAGAGATTAGAAATTACCAGCAGCCATGGCGGTACCGACACCGATGAATACAAAAAGGAAGGTGCAGACGAGCTCAGCCACCAAGGCTCGGAGGGAGTCGGGCTGAGTCACCTCCTCCCTGTTCCCCAATGCTATCTTTGCCATTCCGTCCTCCGGTAATTCCCCGATCCTTCCCACTGTCCTTCTCTCTGCTTGAGGAAAAAGGAGCTCTGTCAACGTTCCTCTCTCTCCTTTTCAAGGTCTCTCTCCTTTCTACTGTTTTTCCCTTTTCCTTCCTCACCCATTTCTAAGGTCTCTCTCCTTTCTACTGTTTTTCCATTTTCCTTCCTCACCCGTTTCTTTCTTCAACTAGGGTTTGACTTTGAGATAAGGTACCCTTTTATACTAAGTTATGAGAATAGGGTCGGGTCGGGTCGGGTCGGGTTTTCTCAGGTCAGATTTTCTCGGGTCCGGTAGGGTCGGGTTGAAATTTAAAGGTCTCAACCCAACCCGACCCGAATTTTGGTCGGGTTTTTCTTTTCTCAACCCAACCCGACTCCATAGCCCGACTATTGTAACCCGACCCGCATGATTTCTTGGGTCGGGTCATGCGGGTCGAGCCAAAACTCGACCCGAGTTGCAGCCCTAGGGACAGCCAAGACGACCTTTTTGCCGTGGGCCTCTATTGTCGTGTGCATGGAGACACACCCATGCTAGAGGTGGGCATGGGCGTGTGTTTGCATGGTGCCTCAGAGGAAGCCTTCGAGTGGTGAGAGAGAGAGATGGGTGTACATGGGACTTAGGTGTTGGGTTTGAGAGTTAAACTCAGGGAGTCACTGATTGTAGTGTATTGTTCTTTTTTCTTTCATATAGTGAAGTTATTTGTTGTTCCGTGAACGTAGACCAAAGGCTTCTGCATCGGGGATTAAATCCCAGCAAGTGGTATCAGTGGCTTTGGTTGTAACACCTCGGATTTTCAGATCATTATTTTATATGACACTTACTCTTTTAAAATTGTGAATTTTAGAATTAAACCTTATTTCGATCAAGAATTGGGCCATGACCCAATTAGGACCCAGCCAATGTTGGAATTGGTTTTATTAAATGCAAATGGGTTGAATTAATTTAGTGATGAATTATATCAAATTTTAAACAAAAGATATTATGGCCGAGTAGCGGATTTGAAATATCCAAGTAGATGTTAAAAAAATCAAATAAAGATTATCTTGGCCGAATTTTAGATAATGATTTACATATTATGCACATGAGAGATATGTGGGATTTTTAAATCCACAATGATATGCTAGATATTTAAAAAGGGATGAAATATCTATGAATTAAATTAAAAGATTATTTAGATTATGATTAAGGTTATGCGCATAGTACTTTCTAATAAGAATTAAAAGAAGTCTTAATAAGGCAAGGGAAAGTCGGATATGGCTAATTAAAGAGGGAAAGTCGGCCATGGTTAAATAAGGAAGGTTTGACACATGTCCAGTGTTTTGGTTATAACTTTTCACTCTGATATCCGATTGCTTTGATTCTTTTGCGTTGGAACGAAGAATTCAAGAGCTACAACTTTTTAGTTTACCATTTTTTCTGATTCGGAAGTTAACAAGGTTAAAACTGTGCTACAATATAGTATACGTGTAAAAAAAAATGGGAAACACAAGAGGGAAAGATTCTATTAAGAACATTCTAATATGGGATTAAGGAGAGCTTAATAAAAGGAGAGATCCATAGGGGTGCACGGTTTTTACAACCCGATTACGAAGTTATATTCCTCTCTCTCTCCCTCTCTCAAGTCCTCTCTTACACGGCAAGAGCAAGAGAAGAAAGGGCAGCAACTAGAAGAAGTTCTTGTTTGGAGAAAATCAAAGAGAAAGGAAGAGAAAGATTAGAAGAGCAAGGAAGAGGTTAGTATCTAAGTATTAATATTATAATTTTATTTATGAAATCAAAAGAACCATAGGGTTCGGCCATAGTGCATGGCCCAACCCCATGGAAAGATTTGCTTAATTAATTGGTTTTAAATATTGGAAACCATGGAAAGTGTGATTTATTAATTGGGTTTATGTTTCTAGATCTTAAGTCATAGAAACCTTTGGTGATTGTATGTTTTAGATTCAAGAAAATCAATGAAAGAATATGGAATTGGGTTGGCCATGGCATGGCCGAACCATGGCGGTTTTATGGCTAATGGAGTGGATCTAAAATAATAAAAAGGAGGAGTGAGGTTCGGCCATGGTGTATGGCCGAACCCCACCAAACATTATATGGATTGATGATTAATTTTGGATTAGATCTAAACCAAGGGCCAAGATCATGAACCATAGGGTTCGCCCATGGTGCTTGGCCGAACCCCATGGGTTAAAATTGGAAAGTAAATGTAAAAGATGGACCTACATCTAAAAGGGTGAGGTTCGGCCATAGTGCATGGCCAAACCCCACTAGAGTTATTTTTGGAAACCTTATTATGGAAAGTATTGCTAAATTTGGGAAGCAATCCACATATGGAAGGAGTGGTTAATTATGGAAAAACAATCTCATTTTGGAATGTGTTTCCAAATATGGAAAGGAGGTTACTTATTAAGGAAAGTTTCCATTCTTGGAAGTGGATATTAAAATTAGAAAGTATCTAATTAAAGACCATAAAAGTTATTTATGGAAACCATACCAAGAATGGAAGGTAAGGCTTGATTATGGAACCTAATTTAAATGAAGGGATTGGTTGCCATGAGTGAGGTTCGGCCATAGTTATGGCCGAACCCCACTAGGATTAGGTTTTGGAAACGTTGCGAATTTTGGAATAAGATATTCAATCATAGAAGGGTTGTTGTTTAATTAAGAAACCTTCTAAATGTGGACCTTAGGTTAAAAATGGAAGGTAGAGTTATTTTTAGAAAACTTTCCATTTATGGAAGGAGGTTTATATTTTTGATAAATTAAATAGGAAAACCTTCTAATGATAGTAGAAGAGATTAATAAAGGGAAGTTCTATTCTTGGAAGGTGAAATCTAAATTGGAGACCTTCTAATTATAGAAAGGTGGAGATTAATTGGAAATTACACCATAGGGTTTGGCCATGGTGTATGGTCGAATCCCATATTCTAAATTAAGGGATTAAAGGTGTCTTTAAATTATGGTTTAAGATCTGATTTATAAATCAGATTATGAACCTACATATGAGTTAGGTTATGTTAGTTTTAAAATAAATAAAGGATACAATGTATGATATGAATTAATGGAGAAAGGAATGGCAAAAAAATGTAATTAAAATACCAAAGTAGGAGAACCATAGGTTCGGCCATGATGAATGGCCGAACCCCATGTGTTATGTTTGATGAACTTATTTGATTAGGGAAGTTTTTTTAATGTCTAATTATGGAAGATTTAAAGGGAAAAGGAAACCAATGACAATTTGGTAAATATGAGAGAATGTTGGACATAGGGTTCGGCCATGGTGTATGGCCGAACCCCATGAGTTATTTTATGATATTATGTACTTCGAAAGCATGAATGGATAACTTGGAACCTAAGCAAAGAAACGGGACTATAGTTACCAACAGTGGCATTTTTGTAAATATGTATGAAAAATGGTAAACCGTGGGTTAGGCCATGGTGTATGGCCGAACCCCATGGGGTTTTGTTATGGACTTAGAACCTTTTAATTAGGTGAGACTGGGTGTTGACTTATCATTATATTATAAGGTAACGGGATCTCGCAAGTGGTACGCGATCGATGATCGAATTTCAGACGGAAACGCAAGGACTTATGAACGGTCTTAGGTAGGATTCCATCTCTTTGAAACCATGGCTTATGTACTTTGTTTTTATATTATGTTCGATGAAAATATGTTTTCAAGGATATGTTTTATTATATTGAATTTCAAATGCTATGTTTAATTGTTTAAAATAGCATGGGCCAATTATGTTTCAAAGGATGATTTTACATGCTAAGTTTATTTATATAAATAACATATGTTTCATTGGCATCTCATGCATGGCATGGGGTGGAGGATTTATAACCGGAGGGGTCACACTCCGTCGGGGCGTCCAAAAAACCTATGTACAACACCGTGATGTGATTTCCATCAAGAAGATTTCCGGAGGGTCCACACTCCGTCGGGGCGACCGAGAGACCTATGTGGTAGGCACATTTATGTACAGGTGATGGGTGGGGCTCATTGCATATTTGTCATCATTGCATGGCATTGATTTATATGGTTTTGATATCACCATGTTATATGATATGTTTTGTATTAACCATGTGTTAACCCTAATTGGAATACCTACTGGGCGCGTTGTACTAACGCCCTACTTCTACCCTTTAGTTGATGATACAGGTAATTAGGGGAACAATGAACCTAAGACGGACCAGGCATAGGAGCTTGGAAAACTTTACGTGTTTTTGAATAAAGATACTCATGAACTTGTATTTGAGTATTTGGATTTTGGAATGTAATAACTTAGATGGTTGAATGTTTTGGTTTGATGATTATGACGTACTTTGCTATCTGAATGGATTAGAACGTGGTTCTAATATAATTCCGCATATTGATGATTATGATTCCGCAGTTGTATGATTTTATTCCGCAAGTCGGTATTGTTATGTGTGAACCATTTTATTGGACTGACTCTATACACACATAGGGTTGGCCAGTTAAGGGCCGGACTTTGGAAGTTCGGACTTACCTCGCGTCGTGACGTCCCGCGCTCTATCACTCTACTCTGTTACGAAAAAAAAAAATATACCCTGAATTTACGAGAAAAAACGAGTGAAAAAGAGCGGGGCATTACATTGGTTGGAAACCAGAGAATTGTCAGGTGTACGGAATACAACACCGACGAGACGGATGACATCAGCACATCCTGAGCGGTGTGAACGGTGGTGAGGAGCTGGCAGTCTCTGCAAATCTGAGTTTTTCATCTTGTAGAAAGGTGAATCTCTTATAGAGCACAGCAGGAGGAACAACCAGTGCTAGCAAGCAATGAAGAATGCATGGCAGAGGAAAGGTGTATTGTGAGAAAGAAAAACCCATCAAATACGATTGTGCATTTGTCGGTGACTGCGTGTATTAATGCTGGCTGATGTACACAACATGTGTCGAGGAGAACTCTATGTTTTTCCTGTGGATAGAGGGACACACGAGAGATACAGATATAGACGTGTATCTGAAAGAGATCTGAGTTGATCTCAGACAAGAGGTGCTGCAAGCGTGAAGGCACAGTAGTGCGTATACTCATCAGAGAAAAAAAAAACAGTGGTTGCTCAGGGGCGTGTGCGTGACAGACGACACATATACCAGCAGATTGCAAGAAGTGTATGTGTGTAACAAAGGGTGTGTAGCAGAAAGAGGGACTGCAGAGAAGCATACAGCAAGCGGCAACGCATTGATCAATAGAGGAAAGAACAAAGGCATATTGGGCTGCACTAGATAGCGGCAGTTAGTGGCGGAGAATTACAGGTGGATCATGGGCATCGACTAGGTTTTCTAAAGGCCTCTGCGTAGAGAGCTGTATACAAATAGAGAGAGGGTACATGTTAGCCAGAGAGAGTTGGACATGTTGTTGGCAACAACTACATGAGGTGCTGGGCAAACAAGCATGGGTGGACCATCTATTACACATGGCAGAGTAGTGGACGCTTAACAGAGAGGAAGACTGCAGATATCTAGCAGCGTGAAGGGTGATTTTTCCCTTCGAAAACTCAGCATGGGCCGTGTGTGTGTCTACTAGAAGGTATGCTGCTAGGAGAACTGACATAAAAAGAAGTCAGTAACTGTATATAAAGAGTGTAACGCCCCGCCCTTTTTCACTATAGAAAATCAGAGTCTATTTTTTTTTTTATATATATAAAAGAGCGAGAGAAGAGCGGGACGCCACGACCCGAGCTAAGTCTGAGCTTCTAAAGCCCGACCCTTAACTGGCTAACCATACGTGTGCGTGGACCAAGTCCACAAAAATGGTTCACACGTACTCAAGTCAAACATGCGGAATAATTCATAGATGCGGAAATATAATAGAATAATAATTCTATTCCATTTAGATAGCAAAGTAGTCCATCACTTAACAATAATTATCTTAAGTTAACATATCCAAAGTTAACATTCAAACCATAGCAATAATCTAAGTTATTACATTGTCCATGAATAACTTAAATAAAATGAAACTAAAACATCCAAGCTCCTAAACTTGGCTCCGATCTCGTTCCTCGTTCCGTCCATTCCCTGTGTCATCAACTAGGGTAGAAGTAGGGCGTTAAACATCGCGCCCAGTAGGTATTCCAATTAGTGTCAAACACATGGGTTAGTATAAAAATCCAGATATAATACATCATGTCGTATCTGTAAAACATCGTATCCAAAACAATGTATGATAATAGAGATCTAATTATACAGATAAAACCAGAAACAGTGCATGATAATAGAGATCATAATCATGCTGATGTAATGCCATCCCATGGGTGCCATATACCATGAGTCCCACCCATCAGCCATATCCCAAGTACATGGTATCCTCTTGATGGAATCTCCTCATCAAGGTACCCCCACAATTACCTTACGGACGCCCGGACGGAGTGTGGTTTCCGGTTACCTCTTGATGGAAAACTCCTCATCAAGCTCACGAATGCCTTACGGACGCCCCAACGGAGCGTGGACTCCAGTTACTTCTTGATGGGATAATGCCCATCAAGGTCTTCCCAAGAATACCTTACGAACGCACCGACGGAGCGTGGACTCCAGTTACATATCATTCCTCCCATGCCATGCATGAGATGCAAATGTCCACATGCTATGCACTTATACAAATCATAGCATTAAAATCTCATATTTGAAACATATCATTTGTACAAAATAACTCATCAAAATATGAATTAAAACCATCATACATATCCCATGGTATCAATGAGGTAGAATCCTACCAATGACCAACTTATGTGTCCTTGCGTTTTTGTCCGTAACCGCTCACCGATCGCGTCAAGCCGATCGTACACCGCTTGTGAGGTCCCATTACCTTATTACATATCAATAAATCAAAACCAATGTTCCATTTGATTTCCCACCATGTTTAAGTCCATAAACATGCCTTGGTGGGGTTCGGCCATACAACATGGCCGAACCTCATTCACTTGGTTTTAGTACCTCTTTTGAGTCCTTTGATCATTTATATTAAGTCCAAGATCATATCATCTTTGATTCATTAATCTAATGACTTATAAATTAACATTAATAACAACGTAAGTCCACAAAACATTCCTCATGGGGTTTGGCCATACACCACGGCCGAACCCATGGTCCATCATTTTCACCTATTTACATCTTTGCCATTATTCTATCCATGGCTAAACATTTCATTCATTTAAACATGCCTAAATCTATTACTGATCCACAAACATAGAACCATTAATGATTTCTAATCATGCTTAAATCTCCAAATGGCCCATTAAAAATGGTCCATGGGGTTCGCCCATACACCATGGCCGAACCCATGATTTCTCATTTCCATGTTCTCCATTAAATTAATTACAATATTTAAGTCCATAAACCAAGGTCCCTCCATGGGGGTTTAACCATACATTTAGGTTCATCCTTTTGGATCCTCATTAACCATATTCAAAATCAACTAAAATTACCAACAACTATCTATCATTCTCTCTCCATGGGGTTCGGCCATACACCATGGCCGAACCCATGGTCCATGGTTCTCCACCCTTATGACATTTGAGACCATTTAAAAAAATTAATAACATTCCCCTTTATTTCCATGATCCAAACACATATACATAATTCAATAATTCTTCATGGGGTTCAGCCATACTCCATGGATGAACCTATGGTCTAAGATTCTTCACCAACATACATCCATTTAAAACCTTTTAAAATCCTTAATACTTTTCCATGGGGTTCGGCCATTATGGTTCCTTATTTTCCTTAAAAATGTATCATACATATATGGTTTGATCCTTTGATGATTCTCATACATACATCCATTTAAACCCTTTAAAAATCTTTTAAAATTACTAACATACATCTATGATTTTCATCCTTCAAATCCATTAAAAATAACTAATGTCCTTCCATGGGGTTCGCCCGTACAACATGGCCGAACCCTATGGTTCATCACTTCCTCTTGAAAATTATGTAACCATGTTCATATTCCTTGGTGGCGTTCGGCCGCATATCATGGCCGAACCTCATCCAACCCTTCCTTTGTTCTTAATGGTTTTTATACATGAAACTTAGGGTTTGGCCATGCAATGGCCAAACCATGTTCCTTAAATATCTTTTCCATGCTTATAAAATCTTATCATGTACTTACCAATTTCGCGACTCCTCCGGTTTCTTTCACTTCTTCTTGCTCCTCCAATGTTCTCCCTCCTTAGCCTCTTCTTCCTCCTTGATCCTTGGCCGAGAGTGATCTTGTTAAAATCTCTAGGAGTGGTTTGGCCAAGAAGTATAGGTTTGAGAGAGGGAGAAAGAGAGAAGATTTGAGATAAAAACTCTAAGTGTTCTCCCTTTGTCAATGAGAGGGGATTGGCCTTGAGCGAGAGAGTGAGAGTGAGATGAAAATACTCTAAGTGTTCTTGTCTTGAGGAGTGATTCGGCCAAGAGAGAGAGAGAGGGAGAGAGTGAGTTGAAACCAAAGTCCTTTCCTGATTAATGAGGGTCGGCCAAAGGTGGTGTCCTTTGGTGATGCCCTTTTGTAACTCCCATGCGCCTTCACCTCCCTCCTTAATGTTTCATTTGGAGGTTTCATCGTATGAGATGAAACACTCCCACCGTTTCACCCTTGATGGAAACCCCCCATCTCTCCAACGTGTGCCTTGTGTAACCTTGTGTAACATCAACAAAACCGTCCACCTCCCCATTAATGATCCATTTGGAGTTTCATCCCATGAGATGAAACTCCCCCCCTCCAACGTGTGACCCTTGAAGGTGTCTTTTGAAACAACAAAACTCTTCATCTTCCCACTCCACTCACTTAAAATGAAAGTCCCATTAACTTCCACTCAACTCATCTCTTTAACTCAACCCACTTAACTCACTTAAAATCAACTCAATTATTTGATTCCATTTCCAACTTAATTCAGCCCCAATTAATTAAGCTTGAACTCACTTGGTGGTCAACCAAGTCAACCATGACCCATTGGGTCCCAATTGGGCATTTGACCCAATTAACAATCTTGACCCAATTAAATAAATCTTACCCATTTATTTCAATTGATCCATATCCACAATCCGTTGGGTCTTAATTGGGCAATTGACCCAACACCTTACCCATCTAAGGTCCATATCCATTAATTCACAAATTAAATGAGCAAATTTCATATATATTCATAACTTGAAAATTCGGAGTGTTACAATACAACCCTTTTTTTTAAATTTTCGTCCCGAAAATTAAGCGAAATAAGGTTTCAAACAAATTACATAAATAGCTCACGTTGAGCTGTTCTCATTTCCGATTTAAGTTCCCAAGTGGCTTTCCTCATTACCATTTTAACTAGGTTTCTAGTTACACTCTCTTGGAACTTCATCGGCTAACTAGAGAGTCAGCTGATCAGTCTAATTCGGCAGTCGCCCATAGCTTCCCATTCGAGTTTCACTAGACTCTTATTTTTTCCACTAAATACATCTCCAAAATTAAGCATATCTTCATTTGTACATAAGTCACTATGTGACTAACACCTTTTCTTTATAACGTGGGATGTAGATCGAAACATGTCCCAATCATTAGAACAATTCGTCATCTATGAGACCAATAGGTCCATCACGTTACCAACATGTCTACCATGGTACCGATACCTGGCATCAATCCAAACCACCATGGGAACCATCATCCACTGTTATACACATCCATCCCTGGTATCACTCTATCAGTGAGTATCATCTATCCATGACTAATAACCATCCATGAATATAATCCTTCCATGGGCATAATCCATCCTTGGGCATAATTAATCTAAGGCACATCATCTATCATGAGATATTCTATCCGTATGAACAACACTCGAATGAAACACTACGTGACTATGGTAACAATATCAAATCATAAATATACTCCGACCCCTAGCAAGACTTAGGGCCCATGACTTACTAAGCGGAAGACCAACGTCCAACGTGATGAAGTCTACCTCGCCCTGCATCCCTTCACCCCAAGGGTGATTCAGTCAAGCTCTAAGGTGGTCGAACAACGTCTAACGAAGATATCACCACCCCCACGGGGTAAAATAATACCTAGCTCTGTGCATCAACGCACATCGACTGTGCGAAATAGCCGTGAGAGCTCTCTCCAGCGTGTAGCATATGAGGGACCCACTCCTCAACAGGAACCCTAGGGGATCAAGTCTCCATATTTCATATTGAGGCTCCCATGGTCTCAATCATCAATAACACGTGAGGGGCGCACCCATACCACGTCTCAATATAATCAAGTGACCTCGTCACCTATATCTCAGTGCCAAAGTCCTCATAAACTCTTAAGTTTGCATACTTTATTAAGAATCATTCAAACTTCCATCACAATATAAGGGTTAGTAGGGTTAGAAAAAAAATACCTTCAAAACATACCCACAACCCTTACAAAATCTCCCCTTTCCTCGAAATTCTCTTACCATTCCTTAGCCTAACCTTCCGTAGAAGACCCTGCATCATCACCAAAATCGAAGAAATTGACAAGGCATGTCGTCGACGTGTGCCCCAACACTCCACAAGTCAGACAGGGTATTATTCCCGGTCCCCCAATGTAAGGACAGTTAGTCATCTCCTTCCCGTGCCCGTGAAGTCCACAAACAGGGCAAATAACTTCAAGGGGGTAAGGGCAGAAGGTACAGTTGTGCCCCTCCTGGTTGTACAATTCGCACATATACCCGGGCGAGCCTATCTCCCCGACGGATTCTCCTAACATAGGGATATCTCCCATATTCACTTCTGGGAAATGGGCTAGAATCACTTCGACCTCCTAGGGTGATCCTACGACGTCTGTGTTAACTTCCACAGCGCGGTCTGGCCTGCTGGAGTTGTTGGAAGAAGAAATCAGATCTATAGGACAGCTAGGAGTTCCCCTGTCCCACAACTCTGTAGGACAGCTAGGAGTTCACCTCCCTCCTTAATGTTTCATTTGGAGGTTTCATCTTATGAGATGAAACACTCCCACCGCTTGGCCCTTGGGTTTCCATTATGAGATGGAAACCCCCCATCTCTCCAACGTGTGCCATGTGTAACCTTGTGTAACATCAACAAAACCATCCACCTCCCCATTAATGATCCATTTGGAGTTTCATCCCATGAGATGAAACTCCCCCCCTCCAACGTGTGACCCTTGAAGGTGTCTTTTGAGACAACGAAACTCTTCATCTTCCCACTCCACTAACTTAAGATGAAAGTCCCTTTAACTTCCACTCAACTCATCTCTTTAACTTAACTCACTTAACTCACTTAAAATCAACTCAATTATTTGATTCCATTTCCAACTTAATTCAGCCCCCAATTAATTAAGCTTGAACTCACTTGGTGGTCAACCAAGTCAACCATGACCCATTGGGTCCCAATTGGGCATTTGACCCAATTAACAATCTTGACCCAATTAAATAAATCTTACCCATTTATTTCAATTGATCCATATCCACAATCCGTTGGGTCCTAATTGGGCAATTGACCCTTCACAAATTAAATGAGCAAATTTCATATATATTCATAACTTAAAAATCCGGGGTGTTACAGAGAGAAGAGATCGGTTTGAGACAGTCATACAACAAACCAGTCTTAAATAGGCCAGGCAGATCGGTTCTTGGTGTTAATAAAGATAAGAGAAGAGAGGAGACAACAACATTGCAGCAGCACAAGAAGGCATTGTTGATCTTGTCTTGGTGCTCTGGAGGTTGTTGCAGAGTGGGTGAGAACACACACAGGGTGTTGGAAGTGCATAAGAGCAGCAACGGGTTGTTGCTAGCGGTGTGCGCGATACATGAAGGAAGGAAAAACATATGGTGATGTGCTAATCTAGCAGTGAACACGAGAATTCCAGCTTCAAGTGGAGTCAGGTGGAGTAAGGCCAATAGATGCCAGCGTGCAAAGAGATGGATGTTATCACAGATTGTCTCTGGAGGTTGGTGAATTTTCGTCAAGGTGGAGATTGTTGGGAGTGTAGCTTATATCCAACATCAAGCAAGGCTCATGAAAATACAACTCGGTAGTGTATGCATTGTGGGCCCATGTGAAACTTGACCTAGAAGTTTCAGTGAGAGTAAGAGTTAGTGGAGAACTCTTCATGCATTGAGGTGGTTTTATCTAATCCAACTCTCATAAGTTCATTAGTTGGAAGATATCAACATGGCACTGTGTAGCAGTTTGTGTAGGCAACTAAGATATACAACAACAACTAAGATGGGCATGGCTGGATAGGAATATGTTGGCTGGACGCTGGAAGACTCCAAACACAAGTGGGAATAGAAGGTTTTTCTTCTATGTATATAACGACCGAGCAACATTGTGAAAGAGCGTCCAATTCAAAGAGGGCATCGAGAGAGGGACAACCAAGACGGCCATTTGGCCATGGGCCTCTATGGTTGTGTGCATGGAGGCATACCCATGCTAGAGGTGTGAATGGTGTCTCAGAGGAAGCCTTCGAGTGGTGAGAGGGAGAGATGGTTGTACATGGGACTCGGGTGTTGGGTTTGAGAGTTAAACTCAGGGAGTCATTGATTGTACGTGTATTGTTCTCTTTTCTCTCATATAGTGAAGTTATTCGTCGCTCCGTGAACGTAGGCCAGAGGTTTCCGCATTGAGGATTAGATCCCAACAACCTATTGGTAGAAAATCAACATTTACACAAACAACAATATCGAAGATAAAAAGAGAAATGAATAAAGAGAAGCAAACCACAACACAACGATTTTACGTGGTTCCCTTTTGTTCATGGGGTTCAAATTGATCTACTATGTTCAAACACAAAACAAAGAAGAGGCAGTTCTCGTTACTGATATTATGCTCTCTATTTCATAAAATGATGATATATACTATCCTAATCAGGGTTTACATAAGACACCATGTGAAATATGCTTGTGCAGCTTCCTCCATTATGATCATGCTTGTCCAAAAGATGCTTGAACTAAGCAATCTTTTCAATGTCCTACTGAGAAGCCAACAAAATCTCTTATCATAAGAAGGTCATTGGAGTTAGCATAGCTCATCTCGTCCTCGTTGATATTAAATTATGTGTCATATTGCGATTCTCCATCTAAATCTTATTCTACCAAGTGAACATTCCTCCGTAGACACTCAGGTGTAATATGTGCATCTTCATTGCACTTGAAATACTCAACTTTTTTTTTCCCTCCGCATATGATGTTGACTATTTGTCATCCATCTTCTACAACTGCTTTGAACTTGAGGCACTGCGGTCAACAATAGATCTATTAGGTAAACTTGATTTAGAGATAGATTGATGCTTGTGTTAGCCCTAAAGGTTTCATCCCATGATTAGAAATGATATTTTGATGATAACTAAAAGTCCTATGAACTAGAACAAGATTGACCCTAGAGGGGGGATGAATAAGGCAATCTACAAATTTGTTGGTCCTTTTACAAATTACTTGATTAATTAAACAATTTGCAGCACATAAATCAAATTAATCAAGATATGTTGTGTGTGTTGAGTCTAAAAATCTTACATTTTTACCCTGTAATTATGATTACGTTAGCCTTGATTTTGTATATAAAAGATACGTCTAATGGTTTTTTCTAGTTTTGTAGATAAAAATATGGAAAAACAGGATTCATGCATAAAATGGAAATTTTAGAATTTCATAATTAATTCATGCAGGGATTTTGATGTAAATTGAATAATCTAGATCCATTTATGAAAGTCTAGATTTATTCAATATTTAGAATTATAGTGGTATTGATTAATTATTTAATTTTAAAAATCAAAGTCTGCAATTAAGATGCCAAGAGTCTGAGAAGAATATCCATGGGCCAGAGATCAACTGCAATTGGGCCAAGCTTTGCTCCAAAATGCCAGACACTGGGCCAGGCCAAGCACTTTAGGCGCATTTCCCAATGTGGGCCAGGCCAAAGTGAATTGAAGCCCAGAAAGCTTAAGTCCAAGTCTCCAATTCAAGTCCAAGTCCAATTTAAAGATCCAATGATCCAGGTTTAAATCCAAGTTTACCAATCCTAAAACCCAAATCCATTTTAAGTCCAAATCCAAAAACCCATGTCCATGACCCATCTTACCTATCCAATCTTAACCATCCAATTTCCAATCTCCCATCCACACCATCCATTGACCCAATCAACCAATCAAAACCATTCACTTCATGCATCTCATTTATCCCATGCATTTCATATCATCAAACCCTAGATCCACCTAGTCAATCCAACCCATTCATTCATCATGATTAGATCTAGGACATCCAAACCATTCATCATATAGATTAACCTTAGGATTATGATCATCCATGCACCATCTATCCATCCATCCACCTAAACCACCCATCAATTATTCAAGCCATTAGATCTTAGGACATTTCATCACAACTATCCACATCATTAAGAAAACCCTAGAGCCTCCACATTCATCCATCACATACATAATTTGCGCCAGATCTAGGCCATTCATCATATCATTTATTCATCTCCACCTTTGAATTCAAACCCTCCATTAGATACCTACCATATATATATATTTTATTTTAGCCAATTAACCCTAGAACCATTAGATTTAACCCAAACTAATCTTAGCCATCCATTCACCAAACCCTAAGCTATGAACAACTTGTAGTTAAAGCTAGTCCCCCATGCGCATGTCACACCTCATCATCCCATGATTTTTGCACCTAAAACTTCTCCATGCACTTAGACTAAAAGCCATCTAGATACATCCCTAAAATCCAAACACACCTCATAATCCAATCCCCAAGTATCCCACACGGTTTTTCCCAATCCCAGACCAATCCAATTCCTAATTTCTCTCCCAGTCTCTTATCTTCTCTCCACCTTGACCTAGCCACCAAGGAAAGCCACACAAAAATCATGTGACCCTCCTTGTGTTACCCTAAAAGCCAAGCTTTACTCCCCATCATCCATTCCATTTAGATTCAATCAAGTCCATTGATTTCTCAACTTAAACCTTGATTTAATCCAAGTCATCTATCTCTTTTCAAAACCTATAAATACCCCATTACCCCAAGGGTAAAATTTGAATTTAACCTTCAATAGGACTAAAGACTGAAGCAAAAGACAAGAAAACAAGGAGCAGCATGCGAATTTACAAGTGAGAGTGCAGATTTTTATCTTTTTATGCTGTCTTCTTATATTTAAATTAGAAAAGCCTTATACTTTAATTCTTCCATTTAATAAAGTAAAGCATTCATTTAGAACCTTGGAACATCCAATTTCTAAAATACTTTTATGATTAATTTATTTTTAATTTCAAGAACACAACTTTTATTTATTTGATTGAACATGAGCGTATGCAATAGTTAAGATCTTGATTGTAAGACTTGAATCATGATTACTAAGGTTTTGATTAATTAAATTAAAAAGTTGTGAATCTTGTTTTATTAATAAATATGAATTTTATTTTAGATCTTTACGTGAATTTCAGATCTTGGCCTATATTTTATTTACACATCTTGGGTGATGAACGGTCTATTCCAAACAACCACCTTTTACGTTACTGTGTTTTTGTTTCTATCATTTATTTTCCTTGCCAATTTACTTTTCATGTTATTTTATTTCACTTTAATGTTGTATTTTAGTTTTTCTTTTAATTATTTAATTCTTTTAAAGTGTATTTATTTAATGTATTTAAAACCTCCCTAACAACCTGATTAACTAGTTAGGATTAAATTTTTGAAAAATACAAGAAAAGAGAATAAAGTTGGAAGGAAATGCAGAAAAGTGTGCATATTCATAATTTTGGAAAGTTTGTAACTTTTACCATCTAATTTCATTTAAGATTTATTATAAATTATTGTAATTCGAGTCCATTATGAATATTTGAATAATGATAATCACTTTTCTTGATTTTTATTGTAAAGGTGGTAACATTTACAAACACATTAGTGGGCCCACTAATCTAGTCTCAAGTTCAAGACTGCATTTAGAAGTCCATCAAGCATTCTGGCTAGATCAAAGGTCCAAGTTCAAGAATCCCAAGTTGTGATCCAAGTCAGAGGCCCAAGAAAGAAGCCCAGAAAATTTAAATTCTTCAAATCAAAGTAGGACCCATGAAAGTTGAGATTACTTGAGAATGCAATTACAAAATTCGTGCATTGCAAAGGAAAATCGTGTATGCTAAAAATGGGAGTTAAATATGCGCACAAAGTCATGAAATATCCGTATGAGGCTTTGCACAATTCGATTAAGGTGATGTGGAAAGATTGGGATGAGATTATTTAGAGATTTATGGAGAAAAAGTCTCAATTTTCCAATTGCTAGGACCGTGTGGAGCTTAAATGATATGGAGATATGCGCATAACACAAGAAAGGATCGTATGAGGCTAAGATTTGCAATATGCGCCTGAGGCAAATAAAGATATCGAGGAGCTTTTGGAGAAAACTTCTCCAAGTTCCATCGTGTAAAGCCTACAAGTTGCTGCATGGAATAGATGGAGAATCGTGAGAGATTAATTGGATTTGAATAACACTGAAAGAAGGAAAGATGGGTCAGCCATATGTCACCAAATTTGATCCCATGGAGATTAAATCTCCTAGATGCGCATGAACATATAGATGAGTGAAAATTATTTTCAAAAAATCGTGTGCAAGCCCAAAAGTCTCACATTGTTTAATTTTATTATAATTAAAGGCCATGGATACATACAAAAATCGAATTTGATCAAGGAACAAAGGTGTGCTGAAGACTAGAGGCTGAGAAGACTGAAAGAGAAAAGAATATTCGAATTTTGTCTATGAGTTTTTGTATTTTTTATTTCATGTCTTTGATGCAAAAACTCCAAAGCATTGTAATTTTAATTCCCAATCTAATTGAATGAAATTCATGGTAGTTTCTTTAGATTTATGGTTTTCCATTTGTTGGATATTTTATGGTGATTGCTTTTGATTTTATTTTAATTCCTTTTAAGAATGTTATAGAATAAATTATTTTTAGAGTTTTCAAGGAAAGTAGAACCCTGTTTAGGATTGGTAGAACTTAACATTTTCAGATCTAAGGCTCTTTTCGATGAGTAGTTTATTTTTCAATTCAGAAAGGACAGTAGAAATTATTCCCAAGCCTAAAGCTTGAATTGAAAATTTCTGACTTAATTAGAATTTTAATAAGACATGAATTTGTATTTAATAATTGTAGAAGATTTCATAGTCTAGGCCATGGTTTTATCTTTAAATGGGATAATATGTCACCCTAATTACTTGTCTCAATTCCATTGTAAATTATGTGAATACTTTATTTTGTTCGTCATTCTTTTTTTTTATTCATTAAATTCTTTATTCTTTTTTTTTATTCATTTATTCAATTCACTCAAATTCTTTTGAACTAGGTTGAGATTGATTTGATTGCATTTTAATTTTGTTCTCTTAAACTTGTTTGAGATTATTTACAAATTCTAGATCCATGCTATTGCTGTAATTAAATTTGATTAGTTGATTAGATTTTAGATTTAGATGATGATACTCTAAATTTTAGATTTGATTATTAAAATTGGAATGCAACTAATTTAAATTCATTTTTGTAAAAATTAGAATTTGATTTCATATTTAGTTTATTTCTAAAGATCTATATTTTTTTTAATCACAATGTTTCAATTTCATATATTTTGTTTTTGCATATATTTTGTTGTTTCCTTTTGGAATCGACCTCGCACTCATATGTTATATTATTAAATATTTCGTGCGCTTTCGAGTAAATTTAAGACACAACAAGAAGCATAGTGCATTTAATCCTCAAGTGGTGTACTTGAGGCGAGGAAGCCGGACCTCGTAAAAATCTCGGGTTAATTTTTTCCTTATCTTCTCATTTATTATTATTTATTTGTGCATTGAATTATTGCAATTTAAATTCTATGCTTCGAATTTGTAAAATTTAAGAAACCAAAAAGTTTGCATTGACCCAATTCACCCCCCTCTCGGGTCAATTTCTGGGCAACAATTGGCATCAAAGTCCGAATTCTCTAATAAAACTTAACCATTGAGAAATTAATCAAATGGCAAACTTTGTTGGAACTTATTTTACTTGTGGTCTGTGCACACCCTTCGTTCCCATCAAAATCATTGAGAATCAAGAAATTATCAGAACGGAGAATGAATGGGATCAATCTGATCTCAAACTCATAAAAATTGACATCAAGGCCCGGTGCCTATTATTTTTTACTCTAAACGAAAATGAGTTCGATAAAGTGTCCAAATGCATTTCTGCCAAGGGAGTATGGGAGAAAATTGAAAAGATTCATGAGGAACTAGATCATATAAATGATTCCAATTGCAATATCCTCATCCATAAATTCAAGAACTTCAAGAAGATGCCTCATGAGCCCACCTATAACATGTTCACTAGATTTACCGTTACTATTAATAATTTAAAATCATTTGGTAAACTCTACTCTAACAAAGAACTTGTTGATGCAGGCATTTATGGACGTGATCAAAATTTTAATTTTGACATGGGCGGGTACATTAGCAATTTAGCAAGTTTGATGTCCGAGTTGAGAGATAAAAATTTTATGTTTAATCCCTGTGGGTGTGTGAGAGTTTGGTCGATTCAAGTCCAAATCGAGACAAGTCCATAACAGTAAGTCAGGCCCAACTATTCAGGCCCAATGAAAACTCATACGTTGGAACACATGGCCAGCTGCAAGAAATGGCCTTTGACAGACTTTGGGAGCACCCAGGAATACCCAACGAAGTGGAATCCTAATTAGATTAGTATTGGGGTCTTTTTGTTGGTGGGAATTAGTTTCTTAGTCTTGTTTCTATTTATAACTATATGTTAAATAGAACTAGGATTTGGGTACTATTTGAAATTCGTTCGTAATTGTAGTGTGTCAGTGATTGGAGGGTCGGCTCCAAAGTTTTAAAGTCGGTATGTTTTTCTTATTTAAAGAGTTGTAGTTTGTAATCGTTGGGAAGCAATGGATTGGTGAAATAAAATTAGTTTTTTTAGCAACATCGAGTTTGCTTGTGTAACACTCTGGAATTTCAAGATATCAATTTATATGAATTTTGTCATTTAAATAGTGAATTATTGGATATGGACTTAGATGGGTAAGGTGTTGGGCAATGGCTCAATTAAGTTGCAGAATTATGAATTGAGTGTTAAATGTAGGATGAATGGATAAGATATGTTCAATTGGGTCAAGATTGTTAATTGGGTCAAAGTTTACTAATTGGGTCAAAATGGTCAATCTGGACCCAATGGGTTGTGTTTGACTTGGTTGACCACCAAGTAAGTCCAAGCTCAATTAGCTTGGGACTGAACTAAGCTGGAAATGGAATCAATTAATTAAGTTGATTCAAGTGAATTAATTGAGTTGAGTCAAAAATGTGAGTTGAGTTAAGTGGATAATTTGAATTAAATGAGTCAAGATAAAAGAGGTGAGTTAATGGAAAATTGGAAAGGTGCACTCCACCAAGATCAACTCAAGGTGGTCCACACGTTGGCCAACCCTCATTCATTAAAAAGGAGTTGGACGGTCTCATGGGACACAACCAAGGGTTGCAGCCGATTGGAATGAGAGGTGAAGAGACATGGGTGTTTCATCACAAGGATGAAATCCCCAAGTAAACCATAAAGGAGGAGATGAAAAGACATGGCGGTTACCAAGGGGTATCACCAAAGGACACCACCTTTGAGTAACTCTCATTAACCAAGGAAGGTTAGAATTTTACACCACTCTCTCCCTCTCCTTTCCTTGGCCGTCCCTACCTCACAAGACAAGGAAAATTGTGGTATTCCCATCTCACTCTCTTCCTCTCTTGACCGAACCAGCCTTGGTGATTTCATCATTGATCAAAGTTCATAATCGGCTAAAGGACCAAAGGAGCAAGAAGGGAGGAAGGAAGGATCAAAGGCAAGAAGAGAAGCTAAAAAGATTGGTAAGTACTTTATGAAATTTGGTTAAATAAATTGGTTAAGGGAGCATGATCCGGCCATTGGATGGCTGAACCGTATTATTCTTATGGCTAAGTTGCTAAGCATGAATCATGTATAATTATTAGAAGTTTTGGAATCAAGAGAACCATAGGGTTCGGCCATGTGTATGGCTGAACCCCATGGACCATTTTATGGGTATTTGGATTTAAGAATATGTTTAGAAATCATTGATGGTTTTATGATGTTTTTAAAGGGTTAACATAGATGGAAAAATGATAGATTGGATGGTTAAGATTTATCAAAAAGAATGGCAAAAAGGAGAACCAAAAAACTATGGTGTATGGCCGAACCCCACCAAGTGCTAAATATGGGGTTTTGTTTTAAAAGGTTTAAAAATATTCCAATGAATGGAGTTATAAGAACCATTCTTAGATGGGTAAATATTTTAATGGATAAAAGGAATTATAGGGTTCGGCCATGTGTAGGGCCGAACCCCATAGAATAACAATGGTGGATGGTTAAGGACTAGATAGTTAAATGCATGCATTGATAATTAGTCCTATGTATAAAGGATTAAAGGACTAATTTAAATATGGTGAGGTTCGGCCATGTTATATGGCCGAACCCCACTAAAGTGGATTGTTACATGGACATTGGTCATGGGCAATATTATGCAAGGGTTAGGTCAATGGCAATATGATAAATATGAATGAATTAATCAAAGGACTTGAAAAGGGGCTCAAACCAAAATGGTGAGGTTTGGCCATGTTGTATGGCCGAACCCCACCAACTGATGTTTGATAGATTGAGGTTTTTAATAAGTCATTTGGATGGTGTTGATTAAATGAAAAGGAAGATCAAATACAAGTGGGTGAGGTTCGGCCATGGGGTATGGCCGAACCCCACAAAGTGATTTTTGGGACTTAGATTTAATTGGAAATTAAATGGTTAGTGTTTGACTTGCTGTTATATAAACAAGGTAACGAGACTTCTTCAACGGTGTGCAATTGCGAACGGGTGAGAACGGACATTGTTAGTGACTTTTGAGTAGGTTTCCTACCTCTTTGTGACCACATATTATACTTGCTATTTTATGTTGATTTTGATGAGTTATTTGTGTTAAAGTATTATGTTTCAAAGAGGTTTTGAATGCTTAGATTCTATTACATATAGCATGTACTCATTGATATCTCATGCATGGCATGGGATGATGGATATGGAAACCGAAGGCCACACTCTATCGGGGCGTCCGAAAGACCACTGTGGGATACCTTGATGATGAGAATCCCATCAAGAGGTACCTTGATGATGAGAATCCCATCAAGAGGAAGCAGGAGGCCACACTCCGTCGGGGCGTCCGAAAGATCACTGTGGGGTACCTTGGTGATGGCTATGTATATTTGTGATGGGTGGGACTCATTACATTTGCATACATACATAGCATTGTTTTGTAGGTTTTTTATTGATCACGTAATATATGTTATATGCATGTTTTTATACTAACCTTGTGGTAGCCCTAATCGGAAGACCTACTGGGCCCGTTGATCTAAAGCCCTATTTCTATCCTTAGTGGATGACGTAGGAAAAGGAAAGGGAAAGATCGAGGATCGCGAAGGAAGCCAAGCATAGGAGCTTGGGTGTTGGAATGGATTCTTATATATTGTTATTTGGATAATTTTCATGGATATGTAATAAGTAGATATTGCTATGGTTGTGATTGGTTTTGATGATGGTTATTTACTTTAAGTAATTTTGGATAGATGACTTGTCCTTTGCTATCTAAACAGTTTAGTTCCACATATTTGACTTATTCCGCAAGTTTTATTTTGTACCATGTGTGGATCGATTTTCATGGGCTTAGTCCATGCACACATGGGTGACCAGTTAAGGGTCGGACTTGGGAAGTCCGGACTTAGCTCGCGTAGTGACGCTCCCCACTCTCTTCCACTTTACTTATTTATAAAAAAAAAAAAATAGACTCTGATTTTCGAAAGGGTGGAAAAGTGCGGGGCGTTAGAGCTTGTGAGTTTAACTATTGCAGTAAGTAGCAGAGTTCTACAAATTGAAGATTTTTGGTCTAGATGTTAGAAGACCTGGGCCGATTGGAGAGCCACCCCTTCTCATTAGACCAAGAAGTGGTGCTGGAAGAGGGGTTTAAACAGTCACGTTTGGGACTATGCTTCCCAACCGACGGCAGTTCCAACAGGCCCGGGAGAGTTGGCCCTATTGCACCCTGTTTTGCTGGTTTGAGACTAGTGAATTTGACTAAAGTTGTCAAAATTGTACGATTTGTGAGTCAACTCATGCGATTCGTATCGACTCGGATGTTCACCCAATTCAATTCGACTACAATATCGACCACTGTTTATTATCGAACGATTTTCTGTTCGACTTGTGAATCGTATGAGTCGAATCATAGACTCATAGAATCGCACAATACAAAATTTTGGAGGCAAAAATTTTGCATGGGATTATGAAACATTGGTTACATGGCCATTTAAGCAAGTAATACGTGTATTAGCCTAAATTCTCGATTAAATCTCATTCATTGGCCAACAATATCGAGAGAATATCTCATTCAACTCTCCAAAGTCTCTACAACTTCTATTTAGTCTCTGAAACTTATCCCATGTCTCATACCCTTAGCATCCCATTCGTAACCCATCTGCAACTGCAGGATTTGCAAGTCATCTGAGACTCCATTGAAAGATTCACAAGCCAGCTGCGACTCCATCCAAGGATTCATAAGCCATCTACAACTCCAAGGATTTGTAGCTCATCTCCGACTCCCTCCAAGCATTCGTAAGCCTCTACAAATCTTCTCTTCTAGGTATGGGTTTATTTTTTCACTGCTTTCCAATTCTATGACTGTTTTTTGTAAATCTTCTTTTTTCTTTCTCATGTTTCGTTTTTCTTCTTCTTTTCTTCTTCTGCAAATCTTCTTCTCTTTTCTTCCTCTTCTATTCGTGTACAATAGACTATATCTATAACAGTATACTGTTATACAGTATAGAGTTTTGTATACAATATTGTATACACTATACAGTTATGCAGTAAAGTGTTATACAGTATACAATATTGTATATTGTTATTTATAACACTATCTCAGCATACTGCAATACAGTATATATATACTATTTATTGCATTAAGAAACTGCATGAGGAAAAAATCTATGAAATCTAAGATAGATGGACCTTTGTAAGAGAATTGTAATTAAGTTTCTTTTTTATACATGTACTTGAAATATGTCATGGAACTTTGGAGATGCTCCATAGGATTTTTGTATATTGTCTTTCTTTAATGTATATGAAAACACTTTTCCATGTGTGAGAGGGGTAGTATTTATAGATGAAAGGAGGTGGAATGAATGGCTTGGATTTAAAGATTTAAATAAAGCAAAGGACACATGAAGGGCTGATATGGTTTGTGCTGAACATGGAATGGTTTAAAGGAGGCAAGGAGGTGGAAAAAGTAATAAAATTCGTATAAGGAAAGTAGGTGTAAAATCTCATTTTTTACACATGTACCACCTTGCAGCTCAATTTTGACCTAGTTAACTTCCGAATCAGGAAAAGTCTAAACTACAAAATTGTAGCCCTTGAAGTCTTCTTTCCAACGCAAAACAATCAAAGCAATCGGGTATCAGAGTTGAAATTTATGGCCAAAATACTGAATATGTGTCAAACGTTCCTTATTTTTCTCTCTTTCTTATTTTGTTTCTTTTTCCTTAATCCACTTTCCAAATTTGAAAATCCTCTTATATTGGCTTGTAAATTTCGAATTTTCTCATATGTAGTTTGAGATGATGAAAATAGTCTTCAAACGTGTAGATTTCTTCATGTGATTTTCTTAATGGGCTTAATAATTGGGCTTTTCAAAGTATGAAAAATCTAATAAATAATTTTACCACTTACAATCAATTCTGAAAATGACTAAAATTAATCCAAATTCTCATAAATAGATTTGAATTAATTATTTTACAAATAAAACCCCTAAAATTGTGGTAAAATAATTATTAAAAATTTCAACTTTTCAAAAATATCAACTAATGCCCATAAATTGCAAAATTCACCTTTCAAATTCTCATACTCTGATTTTCGGAAAGGAAAGCGAGTAGAAAAAGGGCGGGGCGTTACATATCTTGCATTTCCCTTTAAATCCTACAAAACGTCCAAAATCCCATTTAACATATTCTAAAACACACAAAACAAGAGGCTAACTAGTCCAAATACAATGGTAAAATAGTCATTTTCTTGTGCTCATCAGTATACAATATTGTATACCATACAGTCTACTTTTATATTGTGTAGTATGTATTGTTATACAGTATATAGTTATACACGTATATTGTTGTACACCATAAAGCACGTTATGTCCCCTAGTATTATTTTTATAATATTGAATTTATATTTAAACTTTTAAATGTCATATTAATACTTTTTTTTGTATGATTGTTTTTGCTTTTTTGGTGGATGATAAATGACAAATTTATGGATACGGATTTAGAAATTTAATCGAAAATTGTTAAAATGATCCGAAGTCAACGAAGTGGTAGTGGGAATGACGGAAAGATGAAGCATGACAGTTTTGTACTAGAGTGGAACCGGGCAACCATTTGCATGTGCAATGCAACTATTGTAAAAAAGAAAAAAAAAGGATGTTTTGTGGTATTTATCGGATGAAAATCATTTAGGAAAAAAAAAAGATGTAGCGGCATGTGAAAAATGTCTAGAATTAGTTACAAAAAAATGTCTTGATTTGATAGGGCACAATTTGGACACAAAAAAGAGAAAAAAAAAAAGGCTCAAAAGCAGGCTAGGAGACCTAAATATTACTTTGATGATAAGGACCCAAGAAAAAGAAGAGGACTGATAGAATTTTTTTTGAATTTGGAGGATATGAAGAAACAAACAACTCTTAATAGAGTGTGGAAAAAAGAAGATAGAACAACTGCTTGCTTTAATATTTATCAGTTCTTCTATGCAAATGCCCTCCCCTCAATTTGGTAAAGAGAACATTTTTCGAACCCATGTGTGAATCAATTAAGAACTTTGGAAAGGGGTTGAAACCCCCACCATATCATGAGATAAGAAATACTTATCTCAAAATCGAAATTGATAATGTAGAGAAAATGTTGGAAAATTATAAAAAGGAATGGGCAAAAAAAAGGCGTACAATTATGACAGATGATTGGTCCGAAGTGAAGAATCAGTCCATTACTAATTTCCTTGTCAATAGTCCAATGGGGAGCGTATTTTTGAGAAGTGTAGACACATCTTTAATTTCCACGAATGCAGAGAATTTGGCCAACCTTATAGATTCAGTCATAGAAGAGGTAGACCTGGATAATGTTGTGCAAATTGTCACCGATAATGTAGCACCATATGTAAAGGCCGGTGAAATTTTGATGAACAGAAGGAAAAAATTATTTTGGGTTCCATGTTCAACACTTTGCATTGATCTTATACTAAAAGATATAGGGAAATGAAAGTTTGAGTCATCTAATATTTCTGATGCAAAATCAATTGCAAAATTCATTTATGGTCATGCTTTGGTAATAAACTTAATGAGATATTTCACGATGAATTGTGAGTTAGTTAGGCCAGCAATAACAAGATTTGCAACAAGCTACCTTATATTGAAAAGCATACCGAAATGCAAATCTGGTCTACAGAAAATGTTTAACCCAGATTAATGGGATTTAATGCCTCTGTCCAAGACTGGAGGGGGAAAAAGTGAATGATTTGATTTTTTGTAGTAAATTTTGGTATCGTGTTGAATCTTGTACCAATGTTGGATCGAGCCAAGGAGAATATTTCCAAGAGATTGAACAATAATGAAAAGAATAAAGGCCATACTGCAACTTGATAGATGCTTGTTGGATTCAACAACTTCACCATCCATTGCATGCAACTGCTTATTATTGAATCATTCTTTCCATTACAACGAATCATTTAATCCAGTTCAAATTAAAAGGAGCTTGTATCAATGCCTCAATAAGTTGGCTATAGACATGAATGAGAGGATTAAAATTGATGAACAATTGCATTATTTTAAAACTGGAAAAGGATTGTTTGGGGATAAGATGGCCATAGCAACAAGAAAAAGAAAACAACGAGGTATTTAGTATTTACTATTTACACATTTATTATCTAAGTTTTGAATTTGATTTTTTATTTCGTGTTTTATAGTCATTTAGTGGAATGATTATGGTCATGAAAATAAAGAATTGCAACATGTTGCAATAAGGATTTTGAGTTTAACTTGCAGCGCAATTAGGTGTGAGCGGAATTAGAGTGTGTTTGACCAAGTATGTTTTATTTTTAGCTTTAGTTAAATTAATATAATTTTTTAACATTTGTTTAAGAAGTGGAGACAGTAATCTTGTATGTTTGATTGTTTTCTCTTAGTGTTCTTTTTAGATTCATACGAAGAGGAATAATAGGCTAGATGCAAAAAGGATGAATGCCCTTTATTTGTAAAATACAATTTATAATTACAAGTGAGAAAAACTTTAAGAGATTCAAGAAAGATTATGATTCATTTATAGTCATGTAAAAAATCAAATTCGAAACTTAGATAATAAATGAGTAAATAGTAAATAACTAAACAGTAAATACTAAATACCTGGTTGTCTTCTTTTCCTTTTTGCTATAACCATCTTATCCCCAAACAATCATTTTCCAGTTTTGAAATAATGAAATTGTTCATCAATTTTAATCCTCTCATCCATGTCTATATCCAACTTATCAAGGCATTAATACAGCCCCCTTTTATTTTCAACATCTGAATTAATTGAGTCGTTGTAATGGAAAGAATGATTCAAATAATAAGCACTTGCATGAAATGGACGGTGAAGTTGTTGATTCCAACGAGCATCTATTAAGTCCCAGTATGGCTTGTATTTTTTTTCATCATTGTTCAATCTCTTGGCAATCTTCTTCTTAGCTCGGTCCATGCCCTCCATCTCCATCTACTAATCGAAGCAATTTTACGAGAGGCATTCCACCCATTGTACAAAATTCAACACCATTCCAAAACTTACTACAAAAAATCAAATCATTCAATTTTCCCCCTTTCCAGTCTTAGACAGAGACATTAAATCTCATTCATCTGAGCTAAACATTTTCCGTAGACCATATTTTCATTTCAGTATGCTTTTAAATGTAAGGTAGCTTGTTGTAAATATTGTTATTGCTGGCCTAACTAACTCACAATTTTTCGTGAAATGTCTTATTAAGTTTAGTACCAAACCATGACCATAAATGAATTTTACAATTGATTTTGCATCAGAAATAGTAGACGACTCTAACTTTCGTTTCCCTATATATTCTAGCATAAGATCAATGCAATGTGCTGCTCATGGAGCCCAAAATAATTTCTTCCTTGTGCTCATCAAAATTTCACCGGCCTTTACATATAGTACTGCGTTTTCAGTGATAATTTGCACAACATTATCCACGACTACCTTTTCTATGACTGAATCTATAAGGTTGGCTAAGTTCTCTGCATTCTTGGAAATTGAAGATGTGTCAACGCTACTAAAAAATACGCTCCCCTTTGGACCGTTGACAAGGAAATTAGTGATGGACGGATTCTTCCCATCGGTCCAACAATATGTCATAATTGTACACCATTTTCTTGCCCATTCCTTTTTATGATTTTCCAATATTTTCTCTACATTTTCAACTTCGATTTTGAGATAAGTATTTATTATCTCATGATATGATGGGGCTTTCAACCCTTTTCTAAAGTTCCCAAGTGATTCACACATGGGTTCGAAAAGTGGACTCTTTACCAAATTGAAGGGGAGGGCATTTGCATAGAAAAACTGACAAATATTAAAGTAAACAGTTGTTCTATATTTTTTTTTCCAAACTCTAATAAGAGTTGTTTGTTTCTTCACATCCTCCAAATTCACAAAATTTTCAATCGGTCCTTTCCCTTTTCTTGGATCCTTATCATCAAAGTAATATTCAGATCTCCCAGCCTGCATTTGAACCTCTTTTTTCTCCTTTTTGTGTCCAAATTGTGCCCCATCAACTCAAGACATTTTTTTGTCACTAATTCTGGGCATTTTTCATATGCCACTACATCCTTTTTATTTTTTCCTAAATGATTTTTCATCCGATAAATACCACTAAAACATCATTTTTTTTTTTTTACAATAGTTGCATTGCACATGCAAATGGTTGTCCGGTTCCACCCTAGTACAAAATTGCCATGCTTTATCTTGTCCGTCATTCCCACTACCACTTTGTTGACTTCGGAGTATTTTAACAATTTTGGACTAAATTTCTAAAGCCGCATCCATAAATTTGTCATTTATCATCCACCAAAAAGGCAAAAACAATTATCCAAAAAAAAATATTAATATGATATTGAAAATTTTAAATATAAATACAATATTATTTAAATAATACTAGGGGATGTAACCTGTTGTATGGTGTATAACTGTATAACGGTATACACTACACAGTATAAAAGTATATTGTATACTAAGTAACTGATTATTGAATTTGGAACATTTGTTTGGCACAGTAACAAAATCTTTTGATTGTAATAGCGAAGTCAAAAACACTATAAGAGTGCTATACTGTACACTTGTAAAAGTGTTTTCATATACATCAAAGAAAGACCATCTACAAAAATCCTATGCAGCATCTCCAAAATTCCATGACATATTTCAAGTATAGGTATTGTAATGACCTGGGGTTTCAACCCCGTAACTCAATGTAATGTCCCCAGAATATTTTGAATAAAATTTGGAGTTTTGAACTCAAATTGGAAAGTGATGGGAAAATTGGGAATTAATTAACAAGACTAAAGAAGTGATTAACAAATTAAACGAAACTAATGGTGATTAAATCAAATTAGAATTTAATTTGAAAACCATGTGATGAAATGGAATTTAATTGGGTGAGAATAAGTGATGAGGTGGCAAGTGGGCCACATCGCCGATGACATGGCAAAACCCGATGAGGTGGCATGCCACATGGCAATCCCTCTTTGTATTAGATGAAAAAGCAACATCACCACCCCACCTTTAGTTTGAACCAATGAGTGCTCTCCATCTCACCACTTTTAGCTTTTGTTTTTTGACTAAAAACAAAGGGAGGATAAGGTAGAGAAAAAAGCTAAAGAGGCTAGGGTTTACATCTTCTTCATCCTTCCTCTCATTCCTCTTCTTCTCCATACACTTCTACTTTGTTTCTCTGTCTCCAATTCAAATCTACACTCTTCTTGTAACTGCCCGCCCCGCGACGAACCCGTGACATCGACACGTCACGATCCGCCACATGACGAGAGCATGGAATTCTCATTTAAATTTCCAAATCTTATCGCCGAGCATAACGAGAAGAACTAATTTCCTAAATACAATCAATGTTAGAGATTTCTACCAAAATTTCGAGAGAGCCTCCCCTAATAGTTGACATTTGAGAGATTTTATTCCCTACATTTAACTTCATTCACTTGTCAAACCATGGAAATAATATTTCTTAAATAAAAGAACATCAAATAATATTATGTAATCCACTCAAAATCTTTGGAGTCACTCACTAACCCAAATAACTTATTACAATCCATGAAATTCTCAAAGTTATATTTCAATTCTATTAAAATAGTTAAAACTCTAATAAGGGAAGTCAAGTAAAGGAGTTTTTATTGTAATCCACTTTCTCCTTGGTTCAAGCATCTTCTTGGGGTTCTTCATACCCCACTTCCATAGTGTTCTTGGAAAATAGTAAGGGGTGAGCTACACTAGCCCAGTGAGGTAAAAGTAACACACTACTAGGATTATAGCATATTTAATTAGACCAATGAAATATCATCTTGTCCATCACCAAAGTATATAAGCAAGCACCACATGTATAACATATGACAAGCATTTACATAAGTCAAATCACAGATCACCATTTAGACGTATTTCGTGCAAATGCAACTCTACACGATGGACTCAATGATCAATGCCAACTCAACTTGCATATGGCTATGCACTCTCGGACACGACGCGGCGCATGTGGCACTCTCACACATGCCAACGCAGCCATGTCCCCATCCGGCACATACGGTTCTCTCACGTATGTCCATACAATCACTTACGACGCGGCGTATACGGTACCCTCACATATACCAACGCAGTCGTACTCATCAACACTCGCAACGCGGCGTACATGGTACTCTCACATGTGCCAACACAGTCCTTCACGTGACGTGGCGCATACGGTACTCTCACGTATGCCAACACCATCACACCAACACCCATGCTCATGCTCATGTCCCCCATGCATGCTGAATGCAATCCCACTAGCAGGACTTGCATAACTCAATACACATCATATTACATGGGTACTCATCATTCTTACTATCTCATATTCATCTAGATAGCTACACATCAAAGTGGAGTAAGATACACTTTTGACAAACATATCTGACTATCGCATGTATTCATATTAACCATAGTATGACATGCAACTCCATCATACTTACTTATCACACATGTCAATAATAGAATAGGACATGCAATTAATATAACACATAGCCCAAACATGTTTCATGTCTATAACTTCATACCATAAAATTTCATCTATCACACGTATCATGTCATAACATGTAATTATATATTAGCACAACAAGAATTTCATCTCTCATATATACAAAGTCTATTCATACATTCCATCAATAATTCTCAATAAGCATATTGAAAAGTAACAAAAATGTAGTAATTAAAAACATAGATTAACGTGTGTTAAACCCTCACCTCTAATTGAATGTGAAGCTGCTAAATAAATGAATTTGCCTAATTTGAAGGGGTAGAACTTGATTAAGATGCTTGCTGATTTTCTGTTAAGAGGGTTACAGGATTGCAATCAGATAAGGAATAATTGAATGACTCAACTGAACCCGCTTGGTGATTCGACTGAATTAAGTTAAAATGGTAACTGAGTTGAGAGAAAAGGAAAATAGATAAAATATTCAAGTTGGATAGTATGATGACAGGGCAAGTATTTTAATTAATTGCACTAACAGCCAGGTAAGAGAATCTGTCTCAAAACTACGATCTCGTTGAACAAGTTTTTGATAAGGGTTTTGGAAAAGGTCTTCAAAAGGCTGTTTTTACAGTGGGTAATTGGTTGGATTGCATCATCAATCAAACACAACATTTGAAAAGCAAAAGAAATGAAAAGCAATTGATTATGATTGGAGGCAGGATTACAAAGTAGAGAATAACTGAGAGCGACAAATTTCAAGAGAGTCTGAACGGGGCAGCAAAAGAGACGAGAACGTCGGAGAGGGGCCTTTCACGTTTTCGCTGATTTAGAGGTGATGGTTGAAGACAGAAGGACATAAAGAGATGATTGTAGAGGGGGATTTCGGTTGTGTTGAAAGAAGACAAAGATCATGTAGAAAGGGCGTGACCTGAGTTTCTTTTGGGGAGAAGAGAGAGAGACGTTAAGATTTGTTGGAGAGGACTGGGCGAAGATAGATGAATAGGGATAAAAGGAAAATCGAAAATGGGTTTATGTTGTTGAGAGATTTGAGCGAAGGGGATGGGAGCGCTTGAGAGACTTTGGGGAGTTTTGTTTCCATCGTGAGCAAGAAGGTATTAGGAGAATGAGAGATTTGTGGAGAAACAATTGACAGAGAGAAGAGGGGAGAGTGACGAGAGGAAAAGAGGGATACAGTGGGTTCCCTCCTTTCTTTCATGCGCGCAAAAGAGGGAGTGTCGACTGGGGTCCACTCAGGTTTGGGTCATTGTATATTTCTTATTATTATTATTATTTTACGAGAATTTGGGATTTTAATTAGAGTTTTTGGGAATAATAAAATAAATAAAAAATCACAATTAATTAAAATCTTAATTACATAAATCATAATTTTATACGTGGTATTTAGGATTTCAAATATCATATAATTAAACTGAAATGACGGATAGGGTCATTACACTTCCATTCATACGAATCTCCTTGCAAATCACTCCGTCGAACAACCCATAAACACCAGTGGACGTCGCCTTCAGTAATAGGTACATATCTCTCTCGAAATAGTTGTTTTATTCCTCTTAATAACTATATCTAGATCTTGAAAATCAGTCCCAAAGAAAATGGGAGTTTGGTTTTCAGTGTCCAAATCATGGAGATTGGAAATCTCCGGGTTCAAACTAAATCGGACAAAAATAGATCTATGACTTCTAGGTGTATACACAAGAAGTGTGAAAGAAACCTCATTAGTATGTTTAGAAGAAATGTGTATAAGGATTTACAAAATGGAGATTCATGGAGAGAATCTAAAAAATGGAGTGGAATGAAGTGATAATGGAAAGTATTAGGTATTTTCATCAAATGGAGTTGTATCTATTTCAAAATAATTTTCTGAAAATTTGTAAATATTTTTCAATAATTCTACTATGAGATAGATTTTCAAAAGTATCTACTTGTAATTTTCGGACATCGGGAAGTACCAAAATAATTTTTGTAAGAACTGGACAGTTTTAAGTTAGAAAACTTGTTTTACATATCAGTCCCGAAAATGGACTTGTAAACATCTCAAAATGATATTCTAGGAAGTTGTGACTATTTTTCAGATCTTATACTACGAAATAGGTTTTCAAAAAGTATTTATATGCAATTTTTGGATATCGGGAAGTACCCAAAATAATTTTGTAAAAACTGGACAATTCTAAGAAAGAAAACTGTTTTTATATATCAGTCCCGAAAATGGACCTATAACCGTCTCAAAATGATTTCCTAGGAATTTGTAACTATTTTTCAGATCTTCTACCATGAAAGAGGTTTTGAAAAATATTTATTCACAATTTTTGGACATCGAGAAGTACCCGAAATGATTTTTACAAACACAGTACGCAGTTTGTATTTCAAAACAAGAAAGGCTAGTTTTGAGCACCTTCACTATATCTAAAACTTGATTTTCTAATAAGTAGAATTTTATCCCTAAATCCTAATTCACGAAAGAATATAATAGTGACTTTAAATAATTTGAATTTTTATGAATTAAGTTTAAACGGAGTATTATGGGTAAAATGACCATTTTACCCTTGGTTAGGACAAAGCACACCCAAAGTGACCTTAGGATGTGTGGAGGGCAGTTTAAGTATTCTAAGACCCAACCCATTTGTTCAAACATGGTTCCTAAGCCTTAGGCAATGCCTCTACATGTCTAATTACTTAGAGATGCAACATGAGACTTAGAGAACTAAGAACAATTAATTGGATTAAGTTTAATGATATGATGTTGTATTTTAACATACATGAAAACGAAATGAAGATCCGAGATTTCCCCCTACTCGTTCGTTCCACTTCGAAACCCTTTCTTCTCCACTGATCACCTTCGATCGGGTATGTTTTCCTACATTGTTGAAACACTAGATTATGATCTAAATGTTTATGTATTTTTCTGAAAATGATGTTATTTCACTTTGAAGCATTTGCGATGTTTTTGAATATATAATATCATGTTTATTCTTTAGAAAGATTTGAGATTATACGATGAAATAAACTTTGCCATCATTATGCATTCATATACCTCATGCACATAGCATGGGATGGTGATTGCATTAGCTGAGCCAAAGCTGAGTTGTCCGGACATTTTTTGGTCTCATGGATAAATTGATAAACTTGAACAAATGTTATTTGGCCGCTTCTATGGTTCAGAATGTATGGCATTGAATTGGGCCAAGAAGAGCTGCTGGGTAAATAGTCCCGAAACCCTGCATAGAGGGAGGAGACCACACTCCATCGATAGTCTCGGTTAATTTGTGGATGGAAAACAACACTCTCTCAGTTGCCCGCCGAAAATGCTGTGAGCAGAATTGGCCAAGATAAAAACCATTGATACGAAAAGATTATGGTTGAGCATGGGACATGGAAGGGCATAAATTATTCATGACACACATGGCATTTATATCATGATAAGCATTGAGCATGTTTTGAACATGAGATTTCTATAATGAGAGATTATGAAATGAATGTGGTATTTCTAATATGATATGAAAATGCTTTGAGAAATGTATTATTGTATAACATGTGGATTTTCTAACCTTGAAATTATATATGTGATGTTTTACTTTATTTACTATAACACTCCTTGGTGCATACTCCTTGATTGGAATTCCTACTGGGCGCATTGACTAAGCCCATAATTTCCCTCTTTAGACACAAATGCAGATCATGGAAACGAAGAAGATGCTGAGCCAAGTGGCAGCCAAGTGTGAGCGAGATTCAACAAGAAGAATCTATGACATTGATAGTTTCTTTTGAGCTTAGAAAAAAATGTATTTGTAGGAGTAACTATTTTGGGAATGTAATAGTTTAACTCTTAGATCTCTTACCTTGTTTACTTTGTATTTGACTTATGGAGAATCCTTATATTTTGCTTTGATTGTGATCCTATGTATAAATGTCTTAAATTTGCCTCTGTTTATTCTAGCATGTGCAAATGTTATTGTGGATCTCAATCTACGCACGTGCTAGGTTGGGTCAGTCGAGGGTTGGTTCTTCGGACTTAGACTGGACTCTCGTCGTGATGCTCACCTCTCTCCACAGAATCCTTATTTATACCACTCTGATCACCTCTTGGGAGGGAGGGGCGTTACAGGTATAAGAAAGAAACTAAATTACAATTCTCTTACAAAGGTCCATCTATCTTAGATTCCATAGATTTTTTTTCTCATGCGGTTTCATAGTGCAATAAATAGTAAATATATATATATAGGGTTTATATATATATATACTGTATAACAGTATACTGATAGAGCATTATACATAACAGTATACAATACAGTATACTATATAACATTATACTGCATAACAATATACAATATTGTATACTGTATAATAGTATACTATTATAGATACAGTCTATTGTATAGAATAGAAGAAAAACGAATAAAAGAGGAAGAAAATAAAAGAAACAAATACAGATAAGAGAAGAAAAACGAAAGAAGAGAAGAAAAAAGAAGAAGATTTGCAGAAGAAGAGAAGAAAAATAACAAAAACGAAACATGAGAAAGAAAAGATAAAATTTACGAAAACAATGAAAAAAAAACCCATACATGGAAGAGAAGATCTGTAGAGACTTGCGAATGCATGGTGGGAGTCGGAGATGAGTTGCAAATCCTTGGATGGAGTCGCAGATGGCTTGTGAATCCTTGGATGGAGTCGCAGATGGCTTGTGAATCCTTGGATGGAGTCGCAGATGGCTTGCGAATCTTTGGATGGAGTCTCAGATGACTTGTGAATCCTGCAGTTGCAGATGGCTTACGAATGGGTTGCTAAGGGTATGAGACTTGGGAGCAGTTTCAGAGACTAAAGAGAAGTTGTAGAGGCTTTGGAGGGTCAAATGAGATTTTCTCTCGATATTGTTGGCCAATGAATGAGATTTGCTCGAGAATTTAGGCCAATACACGTATTTCTTACTTAAATGACCATGCAACCGGCGTTTCATAATCCCATCCGAAATTTTTGCCTCCAAAATTTTGTATCGTGTGACTCTATGAGTCTACGATTTGACTCGTGCGATTCACGAGTCGAACAGAAAATCGTACGACAATAAGCAGTGGTCGATATTGTAGTTTATTCGAATCAAATAAACATCCAAGTCGATACGAGCGACTTGTGCGATTTTGACAACTTTGGTATATTTACTTAATCCTTATTCTTTGTCATCTAAAGTGAAGCTTCAACTAATGAATCCTCTGTGCATATCTCATTGATCAAATAAAAATTCCAAACTTACGAATCTCTTCAGAAATCTTACACAAAGAATCTTTGCAATAAATTGCTACATAAAATTACTTGTTAGCAATGAGAAGAAAACTGGGAATGTTCCTTTTTGGAGATACGTGTCAATTGACAAATGTTTGGATGAAGGACTAAATTAAAAAAAAAATTACTGCTCTCGCGGTCGACCTCTTTAATGTGCGGTCGACCTCTACATTTTCTATTCTACAAACCCTAACGGTAATCTCCTTTCACTTTCCCCATTTTCAAAAACTGCTGGCGATCCTCTTCTCACCTGGTTTCCTTCCAAATTCTCTTCAAATCTCTCCGGTAATTCTACTCTATTTCTCTCCTTCGCATAAGTGACATCAAAATCGCCAAATGGCTGATCCCTCAAGCACGAGAACGAAGGGAAAACGCTGCAGAACTGGAAAAGGAAAGGAACGGAGGACAAGACCCAAATTTGACTCCACACGTTTTGTGTCAGAGGCTGCAGCAAAGCTATACCACGAGGGTATCTCGTCGCGACCCATTGTTCTTGGTAAAATTATCACCCTATCGTTCTTTGATACTTGTCAGCTCAAAATTAAGGAATACTTTCACAATCTTGGCTGGAAATCCTTCTTAGAAATCAAACCCTCTTACTATCCTTCCTTAGTTAAGGAGTTCTACGCCAACATTTCTGAATCCGATGAATACTCTATCTCATCTCATGTCAGAGGAAAAGAATTTTTTCTTTCCTGTGAAAACTTGGAGTCTGTTTTTAACCTTCCCAAACCGGCCTTTGAGAAATTTGAAACACATACCTGGCCCGTTATGGATGGCTTCAATGCTCTGGCAGCCTTAAATCAAATTTGTGGGCGCACTGATATTGTGCAACTAAAAAGGCCCAGCCTTAAACACCTATCCTTAGAAGCTCACATCATTCATCACATCATTGCACACAACATTTTTCCTAGGAAAGGGCATTCTAATCATGTGTCATTCTTTGATGTTTTCCTTCTTTGGTGCATCTTGAGCGGTAAAAAAATCAATCTCGCCCATGTTATCATCAAACACATGCATTTGTGTCAAAAGAAACCCTTTAGTCTTCCGTATGGTCTTCTACTATGTCATCTCTTTCATAATCGAGGAATTACCATACCTCCTGAAGTAAAAGAGAAGATAAAACCAAGTAATCACTTCAATACTTCTACCCTAAGAAAAATGGGATTCGACCTTGTTGAGAACCACTGGGTTCCCAAAGCGCAAACTGCGGATCAAACTCAAATTGAAGGTCATTCTGGGACACATAATTCACCTTCCTCTCCTCCTGATCATGTCTCACCCACCCAGTCTCCATGCTCCAATCAACCTGGCCCCTCTTCTCGTCCACAAGATCAGACTGGAATCCCAAATCAGCAACCTATCGACTGCATCTCTGATCTCAATGACAATCCCAATCAGATGCGAGACGACATGTCTCTCCGTTTGCATACATTGGATGAAAAGATGAATTCTATCTCTACCAAAATAGATACTATACTGCCGGCAGTCATAGGCAAGATCAACCATGCAACCGACTACTTAGATCGCAAGCTTTCATACTCTGATCTCAATGACAATCCCAATCAGATGCGAGACGACATGTCTCTCTGTTTGCATACATTGGATGACAAGATGAGTTCTATCTCTGCCAAAATAGATACTATACTGCCAGCAGTCATAGGCAAGATCAACCGTGCAACCGACTACTTAGATCGCAAGCTTTCATACTCTATCGAGCTGAATCTGACCATTGCTCGGACATTTGAAAAATTAGAACAAGAAGTTGCTGGCATACGACGAGCTCCTCTACCCTCAACAAGACAACCAGTTCAGCCTTCCAATGCTTCTGGATCGTCTACCCCTGAGCCACAGGCTACTGCTCCTGGACCATTTGAGCCACCCGTTTCTGAGACTCCAGCTATTGTTCCTGTTGCACCTGTTCCACCTTCTCAGCCCTCTGCTTCTGATCTCCCTACACCAATCTCTGAGAATGTTGCTTCTGTACCTGAGCCATCTCCTCCACACCAGTAGCTGTTCTTTTTGCTGATGTTAAAAAAAAAAGGAGGGAAGAAAGAATATAGAATATGACACTAGAAAGAGACAACTTGTTTTGATTCTCAATACAAAACACCCCTTATTCTGTTGCGAGGGTGCTACATATTTTGAAATGGATACACAGGTCATCATGTTTTGACGAAATGTATTTTGGGATGTATATATCTAAGCCTTGTTGGATACAAATGCCCTTTTACATGATTATTGATGACTTGAAAATATATGAAAATGATTACATACCTCTAAATGGTTGTGAATGTTTTGATAATCATATACTTGCTCATCATTCTTACTCTTACTTCATCATATGGTTTACTTCATTTCCTGTTCATTATAATTATTATACTCTTTGAAATGGAAGCATAGAAAGAGGGGGAGATATAAGAATTTGCATATATGAATAATTATGGCAAGATGAGTGATTCACTTTGTTGATTGGTTCACATCTTTATCTGCTGGTATATTATGGATTGAATTGTTTGTGACTGGAATTATCTTGATTTCTTCTAGTATGAGCTGCTCAAACTCATATTTTTTGGCCCAATCCTAACCACTTGCTTTGGTTGAACTTCCATATCAGTCACTATGATTATTCTGCGATTGAAAGATGCATCGCACACATGATGGAAACTGCCGTTTGGACATTTCCCTACAATCCACAACTAAGCCTCGATATATTTGCTTTAGCTTAAAAGGTGGACACCCCTAAAACGACCTTCTTTGTTCAATCTATCATTTGAGTATCCAGTTAAGGGACTAAAAAAGAATTGGTCTTGTCAAGCACATACGAGGGACATTGTCTACAAAACTAGCTTCATGAACATTCTCATATTCTGACAAATGGACCAATGCACTTCACCGTGATTAAAAGCCAAATGGCTATCTATCAGATTGGTTCCATGATGTTGTGTGATATCTGTTCAATGGTATCTTGATCATCATTAAATGGCTATCCATCATGATATGAGTTCTCCTATATGCATCTTGTCATACTTCATCCTTTCTGTTCCTTGTTCTTGTCCTTAAAACAAATCATGTTACTCTCTTAATGATAAGCATGACTCTGTATCAATTCAAACCATGCGGGAATGACACATTGGGCACTTCTCAGTCATAAAAATCATACCTGGATTTGGTTAGAATGACCGTGGCAATACTATCTTTGGATGTTACAAAATCTGTCAGTCATTCGAAACAACAGTCATGAGGATAATGGAAATCCTTGCTTCTTACAAGATCAATTAATTGGAATAAAGCATGTGCCCTCATTAGGAAAGAATATGGAACAACTCATGATCGCTAGTTATTACAATGATTACTTACAAAATGAGGGAGAACTGAATCATTCAATGTATAGGCGGACCATACACAAATTAATATATACATAATTTACATACAAGCAGCTCATATACAGTTCATGTGACTGAAGTATACAATCAATTCTAATGCATTACATGGGCTGAAATTTATCTGAGAATCTTAAAGATTCCAGCTGTTGTTTGTATATGTCCCCTCATATGTAAGTGATTGAATCAGTCATGTTTGTATGTACATCATTCTTAACTGATTATCTCCTTACAACATGGATGAATAGTTAGCTTCCCATGAATACTTTCCTTGCTACTACATTTTTCAAGTTTTCTTGAGTGCCAAAACAGAAAAGCCTTCACCATATGCACATGCTGTTTCAACTTCAAACATCTACAAGTGCTTAATGTTTGCATACATAAATCCAAATGACCTACCTAATCCTATGTGCAAAATGCTTCAATCAAGTCTAGATAAGCAATTTCCTACATGATCACTTATGTAAATGATTAGCAGTAAATATCTATGGATAATTTAGCCTCAAGAGCTTTGGAACTTCTAACAGTCTGTGTATTATGAAACCTTGATAAATCCCATACTGTTTCAGCTGTCATAAGCTTGTACTATTGTGAACATGTATATGGAAACATGGAAAGTGTGAGTCTTTTGGATCAGTCATAAGTTTTTGGTGACTGAACATTCTATTGGAGCTTATAGCCAATTTAAATAATTCATATGCTCTATGATCAAATGAAATCTTATCTTGAGCATTTCAGGAATCATATGTACATAACTGAATGTTTCCTTGGGACATAAATGAACTGGCTACTGTTTACAGGAACTGGCGAACTGAATCCATTATGTGCTTACATGTTTAAATCTGTCTTGACAAAATGCTTGGTTTCTCTTACCTTCATGAACACTTGATCACATTGGTGTCCCTTTACTATGTTCGCTGAAAATTGAATGATTGGTTGAATCAATTGTGCACATGTATGTCTTGATAATGTACATGTTGGAATTGGCATCATTCTTCTCATGAGCTACACTAGTCATATCATTTTCCTTGATGAATATTTTATCATTTTCATTTTTGCCTCAGATTTAAACCATTGAAGACATTAAAAATCTTTATAAGTCTACAAATGACAAATTTGGCCTCAGTTCATCACCATGAACATTACTCTGCTTTGAGAGAAAAGTTCCACCCAGTTGATAAAATTGAATTCTCATGTCTTGACTTTTCACCTATTTGCTCAAGTTGCCTTCTTATCACCTGATCTAATGACATCTAGTGCAATGACTTTGACTGATATGTGTGCGATCATGAGAAAGCCAATTGATGAATGATATGTTTTGATCTCTCGGTTCTTCATTCCTTGATTGTTCATGCCTCACCACCTTGTGAGTCTAAATGTTTCATAAACAATGGAATTTATTGTCTTAGAGAAATGCATTTGGGAAATTATGCTCTGTATGCTCTTGCTCATATTCATGCTCTCAAGTCCTTGTTGTTGCGTAAGATTTATTTTCATATACAACATACTGACAATGCCACTGTGGTGCTATGCCATGAGGAATTATCCATGACTTGCTGAACTGTTATGCAATTACCTTTTTGATGTTGACAAAAAGGGAGAGAAAATTAGATGCAATTAGGAATCGTGTTATGACCTCTTCCCATTAACTTGAATGCATTATATTCATTCGACTGTGCTTAAATGAATGTTAGTGGAATGTTATATTACAGAGGGAAACTTGCTTACATATATCCTCATTTCACTATGCTTAATACTTTTCACATGTTCATTTGAATATTAATATTTGTGAAATGAGATGTTCATAACAAAGGGAAAATTATTATTTGTTTCATGTACTTATACTTTATCTTGATATAGAAAGGGGGAGACATCATTGTCTCAATCCTTCATATTTGTATGCATGAAGTAAGGGGGAGAAACTGAAAATTTGCCCATATTAATGTTATCTATGTTCTTGTACTTATAATGCTTATGCTTATTATCTTTATTACACAATGTTTTGTCATCATAAAAAAGGGGGAGATTGTTAGCCCTAAGGTTTCATCCCATGATTAGAAATGATATTTTGATGATGACAAAATCATTGATGAACGGTGCTATAAAATGTGTGTTTGAGCATAACATCTTAAGAACAGGATTATGACATTTGTATGAGTAAGTGAACTCAGATCTGTGCACAAATTACGTGGAGACGTGTAATGGATATCAAGAAATACTATCATATGCCAATACACATCATACACCGGAGTTCACTGGACTTGAAGCTTCAAGAATTATACAAGGACTGGAGACTGAAGATCAAGGACTAAAGATTGAAGATTAAGTCAGTGTCCGTAGAGTTTTGGTCATGAGTGTTAGTTTCTTAATTTGTAAAGTTACTTAGTGATTTTGAACACCATGGTTGATGTAGGACACGGACATGGACGATCTTCACCGATCCACTTCTACTTATTTTTATTTATTTATTTATTTCTTAATTAGCAAGTAGGATTTGTTATTTTCGTTTTGGATTTAGCAACCCAACTTTAGTTAGTTTCCTATTTGATTTAGGAGTCCTAGTTTAGTAAGAAAGCCAGGTCGGTGGCTTTTCTAGTTGAGTATTTGCTATTTTCGAGTTAGTGTTTTCCTATAAATACTAATGCTTGTAAGAGAGGAATTACACGATGGATTATTAATGAAATTAATCAAAGGCATAGCCTTTTCCTTATCTTCTTTGTTTCTTCTTATTCCTACCTAGCTGCAGGCTGTGCTACTTCAATGGTTCAACCCAGATTTGAATGGACTCTAGGACTTAATGCTCTATAGAAAACATCTTACATAGGTCCCTAAGTATTTTGGTTAAAACCCTGTGACTCACTAAAATGCTTGAGTTTGGAAAAACATTAAAAGCAGGGCAGAGCGGTCGACCACTCTGACTGGGGATGCAAAACTGGCCTAAATTTCTGCTCTTAGTTAAGAACGGTCGACCATTCCCTCTAGTGTGGTCAAGTGCTCTACCGCAACGACATACAAACGGGCAAGTTTCAGCATTTATTGCTTACCAACGGTCATGAACTTGAGATATTTATAAATGCATACATAAATGAACAGTAATACAACACACCAACTAAAAAACCTCTTGGAAATCATTTGAATCATATTCTAGCTCAAAATCTTCAATACTTGCAAATCTTCTTTGAGCCATTACTATTCAAATCATTGAGTAACTCTTAGTGAGCTTGATCTGTATACATTTGAGTGTTAATCCTGAGCTACAACTTGTAATCATACTATTTCTTGAGAAATCAATTTGTAAAGGGTTGGTGTAACCTTAGTGAAGAAGAAGGGTGCCTTCAACTTCAAAATTAGAGAAGCGTTTTCTACAAACTTTGTAATTGGTTTCTTCTCCACCCGTAAAGAAGAAGCATAGTGTATTTAATCCTCAAGTAGTATACTTGAGGCTAGAACGTAGGCAAGGAAGCTGAACCTCATAAAAACCTCAGGTTCATTCTTTCCTTATCTTCTCATCTCTTCTTATTTATTTGTGCATTGAATTATTGCAATTTAAATTATGTACTTCCTATTTGTAAAATTTAAGAAACCAAAAAGTTTACATTGACCCAATTCACCCTTCCTCTCGGGTCAATTTCTGGGAGTCTATTTACCTTTTTCTTAATTTGTTGAACAACACCGTTTACTAATGAGCATCTGCCAAGTCTAAGAAGTCAAAAGGTGTCATAACATTAGCAATAGATGGCCTAATTTTTATGGTCTTAACAAATTTCTTGATTAATTAAAATGTATGCAGCGGAAATAACAAGATTAACCAAGAGATATGTGTTGTGTGATAAAAGAGTACCATACAAATAGCTTAACACCATAAGACTCGATATATAGTGGTTCGGAGTAAATCCCTCCTACATCCACTGTTAGACTCACCCTCTCTAGGGTTATCCCAATTCAGTATGTGGGGAATTACGGCCTCACGAATAGAGTGAGACTTTCACCAAACTCGAATCCTAGTTTTGAAAGGTTTGACCTACCCCGGTCTACTTCCTTATCCCTCTATTTTTTATAGTGGTTCAAACATCTTGCTTTAATCCACTTCACAATGTGATGTTTGAAATAAACACAAGAAGACTCACTTGCCTTTTGTAGCTCACTTGTAGATGTTGTGCTTCTTGAAGAGTTCTCCCAACTTGATGTCCTTGATGACGAAGATGTGCCAATATATGAGCAACCACAAGTTTGAGAAGAGGTTCTAGGATGTATGATTTGCCAATGTAATCATAGACTTTGGTTTTTCTCTCTCTTGATCTCAATCAAGATGTTGATTGGATTCTCAAACGATTTACCAGGTATAGTACTTAGAGAGAGATTGTGAGAGGTTTGGATCTCTGGGGATACCTTAGGATTTTCGTATGTGAAGGATTCCAACCAAAACCAACAAGGTTTGGAGTTTAAATAGGCATACATAAAAATCCCGAACTGACATGGCGATCGGTCGTGGGTCACGATGGATTGTGGCACATCAAGTTTTTTTTTTTTTTTGAGCGGTAAAGAAGGAATTCATTAAGAGAAGAAAAGGGCAAAGAAAAAGTACAAAAGGCCTACGAGGATTAGGCCAATGAAAAACAAAAAGACAAAGCAAAAAGAACAAATAAGCCACAACTACACAGAAAACTATGCTACAAAATAAGAACGCCCAAACTCGGTCCTTTAACACCATTTTTAGCAAAACAATCCGCAACTCCATTTGTTGTTCGACTAACATGATTGAAGGAAATCTCCAAGCCCACGGTTAGCCCCTTAATCTCCCTAACACTGTGATTAACTTCCAAGGAGGTCTCCTCGTACCCCTAGCCCATTCTATGTCATTGGAAGAATCACTTTCAATAACTAATTTAACTCCCCCTAAGCTCACACCTAAGGTCAATGCTCTCCTGATACTAAGAAGTTCCGCCTCATTAGAATCCTTGATCCCCACCACTTCTGAGAAAACAACGCGAATGCCGCCCACATGGTCCTTAAGTACTCCCCCAATACCCGCAAGACCCGGTTTGCCATAAGATGCTCCATCCACATTAAACTTGAGGAAACGCCGAGGGGGAGGGGTCCACTCAACATGCTTAGGCTTTTTTAACCAAAGAAGCGGACTTCAAACAACCCTCCCAAGACTGGCACAAATCCTCAGCCCTAAGGTCTTTAAATTCTTTGTTGAAGCACAAACACGTGCACAACCTCCATTTTGCTTTTTGTATAAGATCATTAACTTCCAACGATTGCCCTTCGAAAATCCTAGAGCTTCTCTCCATCCAAATAGACCATGAAACCACAGCCGGGATCGAAACCCAAGCAAGCTTCCTTTTTTTTTCTAACACGAGGAATAAACCAAGAGTCCATCAAACGATCCCAAGAGCCGGGGCAAACCCAAGCCACTCCCATAAGATTCAGAAAAAAAACTCCAAATGCTCCATGAGAAATGACACAAGACAAGGAGAAGGTCAATAGATTCATTAGCACAGTTACAAAGATGGCACAGAGTAACACCGTCCAAGCCCAAGAGTCCCCTTCTCCTAAGTTCCAACCTTGTCAAGATTTTCTTTTTAGCACAACACCAATTGAACAACTGAACTCTTGGTGGAGCAACACTACTCCAAACAAAAGGCAGATGTCCAGTCGACCTGGATGCACTCTGAGAAGCAAGTTCAATCAGAGATTTGATCAAGAATAAGCCAGAGGAATTACCCATTCAAACCAACTCATCGTCACCATCTGGGACGAGAGGGAATTCACCCAATTGGGTTTTGAGATCATTAACACTCTCCACTTCAAAATCCCTCAAGTCCCTCCTGAAGTCCAATTTCCACGAAATAACGCGATCATTAGAACAGTACAAATCTTTAATCAGTGCATCTTGGTTTGTAACTGCCCTAAAGAGTCTAGGGAATCTATCACTTAAAGGCATATCACCTAGCCACAAGTCTTTTCAGAAGAAGGTCATGTTGCCCTTCCCGACTAATAGATGAAGATTTCTTTTGAACAACTCACCAACCTCCGATCGACCTTGATAGATTCTCCATCAATCTTTAAGAATCCTAGATCATGATCTAACCGCCTCATCTCCCATATTCCATTTGTTAACATTCGATACCCCGTATTTAGCTGAAAGAATGCAAACCCAACGAGCATTTGATTAATACCAAACCTCCAACCCCACTTATATAATAGAGTTTTATTTCGCAAACGAATTGGAACCAAACCCAAACCACCTTTATTTTTAGCTTTAGTAACCTCTTCCCAAGCTACAAGATGAATTTTTCTCTTTGCCTCTTAATCACCCCAAAGAAACCTCCTAGACAACTTCTCCATCGTGTTGGCTGCACCTTTGGGACCTTTAAAAATAGAAAGGAAATACGTGGGAAAATTGATCAAATCTGATTTCAAAAGAGTGACTCTGCCGCCCAAGGAAAGATACTTTTTGCCCCAGCCGACCAACCTTCTTTCAATCTTCTCCATGACCAGGGACCAAAACTTTTTAAAACTTGGATTCCCGCCAATTGAAAGGCCTAAGTATGAGAAGGGTAGTTTACCTACACCACATCCCACTTTGTCTGCCCACTCCTTTACCGCTGAAGTTTCTGTCACGCCCCGCGACTAATTTTTTTTTTTAAAACAATAAACTCTAATCACCCAACGTCATAACTGGGCTGGATCTTCAAGTTTACCAAAACCCGATCCTAGAAAATGTCACACGTGCTTTTCACACATGAACTCAAACATATACCATATGTCCCCATATACAACCCATATCACACCACGAATATTTTCATTTGTCTCATCAGCGTTACGCACGAAAACATAGTGGATATAATGTATACGACATTAAAACTTACAGACATAAGTTTCTTATGCCACATGAGGCATATTTATTACAAATACTCAAACATATTTAAGCAAGCATATGGTTTCCACGTGGGGGAAACCTTAGGAACTTCTAAGTTCCGACTTTCAACGAGGCACCACTGGTCCCTCCAATCCTTCCTCTGGTTCAGATCCTGCATTGTAAGGGACGTGAGCAACAGCCCAGTGGGGAGAACTCACCATAAAATCCAATGATTTTAATGCAACAATGCATAAGCAATGCATGTCATACAAAGGCATGTTATTAGCATATCCCATTTTCACCCTAGGATCGCCTTCTAAGGTTTTTATTCAAATTGTATTGTTAACACCGGGGTCGGTCCCTAGCCATGTTACAACACCGGGGTCAGCCCCCATTTAGAGTTCCAATCAGAACTAATATTAATTCCTCCACGGAAATAATATAGCAACTTGCAAATGCATACGGTCTCCACGACCAAGTCTACTAGCCCATCCAACACCAACGGTTGATGGCGGTCGACCACAGCCTACTAACACGTCCAACCCAGCGGTTCGCAAACGGTGTTCGGCTAATCTCAGCAATTATAGCCCAACGGCAAATATCAAACTTTACAAAGTTATTATCTTCCACAGATTTAACTTATGAACATAATTATCACATGCAAATGTCAAATGCATGATAATGCATGATTTCCAGTGCCCTCCTTATACAGGGACTTATTCTGAGAGAACCACCATATTTCAGCCTTATCATTTGGTATATCAAATACCAGTAGAAGAAATCAATAAAATAATCAATATCACACAACATATAAAACTGGATTTAATAACACGAATGCCTTCACCCAGTTTTTACCCGACAATTCCCAGACACTCCATGGGTCCATACTGCGTTAGAGACTAAAAGTCCTCGACTCCCCGACACCATTTTAACGCATACGTTCTAAACAGTTAGAACATTTACATCCCTTACATGTAGGCAGTGTCAGGTCTCGTATTCTGGACCTATATAGCCTTTTCCATCTTTAATTGACCATGGGTCCCATTTCAGTCTGGTGTTAGTGGGTTTAACATATAACACAATATAAGTGTTGGTTCGAGTCTCCTCACCTTCTCCGGTTGAGTTTTTCACAGAAAATCTGTAAGATAGAGTAAAATGTATAAATTTTCTATTTGTCAGTATATACGCATAATAATTTCCCAAACCCCGTGCTATTTTTCCAGAAAACATGATATGTGTAGTGAGTCACCTAGGCTGTTTCTACTCCTTTAACTTATGTCAGAAAGTTAGTTGTCAGCCATCCAAAACATTACAATAAAATGAAAAATGTAAAGTACTCAGTGCCTTCTCTCGTATTGTCTTCTGTAGAAAGGACCATGGAGACGTATTGTGAGAGGCCCAAAGGGTATAGAGACAGTAAAGTAAATAAAAGTACTCATTGCCCCATCCTCGTATTGTCTTCTGGAAGAAGGACCATGGAGACGTATTGAGAATGTGGCCCAGAGGGTACAGAGACAGTAAAGTAAATAAAAGTACTCAGTGCCCTATCCTCGTATTGTCTTCTGGAGAAAGGACCATGGAGACGTATTGAGAATGTGGCCCAGAGGGTACAGAGACAGTAAAGTAAATAAAAGTACTCAGTGCCCTATCCTCGTATTGTCTTCTGGAAGAAGGACCATGTAGACGTATTGAGAATGTGGCCTAGAGGGTACAGTACAGGAATTTAAACACAAAAGGCGGAAAAATAAACACACAATAGTCAGCTGGGGTTAATCTTTTCCCCGATTTTACTTAGGGTCAAAAATTATATTTTGAACGTAAAATAATACGAATCTTGAGGGTAAAATTTAAATTTTAAGAGGAAATCTATTTTTCCTCCATTTAAAAAAATATCAATTCTTTGAACCCCAATACTAAGCTATTTTACTCCTAATTTGCTATGGAGTTAATAAAAATAAAAGATAGAATTATTTCGATACCTTGGGTGTAAAATTCTGTGTAAGACTGACTAAATTTGAAAACCCTTATACCAATTCAGGAAACCCGAACGTTCGGCTGCTGCTGGTATGGCCAAAGCAAGAGAAAGAAGAGGAAAATAGGAGAGAGAGGACTTGCTGTTTTTTGAAAGAGGGAGAGGGAGCAAACGGCAGAGGAGTTTTTTTTTCCTTTACCTTCTGCCTTCCTCGCCGATTACTTCTATTTATAGGCAACCGTATGCATTTTTTTTAATCATACAGGTTGCCTAAGCTATTCGTAGGTTTATAAGTTTTCAATAACTTGCATTTATTATTATATATTTTAATATTATTATTACAACTACCGCACAGTGACATAGGCAATTGGCGGTGTTGTATTCTTCCAGCACAACTAAAAGCTACATTCGTAGCTTTGAAACCTATCTTTCGTTTGGTTTCTGATATTATTTTATAATATAATATTAGTTTATTCTTTTTACTATTTACATCTATGTCCTTCTTTTTATCGGGGTATTTCAGGGTCTCACTAAATTGATACAATTGGTTCAGTAGGTCAGGTATTAAAAACTGAGCATGCTATTAAAATTTGGAGTGAAATCTATCTCAAAAATCGAGTGTTTTCGCTAAAAATCACCGTTTTAACAAAATCTCCTAATCTTCAAGATTCTTTTTGAAAGTATCCAACCTTATAGTTTGATAGAGTAAATTTGTCTGATAAAAACATTCTAAAGTTTTAAGGTGTTTTGAAGTCAAAAACCACATTTTCTAAATGAAAGAATATTCAACGGCCCATATTTTATGGCTTAAAATAAATATAAAAAGACTAACTATTTTAGAGTGTAAAGAAATAAACAGCTTACTTATAATACAGATTGAGTACTGACTCTCTCTGTATATTTTTAGGACTTCCTCTACCGTGTCAAATTGGGGCTTTACCACTTTAAAACTTAGGGGTAAAATAAATTAGCGAAATTATAACGAGATTGGCATGTCATTAGGTCCGGAATTTAAAAATAATGCATAATCTAAAATTTGAAGTTCAAACTAAGTCAAATGACTGAGTTTATAAAGCAGCTAAGGTTTAAGCCTAAAATAATATTATTATTATATTCGTAACTCACCCATATATCTTTGAAACTTAATTAAAAGAGTTATCGGATTCGGATCGAGTCAAACTCAGATCCGTTGAAAAACTTATTTGATACACTTTACGATTAGAGGAAAATATTTCATAATTAACGGATAAAAATTATTTAATTAATCACGATTAATCATAATTAATTCCTAAATTGGGCTGGGGTATTACATCCCACCCCCCTTAAAAAAATTTCGTCCCGAAATTTAAATAGAAAAAGTCGTACCTTTTATTAGCGAAGAGACTCGGGTATACTTTCCTCATAGTTGATTCTGGTTCCCAAGTGACGTGCTGAGTTCCTTGGTGTTGCCATAACACCTGCACTAGTTGTATACTTTTTCGTCGAAGTACCTGAGTCCTGGTATCTTGGATCTCAAGGGGTATTTCTTCAAAAGTTAGATCTTCAGCGATTTCAATGTCTTCCACGTTCAACACGTGAGATGGATCTGGTTCGTATTTTCTGAGCATAGACACATGAAATGTATTGTGTACCTTTTCTAGGCTTGGAGGTAGTGCTATCTGGTAAGCAACTTCTCCGATTCTCTTCAAAACTTCGAAAGGTCCAACGTATCGTGGTGACAACTTTCTTTTACGTCCAAATCTTTGTATTCCATGACGTGGAGCTACACGTAGGAACACAAAGTCTCCGACTTCAAATTCTAATGGTCTCCGTCTTTTATCAGCGTAACTTTTTTGTCGGCTCTGAACGGTTTTGAGACGTTGCTTTATAACTTCCACTTGTTCTGTCGTTTCACGTACCATATCTGGTCCTAACAAAGCTTTGTCTCCTACTTCTGTCCAACACAGAGGTGATCTACAGGGTCTACCGTATAAAGCCTCGTACGGTGCCATTTGTATACTTGACTGATAGCTGTTGTTGTATACAAATTCAATTAAAGCTAAATGATCTTCCCAACTTCCTTTCATGTCCATGACACATGCTCTCAACATGTCCTTTAATGTTTGGATAGTCCTCTCAGACTGACCATCTGTCTGAGGATGAAATGCTGTACTAAAACATAACCTGGTGCCTAACTGCGTCTGTAATCCCTGCCAAAATCGAGAGACAAATCGGGTATCTCTATCTGACACGATGGAGACTGGCACTCCATGTAGTCGGACTATCTCATTGATATACAACTTACTCAGAGTGGTGAGAGTGTTTTTCTTCCGGATAGGTAGAAAATGGGCTGACTTAGTCAGTCGGTCCACAATTACCCATATGGAGTCATTCTTCCTTGCTGATTTTGGAAATCCTGTTACAAAATCCATGGTAATATGTTCCCACTTCCATTTGGCTACTGGAAGAGGTTGCATTTTTCCACCAGGTCGTTGATGTTCAGCTTTGACTTGTTGGCAGGTTAAACATTTAGAAACAAAGTCGGCCATTTCCCTCTTTATTCCTTTCCACCAGAATTGTCGACATAAATCGCGATACATCTTGGTACTACCAGGATGAACGGCAAACTTAGAGTGGTGGAAATGTCTAAGTACTTCCTTTCTGCATCCTTCTGACTCTGGGACAAATAATCGTCCTTTGAAAGTTAAACCTCCGTCGGTTCTAACCTTCCAATCTTCTAACCCTGCTCCATTTGATAGTTGAGCTATCACTTTTTGTGCCTCAACATCGCTTTGCTGTCGTTCCAGTACTATTCCGACTATTTCGGGTTGCAACACTAGATTTTGAATCCATGCCGATTCCCTACTTTCAACCAATTCTAAATCATAGTCAGATAGAATTTCTAATAATTTCCATTGTAATGACGCTACCTTTGCAACATCACTACGAGACTTCCTACTTAGGGCATCTGCTACCACATTAGCTTTTCCAGGATGGTAGGAGAGTTCAAAGTCATAATCTCCTAAATACTCCATCCATCTCCGCTGCCTCATATTTAAATCTTTCTAAGTGAATAAATACTTGAGACTATGGTGATCAGAAAAGACATTGAATCGTTCACCATATAAGTAATGTCTCCAAAGTTTCAGGGCAAACACCACTGCTGCTAGTTCTAAGTCATGAGTGGGGTAGTTTTGCTCGTGTCCTTTCAACTGTCTGGACCCATAAGCAACTACTTTTCCCTCTTGCATTAAAACGCACCCTAATCCCAATTTGGAAGCATCACAATAGACCTCATAACCACGTCCTTGTTCAGGTATGATTAACACAGGAGAGGTGGTTAGTTTATCCTTTAGGTCCTTAAATGCTTTCTCACAGTCTTCTGTCCACTCAAATTTGACATCTTTTCGTGTCAAAAGAGTCATTGGTACTGCAATTTGAGAGAAATTTGGGATAAATTTTCGGTAATATCCCGCTAAACCCAGAAAACTTCAAATTTCTGTGACATTTTTAGGCTTTTCCCAATTCATAACTGTCTTTACTTTTGCCGGATCCACCGAAATTCCAACTGCCGACACCACATGTCCAAGAAATTGGACTTGTGTCAGTCAAAATTCACATTTACTGAGTTTAGCATACAATTGGTGATCCCGTAAAGTCTGTAAAATGACACGTAGATGCTGTTCATGTTCCTCTTCAGTCGACGAATATATTAAAATATCATCGATGAAGACAATTACGAATTCTCTTAAATATGGTTGGAAAATTCGATTCATCAAATCCATGAAAGTAGCTGGTGCATTTGTTACTCCAAAAGGCATGACCAGAAACTCATATAAGCCATATTGGGTACGAAAAGCAGTTTTGGGAATATCTTCCTCCCTGACTCGAAGTTGATGATACCCAGATCTCAAGTCAATTTTTGAGAAACATCTTGCTCCTCTCAACAAGTCAAATAGATCATCTATTCTAGGCAATGGGTACTTGTTTTTTATGGTTACTTGGTTCAATGGCCGGTAATCTATACACATTCTCAGTGACCCATCTTTCTTTTTCACAAAGAGAGCTGGTGCACCTCAAGGTGAAGTACTCAAACGAATGAAACCAAGTTGGAGAAGTTCATCTATTTGCTTGGCTAACTCTTTTTGTTCGGCCGGTGCCATCCTATATGGTGCCATAGATATAGGAGATGTTCCAGGCTGGAGGTCAATTACAAAGTCTATCTCTCGGCGTGGAGGTAAACCACTGAGTTTATCTGGAAATACATCTGGAAACTCACAAACCACTCGAGGCAAACTGGCTTCTATACTTTCTACATCCTCCCATCCCATGCTAGCTACAATTCTACCAGGGTATGCCTTCAAACCAGAGAACTGAACTCTGATGTTCTCATATGGTACTAATTTCTCTACAAATCGGACTCTGGTCGGTGATATCCCATAAATCTTTCTTTGTAGGCAATCTATCAAAACCTGGTGTGCAGTTAACCAATCCATTCCTAGAATGATGTCAAAATCTGTCATTTCTATTAAAAAGAAATCATATACTATATCTAGATCATTCATTCTAAGAATACATGATTCGCACATCTGATCAACGCGTACTTTCTTTCCTAATGGTGACACTACCATCAAAGGTTTGGTGGCAACCACTGATGATAAATTCAATTTATCCCGACATGATTTAGAGATGAATGAATGTGAAGCGCCGGTATCTACTAATACTTGTGCCATGAAACTAAAGAGAGGTATGGTACCTTCCATTACAGCGTTCTCTGTCGGCTCCTCCTCCTGGGTTCCCATGGTGTAGACTCTTCCTCGAGTCGTCTGAGAGCGTCCTTGATTTCTAGCTTCTCCAGTCCTTCGTGGCGCATTTCCAGATGCCACTGAACCTCTGGAGGGTGGTGGAGTAGACTGCATTTGAGATTGCATCGGTTTAACATTCTGGGAAGGTCCTGCCATGTTGCTTCGGGTGTCAGGATAAGGACAATCTTTAATGAAATGTCCCATTTGTTTGCATCTGAAGCATACTCGGCTGTCAGCTGCTAGAACGTTGTTCTGTGGACATTGCTTTACCGTGTGACCCGGCTGATTACACGTGTAGCACACCACTTGCCTGGGCCCAGTGTAACTGGTCTGTCCCACAAATGTTTGTCCCTTCCTAGTGAATGAACTTTTACTAAATTTCCTCTTTTTGTTAGGCAGAGGAGGTTTCGGTGCATCTCCTTGCCGAGACCAATACACATTTCTGTTAGTGGTGTCAACTGCTTCCACCATAGAAGCTCGACTAATCACCTCTTCTAAAGTGGCAAATTGAATTCCTGCCACTTGCCGCTGAAGGAAAGGACGAAGTCCCTCAACATAATGCTGGATTTTCTCCTCCTCATTGTCAAAGATGCGGGGAGCATATTGACAAAGATTTAGAAACTTTGCGGTGTACTGGGCTACCGTATCGGAGCCCTGTTTGAGATCGAGGAATTGTCTCCTCTTAGCATCCCTTGCCACCTTTGGATAATAGCGAGAAAGGAAAGCTGTATAGAATTCCTCCCAAGTCATGGGTTCACGGTTTCTCGCATTATATCCGACTTCCCACCATTTATAGGCGTCTCCCTCCAATTGATAGGTGGCGAGAGTCACCTTTAGGTCCTCAGCTGTGGCTAGAGTGTCGAAGATTCGACTAATCTGGTTAATCCAGTTCTCAGCTTCAGTTGGTTCCGCATTTCCCGAGAAAGTCGGTGGGTTTAATTGTTTGAAATTTTTCAGAGCTGAAGTAGCTCTCCCCTCGGGAGTTCTCTCCCGTGGTCGGCGGAGATCATTTACAACCCTTTGGAAAGCCTCTACAGTGACACGGACTGCGTCTAAGAGTTCAGGTTGATTCCCTGGGGGTGGTACTGCATTCTCCCCCTGGTTTTCAGAATCTCCCCGTGATTCTGACATCCTGAGGATCATCGGTATCAATAACAGAGTTCAAAGTAAAAATTTCATCACAACACACAGTAACTAAACATACTTATATATATTACATTCAAAGGAGATACATAGTCCTTTATACATCAAAGCATACAGATATTCACACATACATACTCCTACTCCTTCCAGTTTCCCATACTAATACTTTCTTACATTCCACGATCACTCTCATATTTTTCCTTACATCTTTACATTTTCACATGTTCACATATTTACATTTTTACAACACTCCCTTTCATCCTCTTCTTTATTTTCAAGCCTTACACCTTGATCAGTTTTCAGAGGAAGACAGTGCATCAGAACTACTGTTAATATAGTAAGGGCATGCTCTATAAAGATGTCCATACTCACTGCAGTTAGTGCAGTGAATATTGATTCCCATTCTTACATAAAAACAATCAACTCTCACATGCCCAATCGCACCACAGACAGGACAGATAGGTGGGTATCGTAAAGTACATTGCTCATAAATGTGTCCAATCTGTCCGCATAACAAACAAATAGGTGATTGTACTGCCACTGAATGAGCCACTGGAGCTACTTCTGGTACAGGCTGGTTAACTAGCTGAGGTTCATGGGGTTGAGCCGCTTCAACTACAGAATTCGATGAATAATGAGGTGAAGGGGTACGTTGATTACTAGAGGATGAGATTATGACAGTTTCAGTCGGTTCTGAATCAGTCGACCATACTTCTATCCCTGAATCACTAGTGGATGATTCAATAGTAATAGGATTTCTTCTAGTACCTCTTCCCATAACCCTGGCGGGAATCCTGTTGTTAGATATATCTGTCCAAAACAACACAACAGAGTCAGTGGCATACTGAAATTTTTTTTTTTTTTTTTCCCAACTATGTTTGAGCTCACTATAAACATCTAACAACGTACTACCCATCAAAGTCCGAGAGCTTGAACCATGCTCTGATACCACCTTGTCACGCCCCGCGACTAATTTTTTTTTTTAAAACAATAAACTCTAATCACCCAACGTCATAACTGGGCTGGATCTTCAAGTTTACCAAAACCCGATCCTAGAAAATGTCACACGTGCTTTTCACACATGAACTCAAGCATATACCATATGTCCCCATATACAACCCATATCACACCACGAATATTTTCATTTGTCTCATCAGCGTTACGCACGAAAACATAGTGGATATAATGTATACGACATTAAAACTTACAGACATAAGTTTCTTATGCCACATGAGGCATATTTATTACAAATACTCAAACATATTTAAGCAAGCATATGGTTTCCACGTGCGGGAAACCTTAGGAACTTCTAAGTTCCGACTTTCAACGAGGCACCACTGGTCCCTCCAATCCTTCCTCTGGTTCAGATCCTGCATTGTAAGGGACGTGAGCAACAGCCCAGTGGGGAGAACTCACCATAAAATCCAATGATTTTAATGCAACAATGCATAAGCAATGCATGTCATACAAAGGCATGTTATTAGCATACCTCATTTTCACCCTAGGATCGCCTTCTAAGGTTTTTATTCAAATTGTATTGTTAACACCGGGGTCGGTCCCTAGCCATGTTACAACACCGGGGTCAGCCCCCATTTAGAGTTCCAATCAGAACTAATATTAATTCCTCCACGGAAATAATATAGCAACTTGCAAGTGCATACGGTCTCCACGACCAAGTCTACTAGCCCATCCAACACCAACGGTTGATGGCGGTCGACCACAGCCTACTAACACGTCCAACCCAGCGGTTCGCAAACGGTGTTCGGCTAATCTCAGCAATTATAGCCCAACGGCAAATATCAAACTTTACAAAGTTATTATCTTCCACAGATTTAACTTATGAACATAATTATCACATGCAAATGTCAAATGCATGATAATGCATGATTTCCAGTGCCCTCCTTATACAGGGACTTATTCTGAGAGAACCACCATATTTCAGCCTTATCATTTGGTATATCAAATACCAGTAGAAGAAATCAATAAAATAATCAATATCACACAACATATAAAACTGGATTTAATAACACGAATGCCTTCACCCAGTTTTTACCCGACAATTCCCAGACACTCCATGGGTCCATACTGCGTTAGAGACTAAAAGTCCTCGACTCCCCGACACCATTTTAACGCATACGTTCTAAACAGTTAGAACATTTACATCCCTTACATGTAGGCAGTGTCAGGTCTCGTATTCTGGACCTATATAGCCTTTTCCATCTTTAATTGACCATGGGTCTCATTTCAATCTGGTGTTAGTGGGTTTAACATATAACACAATATAAGTGTTGGTTCGAGTCTCCTCACCTTCTCCGGTTGAGTTTTTCACAGAAAATCTGTAAGATAGAGTAAAATGTATAAATTTTCTATTTGTCAGTATATACGCATAATAATTTCCCAAACCCCGTGTTATTTTTCCAGAAAACATAATATGTGTAGTGAGTCACCTAGGCTGTTTCTACTCCTTTAACTTATGTCAGAAAGTTAGTTGTCAGCCATCCAAAACATTACAATAAAATGAAAAATGTAAAGTACTCAGTGCCTTCTCTCGTATTGTCTTCTGGAGAAAGGACCATGGAGACGTATTGTGAGAGGCCCAGAGGGTTCAGAGACAGTAAAGTAAATAAAAGTACTCAGTGCCCCATCCTCGTCTTGTCTTCTGGAAGAAGGACCATGGAGACGTATTGAGAATGTGGCCCAGAGGGTACAGAGACAGTAAAGTAAATAAAAGTACTCAGTGCCCTATCCTCGTATTGTCTTCTGGAGAAAGGACCATGGAGACGTATTGAGAATGTGGCCCAGAGGATACAGAGACAGTAAAGTAAATAAAAATACTCAGTGCCCTATCCTCGTATTGTCTTCTAGAAGAAGGACCATGGAGACGTATTGAGAATGTGGCCCAGAGGGTACAGTACAGGAATTTAAACACAAAAGGCGGAAAAATAAACACACAATAGTCAGCTGGGGTTAATCTTTTCCCCGATTTTACTTAGGGTCAAAAATTATATTTTGAACGTAAAATAATACGAATCTTGAGGGTAAAATTTAAATTTTAAGAGGAAATCTATTTTTCCTCCATTTAAAAAAATATCAATTCTTTGAACCCCAATACTAAGCTATTTTACTCCTAATTTGCTATGGAGTTAATAAAAATAAAAGATAGAATTATTTCGATACATTGGGTGCAAAATTCTGTGTAAGACTGACTAAATTTGAAAACCCTTATACCAATTCAGGAAACCCGAACGTTCGGCTGCTGCTGGTATGGCCAAAGCAAGAGAAAGAAGAGGAAAATAGGAGAGAGAGGACTTGCTGTTTTTTGAAAGAGGGAGAGGGAGCAAACGGCAGAGGAGTTTTTTTTTCCTTTACCTTCTGCCTTCCTCGCCGATTACTCCTATTTATAGGCAACCGTATGCATTTTTTTTAATCATACAGGTTGCCTAAGCTATTCGTAGGTTTATAAGTTTTCAATAACTTGCATTTATTATTATATATTTTAATATTATTATTACAACTACCGCACAGTGACATAGGCAATTGGCGGTGTTGTATTCTTCCAGCACAACTAAAAGCTACATTCGTAGCTTTGAAACCTATCTTTCGTTTGGTTTCTGATATTATTTTATAATATAATATTAGTTTATTCTTTTTACTATTTACATCTATGTCCTTCTTTTTATCGGGGTATTTCAGGGTCTCACTAAATTGATACAATTGGTTCAGTAGGTCAGGTATTAAAAACTGAGCATGCTATTAAAATTTGGAGTGAAATCTATCTCAAAAATCGAGTGTTTTCGCTAAAAATCACCGTTTTAACAAAATCTCCTAATCTTCAAGATTCTTTTTGAAAGTATCCAACCTTATAGTTTGATAGAGTAAATTTGTCTGATAAAAACATTCTAAAGTTTTAAGGTGTTTTGAAGTCAAAAACCACATTTTCTAAATGAAAGAATATTCAACGGCCCATATTTTATGGCTTAAAATAAATATAAAAAGACTAACTATTTTAGAGTATAAAGAAATAAACAGCTTACTTATAATACAGATTGAGTACTGACTCTCTCTGTATATTTTTAGGACTTCCTCTACCGTGTCAAATTGGGGCTTTACCACTTTAAAACTTAGGGGTAAAATAAATTAGTGAAATTATAACGAGATTGGCATGTCATTAGGTCCGGAATTTAAAAATAATGCATAATCTAAAATTTGAAGTTCAAACTAAGTCAAATGACTGAGTTTATAAAGCAGCTAAGGTTTAAGCCTAAAATAATATTATTATTATATTCGTAACTCACCCATATATCTTTGAAACTTAATTAAAAGAGTTATCGGATTCGGATCGAGTCAAACTCAGATCCGTTGAAAAACTTATTTGATACACTTTACAATTAGAGGAAAATATTTCATAATTAACGGATAAAAATTATTTAATTAATCACGATTAATCATAATTAATTCCTAAATTGGGCTGGGGTATTACAGTTTCCATCCCCACTCCAATTATGGTACTCTTACCCAAGTTTATCCTTAGTCCAGACACCAACTCAAAGCATCTAAGGATAGCCCGAAAACCAAGCACCTTTGAATTGTTGTTATCACAGAAGAGTAAGGTGTAATCTGTAAATTGAAGGTGGGTGATCACCAGACCCCCATTGCCCACGTCAAAGCCCCTCACAATACCCAACTCTTTTGCCTTCAGAACTAACCTGTTCAAACTTTCTCCCACCATTGTAAAAACAAATGGAGAGAGGGGATCCCCCCTGCCTCAGACCCTGTTAAAGAATATTGGAGCAGTTGGAGAACCATTCACCAAGACCGAGTACTTTGTATTTTCAAAGCAAGCGTTCATCCATCTCCGCCATCTACTGCCAAAGCCCATCCTTTTGAACAAGTAACCCACAAAGGACCAATCCATGCAATCGTATGCTTTTTCCATGTCAATCTTAAATAACAAGCCGAGCTTACCTTCCTTCTTCCTCAAATGAACCAATTCATTAGCGACTAAAACCCCAACTAGTCCCAACGGATAGTCCATGATGGGTCGTGGCATGGCGATGGATCGTGGCCCTTAAGTTTGCCTTGCAACAATGTGACAGTTGCTCGTTAAATGCACTCCAATGGTATAATAAAGGTCACCCACAATGGGTCACGACTGACGATAGGTCGTCCAGCCCAATGTCGATGGATCGCTAATTGGCAATAGTATCGTCCTGAAGCCAACAAAATTTTAAAGAGTATTTCCCATCAAGAACTCTTAAAATTCCAGCCTACTTGGACAAATGTGCTTGACTCGGACATTCTTGAGAAGACTTCTTCAGATGTGGAGTCAATTCAGGTTACATGTCTAATACATAACTCCATCTCAAACATTAGTACCACAAGTCAATGGTTTTGTTATCATCAAAATACATTTTTATCCTTGGTTTGAAACCTTGGGGCTAACAATCTCCCCTTTTTTTTATAATGACAAAACATTGCTTGCCAAAAATAAAAGATATTCAATTTGAAGCGAAAATAATAAATAAATAAAAAGCGCCCCCAAAGATTATGCACACATATATGAGTTTGAAATCTCCCCCTTTCTTCATGAGCATTGTGAACATCTCCCTTTCCTCATATCTCCCCCTTTCTGGCTTTCTTCCTTTCTTCAAGCAATCATTAAATAATTGAAACATTCATATGTATGAATATGAGTGCAGTGCTATTCACATTTGATGTATTAGATATGCAAATTTGTGTGACATCAAATGTACCTCATTAGTTTTCAAGTTATTCCATATTTCTCCCTCATTTTGTCATCATCAACGAAATAGCAGATGAGGCATAGAAGATTAATCTTTGAGAGATACATAAAATTTCAGTTAAGCACAACATTGAGCATACAAGATTTAGTAGTATGAAAAATATTTTTTCTAAAAAAAAAAAAAAAAAACAGGCATGCTTTTCTATTTTTTAATTCAGAAAACATTAAAACAAAATTTTCGACCGATATTTGAAAAAAGAAGAAGAGAGAGAATGATATCGCCGATATATCAACCCAACCGATTTTTAGATCCTTGTCTTGATCTTCTTTGAAAAATTGAACATTTGTTATTGTTGGTACATAGTTGAATATATATATATAAAGCATTGTAGATAAAGATATTTGAGTGAGAACTCTTCTATATAATTATTATAAAATTAGAAAATAAATTGTAAGTAAAATTAGTAGTTATAATTATTAAATAATCAAAGACTAAACTTACGAGGATAAAATCATCCAATTGAGTCAAATTTTATCCACTCACTTTTCATGTGATGTTCTACATATTCCAACTAAAGATGTATGGCCCATTTAAGGTTTTAATAAATAAATTTTAAAATAAGAAACTTGAGACGATCTCCCTCAAATTTTCTAAGTTGAATTTGATATTTTTTTATTATCAAAGTTCAATATTGAAAATAAAAATTAAATTTCACATTTTTACATAATATATCTAGGAAAAGATGAATAGACCTTATGATTTTAGCTTTTAATTGTGAAAGGTAAAAGTTATGGAAATTTGAAAACTTAAAAAACGGCTTGAATTATCCAATAAAGGTAATTTCTTGGGAGACCTATAATTGAACATAAATATTTTATTCAAAGTAAATCTTTGTATATTTCACTTATTTTTAAAAATCGTAAAATATAAGGATTAAAATCATACTTATTTTTTTACACTCGGTATCACATGATTTTCCACACGTAAATTCAAAAAAAAAAATCATAAAAGTATAAGGATTAAAATAATTATTTAAAGTAGACAAAATTTCAAGATCTTAACAACATAACTTTATTGATTATATATAGGTTATTTTTTTTAAGCCTTATTTCCATAACTAACATCTGCATCAAGATCAAAATTTAGAAATTAAATAATAACTTAACTTAAATAATTATTTTGATTTGGTTATCAGATTCTATTGTTAAGCATCTCCTATTTTGAACACTGTTTATTTTAATATTTAAAATTTTGTAACTTTAAAATAAATAAATAAAAAAAGATAAAAAAGAACTTTTATAGGAAAAGTATATGACTGAATATGGTCCAACAAAACTCACCTTAATTTTCTTTATTTTTAAGCCTCGTGATTTGATCAAATAATCTATGATTTTAAAGTTCATAATTATTTAGAGATTGAAAATAAATTTAAAGTGACTAAAATCCTATGAACTTAAAAATATGATTTTATTTATCGAATTAAGGTGATAATCAAGGATTAATTTGATTAAAATATCATAATAGTGAATATTGATTTAAACTATCAAAGTATAAAACATATTTTTATCAATACTTTTTTTAAGTAACTTTTGTATTTCTTGTGCAAAATATTTTAAAGTAGAAGTAGCAACTTTTAGCCTTTCTTATTAGTCGATTTAAACTCAATCTTATCTTATATTTTACGGAATGTATGTGCAAATGGAAATTATTTATCTTTAATAGATATTTATTAAAACATTCTCATATTTTTTAATAACTCAAGACACGTTTAATTTAATGTATAAAATGAATATGCTTATAACTTATTAGCCATATTAGTATCTATACTATGGTTCAAAAACATGAAAACTAGTTATTTTTTCTATAGTTCAAAAACTTGAATTTTAATAATTAACTTAAAAAATTGATAAAACTCATTTACTCGCTTGAATTAAAATTCTATTCTATTGAATAAACTTCACTAAATCTCCTGTACTAATCTAGTGTGCTCTTAGGGCAGGGATATCACTCGTGGAGATTTTACACAGGTTATTCTACAATTTTCCACACATAAATTAAAAGAAAATACTAACTTAGCTACGGTTTTTTTTTGAGTTTGTAGACTATATTCATCACTGATACAACATATTTCATTGGAATCAAAATCCATTCCAAACATTGATATTATTCGTTGAAGTACCAACCATAATCAAACAATCGCATGACTATAATTAAGTGAGATTTAACCAATCACATATCATTGTATAAATTTCAGATATTGGATCTCATTTTATTCCCTCGCTAAAGTCTACATGTTGGATCCAAAGGTGAGTAACAGACCAACATCAATTTTTTATTTGAAATCTCAATTGTCTAAATTTTTAAGATTATGTTAGAGTTTTCGGATGTGACTTCTCCTGAATTTATTTATTCATAACATTTACGGATAATTTCATATATATATATATATATATATATATATATATGTGTGTGTGTAAAATTAGTGGTGCCACGTCTAATATATAATGAGAATATCTTTATTATTAAAAGGCTTTTACTATCCAGACATCATAGAACACCTGATTAATTCTCAGGACATGTGCAAGTCTCCTTAACTACCCACACTAAGTAAATCATGTGGAGAGTGGCCTTTTGGAATAGAGTGGAAATCAAGCTAAGGATTCCTAATTCTTGAGAGGGGAGCCATCACTCTAACCCTTGTTAGCTATTGAATCATTTTCGTTGCATTAACAACTTTATGCAAACTTCAAATGTTTATTTTTTCCATGACACGTGTCATAAACTGTATGGCTGATTAGCCGTCTTTTAGCATCTTCTATCACCCATCAGCATCGCATTTCCGAGGGAATTAGTCCGGTAATGACTTTGATTTCTCGTAGAAATCAAAGTTATAGCACTAAGGAACTTATAGTATTATTAATAATTACTTGCTGTATAAATTAATTTAAGAGTAAATTGGTTATTTTAATTTGATATGAGATAGGAAATTTTTTATTCTTTTTTTTTTAAACAGTTAAGAGTAGACTTTCATTAATAAAAAGAGAACAATACAAGAAGAAAATAAAAAAAGGGGGGGGAAGCCTATGAGAAATAAGCCCCCTCTCAACAAAAAGGAAAAATGAAACCCAACAAAAACAACAACGCACTACACCCCCAAAGAACTACTCAGCGGGGGTAAAGAAAGTGCCACGGATCGCCCCGTCTACACCATTCTTTGCGAGGAAATCCGCAACCCCATTTGCTGATCTACTAATCTGAGAGAAAGATACTTCCAAGCCCATCGATAATTCCTTAATCTCCCTTACCAAGGTGATCAGTCTCCAAGGTGGACGTTTTAAACCCTTTGCCCACTTGACAGCATTGGATGAGTTACTTTCAATAATTAACTTCCCCCCCTAATAAGACCCCTAAGGAAAGAGCCCTCCTAATACCAAGAAGTTCTGCTTCATTAGATTCCTTAATTCCAACAGACTCCGAGAACGCGCAACGAGTAAAACCCAGATGATTCCTAAGCGCACCCCCAATCCCAGCCGGTCCTGGTTTTCCTTTAGATGACCCGTCAACATTAAATTTCCAAAAACCTAAGGGCGGAGGAATCCAATCTAACTTTTGCTTACCTCTCTTATAAGTGGGTGCCAAACCCCTAAGGAAATTTTTTATTCTTATGACTAATTAATCGTTGTCTTACACCTGTAATAAGAGGTGATTAGTGACGTCATAGTTTGTAGAATACTAAACAATCTAATTTCACTTTTTGAGACTATGGAGCTACATTTCTATTTACATTGCTAGAGATAGACCCTTCTCAAAATGGTAAATTATCAATACTACTGTTTAAATTAATAGTATATCGTTAAACATTTAAAGGGGAGTTAGGTAATCTGAACATAGAAGTTCAATTTTTTTATTTGGTAGAATTTAACTCGAAATTTATTTTAGTTTATTTGCAGTTTTGTAAATAAAATTTTTCAAATTTCAAAATCTATCAAAATTTTAAAATTCTATTTTTATTTCTAAATTTTTTAAAAGTTGTTATTATGTATTCTGATATTTTAAAGACATTTTGGATGTATAGTCTATCAACAATGTTGGATATGGGTCTGTTTTAATTTGTTATGTTTGAATGTGGAATTCTTTTAAAAGAAATCAAGATGGAACCAATTGGTCCTTGTTTTTAAAGAAAATAATAATTTTATGATTAAAAAATTTAAATTGATCAAATTGTAGAGAGTCAAAAAACAAGGCAGTGAATGGAGTTCACTAAGTTATATTATAATTATAGCTATTAACATTTGATTATTTTTATATATTTTTTATTGGATAAAAATGAAATTATATCCTTTTATGATTTTTCAACATTTTAAATGTAATGATGTCATTTGGTGGGCTAATAAAATATCAATTATCTATTGAATTTCAACTTACTACTTCTTGTTTTTAGACAATTTAAATTTAAATAAGTAATAAGAGCTCTTTGGTTCCACTTAATACTTTATTTTGATAGTGTGGTCATGTATAAATCATTTAAACTTGATGACTAGCCATGAATATAATATGAAAGTACGGTTAAACAAACTTCTTTGTGATGTATATTCTTAAATTAATATAATGCTATTTTTCAAAATTATAGAATTATTAGAATTTTAAATCCCAATATCTAATTTCAAAATAACCAAATATAGAATTTTACCTCTGAAAATCCTTCAATTATAGACATTCTAAAACTTCAAAATCTAGAATTCTAAAAATTTTGAATAAAAATTCTTCGAAACACCCTAATTAGACAAAATCATCATCATCACCATCTAAATTATTTATCATATCAGACTATGACAAATTATTTTTATGAACCGACTGCTCTATCTAACACCGATGAGCCTTAACTAGTTGTATTACTGCTCTCTTCCTAACACTAATGGACAATGGACAATGTTCCTCCAAATAGCATTCCAAGTGAAAAATAACAATGATAAACACTTAGCCACTCACATCTAACTCTTCTCCATTGAGTCTTAATGTGTAAAATAATAATGTGTTTAATGAATGAGAGACTCTGTGATTTTATTTATAGGGTAAAGGAAATAAAAATAAAGAAACCAAATAAAAAAGAAATCCCTAAAAGAGGAAATATATCTTTAATAAATAATAATTAAATAAATCAACATCTAAATATAACTTAATTAGATCTAAATGTATCATAACACTCCCCGCAAACTGTAGCATGTCTGAAAATAACACAAAGTTGGAAAATAAATCGTGCATCCAAACAAACTGTGAAAAATAGCGCACTGATTAACCATAGAAGAAGAGATATGAACTAACAGAAATTTAAGAGTTAAAAACACAGGATAAGGAAGCCACTAAGATGAAAATTTCTTACAGACACTGAGATAATCATACATTCATACATCATCTTCTTCATCCTCCCTTCTCCGTTCATCCAAATACTTCATATTCCTGATTTTTCACGAAGGTTTTTTTATGTGCAGGGACGCGTATAAGCTTTTCCACGTTTGGCCGTAGAAGACCCCGGTTTGTCTGGGAATAGTGCTCTTCGTGCTATGTCTCCATTATGCTGCGCAAGAAGCATTCTGTTGATCTCTGATTCCATAAAAAACTCTTCATCACCTTGGCAGTGGGCAATGGAACCATTACATGCACAAGCAGCTCTAGAGATAGTTCCAAAGAGAACTAAAAGGAACCCAAGATAGAAGAGGCAAAGGCCTCTCTTCAACTCAATCTTCATTTCTCTTCTTCTTCTTCTTTGTCTGTTAATTCTTCAGCACGTTCCAATTGTATTTAAGCATGGATTAGTAATGTCTAGGGGATGTTAGCATTGAATGCTGCAGTGTGATGGTGGGTGTGTGGAATTGAAAGTAATAAAGATAAATCCATCACTGCATAAGGAGAAATAGTTTAATAAATTTCTAGAGAGAAATGTCAAAGATTCATGAAATTGTTAGCCCATCTACAGAACCTCTGCGTTTGGATGAGGGGTAATTTTTGATGGGGTTACTCTTGACTAAGAGTTACTCTGGGTATTATGAATACTCCTTTCTTGGAAAGGATTTTCAAAAATTGAAGGAGAGTAGTAAAAAGTTGATTTTTTTATCTCTACTTCTTAGTTACCAAACAAGGATAATGGGGTTGCCCATTACCACCCATCCAAACGTAGATGTCTAGATTGTTTTTATCTTTTTTAAATTTATGAATTTTTTTTCTTTTTCTTTTTTCTTATTTCACTTCCATCTACGGTGCTTTGTCCTTATTAATATGATTACCAGTTAAAAATAAATAAAAAGAAAAAAATTCTTAGCCCATCAAGTGTAAAACTGTAAAATGCGTATTCTGCGGTTTTCCACAGGTAAATTCAAAAAATAAAATTATTGTTACAAGACTTGTAACTGTACTCGTCCATATTAGGTGGGTGGTAGATGGAACTCTTATGCTAGAGACGTACATTCTGCTTCAATTTGGTAGGTTTGGTAATAAAACATACCATAAGTTCTTCTGAAACGTAGCCAGGACTACTCTGAACTCACTTGTTAGTACCGCGTCGATGATCCTCATGGGTGATCAGCTTTGGAGTGACGAACATGGGCCTGACCTTAATAATAGTATTAGTAATAATAATAATAATATTTTACTTTATTGTATTATTTTATTTCTATCCTAAACGGGAGTTTTAAATGAGCATCAAATTAATTTTGACCACTCCTTTATTGGATGATTATGATATGCTCCTTTTTGGGCTAGTATTGAGAATGACAATCTCATTATTGAAGGCAATTCTGCTGATTGAATCGTTTAGACTGTGAAAGGAAGAATCCTCCATGGAAATTGAGCAACGCTATTAGGAATATGAGGAAATTGAGTAGGAATGGGACCACCTGTTTCGTACATGTCCCACAATTAGCGATTAGTGTGGTTGATTTCCTATCTAAAGTGGGAGCTCAATTACCTCGGTAGAAGTATTTACTGTTGAAATATATTTAGATTATCCTAATTATAATGTAATTAGGATTCTAGTTTGGAGTTACCTCTAATTAAGAGGTATATTTGATTTATAATTAGTTAAGTGTTTGAGTCTGATTATGATAGCCCTAGGGTCAACTAGAGGCTATATATACATGTAATAGTTTAGATATTCAATACAATTTTCTCTTTTCTGACACGGTATCAGAGCGGGAATTCGTTCCTATTGAGTGAGGCTCAATAATCACGCCTCTTATTCTCTCCCTCTGCCGGAGATAGATCGGCAGAGGGAGGGAGGCTCCTAACACAGCCGACCTTCAGTCAGATCTGAATTCTCTGCAGCAACACGTCCTCTGCTTCCCCCTCTGTTTGGGGAATCTCTCGGCAGAAGGAGGAGGCATTATGCTTTGCATGCTTCTCTAATCAGTTTGCCATCTTACGATTTATCTGGCACTCGGCGTACATCTTCTTCACGCAGCAACACAGATCTGATTTTCGGATCTGATCGGGCCTCTTCAAAAGACAGATCCATTGGTTCGCTCAGATCTTTCTTTCAGATCTGATCTGGCTTGCTCTAAACCAGATCTGCAGATTCTGACCCAGAGAGTCTCGTGGAGATTTGTCCTTCTATCTTGTTTCGAAGAGAAACCACAAGCTACAGTACAAACCCATTGTTGCCTCAGATCTATAGCACTATCAAATCTGCGATCTGTTGTTATTGCATGTCGCCGTTTCTGCAGGCCTTCTCTTCTTCTTCTGCTTCAGATCTATTCTTGATGCTCATCACCGACCCCTATAACTCAGATCTGAGACAGTTTTTCGATCTCTTACAATCAGCCCAGGTTTGGGCGATTTTCCTCCCTCTCCCTCTGCCGGAGGAGATACTCGGTAGAGGGAGGGAGGGAGAGGGAGAGAAGCAGTGAGAAACCCCATCTGTCGGATCTGCATCTCGGAGAGGGGAGGAAGAAACGGGCCATCGGACTCCGCCTCGACAAAGACGTCATCCACGCTTCCTTGCCGTTCGACTCGAGCGACAAGGTCAAGAATCTATGTGGATCGGGGGAATATCCACCTCCGCTGGCGTAGATCGGGGGTGGAGACGGTGTATCCAGGATTGGCTGGGAAGAGAAGCCATCGTCGGAGGCAGCGTAGGATGGGTTGAAGACGGGAGAGTCAGCAACCGACTCCCTATTGGAATCATCTGGGTCAGTGAAATTGGTAAAGGAATCGAAGTGCTGAGAAGGGAGGCAAGGATCATAGCCCAGATAGCCGTCGTCGTCGGATGGACGAGTCGACCCGGCAGGTCGCGGCCCGCTCACGGCGTTTCCAAACAGTCACCGAATACAGACATGTTGAACTGGTTGAGGTTCTCTCTCGGTCCCTGCAATGGGATCGGAGACTGTCTCGGGTGGCGTGGAACTCGGCATCCTTCTCTCTAGGTGTCTCCCTTTTCTGCTTCTCTTCAAGTCGTATAGCATTTCGTCGTCGCCATTCACGGATCTGCATCTCAGTTTATCCAGATCTACCGTGTGCACTCCCTTTCCGATGCACGCTTGTTCAAGTGCGACCTATTGTTATCTTCTTCTCTTACGATTTTCTGTGAAGTGGTACAGGAATGATGATCTTTTGTACCATTAGGTCATGCTTCCTCCAAAATCTATACCACCACTCTGGCATGCTATATTCATTTTCATGGTGAATGATACAATGGTGCGATGGTTTTGAAGTGTATACTTCTGATGTATTACAACAATAGCAGAGGCAATACTTCTAATGATACCACGCTTCCGCCGCGGTCCTTGCCGTTGACGTGCGCCTCTACATGACGCCATTGTTGTCTCCAAATTTGCACCATCAAGAGTTATTTGTTCACTGTTTTTTGTTGCTATTGTAACTGTGCAGTATGCACAGTGGGCGATTTGTTGTCGCTCGACCATCGTCCACTAATCATGAATAAGATATGGTGTTCTATTGTTTCTTCTCGCCACAATCTTTGAGATCTGTACCAAGAAGAAAGGGGGAGAGCTGAAGAAAGGGGCACAAATTTCCCTTCTCCTCCTACTTTCGTTGATTTCGTCGTCGCTCTGAAAAAAGGGACGCAACTTGCCAATTTGGGTGTTGTCGTTTGAGCACGCCTCATTGTGTTGTTTCTCCAATGGCCTGTTTAGTTGAAGAAAGGGATACAAATTGCCCTTTTCCTCATTTTATTGAAGCCGAAGAAAGGGACGCAACTTGCCCTTCTTTTATCTCCTCAAATTGCCTTATTTTGTCGTTTCTCGAAAATGAGACGGCATATTTTGGACACATGTTCATTTGTTGTGGAATTCATCCACTTCTTTTATCTGGCGGACTGATTCGTCCCAACGCATTTGCTGGCCTTTTAAGGCTTCAGCCCCCATTTGCTGGCCTTTTATGGTTACAGCCTCATTTGCTTGCCTTTCATGGTTACAACCCCATTTGCTTGCCTTTTATGGCTTCAGCCCTCATTTGCTGGCCTTTCATGGTTTCAGCCTCATTTGCTGGCCTTTTATGGTTACAGCCTCATTTGCTGGCCTTTCATTGCTTCAGCCCTCATTTGCTGGCCTTTTATGGCTTCAACCCGTATTTGCTGGCCTTTCATGGCTTCAGCCCTCATTTGCTGGCCTTTCATGGCTTCAGCCCCCATTTGCTAGCCTTTATGGCTACAACTATTGTTCACTGGCCTTTCCGATCTGATTGATCAATGTAATGACTTCAGTCCCTTATTTTTCAGGCCATTCGTCGCCTGCATTTATCGCATATTGCAATCATTGTTTGCCGGACAATTGTCTTATGGCCACTGTCGTCGTCCGTGTTAAGTTCTTTGTTTCAGGCCGCCATTGGTGTTCGCCGCCTGTCATTTCGCAACTAATCAACGCTGCCACATAAACACATATTTGCAGTCAGTCAACGCTGCCTCTTCAACAAGTTTGGCAACCAATCAGTGTGCTGCTTCATCAAATCTTTGTGGCCAATCAGTTTGCTGCCACTTTTGCAGTTCACCTGCTGTTTCGTCACGTTCCAAGCTTCGCGTTCATCCACACTTCAGCTTGCAGGGGAGTGTTGAAATATATTTAGATTATCTTAATTATAATGTAATTAGGATTCTAGTTTGGGGTTACCTCTAATTAAGAGGTGTATTTGATTTATAATTAGTTAAGTGTTTGAGTCTGATTATGATAGCCATAGAGTCAACGAGAGGCTATATATACATGTAATAGTTTAGATATTTAATACAATTTTCTCTTTTCTGACATTTACCACCATTCAATTCTCACAAAAAATTAAGGGGCTTAAGGATTGCTGATATGGAGCTCCCCCCTTCGACCCGTGTGTCACTTGGGTTGTATGGGTAGAGCGATTATTTTTGTCATGTAAATAGTCTATCTCCTTTATTTATTACAACTCTATTTTTGTATTCACTCTTTGAAGGGTGCGTATAAGTCTTTATACACACCCTCGTACTATTGTATTTTCTGGTAATGTATGTCTGAAGTTCGATTACAATGGTTTTGGTCCCTCATTATTTTATTTTATTTTTAATTCTACACTTTCACTATTATAGAGGTATATTTTTCCACTTTCTAAATGTTATATTCTTTTATCATTATATATTTCTACATTTTCCTCTTCATTGATGCTATTAAAATTATTATTTTATATGTTTTAATCACTATTTTGTTTGGAAGGGGAGAGAGAAGGTTCTTTTTTCCCACAAAACGTCAACATGATTGATGTGGTCATTCAACCCGACGAATGTCTACTTGAAGATAAACGAGCCTGATTGGACGAAATGGACGAAATTGCTCTCTGAACCTATGCTAGAGTTGATGGAGAGAATATAGGACCTTGAGAATATTCAAATGGACCCACATACATAGAGAATAAAGCCCATTTGAACTAGCCAACAACCTGGGCTTGTTCGAAGCTTTTTAAGGCCTGTAAAGCCCAAGATATAAAGCCCATTTTCTGCCGACCAGCTGGGCATCCAAAGGCCATATCAGGTGCTGACATGGAGGACACGTGGGACGCCAACTATCCCATTCTTACTACTCTTCTTATAGCGTTTGCATGGAGAGATGACGAAAATTGAACAACTCATCAAAATAATATTGGACGCATTAGAATCTAACACGATGGCATTTAGAGGAGATTACCTGCGACCATTTACACTATGTAATACTTCATTTAGTTTTACACACTAGACATAGGTTGCGTTTGGATGGAGGATAAATTTTCAGGGGTGCGTCAGGGAGGGTGCATCCAGGAGTAAGGGTATTCAAAATAAATACCCTTTGCATGGAAGGGGTATTCAAAAAGTGAGAAAAGGGGATAGAGACTGGTGTTATTCCATTACCTCTAATTACCAAACTAGGGTAATGGAGGATTATCCCCCATCACCCCATTTATCCCCAATCCAAATGCAGCCATAGATACAACAACCTATGACGATACAATTAATCGAATGGGACAAGAGAAGGATTAGGTGATAGCAGACCTTCGAAGAAGACTTGAAGAAGCTGATGAGCATAGGAAAATGACTGTTTTACCCTTATATTTGGACTGGTTAGCCTCTTGTTTTGTGTGTTTTAAAATATGTTTAATGAGATTTTGGACGTTTTACAGGATTTATAGGGAAATGCAAGATATGATAATTCAAAGGGTGAATTTTGCAATTTATGGGCATAAGTTGATATGTTTGGAAAGTTGAAATTTTTAATAATTATTTTAGCACAATTTTAGGATTTTATTTGTAAACTAATTAATTCAAATCCATTTATGAGAGTCTAAATTAATTTAATACATTTTTAGAATTGATTGTAAGTAGTAAATTTAATTATTAGATTTTTCATACATTGAAAAGCCCAATTATTGGGCCCATTAAGAAAAGCGCATGAAAAAATCCACATGTGTAAAGACTATCTTCATCATTTCAAGCTACATATGAGAAAATTCGAAATTTAGAAGCCAATATAAGAGGATTTTCGAATTTGGAAAGTGGATTAAGGAAAAAGAAACAAAATAAGAAGGGGAGAAAAATAAGGAAGGTTTGACATATTTTCAATATTTTGGCCATAAAGTTTCATTCTAATGTCTAATTGTTTTGATTCTTTTTTAGTTGAAAAGAAGACTTAAAGAGCTATAACTTTGTAGTTTACGAGTTTTCATGATTCGGAAGTTAAATAGGTCAAAACTGAACTGCAAGGTGGTACATGTGTAAAAAAAATGAGATTTTTCACCCACTTTTCTTATACGAATTTACTATTTTTTTTCCACCTCCTTGCCTCCTTTAAGCCATTTTATGTTTAGCACAAACCATATCAGCCCTCCATGTGTCTTTTGCTTTATTTAAATCTTTAAATCCAAGTCATTCATTCCACCTCCTTTCATCTATAAATACTAGCCCTCTCCCATTGAGAAAATTGAACTTGGACATTGAAGAAAAAGTTGTGCAAAGGAGAGGAAGAAGAGAATGAGAAAGATTGTGGCATTTTCAATCTACATTGGGTTCTAAGGTTGGTGGATTTTGATTTCCATTGTATTTTTCTTATGTCTTTATTCCAAAATTTCATTGATTTGTAATTTTTAATTCCATGTTTTAATTAATAAAATAAGGTAAGATAATTAGAATTATGGTTTTTCCAATTGTTTTTTCATATGTAATGAGAATTTCAATTTTACTTGCATTCTTTTAATGATTTTATGTTGTTTATTTTTCTAAGAAATTTAAGGATAGTGAGATTATTTTAGGATTGGTAAAACTTGATTTTTCCCTTCTAACGCTCTTTTCAAGAGTGAGATTATTTTAGATTTGGAATTTCAAGTATAAATTTTACCTAAGCTTAAGGCCAGAATTAAATTTTCTTAGTTAAATGGATTTCATAGATTTCATATTTAGAATTTTAATGAATTTAAGATTTGAATGCATGTTAAATAATTTACGTGAACTCCATGTTTTAGGCTGTTATTTTATTATTAAAATTTGGATGATAATGCCTCCTTGATTCTTTGATCCAATTCCATCGTGGATATGTATATAGGTAATTTAATTGTTATTTTTATTTTTATTTTATTTATTTATAAATTCAAAAACTCTTGAGAATTGTGGAACTAGGTTGGTTAATTAAATAATTGCATCTTAGTTTTGTGTTCGAAGTTAAGTCAATATTATTTATAATTTTTAGATCAAATCCAACATCTTAATTAAAATTAGATCTCTTTAATTGTTAAATTATATTTTTGGATGTGGTTTCTAATTTTAGACCATGTTTCCTATTTTTAGAATGTTTCTAAATTAAAATTAAATTTCTAAGATTAGATAATTAATTCCATATTTAAGATTTATTTCTATGATTTTCTGAATTTCTGAATTTACATAATTCAATGGTGTATTTTTTCATGGATATATTTTCCTAAGTTTCAATGGGTTCGACCTCGCACCAGTGGCTATACTATTTAATAGTTTGTGCGCTTGCGAGTTATAAATTTAAAATTTGTACAACAGAAGCTTTGGGAATGCAGGATGAGAGAAGACAGAGATCTGGATCAGAAAAATAGATCTAGCAGTGAATCTCAGAGGTATGTACCTATTGATAATGAGTCCACCTATTCTTCAGATCATGAAGAGAGAAATCCATTTGTTCGGAACCACAGATAACATAGGCATATGGATGAGATAGACAAAGGAATCATAGGCAAGAAGAGAAAGAGAACAACCACATCATCAGGATGACGATGACAGAGCCTTCGCAAAAAAATAAAAAATTCTAGAATTATCAAGATGATTTTATTGATTGGATGGAAACAATTGAAAATATTTTTGAATACAAACATGTACCCGATCCAAAGAATGTATAACTTGTAGCAATCAAATTAAAAGGTCGTAATTTAGCATGGTGCCGAAAGGTTAAGATTGTCCGACGAAATCGAGGGAAGACAAAAATCCAATCATGGGAGAAACTAAAGAAAATAATGCCTAAAGTTTTTCTCCTTAACAAATATGCCATAAATTGTTTCATATATTGCAAAAATTAAAGCAAAGTGATAGAGCAATGGCATAGTATACAGAAGAATTCTCATAGACTGTGCAGAGATTCATTAATGGGTGACCTTCTATAGCAGAGGCAATGGTACCACTTGACTTCTTAGTTATAACAGATGTGTACAAGAAAGCGCTTCAGTTTGAGAAGCTATAGAAATGTGTAATTAGACCTCCTAACTCCTCTAGAACTACTTTATACCTAACAGAGCTGCTAACGATGGTAACAAGTTTATACCTAGACAACCACAAAAGCAGTCAGAAAAGCCTTCCACATCTACAACAGATCAAAAGGAAATGTCAAAGTTAGATGCTTCAAGTTTAATGACTTAGTGCATCTCTCCACCGAATATCCTATGAGGAACATTAATCTGGCAGAAGAAGGTTTAGGAGAAAAATCACAACATGACTCTAAATCAGAGATCAATAAAGATGAAATAATCGATGCTGACTCTGGATAATGTATCATGATCAGACAAATCTTAGTTGTGTCTCACAAGAAAAAGAAAAAGATTGGCTTCATTCGACTATCTTTCAAACAAAATGAATACTTAAGGAAAAAGTCTGCAATATGATCATTGACGAATGAAGCTACACAAAAAGGTTGTCTAAACCTAAAAAAAATTGTGGTTCAAAAGGGGTAATGAAATTCTTGTCGGTAAGCAATGTCTGGTTTCCTTTTCTTTTGACAAACATTACAGTGATGATGCATGGTGCGATGTCGTACCAATGGATGAATGTCAGTTACTGCTAGGAAGACCTTGGCAATATGACAGGGACATTGTACATGATGGGAAGAGGAACATTTACTCATTCACAAAGGATGGAATTAGGATTAGACTTGAACCAACTCAAAAGGACAAACGGAGAAAGGCAACATACTATATAGAAAGAACTGAACTTCCAATAATTGAGGGACACCTAGAATTACTCACCTATTTCTGACGACTGTGTTGATGCTAACAATCATATGGATGTGTTTGAAATGTTAGACTAAGTTGAGGATGTTCAGGGTCATCGGAAGATGAAGTGGCTAACCATGCAGTATTGGAGAACCTACTATAAGATTTGGTGAGATCATTCATGAGAAAAAAAAACATGGAGATTTTTGCTCATTTCCAGTTGTTGAACCTTTAGTTAAACCAATGAAACCATATACAGATCCTGAAAGTCCCTTTTTCGATGTGCTTAGAACAGCATCATTAACCCTGGGGGGAGGGGGAGGGGGAGGGGGAGGGGGGTGTGAATAAGTTAATCCCATTTTCCATGTTGTTTACAAATTTCTTGATTGTTTTAAGTGCGGTAGAACATTAATAAAGTGATTTGTTTAATGTGATAGATTGTTTCTAATTTCTTTAAACAATCATATTAAGATTTTGACCCTTTACATTTTGCTTGATTATTGATGCTTGTGCATAACGTGTAAAATAAGATAATCAACATGCAAAATGATGTGTGTTGAGAAGAGTACTTAAATAGTAAATACAAACACACAAAAATCAAACACCATGAGACCAATTTAAAGTGGTTCGTTTAGCCAACTTACATCCACTGTTATGATTAACTCAACCTAGAGTTGTCCCCAAATCCACTAAGTGGAGACTTAAACCCTCACAATTAGAGTATGAATTCCACCTCACTCAATTCACCTACCACTGAAGAATAGGAATTTCACCTATCCATTTGGCTGGGAATTCCACCCACCACTGTGTCAAAGACGACGCTCTAGAGTTTTTTTTATAGTGGTTCTGGGACAAATCCCCCTTAATCCACTTTCGGGACAAAGGTTTTAAAATAAAATTAAAACCAAAAAGCACTTGCCTTTGTAGCTCTATCTCTTGATGGTGCTTTTTCAAGATCCACCCAATATGTGCCGACGCTCCGCCTTCTAGCCGTTGTAAAACAATCACAATCCAGGGCAACAAGGAAATTGGTTATACCAAACGTTTTCTAGTTTATAATATTTTCCTCTCTCTTTCTCACTTTCAAACTCAATCAATAGATTGGTTGTTTATGATTTTACTTTCTTCCCCTCTCTCTCACAAATTCAATCCATATGATTCGTTGTATTTGATTCCCCAAGTGTAAGCACGAGAGTGTGATTCTTATGTTGGCCTTTGTTTAAACTCACTGATAATGATGAGTGTCCAACTGATTTTGCCAAAGGATGCCAACTGGTTACAAAAAGATTAATTTATATAGAAAAGACAACCAGTTGCAGCAATGATAATGTACCGACAGGTCAGGCGTAAAGAGGGGTCGGTGACTAGAAATGTTACTATTTAACAACCCGACCGTTGCGCAATAATGCACTCCTAACGGTAATATTCTTTTTCGGTCGACATGTCGGTGTCACTGATGGGTCAATAGTTATGGCACTGAGAGGTCGGTCTATATGAGAGGTTCGATTTAGGGCAATACTATGCTGATAAAGTTTCAAGTCCAGAAGCTAGTCATACCCAGAACGACCTATCACCCTTTACTAAGGGGGTCGGTCCAATTAAACTAGATAATTTTACGCTCGGTATTCCACAATTTTCCACACGTAAATTTAAAAAAAAAAAAATTGTGCCATTATCCTTTCTTTTATCCATCTATTGTATTGTATGAGATAATTAATAAAAGGACTCTAGTTTTGTCTCTTGCCAAATCACCCCTATTCTATGCCTTAGATTGACTTTGGAAAAATGTAGAAGCTCGTGATAATTGAATTTTTCAAGATTATATGTTTGTAAAGATCCACTTATCATTTCTTCCTACACATTAGAATACCACAAAAGGAGGGAATAGACTTGGAGAAGCTCAAGGTGATGGAGATTAATCTTGGTGGGAAAAGAAGATTAAATATTTTTGAGAGTCCAAAATGTTGAGGTCAATGATATCATAAATGATTCTTTAGATCCTTCCATAATGAGCCCTAGAGAAGTCATATTTGCCTAACTATTTCTTTATAAGCCATGTTTCAAGCATGCCAATATCACCTCATCTCGTAGGACATCAGCTGAACAACAAAGATCATAGATGTTTTAAAGACCTATCGATGATATTTTAAACAAGAAACACAAATTTTTTTTTTACTAGGAGGGAATGATGCATCATGTTTCATAATGGGCGATGATGTGGCAACAGTTCATCACTTGGGTCAATAACTCCGTTCCATCTTCAAATCAAGATCCATCACTTCTAGATAGCAACAGTTCTCTCTTGCCAGACAGTGCTTTCTTCTATGTCCTCCACGATATCTGATCATCTGCAATAGCAACCCTCTTTATCGACCTCCTACAATTAGCACTAAATATTATGAGCAGCCCACCATTCTATCTCATCCCAGATCAGTCTTGGTTGTATTCAGTGGCCACAGAAGATAGTTTTTGTAGTCAAGATCACAGTCTCAGATAAGTGGTCAGATCTCTTCTTCTCGGTAATTTTCTACAATTTAGTTAAAATGGCCAGTAAACGTGATGATTCCCTTCAGGCGATTAGTGTAAAGTTGAATGAAGGTAACTATACTTATTAGGTGTATGACATGAAAAAACTTTTGATTGAAAAGAAAATGTGGGAGTTGTTAGCCCCAAGTTTGCAACCCTGATTATTGGATGGTTTTGATGATAACAAAGACATTGTTGAAGTGTCCTAACACTTTATGCTTAAGCATCATTTGCATAAGTTACGGCTCAAGAAGAAGAAATGCAATTAGCTGTGAAGGAGACATGTATTAAATATCAAACAAGTCCTACACAAACTATCTATGATTAATAATCAAGATCAAAAGACTTAAAGACTCGAACATTGGCGCATTGTGTCAGTGTTAGTCTTAGAAAGTGTCTTCTAGAATCATTATAAAGTCAATATCCAGATATAAATACATAGAACACACAAAAGTTCAACAAAAAATGTACTACAAATGGAAGAAATCCCTCTACAAACTTCATTTATTTAAAAAAAAATGAGAGAGAGAGAGAGAAAGAGAGAGAGAGAGAGAGAGAGAGATTTTCTTAACCACCCTCATTTCCTCTACAGCCATATGTTTTCTTGCATCCTCGATTATAAGGTTGGCCTTGTTTGGAGTTGTCACCTGATCCTCTTCTATCACGTTCCAAAACAGGATAAGTGATATATTTGCTACTCGCTGCTAGAAATCTTCTACTGATTTCAGAATCCATCAACAGCTCTTCTTCTAAGAACCACTGGGCATTTGACTGATTGCAAGCTGTGACTCGAGCTAGAAAGAGTATTACAGCAAGGAATGGTATGAGGGAATGGAGGAAAACTTTCTTCATCTCTCTTTTCATTCTGAGTGGTGATTGCTCTCCCAAATAATTTCTATATATGACGACAGTAGGGCCATTGTTGTGGGAAGAAGCACTAGGTTATTGATAATGGGTCAGAAACCCACTTGCCATTTAGTTGAGAGTAAAGAGGGTTTTTTTTTTTTTCAAACAAAATATCTCAAGTATCAAAACATATTCAATATACAAACTTTTTATACATTATGGTAAAATACCTTATTGGCATCATACAAAAAGATAAACTACTTTAAAAATTATCTTCACACGATGTAATATAAATGAGATGGACATTTACTATTGATTTAAAAAAATTAAATGTAGAATTATACACTAATTTATAAATAAGGCTCCTATAAATAGACAACTAAAATTGAAAAAACTCTCAAAATTTGCGTGGGGAGCAACAGTTTGATTTTTATACTCTCAACCACATATTCTATTCTTCTAAATAATGTGATCAATACGTTGCAGATCAACCATAATGTACTAAAAAAATGAAGGCGATACGTATCGACTACAAGACATGGATACAGTGCAGCTGGAGTCCAGACAGGTGACAAATGGATACGTATCAACCTGTTGTAGTTGATACGATTGTAACAGCCACCTATATCTACGTACCAATTTTTTACCCCAACTATCGACATACAACCCCTTCTTCATAAATAATCTCCATTCTATAATCAAAGAAGTATTCAATGAAAGACTTCAATAATTAATATGTGGTTTTGAGAGGAGAGAGTGTTGTGCATCATGTTTCATAATGGGCGATGATGTGGCCACCATTACATTAGTGGGGTCTTTAATATCTAACTACCGACAATTTCATGTGGAGCGCACTCCCTTATTTATTTTTCTGCTATTCTGCATACCAACTTTAGGCGTTGTATAGTAAAACTAGTGGTGAGTTTAAATAACAATAGACTTTCTATTAATTTTAATCTGATTTAACTTGAATTGATTTGTTACTGACCTAACTTGACCCGCTCTAAGTTTCAATTGATTCGTCTTGACAATCTGACTCAATTAAAATCTTGATTTAATAAAAAAAGATAAAAAGTATTATTTTTATAGCACAAGGATTTTCCATTCATTTGGAACATTTTATTTCTCCATTCATTTGGAATTATTGGGCTATTGAAAATGAATGCAACGGGCTTAGAGGTACGTATACTAAAACCAATGGGGAGAAAAACAATAAAATGTTTAAATAATATTTTTCAATTTGGATGAGACTGAGTTCAGGTTCAGAAACTATCTATGCAACCCAGTCGGATTCGATCAATTTAAAACCTAGACCCAAATCTACAAGTTTTCAAATTGAGTCGAATCGGATTCACAAGTCTGTGGAGAAATCATTGTTAGAAATGTGTAAATCTCTCAATCCGTATACGGATTGTATAGAATTAAGGGAAGTGCTCTTTTTTGTGTTAAGGAGGGCTTAATTCCAAAACCTCCCACAAAGAAGAGTGAGAATTGAATATCAAGCTAACCCCTCGAGATTGAATCCACTAAACATGTTAAATACAAAGTTATAGTTCTGATTCATTACAATTACTCAACATAAAATGGGGACTCATCATACATTATTATCACATAAGAAAATTTACTTTCCCTAATGAGCCCCGGCACTCCCCATAAAAGTCCCCAAAGATTTTGTTTCCACTTCTAATTAATTGACATATTTTTTTCATACATTATTCATAGATGTAAGGTAGATATTACCCTAAAAATCGTGATGCAAATTTTGATAAATATTAGTTAATATTTTTATGATAGTCATTTTTCTTTATTCAACATTTTTCTAAAACTTAAGTTGAAATGATCTTAGAGGGCTTCCTTTAATAACGATACATTAGCTAGATTTTCGGATCAACACCTTGTTCACTAGGATCAATGCAAATCAATTCAAACTCAACCATTTCTATTTTTCATAAAATTAAATTTCTGCCTTCTAGTATTCATTTTTTTTATGACTAAAGTGACCGGCTTTTTAGGGCATCCGACTAATTCTTGGAGCGGGTTTCTAGTCATTACTCCAACCTTTTTAAATTGCCTTCAAGGTTTCGTTTGGATGGGGTAAAATTTTGGCGGGGTTACCCTAGGTAATATGAAAATTCCTTTTAGAAAGGGTTTTCAAGTTGAGATGGATGGGGAAAAAGTTGATGTTTTACCCCTCCGCCTTATTATGAAATAGAGGTAATGGACCCGTTACCCTCCATTCAAACACAGCCCCAGTATTCTTTGTAAATATCAAAGACAACAATAGGCAGACTATGAATTGTTAAAGGGGGACACAGAATTATGTGTATACGGCCAATTTGACTGTTTGACTGAGATACAGGACAATTTATTATGTGATGTGCATAGGAAATTGATATATTTTACCTCTGAATTTGAACTAATTAGCCCTTGTTTTATGTGTTTTTGTTATTATTAATGGAATTTTGAGTATTATAGAGATAATTCAGGAAAATACAAGATACGAGAAGAACTTTGGAAGAAAGTGCAGTTTTCGAGCAGAAAAATCTATTTTTGGAGAGTGGATTTTTAGTAAATTTTTTTTTTTGAATTTACGTGTGGAAAACTGCGGAAAACCCAACGTAAATTGAATAGGGTGTTATTATAAATTGAATATTCCAAATCATAAGAGATTGGATTATTTCAATACATTTTAGAGATTCATTGTAAATGGTAAAGTAATTTATTAAAATTCCATTGAATTGAAAACCTATTACAATCCATGAAGAATCTGAAGTGTGAGTGTTCAAAGCAAGAGGCCAACTAATGTGACAGAGAGAATAGAGCAGCCAGTCAACGATGAATAAGAGAGAAGAAAACAAAAGAGAAGAAGAAACAAGATAATGCACTATCAATGCAAACCATATAATTAAAGCCAGAAGTAAATCAATTCTCAGTTCAGAGCAATAAGATGATAGGTTGATTTCAATCAAGGTGACAATGCCAGTTGCGGGAAAAAGAAGCATGAAACTGAGAAGTAGAGAAGCAAGCTGTAAAATTCTGAATAATTGCACAATGGCTTTTCCATTAACACTAGTATATATGGTGTTACATACCTCTCTAATGGAGGCAAGAATCAATAACAATGAAATTACAATCCTTTGATTAGGGAGAGGAAATATTCCATAGAGGTATGAGGACAAGAGAGACGGTGAGTAATTCCTTTTTGCGCACACAAACTATGAAAAAAACGATTATCATATTCCTGACCACCATCACTTTGAAGGTATTTAATAGTAGAAAAATGATTTTCGACATAAGCGAGAAAAGTTTGAAAATGAGTAAATACTTTCGATTTATGACTCATAAGATAAATCCAAGAGTAGCGAGAAAAATCATCAGTAAATAAAACATAATATCGAAATCCATAAACAGATAAAACATGGGACATCCACACATTGGAATAGACTAAATAAAATGGTGCTGGAGTACAATTATTATGAACTGAAAACGGTAGTCATGTAGACTTGCCCGTAGCACAATGACAACAAAAGGGAGAGCGAGAAAATTTAAAAGAAGGTCCTAAACATTTATTATTAGCTAAGACCCGGAGTACATGATGAGAAGGATGTCCAAGATGCTGGTGCCATAGTGATGGTAAGGAGCAAGAGGCGAGGAAAGCCTGTTTGGAGGAAATGGTAGGCTTGATGGGGTAAAGGCCTACTACATATCGGCCCTGAAATAAAGTAGCACCAGTCCGTAAGCCACGAATAGTAAAACCCCAAGAGAATAAATGGAAACTAACAGAGTTATCACGAGTAAATTGAGCAACAAAGTGCAAGTTTCTATGCATGTGAGGAACATCAAGCACAGGAGAAAGACGAAAAATAGAAGAACCAGATAATAAAGACAAAGAACCAATGTGCGCAATAGGAAGAGAGTCATCATTACCCAAAAGAATAAATTATTACCCTCGTAGTCAGTCTTAGAGCACAAGGAATGGGCATCACCAGTCATATGATGGGTGGGTCATGGTACCAGTTGGGGTCGAACGGTTGGGCGAGCTACATCCCGGCAAAAGCAGACGAAAGATCCTCATCAGGGCGAGGGCCCTGGCGGTAAACTTGATAGCAGGAGGCTGCTGTATGACCAATCTTGAAACACAGTTGACATTTTACCGTGGAGGAAGGTTGGTGGCCGAGAATACCATTGGAAGAAGAAGCTCGTCCCTGATTACGATTTCCAAGTCCTCCACGACCGTTTGGGTTGAAAGAAAAATTGAAGCGTCCTCCACGATGGTCGTGGCCACCTCGATAAGAGTTCCCATGCCCAAGAGAGGAGAGAAGTGCCAATGGGGTAGACTCCTGCAGAGCCGTCGGGTGTAGGACTCAAAGCTGAAGTGGCGATCTGTGACTCAAAGTATAATAACCTGACCCAGATTAGGCGTAGTTTAGCTTAATAAATCTTGCTTAGACCGGTTAATATCAAATATTATTGTTAGGGCTTTGAGAAAAGCCCAGGAGTGGCCCAATCCGAGATCGAAAGCTCAGTGATCCAGCTCATCCAGCTGGAGAGGCAAAATGGTAATTTACCGCTTGTTATTATTATTTTTATAAATTGTTTTATTATGTGATTATTATTGTTTGATATTATTCTCCTTAGTTAAAGATTTCTATTTCTGATTTTAAAATAATTTTATTTTAAGAAAATAGTATTTAAAACTGCCCGTCAAAACCTCGAAAGGGAGAAATAAATATTTTTAAATGGTTTTGGAAATGAAATAAATTTTGAAACAAGCTTAGTATGTTAGACCATTTTAGTATGGTCTAGTTTATTCTTTCAAACTTCAAAAATGAGGATTTCAAATTGTTTTATTTAAAACAAGTTAAATTTCGTAAATAGTGTTAAATTATGGTTTTTATTTAAATCGATGGTTTTTAGTGAGTTTTAAATCTCCAAATTTTTATGGTGATTACAGTTTTTAAACCCAACCTATCTATCAGGTTGGATTAGAATTTTTGAGCTTTTAAAATCATATTTTAGTTAAAAATCATATTTTTATCAAATAGTGGACTTATTTGCAAATTTGAAACTATTGGAGGACTTATCTGCAACCAGTCCCCAAACAGTGCCGTTACTATTGGGGACGTAGGCAGCCATTGCATGCAGTAGCCATCCGGCCACCGCCGATTGATTATTGCATTCTATATATTGGCCCTCCTCTGCTGGTTTAGACTCCCTCAAATCTTCTCTTCTCTGACTCAGTCTCTGTCCCAGCTGCTCTCTGCGAAAACCAAACTAGCCGAGCCCCCTTCCTAGCCTCAGTTTCTTCCCAGTTTCAGTTACCATACCTTAAAAAGGAAGTTTTTCAAAAGGTCAGATTTTTCAGCCCAGGAACTCTAGTGAAGGTACCACTGTGTTCCTCTTTCAATTGCAGTCGGTTTAGAATCGAGAAAAACTAATTTTGGCTAAGATTTGAGTGTGTAAAACCATTTTAAAGTTTAAGGAAAAACCCCATTTTCTTTGTATCAGTGTAGGTTTCGTTTTAAAATCTACTGGCCTGCTGAGTTTTAAAACTCCTGATCACTCCCTATGGAAAGAGGACTCCCGGAGGAGTCCATCGGATCGATTAGATGTGGAAACCGAATCCGGGAAACCCACTGTTTCCGGATTCGTATTTCACACAAGGACTGCCCGTCACTGTCTGTTGTTGCAGACAGTGGAGGAAGACGGCTCTCGAACGGTCCAAGAGTCGATCTTCGGACGGTTCGAGAGTCGTTCTTCGGACAGTCCGAGGGTCACACCCTTCGGACAGTCCGAGGGTCACACCCTTCGAACGGTCCGAAAGGAACCCTTCGGACATTCCGAGCTTCACCCGAAGCCCAAAAGCATCCGAGGCTAACCAGACTCTCTCGGATGTTCCAAGCCGAGTACGGAAGGACCGAACCCTACTCGAACAATCCGAGCCTCACTCGGCATGTTCCGAGACTCATAGACCCACCGAGACCAGTTTTTCAGATTTTATCGGTTCGAAAGGACTTCGGATGATCCGAGACTCGATCTTTGGAGGATCCGAGACCCGATCTTCGGAGGATCGGAGGTCAGACCCACAGTCCAAAGTCAGTGACTAGTTTAGGCAGTGGTTTGGATGGTCTGAAGCCAGTTCTGAGGCTTGTTCCGAGGGATCCAGTTTTTGAAGTGAAAATTATTGTTTGATTATTGATGCATGTGATGTTAGTACCCATTAAATAATTAAAATTGTACTAACCCTCTTCTCTTATTAATATAGTGTAAATACTATTTTATTCACTTCCAAGCCGACTTTATTGGTCGGGCACTGAGTAACTTCACTTTTAGGCCGACGCTATATTTGTCGGGCACTGAATGACCTCGAGGCCTTACTCAACATGTCAGATCTGGTCCTATCCAGAAGACAAATGAGAAGCGATCTGAGTATCTAGACCTAACTCAACAAGTCAATCTGGTCATGCCCAGAAGACAATATGAGTTTTGGACTGAGCACCTTATTATTACTTTATTGTGGATTATTGTAATTTAAAAAGGTTAGAAACCAAGTAAGAGACTCAATTCCATTTACCTTGGATATTTTTGAGAAAACAAGTATGGTTTTGAAAAACTACTTCTATGTATACTTGTGCATGTTATGTATGTTGACCTGTTAATGATTGTGCACTTTTTGTTTGTTTAAACAGAGACCGCGGTACCACACTTTTACGATGAGGAAACTTAACTTTGCAGTAGGTGTAAACAGGTTTTGATGAGATGGATCTTGAGCAATGAGTGGTTTCAAGTTTGATGAACCCACTCATATGCCTAGACATGATGAACTGTTGTAAGAAGTGCTTATGATGATTATGAAATGTTTATGATGTTGATCATATGAGTTATGAAATACTGCTTCCACGTGCCCTTGACTATTGAACCAATATCGGCCATGTGTGTGAGATGGTTTACGTCTACTGGACCATGGGTGTCGACAGTTGCTGACCTGAGGAGTGTCAGTATCAGCTATGTGAGAGTCGGAGATGTACTTGAAAGGATGTATTTTGACCGTGTCGGGACTTAATACGATGGTCTCAGCGTAATATGTAGGCATTACATTGGACGACAACAGTATTGGAAGGGATGATGAATTATGGGAATGATGATGATATTATACTTGATGTTGAGAATTTGTTATCAACCATGAGACGTTATTGCAATTGTTGATTATTTACTAACCTGATGTTTACTTAAACTGCACTGTTATATTTCCTTCACTGGGCTACTTACCTCACCCTACTCAACTTTCAGGAGATGAACCCGAGGAGGAGAACCCTCTATTTGAAGCTTAGAGTGGATAAGCTGCGACGTTTCTTTGGGATTCCCACTGAGGGGAATACCCTTGTCTTTGTTTTCTGGTTCTTGGAACCATTTGTCTTTGTAAAGTACCGGGTGTGGTACTTAGTTTGTTTGAATGTGATGTATTAAAAAGTACCATGTATCCATCGTTACTTTGATGATAGTTTAATGATAATTCAGTTTTGGAATTATGTGTGCATGTTGTATTATTGATTGTGTTTCTGTGGGCAGGCTTATGGTATATGTTTGAGTCCACATGTTGGGATCATGTGTGACCTTTGGGCCTAACCGTTGATCTGGCCCAGTTAAAATTCTTGAGTGTTGTCTTAGCTTTAAAAAAAAACTCAGTCGCGTTCCGGGCCCACCTATCAGGTCGAGGCGTCACACAAAGAGAAGGAGGTGAGCGCGAAGATCGATGAACACCGGAAGGGGTGAAGAATTGAGGACGGCAGTGTATAGCATGGAGTAGTCGGGACCAAATCCCCGAAGCACCGATGTAACAAGGTCGTCGTTGGGGATGGGCTGATGAATAGCAGCAAGGGCATCAGCAAGAGATTTTGCATGCTGCAAATATTCTGAGATAGTTTTGGTGCCTGAGGAGAGAGACAACACTTGAATCCGCAAATGGGTGGCGTTGGCAAGAGAGCATTGTGAGAAGTTGCGTTGGGGGCAGTCCCAAATCTCACGCGGGTGGAAAGGCCAACAACCTGGGCTAGCATGGGCTTGGAGAGAGTAGCAATGAGGATGCCAACGAGATTTTGATTCATCTCGACACAAGTGACGTAGGTAGGATTGGGAGTAAATTTGGTAGAGTCATCAGGGGAATAAAGGGAGGGGGACATGGGTAAGTTCCATCAATGAAGCGCCAAAACTGTTGACTAATGAGGAACGGTTTTCTTTGGGCCTACCAAAGAAGGTAGTTAGTCTTTGTGAGTTTGATGGAAATAAGACTGGAGAAGTTGGGAACGGTTATGGGGCCCAGAGGAGAGGTGGAAGAGGTTGTAGAGGAAGCCATCGAAGCAGCAGGCACAGATGTCACGGATAGTGGTGGAGCGACAATGAATATGTCACTGTGATTGTCCTTTTTTTTTGGTCTGCTGGAGAGCAAAGCCAAAGAAGCACAGAAGAGGAGGCCACATGGAACAAGAAAAAGATCCACAGCGGGGTAGAGATCTACATGGACAGATCGGGCGATAACGCAGGCGCAGGCAAATTAGTGCAGATTAGAGAGATCCGAGCAAAACTTGCCCAAAATGGATGAGACAGATCCGAGCAGAAGTTGGACAACAAGTAGATCTGTGACAAAAAACGCAAGTGCAAGCAGATTGGAGTAGATCTAGAAGAAGAGTGTCAACAGATCGGAGTAGATCTGATGAAGAGCAAAAGAGGCTACTAACCAACAAGATCTGGCTAAAACAGTCTCTGTGATGAGAAAAGAACTCTGTATTGAGAGGAGATAGATCTTGGAAGAGAAGAACCTAGAGTCACGCACGACAGCAAGCTTGTAGAGAAACGATACTAGAAAAACACCAAGACAGAGATCCAAAGCACAGGCGAATTGTGAAGAAAGGGAGGTGTAGATCTGGGCGATGAGGAAGAGAGGGCCGAGCAGAGGGCTGATCAGTAGTGATTGGCGGTCTTGCCTAGGTCTGATCCGAAAAAACAGCAGAGAAGAAAAAAAAACACAGCATGAAGAAGAAGAGGCAGGTGCATGCAGTAGTGAGTAAAAGCTCGGATCGAAGCACAGATCCGGCAAGAGACAGTGATGACGGCGACAAGGAGAGAAAGACAGAGAGGCCAGCCCGATCTAGGCACAGATCTGACGAGAGGCAGCGCCGGCAGCAGGAAGACAGAGAGGCGGTGGACCGGGAGCCCATGGGAATAGAGAAAAGGGTTAGGGAAGGGAGGGAAAGAATCTGGTCAGAGGATTCTCTGGCTCTCTACCATGTAAAATTCTGAATAATTGCACACTGGTTTTTCCTTTAACATTAGTATATATGGTGTTACAGACCTCTCTAATGGAGGCAAGAATCAATTACAATGAAATTACAATCTCTTGATTAAAGAGATGAAATATTCCATAGAGGAAAGTCAACTGTTTGGGTTGGCATGTGTGCTAATACAAGCAATCAACACTCAAAGCATAGAAGCATGCAGTGTTTCAGCAAATCTTTTGAACAACCACCGAGTATGAAAGCAACAAATAGAGCAACACTTTCTCAAAACCAAAGAAAAGAATTTAGACAGCCAATCTTATGAGGACAAGAAACAGTTGTTGCAATTTGAAGGAGAAATCTGTTGAGAATGAGATCAGCCTAGCAGCGAGCAGTGTAAATCTGTCAAGCACTGAAATATCGAACAACATACAAGTGTTAACAAAAGAGAGGCAAAAACCCATTGAAGAAACAACATATTGGGCACCTTTGCAAATAACCACCACTTTCAAATAATACAGCAAAGAGAGAGAATCAAGGACTTTTCATTCTATTTGATCCCCATGTGAAGACCCATCGAGACTGTATCTCTAGCTCTAAACAGAATATGAAATTGAAAGAAAAAAGAAAGGAAATAAAGAATTGAAGAGGATCGAAGGAGGTTGTTGGCTAATTTAGAAAATAGAAGAGGAAGGTTGAGATGGTGGATGCATGAGAAAATAAACCAATCAAAGTGGGACACGCTAGCAACGATAAAAAATATATAGGAGGTCCTGGCCGATTCAGTTTTATACATAGAACATTATCGATGGCTTGGCCGATTGAATGAAAGATTAGAAAGGAGAGGATAGGCTAAGTTGGAGAGTGGGTCGCATGGTTGCGTAATTAGCCTCTCCTGACATCTATAAATTTAAAGCCTCTCCATTGAGACAATTCGAACTTGACTGAAGAGAATTCAAAGGTTGGCATGGAGAGGAGAGGAAGAAAAGAAGGAGTAAAAGCTGTGGGCTTTCAATCCATATTGGATTCTAAGGTTGGATTATTTCCATTGTATTTTCCTTGTTTCTTTTATTTCCAAATTCCATTCATTTGAATTTTTAATTCCATGTTTTAATTAATATAAGAAGGTGAGATTATTAGAATTAAGGATTTCCAAATTTTGACTTTTATTATGATGGTCTGAATCATTTTAGTTCTTGACTCCTCCCTTGGTAATTAATTTGGACATATGAAATAGTTAGATCTTTGATTAACATTACTATTTTAGGTCTAACGTTTTTTGGAACATATGAAATAGTTAGATCGGAGAATAGCATAAATAATCTAGATCTAACGTTCGGATTAATTAGGGAACTAATTTGATGAAAGACTTGAATAAAATTGGAATTTTACGTGAGCTCCATGTTCTATGCCTTGATTTTATTTTTAAAATGTGGAAAATAATGCCTCCTTGATTCTTTGAACCAATTACATTGTAAATATGTACAAAAGTAATTATAGGTCTTATTTTTGTTTATAAATTCAAAATTCTTGAAATTGGTGAACTAGGTTGGTAATTAATTAATTGAATCTTAATTTTAAGTTAGATTGAGATTATTTATAATTTTTAGATTAATTCCACCATCTTATTGAAATTAGATAAATTTTGTGTTTTCCATGAAAGTTAGATATCTTGAATGGTTAATTTCTAATTTTAGATTTTGTTCCTACTTTTGGACTTATTTTCTATTTTTAAAATATTTCTAAATTAAAATTAAATTTCTTAAATTAGAGAAATAATTCCATATTAGAATTTTAAATTTATATTTACTCGCAAGATCACAATCAAATTGGGGTATAGAGATATGCAAGTGCGATGTCGAACCACGAGACTTGATTTTAGAATGAACCGGAAAGCAAATTAAAAAGCCCAATAATCTTACATTAACCTAGTTAACATTTTTTTATGGAGAAAATTGAATTTGCAAAATTAACTAAAACAATTAAAAATGGAAATTTAATCAAGCAAGAGAAATTACTAAGTTATCAGATTCCACCACCATTAATCAAAGGACGCAGCTCAGTTCCTATTGCATTTAATCCATATCATGGACATTCAAGGCAGCATCATCGCGAGTCATTGTCCAACATCACGTACGATCTACACTACGGACCTTAACGGAATCATCATCTCAAGTCTCAGATCAGTATTCACACAAACCGTAATCCCACTCATACGACATATTTCACATTCATGCAGCATATGCCCCACTCACATAGCATATATCACACTACACTGCATACTGTAAGTTCTTTCAATTGGTGGTAGAACACGATTGACCTTAGAGGGGGGTGAATAGGTCAATCTCAGTTTCCATGGTGTTCACAAATTTCTTTATTGTTTAAAGTTTAAGTGCAGCGGAATAACAATATTAATCAAAAGACTTTTTTAGTGTGATGAATTGTTTATTACTTTTTAAACGATCATACTAAGTTTAGAACCTTTTGCATATTGCTTGAATATCTATACTTGAGCACAATATATAAATAAAGATACTCAAATGCAAAGTGATGTGTGTTGAGAAGAGTGTTTAAATACTAAAATACAAACACACAATGATCAAACACTATAAGACCATATTTATAGTGATTCGGTTAGCCAACCTACATCCACTATTAGGACTAGCTCAACTTTGAGTTATCCCAAAATCCACTAAGTGGGGACTTATATCCTCACAATTAGAGTAGGAATTTCACCTCACTCTATCGGATGGGAATTTCACTCACCACAGTAAAATGGGAATTTCACATATTTATTTGGCTGGGAATTCCACCCACCACATATGACAGAGACAACGCTCTAGATTTTTTATAGTGGTTCAGGAGCCAAGCCTCCTTAATCCACTTTCACAGGATAAAGGTTTTAAATAAATTTAAAACCAAGAAGCACTTGCCTTTAAAGCACTTTCTCATTAATGTATGTTTCTCCAAGATCCACATAATGTGTGTCAATGCACCACCTTTTAGCCGTCGTAGAGCAATCACAATTTTAGGATGACTAGAAAATTGGTTCTACCAATATCTATCCTAGTTATTTATCCTTTCTCCTCTCCCTCTCACAAACTCAATCCATATGATTGGTTGTATTAGATTTCCGAAGTGTAGGCACAAGAGAGAGAGTGATCCTTTTGTTGGCCTTGTTTAAGCTAACTGATAATGATGAGGGTCCAATGAATTTGTCAAAGGATGTCCAACTCGTTGCACAAAGATTGGTATTTATAGAGAAGGAAATTAGTTTTTCGAGACAGTCCAGTGCCGACAGTTTGGGCGCACCTAGGGGCCAAAGACTAAAAATATTACCGTTCAACTACCCGACCGTTGAGCATTAAATGCCCTTTCAACGATACAATTTTGATCTAACCGACAGGTTTGTAGTACCGATGGGTCGACAGTCATGGCACCGAGAGGTCGGTCCATACGAGAGGCTCAGTATAGGACAACATCATGCTAACAGAATTTCAAGTCCAGAAACTAGTCTAACCCAGACCGACCTGTCGCCCTTTATTGAGGTGTCGTCCTGGTACTCTCAACCAGTCTGTATTACCAATATGTTTATTTTCTCGAGAGTCCACCTGAACTAGTCTTAGTTCTAAAACTCATAAATCTTTATCGAAGAGTCATTGACCACAAAGGGTCGTCTCAGTCTTTCACCAAGGGGTCAGTGCATACGAAATTCTCGATCAGAGGCACAACCAGAATGACAATTCAATGCTTCAGAACATTTGTCAATCTGGCCGACCATTCTTTTACCACAATGGGTTGATCCTTTCTTCACCAAGGGGTCAATGAGGACGATTGGTCGAGCTGACAGTAAACTTAATTCATATTTCCAAGTTCTCTTCCAATTCACTGTCCAACTTCCTCTCTAAGCTTTTTCATATTTTACCATTTGTTCAACTAAACCTAGGAATGGTCCTCCTAAGGTGTGGGTACTACCTAAAGTCATTTATGGCCAAATAAATATTTTTTTATTGCCATGACGATGAGCTTCAATCTGGTGGATCATGATCTTCACTCTTGATCACCTTGGGTGTTCAAGCTTCTAACAAGTGATTCTTCCTGAGTCATGGAATTGACAGACTTAAGGACTCGGCCAAGGGCACTAACAATCTCCCCATTTGTCAATTTCATGACAAAACTTAGAAGCTAACCCAATTACAAACTCACCATTATTACATTACATTTGAATACAAAATATTATATTATTTACATATACATATTCAATGGAAAACAAAATTATGATCTACGCATATTCTTTTTCAGCTTATTTCAAATTATGATTTCCTATTTTAGCACATAAGCAAGCAACACTAGATAATCATTAGAGGGGTTAGTCCAAAACATAAATATGCATCCATTGACTAAATAAGATTAGCATTCATTCTCCCACATACACCAATGATTTCCTAACAACCAACACTACCCATAGTATATCCAAGTTATCAGTGTTGAGAAGATTTTCTCCTCCAATGTTCTTTGAGTTTGAAGTCTCAAACTCCAAACATAGACATTCTCTCATGTCCATTGGTTTCTTCATATTTCTCCCATTCATGGCTCTCTCTTTCTAGAGGTCCAAGCACTTAGGCTTCACCAATTACTCCCTATAATTGGTTTTGATGTCTTATAGCTTCTACTAATTTCTCCCCCATTTTATCATACAATTGACAAAGATTAGTAGGCAGACATCGATTTCCCCTTCTGTTGGAAGGATTTGGATTCCAGGCACTCCCCCCATGTTTCTTGCATTTAGTGCTTTTATGAGTTCACTTCCAACTCATTTAATCTATCCATTCATCAATGCATGCTTCTTATGCATTCAAGCATTGATCTCCCTCACAGTACAATGAAAATTGTAATTGTATTACTGTTTTTCTTTTTCCCCTTTAAGATTTGTGTTGTCTTAAAGGTGTTCTCCTAATGGGGTCAAACTAACTTACCTAGCTTCCCTTTTTAGAGTCTTCTCCTCCATTCTCCAAGCTAACTTTTCTAGCATCTTTGACTCAACTCTCCCATAAACTTAGCTGTCTCTAAGTTTATTTTTCTCCAACATTTGTTTCAAGCTGCATCATCCTTCCTCCTTACACTGTCATGACCAGTGACAGGTGCTAAACAATACATATTTTGTACTCCCTCATTCTCCAAAGATGTGTGCAACATCACAGCCTGATCCCTATCTCCATAACATGCCAATACAAAACCCACTCATTCAAACCTGCATGTTAGTCTATTTAACAAAAACCATGTTAACCATAGACAAGAGATAGAAGGCATACATACTAATCAGCACACACATCAAACCAAAAAAAATGATATCAAAATGTCCATTCAGTACATACGGTTTTGAGGAGGTAACATGGATGCTTAGACAAAATATCAATAGATATAATTCTTCAAAATTCAATGCAAAAACATGAAAAACTATCTAAGTAGAGCCATCCTAAGGAGGTGATGCTGGAGGGGAAGGGGATTTTCTTCGGGGACTCTTTTTGAGTTTTTCCATGAAAGTGGTGAAGCTTTGGATTGATTTATTCATGAAGGTTGCAAAGGCACCAATCTTTCTTTCCAACTTCCGATGTTTTTCAAAGAGAAAATAGAGTTTTCTTATAAGAACTCTGTCAGATTTGGCTTTTGTATCTTCCATCTGTTCTTTTCCCTTTTTCCTCTTTTACCTTGATTCTCTTACTTTCCATATGCCTTTCTTTAATTCAAAAACAACAAAACCACTGAAGGAGAGAAGAATGCACAGAACTTATCCAACTAATGGGAATCACAAAATCTGTGATTTTCAAGCTACTGGATGGGGAAGAACCAAAAACCCTCTGTTTTTTTGTCGAGAAATCACTTCTTAGAGGTCTTATCCACTGGTCTAAGGCACGTGAAGAAAATAGGGAAATCGTCAAAGCTCAACGAGAGAAGAACAATCATTTTGAAATGATCTGTCGTTTTTGCAGAGAAACATTTTAACTTAATCTTTTTGTCTTACCGATAGGTCGTGACCAACGACAGGTCTACGTTGACATGTCAATAAGTTTCTACCTGTCTCTCCTTTCGATTTTCCCCATTTTTAGTCTGTGTTCAAATTTCCAACATAACTGACATATATGTTCCTCCAACTAGTCTATCATTCGACCTAGGTTTTAAAATTGAAGGATGATTGAGTGTGTGTGTGTGTGTGTGTGTGTGTGTGTGTGTGTGCGCGCGCGCATACGATGTTCATAATTCATCAAGCTTTGCTTATACACCTTTTAATGCCAATGTAAATACATACATTCACACAGGTTCTGTGCCATTAGAAGATTCAACACATCCTTCTAAAGGTAGGCACAAAACATGGATTACAGATCTCTTTTCTTGGATCCAAACAAATCCAAGTACCTTTAGCACATTTAATTTACCAATTGAAACATATTGCTCAAGTGTGTGATGTCATGAGATGCGGCATTTCCATGTTTTAACAAAGACTAGGTGTCTATGAATCATAACTCATTCCACATAATTTGTAAAATAACGGATACTGGAATGAGATACTAAGCACACAAACCATATATTCATTTCACATTTTGAATACATTAATCATGCATATGGAAATGAAGTATGATGCTACCCACACAATTCTCATGCATGTTATCATGTTATTAGTTAAAACATGATAAACACTTTTACCATTCTTTCAAGCATACTCCAATGAGGTTCATTCCTTGGAAAAAACTGGTACATAAATGGATTATTAATAAGCATATTTGATCATTTTGATCAACACTTTTGGTAATTCATACCACACAAAAAAAAATCCATTTAAAGACATAGAGCATTTTTCATTTCACAAGAGATTCACAAGTTTAAGAACTTGGAATGAAACGACACTGTGTATGAGTACTATACACACCCTATACATGAGGTAATGCACAAAGTACATTCATTTCCTCAAGATGCACAAATCACATGGCATATGAAATGAAATGAGATAAGTATATTCCAATACTATAATGCAAACCTACATGTACACATGAGTATCATACACTAGATCAATCCAACAATCAAACAAGAACATGGATTGAAAGTAAGATACACAGGTGATTCCAAAAACATGTTTCAAATGTGATACCAACAATAGTAGTCTTTTATACATTTGAACATAACATTATGAGACTTGGAGTAAGTCCACAATCCAGTGATGGCCTTTTATCAAATCTAATTTTATTCTTGGGTGCATTCGCATTTGACTTTTATGAATCAAAACTCCAGATTTTGTACCACGATGTTGACCTAACATACGAGGCAAACATTTTGGTACATGACCTCATAGGATACTCGGAGGTCACACTACCTTCATCAAGTTCATGTAATCCATCCTCTTCTTCTCTAGAGGATTTAGCTTGGGCTTTTTTAATGGATGAACTGTAGTCAGTTACCTATTCTCTCAGTACACAATTTGATCATGATAGGTGATGTCATGCATTGGGCTAGAAGAGGCAAATTTTCGTGGATTCTTTTAGCCTCTTTTGCTGTTTCATATCTTTTTTTTTTTTAAATATCCTAAAAACATAGTATGAAACAACACTGATTAAAGCTACTAGGATTTGATTAAAGTCCATAGTCATTTCATCACTAGTCCAAGCTATTTGGTCTTTGGGCTGAGTGGTTATGAAAGTTGAAGGTTTATCAAATATGTCTTCCATAGGCTTAAACCATTGTCTATTCATATATTTTCAAACATATTTATTGATGAAAACATTTAGAGGTTTGGAAATAGCAGGGTTTTTCCCTCATAGCCATTGTTCTAGCACGGATCAACTCGAATGGTTAAATCATTTATGTAAAGCACGAGGCTCTAATACCAATTGAAAGTTCTTTCAATTGGTGGTAGAACACGATTGACCCAAGAGGGGGGGGGGCGGGGGGGGGGGGGGTGGGTAAATAGGTCAATCTCAGTTTCCATAGCGTTCACAAATTTCTTGATTGTTTAAAGTTTAAGTGTAAAGGAACAAATATATTAATCAAGAGATTTGTTTAGTATGATAAATTGTTTATTATTTCTTAAACGATCACACTAAGTTTAGAACCCTTTGCATATTGCTTGATTATCTATACTTGTACACAATGTATAAAAAAAAAAAAAGATAATCAAATGCAAAATGATGCGTGTTGAGAATAGTGCTTAATTACTAAAATACAAACACACAATGATCAAACACCATAAGACCATATTTATAGTGATTCGGTTAGCCAACCTACATCCACTGTAAGGACAAACTCAACCTTGAGCTATCCCCAAATCCACTAAATGGGGACTTACACCCTCACAATTAGAGTAGGAATTTCATCTCACTCAATCGGCTGGAAATTTCACCCACCACAGTAAAATAGGAATTTCACCTATTTATTTGGTTGGGAATTCCACCAACCACATGTACCAACGACGACGCTCTAAATTTTTTATAGTGGTTCCGGAGCCAAACCTCCTTAATCCACTTTCACAGGATAAATGTTTCAAATAAATTTAAAACCAAAAAACAATTGTCTTTGAATCTCTTTCTCGTTGATGTATGCTTCTCAAAGATCCACCCAATGTGTGCCGACTCTCCGCCTTATGTAGCCAACCAGTCCATGCCAAATATGATGTCGTATTCTGTCATCTCCAGTACCAAATAGTTGAATTTAAATCTAAACTCAGCAAGTTCAGTATTTACGGATGTGCAGATTAGACCCAGAGATGCGTCTCCAACAGGGGATATAATAGTGAGTGCAGTGGATAATTGTTGTACTAAGATACCAGTAGCAGATATGAAGGTAACAGATATAAAGGAGTGGGATGCTCCTGAATCAAATAATCATAGGGAGGGAAAAGTTTTGTTTAGTTTTGCTATATATTTCTTTGTGGTCCTTACTTGGGGAAATTGCCTAAGTATCATATAGTGTTCCTTACTTTAGGGAAATTTCCTAACTATCATGTAGTGTTCCTTGTTCGGGGGATGGACGAACTATTTCGCTATGTTTGATAAATCTACAATTTATAGTGATTGTCATTCCCTTGTTGTTGTTTTTCTCATCAAAGGTTGTTCTCAGATTGAATGCTTATAGTCTGATTCTCATCAAAGTAAATCAATCCAGCCCCTGTGTAGCGGACTCTGAAGAGTCGGTCAGTTGGGATTCTTATCTGTCAGTGAGACATGATACCGTATAATCTTACTTTGTGAGACTCAACACTTTCAGTTTCGCTCTGATACCAACTGTAACACCCCGCCCTTTTTTCCTTACATAAATCAGAGTATATTTTATTTTATAAGTGAGAGAGGACGAGCTGTCACGACGTGAGTTAAGTTCGAGTTTCCAAAACCCGACCCTTAACGAGCTACTATTACGTGTGCGTGGACTAAGTCCACTAAAACATTTTCACACGCTTTTCTTAATGCTTGTGGAATAATTTATATGAATAAGATGTTATTCATTCTCTTGTCATCATTAGGCAAGGAAAGCCAATCACCATAAAATTCCAATAAACTTAAGGATTATCAAAGCATAACAAATAAGTTCTAAGTTATTATAATCCAAAATGTAAGTCCACTGAATACATCTTTGAAATCAAAACTAAATAATTTAAACTTGAATCTTCCCAAACTCCTACGCTTGGCTCCCTTCCGGTCCCACGTCCTTTTCCTTATCATTTCCTGTTCCATCATCTATAGGGTAGAAGTAGGGCATTAGTCAACATGCCCAGTAGGTATTCCAATTAGGGTTATGGTACACATAAGAGTAATATTAAGGGTTTATACATCATTGATGACATATTTGTAAAACATCTTGTAAGTAATAAAACCATGCATGATGTCCATATCATAATCATGCTAACATAAGTGTCATGTCATGAGTGTCAATGCCAAATGAAATCCCACCCAATATCCATACTCAATCACATTGTAAATCAATCAATGGTTTCTTTGGCCAATTATGTCCACAATATTTGAGACGGTAACCACCAGGGCACTGTATACCCAACCACAAATTAACCAAGATTACCGATGGAGTGTGGACTCCTCCCTCTACACAGGGTTTCGGGACTGACTACCCAGGAGCTTTTTGGCCCAATCACGCCGTACTTTTCTATCAACCGGAAGCAACCAAATCTCAATAGTTCATATAGCTTCACATAAGTTAATCTCAAGCCCAAGTCATGTCCGGACCGCTCAGAACTTGGCTTGCTGGTCATATGTGTTCCCTCCCATGCCATACATAAGGTAATGTATGTAAGAATGCTATTTCATTTAAAATACATAATATCATTGAAAATCAACTCATAATCATATACAATTTATTTAGCCAATGCATTCATCATATTTTGAATATAAAACAGGTGTCATAATATACGCCATAGTGTTCTCAATGAGTTAGGAACCCTACCAATGTCCGATATACTATCATTTCTTGTCTTGAAAGGAGAACGCTAACGGTCGCGTGAGATGAATCGCAATCCTTTTGCAAACCTTTTTACCTCATCAAATTCAAACATACATATTAGTTTGATTTTTCATTTTAATTTCATCATCCCTATTTCCATCTAAGTTCCATGTTCATTTCTCAACGCATTTATGCATCACAGTCCGTTATCCGTTTAATGGAGTTCAGCTATACAACATGGCCGAACCCTATTGTTCTTCCTTTTTATCTCGTTTTCATCTTACAAAGTAGGCGAGGCTCTGGAGGATAATCCAGAATAAAACCTTCTAATTCAGTCGACTGAATCATGGAATTCAGTCGACTGAAACACAACCAGATCCCATATAAACTTGACCTGTACACTTTCAGTCGACTGAATCATAAGATTTAGTCGGCTGAAAGACAACCAGATACTATACATGCTTGGCCAGTATACTTTCAGTCAACTGAATCATAAGATTCAGTCGGCTGAAATACAATCAGATCCTATACGTGTTTGGCTAGTATAGTTTCAGTCGGCTGAATCATAAGATTCAGTCGGCTAAAACAAAATCAGATCCTATACGTGTTTGGCCACTATACTTTCAGTCGATTGAATCACAAGATTCAGTCGGCTGAAATACAACCAGACCCTTTGTGTGTATGGCCAGTACACTTTCAGTCGACTGAATCACAACATTCATTTTGCTGAAATACAACTAGATTCCATATGTGTTTGGCCAGTATACTTTCAGTTGACTGAATCACAAGATTCAGTCGGTTGAAATACGACCAGATCCTTTGTGTGCTCGGACAGTTCATTTTCAGTCGACTGACTTTGTGTCAGACCCTTTTTGTTTGTATTCATTGTAAGGTCATTCTCCTTGAAATCCATCCTTGATCATATTTAAACATGGAATCCATCTTCAATACATAACTTAATAAATTTATCCTACCCACTAGCCAAAGTTAGGGTTTTTCATAATCCATCCAATCATAGTATCATCATAGCATGGGTTCGAATTTTATCCTATGGTTGTTTTATTTCAACCCATAACCATCCTTTGGATGGATTTCCAACTCCATGGCCTTATCACAATTTGGCCATTTATTCCAACCAATCATGGAACCTATGGGTTCGGCCACACCATGGCCAAAACTATGGTTTCCTTAGATTTATTCCCATATTATTAAGTCTTAGACATACCTTCCTTTAATCTCCTTCTTTTCTTTTGATCTTTCTCTTCTTCCTTAATTCTTCTTCTCCTTTCTATGTTCTTCAAAGTCTCCAAGTGTATGGAGGTAGAGGTGGGAGAGAGAGAGGAGATGAGAGGAGAGAAAACTCTTGCTCAAAGGAGGAGGAGTTGGCCAAGGGGTTTGAAGTGCCCTTTGGTTTGTGTTTTTGTATTAAAACTAAAACTCTTCCCTCCCTCTCATTATGGCTTGGTTTAACTAAGGAGGCTCTTGGTTTAACCAAAGAGACCCTTGGCTTCCCAAGGGTGGCTTCATGACTTTTGAGATTAAGACCCTTGGGTTCCCAAGTGTCTAAGTATATTGTACTTAGACAAGACATTCATCCTTTAATCTCCACCCTTGATCTTCCCTTAGATGAGATCCTAGCCTCCCATTTCATCCCTTCATCTTTTCAACTTAAGCAAAATCCTTAATTCAAGACTTAAACTCAAAAGTGGTTGACCAAGTCAACCCATGTCATAGTCGACCATGCATGTGATGACTTGGTCACCACATAGCACTTGGGTTCCACTTTGGCCATGTCACTTGATGACGTGGCATCCTTACTTAGTTCGCTTCTATGTGATGACATGTATGCCACATGACAATGCCACATCACTCACATGCCACCTCACTTGATGAGGTGGAGTTTAATGGATTAATTTTACTAATTTATCCAACGCAACTAACTTAACTAAATTCACCCAATTATTTTTAAATCAAGGTCACCCATGACCCATTGGGTCTTAATTGGGTAATTGAGCCATTTCCTTGCCCATTTAATGTCCATTTCAACTTTTGAATTTCAAATTCAATTAAATTGCAATCCAAATGGGCCAATCCAATAATTTTATAAACTAAGGAAAATCCGGAGCGTTACATTTCGTGTAAGCAATATCTAGTACGCTTTTTGGTTTCATTATTCATTATTTTGGAATAAATAAATACAATATTATCCAGAACAATGAAAATTACTGTTTTACCCATTGGCACTAAAACAACTACATCTTTAGCTTCCGAGCTCAGATTCAAACAAACTTAGGCTCGTTGAAAAGTTCACAAGGTGATCTACGGATCTAACTAGTCTTCAATAAAAAAAATGGAGTCTATAAAACTCCTCAAAATGTGTGATCAATGATCGGATCATTACAGGTCCACTTACTAAAAGTTTAACTCACCCTCTCTCATATCGAACTTGACCACTTATTAAATGGGTTGAGCCAACGTAGACAATGTTAAATAGGTTGATCCAACCCATACATAATCTAAATTAGGGTTGCAACTTGGATGGGCAAAGCTAGGTTTTGGGCCAAACAAGCTGAGACCTAAATCGTTATTAAAGGGCCTGAGACTTGACCCATATCAGACCTGGCCCGATTTGTTCAAACCAGGTCGAGACTAATTTGTATTTGTAAGCACTAAGTCTATTTTCAAACCCAAAATACACATACAGACCATACTCAAGCTTTTTGAATCAAGATGGATTTGTTTCTTATATTCAATAAAATATAAATTATAATTTACATAAATGTTATAGTTATAAAATAAATTGGTTAAATAAAATTTGACTCAAATTTGGGCTTTTGAGCCAATCTCAAGCGTTGTTGCTCCAGACTGAGTTTGAACCCAGTTCAACCTAAGTTCAATTTTTTTTGGGTTTTTTGTATGGGCTTAGATTAGGCCCATTCCAAGTGGCACCCTTGACCGAAATAATTCATTAAGCAAATTAATCCTACTTGAGTACCTTACCAAGCTTAAAAGGGTTGACTTAACCTTCGATCGATTCATTAAATATTTTACCTAACTTGATTCACGTTAAGCCCGATTTCAAACTGAAAATGCAGATGTGGGCTTATTCATACTCTAGCTTTTTGGACCCAAGATGAATTTGTGTGTTATATACTTATATTCTATAAAATATAATTTATAATTTACAGAAATCTTATATTTATAAAAACTTGGTTAAATAAAAGTAGGGTTTTATAAAATTTGACTCAAATTTGACCTTCTGAGCCAATTTCAAGCTTGTTCCGTTAGCGCCAACCTAAGCCAGGTTCAACGTAAGTTCAAATTTTTTGGGGCTTTTCGTACGGGGTTGGGTTAGGCTCATCCCAAGTTGCACTATGACCTAAACAATTCATTAAACAAATTAATCTAACTTGAGCACCAAACCAAACTTAAAATAGTTAACCTTTCAATTTATAATTAAGATAACTCATTTATTAAATGAGCTCACATGACTCCAATATCTAATAAACTTAATTGGGTTTAACTCAGTTATTAAGTGAACGGCCCAATCCAATACCTTTCAATTTTGATCAATTATAAATAAGTTAAATCCAACAAATGTAGGTTAGTGGAAAATGAACATAAGAAAAAAATTAGATTAGAAAGTAATTTCTTATCAAACAATTATCTAAAAAAATTCTCATAAAAAATCATTTTTTCATTGAAAATCAATTGTTAAAAAACCAACAGACGTGCTCTTATGTTTACTTGTTTGGACACTAAAACACGGTTAAAGGTTCTGCCTTAAATAAGTAAAAAAATTCTGCAGATTTATATCAAAACAAAATTCACAAACAGGATATGAACTTACGAAAAATATATTAAAAGAACCTTTAGAAAACTACGACAACTGTGCTTGTCTTTGCAATGTTTTATGCTTGTGATGGTTATGTGCTAAGCTTGAATTCTTCACAATATTTTTGCATTTGTGAAGCTATTTTTTAAGAACAAGTCTAAGTGTCTCATCTAACTAATTTTTGGAACGTGTATATTGAGTCTAGAGTTCCAGCCCAAAATACTAACCTGATAGGTGGAGATATCTAGCCTCATATAAATTCTTATTTTTTTCTCCCTCTCACCTATGTGGAACTCGTTTGTACCCCAACAATCCCTCCCTCCAATGAGGCTCCCGAGCAGATAGAACATCGTCAACTATCCCGTTCGGCTAGGGGATCCCTGAGCCCACATGCGATGGCTTGGAGAACCTGACTTTGATACCACTATTAGGACTGGGGTTCCAGTCCAAAAGACTAACCTGATAGGTGCAGTAACCCATTTACATATAAGTCCTTAGTTTTCCCCCTCTCACAATCGATATAGGACTCACATTCGCACCCCAACAGTGTAGACTAAGGGTGTAAATGGATCTGGATCCGGCCCGTGGACTATCCAGCCAAGATCCAGGAGTCCATTTTCTAGATGGATCCTAGAGTCCAATAAGTACTCTCAGATCCGATCCAATATCCATTAAGATAATGGGCCGGTCGCGGACCGTCCATGGACGGTCCGAAATACTGAATACATTACTCTCTCTCAACTAGGGCACGAAATCGAAGGATATCGAAAGTTCCAAACGAAATCGCAGCCGCTCTGCTCTCTCTCGATCTCTCTCTAGTCTCTCTCTCACCTCTTTCGCTGCTCTCCCTTGATCTTTGGTCTCTTCTCTGAGTCTCTCCCTTTCTGGGTCTTTTTCTTTTTCTCAATCTCTCTGGTCTCTCTCTATAGAGAAAGCAGTGGTGTATTAGAGGGCTGCACTATTCGTTACAGCCAGCAGATCTAGCCGCATTGGTTGTCAGATTAGGGGCAGCGAAACAAGGGGTTTCACCCAGATCTGGGAGGGATCAAAGAGACCGAATGCACAAAGGGTTTCACCGACTGGTGAGCAAGCCGTACAGATCTTCTAACAGATCAAACTTAGCCAGCAGATCTTCGAGGGGCAGCTCACAGAGTCCAAGCAGTTGCAGAAACCCAGAACAACTTGCTATTCGCAGGTAGAAGAAGGCAGCACATAAATACTCAGGTAAATATTTTATAGATACTGTAAAATTTACAAATCTAAAAAATAGAGTTAGACAAGCATGACAAGCACACTTTATGTTCTCATTATTGTTGTTTGCTGCTTGATTAGCATTTGGGGTTCTTTCCTCGATTGTTCTGAGATATCTGTCAATACACTTTTAGACATCTTGTTCATATTGGAGATGGATTAACTTTCTTGTTTCTTTTGTTTTTTAATTTTAAAGTTATGAGTATGTAATGCCATCTTATTCCATAGACAAGGTTGATATGTGCATGGCTAGAACTTTGACACCCTTGTGGAAAACCTGAAATTATCAAGAGTATGACTCTAGTTAGGAACCTCCCACTAGGTTAACAGTCTTGTAATTGAGTCTACAAGGGTTGTCCTGATCATTCAAAAAATATGTCTATCTATATAAATAAAATAACCCTATCTCACAAACAATTTGTATACCTCAAATTCTAAAAAACAAAAACTCTCTCCTTTTTTCTCTAGACCAAAACATGTTGTACACAGGAGGAAGACATCTACTATTTGGAAGGATTTTCATTATGCAGAGATAGATGGAGTTAGAAATGCAATATGTAATCATTGTGGTAAACTATTTATGGGATCGAGTACTAGTGGAACTTCCCACTTGTGGCGCCACATACCTTTTTGTAAAAAATATGATCCAACACAATCTGGTAGCCTCAATGAAGTAGTGTGTAGTGATTTTGAATTTGATCAACAGCGTAGTGTAGAGGATCTTGCAAAGATGATAATTTTATATGAGTATCCTTTTTCAATCATTGAACACAAAGGGTTTATAAACTTTGTGAAGAATCTTCAACCCCAATTTAAGATTGTCTCAAGGACTACCATCCAGGGAATTTGTACGGGTTTGTATAAAGAAATGAAAAAGAAAGTTATGTAGTAAGTTGGATTCCCTCACTAGTCGTATTAGCCTTACCACTGATATGTGGACATCGATCCAAACTCTAGGCTATAGTTGTTTGACGGCATACTACATAGATGCCGAATGGAATTTGTAAAAAAGAATACTCAATTTCAAAGTAGAGCAAGTTCCTCATAATGGAGATAACTTGTTCAGTTCTGTTTTCAAGAGTATGTTAGACTGGAAAATCGACCAGAAGGTATTTGCATTAACCGTCGATAACCTTAGAGTAAATGATTCTTTGGTTACAAAGTTTGTTCAGAAGGTGAAAGGGTTTAGTACTTGATGGTAGATTATTCCATGTGCGTTGTTGAGCACATATTTTAAATTTAATAGTCCAAGAAGGCATGCGGATAATAAATAAGGATGTTGATATGATTCGTGAAAGCATCAAATATATCAATGGATCACAATCAAGGTTGAAAACATTCGAAGACATTTGTAGCCATGCTAAAATAAATTCTAAAAGGAAGTTGATCATAGATGTCCCTAGAAGGTGGAACTCCACATATAAAATGTTAGTTGTGGCATTACCGTATAAAGATGCATTCCAACATTTGGAACATTATGATGTCAACTATAAAGAGAAAGTGAGAGCACCATCTTGGAGTGAGTGGGAGAAAGCTGAAAAAATTTGTAAGCTTTTAGAACCATTTTATCAAGCTACAAATGTGTTTTCTAGTTCTAGATATCCCACCTCGATTTATTTTTTGAAGAAGTTTGTGATATTCGACTACATTTATATGAAAATTCTTTGGTTGATGACGATACCATTGCCCCTATAGTGGATAAGATGATGGGGAAGTTTGAAAAATATTGGGACATTTGTAGTCTAGCTCTTGCGATTGCATAATTCTTGGATCCTCGATATAAGCTGAAATTGTTGGAGTTCTATTATCCAAAGATTTTTGGAGCTGATTATGCGAAGGATCAAATAGCTCAGATTTTATGTGATATCAAGAATCTTCATAAAGAGTATAAGGCTCAATCACCAGATAATAGTGCAAAAAGACAATGCATTAGGCAAGATGTTTGTAGTGGATCACCAACATTAGATGGAACAAAACGGGTGAAAAGGTTTGAAAAGTTTCTTACTGAAAGCTCAAGTTCTGTTCATAAATCAGATCTAGATCTATATTTGGAGGAACCCAACTTTCCGAGATCCGATGAATTTGATGTGCTGCAATGGTGCAAAAATAATGCTCCCAAGTACCCTATTCTTGCAAAGATAGCCCGTGATATTCTAGCGATTCCAATATCGACTGTTGCATCAGAATCTGCTTTTAGTGCTGGAGGTAGATTTCCTGACCAGTATCGCAGCTCTATGTGTCCAAAAACTGTTGAATCGTTAGTGTGTGTCCAAGATTGGTTGCGGAATACCATGCAAGGTATTTTTAGTGCTTATTTTAATTTGTTGCCTTGATTTCAATTTATTTCATAGGAGCATGTGACATCATTTATATTTCTTATGTTATGTTAGGTGAAAGGGAGTTAGGCTCGCTTGAAGTTGAGGATAGTAATTTGAATTTGGGTTCTACATGGACTGCCAATGATGAGTGGTAATCCTTTAAGTTTTAAATAAATTTTACCGATCAATGTCAATTCATTTTATAGTTTTTCTTATGTTTGACTTACACGATCTTTTTTGCTATTGCAGTGCTGTGGATGACATTGATGCCTCTACTTTTACATCTCAACAATAACTCATGTTAAGGTAGTGGGTTTATAGAAAGAATTCACAAAAACTAAATATGAAATGCATAGTGGTACTCTATTCTTTTTTCTGTAATCTCACTTTCTGTTCATGACATTGCTTATCATTTTCAAACTGATTTTGCTGCAATTTTGGGGTTTGCCTTTGATGGTTTCATTTGATATTGCCATGTTGTAGCAGAACTGGTAAAAATGGGAATGAGGTTGAACATTAATTATATATTCTAATGACAATTAAGGCCAGTCTATCTACTTTTTTTGTTCTCTTAGTTTTCTTAATAAGGAGTTCTCTTTTTTATTTTATACTGGATTCTTATGAAACCTAAGGTCTTGAGTGATGGAGAATTATCATTTATCTTCCATGAATTTTACCCCATGCAGGTTGAAGTTTCATGGGGTCGAGGAAAACCATCCACACTTGTTGCTAAGGATGAAGGCTTAGAAAAGGTAATAAGTATGGATAAATGCTATCTTACAAGTTGTAGGGAATGTACTTATACTGTTTTTATTTTTAAAATTTCTTTGTTGTTCCACCCAATTCAGGAAATTGTAGATGTTGCATATGAGAATTTATGATTTGAGGTTGTGTTTGGATGGAGAAAAGTGGGGAGACTTCTCTAGGGAAGTCCGTCTTCTCCTTTTGGATCCATTCTCCAGGAGAAAGTGGGACCCACAAACAGTGAATCTTCTCCTCCTTTTTAAAATGTCTTATTTTTATTTCCCAATAGTATTTTATGAGTTAGTGAATTATTAGTTGAAATGTTTAAAAAGAATCAAGGAATATGATTTTCCAATATTTTGTTAATGTATTTTCTCACTTTTACTTTCTCAGGTCTGATTTTGGAAGTCCACGAAAGAGATCACCAACAAGTGGACCACACGATATTTTATTTTAAATGTATTTTTTTATTTATTATTTGTTTTGTATTAAGGGTAATAAGCCCAATTTATTTTGTTTTAGTGTTTCGGACTATAAGATGATCTTGACCGTTGATGTGGTCACTCTATCAATCTCATCATTGAGATTATTATTTTTAAGTTTTATAATGATGATGATACTTTACTAGTTTTACGATTTTTTTTTTTTTGTCAAAAACAAATACTCAAGAAAAAAATGATAAAGGAATTAATTTTAATTACTCATGTGGATGTTGATGGATATATTAAAAATGTCAAATTTTTAATACATAGGTCATAAAAAATATTTTTATCAAATTAATTAATATTTTTTAACGATTTGTAAAGTTTAAAGATTATTAAACAATCAAATTGGGCGAAACAAGCTTGTTGGATCTTTAATGGGCCGTGGACGGTCCAATAGGCTTATTGGACCGTCCAGATCCATATCCTAATGGATCCTGTGTAAATGGGCCGGATTTGGATAGTCCATTAACGTTAATGGGTCGGATCAGGATCCTGGCAAAATGAGCCAGATCCGGGTCCATTTACAGCCCTAGAACCGTAGACCTCTTAATCTACTAACGCTGGATGCAGAACAATGTAGAGTAATCTTTTTTTGTGTATAGGGAGACTTTATCCGAAAACTTCCTGCAGACAAAGGCAGATTTTAACCACCAAGTCAACTCTTAAAAGTTGAAGTATAAGTGCAAGTTTCAGAGTCCACAAATGAAATTCAATTGGTGGTTAGTGGATTATCATCCCTTCCCTGTGATCATATGCTGCCTGCATATCACATCTTATAGCTTTCCAACATATACCATATGGTCTAAGGAATACTAGAGATATCTAGATCTTATATCATTTTATGTTTCGCATTACGTACCCAATACTATTATTTCTACATTGTTGATAAAAGGAATATTTATGTAAAAGATAGTTGGATGAGACATGTGAATATTTTCGATCATTAAAAATTATGTAAAAAAGAGGAGGCAAGTGGCACTTGTTTGGAAAAGACGATAATTTGGATATTCAAATGCGTGCATATCTCCTTTTACACACAAGATAAAGGAGCAAAGCTTTCGAGAGCTCCATAATATTCCAAAGTGGATCTGGATACCCAAAAAAGTCTGTACCATCGAATCATATCACTGGGTTTCGGTTCTTATTCTTCAATCATTCTTTCATGTTCTTTGTAAAGTACAAATCAGAGGAAACATCAATTGTAATTAACCTAGAAGAATCATTTGTTATGAGAAGAACAACCTAAATTGAAGAATCTCATTTGAATGAAATCGATCCATGATCCCAAAAGTTGTTATAGAGATAAAAGAAGCACAAAGCATGTGAGAATAAAGATGGGTATGATGCTAACAAATGGATCAGGAATTTATAATAAAAAAAATTAAAAGAAAAAGTTGGTGAGGTGGAGAAGCAAACATCAAATATAAAATTCGTTCTCTACCTTTTTTTTTGTTCTTTGAAGTTATTTCAATTTTTATGAAAATTATAAATATTCAAAATCCAATTAAACCTGTAAATGCTTTATGGAAAAAAAAGAGTTGGGTAATGAAGAAAGGAAAATAAAATTAAGATTACTAAGATATGTATGAGGCATTGGATGAGTGAAATAATTTTAAAGCATAGAGTTAAAATTGAATGAATCATAAGCAGTTCAAAATTAGCACTAATAGAAAACATTGAGATAAACTTATTTGAGTTGATTTGAATACACACGTAAAAAATCAGAGACAATTCTAATACAAGAGTGTTTAGAGGCTATATGTTATGAGTATCAAAAAGAGAGAGATTATTAAACATATGGAGAGAAATGATAAATGGTGAAGTGATTAACTATATAATTTATAATAGTGTCACATAGAAAAGTAAAATTTAAAAAGTCGAATGTGATAAACGAGAGTTTAACTTTAGTAGTAATCATGATAATGAAACTATGTAATTATGAACATCAAAAGAATCAAATTATCAAAAAGTATATGTTGTCATTTTTAGATTCGAAGACACGAATTCAAGTTCTGTTAACATTACATAAAAGTTTGCCAGCATGCCTATTTGTGTGCGTATAGTGACGTAAATGAATTGAAAAAATATATTGAAAATTTATATTACGAAAGTTGTGGCTACGACAAAGCTGCACTTTAACCATAGTGTTGACAACCCAAAAATAAAGTGATCACGAATGTTATAAATTGACAAAATAGCCAAATGGAGCTATAGATAACTCTCCCAAACACATAAAGTATTAGATTTTTCTATTTAATTAAGGTGTTCAGCTTTCTTAGAGCACTCTACTAATCTTTAACACATGTGCAAGCCTCCCTACCCACGTTCATTGGATAACTCTACGGGTAGTCATCAATTGAGGTAGAGTGGAAATCAAACACAAGACTCACACTTCCTTCCTACATCAGATTCTTGACCATCACTCTAAAACCTTTGAGTTTAAAGTTTTTTTGAAGTTCAAACGTGAGGATAGAATTTAGATTGAGTGGCCATTTAGACACCGTATTTTTCTGCTGGGAGACACCATTTTTCAAAATACAGTTTAAAATTACTATTTTTCCCTTCTATTTTTTAAAAAACTAAAACATGATCTTATCGTCCGAACTGGATGTGCATTCGGATGATGAGATCAGATTTTAGTTTTTTTAAAAATCGAAAGACAAAATAGTAATTTCACACCACATTTTGAAAAATGGTATCTTCTTGTAGAAAAACACAGTGTCTAAATGGCCACCCTTTAGAATAAGTCACTTTAATCATTATTATCATCATTAATCTCATCTATTATATAATATAAACATTGGTATTTTTTTTGCCCTAAAATTCATCATATTCTTCATCATCCCTCTCTTTCCATCTATGTTTTTAAAAGTTTCTCTCTCTTCAATGAACAACTTAAAAAATTTGCATTCTACTTCATGCATGTACAATGTAAATTGCATGGAGCATTTTGAGCCCTTTAAGGTTTTTTTTTTTTACAATTTGAGACTGAATTCTGCAAAATTACTGCTCTGATTCCATGGTTCGAAATCAATCTTAGGAAGTACCAATCCAAGGAGGGGCCATCTTATTAATGGTCTAGATCAAAGGATCATGGGCCTAATTATACATAATGATTCATCTGTAAGAGTCATGATAGAATCAGAACCCTAGATTTCCACCTTACACCTTTCCACTACAAACAATTGAAGGTCACTTGTAGGGTATCATTTTCGTTCTTTCTAATTTCTAGTGGGCCAAATTATGGGCGAATTCAATAATTTTCAAAGGTGGATATCGCTCAAGCCACCATCAACTTTAGGCTGAAAGCAACTACTTGAAAATTATAAAATGCAAGGCCCATCTTTAGGAACAAACTTTTGGTGATCCACATGTGGGCCCGACTCACAAAGAATCTATACTCTGGGCTGTGAACCCTATAAAATAATGGGCCTATCCCTGTATGATTTATAGAGTTCACGTATAGGATCTAACCAAGTGGACGGTGGGCGTAATTGGAAGGAGCACATAAAAAAAGTTAAGAATCGAATACATTGAACCACTATTTCGCAAGTTTTAACTATTTTTTATTAAAGATTATAATTATAATTTTATATGAACACTTCAAATATATAAAATCGGTTTTTTTAATTTTATTTTTCCATTTGATTCTATACAAAATCATATTCAGTTATTCAATCTGATATGTAACGGAAATCTGTGTATCGAGCCGCAACGGACCCGTATCTGTTTTATTTTTTTGACTATGTGGGGCCCACAAAGATCTGAATTTTTTTGTAAATACCTTGGTGAACCTTCTCATTTCACCCTTCAAACATTCATCAACATCGTACCAATCTTACTCTCTCTCCTTAGCTATTTCTTTCCTAATTTCATTTGTACACATTATTACTTCAAGAAATTCGATTTTCATCAATTTTTCATCAATCCATTTTCCAAAAGTTAATGTTTACATTTCTCATTGTTGTTTCCATTTCTCGACGTCAATGTTTACATTTCTCATTTTTGTAGAATTTTTTTGTATTTTTGTAATATTTTTTAACAATAATTTGAATTATCGATTTTGTAAAATTAAAAGAAAAATTATTTGAATATCTAAAGGACTGCATCCTAATGATAAAATTAAATATTCTTGAAGCTTAGAATTTTCTTGATTTTCTATAACTTTTTCATATATTTTTTAAAAAAATTTAACAAAAAATAGAGGAGAGATAAAGCATAGAGGCCGCTCTGCAATGTTGTGTCATTGCGATTCAAAACCTTTCAACTCTGTATATTGAAGTCATCTCTAGTCTTTTACATGCAGATCAAATCATTTTAAATGAATTTCTTTCATTTTTATAAAAACTTTTTAAATTATTTCTAACATGATAATTACTTACACTTTAAATATGATTATTTATAAAAGTGTAAAATAAATAAAAAAATTATAAATATTTCATAGGAAAGAATAACAATGAATCCATGAAAGACAATAATGACCCGACGTCAAAGTCATAAGATGCAGTAATGAGAACCTTCATAAAAGAACTACAACTTTAAGAAATAATTGCAGACATGATTTAGCGTATCTTTCACATTCAATTGTACACTTAAATATTCTCAATAGAAAGGCTGATACCAATGTAGACTTTTGATTCATTGCTAATCTAATGATCTATAGTGGGCCCAGTGTTTAACGTGTCCCAATCAGGGGTAAAAAAATCGGGTTGGCTGAAATCTCGGCCGATTTTTCATATCAGCCGATATCTCGGTTAGGCTGATACATCGGCCGAACTTTTTCTCTTTTCTGCCTGTTTCTTTTTAAAAAAAAAAATCAAAAAAATTACAATAAATGCAGATAATTATGGCTTATTGAATATGTAATTTTTTCATAAAATATTGGACATTTACATCTTCTAATATATTTTTGAAGTTACAATAGCGGGAAATTATATAATTAGTAATAAATTGGTGAAAATTATAAGGAAAAGGTTATAAATGAAAGAAAATAACATTTAATAAACAGCAAATAATAAGTTAGTATACATTTAATAACAGCGTATTTAAATATTTCATGTATTATTTTATAGGTTTTACCATTTTCTAACATTTATATGTCAAAATCCATAGTTAATGATGAAATAATTACAAAAAGAAAGAAAATAAAAGGAAAAAATTGAATCCCTCTAAAAAAAGTTAGTATACAGTAAATAACAGCAAATACAAAAAATTCATGTATTATTTTATAGGTTTTACCATTTTCTAACATTTATATGTCATAATCCATAGTTAATGATGAAATAATTATAAAAAGAAAGAAAATAAAAGGAAAAAATTGCATCCCTATAAAAGAAGTTAGTATACAGTAAATAACAGTAAATAAAAAAATTTCATATATTATTTTATAGGTTTTACCATTTTCTAACATTTATAAGTCATAATCCATATTTTATAATGAAATAATTAAAATAAAGAGTAAATGAAAGTAAAAAATGTTGCTGTAAATTTTGACATGTTAGTAACAGTAACTAAGAGCAAATAAAAAATGTTCATCTATTATTTTATAGGTTCTATCATTTTCTAACTTTTTTCATTTATGCTATTTTATGTTGAAATAGTTAACAAAAAGGAATAAATAAATGAAAAAAATAGTAACTAACAAAGTACACAAAAAATAACTACAGATACATTCAGATGGAAAAAAATTATAACACCTTTATAAAACTTTTGTTTACTACATATGTTATTTAAGTTCAAGCATTTTTTAACAAATTATAACACTTTTATGTTATTTTTGGCTGAAAAAATTAAAATAAAATACAGATAAATCGAAATAAATTACAAAACTTACAAGATCAATAGATCTATAAATGAAGAAAACTTTGAACGGTCTGGATCGTTCAGTTTCAACCAAATCCGGGTCCTTTAGAACTTAGTTAGATCAAGTAATGAAGAGTGAAATTTTTTTTGGAAGAGAAATGGTAAAATCTGATTTTTTTCCTTGAAAATAAGTGTGTGAAATTTGAAATGTAGGTGAATGGTATTTATAGAAAAAAATTGGACAGGGTTGATTTTTTAGATTTAGAAAAATAATAAAATATTCATGCATGTCGAACCAGCCGAATCCTGCAGTCCGCTGTACACAGAGATTTGACTGGGAGAAATTAGTTGACAGGTGAGATCTCGCCCGATATATCGGACATGAGATATTGCCCGATATATCGGAAAAATATCGCCAAACTTGAGTTGGGCCCAAGCACGACTTTTACTGTTTTTTTCTAGAAAAATGGCAGATTCGGCGGAGATTTTGACCGATATATCGGTCATCTCGGCCGATATTTTAAAAAAAAAAAAAAAAAACAACTGAATTTTTAAAATTCGGCCGATATCATGACCGATAATTCGGTCAATAATTCATTCATATCGGCCGAATTTTTTTTGATACGGCCGATACTATACATATCGGCCTATATAATTCGGTGGTTAAAAATCCGATATATATCGGCCGATATGCACAGTATCAGCCGATATTTTGACCCCTGGTCCCAATGCATACTACGTGCTAGGCCCCATCATATTATAGCTCCCCATACGAACCTTTATAGTGTTATCGGCTCCCAGTTGTCATGTAGACTAATTTAAGAGTAAATTGGTCATTTTAACCTAGTGGTGAGTCACTAAAAATTTTCGTTGTGACCAACTCACCCATACATTATCCGAGTGGCAAGTGATGGTAGGTGACTCGATAATTCGAATTTGTCTTTATTTGTTCACCATTGTTTTATCTGATGAAAATTGAAGAACAAAGAAAGTGAATCCCTTTCCTCTTATTCGATGGGTAAGATCACCTTGTCGAGAGCATAAAACAAAAGACATTTCTTTTTTCTTCCAAGAATCTATCTATAGAGAGAGAAAATAAAATTTAATAAGAAAAAAAGGAGGTTACCACTGTTACAAAACAATTACTCCTTCATTTTCAACAGAATTAAGTGTTTTGATGCAAATAACAAAAACTCCCATTTTTCATGATTGGACACGGTGTCAGATTTCAAAGAACCTATATCAAATGTCATGGATCGCACCTAAACTTTTTCTTTTCATTGTTGGTTTTCTAAATTTCTAATTTTTTTAACAGTAACAAGAAAGACTTTTATTAAAAAACAAAATTGGACCATTTCTCAATTTGTGCATGTCATCCGTGTGCAGGGCCATATTAATCTTCTTGGTTCAAATTTTATCACATGTTCAAAAAGATATTTGAAATTGGTTGTGTCGAAGTAAACCAAGTGACTCTTTTGTAGCATTCAAGTTTTTTTTTTTTTTTTAATTAATAATTGGCATTTTCTTAGACTTTAAACCCTAGTTTCACTAAACAGTAAGAATACAGACCATTTGATTACTAATCAAAGCTTTTAAGACCAAACTACTTTTACCTGGTTGCATGATTGAATTGAATAAAACTTCACCTGCTTTTATCCATGTCACTTCTTATCTCACTGTACTAAATAATTCCCACAATACTTAGAAGACCAAGTTAATCGGAGCCCCTTTTAATGGATGTTTAGTAGAAGTTAATCATGGTTTTACCAGTTTTGGATATTGCTCATGGTCTGTTTTGTACAATTAATCTAACAGTAGAGATATCTTAATCTACACTAATTGGGATAAATTTCAATTAAATGGAACATATGAAAAGGAGATGGACAAGCAATTCAATTCAATCGCACCAAACCAATTGTGATGATGATGAGTCTAGATTTTACTAAGCATTAATGTGCAGGGCAAAATGTAAGTCAATCAATATATACATAGAATCATTTGTATTTTATTCTATATATTATTTTGACATAGCACAAAACAGAATACAAAGTAAAATACAATCATATGCAATATAAGAGGAAAGTACAAAGTGCAAATTGTAAATCAATGTGTAAAGAAAGATGCAAAATGTAAGATATTGTCTGGAGCAAAATGCAATAATGACGTGATATTTTTCTTTTTATAATATGTGTATCTTCACTTCACATTGGATATGAGATTAATCCTACAGACATGTGTAAATCTCCAAATCCACACACCGGTTAAGTCTACATAGAGTGGCATGTTGAAGTTGAGCGTGAATCGAATTCAAATCCTACTTCATCAGGCGGACATCTTAACCGTCAAACCAACACATTGATGCAAAGAAAATGTTACATGCATGAAATCCAAACTCGATGAAAGTGCAAGAAAGGAATATAATCAAGTAGTCATTTTTTTTCAAGGATTAACATTATATTTGTACAAATAAATCACAATTTAGTAGTAAAATACCTTTCACCTCTATATATATGTCAAAAGCTGTATACAGGTAGTGGATTTCTTGCATACATCAGAAAGGCCATGGCATATTCTTACAATATGGCCTGGTCCCTTATATGTCTCTATCCACCACCAACACCTAAGAACTGCTAAATCAAACTAAAAAACCCAAGAAGATAAAAGCTGCAGAAAACCAGTTTTGTAAATCCTAACCATCTTGGTTACAAAATCATGGAGACAATAGCCATATTTCTCCATGAATTCACATTCCACCCTCCAAGCCGAAACCATGAAAAGTTCACCTTGGAATGGCCCTACACACCAAAGGATTCTTCATCTCCAGAGACAATTTCAGGCACTCAGATAAATCGACGCCATTCTCTGTAGGAAGCCATTTGATCTTCTGAAGCAGCTGAGCCAACCACAGATGTACAGTAGCAAGGCCCATGGCCTTACCGGGACAGACCCGCCTACCAGACCCGAAAGGTGCCAACCTCAGATCAGACCCCAAGACACTCACTTCTTCCTCCATGAACCTCTCCGGTCGGAACATGTTCGGATCTGGCCAGACTCTCTCATTGTGCGTTATCGCCCACATGTTCACCATTGCTGTTGTTCCCGCCGGGATGGTGTTCTTTCCGACATGGACATCATGGATCGCTAGCCGGGCCCATGAAAGAAGTGGGCCCGGAGGATGCATTCGAAGTGCTTCCTTCACTATCGATTGAAGGTATGGAAGGTTGGGTATGTCGGAGTCTGAAACAGGATGAGTACTTCCGACGACTGCATCAATTTCAGATTGTGCTTTGGATTGGACATCTGGGTGTAGGACCATTCTTGCAAGTATCCATTCCAATAGGATTGCTACTGTATCAGTACCCCGGAAAATCATTTCCTGAAATTCATGGAAAGTGAGGTTTCAACAGATCCTCTATTGCTGATAGATAATAGGTAAAAAGATGTTTAGCAAAGAAAACAAGATAGCATGTTTATAGAGGAATCATTGTCACTCAGAACAAGAAATTCGGACAAATCCAATAAAAATCCCATGTTACTAATCTTAGGAGAGAAGATCTCAACTATTGATGTGGTATGTGCCAAAAGTTTCACCCTAATAATGATACATTGATCATTGAATTGTGTCACCCAAGTTTATCCTAATCATGAAGGAAATGCTATTATACTGTGCCAACCTAATCAAACATTGCAATCATCATTCTACCTAGAGTGGAGTCCAGTCATCCTAGATGGACGATTAGACACTTGTATTCATCAAATCAGAGAAGATCAAATTAATGGGTGGGTTTCACACTCAAAAGGGTTAGAAAGCTGGATTGGGCCGGAGAGCCTATAATAAGGATAGTCCCACATCAATAACTTAGAGATATGCAAACAGGAAAAAAATGTCCCCTAACAACTTAGAAAAGTGCACTAACACTATCAAAATAGTCAAAATTTCGCACTTCAATTGTGAAGTGCGCAAGATTTTTCTGAACGTTATCTGATGGAGGTAAGTAGTGGCTCTAGCTTACCACCACAACCCCATTAAGTAAAAATAAAATGGTTGGAAATGTCACGTTTCTTTCTCTTTTTTTTGAATTTACGTGTGGAAAACTGTGGGATGTCCAGCGTAAAACCCCCACGGATGAGCCCATTACCCCTAGGGCACACCAAGATAAGGCCATGGGGGACTCGAACCAGCAACCTCCTGCTTTCTGAGGCAGGAGGCAACCAGTTGAACTACACTCATATAGATTATCATGTTTCTTTTTCTTCTCAGTGGCTGTTGAATAAGGAAAGAGTTTATATTTACTTAGAACTCCTATCAGATTTGGATCTCCTTATTCCATTGTAAATAAATAGACATTACTTGTATATTTTCACATATAACAATGTAAAATCTCTTTTCGGTAGGGACTTTCCACGTAAATCATTATCTATTGTGTGTTATTGATTTTATTCTATATCATTCTACATTTCGTATCTACTTACGACTCCAACCCTATTTGGGTCTCCTTATTCAACAGTGGTCAACAAAACAGAAACATAAATCAACGCTGAAAAGCAGAAGAGAGAGAGAGAGCTCACCCAAAGAACAGCAATCATGTCAGAATCAGAGAGCCTATCCTTCTCGTCCAGATCAAGCAATACATCAACAAAATCGCCCTCCTCACCATCTTGCTTACTGATCTCTCTCTTCCTCCTGTGCTCCTCCACTATCCTCCCCACAAAGTCATTCACCCTACAAACCAAACTCCTGCAACTCCTCCTCACCCCTTGCAAATCCAACCACCCCAAAACAGGAAAATGGTCACTCCAGTTAAAACTCCCCAGCAATTCATATCCCTCACTAACCAGCCTTTCCAATTCAAATCCTTCGCTTTCCCTATCAAAATCATATGTCCTCCCAAACACACTCATCATTACATTGTTCAAAGACCCAAAGTGCAGAACCCTCTTCACCTCAACCTCATTTCTCCCCTTCATTAGAGTCCTAATCTCTTCCACCATTTTCAATCCAAGTTCCCTTCTGAAGGCCCCAAATCTGGCAATCCTCTTCGGACTGAACAGATGGGTGGCTGAGATTCTTCTCAAATTCCTCCAGTAATCACCGAAAGGAGCAAAGCCCATTGCCCTATGAAAAAGTAATTCGTAGGCAGACTCTTTCACAGGGCGGTCAGCGAACGCTGAGCTGTTGAGAATCTCTTTTGCAGTTTCAGGATCGCTAGAAATGATAAAACGGGTGAATCCAACAGAGAATGCCATCAGAGGGATGGCGTCATGTGACCGGGCAATTCGGGCCAGCGCACGGTGGGCTTTGGAGCTAGAGAATGCAAACAGGAGCCCGACAACAGGAAGTCCTGAAGGGCCACGAATTCGACGGCCTTCTTGGGCTCTTGCAAGAGCCCAAGCAAGGCCTCCAGGGACTAGCCAGAAGGCAAAGATGGCAATGAAGATGAAAGAAAGCGCAAAGATCTCAAACCTCTGGGTGGAGGAGGAAATTGTGGGAATGAAGAGGAAGAAAAAGGTGGATTCCACATCAGAAGACATGGTTAATGGAGCTAGAACTTTAAGAAACAAGTTCCGGATTCGGAAAGTTCCAAAATGATTGTTCTGTTCTTGCAGGTTTATAAGTGATTTTGAGAACTGCAGGTTTTCTAATGGATTATGGACAAAGAAGTTCCGCTGTTTGCAGAGCAGTTTCAAGAGAAGGGAGAGAGAAGGGAAGTGGGGAAGGTGTAAGAGACAAAGGACGTGAGAAGGCGCTTAAATAGGAGAGCAAACTCGTTTGAAATTTAAAGCCTTTTTTCACGGTGGCCCACCATCAGACGGTTACTGTTGCCTGTGTGTGGGTACCCACAATTTTCATGGTCTGGATTGGGTGCCATGCAAAGAGGCATCAATACACAGAATCTGAATGAGCATCTTCATTCCTTCTGATAATAAAATAAAAGATATGTATTTGTATTGTACGGAGATTTGTTACATCTACAGACTTGCCATTGAACATTTCATTGACAGGGTATATGCTTCAAATGATATGGGCTTGAGAAAGCATCGTCACAAATATTTTTTTCGGAAGATATTAACGGTGATTAGTGATATTATAATATTTTCAGATTTTTACTAGAAAATTAATAAAAAATCTCTTACAAAATAAAATATTTAAAAATAATAATAATATAAGAAATAAAAATCTTAATACAATTCATGAACAACTAACAACCAATTTAGAAGTAGAAGCTGATGTCATGACCAATCCCAATCTTTTGAACCATAATTAGATTAAGCGATGAGACATTATACTTTGTCACAATGTCACAAATATCAGTGATAATTTAAATTTACCACATTTTTATCAATAAAATACCATTACCATGTTAATAAAATGTATTTATTGATGCTACGGTAAATTTTCGATAAAATCACGTTAAAACAAGATAAATAGTAATATCGCGATAATATCCCGATAAATTCCTTATTAAGAAATCTTTGCAATAACCTTAATAAAAATTTTGCAATGATGTAAAATATTTTGTCAATATTTTAAAGATTTAAGTTCAATTCTAAAATATTTTGTCAATATTTTAAAGATTTAAGGATATTTATTGAACTGTATTCTATACATTGTTTGTTGGATCACAATAGAATCAATCTAAATTAGTGTGAAACTTCAAAGCTCGAGAATAATTTTAAAAATATATATAAAAAAAACCTAGAAACTACCGTCTCCAAAGAGCCCTTCTAACCAAAGTAAAATAGTTGAGAGAAGAGGTGTTCATATGTCTGAACCTGGCCCAACCCAAATTAAATATATGGGCTTGGACAAAGATCTTTGTCCAACAAGCAGGGCTCGGGCTTTTATTTAAAGCCCGTCGAGACTCGTTGGGCTTTTCAACCCATTTTTTAACATGTTTTTATTTTTTATTTTATAGATTAAAACACTAATCGTACAAGTTGAAAAAGACTTGAAAAATGAAAATATATTAAAATTTGATCTTGAAAATCAATTTCTAGCCACTCAATCTTAATGGTCGAAATCACAAGGCATAATCTTTTTAACAACGTTTGCCAATTTTAACTATCAAGATCAAGTGGTCTAGAATTGAATTTCGAATTGAAATTTTAATTTGGGCTAGATATTTAAGTATTATTCAATCTATACAGTTATATTTTTAATTTACATAACATATTTTAAATAAATAAAAATTGGTATCAAATGCAAAATAAACAATATTTAATTGGACTGGCTTGAACGGGCTTAGGATTTGGTAAAAATAATCAGATTCGAGCTTTTTTTAGTAAAGTCAAGCCCGAATATGGCTGATGAACACCCCTAGTTTTGAGTTGCCTTGAATGAATAAAACCTTACAGGATGTGAGATGGCTCTCTTCAGTGTGAAACTCAAGGCCAAAATACCTCCCAACAATGACTCTAGTAGTCTTCTAAGGTCGTGTTTGGAATTTTGGATCAAGGTAACTTGAGATGGGGAAGTTGAACTCACCTTGTAATTGCAATGAAATGTGGGCCCCACCATGTATTTTTTTTAGTTATATGGTTGTGCTAATGAGTGACTAAGTAAATGGGGTCATTTTATATATTATGAGTAGCAATGCATTATTATTATACAGTAAAAGAGGAAAAAAAATGAAAATTTAAATTTTTCATAATTCTAATAAAAAATGTCTAATCTCCACTCTAAATTCACCAAATATGGTGTTTTAAAGGGTAGGAAAAGTAAAGATAGAGGACTCTCCACCTTTAGCGGAACCCTTCATTTTAAAGCACTCCTACTTTAGCTCACCCTAATCCAAACATAATCTAAGAGTTCAAAACCTGCCAGTAGCCAAAATCTTCACAAAAACCAAATGATTTGTGCCACCAAGAGGAATGGAACGAGATCTCCTCGAGTATGGACATTGCTGCTAGCCTTTGATGTGGAAAACCCTCTTAAGATTGTTGCCAATAAGAAAGAAACCGAAAAACTTTCGTGGCAACCTCTCTGGATTTTTTATAAACTTAAAAACTTTCATAACCTAACTTATTTCATGAAATGACCAAATTGCCCTCAAGTGTTTAAAAACAACTAAAGGGGTAACTAATGGAATTTACAAAAAATAAAAGTAGCTAATGGAATTTAAATATTAACTATTATAACCAAGTCCATTGTGTTGGACTGGGACACCAAATTTATGAGTCACTTTTGGTTATGTATATGGCTAAGGTTGGGTACTGAGCTCAAGTTCAGCAATGCATTCCAGTCTCAGATGGACAGACAGATAGAAGTGGTAAACCGGTCCTTGGTAATCTACTTAGGAGCCTTGTTGGTAGCAAGCCCAGGCAATGGGACTCAGTCCTGGCCTCAAACTGAGTTTGCATACAACATCTCATGGAGTTGCACCACCAACACAGTCCAATCAAAGTTGTGTATGGCTCCAATCCATATTTGGTGCTTGATTTAATGCCCTTGCCTCTCAAGGGTTCCATCAACCAGTCTGTAGTTGACCGTGTTGCAGAGATTTGGAAGATACACCGCGATGTCATGGCCTGGATCAATGAAAGCAACAACGGGTGCCAAGCATATGCAAATCGCAGTAGGAGACATGTGCACTTTGATGAAGGTGACCTAGTTTGGGTTCACTTGCGAAAAAAGGGATTTGCTATCAACACTTATGGAAAGTTGAAGGTGCGCAACATTGGAACTTGTGAGATCCTGCATCGCATCAACGACAATGTCTATAAGGTGAACTTGCCAGACGACCTCAACATATCAAACACCTTCAATGTCCGGGATATGAAGCCTTACCACGGTGAGGAGCATCTTCAGCGTGGAGACGAGCCCAACTTGAGGTCGAGTTCTTCAGGTGGGAGGAGATAATAAGGGCATCAGGGCCCAATGACTCACTTGAATTCTTCTATCGATGTGGATCAAGTGGACGAGATTGCATTGGCTTACATGGACTATTCTGACTAAGGTAACCACAATTGGGCTCCGTCCAATAAATTCAATCACTTTGTTAGTTGACGCCCAATTCACCCAAGTAACCCAGTTAAGCCTATCAAACCCAAGTCCAAGCTTAAACAGGCCAAACCTCAACAAGCCCACTCAACCAACTCCAAAGTCGATCCAACTCCTACAGCCTCTCTCCATGTGCCAAGTGTCCGGACCAGAAAACACTCTCCCAAAGAGGCATGGCATGTGAAGAGATAAGACAAAGGAGGTGGCGCAGAGCACAGGAAAAATGGTAGGCATTGGTGCATTTTCCCATGGAAGATCTATCTTTCCACATGAGCGAATCCCACTTGTTGGGTTTTTTATCTGTTTCTTCTTTTATGTGTTTTCTAAAATAAATCTTAGCCTTCCATATGGCGAGATGGTGTGTTTTGATTGGCTTATAATTGTAGACAAGGATTGATCCCATATGAGGCAGTCAAATTTTTTTCCCCTTTTCTTAGGATTTTTAGGGAGAAATAATCCCAAGGATTCCCCTACGGTGTGGTCGACTATAGCAAGGACTCCTTGGTCTTTTTTCTATTTCTTCACTATAAATACCCTATGTATTTTCGAATTTGAGACAATTCAATATATTAGAGATTTTATTCAAGACTCTATGGAGTTAGACGCTTTGCGAGGCTTCTCAAGCCAAGGCTAACCTGTGGTCCTTTTTTTCCTCTTATGCAAGTAAGTACCAGTTGTTAAATTTGATTATGTCTTATGGATTTTAGATCAAGTGTGATTTTGAATTCTGCATTCATTTCTTTTGATTTCGCTTTTGAATTATTCCAATCAAATTAAATTAAGAAAGAATTTAATCTAAATTCCATAAGCGTAATTGAATTCCTGGGAACCTTTTTGGTTCGGGCTTTGTTCGGTAAACTCGTAATCAAGAAAAAACCTTTTATTAACAATGATTGGATGCCCGGTCCTCAAAGACCATACTCTGTTTCTGTGTGTATGGATTGAATTCTTATCAAATTCGATTCAGACCTACATCAGAAGGTGATCTCGTATTGGTACACATCATAAAGGAAAGATTTCCACTTGGCACTTAAAGCAAGTTGAAGCTGAAAGCTATTGGTTGTCGTGAAGTGCTTAGAAAATCAATGACAACGCATTCAAGGTCAAGCTGCTAGATGATCTCAACATTTCAAATGTGTTCAACGTGGCAGATTTGAAGGCTTACAGGGTAAATGATTTTTTCCTTCCTGCAAATGAGGAAGATGTCAACTCAAGGACAACTTCTTTTCAGGCGGGAGAAAATGATAGGGACATCATGCATAAAATCGGTGAAGACCATGCTCAATTGAGTGACCATCAAGATGAATTAAGTGATGAAATCGTTCAACTAGCCTCAATTGAGTATGAAGAATTTAATGGTGCCAAAGGCCCTCTTATTAAAGACTAAAAGCCCATTAAATTAGCCCAAAATCAGCCTAAGGTTATGTTGGGTCCAAAGCTCCAGATTCAACATTTCTACGCCCAATTGACCCTTTCAGCAATCCAAATCCGGTGATTTGGGGTTAGTACACGAATTTAGCTCTCCACACATACAAAGAAGCGGTCCCCGAGGTCCACAATGGAAGACAATCAAAAAGGAAAGAGACCTACAAGGCAATGGAATGTATAAGCAATGATCCACCTAGGATAGGAAAGTAAGCCCAAATCGGCCAAGCCTAATTGGGCGTGTTTTAAATGGATGGGTTAGATGTAGTTTCATTGTTTCAACTTAGCAAGGGACACTTGTCCTCCATTCACGAATGGCTAATTTTGTAATTATTCTTCAATTTGTCTATAAATAGGCTCTTTGGGCGATTGTACTAGAAACACAAAATCAATTCAAGTTCTTGCTTTGAACAAACTTGAGTTCTCTTTTGAGTTCCTCTTTGGTTTTCTAATATTCCTCTAGTTTGATTCTAGTTCTAATTTCTAGTTTTACTTTTCAATTTTATCCTAAGCCTTTGTCGAATTTTGCTTCTAGTTGTTGAAATTGAATTAAGAAATTCAATTCTAGAATTTTAGAAATCCTATTTTCTTCGGTGATTATTGCATTGTTTCAATTGCATGATTTCAATTTCACCTAAGGGAGTTATCGATTTCATTCCATTACTCTACTGAGAATTTTGAGGTTTTTGTTCATCCACTCGAATCTTCATTTGCCCATACAACCAGGTGAGTGATCGAATAGTATTATTTTGTTGAAGCTAATCCGAGGATTTTCTTAGACACTATGGATCTTTAAGCTCGGATTTTCTTAGATCTATAATGGATTCGAGCTGGATCTTGTGGAATTCTTTATTTTTATATTGGAGGTAGAAGAAAGTGTTGAACCTAAACTTACCCTTTCTCAGTCCCAAGCCTATAATAGACAAGTATCCTCTAAAAAAAATCATCTTCTGGTCTCACTTATTTTATAAAATGGGTGGAAGAGTGCAAACGAGAAAAAATTGAAAAAAATGCAAAGAAAAAAAATGTAATACTCCGACTTAAAATTAAAATTAATTGTGTGATTTTGTGCTAATTAAATTTGTTTGTGATCCGTTAATCATGAAGATTACTCATGCAAGCATCAGATGCAGCAAGCTCAATGAACTCGATGTGGGCCCGATAAAAGACGAGGCAATGTAAAAATTGATGAGTTTGTTCTTCATATCTGTGCCCGTAGACGGCGGGAAGAGAGGTCCCACTTCAAGTTTCATGTCAGCATTAGGTGGACCCCATTTGGAGTGTCGACGTGGCCAATTGCTCAATCAACCACCATGGGTCCCACTGTGTACCAACTCAGTAACCCACTCTCTGATCGTTGTTGGCTTGCTGTTGTTGCTAGCCTTGCAAAAGCCCAGATCACCTTCTAAATTCCTAAGTTACCTAAGTTGGAAGATTTGATTAACAGCAAGCATGCATAGAAAAAGGAAAACATACAAATCGGTGGAGTTGTTTTTAGCATATTCCTTTTTGTTTTATTTTATTTTAAAAATAAATCCACTTAACATATGTGGGTCGTTGACTGCTTAGAAAGTTAGAAATTGCCTTTTATTTTACTTTCAAAGTTGGAAATGTATGGCCGATCATGGCCTCGGTGAAGTCTATTTAAAGTTGACATATGTATTGTATTGGGTACATCAGAATTTGAGTTTGAATTAAATTTAATTATTTGGATTTAAATTTGTGCATGGTGAATTTTGATTTCATGTCTTATATTTTATTTCCATGAATAATTAAATTATAATTCTACATCCAGATTGGATCCCAGAAGGTTCAGTGTTTTCAAAGTTGAAATTAGTGCTAGATTTAAATTCTTGATTACTTTCGATTAAATTCAAGTATTTAGAATAACAACATATTCGATTGAACACCTAATTCTTTTGGTGAGGTTAATTCCGCCAACAGTCCCATTGAAATTGGAGCCGTCTTTATTTTTCCTTGAGTGATTGAGTGAGGTCAATTCCACCGACAGTCCCATTCAAATTGGTGTTGTTTTTCTTTTTCCTTGAGTGATCTATTGAACTGAGAGAAGCCCCCTACGGGTTTTATTCATTGAGACTTTGATTCGGCTTAAAACCCCGAGTCTAAATTCTTTCCTTTTCATAAAATAAAAAAACCCAAAAAATATTACAAGTGCAACTTGGCCTGCATCAATTACGGATTGAGCTTTTCAAAAAGTCTAGGATCGGTCCAATCTGAGTTTGATAGCTCGTGAATCCAACTCGTTAAAGTTGGAAGGGTTAAATTTTGATTTATAGTATATATTATTTATTATTGATATTAATATTTTTTTATTTGGAAATATTTTAATTAAGTTAATTAGACTTTTAAATTTACACACTCTTAATAATTTTTAATTCTAAGTCTAAAGGATCTTTTAGTTTATGTTTTTTACTTTCACATATATAACTAAATTTGACACTAAGAGAACCTTATTTATAAAAATATCAAATTTTGAGATATTTATGAAAATCAAAACAATTTCGAACTTTAGAACTTATTTATCAGGTGAATTTTACCAACTTTATTGTATGGTCATATTTTCTTTAAAAGACTTTGAAAATGAGTTAATTTAAGAAATATATTTTTTTCGCTTAAATCGATGGATTTTTAAAATGTTTTTTCTCTAAAATTTTAATAGCATTTCTAATTTTTAAAACCTAACCATTTGGACTGGTTGGATTATTCTAACAGAACCTCCTCTATACCCAAGTTTTGAAGATAGACTTAAAGGTAATAAAATATAATAAATTCTTAAAATAACTTATCCTAGGCTGTGAGTCATCAAAGCGATTGCTAGCCTACAGCATGTAGCGTGTAGGCTCGCGTGTCCGGTGCAAGCCTACCACCTCTCTTTATATTTAAGCAAGGTTTTCAGGGAGAAAATTTGACATCTTTGAGCCAACCTCTTGCTCATTTCATGTATTTTTCCATTCACCAGCTCCTTCTTCAAAGCTTCGTCATTTTCTTCCCGTGTTTCCTTCTGCAACTCTTTTCAATTTTCTTAAAAAAATTCAAGAATCCAAACTCCGCTTCGATTTATCTAAGAAGGTATGAAAACTTCCCCTCTCTTTTACTTTCTTTTATCAATAAGCTTTAGGGAAGATTAGGTATAAAAAAAAATGGGGTATATAAAAATGGAGTTTTTGGAAATTTTGAAATGTTTTGTTTTTAAAGTACAATGAGTTTTCTTATTTATTGAAATAATATGAATTATTATTATGATTTGATTTATTTTAATTTGTTTATTTAAATCTTGAAATAAGTTTCTAATTGTTTAAAAATGAGTATGATTTTATTTCTATTTACTACCTAGGTTTTTAATGTCTTTTATTGTATTTAATTAGTTATTGTGTTAATTCAGAATTTGATGAAGTTTTTACTTATAAATTCCAGTTAAATTATTTGGATATTTTTTTAAAAAGTTTTTTTTTAAATTTTAAAATATTGATTTAATATAGTTTAAAAGTTTAATTTATTTTTAATGAAAAATTCCAAAGCCATCCTTCTAAATTTAAAATGAAATTGACTCTAACACCTTCTGTGTTTATTTACAGTATTGAGTGTTTATATTTCCGCACTATAACCTCTAGGCCTATCTCAGTATGTCTCTATTGGTCAAGCTAGATTATCCTAAAGAGAGGTGAATATGACAATTGCAGAATTTTAAATTTCTTTAAAACTTTTGTCAATTAAAATTGGATCTTTATTAATTAATCCAATTGATCTTCCAAAATATTGAGATTTAAAATAAATAATGAATGTGAAGTGAAATCCAAACAAACATAATGTCACCAAACAAGTGTGCTAGAAATTTAAGAAATAAATACAAATGCACAAAGTACGGTAAAGAGGTGAGAAGAGATGGAAAATTTTGACATAAGGATTTTTACGTGGTTTGGCAACCTTGCCTAAATCCACGGCTCAAGTACACCACTTGAGGATTCCACTAACTTCTTCTTCAATGTTGTAGAAAAAACCTATTACAAACTTGATCTCTTTCGCGGGTAGAGATCGAACCTAAACAACGCTTGATCTTCTTCACGGGTGAAGATCGGATCGATAACGCTTAAGAGAGAAGGCATCCTTCTCTCCTTACAAGGGTTACACCAACCCTATACAATTACACAATGATAGAAAGAATTTGATTTTTAGAAAAATAGCAAGAACGCTTACCTCTTGATGCTCGAAGTGGCTTTAGCATGTTCTTGAAGATCCTTCCATTTTCTTGGCTTCTTTGATGAAGTGTAGATGCTCCAATGATGCCCAACCAAGATGTAGGAGAAGAGATTTAAGGATGGTAGAAACTTTACCTATAAATACAATCTATCCATTAAGGTTTTCTCAAATACACACTCAAGAGTGAGTCTAAAATGCTCAAGATTTGCTTATGAGAGTTTTGAGTGTGAGTGAGATTGAGTTCAAGAACTTTGGTAATCTAACTATGGAGTTTTTGTGCTCTTGAAATGATTAGGAGTCTTGGAGAATGTTAGAGAGGATTTTGCTCATCAAGAATCAACCTTTGGAATGCCCTAAGCTCATACATTTAAATCCCTTTTGAAAATAAGGCCGTTGGAGGTCAAAACCGAAGCAAAGGAGCCGTTAAAAACTTACCATTAGGATTTTAGTTAATTGAACTTGAAGATTCAGTAAACTAAAATGCCCAGAAATGATCGTTGAAACATTTCGGCAAAATTCAGTCGACTGAACTTGAAGATTTAGTCAACTGAAATGTCCAAAAATGTCCGTTGAAACATTTGAGAAAAATTCAGTCGATTGAAATCAAAGACTCAGTCAACTGAATCTCATCTTAGGCTGAAAAGACCAATCTGCAGCACTTTCAGTCGATTGAAATATAAAGTTCAGCCGACTGAATCTCAGCATTTTGTACACCTCAACTAAAATGACCATAACTTGGATTCTTGAAGTTGGTTTTGGGAGTTCTTGAGCTCGTTCGAACGATAACTGAGAGATCTATCTACTCACCAAGTTTGGCCCAATTTAAGGTCCATTTGATACCTCAAATAATCTTTCAAAGTGTCGGTATATGACAAAACTGTTTTGATCTGTTTTAAACCCTTTCATTGAAATGTTCATAACTTGAGCTATACATTTCCAAATTGGGTGTTATTGGACTTTTTAGAAAGCTCATTGAGTGCTCTATCAAATCATAAAGATTTTACTAATACTTGAGCATCTTTGATATGAGCAAAAACTTCTCAAAAATAGGGAAAAACATAACTAACCTAAGAAATCTAATTTAGTTCTACCAAATTCTAAGTTATGGATTCAAAGGTTTGTCCCAATGATAAGTCTAGGTGTTCTAAGTCAGTATTAAGTCTAAATGCCTGTGTTGGTTAGAATTCATAAAGTTCTTCCTGTTTGGTGCGATGCCTTCCAAATGATGCGTCTTTTGGAGCTTCAAACTTGATATGATTATGCAGGTCTTCCAGAGGCACGGTCTTGACACAAGAACAAGGTCACGACCAGTCATACAAATTGACAACTCATGACTCAGTCGGACACAATCACGGAGTTGACAACTCAGTCTGACTCAGGGGAGGCAGATTTAACTTTTAGGTGAACAATCTCCCTTTTGCCAATTTAGTGACAAAACCTAGTAAATACTCTATACTTACCCAAATACACAATACAGACTTTGAATCATTCAAATACACGTCATATATAAAAATACAATATTCTCAATGAACATGGACATGATAATATTAAGTTTGAAGGCTCATGGCAGCTCTCCATTAGAATATGTCTGTGATATTCCTATAAGAACAACATAAATGGCATATTCTGGTGGAAAGTGATCTCCCCAATGGTTAGTGACAATAAGCAATATGTATGAAATTTTAAAGCATGTCTTAAAATCAAAATTGCTCCCCCTGTCTTTGATATCGATATTGATTTATTTATTTTTTTTGTTTCTCCCCCAATATTCATGTATTGACCCCTTGAATTATTATTTTTGTTTCTTCCTCAATCTTCATGTATTGACCCCTTCAAAGGTTTTCTCCCATGAAACATTTGTCTCCAGTATATCAATATTTCTCTTCCTTTTTGTCAAAAATTGACAAAAGGTTGACAAAAGGTTATTCTAGGTACAGTTTATGGAGCACAATGGTCTTACACAGTTCTCTTAATATTCCATGGTTATGAACTGAGGCCAAATTTGCCATTTGTGGAGTTACACAGATTTTTAATATATTCAATGGTTTAAATCTGAGCCAAAATTGCATAGTGCACTTTCATTCAATCATATAACCATTTTAGTGCAATCTTCCCCAATTATCTCAATTGATGCCACTTATAATTGAATATGACATGTTTAAGGGTACCAACTGTTATATGATATACCTATAAGCTTGGGGAGAGGGAGGTAGGAGAAGATGAAAGAGAAGAGGACAATAGAAATTTCAAGACAATTTCAAATGATACCACATTGTTATACAGATTTAATTTTGAGGCCCAATGTATTTAATACCAATTGAAACACAATGATATATATTGCCAAAATGAAAATGAAATTGCTATATATTATATTAGGAGAAACAGATAACACAAGTGAATATAAATGATAAACCATTTATCAAAGTGCATATGTACACAAGTGAGAAAAGTCATCCATGCATTCATGAATAAAATAAAGATGCACCAAACATTCCATCATTCATGAAAGCATATGACAAGCCTACCAATATTCCATTTTTCATGAAAGCATCAAACAAAATGACCATATAAAAGCATAGATATTCATGAAAGATGCAAACTACTTATGAATGTTCAATCATCTACCATTTAAGCATGATTCATAAGCATCCATCTTATTTAAATAAAAAAGGATGTGTAACTATTAAAGAACTAAAGTTTAAGACAAAGTATATGAAGTTGGAATTTCTAAAGATCTATAAAGAGTGTGACTAAATTTGAGGTCTTAGAGTTCTCCAAACAAAATCATCAAGTCAATGTGACTTGGCCAAGGATCTATGTCAAAGATTTGATTCATTTACTTCCCGTTTTAATCAATTTTCTTTTCCTCATCCATTCTCATTTTTTATGAACACGTATGGTAAAACTTTTAGTACACAGTTCATTGTAGCATGAAGTGCAAACCATTTAATCATGATATAAGATATTCAAATTTTAGTCTATCATGATTGGTTCATACTATAAACAAAAATATCTCAAATGATTTCTCAACTATTAGCTCTTCAACTAAGGATGTGTGTTGTTCATGAGACAATAGAGTCATTTTAGCTAGGAGAGAAGCTGAAAAATAAGGCATAAACAAGATGTTGAGCATTTAGTTGGGAGAAAATTCATGAATGAGGAGTAGAGCTCTCAATTGGAGTATGCTCAATGAATGGTCATTAAAAAGTGATTGAACAATACTCAATTTTATTACATCAAGCATTGAGAGCATTCAACTATGATCTCCCTTATATATGTCTCATTTTCAACACTTGGAGTAACAAAACAGAATTGCCACCATTTATCTACTATTTTCCATGGTCATTCCCAGGAAATGTTAGTATAAATACCATAATTATGTAATGGTTTGATAAAGAATAGCCAGTAGATCATATATATTATCTTTATGAAGAAGCTGACATGTATTTGTCCTTTAAAAGATAATTATACATTTAATGCAAATGACAAGGATCTTGAATGACTTGTGTTAAGCATACAAGTAATTGACATTTGGGGCAAGGTACATATCATGAATTGTAGATAATTTGAAAACTTTCTAAGATATCACATTACATACATATGTAATCAATATATAACTGTGTGACATGTTTGAAGTTATAATCATGACATTCAAAGTTATTGGATTTTAGAGTAGTTTGAGGCAACCTTGTGATGTAACCATACTTGATCTCTCTGTTTTTTTTTTAAGAAAGTATTATTAGTTGAGTGAGCCAAAGAGAATGTTTCTTGTTCATCTTTCATCTCTTGTAGTGATGGAATAGATATATGGTTCAAGGCATGCTCAAGGTGATGAAATCATTTGATCATGGGGACTCAACTAATAATTCTAAAGACCTAAGAAATATGTAACTAATGCTGCGTTTGGATTGGGGATAAGAGGGTGTAACCCCCCATTGCCCCTTGTTACCCTCGTTTGGTAACAAGGGAGTGACGGTAAAAATTTGAAAATTTACCCCTCTCATCCCATTTTTGAATACCCCTTTAGAAGTTGAGGTATTCACAATACCTTACCCCTCAATACCCCTTATCTTTCTCTCTTTATCAATTATATACTATAAAAATTAAAATTTTCAATATATAGATATATATATATATATATATATATTATAATTAAAAAAATATATTTCAAGTAATTAGCAATTTAATTTTTTTTGAAATTTATTTTCAAAATGTGTCAACATTTTCAACATGATGCATTTGGATGAGGGTCAAATTTTACAGGAGTTACCCTTAAATAGGGGTAACTGTAAGTAGAAGTAAATAGACATATTAACAATTTTATGAGAATTAATATTTTTTATTAAATATATCTAATATAAATAAAAAATAAAATTTTATGAAACATAATTGTCAAAATAGCCTATTTTTAAGGGGTGATTTGTGTCGAAATTTCGATGAAGTTTCGAAACTCCGAATGAGTTTGAGGTTCATCATAATCTCTTTCGGAATAATTAGCAATTTATTCTCTTAAACGTATATTTTAAAAATGTGTCAACATTTTCAACATGATGCATTTGAATGAGGAGTAAATTTTAAAGGGGTTATCTGGGGTTACCCTTGAGTAGGGGTAACTTTAAGCAGGGGTAATCTGACATAACAATGTTATAAGAATTAATATTTTTTATTAAATTTATATAATATTAAAAAATAAAAATAAAATTTTATCAAACATAATTGTCAAAAAGTCCTATTTTTAAGGAGTGATTTTGTCCAAATTTTGAAAGGGTCTCGAAACTCCAAAAGTGTTTAAGGTTCATGGTAATCTCTTCTGGGCTAATTAGCAATTTATTTTATTAAATGTTTATTTTAAAAATTAGTCAATATTTTCAATTTAATGCATTTGGATGAGAGGTAAATTTTGCAGGGGTTACCCAGGATTATCCATGAGTAGGGGTAACTGTAACAGGGGTAACCTGACATATTAACAATTTTATGAGAATTAATATTTTTATTAAATTCATATAATATAAAAAATAAAAATTATAATTTTTTATGAAGAGATATATTGATATTTTTTATTCATTTATTGGGATTTAAAATAATAATATCAAAAAAAATTCTTTATTTGTTTTTTTAATGTTAGGATGCAAGTGTTCATTTTAAATTATAATTATGAAAAATAATTTATAAAAAATAAGATAATATTATTATAAGTTATATTATTAGAATTTACTTCATAAATATTATTTAATAATTATGTTTTATAAAAAAATTCAAAAATATTAAAATATCAGGTTACCCTTGCTTGTAGTTACCAAACAACATTTTTTACCCATAAGGTAACCTTTTAATTTACCACTACAATTACCAAACAAGATAAATGTATTCACAGTTAAAAGGTCACCCCCACTCATGGGTGACCCCTACTCAGGGTAACCCCTTTAAAATTTACCCCTCATCCAAACACAGCCTAAGATAGATTTGGGGTCATAGAGCCCAAGGAATCATGCATTCAATACATTTTACTAAAAGCATACAAGTTAAGTATGATTCAACCATATAGCATTGCAAGATAAATATATATAGTCTTCATTTCAATCAAGCAATATCCAAGTTTTCAATCAAAGACTACCATGTCATCATTCCCAATAAGATATTTTAACTTAAGGCATGGAGAAAAAGATAGTGAGTGAAAGTACAACTTTAAGTCCATGTCACTACCTAGTAGCTTGATTGAAACAAACATTTATTGAACAATTCTTTGGGACCCTTGATAAGTTCAAGTCCTCAAATTTGTGACTTTACGAGCATGAAAAGTATTATAGCCAGGAAAAATACGATCAATGCATTAAGAGTCAAATGTATCGTGTTGTAGCATATGAGCTACTTAAACTTGCCTATAATGATGATGATCTAATTTATCAAATGATAGGCAAAGTTTATTGCATAGATCCAATATTTTACTATAAAGCTCAAGCTAGGACCATTGTAGCACACGAGGTTTATACACAAAAATCATCAACAAGATATAAGCATTTAGAACATGAATGATTAACGCAAACATGAAGCATACAAACATGGCAGATTTTAATTCTACTACATATATTTAGCAACATTGAATCTACCTCAAGTTTAGAAGAAATCTGAAGATCCAACCCACACCCCTAACCTTGGATACCCATTGGGTGGTAGATGAAGGTCTACGGGGTCCACTAGTATCAAACAAATGAACATTTGATTTTCTCTTTTTGTATTCTTATTTGTTTGATAGAATTTGTGAATTCATTTAATGCTTCAATTATTATATGAGTTAAGCCATAATTTAGATTTCCATTTAAGTTCTTATGCCTTTGTCCTTGATTTTGGAATTTTGGTGGATATCTCTTTTGGTCTTTTTTTTACAAATTTTTTTCTTATGTTTGGCTTAGCACTTTTTGATTCTTCATTGTGAGCCTTTTGCCTTTGATATTTCATTTTGGCATTGATTTTCTCTTTTCCATTTGCATTCAAGCATTAGATGCTCGGTTTTCCCATAAATAAAAACATTTTATGATTTTGATTTGAGAAGTTGAGAGATTCTAACTCTTTAGAAAAATAGTTGGTTTCACAAGTTCTTTCACATTTTTCTTATCATAACCAAGACATGTCTTATCTCCAAAGGGTTTACTCAATTTCAAGAGTTTTTCAAGTTTCTCTTCTCCTTTAGTCAACTTCAATTCAAATTTTTCTTTATATCGTTTTAAGTCATTTACTTCTTTTATGAGCTTTTGATTTTCAACACTTAAAATTGATTGAGTTTGTGGAGTATGGTGTTTTAACCCTTTGAGTTCATTTTTTATTTTGGCATGTTCTTCTTCACCACTTAGAACAATTTTCAAATCTTTATATTCTTGCTTTAATAAGTAAAGTTCATGCTTTAGTTTTTTTGCTTCATTTTCAAGATTAGTTTTTTCTTCAATTTCCATTTTTAAACATTCTTCAAGTTTTAGGTAATTTTTTTGTGTGACTTTAGAATTTTCTTGAATTTTATCTCCTTTAATTTTAATGTCTCTTCTTTAGCTAATTCTAATTATTTTAAGATTTTCTCATTTGTTAACTTTTCATAACTTAGCTCTCTCGAAAGTTTAGTATTTTCATTCATTGCCTTAATAAATCTTTTAATTAACTTTTCAAATTCAAGACATAGATCTTTATAGCCTTCTTGAAGAATATTATATTCTTGGTCTTCTTCTAAATCTTCATCTTTAGGTTCTTCAATCATAGTATTGACATTATTATGTTCAAGAGCTTAGATGGGTCCAGGGTTTAGGGTTTAGGGTTTAGGGCTTAGGGTTTTCAAGAATTTCCTTTAAAACGTATCACGCCTCTTTTACGGTTTCACATGATATGATATTTTCGAAGATGTTTGATGAAACGGCACAAAATATGGCATCAAGGGCTTTCGCATTGGCCGAGTGCATACTCTTTTCAACATCACTCCAAGTGAATTAACTTTTGATTGGTTGAGTCCAACCACATTTAATCATTTCCCAAAGAGCTTCATCTACTTTGATTAAACATACTTTCATTTTAGCTCTCCAAAGAGCATAGTTGGAGCCATCAAAGATTGGAGGACTCACCACAGCTAAGCTATCTCCCGTAGACATTTTACTAGCTCAAGGATCGTCTCTTAAACGGTTAAGTAGAGTACAAGAGACCTGTCTTTGGTACCAATTGTTGGTCAAGTTAAATTTTCCTAGAGGGGGTGAATAGGACAATTGCATAATTTTAAATTTCTTTAAAACTTTTGTCAACTAAAATTGGATATTTACTAATTAATTCAATTAATCTTCCAAAATATTGATATTTAAAATAAATAATGAATGTGAAATGAAATTTCAACAAACACAATTTCACCAAACAAATGTGTTAGAAATTTAAGAAATAAATAGAAATGCACAAAGTAAGGTGAGGAGGTGAGAAGAGATGGAAAATCTTGACAGAAGAATTTTTACGTGGTTCGGTAACCTTGCCTAAATCCACGCCTCAAGTACACCACCTGAGGATTCCACTAACTTCTCCTTCAAGGGTATAGAAGAAACCAATTACAATCTTGATCTCTTTCACGGGTAGAGATCGAACATATACAACGCTTGATCTTCTTTACGGGTGAAGATCGAACCGATAATGCTCAAGAGAGAAAACATCATTTTCTCCTTAAAAGGTTACACAAACCCTATATAAATTATACAATGATAGAAAGAATTTGATATTTAGAAAAATAGCAAGAACGCTTTCCTCTTCATGCTCGAATTAGCTTTAGCACGTTCTTGAAGACCCTCCCTTTTTCTTGGCTTCTTTGATGAAGTGTGGATGCTCCAATGATGCCCAACCAAGATGTAGGAGAAGAGAATTAGGGATGGTAGAAAGTTTACATATAAATACAATCTATTCATAAAGGTTCTATCAAATACACACTTAAGGGTGAGTCTAAGATGCTCAAGATTTGCCTGTGAGAGCTTTGAGTATGAGTGAGATTGAGTTCAAGAACTTTGGTAATCTAACTTTGGTAATCTAACTATGGAGTTTTCGTGCTTTTGAAATGATTAGGAGTCTTAAAGAATGTTAGAGAAGGTTTTCTCATCAAGAATCAACCTTTGGAATGCTTAAGGTCATACATTTAAAGCCCTCTTTAAAATATGGCCGTTAGATGTCAAAATCAAAGCAAAGGGGCCGTTAAAAACTTACCATTACGATTTTAGTTGACTGAACTTGAAGATTCAATCTACTGAAATGTCCAGAAATGACAGTTGATGGGCACAATTCAGTCGACTGAATCTCATCTTAGGCTGAAATTGTTGAGGTGGTGGCTCGAATAACAACCTAGATTTTCTCCATGAAAATCTAGTATCCTACGTGCGAAGGAACTGCATAAAATCAAGAGAATATCAAGGAGTTGTTGACTTGTGCAAGAAGATCTCTTGAACGTGTATGCATTGTGGCTGGCAATACACGTTGATTGCAAGGTAATTGGCAACTAGGATATTACATGGATATGCAACACGTTGGAGGCCTCTTAAATGGGGTAGATTTCCTTGTTACAGTAATCTCATGGGTTTAGAACTGTACGGTGGAGACTCCTATATAAGTATTGGGATAGGCTTCATTGAAGCTTGCCTTGTGCCGCATGTGAAGAGGGCCACATATGGCCGCATGCAAGTGTAGGGGATCACACCATCAATGACAGATCTGATACTGTCTGGAGGACAACTCGATGACCGGAGAGGGGCGTAAACAAAAGTGCAATACCGCTGCAGATTTGGGTTGTCAAATCTGTGAGTAGCAGCCAGCAGGAGTGCGGCTAGAGAGACGAAGCCCCTTCTCTAGAGCAGAGGTGGAGATCTATGTGTGTGGGACACATCATCATAAGATACGCTCGTGTTTGAGAAGCATATCGAGAGTTGCTCGTAGGACGCAGGAAGCGTAGAAGGAGGAACACAGAAGTTGGGTTCACTATTGTGGGTATGAGAGAGATTCACATCAACTGAGAGGTGACGTCGATGTGTCTTATAGTTGGGTGTATAAGGGGCTCGAGACTTCGGGTTTGGGCTCATGACTCAAGGGAGTCATATTATTATACATGTATTTCTTTCTCATTTATAGTGAATATTTTGTCGCTCCGTGGACGTAGGCCAGGTGGGCCGAACCACGTTAAAATATTGTGTTGTGCTGTGTTTTTATTTTCGTTCGATTTTTCTTGTTTCCGCGCGTAACGCTAACAGAAAAGACCAATCTACAACACTTTTAGTCGACTGAAACATAAAGTTCAGAAGACTGAATCTCGGTAGTTTTGTACACCTCCACTAAAAAGACCATAACTTGGGTTCTCGAATCGATTTTGGGAGTTCTTGAGCTCGTTGGAAAGATAATTGAGAGATCTATCTACTAACCAAATTTTCTCCAATTTTAGGTCTATTTGATATCTCAAATAATCTCTCAAAGTAAGGGTATATGACAAAACTGTTTTGATATATTTTGAACCCTTTCATTCAAAATGCTCATAACTTGAGTTATACATTTCCAAATTTGGTGTTCTTAAACTTTTTAGAAATCTCGTTGAGTGCTCTATCAAATCATAAAGATTTTTCTAATACTTGAGCACTTTGATATGAGCAAAAGCTTCTCCAAAACAGGGAAAAACATAACTAACCTAAGAAATCTAATTTAGTTCTACCAAATTCTAAGTTATGGATTCTAAGGTTTGTCACAATGGTAAGTCTAGGTGTTCTAAGTCAGTAATAAGCCTAAATACATATGTTGGTTGGAATTCATGAAGTTCTTCATGTTTTGGTGCGATGCATTCCAAATGACGCGTCTTTTGGAGCTTCAAACTTGATATAACTATGCAGGTTTTCCAGATGAGCGGTCTTGACACGCGAACAAGGTCACGACCAATCACACAAATTGACAACTCATGACTCAGTCGGACACGCGAACAAGGTCCTACAATACGAGAAATGGCCCGAGCAATTTACATTTCAATATTGTACGATCTAGGCCTCTATTAATACATTTTCGTAGACCTTATCCAAAAGACAACAAGCAAGAAGGCACTAAGTACTTTCATTTTCTTCTTATTGAGTGTTTTGGATGGCTAACTCCTCTGACATCAGTTAAAATGAAGTAATAACATGTAAGTGGACTTACAGTCATCTCCATTATTTTCTTGGAAAATAATCAAATGGATTATTTGTAATGTATGTGTATTATCTGTGAATTAATATTTACGTATAATTTTATTTTCACAGATTTCTACTATTACCCCACAGATCTCGGTGAGGAGACTCGACGATATCTTATTTAAATTGTTTGACCAACCTAGACTCTAAGGTAATGAATGAGACACATGGTTATTATACATATGGAAAAGACTAAATAGAGAAGAACGCGAGACTTGACACCGCATCCATGTAAGGGATAGATAATTGTTCTAACAATTAGAACGGAAACATCAAAAGGTGTCAGGGAGTCAAGGCCTAATAGTTTATAAATGGAGTATGAACCCATTTACGTGTCTAGAGGTTGATTGGTTAATGGAATTAGACGAAGGCTCATGAACGTTAGTAGTCAATTCGAATTATATATGTGATATATTGTGATATCTGTTTATGCATGACATTTATGTTTGGGTCTTGAAACTATAATTTTGGAAATTTATAGTACACTTAGTGTAGACCCTAAGTAAGAGGGCACACACAGAAGAATGTGGAAATGTGGCAAGTGGTTATGAAATTATTTTCCTTTTATGGAAAAATTGTTATTGGGAATACTGCCTTCACACATTTATCTATTGGGCTGTTATTGACAGTTTGTGTCGTATAGCTCTTACAAGATGCTGCATTTTAACTATATCGGGACTTAATGCAATTGGGACTTTATATAACGCCCCGTCCCGCTATGGGTGCGTGATCTCCGAAATATCACAAACATTACAAAAAGACGGATATCGAGTATTTTTTTTTTGAGAAATGGGGTAACTACCTCCCACTCAGCAACTATAAGTCCATAATATTAGAAAACATAACAAGCAACATTAAATTGTTCAAATATGGTTATACAGTCATCCAAACAAACAACATACAAATAAAGTTCCTATAAACAAAGTATCTCAACTAAGAATAAACATGATTAGGAAATATTTACTGCTACTGCTCCTCTCCAGGCTCCTGCTCAAGGGGAACGCCTCGGTGTTCAGGGTACCTGAAAGGTAGGGGTGAGTTAAGCAGCCTAGTGAAGAGATAAAGTATATCAAATATCAGCAACATATATATCATGTGGATGAATGCAAGAACATCATGATAACAAAAGCTCTTATGCACATGCAAAACCCAACAACATCACCAACTAATAATCCACCAACCAAATTCGAGACATCATCTCGATAGCTCACACGGGTCCTCTAGCAAACTCCGGTCTCCTTACCAGTGCCATCGGGAGACTACTCAAAATGACCAGCCTAATGAAGAGATAATGCATATCACCTGTCAGCAACATATATATCATATGCATGAATGCAAGAACATCATAATAAAATGAATGTCTCTGCATATGGGTACTCAATTATACTACTAACCAATGGTCTCACTGATCAATCCGAGACACCACCTCCATAACTCACAATGGTCTTCCAACAACTCCAGTCTCCCTACCAATATAACCACGAGACCATACAATACACAACCGCCAGAATGCAACGTGAAAGCACTCATCGCCTATTTGGGTCTCAATCCCCGGAGCATAACGGGGAAGCAAATCTCAAAGGCAGACACCTCAATTGCTAGAATGCAATGGAGAAACCCGCATCTCCTATGGGGGTCTCAACCTCCGGAGCGTAACGGGGAAATCTTCCTAACAACCAAAATCATCACGTCATCATAACACATACACATGTGAACAATTCCTCCAATGCATGCACATGATGTCATGATCATGTAAAACAACATAAGCATATGACAAGATCTCAAAAAAAAAATCCCAAAATCATCATGATCTCATTCACATTTTATAAATACACACACAACAAAATATCATTAAGTCCCAAGCATCAAGTTCGATGTCCAACACATCTTATTCTCATCATAAATTCATTCACATGTTATAGTTAAATATGCCACATAATATCAATAAGTTTCAGGCTTCATGTTCAATGTACATTCATCCGATCAGATTTTTTTTATTTAATCGCATATAGTTGACATGGGTGCACCCGAATGGATCCCTCACCACAGATTCATTCAACGGTTCCCTTACCTAGTGGCTTAATAAACGAATGGCCCCTTTCAAGTCACTTTATGTCCAAGGTTAAAGGTTAAATAGATGCGAATGTATGTTAAAACAATGATAAGTCCCCTCATATGTGTGCATTTTTTAAATCCAAGCGATGAAAACAGGTCGAAAGATTGAAGGAAGTGACGCACGGGCTACTGGGCCTGAGAAGTTGGAACAGGTCTACAAAAATTGGGACAGTCTCAGAAAACTCGATCGATCCCACAAATCTAGTTGAAAATATCCTAGAAAAGATTTAAGGATGATCCAAACGGGGGCTATAAGTGCTCCAGAAGTGATTCCAAAATAGGCCAAAAATAACCCAAAACTTGGCATGAAACGGGCCCAAAACGGGCCTTGTCCGAGCCTAGAAACGGACATGGGTCGGGCTTGAAAGTGGCGGGGCTGTTGGGCTGGGCCTTGATCTGTTGGGTTCACAGTGAACTGGGCTTGGAGTTCCTGGGCCTAAAGTGGATTCGGCTTGACTGCACTGGGTTGGGCTTGGAAGCTGGGCCAATGACGAGTTGGGCTTGGAAGCTGGGCCAAGGACGAGTTGGGCCTGGGTCTGTTGGGAATGGGGGTTTAGGAATTAGGTTTAGGATTTGCAGTGGGGTGAAAAGAGAAAGGAAGGAGAAAGGAAGAGAGAAGGGGGCAGCGGCCCGAGAGAGAGAAAAGATAGCGGCAGCTCTTTAGATTTAGAGTTTGGATTAGGGTTGAGAAGGAAAGTGGAGAAGGAGGAAGAAAAAAGAGGAGAGGAGAAAATAAAGAGAGATGCGATGGCGGCAGCTTGAAAACTACACTAAGGGTTTGGCCTAGAGAAAGAGAGGGAAGAAGAGAGAAACAAAACCAAGAGAGGGGAGGGAAAACGAGAGAAAAGAGGGGCGGCACTCAAGGGGAAGAGGAGACGGCCTACTCTAGGGTTTTGGTGTTATAAAAGGAGGAGAGAAGAGGGGAAGAGGATGGTGGAGGCTAGGGTTTTATCATGAGAATGGAAAAAAAGAAAGATAGGTTATATATGAGGTGAAGATTTGGATTTTTTTTTTTTTACAAAAAAAGGAAAGCACCACTTTTACAAAATGTTTTTAAAATGATAACCAAAATGTGATTTTCAAATAATTTAAATGATAAAAACAATTAAAACATTGAAATTATCAAAATGCACTTCGAGCTTCTGAGCTCGAAATCAGGAGAACAAGGGTCCACCATGGAACCCATACTCTCTCCACTCCCACCAAAACACCCAATCCTACATAGGGGTCTGAAAATCTCCTCAAAAAAATCCCGAAAGATCAGGTCGAGTCGTTACACTTTGTTGTGCCCGTGAACAGGGTCGGCCCTGAGATTTTAGAGGCCCTAGGCGAACTCTTAAAATGGGGCATTTTGCCGTTATATACACTCACAAAAAAAAATTATATATTTTTTTATAAAGTGTGAAATATCCAAATAAAATATAAAAATCAAATTTATAACAAAGTATTATTTAAAATTTATTCTTCTCGGATTTTGACATGCAAAATTACTAATTAAATTACTATATTCAAGTTCTTTTAACATATCTTTTTCAATAAACAAGATAGCTAATCCATTCAATCTTTCTTTTGACATTATATACTGAAGATAAGATTTTATTAGTTTTAACTTTGAAAAACTTTTTTCTACAGAGGCAACTATAACTGGTATAGTAAATATTATTTTATAAACAATCCATGCATTTGGAAAACAACAATTCATTCTTTTTATATAATTTAACACTTCAATTGTTTCTTTTACTTCTTTTGGTAGTCCATCTTTCAAACTTTGTAATTCTGAAAATAAGTCACTTCCATCAATATCAGAAATCATGTCATGTCTTAGAAAATTTTCAAGTTTATTATAAGAACATTTCAAACTATCATCATCAAAAGAATTTAACTTTTCCAAATCAAACAAAAATCCAAAAGTATATTCATATCTTTGAAATTGTTCAACTCTAGTCTTAAGTGACATAAGAGCTTAATTAATTATATATAAGAAATAATTTACTCTAAAAGATTATTCAGGTGATTGTGTTATCTCGTTACTAGCATTTTCATCAAAATATTTTTTCCTATGAATAATACGTTTTTCATGAAATATAGGTTCAATTTTCATTTCTCTAGCAATCTCTTTAGCATCAATAATGGCATATTTAAATTCACTTTCTCTTTGAGTTTCAAAAAAAGAAATGAGTCTTTTTAAAACATTTTTAGCAACGTCAATATTCAAGTCTTTTGCTTGTAAAATTTTGTTAGTATTATTAACTGCAAACAATATATTATACCAAATAACCATGCCAAATAAGAATTCAAAACTTTCAATTTTTACTGTTGCTAAGTTTTCAGCATCACTCTTTGTCCTACGATCTTCACAAGTGTTCGTTAAGTCAATTAAAACATCTCTAATTTGTGTAACTTGGAATCTAATTGCTTTTACACTTTCAATGTGACTTCCCAACGTATTTGTGATAATGGCTTAACCGTGATACCTTTAACATAATCTTTAAAAAATGTCCCCCGCTTTGTAGAAGATGAAAATACATTATATATACGTTGTATAATTCCAAAAAATATTTTACCTTGAGAATAAGAATTTACCATATCACAAAGTACCAAGTTAAGACTATGACAACCACACGGCTTATACAATGCTCTAGGATTTATTTGTAGTACCCTATTTTGTACTCATTTATTTTTTCCTTTCATATTAGAACCATTATCATATTCTTGTCCCCTCATATCATCAATATTAAGTTCAAGAGTTTTTAGAACATCTATAAGTTTATTAAAAAGTCATTATCCCGATGTATCGTCCACCTTTAAAAATTCTAAGAAAAACTTTTCTACTTTTATTGGACTTATTGAAATATCCACACAACATACCATGATAGACATTTGTTCTTCATGACTTATATCTGGAGTACAATCAAGTATAATCGAAAAGTATTTTGATTCTTTGATCCTTTTAATTATCTCATTATTTATCTCACCCGCTAACAAAAGTATTAATTCATTTTGAATTTTATGACCAAGATAGTGGTATTAAAAATCTTTATCTTGAATACGTCGAACGTGTTCTTGCATTATAGGGTCAAATTCAACGATCATTTCAATAAAAGATAAAAAAATTCCATTATTTTGTTCATAAATCTTTTCATTGTCTCCATGAAATGCCAAATTATTTTTACCAAGAGTTTTCATAACACCAATTATTCTTGATAGTACTTGTCTTCAATATTCCCTATCTTTATTCATTTCTTCTTGCCTAATTTTATCAATTCTTTCATTTTTTTGCAATCTTATTTTCAATTCCATCCATTTTCTCAGGTTAGTAATATGGTCATTACTAGTTTCATGACTTTTAAGTCTATTACTAACATTTTTTCAATCATTAATTCTTTTATTTGCAATTGATAATTGAGTCCATCTTGTTTAAACAACTTACAACGAAAACAAAATATTTTATCCAAAACAATTGAATAAACTAGCCATATTCTATCATGTTTTTCTCCATTTGGTAAATATCGAATATATTCTGTGATAGAAAAATATCTATTTAGGAAAGTTAATATCATTATCTCTTATGGGACCTCTTTTTACCAATATGTCCTTCAAATTTTGGTCAATATTTATATTTTTTCAATTACCGGGATCATAAATGTTTAAAAAAACATGTTCATTGAAAATTTTATTTTCTTCACTCTCATTCTTATTTTCATTATCACTCTTATCCATATCTCCTTCATTCACCAAGTTAATATCGTTATGTCCATTAATAGTTTCTTTATTATTATTATGTTCATCATTAACTAAATCTTCAATTGAACTTTCATTTTTTTTACTTTTGCTAAAATATCTATTAAGAGATTCCGCTTGAGATTGAATCAATTCTTGAAGTTGTTTTTGTCTTTTTCTTTTTTCATGTCTAGAAGGATCTTTTCTAGTAGATATAATGATAGTGATAACCAATAAAAAATTAACAGATAAATAATCAAAATTAAAGAACAATAAAACCTGATTTGATTTACGGATAAACTAGAACCAGTTGAAAATTGTCATACGCGTGCCGCCCCCCCCGCCCACACAAGATTAATCACAGTCGCAGAATCAATTTCACTGGCTCACTGCAAATATAAATTGAAATGTAAATTATGAGATAAAAAATATGACATTGAATGGTATAATTAAATCAAAGAACAATCCACACAACTATTGTATTTGTCTATTTTTTAAATAAACTTCCTCACATTATACTCCACCTATTTATATTATCTTCAAATTTATTTAATAACATATATTTTTGTAGAGTTTGATAAACAAGGTCTGCAAAGGATTTTTTTAATATTTATTACTATGTCTTGGACTCTTTGGACGTACTCTCCCTTTCCTTTCAAATCATGGATAAAGAACAGTACAATAGGGCCATATCCTTTGATTAAAGTAAAAATATCTTATAATTGAGTGTGATATAAAAAAAAAAACTATATAAAGAACGATTCACTATGCATTGGCTTCTTTGCTCCTACATGCTTACACTTAAAGAGACCTTAAATCTTAATTACAGTTTCCCTTCAATTGAAATGGAAAAAACATTTTAATTTTGACCTATTTCTGCCCTAGTCATTATCCTCTGATGATTTCATCTTTCTTTTTTAATTTATTTTCAAATTCATCTAAAATATTAAAAATAAACTTGATGAGTCACAAAAAAACCAAATTTTAGTCCAAAATTCAATTTATACATTTGATTTTTTTATAAATATGACAAAAATTGAAAAAGAAGTAGTTTGAGTGTTGACCTTTGATTTAAAATAAAATATTTAAATTTATTTCTTGAATTTTCTTGTCAAGTTGGATTTTTATCTTATTTATATAAGAACAATTCAAACTTTTAAATTAGCATTTGATAATCACACACATCACAATTTGAGATTGATGTTTTTATTTATGAAGATTAATGTGAAATGAGGAAAATAATTAATCACAATATTTTTTACTTTTTATTATCTTTTTTGAAATAAAACACTAACCACTCAAAATAGATGTCAAATACCCATTAAGAATTCAAAATGAAGGGATCGATGAAAAAAATACTTACAAGTCTGAAGTCTGCAATTGAGCAAGCTGAAGGCGAGAGAGAACACGGAGAGAGAGATCAGAGGAGAGCAAGAGAGAGTGCAGTGAGAGAGCAAGGAGAGGAGAGGTTGCTACAATAGTCACTTAAGAGATTTTATTTGGTTAGTGATTTTGGGTTTAAAAAACGGAAGGGTCTAAAAGAATGCGCTCAACGTAGGTTTTGATCGTTTTGAAAATGAATATGAATAGATGCGAAAATGCAGAATGGAAGACGAACGGACGTAATTGCGGAAATGCCAAATGCGGAAGAACACACGGAAATGCCAAATGCGGAACGGAACCGCGCAGAATGCACGGATGCAGAACGCGTGGACGCAGAACCGCGTTCCGCATGTGGAAACTCGGAACAGCGTTCCGCATGCAGAAGCGGAACGCGTTCCTCGAAACCGAATGGGATATTGGGCCAGGCGCCATGCCTTTTACGGGTTATATGGATATTTGGAGGCCCTAGGCTATAACCTACTTCGCCTATAGGCAGGGCCGGGCCTGCCCGTGAAGCCTGTTTAGTGTTTGAGTTGAATATGTGTGAAAGTGAAATGATAGGAATTGGTAAATATGATTATTTGGTAATAGTAGACCATTTATGATTTTGGTAAGGCTCACTTATAATATTGATGATAAAAGTAAACCATTATGATTTTGAGAATTTAACTGCATTGTTTTATTATCTAACATGTGTTATTATGTTAAGATATTTTGTGAATTCTTTTCACTGGACTAGGAGCTACGTCCCTTACATTGCAGGTTTAGCACATGAGGAGAAAGAACCTCCATTGCTTTCTTAGGATGAGGGAGCCTGTGCAGTTGATCATATTCCCCGCTGATGAGAAATATGGTTATTATATTTACTTCCATGCCAATGATGTACTCTTAACCTTAATGTTGCATGTAGCATTTAAGTCTAAGCATGTCTAAACTATCACACTTTCATATGTTACTCTGATAAATAAATTTTATGTTTTGTATAAATATTATTGGTTATGCGGATTATAGTAAACATGTGAATATACGTGTGAAGAGCATGTGTGACTTTTTATCAGGAACTTATTTGTTTAACTTGAGAATCCAGCCTATGACTTGTGAAGTGATTGGAGGTTGTTATATAAAACAATTAATCACAATTTTTTGAACTCACAAGATGCGGGACGTGACAAAAGATTTGGAAAAAGGAAAAACAAGCATAGGTATTTTTGCCTTTTAAAGAGAAAGTACCTCTCATGATAGAAACAAGGGGATGTCACTGACATCTGCAAAAAACTATTATTTTGCTTAAAATTATTGTCAAGTAGTCTACAATGACCAATTGGCTTATTAATAATGTCTATGATTGTTATAAACTTGAGAAAACGTCATGCTCTAAATACTTTGAAACTTTTCAAAGAAAAGTTAAAATTTTTACTCAACACAAGCTTTTATCTGTCTTATAAATCAAATTTGATATAAATGTTAAATATTTTAAAATGATTAATTTTATTACTTAATATTCTTTATTTTCTAAACTTGATAAGTTTAATTTTTCCTTTTTATTCCTCTAACTTGAAATAGATTATTTTAATAATAATTTTACTTAAATAATTTTAATAAATGCAAAACGCTATGTGCTTTGTCTCTATAGTTTTGTAAATATATTATTTTTTATAGTCATCATTATATCTAAGTTATTTATCTTATCAATTTATAATTATCATTTATATTTAAATTTATTAAAATATACCTATTTAATATCTATATACTTAAATTCACTGTTTTTAGACTATCATGATGAGCTCTTAGTAATTATGTTGTTATTTACAATCAATTAAATTATTTTTTATAATATAATAATTTTCATTATTTTAAAAATCTCCTCAAATTTTAATAATTAATTATTTACAACTTAAAAAATATCTAAAACTATTTAAAATAATATCTTTACAGTAGCGGTTAATTACTATACTACAATGAAATTTGAAAGATGGCGTCATTTTCCCTAGACAAATTAGTCAATTCTTTAAAAATGAGATTTTTAAGTGGATCAACTCAAGATTTCAATAATACTTTTATGTCTCCTATTTTTCATATATATAATTAATTCATACATAAAAATCACACGCTGAAAGAGGTGTCGTCAAGTGTGTAAATCTAATTAGTTTACACGAAAGTCACTTTTATTTAATTTGTCATTCATTAAAGTATTTAATATATATATATATAAAATATCAAATTTAATATTAAAATCATGTTTTTGAGCTTTTATAATTTGAAATACTTTAAATTATTTTTAAATACTTTTTCTTCTTTCTTTAATATTTATGGGATAATACTTTTTTAATAAGACCTATTTTTATATAATACTAAGAGCAAGCGGTGTAGTGGCCATATGGCCAACTAGCGGCCATATGGCCACCGTGCATGGGCTGTATAACAGTGGCTAAAAGTGGGGCCCACACTACTTGTGGTTAAATGGCTGGCTAAAGGTAGCAGATATGTAGCCCGCTATTCTCTCTCTCTCTCCTCTTTTTTATATTATATATATATATAACTTGTATATAGTTTTTGATTTTTTTTATTTTCTCTTTTTATTTATTTATTTGATTATTTTGGATTTTTTGTTTTGTTTTTGGGTATAATTTGTATATTAGGGCAAATAATTATTTTTTTCTTTACTTTATTATTTTATTTTTTATACAAAAAATAAAAATAACTCTTTACCTTTTGATTTTTTTTCCTTTACATTTGTAAACAAAATATATGAGAAACAAAAAATTAAAATTATTCTGTACAAAAAATTAAAATTATTCTGTACAAAAAATTAAAATTATAGCTATTGAGAAACAAAAATATTAAAAATAATATTTTATTTATCGCAAACAAATATGTATGTCTTTTTAATTTATTTAATTTCTTGTGGGAGAATATGTATATTTTTTAATTTATTTAATTACTTGTGAGAAAATATATATATTTTGTTAATTTATTTAATTACTTGTGAAAAAATATGTAATGTCTTTATATTTATTTTCTTTTAAATTTGTTAAAAAAATGTACATAAAAAAATAATAATAAAATATTAAAAAGTAGTCATTCTAGTTAACGTTATACCATGTGACGAGGCTGGTTAAAAATTATAGCCAGCCATGTCATAAAAAAAAATACTATTTAATTATATGACTGAGTATTTAGTGACATAGCCAGCCATATATAGCCATCCCACACCACTTGCCCTAATATATATATATATATATATAAATTTAAAGTTACTGTACTATTTAATTTAATAAATTAAATATAGTATCTATTGATATTTATTTCCGTGAATTGATATCCAGATAAGATATTATTTTTTTATTGTTTGTAATTTTTTTTTTTAAGTTTTTAATGGGCCTGTTTTTGAAAGAAGCGCCCTGCTAACGTCTAATCGGTGATGGTGTCCCGGCACGTGCAGCGGCGTCGTACGACGTATGTCGCTCGACGGGACACGTCCCTCTGCCTTCATTCCCCTTTGTTGTGGCCGCTGCTGCTGACGGTCTCCCATAATCGTCTCCGACGATTCTCACGCCTCGACTCGTCTCGAAATGGTTAGCTCCCCATTCTCTCTCTCTCCCTCCCCTCGCTCTCTCTCTCTCTCTCTCTCTCTCTCTGCCTTCATGCAAGCGCTTTTGAATTTGATGTCACAAAAGCAAAAAGAATTTGCCTGCCGACCCCATTAATGCAACCATTGTGATCACTTTTTATGGTTTTTATTTTATTTTCTGTTTTCTATATTTCGACCCAATTAACCATGCTTGGTTCTTGACCAACCCAGTTCAACTCCCCACTTCAATTTGGTTTCTAAACATGAAAGAAAAAGAAGAAAATAAATCGTGCACTTCTATTTCTTCTTTAGAAACTTAACCGAACCATACAGTTCGACCTGGTTAGACATGAATCAATATGGAACTATTATAATTATTAATTATTTTATTTTTCTCTAGTTTTTATCTGAAATTATCATTTTCCACTATTGTTATTATAGTAACATTGTTGTAAAGTGAGTTTCTATTTTATGTATAACTTTGACATTTATTTAAATTTTAACAGTTTCTCTTGTATTTATGAAGTTACATAAAAATGACAGCTCAAATGATTTGATCAGCAGCTGAACCTAATTTGATGGAACAATTATAAAAAATAATTCAATCAATGGTTTGGTTTTTAAAACATTGTGTGAAAGAATGCCCAAGTCTTGTTTGCTTACCTTTTGTAAAACAGGTGAGTCCTTATAAAACGCTGTGGGATTTGTTTTGTCGGAAAATGCGTGCTCAGGTAATGCCAAGGCTGCTTATTTGGCAGGTATCAATTATCTTCTCTTTTTATTTGTGCTATTTTCCTTGATCAGAACAGAGAAGGATGTGGGAAGAGCATGGCAAGCTCAAACAAGGACCACAAAGTTTCATTTCTTAAAGATGCATTGAAGTTGTTTGATGCCGATTTCTTCAATGACTCAAAGGTGAAGAGTTCCACACTTTTCACTCTGAGGCTCCTCTTCATTATGCTTTCATACTTTGAACATCAATTGTGATTGATTACATAAATGAAGCTCACATTGCTAAGGGTCATCTCTGACTATTCACTTAGGTGTTGGAAGTGGCGAAGGGTGTAGAAGAATTCAACATACCAGTGTTTAGAGCGAACAGGGAGTTGGTGGCTTCGTCCAATGGAGGATTGCATGACCCATCTGTTTTAGTTTTCAACCCTGACTGGGGTTTTTACAATACACTGTACACGAGCACACGATTCAATTACCCTTCTATCCTCGGTATACAGAGACCAGACAGGAATGAAGATATTGCCTTCATGACTGTAAATATTTGTCCCAATTTAAGTTTCGGTTGGTTTTATGTCAAGTATCTGTCTGTCTTATTGTCGATTCTTGTTTATTTTAGCATTTGAGATTTGTTACTTATCAGGTTCTGGAACTTGGAGAACTTATTAGGACTAAACAAATCACATCTCAGGAGCTTACTGAAATATTCCTGCAGAGATTAAAGAAGTAAGAATTGCTTTTTCCCATCAACATATTAGGTACTTGGATTGACAACTTAGGTAAGACAAAAGGTTGATAAGAGAGAGAGACGTGCAGTAATAAAAAACTGCAATAATTAGGTCTCTTTCTGCCATTTCCCTGATAAACCAATACCAATTATCTGTTCATTTCAGGTTCTAAAATAAATATGTTCTGATGAGGACAAGGAACAGCCATGTGCTTTCCAAGTCATCCAAATCTACCTTTTGGTATCATCCATTGCATGACGTGCTATGTCTCACTGCTCAGTCTGCTGATGCCATTTTGGGGCTTCACTAGGTATAACCATGTTCTGGAAGCAGTAGTTACATACACAGAAGACTTAGCATATGAGCAGGCAAAGAAGGCTGATGACTTGCTTGAACAAGGAGTGCACTTAGGTATGCTGTTCTTTCATACAGCTAGCATGGAAGTTGCAGTACTTGGCCCTATAAGTGTACATTTGCTGCCCAACTTTTAGTGATGTAACCACACATGTGACCTTTTACACTTGTGTATGAGAAACATTCAATTTCGATGATCCCACTCCATATGGTCTCTCAATAAATGTAGGTTGGTTGTAATTGTCCATTTATGATCCACCAATTAGATATCAAGATAAGGAGGAGATTAGGGCATGCCCCTTCATGCAGTGATGCTCATGATGGGTTAGGCTAGGGAAAAATAAGCCTACATGGCTGGTTGGGAGAAAAGAACAGAACGTATCTTAATCAATCATCATTATCCTCTGTTCATTCATGTTCCCCTTTCATTTAATAATATTGGCAGTAGAAGTATATGGTTATGATGTCTCACCTTGTGTTGCAGGTCCTCTCCATGGAATTCCTTATGGACTGAAAGATATAATTTCAGTTCCCCAATATAATACCACGTGGGGTTCGTCAACTTTCAGAAATCAAGTTCTTGACAGGGAAGCTTGGGTCTACAAGAGGTATTGCATGGTCTAAAATGTATGAGAACTGTACTTAAAAAGGTTAGTTTAGTAGCTACTAGCTTGTTTGCTCTTTTTCAGGCTAAGGTCTGCCGGGGGTATTCTTATAGCAAAGCTTGCTACTGGATCATTGGGATACGATGATATCTGGTTTGGGGGACGTACCCGAAACCCATGGAATATTAAGGAATTCTCTACGGGCTCATCTGCCGGACCAGCAGCCTGCACCTCAGCAGGTTTGTAGTGTGTTTCTTGAGTCGTTAATTTGAAGACAGTTCTAGATCTCTTCTTCTTCTCTCTTTGCTGTCTTGCTCTAACTGCAATAGCTTAGTACAAAAGTTAAGACCAAAAGGATGAACCGAAAAAGTTACCCAACTGTTGAGATATAGTGAAACAAGAAATTAATTGAATGAGAAATTAGAATTATAGAGGAAATCTTTTAAGATGAATGTCTTGACATTTAATAGAGGAAAAACAAAATATATGGAAACTATTTAGATTTAAGTGTTGGTATAAACCTATTTGAGTCAACTGTAATCATCCATAGACATGAGCAAAGTATTTTAGGATAATTGTAAACCTCCTTAGGATGACTACAAATGTCATCATGAATCATTTTCAAGGAAACAATTATTCTTTAATGTATTAGGAAAGGTAACAGGTATGAGGTACAAGGAGGAAGAAAACCTCTAAACACTTAGTTTAAAGAAAGGACATTACCGATTGCGGAGTGAAAGACTACGATTTTCGACAATTAGAGTGGAGAAGTAGCTCTTGAAAAGTCAAACCTAGATGGATGGGATTAGTGGTTTTGATGATAAAAATGATAAATTGTGTATTTAGAAGGGTTAAATTCCACCATTTTGATATTATAACTGTGACTGCTACAATCTGGATAAAAACTAAACCAACACTAATCATTTCAAGAAACTAGAATTGAATACTTAAATCAATTGATTAGACTTCAAATGATGATTCCACTTTTTTTGATCTATAAGAAGAATTTAAATAACAAGGTTTGGAATGTGCTTTGAAGTCCAAAGTAGATAATGTTTTTTTTTTTTTTTTGGGGGGGGGGATGGGGGGACAAATCTATCCGAAGTACCTTGTCTTGCCTCCATGCCACTTTCTTTTAACTTCTCACTTTTTGGCTTTGAATTGAGTTACAAATTTTTGCTGAGATTTGTGAAATTTGCATACTATAGTTGAAACCCAGACCAAAATTTTTTGGCCCATTTCAACCAAAATTTGCAACCTGGTCTTGAATGTTACAACCATAATGAATGAAGGTAATGTAGTTATTATCAACTAGTTATATAACCAAAAATATAATTATCAATTGATCTAGGAACAAAGCAATTAATGGATTCAGAAACGAAAAAACGGTGAATCCTATTGATACCCATGAAACCTGAATAATTTCACCATTTGTCTATGGACTCAATCATTGTTATTATCATCATTTACAAATATAAATATGTATGTATATGTATATATTGGAACTCTTGAAGAATATGAGTAGAAGCACCAAGACCTATTGGCTTTAGTACCAAGACAAGTAATTGGAAAGATGGTTGCATGAAAACTCCCTAGAGAATGCGGAGGCAATCATATGCTTTTTTTTTAGCGGTAAAAAGGAAATTCGTTAAAAATAAAAAGAAGGTACAAAATCAAACTTTACATCATGTAGGAGAGGGCTAAAAGAATTAGATTATTAGACCTCCCACTACAGGAAATCAACATAAAACTAAGACTCCCAAAAGAGAATCAAAAGTCCTTTATCCAGACTCCATAAGCTCAAAGGAGAAAGACCTCGGAGTTTGAGTTGTTGACTCCAAATTTAGCATAGAAATCCACTTCTCAATTTGTTGTACAACTCACTTGGACAAAAGATGTCCATGTCCAAGGTTAAACTCTTTATTTCCCTAGCTAAGGTAATCAGCTTCCATGGAGGATGCTTGAGTCCCTTGGCTCATTTAATTGTATTTGTTGAGCCCCCCTCTATCACAAGTAGACCTTGCTCATAGACCCACCAGGAAATTATGGCCCTCCTAATACTAAGAAGTCCTGCCTTATTTGAGTCTCTAATGCCCACATCTTCTGTAAAGACTAAAACAGATTTCCCCCTACAGTTCCTAAGTACCCTGCCTATGCCAGCTGGCCCCGGTTTGCCTCTTGCTGCACCGTCCACATTGAATTTCATCACATCACGAGGAGGAGGAGCCCAATCATATGCTGAATTCTTTCTAACATAGGTGCAGATGAGGAAGCATGATGTCCCAATTTCAAGGGCATTGGAAGTAGCTGACAAGATGAGGCCTGGATCTTGAGGCATATAGTACCATCAATAGTAGCTTAGTAGGTCTGGGTTTTGAATAAAGAGTAAACTGGGAGATTGGCTAAGGTTGCTTTGAATAGAGTAAGTTGGACACCAAAGGAAAGGCTTGATTTCTTCCAAGATGCCAAACTTTGTTTTAAAGTTCTCATTGACGAAATCCACATGCTAATGGTTTGGGCCTTGCCTCTATAGGAAGGTCAACATCCTAAAAGGAAATTTTACTAGGTTATAGCCAATGATAAAGACAAATGCTTCTTGTTCTTCCAAATAAAAATTGGAAATCATGTTTTTTGAGATGCTTACTCACAATGTTGCCACATCCTCCAAACATTTCATGATTCATTAAAGTTTAGAATTTGGTCCTCTTTGGCATTACAAAAAATAATAGTATCATCTATAAAATGTAAACTTGATATAGACAAGTATATGTCACGATTTGAAAGCCTCCCATCACACACAACCATTCTATCTTTTTAAAGAGTTGGCTCATATCATCCGCCACATTGAGAACCGGAAAAGGATAGTTGGTCTCTTGGTTTCAACCTTCTCCTACTTCCAAGGAAGCCCTTGTGAGAAACATTCACTAGAGAAGAGATGTTCACATGGACATGCATTTTCGTATCCAAGCTCTCCAAGTGGGCCTAAATCCCATCCTCTAAGAATGTACTACAAGAAATTCCATTGAACATGAACATATGTGTTCTCTAGATTGATTTTGCATATTAACTCTACGTGTTCTTTGTCTTGAATCTAAATATTCTTTTTTTTACAAGAATTTGGTACAGTATTTTCTTTGGAAAAAATGCTCCTTGAAACAAATAAATTATGTGGTTGTTACTTCCCTTGATTTATTTGCTAGCACATTTGAGAAGATTTTATACAGATTTCCCTGTAGACTTGTGGTCAAAACTTTGTTGTTCCATAGTTTTTCCACCTTTGGACTAATGTTTTAAATAATGAATTCAAACTCCTATAAACTTTCATCTACTTTCAAATTATCTAAATGATTTGACAAGATCACCTTGTAGGAACACCTATTCTCCCAGAACCTTTAGTGAAAAGCCATGGTGAAACCATCCAAGCCTGGGGCCTAATCCTTATTCATTTCTTTCACACCTCCCATACCTTTTCTTTGAGAATCCTCTTTACACCTCATTGTGGAGGACATTGCTATACTAGGCTATTGGCTTGATGGTATTTGGACCATGTGGAATGGAGCTTTTTATCATTAGAAGATTATAACGTTGTCCATCACTCCTTGCTTGTGAGTCGAAAGAGTTGGATAAAGAAGCTAACTGGGCGTGTCTCAGAATTTATGGCCCCAACTATTACAGATTCAGGAACATGATACAGGAAGACCTATGCAAGCTGATGTACTTTGGGTAGCAGGGGGCATCTCCATTCTACTGGATTTTCTTTTGACAAATTGAATGGAAGTAGAACAACAACCAGAAGGAGTAATTTATTGAATATTATTTTTTGCTATAAATTACTGGATTTACAGATGCAAATCAATTAATATTCATGGTCAAGTTGCCATTATAGACCAATAAATTACAAATTGGATAGATTTCCATTGTTTGATATCTGGAATAGTCACTACACGTGTAAGCTTGCCAAGTTTTTCCAAATGGTAGTCCAGTAATACTCGAGACGAGTATTGAAGGGCCTTTCACCATTCAGGGTCAAAATACACTCTTTTATGATGAACTTTATCCACTTGTAGAGGTGGTGCAATGAGTATCAAGTTTTAGGAAGGGTAGATTTTCAGTTCAAGAAATATTTGAAGTTCCTAAAAGAAAAAATGGAAGATGGAAGAAGTTAAAAGTTGAACAAATTCCAAATAGACGAAGGTGCAATACAAGATGAAAATAAAATCTATAAACTGAGTTGGCTCGTTCTCTTCTTTTTACCATGCATGTCCCACAGTCCTATTGGCCCGAGGCAGTGTTAACTGCTTGTTATCTCATCAACAAAATGCCATCTTGCATTTTAAAGGACCAGTCCTCCATTGATCTTCTCTCTTTACATAAATCCATCCCCTCTATCCCACTACATATCTTTGGGTGTGTCTGCTTTGTTCACAACTTTTCTGGCCATAAACTCACTCCTAGGGTTGTGCGTTGTGTCTTTCTCGGTTACTCTCCGTTTCACAAAGGCTATAAATGCCGCGATCCTCTCACTGGAAAAACTTACTTCTCTATGGATGTTACATTCTTTTAGCGGAATCCTTATTTTCCAGCTCCCTCTACTTCTCTCCTTCCACAGTCCTTCCTCTTCTTCCTCCTGATCTCAACCCCACCATTCTGACCAAGCCTCTTCTTGTGTATCAACACCGCCAATCTTGCCTGCCATCTGTGACGAACTCCACCCACTTCTCTGCCAGTGGTCCACATTCATCCAGCTCTGACCAGTCTGATCTCCCCATTGCCCTTCGCAAAGGTACGCGCTCTTGCACCAGTTATCCACTTGCTTGTTTTGTATCATATCATGTTGTTTCTCCCTCCTATCATAGCTTTCTCATAGCATTGTACACCATCAAGTTACCTAAGAGGGTTGATACGGCCTTGAAACATCCCTCGTGGAAAGCAGTCATGGATGATGAATTAGCTGCCCTTGAGAAGAATCACACTTGGGACATGGTTCCTTTGCCACCCGGGAAGACTCCTGTTGGGTGCAAGTGGGTCTTTGCCTTGAAGCACAGTCCTGATGGCTCTATTGCTAGGTATAAGTCTCGCCTAGTTACCAAAGGCTTCACACAGACATATGGTGTGGACTACCAAGATACATTCTCACTTGTTGCCAAGATTACCTTTGTGCAGATCTTACTCTCCCTTGCCACGACCTTTGATTGGCCCCTTCACCAGTTGGATGTGAAAAATGCTTTTCTCCATGGAGATCTTCAGGAAGAAGTGTACATGCTTCCTCCTCCGGGGTTTCTCAAGCAGGGGGAGCCCCACTCAGTATGTAGACTCTGAAAGGCTCTTTATGGTCTTAAGCAGTCTCCTTGTGCTTGGTTCGAGAAGTTCAGCAGTGCCTTGTTACCTTATGGTTTTATTCGCTGTCAATCCGATCACCCAGTCTTCATTTACCACCTCCACTCAGTTGTGATGCTTTTGGTGGTCTATGTTGATGATATTGTCCTCACAGGTAATAATGTTGCAGCCATCTCTTCCTTCAAATAATATCTTCAACGTACTTTTGATATTAAGGATTTGGGGCCCCTCTGGTACTTTCTTGGAATTGAAGTCGCCATGTCTTCTCGCGGCTTCTATCTCTCTTAGCGGAAGTATGTCCTGGATCTACTCCAGGAAGCTGGCTATTCTGGATGCAAACCTGCTGATACCCCACTGGATGTCAATACCAAATTATCTGCATCTGATAGGACCCTTCTTGATACACTCAGCTTTTATCAGAAGCTTGTCGGCAAGCTTATTTATCTTACCATCACGAGACCGGAATTATCTTATGTTGGTGTCACAGCCAGTTCATGCATGAACCATGGGACACTCACTTCCGGGTGTGTTTCGTATCCTTCGATATCTTAAGTATCATCCCAGCCGCGGCTTGTTCTATGCACACTAGTCTGCTTATCTGGTTCGCGGCTATTCTAATGCCGATTGAGCCGGGTCTCTAGATGATCACTGCTCTACTTCCGGCTATTGTGTTTTCTTGGTCTCACATTTAGTTGACTGGCGAAGCAAAAAGTAGTCAGTTGTTGCTCGTTTTAGTGTTGAGGCCGAATATCGTGCCATGGCTAATGCTGCTTCTGAGTTGTTGTGGTTCCGCCACTTCCTTACTGAATTGGGCTTTGCTCTTGGCGATCCACCAGTCATGTTTTGTGACAATCAGGCAGCCACTAACATTGCCTCCAATCCAGTCTTTTATGAGCAGACTAAGCACATTGAAGTGGACTATCATTTCCTTTGTCAGCATATTTCTGAAGGTCACCTTTTCACTTCTCATTTGAAGTCTAAAGATCAGCTTGGGGACATTTTTACAAAATCAGTTCTCCGAAATCAGCTTGATTCGGTTGTTGTCAAGTTGAGATTTCTCGACATCTTCGAACCAGCTTGAGGGGGAGTGTTGTGGGACCCACTTCAGGACAGGGTTGACCAGATTCACCCTATTTAGGAAGGACGTCTTTATTTATTCTATGCGAATTTCCTCTCCATTCTCTTTTCTTTAGTTTATTATTCTACACTTTAGACTCAAGGGAGTCATTATATTGTACTTGTATTCTTTCTCTTATAGTGAAGATTTTTGTCGCTCCGTGGACGTAGGCAAGGTGGGCCGAACCACGTAAAACTTGTGTCTTGTGTGCTGTGTTTATTTCCGTTATTTTCTTTATTCCGCATGTTAATAATCCTAACAAGTGGTATCAATAGTTGAGGTTGAGATTAAGGATTAATGGGTGAACGGAATACAGCACAACGGTTGGATCGAGGGCTTCTGTAACGCCCCACCCTTTTTCACTCGCTTTTTGAAAATCAGAGTCTATTTTTTTTTTAAAAAAGAATGATAGAGAGCTGGACGTCACGATGCGAGCTAAGTCCGAACTTCTAAAGTCCGACCCTTAACTGGCCAACCCTATGTGTGCATGGACTAAGTCCATGAAAACGGTTCACATATAATAATATAAATATGCGGATTAAAATCATAACTGCGGAATTATAATAGAATCTAATTCTATTCCATTTTAGATAACAAAATACTTGAAGTCTTTAATCATAATTAAAGTTAACTTAAAATATCTAATAAACCATTCAGACCATAGCAATGTTATCTAAGTTATTACATGTCGAATTCTAGCTACTCAAATTACAAGTCTATGAGTATCTTAAGCAAAATATAAACTAAAAGCATCCAAGCTCCTATGCTTGTCCCTTTTCGCGTTCATCGTTCCCCTTGTTTCCTATATCATCCACTAGGGTAGAAGTAGGGCGTTAGAACAACGCGCCCAGTTGGTATTCTATTTAGGGACTACACATGGTTAGTACAAATCATATATAATAACATAAAGTCAAAACCATATAAAACAATGTCATGCCATGATGTCAAATGCAATGAGTCCCACCCATCACAAGTACAACTAACCTCTTGATGGAATTCTCATCATCAAGGTAGCCCCACATAGGTCTTTCGGACGCTCCGACGGAGTGTGCCCCCTCCGGTTTCTTCTTGATGGGAAATGCACATCAAGGTATCCCCACATTGGTCTTTCGGACGCCCCGACGGAGTGTGGCTCCTCCGGTTACATATCCTCCACCCCATGCCATGCATGAGATGCTAATGAAACACATGCTATTTTATATTGTAAACATAGCATTAAAACTCACATTTGAAACATATCTTTTACAACGTAAATTCATCAAAATAAGATAAAACATTATACATAAACCCATGGTTTCAAAGAGGTGGAATCCTACCAAAGACCACTAATGTGTCCTTGCGCTTTCGTTCGGTAACCGCCCACGATCGTACACACCTTGTGAGGTCCCGTTACCTTATAATATATCAATCAATTAAAACCATGTCCCATTTGATTTACAATAATGTCCAAGTCCATAAACCCAACTTGTGGGTTCGGCCATACACCATGGCTGAACCTCACTTACTAGGTTTTAGTCCCTGCTTTGATTTATTAATCAATCACCCCTAAGTTAATCATTTAATCACTTAGTCCACAAAATACACCTTAGTGGGGTTCGGCCATGTTGCCATCTTGGTTTTGTGCCTTTCTTTGAGTCCTTTAATCTTTTAACTAAATTCCAAGATCATACCCATTTTATTCATTAACCTAACATACATAAACCCTAAGTCCATCAAAAACATTCCTCATGAGGTTCGGCCATACACCATGGCCGAACCCATGATCTTTCATTTTACCCATATTTACTTCTTTGCCATTGTTTCCATCACCTTATGTTTTAAGTCCAAAAACATAGGTCCACAAAATATTCCTCATGGGGTTCGGCCATACACCATGGTCGAACCCATGGTCCATTATTTTCACGTAATTACATCCTTGCCATTATTCTATCCATGGTTATTTACCTTGCTTATTTTCATAAGGCTTATGTTCCAAAAATGATCCATACATAGTTCTTTAATCCAAACACATGATCCATGGGGTTCGGCTATACACCATGGCCGAACCCTATGGTCCTTTAATTTCCCTTTTTGGCCATTCTTTCCTTACACGATAATCACATATTTAAGTTACCCATACTTGGGTCCATATTTGATCCATACACCTAGTTACATAAATGGTTCATCAAATCAAGATATAATACCAAATGACCCATTTAAAAATGGTTCATGGGGTTCGGCCTTACACAATGGCCAAACCCATGATGTTCCATTTTCCCATCTTCTCCTTTAATTATTTACAATCTTTAATCCATAATACAAGTCCCTCCATGAGAAATTTAATAATAACCTTAGGTCATCCTTTACAATCCCAGAGTCCATCAACATAACCAATGTCCTTCCATGGGGTTCGGCCATACAACATGGCCGAACCCTATGGTTCATCATCTTCCCTTAAAAATCACTTAGACCCATATAAATTCCTTAATACTTTTCCATGGGGTTCGGCCATACAACATGGCCGAATCCTATGGTTCCTCATTAAGTCTTTAGCCATAATAAAATTAGGGTTCGGCCATTTCCTTAACCATATATTCAATTTAAACCCTTTTAAAACATTCATAACATTCCATGGTTTTCATCCCTCAAAAACCCATAAAATAACCAATGTCTTTCCATGGGGTTCGGCCATATCTATGGTTCGTCCTTCCATTAAATTACTATATTCATCCCCCAATTTTCTTCCATGGGGTTCGGCCATACACTATAGCCGAACCCTATGGTTCCTTTCTTTAAACAAAATTATCAAAATACTTACCGGTTCCGCGACTCCTCCGATTTTCCTTCGCTCCGACTTGTTCTTCCGATCCTTTTCCTTCCTTAGCCTCTTTTGTATGTATTCCTCTTTCTACTTGATCTTTCACACAGCTAGCTGCCCTCTCCTTCTCTGCACACTGCCGAGAACTCCTTATTGATAGAGCACCCAGCGTCAATCCTTCCCTTGATTTGTGCATGCCGTGCACCCCTTTGTCTTGCTGCTGCCTCTCTTTGAATGAGTGTCCATATGCACTACCTTTCCTTTGCTCGGCTGCCTTGGTTTATAAAATTTCCAGTCGGTCCTATCTTTAGAAGACCCTTCAATTTAGCAATTCCCTAATATCGCTCTTAACAAAGGAAAGGACCCCTTTTAGAGATACTCCAACACATCATCATGGATGCGCATATCTCCTATGCAACATTTCAACTCCTAAAATCTAGTCAATATACGTTTCCATGTCATCCTAAAACCTCACATCCGTATGCACAATATCCCATTCCTAAGATCTTTCCATCCATACCTTCCATCCGTTGACACCTTATTCTCATACACCTCATACGCATATCCTTACCTTGGCTTCGACTCCAAGTCTCTACAACCGTATGCAATCTTCCAAGTTCCCTCTATGCGCATGCCACTTAATCCAGATCCCTTATTTATAGACATATTGCCTTACCATTTTAATTCAGCCCCATTTAATTTAAATTGAACCTTATACTATAACCGTTGGGTTCTAATTGGGCCATTGACCCAACACCTTACCCATCTAAGGTTCATATCCGTTAATTCACAATTAAAATGGCAACTTCCGTAAATATTGATAACATGGAATTCCGAAGTGTTACAGCTTTCGGTTCGAAAGCAGGTGGAGGTCACTATTATGTAGCTGTCAAAGATACTCTCTGTTTGCAGAGAGGCAAACAGCAGAGGGAAGCAGCAGGTTGACTGTGCTCAGGAGCAGTCTGATGTACGAGAAGGCTGCCAGAGTTGCTGAGGAAGCTCTGCAGACAGAGAAGTCTTGTTGGTTGCAACAATAAGATACAAACAGGTAACACTAGTTTGGGGCTGCTCGATATACAGAGAAGTGTATTGTGGGTTCTCAGATCAGTGGGAAAAGGCAGATTCACTCAGATCTGAGAGATCGAGATCAACACTGTTCTCGCCCAAAGAACCCAGCAGCAAGGTCTTATTGCAGCCAGTGTACGTTGAAAGGGGACAGGTTACAGCAGATCGGAGGCATGATCTGCTTAGAGAGTTCTTATTGTTGGCTGTACGGTATATAGGGCAGAGACAGTGGGACTCACAGTGACGCCAAGAGAGGAAGAAACATACAGCAGTGGGGTAGCAGATCGGTTCTCTCTCTGAGTTCAGAACATAGTTCTGAAAGCTGGCAGCAAATCAAAAGGGTAGGCAGCATCGGGTCTACATTATAGAGGTGCTGCGACAAGCTAAAGGGCCATTCTCTACTTCAAAACTAGAGTGAGAAGGCAGTAGAGCCCGCATGATGGAGAAGCAGTGGTGACCAGTTATTGTTAGGCTGGAAAATTCCAACAGAGATGTTTGTGGAGGACGAAGCAAGTGTGGGCAACATCTTGTTATAGAGAACAAGGTGGAGGTGCTTGCAGAGTGAAAGAAGACAGTGGAAGGAGCACACTACCGTCTACGTTCAAGGGTTGAATAGAGGAGTATACAACGGGATTCAAAGGGGCAGCCAACTGCGTGTCTGGGGACTGCAGCAACCAGAGAAAGTTGCGGCAGATAGACAGACAGTTTGTGAGAACTGGCTGTCTTGTACTTGGCAAAAAAAGAACAATACATAGCAGCAAAGGGTGGTGCTGCACAGATGGAGATCTTTCATATCTTTCGAGATCCACCCTTTATACAGCCAGAGAGAGGTGCTGGTTTTTTTCACTCTTGGGAACCTTGACATAGGTCTGCCTCCGGCCTAGATCAACCTAAGTTAAATGGAGTCTCTATCGAGTGATCAAAAGAGGCAACCAGCAGTGTGGTTGACACTCAACAACAGAGGCTGCTTTTCATAGCAGCGTGTACTGCTGCAAGAGGAGTTGTTTGCAGGCAGTTGGCTTCTTTGCAGAGATCAGTCTCTGCATCAGCGAGAACACAAAATTAGCAGAGGGCCGGTTTGTTGCAGTGGGTCTTGAATACAGAGGGCTGCAATAAGGCAGCCAGAGGAGATCGGGCAGGCAGGCTGAGAAGGAACACAGCCTGCATTAAGGCAAGTCTTTCTGGAAACTACAGAACAGAGCACGGCTGCTCTGCTGTGAGTCTGAGGAGCAGGAAGACTCGAACTGGCCCGGGTATTGGCTGGTGTTTGCAGGAAAAATCAGCCAGAGGACAGAAGCATCGTTCTAGCTGCAACCCGAGCAGTATTCAGGTCTGCCAGTGCAACATGGGTTCAAGAGCAGCCAGACCTGTTTAAGAGAGGCTGTCAGCGAGATCTGTATACAAGAAGTGGCAACAGATCAGCGAGGAGGGCAGCACTGAGAGACAGAAGTGCAAATCCAGTGTGTGGTTTGCATAGAGGGGTTACACTATGTAACCGATACACGGGTAACAGAGCACGAGAACTGCAGCTACAGGTGGAGCAAGGCCGAGAGCAGCCAGTGTGCAGAGCTGCAGGTAGAGTGGAGGACGGTGTCTCAATTCGTCTCCGGAGGTTGGTGAATTCTCGACAAGGTGGAGATTGTTGGGATCGTGTGTCTCGATTCGACAATATCGAGTCTAGTTTTTCGATGACAGAAAATCTAGGAATGGCTTATTGGCACAGGGCATGTGCAGCTGGCTCTTTGCCTAAAATTTCTCTTTAGATTTACATGGTTTTAGAAATAGAATTTTGGGTTGGAAATCATGTAGCTGTTTACAGCAAGGAAGAGTTGCTGACCAACGTGGGTATATATGAGCTTAGGCAAGCCTCTACATGTTGCCTAATACATATATAGAAGTGGAAAAGAGGATACAGCTAGGATAGATATGCATGGATGTGTATAAGCATACAACATTGGAGTGTATTATTAGCATCGTGGAGGCTATAAGGGATAAGTTTCCATTACTACTAGAAATGCCAACTGAAGATGCTATATAGGTGCCATCGTGTGGAGGTTTGAGACACTGCAGGAAGATGTAGCGGAGAGTGTTGTTGCACGGTGAAGGGCCTTTCTGCCTTTGGCGGTACGCGTGATGATGGCTTCTTGGCCATATGCGTAGAGAGGCTTCAAAAGGAAGTGCCCGGGGTGATTGCAGCAACACATCAGTGTGTGTGAACACACCATGGAAGGAGACGCAGCCTCGCGTTTGGGGAGCACGTCGGGATGTGCTTGGGGAATGCATGAATCGCAGAGGAGAGTGGAACAAAAGATGGGTTTTTCTAAGTATGAGAGTGGTAAGAAGATGGGTGTACAAAGGGCTCGGGACTTCGGATTTGGGTTTTAGACTCAAGGGAGTCACTATATTGTACTTGTATTCTTTCTCTCATAGTGAAGATTTTTGTCGCTCTATGGACGTAGGCAAGGTAGGCCGAACCACGTAAAAGTTGTGTCTTATGTGCTGTGTTTATTTCCATTATTTTTCTTTATTCCGCATGTTAATAATCCTAACACTTAGTTCTCTTTTTGGAGGGAAGTAAATTTTTTAATTAATGATGGGTTTAGTCCTTTGTATCTAAGAGGATTTAAGTGCATTGTGATACATGTTCAAAGTGGCCACTTAGTCCAACCTGCTTTTGAGAAACCACTTGTTTCATAATTCAAAATTTCATTCCTTTTTTTTTTTTTTGCATGTGTGTGGAAGGTATGATTCCATTTGCAATCGGATCAGAAACAGCTGGATCCATGACTTTCCCTGCAGCCCATTGTGGTGTGACTGCATTGCGTCCAACTTTTGGGGCTGTTGGCCGAACTGGTGTTATGAGCATATCTGAAAGCTTGGTACTTGCTCAAATTCATGGTCTCCACTCTCCAGTGTCTGTTTTTTTAACAAAGATGAAATGTGGAATTTGAAGCTTTTTTATTTAACAGGATAAGCTTGGTCCTTTCTGCAGAAGTTCCACAGACTGTGCAGTTATTCTGGATGCTATTCAAGGTAAGGATCCTGATGATCTGTCATCGAGGGACCTCTTCCTTAAAGATCCACTTTCCATAGACATCACAAAGCTTACTGTTGGTTATCTCGAAGATGCAGACATGGAGGTAATAATATTCATTTCAGATGTGAAGTTATAAGAAAACCCAGTAATTGTGGGTTTAGATATGAAATCTGTGGGAGTCATCATGATTGGCTATGAAGTCCATCTAAACATTATTTAGTTAAAATGGATGTATATATTGCGGAAAAAGTAATAATATTCATTATTATAGTAGTAATAATTTAGCAATCTAAAATGTTTAATTTAGTATAGTAGTATTGATGAATATATATATATATATATTTAAATTTATAATATAATAAACCAAAAAATATGTTGCATTAATTGTAGGCCTATATTTAAAACATGAGCTAATAACCTAATAGACAAATTTTAGGGTCCCAGAAATGGGTTAAAATTTGTATGATTTTTTTGCTAAAGGCAAAATAATATTCATTTCAGATGTGAAGTTATAAGAAAACCAAGTAACTGTGGATTTAGATATGAAATCTGTGGGAGTCATCATGGTTGGCTATGAAGTCCATCTAAACATTATTTAGTTAAAATGGATGAATATATTGAGGAAAAAGTATGCAGTGTTTTTGAAAAAGGGGAACAAGTATAATATCAGTCTTTTTGTGTTATAAAATTGTTCATATGGTTTTGTCCCATGGTGGATGGTAGTACTTCAAACCTCCTCACTGTGTGATCCACTGGGTTCTTATTGTCCAACTTTATCGATCACTGGGTTCTTATTGTCCAACTTTATCTGATGATTCAGTCATCATCTTTTAGAGGGCATGTTGAGGCAACAATACCGGATCAATGGTTTTTGTGACAAAGAAGTTGGATTGATCAAAACATTGCCCTTTCTATCTGGCATTCTTCCTCTTGAATCTTTTTAACTGAGAAAATATCATCATGTTTTACATCAATGTGGCCCCTTTTCCATCAGGTTGTTCAAGTTCTTGCTTCAAAGGGGGCTAACATAGTTCCCTTCAAATTAAACTTCACAGTCAAATCTGTTCAAGGCATTCTTAATTTCACAATGGGTGTTGATATGTTATCACATTTTGATGAGTGGCAACGATCTGGACATGATGATGAATATGAAGCCCAAGATCAGTGGCCAGCAGAATTACGACATGCACGCCTCATACCTGCTGTAGATTACCTGCAGGTAATTAATTTAACATATTTAATGTTTAGAGGTTATATCTAAATTTGATCTTTCATTTAACCCTAAAGTTGAGCCCAAGCATTTGAACTTATTGTAGTGCAATACTAGGTCATTTAAATTTTTATTTTTTTTATCAAGTTTCCCATTCTCCATTCAACTAAAGTTACATTGCATTTATTCAGTCTTTGTCTATGACTTCTTTTTTTTTTTTTGAAATGGTTTGTTCGATTGACTTTAAACAATCTGAAAATCTTTCTTCCATAATTCCAATTTATTACTTGTCTCACCCATTTAGTACCAAGACGTATGTAAATAGAATTCAACATGGATCTCAGTGGTCTACTATAATATGCAATGCAATTTTCATAATTTCTCTAATTAAATCCCTTTATTTCTATAAAAACTCAGTTTCTAAAGCCATTGATTCTTAGACAAAGAAATCATTTGTCCTCGTTATCGTAGAACTATTTTAATGATGCTTCAAGTCAATAAATTTAATATTTTAAAAGGTAAAATGCATGGACTAGTCAGGCTAATCTCTGGAAATGGGGTTGTGTCTATGCTAAAAGGGATTGCCCGTATTCCATTTTATCTTTCTTAATGAAATATAACTAACGCATGTGTAATATTGAAGCAGAGTTATTAGTGAAATCAAACAGAGAAAAAGACCTATCTACAAGTCAGTGATGATGGAGGGGAAAGAGAACTTTCACCTGGGTAGCATTGACAACAATCGATGGAACCAGTGAGGATAAGGGGGGAAAGCTGACAAGGGAGTGGCAAAAGGTGATCCGGCAGAAGGCAGCAATCGTTCGAGGGAGGCTCTTCGATCATGTTCGTAGCTAATCTTCCTGATTTGACTACAAGAAGCTGGCTGCAAGGTTTCTTCAAGCAATGGGTGACTGTCAGATATTTTTGTCCCTAAGAAGAAGGATGCAATGGGAAAAGTATTCGCCTGTGTCACCATAGGTACAGATTCTTCGCAGAGAGAGCAATCAAGGGTCTTGATGGATCCCTGCTTGAGGGTAGGCGACTGTAGGTAAATCCTATTCATTTTAGCTGAAAACAAAAGCTCTCTCTTCCAGTAATGGAAATTGTTGGAGATGAGGTGAATAAGGTCAAAGATAAAGGCTTTGTCATCTCAAAGGGTAAAGAGAAAATAGTGGAAGCAAGGAGTTGGGCGGATGTCATCGGTGAGTCATCAAAAACTGACGGAAGGGCAAAAAATCAAGGGTTATATGGCTCTCACCTGAGCACCCCTCCAATAGAACTGATGGTTAAATTAGAAGATGAAAGTGGAGTCAGAGATTGGCTTTCAGATCTTTGGTGGTGTTCCCTTTTGGATACAATTCTCGTGGTGACATTCCAAAGATCTTGGCCAACACTGGGTTTTCTACTCCCAAAACCAGTCTCATGAGATCAGAAGGCTTTGAATTCTCGGAAAGTCTTCGTGCACACAAGAAGGGAGTGGCTCTGGTGCTTTGGTTTCCCTCTTCTAGGATGGAATGAGAAGTTGATAAGGGCCTTTGGTAATAGACTGGGGAAGTTGGTGGAGGTAAATGATCGGAACTTGAAAAGGGAAGATTGTTTTGTTTTAAGACTCGTGATGGAGGTGAAGATCTCTGATCAGATCAGATTCCGTCGGAGATCTCTTTGGGCCTTGATGGAGATACTTTCTTGGTGTTGGTAAGAGAAACACAACAAGAAACTGGAGAGATGAGATCCTCTTCTTCACAACTTCACTGACGACAAACGTTGAAGGAGTAGTAAGCCCACAGGCGGTGATGTCGTGGTATTGATGTGTTTTTCCTCTTAGAGGGTACAAGTATAAATAAGAGATGAAGATCAGAGAATAATTATTCTCTTTATTGTATTGATGTGTTTTTCCTCTTAGAGGGTACAAGTATAAATAAGAGAAAGAGAGCTAATTAAAGTGGCCAAAAAAGGAAAGTACAATTAGTACGTATCTACATAGAATTTTACACCTATACAGTTGACTTGCTAAAATAGGCATAGTCGAGTCACATGTGGTCCCACAACACTTCCCCTCAAGCTGGCTCAAAGATGTCTAATAAACTCAGTTTATCAATAACAAAAGTAAGTTGGTGATGAGGAACAGACTTGGTCAGGATATTCACCAATTGGTCCTTAGATTTCACATGTAAAGTAACAAGTCGGCCTTTAGAATTGTGTTGTCGTAGGAAGTGACAATCAACCTCAATGTGCTTGGTCCGCTCATGAAAGACCGGATTGGAGGCGATGTTGATAGCCGCCTGATTGTCACAAAACATAATGAGCGGTTCACGTGGAGCAAAACCCAATTCCTGAAGAAACTGGTGGATCTAAAGAAGCTCAGCCGTAGTATTGGTCATTGTACGATACTCGGCTTCGGCACTTAAGCGAGCAATAACATATTGTTTCTTACTACGCCAACCGACGAAATGAGAACTCAAAAAGACACAGTAGTCAGTTGTTGAGCGGTGATCATCAGGAGAGCCGGCCTAATCAGCATCGAAATATCCACGAACAGAGAGAGAAGATTGTCGTGCAAAGAACAAACCCCTGCCAGAATGAGCTTTAAGATAGCGAAGGATGCGGAAGACAGCATGAAGATGGGCACCCCGTGGGTTGTGCATGAACTGACTAACCACACCAACTGCATATGAGAGATATGGTCGTGTGATAGTGAGATAAATCAATTTCCCCACCAACTTTTGATAGAAAGAAGGACTATCAAGAGGAGTCCCGTCTGTGACAGAGAGCTTCGTATTGACATCTAATGGAGTGTCAGTAGGTTTGCACCCAAAGTATCTAGCATCCTGAAGGAGGTCAAGAGTATACTTGCGCTGAGATAAAAAGTGTCCTCGAGAAGAATGAACGACTTCAATACCCAAAAAATAACACAACGGCCTCAGATCTTTAATAGCAAATGTGCGCTGTAGATATTCCTTGAAGATAGATATGGCAACAACGTCATTACCGGTGAGGACAATGTCATCAACATACACCACTAGAATCATGACCACAGAGTAAAGATGGTATGTAAAAACAGAGTGATCCATCTGACATCTAGAGAAACATAAGGTAACAGTACACTGTTGAACTTCTCAAACCACGCCCGTGGAGACTGCGTGAGGCCATATAGAGCTTTTCGGAGTTTGCAGACAGAGTGAGGCTCTCCCTGATTAACTAACCCGGGTGGTGGGAGCATATAAATTTCATCATGGAGATCACCATGAAAAAAGACATTCTTCACATCTAACTGATGCACCGGCTAGTCATAAGTAGTGGCAATGGAAATCAAGATATGAATAGATGTAATCTTGGCCACAGGGGAGAAGGTTTCCTGATAATCCACCTCGTAAGTTGGTGTGAATCCTTTGGCAACGATACGAGCTTTATACCCGGCGATGGAGCCATCCAGATTATGTTTTAAAGCAAAAACTCATTTACACCCGACTGGAGTTTTTCCTTGAGGCAGGGGAACCAGGTCCCATGTGTGATTCTTCTCAAGGGCCGTCAGTTCCTCTTCCATTGCAGCCTTCCACAAGGGGTCACGGAGAGTGGTGTCAATCCGCTTGGGTATCTTAACGCTTTCCAAAGCTGCAAGAAAAGTGTGAAAGGCAGGAGAGACAGCATGATAAGACACAAAATGGTCAAGGGGATGAGAGGTACAAGTACGTTTACCTTTTTGTAGGGCAATGGGAAGATCAGATGCATCAGTAAGGGAAGGATCTGGGCCAGGAACAGATGACATGGTGGTGTTCTCGCAGAGCGGAGGCCTGTTTTGCCTACGGTGATATACCAGAGTTGGCTTGTCAATGCTAGGGGGACGCACGTCAGAGCTAGTAGGACTCAGGGCAGGAGGGAGGCGAGGAAGAACTGGAGACGAGACAGATGGTGAAGAGAAGTAAGGGACTGTCTCGAAGAAAGTGACATCCATAGACACATAAGTTTTGCCAGTAACTGGATCAAGACACTTGTAGCCTTTATGGAATGAAGAATATCCCAAAAAAACACATCGCACAGCACAGGGGGAAAGTTTATCACCAGAAAATTGGTGAACAAAGCAGGCACATCCAAAAATATGTAGGGGAAGAAGAGGAATATGTTTATAAAGTGAGAAGATCAATGGGTGATTTGTCCAACAAAACTCGGGATAGCATGCGATTAATAAGGTAGCATGAGGTTAGGACAGTCTCAGGCCAGTACAACTGTGGGACATGCATGGTAAAGAGGAGAGATCGAGCGACTTCAAGAAGATGTCTGTTTTTCATTCAGCTACACCATTTTGTTGTGGTGTAGATGGACAAGACAGTTGGGATTCAACACCATGCTCTTGCAAAAATTGAACAAAAGACAGTTGGGATTCAACACCACGCTCTTGCAAAATTTGAACAAAACAATTAGACAAATACTCTCCCCCATTATCTCTACGCAAAATTTTAATTTTAGAACCAAATTGAGTGGCAACCCAATTATAAAATTTACGAAAGTAATCAAACACTTCATACTTATGTTTCATGATATAAATCCAGGTTATGCGTGAATAATCATCAATAAATGCAAAAAGTATCGTAAACCAGTGCGAGAAATAGAGGGTGATTGCCAAACATCAGAATGAATAATAGAAAACAAAGAAGATGTACGCTTATTCATAGAAGAAGGAAAATAAGTTCTTTTATTTTTGCCATATTGGCAAGGTGCACACTCAAACTGCTTAAACGATAAAGAAGGAACAAGTTTCTTGAGGACAGAGTCAGAAGGATGTCCTAGCCTGCAATGCCAAAGCCATATATCAGACGAAGAGGAGCTAGAGTAGGCTGCAGAGGCACCAACAGGACCATCCAGCAAATATAAGCCTCCATCTTCACGACCACTACCAATCACCTGCTTCGTGGTCAGATTCTGAAAGACACAATGAGAGGGAAAGAAGGTTGCTGAGCAATGAAATTGTTTAGTGAGTGCACTAACAGAGAGCAAATTGCGAGATAAATGATGTACATATAACACAGATGGAAGGTGCAAGGTGGAAGAGAAAGGGAGGGTCCCTTTTCCAGTGATGGTAGTGGAGGAACCATTCGCTAATTTAACTTGGCTATAAGAGACATGAGAAATGGAAGAGAAAAGATTAGACATACCCGCCATATGATTAGTGGCCCCAGAGTCGATGATCCAAGAACGAGAAGAGGCATGATTGGAAAAGGACTCAGTACCTGAAATAGTTGAGACAGCATTGGAAACCTCATAGTGTTGAAGGCGATCCAGCCGTTGTAACAGAATGTTAAAGTTCTGACGAGTGACTGGAGCACTGTCACTAACCACATCAGGAGAGGAGGTAACAGGCGAGGCGACGAAAACACTAGCTTGCTTCAGACGACCATGCAATTTATAGTAGGAATCAACATAATGGTTCGTCATCTTACAAAAAGTGCAGAACCGAGACCCTTTTTTTCGGGGACCTTTGGTGTCACGACGAAGGTCAGAAGAAGGGTCCTTGCCATGAGAACCAGAAGGCCCATGTGCGAGAGGAGGCATGGAAGGATGAGTGGTCACCAAGGCAGACCGTTCGACTGCCAGAGGAGTCATAACCAGGCAGCGCCTATCATCTCGAAGTAAGGAAGAGTAGACCTCTTCCAAAGAGGGAAGAGGGCGTTGGCCAAGCAATTGGGCCCGAATAGGTTCAAAGTCTTGGTGAAGGCCAGCCAAGAACTCAAAGGTCCGTTATCGATTAAGAAGTTGGTTATAGAGAACAACATCAGTAAGGTCCACAAATTGAACCGATTCAAGTTGATCCAATTCAAACCAACAGGTCCGCATCTTTGAATAATATTGAATGAGGGAGAGCTCCCCCTGTCGAAGATGAGAAGCAGTCTGATAGAGCTCATAGAGCCGGGCTGAATTATCACCATCCGAATACAAGGCTTTAATGGTGTCCCAGACATCCTTAGCCATGGGAAGAGTATAGACAATCCCACGAACGTGATTTTCCATGGAATGAAGGAGCCTAGACTGCACCAAAGAATTATTAGCTTGTCAGGAACGGTAGGAGTCGTCCTTCTTTTCTGGTTCAGAGGCAGTACCATCAATAAAAGTAGAGAGTTGTTTGGCAGTAAGGAACATTTTAGTCGAGTGAGACCATTGGAAGTAATTGGTCGCATTCAATAGCACAGTTGTGATCTTGCTAATATGCGGAGTGCCAGAAGAAGTCATATCAGTGTAAGAAGATTCCCCAGAGGTCTTCAGTAGGTCCGTAGAGGCGGCCATTATCCCAAGAAGAACCTTTCAAGCGGGAGAGATGCAACTAGATCTCGGTTGCTGCCTGCAAAGCAAATTAGTGTTGTACACTCCCCATAGAGTTGTCCAGTGTGTGGGGGTAGGGAGGCTTGCACATGCCTTGAGGATTAGTTGGGTGCTCTAAGAGGCCTGAACACCTTTGTTATAAAAAAAAAATAGTGTTGTATGGAATTGACACAACATGGATTGAACTGTAGGATTTGACATTAATCCCTCCATTGGTGTTTATCCAAGTGTAAATGAATTGTTGCCAGACTTTTCTATACCTTTAGAGTAGACATTATAAAAATGGAAACTTTAATGGGTTGTTTGCAGTTAGTGTAAAGTTTCCTGAAAAGATTGATTGGATATTCACAGGCACAAAGAGCAAGAGGTAAACTGATTCGGGAAATTCGTGAAAGCTTTACTGTTGATGCTTTCATTGGAAGTGCAACTGACTGGGAGAAGGTTTGCTTGGGGAATCTTGTTGGTATGCCAGTAATCATCATTCCAACAGGTTTCAAGGACATTACAGACCCGCCAGAGGGTGGTACTCGGCGGAGAACCCCTATCTCAACAGGCATTTATGCTCCACCTCATTGTGACCACACTGTAAGTTTTTTAGCTCTAGACATATATTCAGTCATGAGAAGCATTAGAAACTGTTAAACTATTGCAAGTTAATTAATAACCTGCTTGATGATGTCAATGTGTCAAGCCTTATAAAGTTCTGTAGTTTCTCTTACCATGCTCCTTTACAAACGGATGTATGTATCTGTTTGATGGGTGTAGCTCAACTAGTTAACCTCCTGCCTCAGGAAGCGGGAGATGTCAAGTTCGAGCCCCCATAGCCTAATCTGGTGTACCTTAAGGCCATGGGTATCACCCGTGGGGGTTTTACGCTGTTTCCCACACATAAATAAAAAAAAAGAGTTTGATATGGATTTTACACTGATTGCAACAATATATGTGAACAAATTTCATATATTCTGTTTTAAGTCAATTAAGTATTATGTTCTTCTTTCTGTATTTAAAAAAGAAATCGATCACATCAACTATAGTAATCAAATTGCCAGGCGCAATCAAAGTGCCAAGGGATCTTAGAGCCTAAATGGCAAAGCAGCATGTTTAAGTGCGAGCTTAATTTTGTTAGGTGCACTTATTTAGATACTTCAAAATATGTAGAGATTTATAAGATTTATACTCCTATTGAATCAATATTAACAATATATAACAATAATCATTCAAAAAACGAAACTATATTGGCAACTAAGCTTTCAAGTACATTACATAAATGCACAAGTATATTGTCAAAAAATTAGAATGTTTTATTAAGTATTACTAACAATTAATCATCATAATTATAATACTTTAGTTGCTATTAAAATTATTTAAAATTAGGCTTCTAAAAGAATTACGTGAAGGCCTAGGTGCAAAAAGCGCCGGGCAAGATGCAAAATGGGTCTGGAGCTTACGCAAGGGCTTGAGCACAAAGCACTTGACATCAAAAAGCTTTCTCATCAAGACATTTTCTCTCAACTTTGTTGGTTTTATGCACAAGGAACTAAACATTTCTGTCAAGACATTTAAATCCTGAATACTAGAAAGAGATGGTTTCAATTCACCTATATCATTGCAATAGGTTCATTGTTCTCCTGTACCAGAAGGAATCCCTTAGCTCCAACCTTTATTAGGAGAAAACTTGGGGGGGTATAAGCTACAGTTAATTAGGCAATCATTCCACATATGCATTTCAGAAGAACATATAAAAAAAATTAACTACACATAAGTAGAACTATTAGAGGACAGGGTTGACCTACCATCTTTATATTATTCTATCTTTATCAAGTTCCCTGATTGAGGGCTTCTATACATAGACTTGTACATCTATATATATGTTGTATAATGAGAAGGGCCTTTGAGCCAACTTTTCCAATACTCTTCATGGTACAGAGCCAAGCCTCGGTTCCCTAAATCCCCCTTTTTTTTTTTACCGTCGCCATCCCACCCTTTTTCCTTTGGAACACAGCGGCACTTCTCAGGCTCCTCTTCTCTTCGACTCAGGTCTGCGTCCTGCTGCTTGCCAACTTTGGTTGCACCCCCCCTTTGCTTCCTTCTATTGCTCACCAGATCTACGCACCCACGCCTGGTTCTCTACGCCAGTGCCCTCGCCTCTTGCCGTGACCTCTGGTTCAGCTAGTTCTGCATCTTCCCCGGCACAGATCCATCCCTCTACCTCTGGATCCCGTCTTCTCCTCCCCGCTCGGTTCTGATTCCCGAGGGCCACCGCCAACACTGTTTCTTTTCGGCGCGATTCTTGCCGGTGGTTCTCTTCGACTCAGATCTGCTTCCTGTTGCTCGTCAGATCTGGTTCTCTACTCCAGTTCCCTTGCCTCTTGCCGCGACCTCCAGTTCGGCTAGATCTGCATCTTCACCGACACAGATCCATCCTCTGCCTCTGGATCTCGTCTTCTCCTCCCCTCTCGGTTCTGATTCCCGAGGGTCACCGCTGCATTATCTCTATTCGGCGCGGTTCTTGCCGGTAGATCTCTTCTCATCTTGTCGCATCCTCCGCTTCGCACCGTTCTGTGCTCTCTTCCCTGCCTCAGATTTGTGCTCTCTTCTACATCCGGACATCTGGGCATCCCCAATTTGTTGATCTCGACTGCTTCTCTTCTCCACTCTTTGTTCCCTCTCTGTTCTGATCCCACCAGCGACAGAGCATCTACCTGTCAGTCTTGTCTCTGATCGACCAGCCGACGGTGTTCACAGCGGGAGCCAGTCTGCTGAGGGACTTCTCGGTTCAGCCTTCTGCTCTCTCCCGCATCAGTTCCCTCATCGTCGATCTGCTCTTCGCTCAGATCTACCCTGTCTTTGCCATTTATCAGTTTGTTGCCCCCTTTAGTTCAGTGTTTCTTGCTAAGAATCTTTCATATCCAGTTTTCATTACTGGTTGCTAGCTTTGTTAGATTGCTTCTTTTGCTACGACTGGTTGTTGTCACCTATTTCTCTTTGCTAGCACTATTGCAGGAAAAAAAAAAAAGAGGCACCCCTCAGAACAACCATCCCTCGCTCGTCATTACAATGGCCTCCTATGTTGCTTGCTCTTCCACCCCCACTGCTCCAGTCATCACAATCCCCAACTTTTCCCATCTTGTCTCCATTAAATTAACGGAGACAAACTACCTCCTTTGGCATGCCCAAATAAAATCGTTCTTGCTTGGTCAATACTACTGGTCCTACTTTGATAGCACTAACTCTTGTCCCCCACCATACATTTCCACTGATGACCAATCCAAGTCTACTCCCAACCCTGCCTATACCACTTGGATTGCAATGGATCAGAACCTCGCTGGCATTCTTATTGCGACCCCTTTCTGAACCTGTGCTTGCCCAGGTTGTTGGTCTCTCCACCTCTCGTGAAATTTGGAACTGTCTGCAACGCAATTTTTCACAGCATTCTCTTGTCAATGCCACTCATTTGCGTATTCAAGTACTCTCTCTCTCCAAAGGTACAAAGACCATTTCTGAATATTTGCAGTATGCCAAATCCATTGCCGATGCTCTTACCGCTATCAATCAACGGGTCTCCAATGATGATCTCGTTACATCAGTTCTACGTGGACTTGGCCCCAACTATTCCATGTTTTACACTACTACCATCCTCTCTCCTCAACTTCCGGTGTTCCAAGATCTCCGCGCTCGCCTTACTATTTGAGTCCCAACTTATACATTTGGGACAGAGTACCCCATCTGATAGCTCTGGGGGCGTGCCTCACACTGCTCTTCTCTCATCTCGCGAGCGCGGTTCATATGCTCGTGGTGGCCGCGGTCGTCCGGGTCGCCCTGACAATGGTAGAGGTGGTCGTGGCAAGCGTGGTCGAGGACGTTCATCAACAACCTCTTCCAGCATTCTTGGACATCCTCAGTCTGCTGCCCTCCAGTGTCAGATCTGCTCCAAGTATGGACATAGTGCTTCCAATTGCAATCAGCGCTACCGTCAAGAGCCTCAGTTCAAGGCTGATCTTTCCTCTACCTTCGTCAGCCTGCAGATTGCTCCTCCAGCTGATCACAATTGGTACCCTGATATAGAAGCTACCAATCATATGACAGGTGATGCACATCCACTACACTCTCCGTCAGACTAGAGCAGTACTGATCATGTTCTTTTGGGTAACGGTGATTCTCTTCCCATTGCGCACACTGATACTTTGTCTCTTTCCTCTGGCTCTCTACATTTCATCTTTCACATGTTCTACATGTTCTCCACATGGACAAACCAAAACTCTTCAAGAACTATAAACAACACAGATACACTTGAAAGCACTTAATATGTGGGGATGGAGGAGCCCAACTCTTCTTTTATTTGCCGTTTATTCTCTAAATCATAATCTGCTGACTCATATTGAATTAGGCACAAGTCAAATGGACAGGTAAAATTGGATTTTAACACACATTCTATACATTCATTTATACTTGAGTGGGACCATAAAAACCCCTGATTTGATTGATTAAAAGTATCTAATTAGAACTATCATCATATACTAATCAATGAAATACACAATATGCATATCCATTGTAAATAGTATGATTTATTCAACATTTAAGTTATCTATTGTAAATACTAAGATTGGATTTGATGAGTTGTAAAATATAGTCTCTGCTTTATCACGTTATCATCTTAAATCAGGGAAAAAGCATGTAAAAAATAATGTAAAAAATAATGTAAAATAAAAAAGGAGATTTTATGATTAAATTTAGTTAGTTCGAAGTACGTGGCCCACATTTTATGGTTGGCATTGGTCCTTGTTGTTTATCAATTGCATTGGATGGATTCTAGAAAAATATCCTGACTAGTTCTACTCTCTTTTCGTGCAGGCTCTAGCCTTGGCCATTGCCTATCAATCGATCACTGATCATCACAGGCAACGCCCACCAATTGATGATACTGGGCCAAATGATCCTACCCGCCGCATAAAATAGGAGAAAGAAATCCCAATCCCATGTATGAGTAGTCTGCATTAACCCCTTTTGTTCCCAAATGATATGATCTTTTTGGCTTTGATGGGTCGCTTGTTCCACCTTTGTGGAATTTAAGTTCCATCCTGGATATTTGGGATGAAATTAATATTTTGTCCTTATAGTGCTTGAATTTTCTTTCTTTTGTTTTTTTACTGAAATATCAGCTATTTCAATAGCTAGTTTTTTACACATCAGCCTTGGTTCTGATTTTCCTTTTTTTTTTTTTTGCCCTGATTGGACTTAAAGCTCCAATTGTTTGTGTGATGCAAAAAATGTCATCTGAGGAATGATTTTGAGCAACTTTTAGGTCAGAAGAGGCAATTAAGTGCCTACTTGGAAAAGAGGAACAAGGCTCGATGAGTGTGTTACAAAAGGTTTTATTGTAAGGTGCTTATGTTTTTTGTTTTTCCTTTTTTTTTCTCTTTTTTTTACCTCTGGTGCTATGATTACCATTTAAAAAAAAATGTTGTTCATGGGAGTAGGTTAGAAAGAGTAAGAAACAGATTGCAAGTGATATTCGTATTAGCTCCTTAAGATAACATCTTGGCTAGACAATTAGAGTTTCACCTAGAAATGATCTACTTGGAACCATGCAATGCACTATTTTATTTTATTTTCTATTTTCCAATTTTTATTACTTAATTTAAAAGTAACTTTTAATTTGGATATTGCAAACTATTTTCGTAAGTCAGACTGTCTTTCTGACACCTGTAGGATTCAAATCCAAAATCTTTAGATTAGAATTACAGGCTTTTATTAGTTAAGCTACAGATTTGATTTAGGAATCCTCCTAATTAGGCCTCGGCTTTCCTTTTGGCTTGTTTCGGTTGATGAATATTAGCATGACTGACAAACTTGTGTTAGGAACGGTCAACCTAAAATCTTATGTAAATAGGAAGGTTGTTATTTTTACTATAATTCTTCCTCTAATATTGAATCTCATGTAATCAAGGAAAATCCAATATTAGATTTCCTATAATTGTGGGGAATATTACTTGTATAAATAAACCTCTTGTAATCATAATCAAATACAGAGAAATTATTTTGACATGATATCAGAGTCAAGATTCGATCTCCTTTCATAGGAATCGAATTTTTTTTTTCTATTCTTTCTCTTGTCCACTGTGCTTCTACACAGTATTTTCGGGTCCCTTCTCTACCGGCGGCTGTTTATCAACGGGATCTCACGGCGTGATCGCTGCCCAGATCTATTACCGTGTTCGTCCTTCTGTTCTTCAGATCAGCAGGATTTGAGACAGGGTCCCAGTCCTCTTATTGCTGCTTTGTCTTATTTGCGCCATGCACATCTCCACCTCTGCTGTATGTCGTTCTGCTCAGAGCTCCGATCTCCTCAACTAGCGCCACCGCCCTACTCCTTTCTAGATCTTTAGATCCGCCTCAAATCTGCTCCATCCTTCCACCGACGCTCTCGGCTCTTCTCAGATCTTCTCTGTGTTGCCGATTCTGATTTGTTCCATTTGCACAATCTTAGTGCCGACTGTTCCAGATCTGCCGGCCATCACTGCTTCCGCATATTGGTGCTGCCGTGATCGTTCTGGCTCCTTGCTGCTCGGATCTTACCGCCACCACTCTCTCCTCTTACTGCCGTGTCAGATCTGCATCCTGAATCACTCGCCAGCTCTGCCATTTCCCCTGCAACCTCGGCCTGTCTACTGCTCAGATCCGTTGACCACGATCCCCTTATTCTCTGCCGTCATCTCCTTGACGCCCAGTTGTGGTCTCCTTCTTTGCTGCCTCTTCCGATCTGCCATCTCTGTCCTTGTCGTCGAAGGAGCGACAATCGGTGAGAAGACCAATTAGATTTTGCAGCCTCCTCTGTAGATCTGGTTTCCGATCGGCTTGTCAGCAACGGCCAGTCTGTCATGCACAACTCCAATCGCTTTCAGCGAACGGCATGACGCTCCTACATTGCAGCAATCGTCCGCAGCAGACGGCCTTGGTGGGAAGTCAACGCCGACGAGGGCTGCAACACGGATTGTTCATCTTCCCCTCTTCCAGCCCATACTAATTATCGATACTAGGGTTGGAATCAAAAGAGGTTTCAGCCTCTTCAACCCTTTATCATGACTGATTCATCCTCCAATAACCTCGAATCTCAGAAAGGGAAAGAGAAGGTTGCTCCTACTGTCTTGCCCCCATTCCACCTACAAGATATGTCCTCATTGATTACTCCAGAACGACTTGATGGTACTAACTACATTAAGTGGTCCTTGAATGCTCATAATAAAATCAGGGGCAAGAAACGTTGGGGCTTTATCTCTGGTAGTAAGAAGGCTCCAGAAGCCACCAATTCTGAGGAATATGAAACATGGGAGGATAAGAACTGTATGGTCAAATCTTGGCTCCTTGACGCCATGACTAAGGACATCAGGTCACTTTTCATACTCCTATCTACTACCAAGGAGATCTGGGAAGTTGCCAAACAAGCTTATTCTGTCAGCCAAGATGCATCAAAGGCCTATCAATTATTGTGCAGTAATTTCTGTTCGCCAGAATGGAGGTTCTGTTATTTTTTACTTTGGAAAACTAAAAAATTATGGCAAGAGCTTGATGCTATTGAGCCTTGCACTATGGAATGTACCCAGGATCTTGAGAGGTATACCACTATGGTCAACTCTCAACGACTGTACGTTTTCCTGGGTGGTCTCGATTCCCATTTGGATGGGGTTCGTGGTCGTGTTCTTGCGACTACACCGCTTCCAACTCTACAGGTTGCTTATGTTATCATCTATGCCGAGGCAAATCGCCAAGATGCTATGCTTAGTACGCCATCTAATGAATGAGCTGTTATAGTTATTCGAAAATCTAGTACTCGTGCAGACCCAAAGAAAGGTATTTGTAAGTGTACTAATTATAATGGGGTTAATCATGTGATAAATACTTGTTTTAAGCTCCATGGCTACCCTGATTGGTATCCAAAGGGTAAGACGGCATCTCCCAAGTCTTATAATCCCACGGCAGCGGATTCAGTTCCCAAGAGCCATGTCGTCACTACTTCCAACTTCATTGCTAAGTCAGATATCATTAATTCTGCTATTACTTTTTTTACTAGAAATAGTGTTTGGATAATTGACACACGTGTTACGGACCATATGACTTATGATAAATCTAGGTTTAGCCATTTATCTTCTACTTGTCCCAAATCAGCCATTACTAATGCCAATGGTGTGTCTTTCCCAGTGTCGGTGTCGGCACTGTACCCCTGTCACCATCCTTATCCCTCACTAATGTTTTATTAGTCCCATCACTAAATTATAACATTATTTCTGTTAATCAGTTAACCGAGTCTCATGACTGTGTTGCCACATTTTTTCCTACTTACTGTCTTTTTCAGAACATCCATACAAAGGAGAAGATTGGCAGTTGTAAACAACATGTAGGCTTGTACTATCTGGAAGATGGGTTACACCGATTAGATGATGAAGGACTACTTCACGTTATAGACGGCAGCATATTTAAAAGGCATGAGGAGATTTGGTTATGGCATGCACGATTGGGTCATTCCTCATTTGGTTACCTTCGGAGATTATTTTCATTCTTATTTACTGGTTCTAATATTTCAGACTTTATTTGCGAAACTTGTGTACTGACAAAAAGTCATCGTTTTGTTTTTCATTCGCATGATAATAAAACTGATGCACCTTTTGCCTTAGTTCACTCGGATGTTTGGGGTCCTATCCCATTTTCTACATACAATGGCATGAAGTGGTTCATTACATTTGTTGAAAATTCTACCAGGATGACTTGGGTTTATTTGTTGCGACACAAGAGCGATGTATGTATTGTGTATCGTCTTTTCCATCAAATGGTGTTAACACAATTTGGCATATCTATTAGATTTATTCGTTTTGATAATAGGGGTGAATATTTCAAGAATGAATTGACTAATTTTCTACATTCAGTTGGTACTATCCATCAAACATCTTGCTCTCAGACTCCTCAACAGAACGGGATTGCTACACGGAAAAATCGGCACCTTTTGGAGGTCACTCGATCTTTCTTAATTGGGGGTCATGTTCCACCACATCTATGGGGTGAAACTTTGAGTTTCGTTGTCTGCTTGATTAATCGTAACCATCTAGTGTTCTTGAATTCAGAAGACCTTTGGATGTACTATTTGACCAATGTACGCTTCCCTCAGTTGTTCATTTGGCACCTCGTGTCTTTGGCTATGTAGTGTATGTTCACTTACATAAAAATTAACGCACCAAGCTGGACCCACGTGCCTTGAAGTGTGCGTTTGTAGGATATGATTCCATTCAGAAAGGATATCACTGTTATCATCCTCCTAGTCAGAAGTTTTATTTCTCCATGGATGTAATATTCCATGAAAAAGTGTTTTTCTATCCACAAAAGATAACAGATTCTTCACTTCCGGTGGAGACTAGCGATGAAGTACAAAATCATGATGAAATAAGGTTTTTTGACATAATGAGGCCATCTAGTATTGAAACTGAGACACCTAAATTATCCTCCATTGAGCACTCAATTGAAGGGTGTGAATGTCAAGTCCATGATAGTACACTGTCTCCTACGTCTACAAACCCACTGATCCAATCGTCTCCTCCTTAGAGGTATTACCTGATCCTATTCCTGTTAACTCTAATATCCATGATATTGTTAGTATAATTGAACTTGCATCTAAATCATCCCAATATTATCTTCAACCACGATCTAATCGTGGTCAACCAGCAACTAGATATGAGCCTGACCCGAAAGTTAAAGTTAAATATAGTCTGAGTCATATGCATTTTATGTACTTCAATTATCCTCTGTCTCTATTCCTAGTAAATTACAGGAAGTTGTAGCAGATTGTAGGTGGACCAAGGCTATGGCAGAGGAAATAACAGTATTGGACAAAAATGTCACTTGGGAACTCGTGCACTTACCAAGGGGAAAGAAGACAATGGGGTGCAGATGGGTGTTTACGGTCAAACACAAAGCAGATGGGACGATTGAGAGATAAAAAACTCGGCTAGTTGCAAAAGGATATACACAGTCTTATGGTGTAGATTATCAAGAAACATTTGCACCAATTGCCAAACTTAATACTGTGAGAGTATTTTTGTCGTTAACAGCTAATCAAGATTGGCCACTTCTTCAGTTTGATGTCAAAAATGCTTTCTTGCATGGAGACCTTACTGAAGAAGTATATATGGATCATCATCTAGGTATACCAAAATACTCCGATACAACAATGGTGTGCAAACTGAAAAAGGTTTTGTATGGGTTGAAGCAGTCTCCAAGGGTTTGGTTTGGCAAGTTCTCTAAGTCTATGAGGAATTTCGGCTCTATGTTGATGATATGGTAATGATAGGTGATGATCATGAGGAGATTTCTAGTTTACAACAATATTTAGCATCTGACTTTGAAATGAAGCAGCTTGGAGATTTTAAATACTTTATTGGGATTGAGGTGGCCCGATCAAAGCTTGGTATTTTCTTATCCCTACAAAAATATATCCTTGATTTATTATCTGAAACAGGAATGATAGGATGCAAGCCAGTTAATACTCCCATTGAGCAGAATCATAAACTCTTTGAGTGTTGGAGTGCATCTCCTACCGATAAAGGGAGATACTAGAGGCTCGTTGGAAAACTAATTTATTTATCTCATACCAGGCCAGATATTGCGTATGCAGTAAATGTGGTGAGTCAATTCATGCACAACCCACGTAAACCTCACATGGATGCTGTAGAACGCATATTTAGATATTTAAAGTCTGCTCCGGATAAAGGTTTATTGTTCTCAAATCATGGTCACCTAAAGGTTGAAGGCTATACCGATTCCGATTAGGCAGGTTCAGCTGATGACAGAAGATCTACCTCAGGATACTTCACATTTGTAGGTGGGAACCTTGTGACTTGGAGAAGTAAAAAGTAACAAGTAGTATCGAGATCAAGTACTGAAGCTGAGTATAGAGGTATGGTACTTGGGATATGTGAGTTGCTCTGGTTAAGAAATTTACTGAATGACTTATGCATCAAACTAAGAATGGCAATGAAACTATACTGTGACAACAAGTTAGCTATAGACATTGCTCATAACCCTATTCAACATGATCGGAGTAAGCATGTGGAGATTGACAAACATTTTATCAAAGAAAAACTTGAAGCCGGAATCATTACTTTTCCATTCATGAAGTCCGAAGATCAACTGGCAGATGTCCTCACTAAAACTGTAGCTAGCAAGGTGTTTCTCGACTCTCTTGTCAAGTTGGGTATGAGCGATATCCACGCACCAACTTGAGGGGGGTGTTAGGAACGGTCAACCTAAAATCTCATGTAAATAGGAAGGTTGTTATTCTTACTATAATTCTTCCTCTAATATTGGATCTCATGTAATTAAGGAGAATCCAATATTAGATTTTCTATAATTATGGAGAATATTACTTGTATAAATAGACTTCTTGTAATCATAATCAAATACAGAAAAATTATTTTGACAACTTGAGTACTGTTTGATGAATATCTAGCATTAAGAACTAGATCAGATATACCCAAAGGTATTTCCAGATCATTGGCTAGAGCAGTTGTGATAGAATCGATTAAGATCAACCTATCAAAGGTGTTGGAGACAATGAAGTCCAGGTCACCATGGAATTGGGGGTTTCTGTGATAGTATTTTTCTAGTTGTGGTAGAAATTGGGTTTTTAGAGATGGGAAAGTAGAAGGTCCTTCAGTCTAGAAGGAATATAGAAAAAAAAAAATTAAAGGCTTGATTTCAAATGAAGAAATAATCTAATAATTTTCCCTGATTTATGTATCAATTAGCTACATTTGAATCAATATTTTAAAACCTCCGGTGGAGTGACCCATCTTGGATCAAGTTGATCTGTAATCAAATCCAGTCAAATCCGTGTTATTAATATAATATTATAAATAGCATTAAATTATTAATTAAGATTATATTTTATTAAAATATATTTTTTCTTTTACAAATACAATTGTAAATACCAAATTATATTCATGTGCTATTAATATAATATTATAAATAACATTAAATTATAAACTAAGGTATATTTTTTCTTTTACAAATACAATTGTAAATACCAAATTATATTTCTAAAATGATCAACATTTTCATCTTTATTTTCGCTTTTAAAGGTCACGGGTTTATTAGATTAACTGGGTTAATCTGCGAGTTGCAGAGGGTTTTTAAATGACCCGACCTGTGTTTCAATCGGTCATCGGTCAACCCGATGTCGAGGTTGATAACACTGATTTGAATCAATTTTATTTTTATTTGTTATTTTTAATACAATATTAATTAAATAAAATAGGGTTTTATAAAATTTGACTCAAATTTGGGTTTTTGACTTTTTGGCTGATTTGTGCTTTCTTGCATTAGGCCCAGCCCAAGATTGTCTCAATTCGAGACGGATATTTTAAAGTGTTTTCATTCTTTGTGCCTCTAATCCAAATAAAATAGATACTTCTACCAAACTGAAAAGTATTAATTTAGCTTTTAGGTAATTTATTAAATAATGTTTGGACAACACAGATTTTTATACTATGTAATTTAATTACGTCAGATAATTTAAAGATAGATTTGATGATAAATTGAGATAAGGTAGTAAACTAAATATAGCTCCAGTGTATAGAGTAAAGACGCTACGAATAAAAGACACTAGGAGGAGATGTGATCTTTAAAAACATTAAGAAGAAAATCGTAGATGAAATGACTTCATTAAGAGTTTATCTAACTAGAATAATTCTAAATAGGCAGATGCATATTTTGAGGTATTGCTTTTTAAACTCTTTTTCATCTTTGAGAAATGTTAAAAAACTAATTAACCCCGGACTGTCAAACTACTTTTCTACATATATTATTTTCCTCCATTCTCGTAAAAGGATTTCACCTAAATTGTTTTGAAAATAATAATAGTTAAATTTATTTCTTTATGGCTTTCTTTTCTTAACCTCTTGGTGTGTTTACTTTATGCATTATTTATATTTTCCACATTTTATATTTATAGTATTTACTTTTTATCAGCTTTCTCAGTTTGAATCTAACTCACTAATTACTAACTCGGTAACCATATTCAGACTAGTCTAAAGGGCTATTTACTATATGCAAATTACTTTCAGCAATTTACTTTACAGTGGTTATTGCTTGGAGAAATACAGGACTAGAAATTAAATACTTTTATTTACTTTTCTGCTTCAAAACACAATGTCTTAGGTGTTATTTTCTTTATTATGTATTTTGGATGATTCATACTTTAATAATTTAATGAAATTTAGCGCCTGTTAAGTACGTATAATAGGATTCACAACCATTTTCCAGTTTTTCTTAGAAATTTAAACATTGGATAAAAAATTTAGCACGTGTATTTCATGTCGAATAAATGTTTGCACCCTTTTTACTTTTTTACAGTTATTCGATAAACTCGCAAGACTACAGTGTAGAGACTCAATTATTTTTCTACTTTAAGTTCTAAAACCTTTAACTTTACAATGATAAATTGGGATTTATGGACATAATAATGATGAAAAAGACTAAATAGAACCAGAATAGAAGACCTAACATCGCTTACACGTAAGAAATGTAATTTGGTTTTGATTGATAAAACGTAAGCTAGCATGGTGTCAGGGAGCCGATGCCTAGTAGTCAGGGCTGCAACTCGGGTCGGGTTTTGGCCTGACCCGCATGACCCAACCCGAGAAATCATATGGGTCGGGTCTAGAATTTCGAGTCAACGGGTCAGGTCAGGCTGAGAAGATAAAAACCAGCATAAAATTCGGGTCGGGTCGGGTTGAGGATTTTATAAGTGAACCCGACCCGACCCGACACAACCCAACCCAACACAACCTGGCTAAAAGTAGTCTAAAATGGGTTCAAAATGCGGGTCGGGAAAGAATTTAGGTTAGAATTCGGGTCGGTTCGGGACGGGTTCCATATATATCAACTTGGGTCGGGTTGGGTTTTAAGGAACCCGACCCGAGTTGCAGCCCTACTAGTAGTTTATAAACGCAGTATGGGACCTATTTAAATGTCTAGAAGTTAATAGGTTAAATTAATTAGATGAAGGCGCGCGCGGACTTTAGTAATCAATTCAAATTACTTTTTATTGTATATTGTGTTGTTATATGTAAAATGTTGAATAACTGCATACTATTCTATTCCATTAACATCTGTATTTATGGTGTTACAAACCTCGCTAATGGAGGCAAGAATCAATTACATGAATCAATTACAATCCCTTCATTAGGGAGAGGAAATATTCCAAAGAGGAAGGTCAATCGTTTGATTTGGCATGTGTGCTAATACTCCCCCACAAACTCGACGGTGGTAAGTGGACGAGTTTAGAACTAAAAACAGAAAATCGCTGCTTGGGAAGGCCCTTAGTAAAGATGTCAGCAAGTTGATCTTTGGAGGGCACAAAATTAGATATGAAGAGAGCCGACAGCAACACATTCGCGAACAAAATGATAATCCAATTCAATATGTTTAGTCCGCGCATGGAAGACTAGGTTCGCGGCCATATAAGTGGCACTGAGATTGTCACAAAGAAGCAATGTCGGAGAAGAGAGAGGAAATTGAAGCTCTCGTAAGAGGTGACGAATCCAAACGGTGTCAGCACAAGTATAGGCAAGCGCTCGATATTCAGCTTCGGTGCTAGAGCGAAAAACAGTCGGTTGTTTCTTAGCACACCAAGAAACTAAATTCGAACCGAGGAAGATGTAGTAATGGAACGACGACTGTCAGGACAACCAGCCCAGTCAACATCAGAGTAGGCAATATGGCGTAGGGGTTGTTGTGCACGTGTGAGAAGTAAACCTCGACTAAGGGAACCTTTTAGGTATCGCATGATTCGTTTAATAGCCTCAAGGTGTGACGTGCGAGACTGACTCATGAATTACGATGCTAAATGAACTAAATAAGCAATGTCGGGCGAGTGAGTGTGAGATATTGCAAAGTACCGACGAGTTGACGATACTCAGTAGGATCAGAAAGCAAATCACCATCAGTGGAAGATAACTGTTTCTTGGCAGCGACAGGTGTAGAGCAAGGTTTACATTTATGAAGATTTACTCGACGAAGTAGATCAAGTGTATACTTGTATTGGGACAAATGTAATCCCTAAGAGAGAAGATTCACTTCAAGACCCATAAAATAATGAAGATCACCAAGATCCTTGATCTCGAATTCAGTGTCGAGGCGACAAGTAAGGATTGAAGGACGGATGAATCGTTGCCAGTGAGAACAATATCGTGAACATACAGTAGAAGGATCATAAGGTTACAGTCTTAGCGAAAAACAAACATGGAGTTGTCAGCCTTGCTTTGAAGGAAACCATAGGAGAGGAGAAATGTGCTGAATCGTTGGAACCAAGCTCGCGGTGCTTGTTTCAAGCCATAGATAGCCTTGTGGAACTTGCATATATGAGTAGGATGACAATGATCAATAAAACCAGGTGGCTGAGTCATATAGACCTCCTCAGTGAGATTGTCGTGAAGATAGGCATTCTTGACATCCAATTGATGAATAGGTTAAGCATACGTGAGGGCGAGGCTGAGAACAAGACGTGTATAGTAACAGGCTTGACGACAAAGCTGAATGTCTCATCATAGTCAATGCCAGGCTGCTAATGAAAGCCTTTGGCAACAGGACGTGCTTTGTAGCACTCAATACTATCATCAGAGCGACGTTTAATCTTAAACACCCATTTGCAGCCTACAGTGTTAGCATGAGAAGGAGGTGGAACAAGCGACCAAGTGTGTTGCTAGAGGAGGGCATTGAATTCATTAGTCATAGCGTGACGCCATTTTGCAAATCGGACAACCTGGGTGTAGCATGTGGGCTCAGAATCTGAAGAAACCATAGAGGCGAAGGCCTGTGGAACAGGATGTCGACTGGCGAAGTCAGCCCGCTTTTTTGTCTTGGAGATACCATCCTTTGCACATGTGACCAGGGGATGAGCATTGGCTAGAGTGGACGGTGGCTCCAACATTGACTGTGGAGATGACGGTAGAACAGATGGTAACTCTAGCGCTGGTTGACATGGTGGCAAGTCAGGTGCAGAAGAAGGAGCAGATGGAGCAGCTGTTGATGATGAGGTCGTGGAGAGAACTAGAATAAAGACCCTGTCGGAAGCAGAGGAAGACCTGTTTGTGGGTAATGCATAAGGAAAAACAACTTCATTGAATAAGACATGTTGTAAGATGTAGACTCTGCCAGTAGAAGGATGTAGATATCGGTAGCCCTTGTGCCGAGAGCTGTAACAAAGAAAAACACATTCAACTGATCGAGGTTGAAGCTTGTTAGTAGTATAATCACCAATGTCACGCCCCGACCCTCCGCGCCCACTGACGTGAGAATTTTTTTTTTTTCTAACACAATATTGAGCCTTTGCGGAAATCATCTTATGGACTTTAACATCTCTTATGACTAAGTTTGGATCTAACATTTGGCAACCTCGGACCCAACCATATCTAGCCAGTAAAAATCCCAGGCAGATGGAGGGGCCACCATGGGCCCGCTTAAAACCCAAAACCTCGACAGATTTCACCTAGACGCATAGTATGTGGATATACTACTAAACAACATGTAATCTATAATTTAACCTCTTAGGAAAGTCCAAATAGAAAATGTCACACATGATCTACCTAACATTTATCATCAATCGATCTCATCAACATCAAAATTGCACATCGGAAACGAATTAGACTTTATTACATCCTACAGTGTTTCAAACGAACATTATAAAGTGTTTATTACATTACATGTTCATACGTATAATGTCTATTAAGTTAAAAATAAAATCCCAACATTTGGGTAGATAGCTAAAGGGTCTCCACCCTAAACTACAGCTGATGATCCTCCTGTCCTTCGTCCTCCGGGTTTCCTATTTCATAAGGAGTATGAGTTTTACAAACTCAATGAAGAGAAAAGAACAGCAAGTTCTGGATAAAAAGGCATATTATCAACATAATAGACATGTTATCAAACAACAGGTTATACACTCAGAAATCATGTAGAATAATGTCAATACAGTTATCTACCATGAAATGTACTTCATTTCTCAAAAAGATACCCCCGCCATTTGGCGTCTACGGTTCTCCCCTAACCGCGAGTAATACGTTTCCTACACCGCCGGCAAATTCATGCTCAGTGCTTTACACAGTCCGTATTTTAAATACACCTCGTACCAGTGCCCTCCACGAGATAGGTATTTCATACATTGGTGTGAGGTAATTTGATATACACAATACACCAATCAATATGCGTATCAACACATGGATTTAAATATAATTGTCAACCCGCATAATATCTCTCACACATATGATCATAATAATCTCACTCAGCTAACATAGATTCCTAAGCCCTCCTGCATGGAATCATAATACTAATATCAACAATTAGTATATAATATGCTGAAAAACTAAACACGGATAAAAGTCCACCAACGGGTTACATTATAACACAAATAAATGTTACCGTTATCTCCAATCGGGTACATCTACCCTATACTCATCATTTATTGCATAGACTAATTATCGTGCAATACATCAATTATACACAAATTGCATATTCCTATCTAAATCACTGTTGGATACCTGATCTATCATCAGATCACCCATATCATAATACCAAGTAGTCTCTAGGAATAAGTGAGTTCCGTACTCCGTTTAGGATGGCTAGATCTTGACATCCCGAAATACTCTCAAGTTCACGTTTCATATGTAGAAACTCATAATCACCTCCTTACGTGTGAACAGTGTCGGTATCGCATTCTAATCCCATTACATCCTTTCCGTCAATAAAGATGACCATGGATATCCACTTATTGCCGTAGGGCTAACGATGAAAGAAACATTATATTGAATGCAAAATGAGATACATTTTAGTAAACACATAGTGTGGTTGAATCTCCTCACCTTCGGTCGGCGAGTGTTTTTCAGTAATCTGTTTAAAATGAAAAACAGTGTAAATACAATGTATAATAACACTATATAGCCATAATTTATATTCCTAAGCATTTGGAACATCATGACAATACATTTAGAGAGTTTTCTTCAAATTTTGTAAAAAATACGATTTTACCCCCGAGCCTAATACGGGCTAAAAATAAACCCCCAAGTGGTCTAAAACAAATATTTTTAATCTAAAATAACATAAATTTCATTTTTGAAATTTTTCCAAAAATTACGTTTTTGCCCCTCGAAAATATCCAAAATTACCAAAATGCCCCTGGGCACTATTCACCAAAAATACTGTTCACAGATACTATTCATCCGTAAATTACTGTTCACAGATACTATTCATCCATAAATTACTGTTCACCGAAAAAATATTGTTCACGGGGCACAGAATTTACAAAAATGCCACTGCCACTATTCATAGTACTGTTGAAAGAATTTACAAAATGCGATCGAGTTACTGTTCACGGGCGGGTCACTGTATTACCAAATTACCAAAATGCCCTTTAGGGCTTGCACAGTGCACCGCAAATCACTATTCACGGACAGATTTTTTCTATTTTTTCGTATTTTCTTCTCCGATTTTTATAGAGCAAACCGTAAGTCATTTTTTTATGAAATTAAATATCTAGCCTCCTCTTAATGAGGTCAAAAACTAAAAATATTAACTCAAAATAAATACTTAAAGAAATCTTTTGAAAAATTAAGACAACCGCTTTTGGGCAACAGTAATGTCTGGCAGCAAAGAATAAAAGAAAAAACTGAGAAAAAGTTTCGTAAATTTGTGATTTTAACTTAAACTCACTGCACCTATTTATAAAGGTTTAAAAACACTGTTTGGATATCTGCTGGATCAACCCTCACTGTTGAAAGTGTCGGCAATATCTCAGCCGTTAAGACCGTCGGCAGAAAGATAAGATAAGATAAGATGAAAAAAATCTTATCTCAGGTAACAGTAAAAATCCTTTTTCTGTTCGTCTCTATTGGACCTTAACTCGTGAAAATCCAACACCGCAGGTGTGTTTAGAACACGGGGTTTACCTACGGTGGAATGTTCACTTTTTGTTTTGACACTCAAAATAGGGTATTTTTCACAAAGTCAAATTTTAATAAAATAGACGTCTTATAATCACCGTCATTTTGATACTTCGAAACTAGTGTTTAAAATACCCTTTTCGACATTCTAAATATGTCAAAGAGTTTGATAAAATATAGATTGAATGTGATCTGAGTTTGCTAATTTTCAGAATGCGGAGTATATTAAAAATCGGGGCTTTTAGATAAAAGCATATGTAAAATACACGTTTTGAGAAATACTCGTGAAATTTCGAAAATACCACTGAGTAGCGTACTCAAAAGCTTAATATGTGTGTGAATTTCAAGGTCTGAATATATCAGAAGAGTGATCTTTCACACTCAAGAGATCTATAAAATACTATTCATGATTTTATATATAAAACAAAAGACATTTAAGTAATGTCTAAAATGCCCTCCGAACTTCGTCGGGCTGAATCACTAAGCAAATGACCTCTGATCGGGTCACATACTCCCTTTTCGAGAAGCTATTTCCGTACCCTATCATATTAACCGGTCACAAAGCCGAGTTAATAATTCTAAAAATTTGTTATTTCTAATTTAAAGGGTCGGGTTATTATAACCAAGATAAGGATAGCACGCACATCCAAAAGTGCGAAGGGACACATAGTTGGATTTAGTGCCAAAGAGTTTTTGAAAGGGTGAGGACCATTGTAAGAGAGGTCGGAAGGCGATTAACAACGTGTACTGCAGTAAAAAAGGCTTCGACTCATAGGGTAAAGGGGAGTTTGGAAGTAATAAGGAGGGTGCGGCCCATTTCTGACAAATGACGATGTTTGCGTTCAGCATGATCATTTTGTTGCGGAGTATGAGGACAGGAGAGACAGTGAATAATTCCCTTTTGTGCATACAAATTATGAAAAAAAAACTATTATCATATTCCCGACCACCATCACTTTGAAAGTATTTAAGAGTAGTTCGAAAATGATTTTCTATATAAGTGAGAAAAGTTTGAAAATGAAAAAAGTCCTCTGATTTGTGTCTCATAGGATAAATCTAAGAGTAGCGATGAAAACTCATCGGTAAATAGAACATAATAACGAAATCTAGAGACATATAAGACAGGGGACATCCACACATCGAAATGAATTAAATAAAAAGGTGCTGGAGCACATTTATTATGAACTGAAAAAGCAGTCGCGTAGACTTGCCCGTAGCACAATGACAACAAAAAGGAGTGCGAGAAAATTAAAAAGAAGGTCCTAAACATTTATTGTGAGCTAAGACTCGAAGACTCGAAGCACATGAGAAGAAGGATCTCCAAGACGTTGATGTCATAGTGATGGTGAGGAGCAAGAGGCAAGGAATGCTTGTTTGGAGGAAACAGGTGGCTTGATGGAGTAGAGGCCTGCTTCACATCAGCTCTGAAATAAAATAGCACAAGTCCGTAAGTCACAAATTGTAAAACCCCAAGGGTAGAAATGGAAACTAATAGAGTTATCAAGAGTAAACTGAGCAATAGATAGCAAATTTTTATGCATGTGAGGAACATGAAGCACAGTAGAAAGACGAAAAGTCAAAGACCCAAATGATAAAGACAAAGTACCAGTGTGCGCGATAGGAAGAGAGTCACCGTTACCAAGAATGACAGAATCATTACCCCCGTAGTCAGACTTAGAGCGCAAGGAATGGGCATCACCAGTCATATGATGGGTGGCCCCAGTGTCAGGGTACCAGTTTGGGTCGGACGGTTGTGCAAGCTGCATCCCGGCAAAAACAGACGGAAGGTCTTCATCAGTGCGAGAGCCCTGGCGTTGAAGTTGATAGCAAGAGGCTGCCGTATATCCAATATTGAAACACAGTTGACACTGTACGGCGAAGGAAGGTTGATGACCAAGAATACCACGAAAAGGAGTAGCTCGTCCCCGACCGCGATTTCCACGACCTCCTCGACCGTTTGGGTTGAAATAAGAATCGGATCTTCCTCCACAACGACCGCGTCCACCGTGATAAGAGTTCCCATGCCCACGAGAGGAGAAAAGCGCAGTGGAGTGGACTCCTGCAGAGCTATCTTGTGTAGCACTCAATGCGAGAGTGGCAAGCTGTGACTCAAAGAGAAGCAGGCGAGAGAGAAGATCGGTGAAAATCGGAAGAGGTGGAGTGTTGAGGATGGCGGTGCACAACATGAAGTAGTCTGGTCCATGTCCCCGAAGCACCAATGTAACAAGATCGTCGTTGGAGACGGGCTGATGAATAGTGACAAGGCAATCGGCAAGAGATTTTGCATTTTACAAATATTCGGAGACAGATTTTGTGCCTTTGGAGAGAACACTTAAATCCGCAAATGAGTCGCATTAGAGAGAGATCATTGAGAGAAGTTGCGTTGGAGGCAGTCTCAAATCTCACGTGAGGTGGATAGGCCAACAACCTGAGCAAGTACTGGCTCGGAGAGAGTGACAATGATAATGCCAACTAGATTTTGATCCATCTCGACCCAAGTGGTGTAGGCAGGATTGGGAGTAAATTTGGTGGAGTCAATAGAGGGAAGAGAGGGGGGGGGGGGGACATGGGTATGTGCCATCAATGAAACGCCAAAACTGTTGACCAATGAGGAATGGTTTAATTTGAGTCTACTAAAAGAAGGTAGCTAGTCTCAGCGAGTTTGATGGAGATGAGACTGGAAAAGTTGGGAATGGTAATAGGGCCCATAGGAGAGGTGGACGAGGTGGCAGAGGAAGCCATCCAAGTAGTAGGTACAAAAATACGTTGCTGTGATTGTTCCCTTTTTTTTTTTTTTTTGGTTGTTTCGGCTGGTGAGTGGCAAGGATCAGCGGCAAACCAAAAGGTTAAGCCAGGCTCGGCGTGTGCTTGGCTAAAGAAGGAGGCAGCGGCGAGCGGTGTATGCAGCTGCGATCGACACCTGCAAAATAGAGATCGGCAGCAGGTGGTGGTGACAGCAGGCGTCAACCCAAACAACCAGAGAGGCTTGGATGGCAGTAGATCTCAGATCTAATGGGAACGGCAAAAAGGGGAATGCCGACTGTGGAAGACCCGGCTGTAAGTGCAAGCGTCGATCCAAGCCAGCGAAGAGGCGTGGACGGCAGCAGATCTCAGATCTGATGAAGAGCAGCAGAGAGAAGGAATGCCAACAGCAGCCAACACTAGAAGGGGCACAAGAACGACGCTAGTCAGATCGTGGCAGCGGCTAAACGGCAAGTATCAGGCGAGATCTGCTCTGGCAGGGAGAACAGAACGAAGACGACAATGAGAGGAGTTAACGTCGAGCAGAAGAGAACCAGCGGTGAGTTTGGAGAGCAGCGATCGGCACTCAGCAAGAGGAGATCCAGCAACTGTTTGAGAAGAAGAAGGTCTGAGCCGACCGTGCAGAAATCAGAGTCGACAGATCAGTGGAGAAGAATAAAATCTCGCGGGGAGACTCAGAAAGGCCCAGAGCAAGGCACAGATCCGGCGAAAGGAGGGTGAGAGGCGGTCGATAGCGGAAGACTCAGATGCAGCAGACCGTGCTCACGGTGATAGAGAAGAGGGTGTAGGACGGGTGTGGAAAGAAACAGTGCGCCCACAGCTAGAGAGAGGAGGGTGAAGGACGGGAGGGAAAGAGTCTGGTCAAAGGATTCTCTAGTTCTGTACCATGTAGAATGTTGAATAACTGCATACTATTCTATTCCATTAGCATCTGTATTTATGGTGTTACAAACCTCACTAATGGAGGCAAGAACCAAGTACAATCCCTTGATTAGAGAGAGGAAATATTCCAAAAATGAAGGTCAATCGTTTGATTTGGCATGTGTGCTAATATTATATCTTTGTGCAGGACTTATAATTTAGCTATCTCCGGTCTTGAAAGTAGAATTGCGAAATAAACTTCACAATCAAATGCGATCTGGTATTCTCTTGTGTGAAACCGTATGCAAAAATGGCACATGGAATGATAAATGAATAAAATAAAAAACGAACACAGGTTCTGGTTTATCCCAGGGCTGTGGGGTGTTAATAATGCTAAGTATATGAGATATACGGCCTTATGCTAACTGCATGAAATATATGGCCTAATGCTAAGAGATATAAGGCCTAATGTTATGTGAATGAGAAAATTCCCTTCAGGCGCTATGTGGAATAATTGACCAAATTGGGTCGCATAAAGAGCTCTTGTTATGTGCGGCATTTGGACTGTGTCGTAATTTAATGCATCGAGGACTTTGTGAATTTTCGGTTTGAGATTGCGTGAAATTTATAAAGGCAGACCTATGTGGGGAAGAAAGGAACAAATGTTGAAGCTACTTTTGGATGGGGGGTAAAGGGGGGTTACCCTTTATTTGATAATAGAGGGACGGGGGTAAAAATTAGAATATTTACCCTTCCCCTTTCCTTTTTTGAAAACCCTTTGGGGAATGGAGTTTTCAAGAAAACCTTTCCCCTCTTTACCCCTCTATGCACCTATCAAGTAAAAATATTTTAAATTTTTTTAATTGATGAATATTATTTAATAATTATGTTACATGAAATTTTAATTTTATTTTTATATTATATAGATTTAATAAAAATTAATAATTCTGATAAAATTATTAATATTTTATTTGAAGTGTTTGTGAATGCATGAGAAATGTATGTAGTAAGACATTAGATAAAGGGAAATTATCAAAATGTCCTATTTTTAAGGGGTAATTCTGTCGAAATTTTGATAGGGTCTCGGAACTCTGAAAAAGTTTGAAGTTGATGGTAATTTCTAAGAATAGTAGAGATGAACTGTTTTTTAATTATTACTTTATGATATCTGAAGTGATATGATAATTGCATATTAATCCTGTAATTTATAAAATTTTGATAATTGTTGAGTACTTTTTACTTGGTTGATAGTTCACGTCCCTTACGTGAAGAGGGAACTGAAGAACCCCATTGTTATCATAGGAGATGGACTCCATGAACTCTATCATATTTTCTGCCAATGAGAAATATGTTTATTTTCATGCTTGCAATGTATTAATTATGCCTTCTGTGGCGTAGAAACTTAAGCAGGTAATAAACTATGTTTCCTTATATTACTTTTATGAGATAAAATATTGTGAATAACTATGTGTTTATATACTGAGAAACTTATGATATATGTTTAAGTCTCTATGTAAAGAGTACCGCATGACATTTTTCTAATATACCTAGATAAGCCTGTGATAGAGGCCCATTGATCATTTTTAAATGTGATTAAAAAAAATCAATCGCACTTTGAACGAACATCAGGTCAGAACGTGAAATAGACACTCCAATTGATACTCAATACAAAATTTAACCTGAAAAATGGTCAAAATGTTATTCTAAATTTTTAAAAATGATTCATCTACCAATAATTAATCCTCATAGCATAAGTCTCATTCATAAAATTGTGTTGAACTCTAAATTATCATACAAAATTTTCCTTTTAAATATAATTAAATATATGAATTCTGAAATTTTTTCAGATCAAATTTTTTTATCCAACAAGATTCCTAACTTCCGCAAGGAGACTCCTCTCTGTGTCTATCTCGTGCCCTTATCTCTCCGTGGTGCCGAGCACCCGTGAGATCATACCCGTGACGGAATCCTTCTTTGTTTTTAAGCCTGTTGAGGGGATCCAAGAGATTCCGTATCATACCCGATGGCTTTCTTGTTGGGGTAATATTTATCCTCGATATTATCACCTGCCCGCCTCCAAGTCCCGACGAGTAAAGGCTTTACACTACAATGTGCGTTTGGTACAGTATTCTTTTGCCATTTTCTATTAAAATGAGATATATCATATTAAAAATTCAGGATTTCCATTTATGAATAACTTATCATAAGAAATATAACATTTAACTATTGTAGTGTATTTTTTATTAATATAGTATTAATTAATAAGACTAAATAATAGCTAAATGGTAAGCTGAATTTATGAATTAAATATTCAAAATATAAAATAAAATAATAACTTTTATTTTTTAAAATTCAAGAGTCATGTGAAAGAACTATGAAGTTATAAATTAGTATAAAGCTACCCGTGCATTGTGCATTGGTCTACCTTTGATTTATAATAATGATTGACAATGCTGGATTTGTTGACAAGTAACAGAATGAATGACTAGCTCTGCAGATATCTGGGTTGCGTTGGGATGAGGGGTAAATTTTATAGAAGTTAAGTAGGGGTCACCTTTCAGTAAGAGTCACCCTTCAGTAGGGGTTACCCTTATCTTTGTTTGGTAATTATAGTGGTAAGAAGTTACCCTAAGGATAAAAAATCTTATTTAGTAATTATAAGCAGTTGTAACTTGACATATTAACAATTTTATGAGAATTAATATTTTTTATTAAATTCATATAATATAAAAAAAATAAAAAAAATTATGAAACATAATTATTGAATAATATTCATCAATTAAAAAATATTTTAAAATATTTTTGCTCTAAAAGTGCAAAGAGGGGATAAAGAGAGGTAATAAAAGGCAAAGGTTTCGTGAAAACCCTCATAGTCCAAGGGATTTTCAAAATGGTAATGGAAGATAAAAATTTAAATTTTTACCCGCATCCCTCCGTTACCGAACAAGCTTAACAGAGGGTAACCCCCTATTACCTCCATCCAAATCCAACCGTAATCTTCTCATGATGGGATAGTAAGAAAAATATTCTTATCATTTTCTTGTAACAAATTTTGACATCAAATTCTCTGTATATTCTTAGATCACGCATGTCCTCCTTCCATAATCGAATCTTATATTATCTTTCAGATCCGTTGAAGGAAAGTCTTTTCCTTGAGCTTTTTCGGAGGAAAATCTTCCTCATAACCAATATCTCAGATCTCTGATCTCGGCCGATATCTCTCTCTCTTACTTTTTTTTCTCGAGGCAAATTTGGTGATTTAAAACCGTATACAGCCGATACAATGTGTATCGGCCGAGATTTCTTTCCATGATGGTGAGTAGGATGATAGTGGGCTAGGCTTGGGCCGGGCCGATGTTGCACCAAGCCTAAGCCAATTTAGAAAAATGGAAGGGGATAAGTCTGAGCCTGACAAAGAGCCCGTTGAAGTCAAAACTAGAACAAATTTGCTTAGAAAAGATTTATGTCATGGTACAGAATCCATTTTTTTTTTTTTTTTTAATTTCCATGGGTTCTATGAAAAACTCAAGTATATAACTTGAATATGAATTTAATGAACAACTCAATAAAAATTTAGCATAAAATTCAATTAAAAATCACTTAGTTTAAGTAGTTAAAGTTATCTAATATCTTTATAAAATTCAATAACACTTGATATTTTGACTAATAAGATCAGGTGATTAGAAATTGAATTGTTTAAAATTTAATCCAATTCTACCTTGTCAAGTCTATTTTCAAATTGTACGTTTCATTTTTTTTTTTATAATTTAAGGTATAAAATTATACATGAGATATTTAGCTTGAGCTCAAGCCTTTGACGAAGCATTAATATGTCCAATCTCAAACTTGATTAACAATCATGCTGCAAATGAATGCTCAAACTCTATTTTTTCAATGGTAATTCTCTAACTTTTGAATTTATATTGTCATTCCCAAGTGAGATTGCTCGAGACATTTAAGGAAAAATTAAAGAGAATAAGATTGTAAGAATTTAAAAATTGAAGGGTTGAGATTGAAAAGTGAGTTACAAAGAGGGGTGTGTCATGTGAAACCTTATTATCTTATTTCAGCAGTTGAGTGTTTTAGGTGCAAACGAACCCTATAAATTTCTAAATAGTTTGATAAAGTGGAATATCCAATTAACAATTGAACCAATGAGTTTTATCCTCTCCAGAATGCAACATCTGGTGTAGGGTTTTTCTATTTCATGTATGTGTTTGGTGTTTTGTGCCTTGTTTAGTGTACTTCACTATTATATTATTTATTTCTCAAATCCAAGTGAAATTTTAGTATAAATTTTCAATTGGACCAATTTTCTAGTTAACTCTCATGAGTCAATCCTAACTCAATAAAAAACAAGTCATTGGATACAATGAATTTAGATGGATTAGTTGATTGATTCAGTAAATTGACTCAACTTGATCATATAATATATACTTCATCTGTTTCAATTTAGTTATCTGATATGTTTTTTGAGAATGTCCCGAAATAGTTGTTCGATTCATATTGGAGTAGTATAAAGTGTGTTGTCTGATATGTTTTTTGATGAATATACCTTTTCATCAGTAACATTAAGAAGTTCATATTGTAATATTATATTATCATGGAATTTTACTGTGATAGTTTATATAGTACTTCTAAAACTGTCTTTAAAAAATGTAAAATTTTAAAATCGGACAAATTAAAATGGGATGGAAGGAGTATTATCATTAGGTACAGTCAAACTAAGTGGAATTAAATTGTTAATCTAAGTCAAGATACTTAGTAGACTTGTTCACTCAAGTCAAGTAAGTTAGACTGTGATTGAATAAGTTCATAGACTAAATTAAATATTTGAATTTAAAATAAAATAATAATTTTTTATTTTTTAAAATTTAAGAGTTATGTAAATGAATGTTGGTAATTTTGAGCATTGATGATGAAGTTATATAATTATACTTATTATGGTAATTTTGTTGGGTGCTTCATAACTATTTATGATGAATGATTTTATTTTAGTAGTTTATTAACTATATAATCTTTAGTAGTTTTTATAATTAAAATAAATTTATATTAAATGCATTAAAATGTAATTGTATAAAATTACACTAATAATCTTATAGTCCTCATTTGGTTGTCACTGTCTGAGCAGTGGAGATTGGTAATTCGTTTACATCTCCACATGCTGAGTTGTAGCAAACGCACAGTGTAGTGAGAAAGAGAGATGCACTATAGTCCTCAAAACGGGTCTTAACTCCCTGACCAGAGAGTCAAGAGCAAAATTGGGTTCTTTTCTTTTTGGAACTTCAAATGGGGAGAGGATCAGACACCAATGCATCTCCCAGCGAGAAAGTTCCTCTCCTGAATCATGAGGTATGTTCTTTCTTTTTTTTCAAAAATCCATCATAGGATTTACAAGATACATTGGTTTCTTGATTTATTATAATTTTGATTCTCTGCAAGTTAATGTGTTGTCTTTTTTCTCATTAAATAATTTGCATATGTTCATCTTAATGATGTTTTGGCAAAAACCCCATGATACGATTTTCCAGGATATATTGGTTTCTGAATGTGTTTTCATGTTACCTCTTTTATTTGTTCATTTTTGTTTCTTGGGGGGAGGAGGAGGAGGAGAGGGGGGAAGGGGGGTTGGGTTGGGTTTGGTGGTTCGGAGGGTTGATGGATTTATTTGCTGACCTATGCATCATTTTTTTACTTAATTGATGAGGGAAAAAAAAATTGAAACAGAAGGGAAAAGGGTGCAAGGGGTTTATTTTCTGACCCATGCATCATTTTTTTTCCTTAATTGATGAGACAAAAAAATTGAAACAGAAGGGAAAAGGGTGCAATTATCAATATGTATGGATTTTTTTTTGCTCCCTCATATCCTGTTTTGAATATTCTCCTTTATGTATATGGTCGCTTTGTTTTTTTTTTTTTTCCTTGTTTAAGTATTGGCGCTCCCTATGTTTGCTACATACATCCTTTCTGGTAATTTGTGTTGGTGAAAACTTGGAACGATAAAAGAAATGGGTGCAAATGCCAATATTTTTTTCGAATTTTGGGAGGGCCAGTTTTGTTTTGGCTGTGGAATACTCGATATACATGTTAGTTTCTTTCTTTTATATTTTGGTTTTTGGGCTTTGCTTTGACTTTGACTTTGAATTCTTTGGATAATTTATGGTCGAATTTCGCTCATTGATTGTTTAAAATATTTTCTTTTTGGAGTAGTTAATGATACTTTCCTATCTTTGATGCATATGCCATGTCCTTCTTAAATTGTGTAAAAATAAATTTAGGGACTGCTGTACCAGCATCGACAGGGGGCAGAATTTTATTTTTCAGTACTATGGAGCTTGGACTACTGTTTGTTTTTGGTTTGGAATCCTGATAATTAAGTTGAATATTTCTACTTATGTTGTAGTCCCTGTGTTTTCATTTGGCATTCTTGAATAATCATGTCAGACTTTTGTATTTTGTTCTTTTTCTTGTATAGATATCAATGTGCAATGCTAATGTGGTTTTGGATTGCACAAATGGGAATTGATTGATGTTGTTTAGATCTGCTATGGACATTCTTTTTTGGGGATGGTACTTTCATTGTATATTTTAAACGTTGCATTTCATTATTCTTTTTGGTGATCTTGTTTGTCGTGTTTTTTATTTAGTTTGCTTCTCTTATTTGGTTGGTTTATTTCGGGAAAATCTATACTATATTATTTTTTGTGGCCTATGGAAATTAAACAAAGTGCATCCTCTCATACAAGTGAATGTTGATTGGACCATGTCCCAATGCCCATGCATGCAGAGTTTCAGACAATTGCTACTTGTCTGATCTCTGTAAGTCTCCCCATTATATTGGAACTGGTTGCTCAATTTTTGCTTCTTTTATGCACTTTTTTTTGCCTGCTGGCAAGCTAATCTGATCCTTTCCATTGTCTAATGCCTTCACTTCTCATGTTGAGCCCATCCATGTGATGGCCCCTACAACACATGTTTGTCTATAATTTTGGAGTTGTGTGTATCTGGACATCACAGTGTTTCCCCTGTACTCATTTATGTATAATAATTAAAGAAAATTTTGTATGATGAAAGATAGTCTCCAAGTGTACATTTTTTGAACTAAAAGCTAATGACATTTACATTGTATAGGCAGAAAGCAAGGGAAATGATGCCCAATCAGCAAATGGTTCTTTGGCAGATCTCGAACACGGTGATGCAGTCCAGGTGACATTGGATTCAGTTTCTCATTACAATTCTTTGATTCATGACTGCAAAGAGTACATATGCTGATAAATCCATTTCTCAAACTCAGGCTGCAAATGTTGGGTTTTCTAGAATTCTTCTACTGGTAAGAAGGAGCTTCTTTGAGTTCATTTTCTGAATTCACAACTGCTTATTAAGGATGGTATCGTCTTTTCTTCTTTCAGGCGAAGCCTGATGTAGGGAAATTGATTGTTGCTACAATTGCATTGTTGATTGCTTCCACGACGAGTATTTTAATTGTAGGTATTTCTTGTCTTGTTTTCAAGCATCAAGTGGCTTCATACATGAATGCTGGTTTGTCTTTAGTTCATTGTAGGCATTTACATGGGTGATATCCTTTTTGAGTCTTCTCGGCAGCTAGTAATTTGGTTTTCATGTTACTTTTCCATGTATCTTTTTTGTAATTATTTCATTCCTAAATGAAGGTCTTCCCCTCATTTGCCATTTCTCCCTTTTGTTTGGTTCACTTGAAACATTTACTGCTTTTGTAGCATTGTGTTCTAATTTAGCTCTTCGGAAGTTTGGTGAACTTCATCTTCTTGTTTTAAACATTTCAGGTAGTTAACAACAGTAATCATGGTTCAGTCTAATGTTTGAAACTATGATCCCCATACACGGCAGGGACATGACAAGGACACAAATTTTGAAAATGAAGTGTTAGAAATGGAAATGTTGCCTACATTGAAGTGTTTATACAACATAAGTTTGAAATGGTTTTAGGTGGTCAAAAGCATGATACACTGGATGCATACTAGTGCCTTTAGGGGTGAAACTTGGGTTTTTACCCGACCTGCATGACCCAACCTGAAAAGTGAGTGGGTTGGGTTAAGCATTTCTTACACTAGGGTTGGGTTGTTTTTTATTTTTAACTCTGAAGGATAATACATGAAAATATACTCACAGGAGAGCCAATTACGATGGCAAAAAGGGAATGTAATGATAGAATAACTAATTAAAATAAATTAGACAACTAGCATTATCTTTCAGGCTAACTTTCCAAACCATGATGATTTTGGTCAACTATGACCAAACGTGGGTCCCACATGATCAACTGGTTACTGTAGTGGGTCCCCCAACAGTTCAAGCTTTAAAAAACCTACATGACCCGACCCGACCCTACAGAATACTTAGTGGCCATTATGAATACTTTAATTTTTTTTTAAAAAACCTTTTAGGTTGTGATTGAATCAATAATCTTGTTGTTATCAATAAAACTTTATTTCTTTGTATTTTATTTCTCTTTTTTTCCCCTCAAATATTAGATGTGTGAAAGCATTATTTCTTTTAGAAATGATTTTTTTTGTTTATTTGCAATTTATTTGTCATTTTTCGGACATTAAATGTGTGAAATTTTCATTTAAAAACTAAACTATATTAATTTAGATGTTTATTAAAAACCCTAAGTCTCGGGCTAGATTATGGTCGATCTAGGTTACAAAATTCGGGTTTTTGAGTGGGGTTGGGTTTAGTTAGGTTTAATATTGGTTGGGCTGCGTTTGTTCTTGGGGCTAGATTAGGGTCGAGCTGGGTTACAAAATTTAGGCTTTGAGTCGGGTCGGGTTTAGCTAGTTTTGATATGGGTTACGTCGGGTTTTCTTAAACCCAGCTCGACTTGACCGAGTTTCACTGTTAAGTGCCTCCAATGATTCGTAAATATGGAGATACACCCAATATGTATTAGTACTGGACTATATTGGTGCTGTACCAATTTGAAAGAGAGTTCAAGTTTAAGTTATTATTTTAATCTCTATATACTCTTTTCTACATATAAAAAAGACAGTTTAAGTTAACCATTAAATGAATCTTGACCCTTCATTCATTAATCTGCTGTAATTTACTTTCATAATAACAAGCAAAGTTATAGAAAAAATTCATCCAAAAATAACTAAAAAAAAATGGAAAAAGGAATTTTAAGATTTGATTTGGTGAGTTTGAAGGATCTTATATATCCTTATCATATGAGTATTAAAAATTAGAGAAATTCATGCAAAAAAGCGACAATTCAAGGTGACAGTTAAATGAATCTTGATTATTCGTTCATCAAACAATTGTGATTTACTTTCATGCCAACAAGTAAATAATAGAAAAAAATCATGCAAAAAATAAATAAAAATGGCAAAGGTAATTTTAAGATTTGATTTTGTGAGTTTAAAGGATTTACCTATCTTTATCATATTACTATTAGAAAATGGAGAAATTCACGCAAAAAAGGACTAGAAAATAGGAAAAAAGATTTTAAGATTGGATTTGGTGAGTTGGAAGGATTTGGTCCATCCTTATCATGTTATTATATAAAAATAAGAAAAATTTGTGCAAAAAATGATTAGCAAATAGAGATTTTATAATTAAATTCAGTGGGTTAAAGGATTTTGCCCACCCATTTTGTGTGATTGTTGAATGAATCTTGATTGTTTGTTCATCATATGGTTGTAATTTGCTTTCATGTTTGTAACTAAGATATGATTGTAGACAATTACTTTGTGATTATATTGTAGGCAATTATTTTGTGATTATATAGAGAAAGGATATTATGAAGGCCAATTACAACTTACAAGATGCTTAACGCTAAGATTTTTTTAAATTTTCTATTAAGATAGTTCCATGTTGATGATGAATTCAATGTTGTGATTGTTATTACAAAGTGTTTAACAAAGAAGGTTCAGTGTTTTATATATTCTCTTAGTCTCATCTGAAATATTCAAAGAAGTTTTGCAAATTTTGCCCAAGAGTTGCTAAGACCTTTCTTATCAAACGTTGATCCTCTCCTTTCAAGCATGTAATCACTTGATCCTCTAAAATAAAATCAGCATATGACAATGTGTCACATGTAAAGCATATATGGCAACTAGTTTTATGTAAAATAAATTGTAGTGAGAACTAGTTTAATCATCCTTTCTTTAATTCAAATAAGAAAGACATGACTTGAAGTGGAAAGCACTAGATTTGGAGAAAAAATATGAGAGGTAAAACTGAGTTTTCTATCTGTTTGAAGAAAATGGGAAGTCAATAAACAACTCAAGCAAGTTTTGGATCCAGTTTCTATCTTTTGGTCATCTAGGCCTTTAAGAAAAATCATTACTTGTTTCATTTTCTTAAAAGATGTTTATTTGGAGGCATACAGTATGTCATCCATAACAATTACACTGTCAAATTTATAACACCTCGACATCATTTGCTGATTTTGTTTGGAAATAATATCTTTTTGTATTTTATTTTTAAATTTAGACTTATTTTAGCAAAAATAATCTAGCATATACATAAGTCGTGCATGTATATGTACTATGGTAGATGAACTTAGCCAATGGACTCGGGTCCATTTTGTGGTTCTCCTCAACTTGGACATCTTGGACAACTCCATTAACTTTTGTTGCTCCAAGAAACAGTGCGAAAGACCTCTTGCCATACGAGACCCTTTACACCTTGATGTTGACTTAGGTTAATTTTACATCCATTACACCAGAATAAGACCTTTGCAAAATAGGCTTACTGCTTCGTTGCAACAATGGATTAACAATCAGTTAGAGTGGTTTCATAGGGAGTTGAATTTGATAGACTGGAGGCTAAAGGTCATTCCTTTTGGCCAAGAGGTAGTAATGGTCAATATGGATACAGTTTTGGATGAGGTTCCTCTAAAATCTAAAATTTGTTAGGAAAGGATGGTTGATAGGATGCAATTCATTGGTAGCCATGTGGACCTCTCCCAAATCATCCTCATCGTGGCCTCCTCGATGGGGATGGAGGTCTACAAGGTGGTGTTTGTCGATGCCCTAGATCCTCATTTTCTGATGCATTTTCTACAACTCCTAGATGTGCCTCAGTGTTTTTTGAGAACCTCTAAAATTGGGTTTGCAGGGTCACTAACTTGACATTCATTGCCGTTAAGCATTTTAGTCAACTGGTCTAGGTTCATGGTGGTGTAGTTGTTTTTATGTGGTATTTGGTATCACTGTTGTAGCCATGCACTACCCTAAGATGAATGATGAGACCAATTTGGATAAATACTACACGACCTATGGTTTGACCAATTTGAGTCTCATATCAAATCTGATGTAGGACATGTTTTGATATCAAAACTAACGCAGGACTAGTCAAAATATTGGAAACTCTAGATCTAAATGTTAGATAGATGTCTTTATGAGAATAAAAAATGTGTGGTGAATTCTAAACTGACATGGAACCTATATCCATTATTCACACAAGATTTTGAGAGAGAAATTAATGTTAAATAAAGAATAAGACAAAAACTATGCAAATTCATACTCAATTAACCAAGAGCTTTGAAAAGAAGAACGACACCTACACATATTTCCCTCATGGTTGTATTGCCGGCTTTCAATGCAAAATCTCTCAAAAGATTAATTAGGTCTTGTTAAATCCTATCCTAGGTCATCTAGATTTAAAAATTAATTACCCAAAATGATGAAATAGGGCTATAGGGCCACTTAGGGTTTGTCAAAGGGATTATGGTTTGTTATTTTCTTTAAAATCTGAGCAAAACTAGGTCTCAAATAGGTTCAAATAGTTGGTTAGGGTTAGATCTACGAGTCTAATATAGGGATCTAAAGGTTAATAGGGCAAGATGGGGCCGCATATATACAATTGTATTGACCCACATGGACGTCCATACAGATTGGTGGGTCTCGACACCTTTTGGTGTTTGATGATGGGGTTGGGTTCTGGTTTGGCTAGGGTTAAGGCTTTGGATAAAAAATGGACAAAAATAAGGTGTAGAAAGTGGGAAAAAATGGGGAAAAGAAATGAGAAAAGGAAAGTAAAGGAAAAGAGAGAGAAGGAAAGGAGAAAAAGGAGGAGGAGGATTTGTACCTTGACTCACACAAGGTCCCTTGATCTCAAACCAAGGAATCAGAAGGAACCAGACCATGTCTAGAAATAGGAGAAATTTGAAATTCTTTGCCTTTCTCTCTTACAACTGTTGATAAAAGAAAGACTTTCTTAGAAACCCTAGACACATGTGACTTAAGACACATATGTGGATGATCTAAACCCACAAACAACAAATATATCTATATAAACAATCTTTTTTTTTTTTGAGCACTAACAAAAAAAATTCATTAAAATAGATGTGAAGGGACATAGAAGAAAATATGAAAAACTTGGGTTCAGGAGTAATGAACCCAAAGAAAAGAAAGAAAAATACAAAGTCTCCCACCTTGCAGTATCACATGTCAAAACGAAAAATCATACAACAAGAGAAAGTATCCCATCCCAAAAGCACTATCCCTATGAGTCACAGATGGTAGATACCCCGACTTGTTGAGTCTACTCCCTTTTGCAAAAACGTTAGCAACACAGTTGGCCGATTTGCTAACTTTAGTGAACAAAATTTCTCGACCCTTAAGTAGATCCTTTAGCCCCCTAATCATTAGCTTCCACGAGGTTTTCTTCATTCCCGATACCCATTTGATTGCATTTGCCGAGTCACTTTCAATAACCAATTTGTTCAATGTTAAGGAATTCCAAATAGTCAAGGCTTTTCTAATGTTGAATAGTTCCGCCTCGTTCGATTTTCTCCTGCAAATCGACTTTAGGAATACAACTAAAGGCTCTCTAGTATGATCATGTAGGACTCCACCAATTTCTGTCGGGTCCAGTTTTCCCCTAGCTGGCCTGTTCACATTGAACTTGAAGCACCCTTGTTGTGGTGGCGCCCAGGTGGTTAACTTCTTAGTCTTTTTAGGGGCTCCCATCATAGAGCCTTTCCATGACTGATAGAAATCTGTTATCATGGATCCTATGAACTCTTTCTCTGATAAGAGCCAACTGCACAATCTCCATTTGGCTTTCTGGATTAATTCCTCAGCCTCCAGCTTGTTTTATTGAAAAAATCTTGCTTTCCTCTCCTTCCAAATAGTCCAGAGGATTGCTGCGGGAATTGCTTGCTAGGCCATTTTCCTTCTGGGCTCAAGGCGTGAAATGGGCCATGAGCGCATAACCCCGTTACAAGTATTGTCAAGTACCCACGGTTCTTTCATGCTAATCTCGAAAGTGAAGTCATGTTGCTTGAGTTACTAACTCTCCCCACCATTGATTTGACCAAAAAGACTCTGGAAGATTCCTCTGTCCAAATTAATTCGTCTTCCTCCACAATGGACAAATGAAAGTCCCTCAAAAGGGATTGCAAGCCTTCTAAATTTTCCTGTTCAAAGCCCCTAAGGTGTCTTCTAAAATCAAGGTGCCACCTAGTTCGATCTCCTTCTAGCCTATACCGATCGCTCACAACTGCATCCTTATCTCTTGCCACCCTGTACAAACTAGGGAAGACATCTTTTAAGGGTCTTTCCCCGAGCCACACCTCCTTCCAGAAGAGGGTTTAGTCTCCATTTCACACTAGGCATCTTGTATTTTCTTTGAATGCACTACCCACCCGGCCCTCCCCCTTTCCTATCTTCCACCAACTTTTCACAATCTAAGAGCCCTCCCTTTCCACTTTGTCTCCTAAAGTTCATCCACGTCTCTCCCCAATTCCATAGCTAGCTGCTAGAACTCTTGCCCCCAATAATGCTTCCCTTTCTTTTCCAAGCCTCCAAATCCACTTACATAATAATGCTTGATTCTCCAAGGCCACCTCTTTCCTTAGGTTTGGTCACATCAGGCCTTGATACTAGATGAACCTTCTTTTTATCATGTTTGTCGCCTCATAGGAATCTCCTAGAACTTTGTTCCAATTTTGTTAATATTCCTTTATGAATATGAAATATGGGCATGTAATAGGTGGGAGGTTCATAAGTGCCGATCTAATAAAATGGTATAGTGTTGGAGAGAGAGTTTCTCGAGGTCTGTAGGAAACATTTCGGCATGGGGTGCTGGTGATATGGTAAGAGTTTTCGGTGCGGCTGGAGTTGTTTTTGATACTTATGTCCCTTTTAATCGTTGGACAGGGAAATGTAGAAACTTTGCGTTCGTTCGTTTCAAAACAGAGAGAGAAATGGAGAAAGCAATCTCAATGTTCAATGGAAAGATGTATTTTGGCCACAAACTGCGTGTGAATAAGGCTCGTTATGGCCCAGAGAATCGTTGGCGCGGTGGCAATGGACCAGGAAAAAAAGGAATCGGTTAACAGGGTAATTGCACAGAGGCTTGTTCGTGTTTAGAGTCATCGACCGGAACTTAGTCCTCAGATGGTGTGCCATCGAGATCGAGGTTTGCTAAAGGTCAACCAGGCATTCATCGGTAATAATAAAGAGTTGTTGGAAAGTACCTGGATTGGAGTGGCTCGTCGATCAGATTCTTCAACGTCTGCAATCAAGAATTGGTAACTTGAGTTTTTGGGCTGCGATCAAACGGTGTTGGTTCAAGCTGTCTCCAATTTTTTTTTTTTTTGGGTTGTGCTTGCATCAGAGGAAGATCATCTTCAACTCAACTAGGAGGGTTCTTTCTTTGATGAAAACCCACTGAAAAGGATTCACAAATGGACAGAGGTGTTGGGTCCTGGAGTGTTGGTGGGTTTGAATATATGGTATTCCGCTGCATGCTTGGCGGAAGGAGATCTTCTAGAAGCTTTGTGGTTTTTCGGGTCATGGAGGAGGTGGATGTTCGATGTTTGACTATGGAGATCATCGATTTTGTCAGGGTGAAGATTGTGAGGCCTATCGCTTCGATAATTCCAAAGAAACTATGGCTGGATGTGGGTGATGTAAGATTTGATCTGTGGACGGTCGTGGAACCATGGTCAGTGATGGCTATGGAGGGTTTGGTGGATAAGGGTAGTCTGGAGGGGGAGTGCAACACTTAGGTGGTCACGAAGTTGGCGGTTCAGTTGGTCGGAGAATTGCATTCTGCCGGTCCTTTGTTAGCGATGGTTTAGGGTTTGCAACAGGTGTCTTCAACACTTAACCCAGCAAAAAGCGTCGGATCTTCTCAAGCAGTTTGAGGCTTCCAAGAGGCCGGAAAGGCTGACGGAATCGGAGAAGATGAGAAGTTTCCCGTTGCCAGTTAAAGACGCCTCTTCCTCTAATCTTAGCAAGAAACTCTCCAGAAGAAGCGGATGAGACTCTTATGGCTGGATTATCTCCGCTACAGAAGAACGAAAAGGGGAGATTTGGCATGTTAGGGCATTTTGACCGACATATTAAGTCTTTCAAGGAAGTCTCATTAGACCCGGGTAAGGCCCACTCGGATACTAAAGTTTGGTATTCTATTTGGGCCAAAACTAATCCTTCTGAGTTGTATGGGTCGACGATAGCATTTGGACCTACCCTGGCTCCGAATTGTTGTGGCCCTCAAATCAGCCCAGTTGTCTCGTACGAAAAGGGACGCTCAGAAAGTCTTTTTCAAGGGAAGTCCTCTAGACCTTTGGTGTCCATGAGAGGACTCGAAAGCTCTTCTCACGATGGAGGGCAAGATTTGACTTTTGGTGAACATGTTAATGTTTGCAGGAAAGGAATACATGGTGAGGAGAGGGATGGTCCTCGATTGGAGGAGTTATCCCAGCAGAACAGTCAGGTCAATGGTGACAGTAGTTGTAAATCCGCTATTTTGCTTTCGAAGGAGACACTGGGAAGGGGTGACGTGCTTATTAGTTGGGCTACAACGGTTGAAGTTGAGGAAACTCTCGCTCTGGCAATGAGGGAGGAGTTTCTTGATGAGGAGAAGATGCTTTTAATTGGGTCTATCCTTGGAATCAATTCTCCAAGACGGTTGACTCAACTGAAGGAAATATTGACAGAATTCTGTGAGGTGGAGCAGCGTGAAAAGGAGGAGGATCAACAATCGCGGCGCAACAAAAAATGGGAGAGAGAGCTCAAAAATCTTCAATTTTCAGTTAATTATGATCGATCCATAGTACTCGCAGGGATCTCGGGTGAAAGGAAGGTGTGTAATGAAGGCCATGTCTTGGAATGTGAGGGGGGTGGGGGCAATGGCGAAGAAAATTATGGTGAAGAGAATAGTGCTATCTCAGAGGCCACATGTACTATGTTTTACAGGAAACAAAGTGTGTAAAGCCTGTGGAGGGATTAGTAAAATCTGTTTGGGGATCTGGGTGTATGGGGTGGGTTGGAAAGGCTTCAGAAGGGGCATCTGGTGGGCTGTGGACTGTTTGGAATGCTTCTAAGTTGCGCTTAATAGAGAGGGACATTAAACAATATTCTATAATGACGTTGTGGGAAGAAATCTCCTTCGGTAGGTCTTTCCTTTTTTTACAAATGTTTATGGGCCACATAATGAGGCCAGTAGAGGTATGTTTTTGGAGGAGACTACATCAGGGTGAGGGATTTTCAATCTCCCCTGGTGTGTAGGTGGGGATTTTAATGTAGTGCACAGAATGTCCGAGAGGAAAGAATGTAGCAGAATATCCGCTTCTATGCAAAGTTTTAGTAATTGGATTGATGATATGAAATTATTAGATGTACCGTTGGGAGGCCTCCTATACATGGTCAAATATGCAAGACAACCTGAGCCTTGCTTGTCTGGACAAATTTCTGATTGATTCGCAGTGGATAGATTGTTTCCATCACACATCGCAGCGCTGCCGTCAACCCTCTTTCTGTTCATCTGCCTATTATTCTGGACTAATGTCTGGACTCTTGGGTCCTATTCCTTTTCGATTCGAGTTGGCATGGTTGAAGATGGAAGGTTTTTAACAGTTAGTAGAAAACTGGTGGAGGGAGACTACCTGATATAGGACACGCAGAGCATAACCCCATTTTTCATATTTTTGTATTTTAGTAATTATTTTTTATTTTGTTTGATCCTATCTAGGATCCAGAGTCCTTGTTTTAGTAAGATAGCCAGGTCGGTGGCTTTCCTAGTGGTTTAAGATTCGTAGATAAGTTTGGAAGTTGTAGGCGAGTTGGAATCCACTAATGTGGCCTTCCAAATTCGTGACCTTCCAAAGTTAGAGTCCCCTTCTATTTTGATTTGTTAGATTTTCTTATAAATATGCACGGTTGTAATCAGAGGGACATACCTCTTTAGAAATAATGAAATATTAATCGAAGTTGATTTATCCTTCTCTATTTTCTTCTATTTGCTGCCGTTGTTGTAGACAATACACCCATCACTGGCTAAGATCCAGCCATCGTCTCTATCGCTAAATCTGCGCATTATCCCAGAACTGTTCAGCCATCGTTATTAAAGCTTGAGATTTATCCCAAGCTTGTTGTTGCTTCCACCTACACTCCTTCTCCCTTCCGCCATTGCTGCTTGGATTCTCTCTGTTTCGCTGCAAACAGATTCGCCCCTTCCCTAATACCAGTTTCCGCCACTGCTAGAAGTTTCCCTTGCCAGATCCCAGGTATCCACAACACCCATCTTGTCTTCTTCTCCGCGATTCCTTCTTCTTTCCACCTTCTCTGCTTCCGCCGTTATACCCCTCTTCCGTTCTCTTTTTTCCCTTTTCTTTTCTATTCCTTCGTCCCTTACCCGTGTCCGTGCCTTTACCCTAATTTCGCCCCTTTTCTTTTAAAACCCTCCTGTCCCACGTGCTCAAAGCTTCAACTTATCACTCCCACACGTGTGACCCAAACTTAAATTGTGTGACCCGATATTCGTCGAGACTGACTAGTTACCTTAATTCCTTCTCTGGTTCCGCTACATCACTACCCCTACAGGTTGGAAGGGTTATTGTCTGTTGACAAATTAGAAGAACATGAATGGTGGGATGGATTGTAGTGTTTGAATCAAATGGAGGAGGTGGGTCAGCTTTCACAGGAGCAGTCATTGCGAAGGAAGGAGATAAAAGGAGATCTTAAAAAGAAAGCATTACTCGAGGAAATTAAGTGGAAGCAGTGTATATCGTGGTTGAAAGAGGGGGATCGGAATACCAAGTTTTTTCATCAAATGGCAAGTGCTAGGAGAAGAAAGAATTTTATTCACTCCTTGCGAGTAGGGGGAACGTATTGAAGGAAGGGAAGAAATCTGTGATGAAATAGTACGTTACTTTCAACTACTTTACAAGGCTCAAGAAAGGGAATTTCCAATTCCCTCTTTGCTTCCTTTTGAGGAATTGAGTGAGGGACACAATCTCTTATTGGAATATCCTTTTGAAGAGTCAAGGTGAAAGCTGCATTATGGCAATTAGTAGAGGACAAGGCTCCGGGACCGGATGGTTTCTCCATTAAAATTTTCAAATCGTTTTGGGAGTCGGTTAAATCGGACATTTTGGATTTTGTTTGGGAGTTTTTTGAAAGAGGTATTCTCTTTAAGGATCTAGGGGCTGGCTTTATCACTTTCGTTCCGAAAAAGTCAGGAGCATTCACTTTGAATGACTTTCGACCTATTTCCCTGCTTGGTGCTCCGTACAAAATTTGGCTAACCGGCTAAAAGTGGTACTTCCGCATCTTATCTCTACTGTGCAAAGTGCATTTATGGAAGGTAGCCAGATAGTAGATTCTGTTGTAGCAACCCATGAATGCATCGATTCTAAATTTCTTTTTGGGGAAGCGGGTGTGCTGTGTAAGCTGGATTTCCAAAAGGCTTATTATAATGTGAATTGGTCTTTTCTGGACTACGTATCGGAGAGGACGGGTTTTAGTGTTCGTTGGAGGAGCTGGATGCATTCATGTTTGTCTTTCGCTCATATGTCAGTGTTGGTAAATGACAGCCCCAAAGGTTTTTTCAAAATGGGGAAAGGCGTCAGACAGGTATCCTTTATCCCCTTATCCTTACGTCATCGTGGCAGAGGTTCTTCACCTAATGTTCCAGGTTGTTTCATCTCAGGGCGGGATACATGGTTTCTGGATCTGGCAGTCAAATATTGTGATTTCACATTTGCAATATGCGGAGGACACTTCTTTTTCTCAAGGCTGATGAGGAGGTGTTGAAAACGGTGAGGTCTGTTCTCAAATGGTTCGAGATTTGTTTAGGTCTGAAAATAAATTTTGAAAAAAGTGAACTAATGGGGGTGAATGTGGAGCATAGGCAGTGTGTGGAATTGGCAACAATAATGGGGTGTAAGGTCGCTTCTTTTCCGTCAAGGTATCTTGGGATTCCGCTCTGCAAGGGTAAGCCATGAAAAGGATGTTGGGATAGGATTGTTGATAAAATGGAGAGGCCTGAAACCCTCTTACAATGCCTAGGTCTCTAGCCTTTTCAATCAATCTGTTCAAACCTTTGCCTACCAAGTTGAAAATGAAGGGGGACAATGGGCCTCCCTGCTTGAGGCCCCTATAGGCTGCTATGGGTGTGGTTTTGGTGAACCATTAACCAGGATGGAGTAAGTGGTGTTCTTTACACAAGATTCTTTCAATCTTTCTATCGAAACCTTTGCATCAATTTTATAGGTGCATCCAATTAGGCTGATTGGTCTAAAGTGGGTTAGTTCGGACAGACTGTCCTTTTTCGGTATGAGGGTGACGAAGGAATTCTTAAGGCCTTTGTTTAAAACGCCATTATCATATAATTCTTTAAAGACCTTGATAAAATCTGGCCCCACCACCTCCCGACATGCTTTGATAAATTTTAAGTTAAAACCGTCAGGCAGGGCCGTCTTAACCGTAAGGCCAGTTAGGCGGTTGCCTTAGGCCTCGTTTTATTTGCCGCAAAACCCTAAGGAAAATGAAGCTCCCTTTTGTAAGTTGCCGCATAAGAAAAAGAGGCCCCCTTTTTAAGTTGCCGCTGCCCCTTCCACAAAACCCTAACAAATAAAAGCCCTTGCATATCAACCTGATGCAAGTTGTATCTTCATCCTTCTATCCACAGCCATTGTTTTTTGGAATAGAAGATCATCTCCTCTCTCCACCGGCAGAGGGAGGAACCCTTTCCTTCTCCTTCTACTTTCTTTCTCCTCTTTGTTTTCTCTATTTCTGCAACCTGTGATGGACGGAAACCAGCTTCTCATTCAGCAATTCTCCTTCCTTGTTGGTCTTGTTCCGTTCGATTTGGGCATCCGTCCCTCAACCAGATCTGCATTTTCGCAACCGTCCCTACTACAAAATCTTCATTTCGTGCAGCCCTGTTCCAGATCTCGGCTCTGCATCGGCATCGTCTTGATCTGATGAAATTTTTCCCTCATCCTGCTTGCCATACAACACCTACCCTCTTCGTTCCTCATTCCCCGCCTGGACAAACTTCCAGACACCTATCGCCGGGCAAGCTTCATCCATATCTGCCTGCTGTGCATTCGCCACCAGGACGCCTCCCTGCCTCGGCATCCACTCTTGATCCTGAGAGGAAATGCAAACAGCAGAGGGGCCTTTTGTGCGCACGATTTGAGGAAGACCGGCAGTGCTCGAGACAGAGGTTAGATCTGTTTTGGAACTAGATCTGACCTCTGTTTCAATTGCTCAGGTGCGAATTTATTGCATCGATTGGAGAAATTTTTCTTCTCCTTAGCACTTGATCTACAGTCCAACGGTAAGTACCGACCCATCTTTAATTTAATTATTGTTAATCAATTGTGAAATGCCTTTTCTTGGGTGTATGATTTCATCTCCTCCCTTAGACGATTGATTCCTAACTCTACGGATCTACTTTGAAATTTTAAGTTCTTCTCTATACTTTCCTTTCTCTTGAATTTCGACATGTCTCTGTACAATTGACCCTTTCCAACGTATTTCTCCATTTTGTTTGCTTTCTACCAATCACCGCCTATATAGATTTAGGCATTTAATCCTAAGATCTTGATTATTAATATCAATGTTAGATCAGTTAGAATAGGAGCCTTTTAGCTTCTCAAAAGCAAAGTTCCAATGGTTTCAGAAAAAAACAGGCCTTAGTTCCTAATTGAGCTTGGGTATTCTACTTATAATATCCTTTTCTTAATTCATTTCTTTCCTTCCTTTTGATTTGATCATATGTCTGCCCTAATCTTCATGTTCAATTACGTCTTAACTTTTCCCTCTTTTAGCCAACCCCTAATTGCTGACACTCTGTCTTTGTACAAGAGTTGTATGCAATTTTATTTTAGGTTGACAATCATTAGATTTGCGTCTTCTTCAATTAGAGGTTACTTTTCCATTTTTACTTTACTGGCTTAAGTGGAGTACATAATATTTTGATGTCATTGAGAAAATATTCTTACTATGACTTAACAGGTGATTATGAAGAGAAATGTAGGGAATTAAATTTTCCAAATGTCTAAATTTTATGGGAGACTCTTTAAAAATTTCGGTGGAAATCTCAAATAATAGTAGTACTTAGAAATCTAGTTCTCCCCTGGTGTGTGTGGTTATAAGATTTGAATTTTAAAGGAGAATCCCACGCTTTCGTCACGTGGCAAATTGTGATGTGTCGTGTCATCGGTTCGTCTTGGGATAGGGCGTTATTATATATAATTAAAATTTTAATTAAATATTATTTATAATAATATTTTAAATATCAAGAAGGCCCCATTTAAATTTTTGTCTTAGGCCCCAACTTGTGTTAAGACGGCCCTGCTGTCAGGACCCTCAATACCATGTAGGGCTGCTATGATTTCTTGCTCCGTAAATTCCCTTTGTAACCACTTTGCCTTCCCCTCATTGACCTTTCTAAATTGGATTCCTTCCATGAACAGACCGACCGACCATCCTTCTCTCGCCCAGTGAGGCTGAACCGAGGCTAGCAAAAGGAGCGGATTGACTTAAGGGTTCCTTTGGAAAAGGACTTGGCAAATGCAGACCAACATGAGGTAAGGGAGATAAAAACTAATCATGCAAGCAATAACAATGAAAGAAAGAAGAATGATACAAGGCCGAACGAGTCTTCGGGCAATTCCCCATTTCACCATTGGAGGAAGATGAACTTGTATGGACTTGGGGATTCTTCGGGCAACTTCTTGGTCAAAGCATTGGTTGAATTGGTCTTAAAACAACAGTCTAATGAGGCACCCAAAACCACTTTAGCTTGGAAAGACACTGCCCCCCCAGGGTCCAAATCTTTGCTTGGTGTGTTCTTAAAGGAAGAGTTTTAACTAGAACGGAACTAAAAAAGAGAGGCTTGTTCTACCAGGAGGAGGATCCTATTTGCCCAATATGTGAGACAGAGGAGGAAGATGTTGATCACCTTTTTATGGGTTGCCCTTTGGCTCGAAACCTTTGGACTTATTTTGCAAATCTTTGTAAGGTACCCTGGGTGTTTGATAGAACCTGTGTTGGGTCTTTGGAATCATGGTTTATCTCATGGCTTACTCCAAGATTGAAACTTGCATGGAGTACTATCCCAGTAGTCATCCTATGGACCATTTGGAAAGAAAGGAATTCCTAAGTCTTTGAAGGAAAATCAACAGACATGAATGAACTTTTCCAATTAGCAAAATGGAGACTTTCTATGTGGCTACTTTTTAGTATAGAGTTTAGTGGCCTTAGACTTACGGACCTCATATTTTCTTGGGATGAATGTAAATCTTTTTTAGGGCAATACTAGACATTTGGTTGGAAAAGGGGATAAAACTTTGTTCTGGAAAGATATTTGATTAAGAGAGAGGCCATTGAAGGAGTTTTCCCAAGACTCTACAGAATTTCAAGGAATAGAAATGTGCTTGTACTGGATTGCTATAAAATTGCGGCCAACCAAGTTTCCTGGGATTGGGATTTCAGGAGGGAGTTGCGGTCCTTTGAAGAAGATAGCATAGACGACCTCTTAGGTCAGTTGAGGGAGTTTCCCATCTCACCTATGAAGGAAGATGAACTTCTCCAGCCCATTGATGAACCCACAACCAATTTGGCCTGGAAAGGAACTGCCCCCCCCCAGGGTCCAAATCTTTGTTTGGTGTGTACTAAAAGGAGGGTTTTAACTAGAATGGAACTCAAAAGGAGAGGTCTGATTAACCTGGAGGAGGATGTTAAATGCCCAATACGTGAGACATAAGAGGAAGATATAGATCACCTTTTTATAGGCTGCTGGTTGGCTCGATGCCTTTGGAATTATTTTGCTAACCTTTTAAATGTGCCCTGGGTGTCACACAGAACGTGTGTCGGGTCTTTGGAATCATGGGCTAACTCAAGGTTAACTCCAACGTTCAAATTAGCTTGGAATACTGTACCAACAGTCATCCTTTGGTCCATTTTGAAAGAAAGGAACTCCAGAATTTAAAGAAAATCAATAGACATGAATGAACTTTTCCAAACAACAAAATGGAGACTGTGTCTGTGGCTTCTTTAAAGCACGGAGTATAGTGGTCTTAAACTTGCAGATCTTTTATCATCTTGGGAGGGATATATGAATGGGTATAGGAGGAAAACAAACCCCACAGACCACTGGACACCTCCAGAACAGAGTGCCATGAAATTCAATGTTGATGGGGCGACAAGAGGGAAATCGGGGCCTGCAGGGATTTTTTTTTTTTTTTTTGGGGGGGGGGGAGGGGGGCTTAGAAACCATGAGGGGACTACATCCATTGTTTTCAATGAGTCGGTGGGAACCAAGGATTCCAATGAGGTGGAAATTCTTAGCATTAGGAGAGCTCTGAATATTTGGAAAATGAATGGGCAAGGAAAACTTATTATAGAGGGAGATTCGACAAATGCTATCAACTGGGCTAGGGGTGAAAGGCATTTGCCCTGGAAATAGATCACTTTGGTTTAGGGAGATTAGGGAATTGGCTTTGGGGCTGAATGTATCCTTTGTCTAGATCGGCAGAGCAACGAATGGCATGGCAGATTTTTTTACCAAGTTTGGTGTCACAGACCTTTCCTTGGATATTTTCCTCCTTTGAGATTGAAGGATTTCTTGTTTTTGTACTTAATAGTTTTCACTATTTTTTCTTGCTTGGTTTTCAGCTTACCTTTTCTTGTTTGGGTCTAATCTTGTTAGATCTCTTTTTTCTTTTGTATTTGTTCTCTGTTAGACCTCTTTCTTCTTTTGTATATGTTCTCTTTTATTTTAATGAAATATCTTGGTTACCGCTAAATAAAATAAAAAATAAAATAAAGAGTCCCTCAACCTCATACACCCACAATGCTGAACACCCAAAAGGAAGAAAACACTGATAGAAATGGCTATAAACTATGAAAGACCAATGTACTCTTTTCAAGCATGCAAAATGTCAGTCATGGAGAGATGTTGGACTACATCCATTGTTTTCAATGAGTCGGTGGGAACCAAGGATTCCAATGAGCCGGAAATTTTTAGCATTAGGAGAGCTCTGAATATTTGGAAAATGTATGGGCAAGGAAAACTTATTATAGAGGGAGATTCGACAAATGCTATCAATTGGGCTAGGGGTGAAAGACATTTGCCCTGGAAACAAATCACTTTGGTTTATGGCGATTAGGGAGTTGGCTTTGGGGCTAAATGTATCCTTTCTCTAGATCGGCAGAGCAACGAATGGCATGGCGGATTTTTTTGCCAAGTTTGGTTTCACAAACCTTTCCTTGGATATTTTTCTCCTTTGAGATTGGAGGATTTCTTGTTTTTGTACTTATAGTTTTCACTGTTTTTTCTTGCTTGTTTTTCAGCTCCTTCTTTTGTTTGAGTCTAATCCTGTTAGACCTCTTTTTTCTTTTGTATTTGTTCTCTGTTAGACCTCTTTCTTCTTTTGTATCTGTTCGCTTTTATTTTAATGAAATATCTTGGTTACCTCTAAAAAAAAAAATAAAAAATAAAATAAAGAGCCCCTCAACCTCATACACCCACAACGCCGAACACCCAAAAGGAAGAAAACACTGATGGAAATGGCTATAAACTATGAAAGACCAATGTACTCTTTTCAGGCATGCAAAATGTCAGTCATGGAGAGATGTTGGAAATCCACAAGAGAAGATGCCCATGCCACGCATTTGGCCATGGTCCAATTACAAACGCATTGGGAGCTTTTTGCACAGTTCTTAAATACACTATTATTGCGTTGCCACCAGATGCTCCACATGGTGGCAAGAAGGGCAAGGCGCCACAACACCTAGCACTTAGAGGAGACATTAGAAACCTTCCAAGCAAAGGAAAGCTGAGCAACTGAAGAGAGCATGGATCATTGGATACCTAATCGCTCTAGGATAGAACTCTGGACAAACCACGAGGAGCAATGAATCAGGAGATGATCCACATCTTCAGATGCTGGAGGCAAAAAGGGCAAGCACTAACCAACACGCCTCCCCTCTTACGCATATTGTCTTGGGTGAGAATTTTCTGTAATTCTTCGGTCCAAAGGAAACTAATGGCACGAGGTGGGGTTTTAAAGGTCTAGATAGTTGGATACACTAACGGAGCAAAAACGCAATGACTGTTCCACTTATAGAAAGACGTTACTCGAAAGGAACCAAAAGAATCAGGCCACCAAATGAAGGAATCATCCTCCAAGGCACGAATTGAACAGAAGAGAAAAGGATCAAAAGATGTGAGGAATCATCCGTTTCAACATCCTATAGGTTCTGGCGGAAGTGAATATCCCACACAAGATGGTAGCCAGCCAAAGAGTAGTAGCTAGAGGTAAAACCATTAGAAGTGAGAGATAAGTGGTAGAGGGAAGGAAATTGGGTGGTTAGTGAGGTGGAATTAATCCAAGGATCTGTCTAAAATCTGAATCGATCACCATGCCCCCATTTTAAACCGAATGCCTTGCTTAAATTTATCCACACAAGCACAAGTGACCCTCCACAGACCTGATGCTCTAGGAGGAGCAGAGTTAATATCTCACCCACGATTACCAATCCTGTACTTGACGATAAGCAGCGACTTCTAGGGGGATTCCTCATCGGACTCAATCCTCCACACCATTTGGAAAGAAGAGCAATGCTGACATCCTTGATAGGCTGAGCTCCAAGACCACCCGCATTGAGAGGGAGACAAACTTGGTGCTAACTCACCAAATTGCTCCTTCCTTTTCTCCTCCTGATCTCCCCAATGGAAATCTTTCGTAATCCTTTCAATGGAGAAATTTACTTTCTTAGGGCTCTTGAAAGGAGATAGGAAGAAGACAGGCAGAGCCGAGAACAAGCTTCAAAAGGGTAATCCAGCCACCATATGACAAATACTCTCCAGGAGGCAAGGTGTTTGCTCAATTTTCTGTTGATGGGCTCTTACGAAGAATAGTTGGGGGTACCGATGCAAAGGGGGTGACCCAAGTAAGTATAAGGGAGAGAGGCTGAATCACATCTGAAAAGACCTGCCAAACGAGATAGCTCATCACTTTCAAGGTTTATGCCAAAGATCTCACTCTTCTGTAGTTAATGCGAAGGGAGGAGGAAAACTCAAACCATCTAGGATCTTAGTGCCTCCAAATTGCCATGGTCTGTCAAATCTTTGATCTGGGAGGAAATATTACAAATCTGAGGACATATTCTTTTCAATAAGGGGAGAATGATGCCCTAGTGCCATGAGATGTTACATTAAAATTGTTATTCTCATCAACCAAGTCCCTTAATGAACTGGTTGATTCTCTAGCTAGAAAATTTCGCTTTTCTCAAACAATGTTTTTCTTTTTCATCTTTTTTCCCCAGTAAATTTAGAAGGGCTAAATAGAGTTAACTTTGGAGTATAACTACTTAAGATAATTGTCAGTTTTATGGTAAGTTGGATTAGACTCTTTTCATAAGTAGAAAATTAGGTTTTGTTGGTCTTTATATATGGGTTTATGTAGAGTTACGATTTATGAGTGAATTATTATTGGAATTTATTTTGGTTCTCTCTCTCTCTCTCTTGCTACATGATGGGCCAATTCTCATTGTTATCTTTTTCTTTCTTATCACTTGTTTGTGGTATTCTCTTCTCTTCTTTTCTTTGAGAAGGTTTTTTCCCTTGTTTCTTTCTCTGTTATATCTTATTTTCTATCTTGTGTTGTTTTAGGAAGTGTCCATCTATTTGTGTTAAGGCTGTAACAAAGGTGTCTGTGAATTGGGATATTTCCTAAAACATGAATCATATTGAACTTTGGGATTTGGACTATTACTCGTAGTAAATTAGTTTGTGATACTCTTAGGAGTTGTTTTTGATTGTCCCATATCATAAGAAGCCATATTTGTAGTCTTATAGGATGGGTACCTTTGACGTTTTCTGCAACTAGTGTTTTTGATTCATTTTCCCATGATAAGTGCTATATCCATACCTTCCCTCCTTATTCCTGAATACTAAAATCCTCTTCCATCAGTTGGACTAGCTCTACTACTTTAGTCCAATTGGGAGTTGTGCTTTTAACAATTACTGACTGAAGAGGGATACTCTGACTACTCCTCAAAGTTTTCTTTTTCACCTTTATCACATTTGGTTGTTTGACAAATCTAGAGAAAGTTATCCATGTAGAATCATCATCAAGCAAAGTTGATATTTCAATGGTGAATATTCATCTTTTTTCTTTTCATAATAATCTTGATGCTGTGTCCAGTACTCCGGTTTGTTCTTAACTGCAATTCTTTTGGTTTCTTCTTGCAGCCAAAATATGGTGGAAAGATAATAGATATAGTGTCAAGAGACATCAGGACACCTGAACAGCAACAAGAGGCTTTAGATGCTGTCAAGAACACCATATTAAATATTGTGCTTATTGTTGTTATTGGGTATGAGTTTGACCACACCTAATGTTATGACCATCCAAACATGTTCAAACTCCTATGCTGGTATAAACATTTCTTCAAAAGTATCACGGTTTAGGTATATCTTTTGTATTAGGAGTGATATTTAATGCGTACTGCATATATTTGTGAAAGAGTCCTTTCAAAAAACTGGCTGCTCAACTGTTCCATTCATTTTATAGGGAAAAAGTGGTCCATAATGCACAGCAGTTAAGCAGGCAGTTATGTAATTTGTGCTGATGAGCTTGTGGGATCCACCTAGATATTTTGTTTGACCCATTCTCCAATTGGTCCCTTCTGAGCCCACACAAATCATTCGATATAATTTTTATTTTGGGGTCATGAGAACCATGAGTCGAGTGATCCAATCAAGCTGTTTTTTTTTGTGTGCTGATAATTCAACCGTAGAATTTTCCAACCCACTCCTATCCATGGTGGCAGGTGGGTACAATATGTCTGTACCTCATTTGTGGCTAAAAGTTTCACAGCTGATCACCTGCATTAGTGCTCAATCGGAGATGCTGTTCTGATCATATTGCTGTCCAGAGGTTATCATGCTATACATCACAATTTTGTATCAATTAAATTGGCTGATTGTTGTGATTCATTGATGACAGCTGCATCATTTCTTATCCATTTGTTTGTAACAGCACTGAACAAAGAATTAAGAGCTTCCAGTTGGGAAGCATTCTTTCTTTACTATTTTCAGCATCTTCCATTCACAGTGTGTTTTACGGTATAGGTAACATGGATTACTGATCCTTGGGTTCTGAAATTGTGGAACAGTGTCCTGAGGATCAGCAAAATGTAAACTTGCTGTGGCATGGGAGCCTATAACTACTCGCTGTAGCACCAATTTTTTAGCTACCTTATAGATGTTTGTAACGACCCTTCCCGCTAGCACAATATTTTCTGCTTTGGACCTATACACGGACCCGCACGGCTTTGCTTTGGCGAGCCAACCCACTATTGCTCCCAAAAGACCTTTTGCTAGAAGGAGGAAGGCTACTACTTATATATCATGGAATTTCCAATGCCATTAGCAATGTGAGACTTTTTGGGGCAGGGTATTACAATCTACCCCCCTTAAAGTAAGAGCTTTCTCCAGCTCTCCGCACACAACAACCCAGCCCACACTCTCAGGCAGAGAGTTGAACCATGCTCTGATACCATTTGTAACGACTCGTCCCGCTAGCACAATATTGTCCGCTCTAAGCCCTTGCACACGGCCCGCACGGCTTTCAATGGCGAGCCAATCCACTGTTGCTCCCAAAAGGCCTTATGATAGAAGGAGGAAGGTTACTACTTATATACCAGAGAATTTCCAATGCCATTAGGAATGTGGGAATTTTTGGGGCAGGGTATTATAATGTTAACCTGCACGGGTAGCTCAGTTGGTCTAAGCTTCTATGATTAGACTAGAGGTATTGGGTTCAACTCCTCCCGGGCTTACCCGACACACGAGGCTTGCGGGTGGTTTCGTGTATCTGTGGAATTAGTCTCACCTCCAATATGGGGTGGGGATATCCATGTTATCCAGCCCCCCTCCCCCCCCCAAAAAAAAATAAAATAAAATAAAAAAATGAAGAAATTAATAAGATATGCATGCTTTCCAGTTCAGTTTGTGCAGCACTGCGGGCATGGTTGTTTTCTTCTTCCGCCAGTGAAAGGGTTGTTGCTCGGTTGCGAAAGAATCTATTCAGTCATCTTGTCACCCAAGTAATGCTAAATTTCTAAATTCTATTTTACATATTTTATATGTTCTTATTCTCTGTATTTCTATTGCTTTTGGTCTGCTTGTTTAAGTAGCTTTTTTTATGGTATGTCAGGAAATAGCTTTCTTTGATGTGACTCGAACTGGGGAGCTCCTAAGTAGGCTATCTGAAGATACACAGATCATAAAAAATGCTGCAACCACCAACCTTTCTGAGGCCCTTCGTAATCTTGCTACTGCATTTATTGGGCTTGGTTTCATGTTTACAACATCATGGAAATTAACGTGTAAGTGACCAATTTTAAGTAGTTTGTAAGGCCATTCGTTTTTTGAGAGAGTAGATTGCTAACTTGTGCCAGAAGTCCTAGTAGTGACTGTCACTGTCCATAATCATCTCCACAACTGGGAATGTTTATCCTTTCCATATTTTTTTATATTGACAACTTGAATGATTTCCTTACTGTTGCATTTTAAGAATGAGTTGTAATCAGTTCAAACAGTGTGTGATGCTATTCTTTGATGAGAAATGCTTGCTTTGCTAACCTGTGCCATAAACTCCATTGATAATATGCACACTTTTTCAAGTTATTTTGCATTGACAGCACAAATTAGTCTTTTATTGGTGGATTATATGCAGAAGAAATGGTCAGATCTGCTAGATATATTTCTGGATGATCATGTTGAAAGTTGTAATCAACCTAGTAAAAGGGGCAGGCATACCGTTGCACTCATATTTAATTAAACTATTTCCATATTTTTACTGGTAGCCTTGGAGAAAAAGAAATGCTTGAATTTGGTTGATTGTTTATCTCTCCCTTTGTCAAATTTATGACAAAACCTAGAAGCTAACCTATTTACAATCCCACTCTTATTACAACACATTTGAATTCAAAAATATTAAATTGATTACATGTACATATTCAAATGGAAAACAAGACTATTGTCTTCGCATATTCTTGTTCAGGTTGCTTCATTTTATTTTCTTGTTCAAGTACTAAAGCAAGCAACACTAGAAAATCATTAGAGGGATTAGTCCCAAAATATAAATATTCATTCATGGACTAAATAAGATTTGTAATCAAGCTCTCCCATACTCCTTGATTTCCTAGTGACTAACACTACCCAGTGTTGATAAGATTTTTCCCTCAATCTTCTTTGAGTTTGATCTCCCAAACTCCAAGCATAGACATTCTCCCATTCTTATTTGATTTCTTCTTTACTAATTTCTCCCCCATTTTGTCATTCAATTGACAAAGATTAGTAGGCAGACATCGAGATTTGAGCACTCCCCCATGCTTCTTCTCATTTAGTGCTTGACTAGGTTTTACTCAAACTCATGATTTTCCCTTTTGGTTTAATGTACATTTCTCGTGTAACAAGGTTAGTTTGTCCCTGCACAAACTAAGACTCAGCTTTGCTGATTTTTTTTACATGAGTGGAGCAATTGTCCTAGCATTCGTAGAGTTTTTTCCCCCATTCTTCAAGCTATCTTCCTTAGCTTTCTTCGACCTAGTTCCCCCATAAGCTGTCATGACCAGTGACAGATGCTAATCAACACATATTTTGTGCTCCTGCATTCTCCAAGTATGTGTAATTTCATAGCCAGATTTCTTTCTCCCTAACATGCCAATACAAAACAAACTTATCCAAACTTGCATGTTAGTCTATTTAACAAAATACCTTGTTAAATATAGACAGGAGATATAAGCAATACACACATCATACTAAACCATGTCATTTCATTCATGAGAAATTGGTACATATGGTTAAGGAGAGAGTTACATGGATGCTTAGACAAAAATATCAACATAGTTTTTCCAAAATATATAATATGATTCATGAAAAACTATTCTAAGCCGATCCATGCTGGAGGAGGAGGATTTTCGTCAGGTACTTTTTTTGAGTCCTTCCATGAATGTGGAGGTTGCAAAAGTCTCCAATCTTTCTTTCCTACTCCCGACGTTTTTCAAGGAAGCGAAAGGTTCTTTTTATAAAGCTCTATCCGATTCGGCTTTAGCTTCTTCCATTTCCACTTTTCTTTTCTCCTATCTTTCCTTACTAGTAGCAGGTCTCCTACCAGGTGTCTCCTTATCACTGCTTGATTCTGCTAGAGGAGTGAGATCCTTTCTACATTTCTCTTTTCCACTTCTTCTACACTTGCTCTAGCCGAAAGTGTAGGTTCCTTAATAATCACTCCCCTGGGCTTTCTGGTTAGGGGTGGAGGTGATTTCTTCTTGTGAGATTTCCTTGTGAAGATCTTGACCCGACGTCCTATAGTGTTTAGGAGAGATGATGATTCTTCTTGAAGCCACTTAGATTTTTGGGTGGTATGATCACTCTTAGAATCAGAGGACACAATAATGACTGTGACTTGTCCCTTGTCATTATTCACTACTGGAGATGGAAAGAACAAAAACCTTCTATTTTTCCGGTGAGATTTCGCCTCGGGAGGTTCTAACGGCTGACCTAGGGCATGGGAGGAGAAGAGGAAATCACAGAGCATTATTGGGAGAGAAAATGAGGATTTTGAAATGTCTATCGTTTTTGCAGAAAGTGACCTTTTTAACTTACTCTTTTTGATTCACTGATCGGTCGTGACCAACGACATGTCTGTGTCGATATATACCGACTTGTCTCCCTTTGCAATTTTTCCTCCTTTCAGACAATGTTCTGAATTCCAACAGTATTGACCTGTTTGTACCTCCGATTGGTCTATCCTTCGACCTGGGTTTTATAATGAAGGAAGACTGGGTATGTGGGTGTGTGTGCTTGTGATTTTCATGCAAGGTTGTTAAAATTGCACGATTTACGGTTCGAATCGTGCGATTCTAATTGAATCAGGTGCTCTAACGAGTTAAATCGCAATGAAAATCAGAAGAGGAAGAAAATTGTGCGTTTCTGGGGGTGACTTATAAATCGTATGAGTCATCCCTGTGAATTAGAGACTCGTGCGATTTATCTGAAGAGAGAAAGGTGAAAGAAAAGAAAAAAATGAAGAAAGAAGCGAAGAAGACGTACTTTTTTCGTCGCCGCATCCCTTTGTTTCGTATTTTCGCCTTTTTTTCTTCGGGTTTTTGTGCAGGGTTTTTGTTGCTTTCCTCTTTTACATGCCGCAGCTCTTACATAGGGTTTTCGTGCTTTTATGCGGCAGCATGGACTATATACTTGGGGTTTTCGGGCTTTCATTCGTGTGGCAACATGTTATGGACTCAGTTCTCGTGCTTTCATTCTTGCGGCAACATGTAATGGGCTTGTGTCACGTGACTTTTTAAGGTATTAAGTTTCTATTTCATGTGGTATGGTATTTCATTACTTTTTATATTTTTTTTATTTCCTTTTTTTAAGTGATATTTTCCCATCTTTCTTTATTATTTCTCTTTTTAATTAAATTTTGCTCTTGGTCTTCACATGTTTATTTTTCTCATTTTCATTTTTATTAAATTCTTTTTATTTTTTCAATCTTTTCTATCTATTTTAAAAAAATAAAAATATTTTAAGATAATTTTTTATTTTTAGAAATTTTTATTTAATGAATGCTATTTTGATTTATTTAAATGCCTTTGATTTATTTGTTGATTTCTTAAATTTATCAAAACTTAATATTTATATTTAAATGTCATATTAATATATTTTTGTGTATTTTTTATGGTTATTTATGATGGATGATAAATGTCAAATTGAGGATGACAATCGCTTGGCCGATTTTTTATAATTTATAGAATCATTTTAAAATAATTTAATAATGGATGTTTAGTATATTTATAATTTATAAAACAATTTTAGAAAAAAAGATTATGAATTTTACGATTTTACGATTTGCGATTCACGATTCACACCCCTCGACCGATTTATGATACGATTCGGGTTTGACAACCTTGGTTTCATGTATAGAGGATCGGATTTATCAATAGATTGTTGCTGATCTTTTTGAAGAAATCTTTTAATCACTCTCTTCACAAATTTCTAGTGGTCAAGATTCATCATTCAGCTAATTCTTCCATTTATAAAGTTGGGTCTTCTTTATCAGATTTGCACTGTTTTCCCCTTTCTCGGTTGTATTTGTTCTTTTGAGGCCCTAAGCTTTTCCTCAAAGCTTAGCGGGTTCAAATGTGTATTTTCTATTTCTAATGAATCTTTTAACCTTTCGAAAAATGATATTGATAATAATTATCTTTAGATTCTACGCATACCTCACCAAAAGGTGTATGCATTGAATGGCCATACTCATCTTCAGCCTGGCTGAAGTGCAGGATTTTTGGCTATTCTTCTTTACATGGGTACACTTGGGTCTCGTCTTCTTGAAGGGCCGATGGCTAAGAATATGGAAGGACCCAACTGAACTTATTAAACATTGGAGTTGGTATTGAAGCTAAATTTGGGCGTGATTCTGACAGAGAGAAATGGATGGCTAGAATGTTGAGAGGTCGGGTTCAGATGGGTCCACGATATACCTGGATCCTACATGCATGGAATGGACCTGAAAATAAATCAAACCATTCTGGTTAGGTCCACACACTACCAAGTTTGCGATGGGTCTTCAATATGAATAAGAAATTTAGCATAGTTTAATTTATACATCAAATATGATGTAGGACACGGCAATGAGTGGCCCCACTTTTTTTATTTATTATTATCAGTATTTTTTGATTATTAGCAAGTTGTTTCGTTTTGGGAGTGTTGGTGACCGTCCTAGTTTGTTTTGGATTTGTATTTCCATTTTTAGTTTCCTTCTTGAATTAGTTTAGGTTTTTTTCTCTCTTTATATAAGCATATGTCATATACGAGAGATTCAACTCTCTCTTTTATCTACCCTTTTCTTCCTGAAGTTATTTTTTTTATTTACTCCATAATACCTAAGCCTCTATCGATTCCCAAACCACACCTTTTACAACCTTTTCCCTCTCTTTTCATTAAATGCCTTGTCTCTTACTTTCTCCTCCTTCATTCATGCCATTAAAGTTCCCTTTAATTACCAAGCCACCCTTTTCCCTTTCTTCATTCATGCCCTCAACCTTTCTTTTATTTACCAAATCACCCTATTCTAAGCCTTGACCCACAAAGCTTTGACCAGTTGACCAAATTTGACTGTTTGACCCAAGATTTTGTCGGGTTTGACCGGGCACCGCTTCTGCTATGTCAAGTGGTATTCAAAGTCGGTTCTCTGCATGACAAAGATGATCTATTATCACTGTGACTTCCTACTATGCCTACTCAAGCAATATGACAAGGAATACGTCCCACCTTTTTATGGTAAATGGTACGATGAATACTTCCTCGATTGGCTCGTAAAAGTCGAATGCTTCTTTTTTTACACAAGGATTGATGAAACGAGAAAGGTGGAGTTCGTGGCTTATCGACTCCAAGGTAAAGTGTCTGCATGGTTGAAACAATTGCAACACGACCATATGTGATACACCCAACCTCCTATTAGTTCATGGATATGGATGAAAATGTGGCTATGAGATCGTTTCCTTTTTGTCGACTATGAGCAATTTTTGTTCGAGCAATATCAAAATTGTTGGCAAGGAAATCGGACCCTTTTAGATTATACAGCTGAGTTCTCCTACCTCTCCGTGAAACATGTAGAAACTGAGTCTCAACAGGTCTCCAGATTCATCAGAGGACTCTGTACTGAGATCTATGACTGCATCGTGTTCCACAATATCTTCACTTTGAGAGATGCGGTCTATATGGCCATAAGAGCACAATGTCAGTTAGAGCAATTCAAGCTAAGGAATATTCCTACGACTACTGACATTGAGTCGAAACCCTTGAGATATGTGCCAATTCCTCCAAAGTCACCCTTGGAGTTCGTGCATGTTTCCCTAGCGTCAGACTCAAATTTCATGCCTGCTCCTCCAGAAGTCGTGACCCCAGAGACCGTGCCCGTGTTGGAGAACAAGAAAGTTGTGTTGTCGGCGCCATAGTCGATGCAACCAACGAGTATTGAACCTCCACCACCACCACAATACCACCACCTCCAATGCCACCACCGGCAGTTCCACCACCAATTACCCAACCCTCTCCCATACTCAATCTTATCCCGATACGGATACCAAGAATTCATCTATGGATATTCATACATTATATTCTCCGCCTCATGACCTATCTTTTGTGCCTCGTCCTACAAACCCTCAGGACCATGTGATCTCTCCAGTGCAGTTTTAAGACCCCTTTTTGTAGGGATTGATTCGGCCTCGCCTGCACCTGTGTGCATTTACGACTTTCTTTGTCCCAAAGACAGATAACTCTCATCGTCCATGCATTGCAAGTTGCGTTTTTTAAAGCTTTGTCATTTGGTTCTTCAACATTGGTCTCCACCTCTGTTTGGTACCTTGCGACAGTGCCCATTTCAACTCGACGACGAGTTCTTTTCAAGACCGGGGGACTGATGTAGGACACGACAATGAGTGGCCTCACTTATTTTTTATTTATTTATTATTATCGGTATTTTTCTTATTATTAGCAAGCTGTTTCATTCTGGGAGTGTTGGTGAGAGTACTAGTTTGATTAGGATTTGTATTTCCATTTTTAGTTTCCTTCTTGAATTAGCTTTGGTTTTTTTCTCTTTATATAAGCATATGTAATACACGAGAGCTTCATCTCTCTCAATCGAATATGAAATAGAATTTTGAAATCAAGTTGTTATCATTACTATTTTATCTACCCTTTTCTGCCTCAAGTTGCAGATGAATCTCCTGTGGTGCCTAAGTTCCACTCGTGTTTTCATCGCTTAAATCTGGGCTTTATCTCGGGTGCGATTCCATCGCTGGTCCACAGAAATCTGGGCATTATCCCATATCAGCTTCCATCCTTCCCTGCGATAGTCCCTCTACAAGCTTCTGCCACTTTCATCTTCAACCCAGGTACCACTGCAAGCCAAGCCTGCAGTTCCTCCATCCTTCATCTTTGTCTTCTCTGGTTTCCCACTCTCTCGACCAGGTACAGCTATCCCCTTTCTATCTCCCTTTATTTTCACAAAAGACAAAACCTATCCACCCACTTTTATCCTTCACAAAAGGACAAAACTCATTTTAACCCCATTACCCCATAATACCTAAGCCTCCATCGATTACCAAACCACACCTTTTACAATGTTTTTACTCTTTCTTCATTAAATGCCCTGCCCCCTTACTTTCTCCTCCTTCATTCATGCCATTAAAGTTCCCTTTTAATTTCCAAGCCACCCATTTCCTTTTCTTCATTCATGCCCTCAACCTTTCTTTTATTTACCAAACCACTCTATTTTAAGCCTTGACCACAAACCTTTGACCAGTCGACCAAGTTTCACTGTTTGACCCAAGATTTTGTCAGGTTTGACCTGGTTCCCTTTAAACCCACACCGATTCCGCTACTTCAAGTGGTATTCAGAGCCGGTTCTCTGCATAACAGAGACAATCTATTATCACCTTGACCTCCTATTGTGCCTAGTCAAGCGAACACGACAAGGAATACATCCCACCTTTTTATGGTCAATGGTACGATAAATACTTCCTCGATTGACTCGTAAAAGTCGAACGCTTCTTCTTTTACACGAGGATTGATGAAACGAGAAAGGCGGAGTTCGTGGCCTTTCGACTACAAGGTAAAGTGTCTGCATGGTGGGAACAATTGCAACGCGACCGTATGCGATACAACCAGCCTCCTATTAGTTCATGGATATGGATGAAAAGGTGGCTACGAGATCGTTTCCTTTCTATCGATTATGAGCAATTTTTGTTCGAGCAATATCAAAATTGTTGGCAAGGAAATCAGACCCTTTGAAATTATACAGCGTACCTCTTCACGAAACACGTAGAGACTGTTGTGGGACCCACACATCACACGTCTAGTGATGTGGGCCCTAGTTAATGTCTAGATTCATTGTATATTGAAGGTCAATACAAATAGATTGTAATTAGGATATACTTATTGTATTTCTTTTTCTGTTCCCTAGATTGTCTCTATATTTTCTATTTAAACATTGTATCCTCTAAGAGAAATACAATCAATCAATACATTTGACAGAGATAATTCTCTCCCAGATTCTTTCTCTGTTCTTCTTCCTTATTTTCATATTCCTATTCTACATGGTATCAGCCAGGGAAGATTTTCTTTTTTGATTGTCTTAAAGATCACTGTTCCGGCGAGATTCACTATTCCGGCCAGATTCACTGTTCCGGCGAGAATCACTATTCCGGCGAGCAGTCTGCCGGCAGGGGACTTGTCCTTCCCTGTCGTTTTTGACAGAGCTTTCCATCCATAGGGTTGGATCTCTGGTTTGACGCCTTTTACACCGGTTCCTGCTCCCTTCTTCTTCCAGCGATTTTGGTGTTCTTATAAAACCCAATTTTGGTTTTCTACTTAGATCGGTTGGTTCACGACACTTTTGGAGTTCGATCCTTCACTACTGTAGTCGCCTCTGCCCTTGGTTTCAATCCCACTTGGTTGTGCCCCCTTTGATCAACGGTGGGACCCCCTTCTGGGCATTCTCGCCCTTGCTGCCTGGGACGCCTATTTCCCCAGATTTTGGGTATTTTTCTGCAGATCTGAGGGGATTCAGCCCTCTTTCACCTGGGATCTACACTACTACAGTCGCCCCTACCTTCTCCTTCCATCCCTTTGGAGTTGCTAGTGTTACCATCTCGGTGGGGCCATTTTTGGTCATTTTTTCGTTGCTGCAGTCCATCCCTTGGCTGGATTTCTTCTGCTGTTTGGACCTTTCCTGCAGATTGGTGTTGTGTAGACATTTGGTGTGTTTTTTTTGCTGCTGCTACTTCTCCGATCTCACATCGGCCTTGATTTTGCCTAAGTTTATTTGGCTTGTCTTTCCTGTTATTACTCTATGGCTGCTGCATCATCTTCTAGTTCTTCTCTTCCGGATGTCGCCTCTTCCGGCTCTCCCCAGATTGGTCGGATCACGACAGTATTGCTTAATGAGACGAATTATTTTGAGTGGTCCCGTTCCGCCGCAATGTTTTTAACTGCAAAGCAACTCTATTACTATCTTGATGGTACTATTCCCCAACCTGCTAAGACGGATCCAACATTTCCCACCTGGATTGCAAATAACTCTCTGGTCCAGGCTTGGCTTCTTCATTCTATGGAAGCTCATGTGCGGCGTCTCGTCTATACTCTTCCCACTGCCAAAGCTGTATGGGACACTGTAAAGACTTTGTATTCTGATGGTGATAATTTTGCTCGAATATATGAATTATCTCAGACTGCTGCTACTCTTCGTCAGGGGAAGTTATCTCTCATCCAGTACTATTCAACTCTGCAATCCAGTTGGTTGGAGCTTGATCAACTTTAATCTCTTGTTTTTAAGGATCCGACAGATACTGTGACGTTCCACAAGTATGTAGAACAACAACGAATCTTTGCGTTTTTAGCTGGACTTAACCCTGAATTTGAGCCCACCAGGGCCCAGATTCTTGGGCAACGACCTCTCCCATCTCTCGATGAGGTTTATTCCGCCTTATTTCGAGAAGATCGCCGTCGTCTTGTTATGGCTCCACTGCCCGTTGAGCGCTCTGCACTGATCACCAACCATTCTTCTATTGCCATCTCTGGCTCATGGGCACCCTGCTTCTCATGGCAAGGATTTCCCATCTGATCCTCGACGGGACACCAAAGGTCCACGGAAGAAGGGTCCTCGGTTCTGCACCTACTGCAAGATGACTAATCACAACATTGATTCATGCTATAAGCTTCATGGACGTCCTAAGCAAGCCCATCTCTCCGCTGCTCCTCCTTCCTCTGATGTGGTTAATGATAGTGCTCTTGTAATTCGTCAAGATCTTAACTTCATACTGCAACGCCTTGAGCGCCTTCAGTCCTCTGAGGTATCCAATGTTGTTTCCTCTCCTTTAGGTAATGAATCATCTGCCCATCATGCCTCTCCTACTTCCTGGATTGTCGATTCTGGTGCTACCGATCATATGGCTGGTATGTCCACCCTCTTTTCTTCCCTTTCTCCTATTAGTGGTCAGGTCAAATTAGCCAATGGCTCCTTCACTAATATTGTTGGGAAATGAATTGTCCCTGTTTCTCATAATTTGGACCTTCACTCTGTTTTGCATGTTCCAAATCTATCCCGTAATTTGTTATCTGTTAATGCATTGACTAAACATTTGAATTGCTCAGTCACATTTTTTCCTTCTCATTTTGTTTTCTAGGATCTGAACACGAAGCAGATGTTGGGTGGTGGTCGTGAAGTAGGTGGTCTCTATCTTCTCGATTCTTGCTATGGTAGCTCTGAGGCTTGTACGACCTCTTCGTCTTCAGATGTGTGGCTATGGCATTGTCGTTTAGGACATCCTGCCGACTCTGTTCTCAAACAGCTTGTGCCTAGTTTATCTTTTACTCGTTTTGAATGTGAACCTTGTCAATATGGCAAACATGTTAGAAATCATTTTTCACCATCTATGAATAAAAGTTCATCCACTTTATTTTCACTCATCCATTCTGATGTTTGGAAATCTCCAACTATTTCTCGCACTGGTTTTCTTTATTTTGTTACCTTTATTGATGATTTCTCTCGCATGATATGGACATATTTAATGAAACAGAAATCTGAGGTTTTTGATCACTTCCAAAATTTTTACCAGTGGGTTCAAACTCAATTTGGGTGCAAGGTTAAAGTTCTACGGAGTGATAACGGGGGAGAATATTTGTCACACTCCTTTCTTACTTTTTTGGAAAAACATGGCATCGATTCTCAGTTCTCCTGTCCTTCCACACCTCAACAGAATGGTATAGCTGAGCGAAAGAACCGTCACCTTCTTGAGGTAGCCAGATCTCTTCTTTTTACTATGCACGTCCCCTCGTCCTATTGGCCAGAAGCCGTATTAACTGCTTGTTATCTAATTAATAGAATGCCTTCTCGCATTTTACAAAATCGGTCCCCCATCGATCATCTGTCCTTACATAAAGCCATTCCCCACATTCCTTTACATGTCTTTGGGTGTGTTTGTTTTGTTCACAACTTTTCTGGCCATAAACTTTCTCACCGGGCTGTGCGATGTGTTTTTTTAGGATACACACCTTTTCACAAAGGTTACAAATGCCTTGATCCTATCACTGGAAAGACATACATATCCATGGATGTCACTTTCTTTGAGCGAGACCCATATTTTTCAGCTCCCTCTACATCTTCTCCTTCTCCTGTTCTTCCTCTGGTCCCTGACAATCTTCCTTCCCCAAGTCCACCTAAGTCTCTTATGGTGTACCAACGTCGACAGTCTCGAGTGCCATCTGCGGCTGACTCCACTCATCCATCTGCACGTGCTTCAGATCCACCGGTCTCTGACCTGTCTGATCTTCCTATTGCGCTTCGCAAAGGTAAGCGCTCTTGTACTACTAGCCATCCCACTGATCATTTTGTCTCCTATCATGCTGTTTCACCCTCCTATCATAGTTTTCTCACAGCATTGGACAACATTAAGATACCAAAGAGGATTGACACGGCCTTAAAAAATCCCTCCTGGAAAGCAGCCATGGATGAAGAGTTAGCTGCCCTTGAGAAGAACAATACATGGGAGATGGTTTCCTTACCTCTAGGTAAAACCCCAGTTGGGTGCAAATGGGTTTTTGCTTTGAAGCATAATCCAGATGGCTCTATTGCCCGTTACAAGGCACGTCTCGTAGCCAGAGGCTTCACATAGATTTATGGAGTTGACTACCAGGACACTTTTTCACCTGTCGCCAAGATTAACTCTGTGCGCATTTTGCTATCTCTTGCCACCACTCATGCTTGGCCCTTGCACCAGTTAGATGTGAAGAATGCTTTTCTTCATGGTGATCTTCAGGAAGAAGTTTATATGCTTCCTCCTCAGGGATTTGTCAAGCAGGGGGAGTCTCAGTCTGTCTGCAGATTAAAGAAAGCCCTCTATGGTCTTAAGCAGTCTCCACGTGCCTGGTTTGAGAAGTTCAGCAGTGCCTTGCTACCTTATGGTTTTACCCGATGTCAGTCAGATCACTCAGTCTTCATCTATCGTCTCCACTCTGTTGTGATGATTTTGGTAGTTTATGTTGATGATATTGTACTCACCGGTAACAATAATGAAGCCATTTCTTCATTCAAACAGTATCTTCAACAAACTTTTGATATTAAGGATTTGGGGCCTCTCCTGTACTTTCTTGGAATTGAAGTTGTTCGGTCCTATCGTGGCCTTTATCTCTCTCAGTGAAAGTATGCATTGGATCTCCTCCAAGAAGCTGGCTACTTTTGCTGCAAACCTGCAGATACTCCGCTGGATGTGAACACCAAGTTATCTGCCTCTGATGGAACTCTCCTAGACACACCAAGTTTTTATCAGAAATTAGTTGGCAAGCTCATCTATCTGACCATCACAAGACCAGACTTATCGTATGTTGTTGGTGTTGTCAGTCAGTTTATGGACGAACCACGGGACACTCACCTTTATGCCGTGTTTAGAATCCTACGCTATATTAAGGCTCATCCCGGCCGTGGTTTGTTCTATGCACACCAACCTACCTGTCCGATTCGTAGTTATTCAGATGCTGATTGGGCCGGTTCTCTAGATGATCGCCGCTCTAAGTCTGGCTATTGTGTTTTCTTGGGCTCCCATTTAATTGCTTGGAGAAGTAAGAAGCAGTCCGTTGTTGCTCGTTCTAGTGCTAAGGCTGAATATCGGGCCATGGCAAATACTGCTTCCGAATTGCTGTGGTTTCGCCAATTTCTTACTGAAATAGGGTTTGCTCCTGTTGATCCACTCATCATGTTCTGTGACAATCAGGCGGCCATCCATATTGCCTCCAACCCAGTCTTTCATGAGCGGACTAAGCACATTGAGGTTGATTGCCACTTTCTTCGTCAACATATTTCAGAAGGGCGAATTTTCACTCCTTATATGCAATCTAAGGATCAGCTGGCCGATATCTTCACGAAGTCCGTTCCTCGAACTCAGCTTGATTCCGTCGTTAACAAGCTGGGTCTACTTGACATCTTCGAACCAGCTTGAGGGGGAGTGTTGTTGGACCCACACATCACACGTCTAGTGATGTGGGCCCTAGTTAATGTCTAGATTCATTGTATATTGAAGGTCAATACAAATAGATTGTAATTAGGATATACTTATTGTATTTCCTTTTTTGTTCTCTAAATTGTCTCTATATTTTCTATTTAAACATTGTATCCTCTAAGAGAAATACAATCAATCAATACATTTGACAGAGGTAATTCTCTCTCAGATTCATTCTCTATTCTTCTTCCTTATTTTCATATTCCTATTCTACAGAGACTGAGTCTCAACAGGTCTCCAGATTCATTAGAAGACCATCTCAAGAGTCGGGGCAAACCCATGAAATGGCCATAAGATGGAAAAAACTACCCCACAAATTCCAAGCGATGGGGCAAGTGACTAAGAGATGATCAATGGTTTCTTCTGCCGTCCCACAGAGAGGGCATCGAATGTCCTCTTCTGACCTCAAAAAACTTCTTCTCCTAAGGTCCATCCTAGTGAGAATCTTCCTTTTCATACCACACCTGATGTATGACACGAAAGATCAGAGCACATAGATTCCGCTTCTATTTATTTTTATTTATTTATTTCTTAATTAGCATGTATGATTTATTATTTTCGCTTGAGATTTTAGCAGCCCAACTTTAGTTAGTTTCCTATTTGATTTAGGAGTCCTAGTTTAGTAAGGAAGCGAGGTCGGTGGCTTTCCTAGTTGAGTCTTTTCCTAGTTGAGTTTGGATTATTTTATTATAAATACATGTACCCATATGGGAGAAAAAGACACGATGAATATTCAATGAGATTAATCTAAGGCATAACCTTTTCCTATTTTTCCTTTATCTTTGTTTTTTCCTGCCTAGCTGCAGGCAGTGCTCCCGCATCAATTGGTATCAGAGCCTAGGGTTCTCAGTATCTCTGTTATGCAGAGACGTTCCTAATCAGAGACATGTTCCTGTTTTATCAGGGACGAACGTGGTCTTGATCCCATCATCTTTTCGCAATCACCAAATATTGGCATTATCCTAGGTACGATTTACCATCCCAATCCCCATCCTCCACTCTTCACAAATCTTACACACAAAAAAAAAAAAAAAACCCAGACATTACCCAAATCTGCATACCTGCTTCTGCTCTCATCTCGCCTCTGTCTGATCTGCTGCGTCCCCTCTGACTTCGCTGGTTTATTCCAGTCTTGTCGTCATCAATCAATCTTGGGCTTACTCCCACGATAAGATACCATAGCAAGAGGCTGGGCTTCATCCCAGTGGGTCGCTAGACCTTGCTGTTGTTCATTAGCTGTTTCCGCCTCCTCTCTAGTCGCTGATTCACCTCCTCCCAACACACAGTTTCGCTCCTTGTTGTTGCGTGACATCCCTTCATCTTCATCTTCCTTCGCTGCCCTCCATCGTCACACCACAGAGTCTTTCCACCGCCCCCTGAAAGTTTCCCTCTTCAATCTGCCCTTCGATCCACCTTCTTCCTCTTCGATGTCTTCCCTTTTCCCTTCGCTGCTTCCGCCGCAATACCCTCTCTGTCTTTCCGCTGCAATACCTTTTCTTTCTATTCCTCTAATTCCTCTCCTTTCGTTCGCAGCCCTAACTTAACCCTTTTCTTTACATCCCACGTGCCTTCCACCCTCTCCCACCCGTGCGTGACTTAAGTCCCCACACGTGTTCCCTATCTTCAAATTCGTTTCAGTTCCCTTTCTTATGTCCCACTTAGCCTAAATTTCCAACGTCCTTTACTTTTGACTGACCCCATTGCCTTTTGTCTCCTTTGACTGAACCTCTCCATGCCTTTCCATCCCCCACCCCACTCCAACGGTCATGTCTTGGACTTTGTGACACCTCGATCTGATTACCCGCATCACACAGACCCGATAGCATCCAACAACAATGGTGATAAATTACTCCGCCAATTTGAGTTCAGTGAATTTTTCTCTGAATTTCGATCTGAATTTCAAGAATTTTTATAAGACTATAGAGAACTTTTTCTTGGTCGAAAATACAGCGCCCCGACGAAGGTGAATAAAACCTCGAAATACATGCCCGCTTCCTTGAGATGTGTGCCGACCACTCCAAAGCCATCCTCAGCGTTCGTGTATGCTACTCCAACGTCAGACTCTGAGTTAATGCTTGCTTCTCTAGAAGTTGTGACCCCACATACATTACATGTGTTCGAGACAAAGCCAGTTGTGTTGCCGGCACAACCGTCGATGCAACTGACGAGTGTCGATCAACCACCACCACCTCTACCTACACCTCCACCACCACCTCAAATTTCTCACCCATCTCCATTAGCCAAACCTGATCCCATTACGGATACCAGGACTTCATTTATGGTTATTCGTCCCTTATCCTGTCCGCCATCTGATAGACCATTAGGACCGTGTGATCACTCCAGTACCATATGACGACCCCTTCGCCATCAGCTTGGTTTGTCCATGCTTGCGCCCATTTGCGGTCCTTCACTTTTTTGCCCCACAGAAAGAACGTTTTCATCGTCTGTGTCTTGAAGATTTTGCAGTTCAAAGCTTCATCATTTACATCTTCGGACTCAGTCTTCATCTTTGTTTGGTGCCGTGTGCTTTTGCTGATTTCCACTCGAGGACGAGTTCTTTTCAAGACCGGGGGACTGATGTAGGACACGGAAGATTAGAGCACATAGATTCCGCTTCTATTTATTTCTTAATTAGCATGTAGGATTTATTATTTTCGTTTGGGATCTTAGCAGCCCAACTTTAGTTAGTTTCCTATTTGATTTAGGAGTCCTAGTTTAGCAAGGAAGCCAGGTCGATGGCTTTCCTAGTTGAGTCCTTTCCTATTTTCGTTTGGATTGTTTTATTATAAATACATGTACCCATATAGGAGAAAAAGACATGATGAATATTCAATGAGATTAATCCAAGGCATAGCCTTTTTCTATTTTTCCTTTATCTTTGTTTTTTCCTGCCTAGCTGCAGGCGGTGCTCCCGCATCAACACCAAACAAAGGTCTGGACCCTATTAGGAGCTAGGTTCTTCTAAATCAGGTTCTGAGAAGACAATGGGCTGTTTAAGTTCTGGGTGACCAAATCGATCATTGACTTAATCAAAAGACTCCTATCCACACCAGCTCATCCTCTTCCCGTAGATCTAGTGGGAACTCGCCTAAATGTCGTTTCAACCTCAAAAGACCTATGCTCTCTCGTAAAATCGAGGTGCCAAGATATGTTATGGTCCTCTACTCGACAAACATCTTATATTTGGGTCTGTTTGTTCCCTGTCGCTCTAAATAGGTTTGGAAACCTATCTTGCTACGGCCTATCGCCCAACCACAAATCTTTCCAAAAGAAGGTTATATTACCTTTGTCGACTAAAATGCAGAGTTTATCCTTAAACAATGTCCCTAGCACTGTCCTACCTTGGCACACCCTTTACGAAGCCCTAAGAATCCCTGAACTCGACTTATCCACTCTTTCACCCAAACTGATGAAGGATGAACATGATCGGGTTAATTTGGACGTGACTCGGTTAGATGGAAAAATAAATGGGATTAAATGGACGAATTGATGAAAGAAAGAGCTAGGATTCCTCGATTTTTCTCGTCTTCTTTAGAGGTCTTCTCATGCTCACGCGTTGGGGTTTTGGGTCCCACGTGCTACATCACAAACTCCACTTGATGACATCTTCCGTTTCATACTTTTTTTTTTTTAAGCGATAATAGAAAAATTTCGTTAAGAGAAAGAAAGGGGAGGAAAAGAAAAGAAAAAACGAGGGTCTAATAGAATTAGACCAAAAGACGAAAGAAAAAAAAGAAATCATAAAAAGGGAAAGACATGAAAAGAAGCAAGAGAGAAATCAAAGGAAGAAGACGCCTTCACAAGGATTATTAACTCCCAATTAGGCAAAGTAGTCCGCCACTCCATTAACCGCCTGACCAATCTTATTAAAAGAAACTCCCAACTCTTTTGCCAATTCTTTCACTTCTCTAACAACACCAACCAATCTCCATGGTGAACGCCTTAAACCCGCTGCCCATTTGAGTGCATCAGCCGAATCCCCTTCAATGACCAAATTTCCTTGTCCAAAATTCTTCCAAATGGTTATAACTCTCCAAATGCTAAGAATTTCCGCCTCATTCGATTCTATGATGCCAACTGATTCATTGAACATAATGGAAGATACTCCCATGTGATTCCGAAGCACACCACCAATCCCCGAAGGACCCGGTTTTCCCCTTGAAGCTCCGTCAACATTGAATTTCGAAATGCCCAGTGGTGGAGGAACCCAATTCTCCGTCGACTTGGCCTTTTTCCTTTGCCTATTCATACTACCATCCTAAGAGAGAATTAGATCGTTAACTGTAATGCCTTTGAAAATGGGACTCGCCAACATCCAAACGAACCAACTCCACTTGGTTTTCTGGAAAAGATCGTTCTCAAAAGAGGATAATCTTTCAAAGAGTCTTGCATTCCTTTCCTTCCACAAGGTCCAAAATATGGCTGCTGGAAGCGTATTCCAAGCACATCTCATCCTGGGTGTTAGGTAAGGGAGGTACCAAGTTGTGAGAGGTTGAGAACAAGAATTGGGAAAGACCCAAGGGACCCCCAAGAAGTTGATGAATTTTGTCAAGAGGCCAAGAGCAACTTTGCAATTCACAAAAAGATGATTAGTATCCTCGAATGAAGAATCACAAAGAAGACAATTGAGGTCATCCTCAAGTCGAAGCAAGCCTCTCCTCCTCAGTTCAACTCTCGTAAGAATCTTTTCCTTTAGGACACACCAAACAAAGATTTGAACCAGAGGAGGAGCCGCCCCCACCCAAGCTGAATTAGTGATTAGACCAACGTTAGAAAGCTGGCTTTGAGTGAAATGTAATACTGCTTTGACGGAAAAATTTCCTGAAGAGTCTCTAGACCAAATCATTCCATCCTTTTCTGACAGCAAGAGTGGAAATTCCCTCAGGAGAGTTAAGAGACTGTTAAGGCTATCCACTTCAAAGGATCTCAAACTTCTTCTGAAATCAAAGTGCCAAGAACCATGACCGTCCACTTGTTTAAAAAAATCTTGAACCAATGCATCAGTGTTCCCCAACATTCTGAACAATCTTGGGATAGACTCTTTGAGAGGAGTGTCTCCTAGCCAAAGGTCTTTCCAAAAGCGAACTCTATCTCCTTTTCCAACCAAGAATCTGATGTGCCGATTGAAAATACTGCCTACCATGTCTTCGCCAACACTAAGACGCCACCAAGCTTTAACGATTGGAGAACCATGAATTTTGACTTTATCATTCAAAAACCACTCTCCAACGCCATCATCACCGTATCTAGCAGATGAGACCTTGACCTATAAAGCATCCTTCTCTTTGCCAAATCGCCAAGCCCATTTGCATAATAAGGCTTGATTTTTTAAAAGAATAGCCACAAGACACAGCCCACCATTGCATTTAGGTTTAACCACTTCCTGCCAAGCCACTAGATGAATTTTTCTTTTTGACTCCTTATCACCCCATAAAATTTTTCTAAAAAGATGATCAAGCTTCTCTGCAACTCCTATAGGGATTTTGAAAAGAGAGGTAGTAAGTTGGTAAATTTTGGAGGACTGCTTTGATGAGGGTAACCCTGCCACCCAAAGATAAAAATTTCCTGCCCCACCCCTCCAATCTTCTTTCCACTTTGTCAATTACTGGAGTCCAGAGTCTCTTTAGTCTAGGATTTCCCCCCACTGGCAATCCCAAATAGATGAAGGGAAGTTTCCCCAAGCCACACCCAATGTGATCAGCAAACTGCTTTAGGCGGTTTACTTCCATATTAATACCAAAGAGAGAGCTTTTTACTAAATTAATCCTTGGGCCTAAGACCATTTCAAAGCATCTGAGAATGGCCTTGAACCCCACAAGTTCCTGATTAGAGGGATCACAGAAAAATAAAGTATCATCAGCGAACTGCAGATGGGTAATTGTGGGACCGTCGGATGCTGATGAGAAGCCTTTCACTATACCCATTTCCTTAGCTTTATCCACCAACTTGTTCAAACTTTCCCCAACAAGAGTGAAGATGAATGGAGATAAGGAGTCACCTTGTCTTAAACCTCTATTTCCCTGCATCGGAGTGATTGGAGAACCATTCACAAGGATGGAGTAAGATGTATCTTCAATGCAAGCTTTCATCCAATTACACCAAATGGCGCCGAAGCCCATCCTCTCAAATAGATAGCCCACAAGAGACTAGTATACCAAGTCGTACGCCTTTTCTAAGTCAATTTTGAATAAAATGCCTGGATTTTTGTCTCTTTGTCTAATATGAACTAACTCGTTCGCAACAAGGATCCCATCAAGAATTTGACGATCTTCCACAAAAGCACCCTGTGACTCTCCAATAATCTCTGATAAAACTTTTTTTAATCTTTCGGCCAACACTTTAGCAATGAGCTTGTAAACACTTCCCAAAAGACTAATTAGTCGATAATGAGATAAGCACTCCGGACCCACTCCTTTAGGAACAAGGGTAATGAAGGAATTCTTTAGATTTTTGTTAATGATGCCATTTTGATAAAACACCTTGAAGACTCTTTGAATGTCCGGACACACCGTCTCCCAACAAGCCTTGAAAAAAGAGAAATTAAACCCATCAGGACCTAGTGCTTTATCTCCTGCTGGTTCGATGAAGGACGAGGCACCAACTGGTTCTATGAAGATATGGTGAGTCGACTGCAGGTGATTAAGCATAGCCTCCCGCAGATTCCAAGTGTCAGAAACAACCCCCTTTCATACTTAGAACCCACAAAGCTTCCCTCTTTTACCAAATCGCCATCCCCATTTACAAATTAAGTCTTCATTCCTTAGTCGTAATGGAACGACTCCTATGTCGCCTCGACTTTGGCTTAGTGACCTCCGACCAAGCCACTAGGTGAACCTTTCTTTTCGCCTCCTGATCTCCCCAAAGGAACCTTCTGAATAATTTTTCCATCTTCTTGGCCACCCCCTTTGGTAATTGAAAGAGAGACATGTAGTACGTGAGGAGGTTAACTAGTATGGACTTAATGAGGGTTAGCATGCCTCCCATGGAGAGGTATATCCTACCCCACCCTACCAATTAGTAAGCCTAAGTAGGTGAAGGGCAGTTTCCCCACCCCGCTACCTAACTCATTGGCTCATTCCCTAACCTCACATCTTCCACATCAACTCCTATAAGTGTGCTCTTATCTAGATTAATGTGGAGACCACAAACTAACTCAAAGCATCTAAGTATCGCTCAATAACCTAAGACCTATGCTCTGTTTGAGTCGCAAAAGAACAAGGTGTCATCCACAAATTGAAGATGTGTTACCATCAGTCCATTTGGCGACACCTCAAAAAACCTCACAATTTCTAACTCCCTAGCCTTGGCCACCAACATATTCAGACTCTCTCCAACCATTGTGAAAATGAAAGGAAAAAGTGGGTCCCCATGTCTCAGTCCCCTACTTGCTATGATTGGCAGTGTCAGGGAACCATTCACCAGGACCGAATACATGGTCTCCTCCACACATGCCTTCATCCACCTCCTCCACCTACATCCAAAACCCATCCTTTTGAACAGGTGCCCCTCAAAGGACCAGTTCACGCAATCAATGTTATCAAAAATCAAAATCGAATCGTATCGTGAATCGGTCAAAGGGTGTGAATTGTGAATCCGTAAATCGTAGAATCATAAGATTCATAATGTTTTGTTCAATTCCTTATAATATATAAGTAAATATGCAAACACATGAATATATGATAAAATGTACCAATACAAAATTAAATAAAAATGCATTAGAAGTCAAGTGTTTACATTCCAAAATCCAAATCATCATAATTCATAAAATTCTATTATCCAAAATTCCAAAACATCTAAAGAATATCATTGTCATAAAGATTTCCCGATACTTGTACAACATAACATAGTAATATGCATTAAAAAATTAAACAAAGGGCTATTTTGAGAGAAACAAAACTTTTTACATAATCTAAAATAAAGAACAATGGTCCAAGTCTAAAAATAATGTCGAACAGTCATACATAAATTAAATAGTGCAACAACCCTCATCATTCCTCAGACGAGGACTGCTAACGGTAAGAAAGAAAACACCACAATCCTCGTCTGAGGACTCTTTACGGAAGAAAACATCTTCCAGGTTCTCGTACGAGGACTTGCAAAGACCACTCCTTAGTTATCAATGGTTATATTCCCTAAGCTTTGCCCAGAATTTTTTTTTATATAGAGTAGCGGTAGTAACAACGAATGCGATGAACAAAAAAAGGAGAAAAGCTTGAGCAGATAGCGATGAAGAAGAAGAAGAAGAAGAAGAACAAGAGAAGAAGGGATCGAAGAAGCAAAGAAAAAAAGCTTCTTGCCTTAACAGAAGTGGAAATAAGAGTAAAGAGAAAAAAAAAATATAAAAACCATTCCTCGAAGCTGCAAATGATCGAAAAGAGGCTTGCGAAGAGGCTTGTAGATTGAAGAGAAGGGGATCTCGAAGATGGAAAAGGTGCTTGTGAAGAGGGTTGTAGATGGAAGAGCAGGAAAGGTGCCGTTGGAAGTGTGTGTCGGTTGGAGTCTCCATTTTATCGATGCAATAGACCAATCAAAACACGTAGATTCTATAAATGCCCATGCAAAAAAGCCTTTTCCTCTCCCATGCACACATTTTCTTTTTAAAAAATGAATCCAACGATTCAAGGATTCAACGATTTGAATCCCACGATTTGGGATTCACCTCCTGAATCTTAGGATTTTTCAGTATTTAGGATTCTGCATAAGATTCAAATAATTTGGGGGTGGGATTCTATTCGAATCCTACGATTTTGACAACAATGCACGCAATCATATGCTTCTTCCAAGTCAATTTTAAAGAGTAACCCCAGTTTTCTGTCGTTTCGCCTCATGTGAATCAATTCATTGGCAATCAAAACACCATCTCAGATCTGTCTATTCTCAACAAAAGCCCCCTGTGATTCACCAATCACCTCTGGAAGTATCTTTTTCAGCCTTTCCGCTAACACCTTAGCTAACAGTTTGTAGACACTCCCAAGAAGGCTAATTGGACGATAATGTGATAGTTCAGAGGGCCCCTCTAAATGTGGTTTTGTTTCTTTGAAATTGCATGTAGAGTTGCTCCAACAATGCTTTGAAGATGTTTTTTTCGTTTAGAGAGAGTATCCTGGCAACCCATTTTGGATGTTTTTTTCGTTTAGAGAGAGTATCCTGGCAACCCATTTGTGAATCACTGTGAATAGCTATACTGGAAGGAATTTACTGTATTAAAGATTATAAGAATTGAAGTGTCTCAAAGCCTATCGGGGGATTGATGGATTAGGTAACTGCACCGAATTCATTTTCATCTTTTTCATTTTAAAAATATCGAACTAGAAATCTACGGTATCTCTCTCCTTTCTACCTAGACTAATTCATCCATGTGCCTGAATGTTTTTTTTCCCAAGTTGATGAGTTTCATTTAATAAAATAGGAATCACAATAATAATCTGAACATATGCTTCTTCGTCCTACTGTTGTTTCAGTGTTACATATGGCTACGACGCTATTCCTATTTTCATTTTCTTGATATTACTGCAGTTCCTTGTGAATGTGACACATTATGTAAACACACGGGATCAAATGCGGCCTTGTCCTTGAATAACAACTTGAAGACCACTGTGTTTAGGTAGCTTGGAAAGGTCTTTGCTTGAATAGGGTGCTTATCAAAAAGCACCTTTATCGGATAAATGAAGTTATGTTTTTTGAGGTCCCAAAGATTCAATTTTATCAAATAGTGGAAATTCATTGGGTTAGATTAATTTTCTGTGTAACTCATATTGGGATCAAATTGTCCGAGTATCCATTTCAGGGTCAGCGGGGTGAGGTGTTTGGGGCCATGCTAGGCCCCATTTTGTGGGGTCACCAAATTGTTATTTGAGGATGCATCTCCATTTATACACACGCAAATAGTAGGCATTGTCACCACATGCAGACCCAATTTGACACCATTCCAAGTTATACTTTCCATTCAGTTGAAATGCAAAGTTCTTTTCCCCCATCTTTACGATCTTTGGACCATATTTTTTAATAGACCTTTTGATGCAGGACAAGGGATAATCCTAATTGCCTAATGTGATTTCCTAAAGATTAAAAGGGGATGGAAATAATGCACCATAAATCTAAAATGGGCTGAAATTAAATCCCAATTAATACTTGCAATTAATTAATATAAGATTTAGCACAAATAATTAAAGGAATTCTTGCAAATCGATTGTAAACAATTATACAACTTACCAAACCAAATTAAGGAAGGATAGTGGTAGCAGGAAGTGAAACAGATGGATCTGGGATGAGTTTTGGATAAGTCGGGATGGATCTGGGATGTGTTGAGACGGCTCTAGAATAGATCTGGGATGAGTCTGGATGGTTTGGGACGAGTTCTGGACTGTAAACAGGGACTGTTTTGTGACAGATCTAGTACAGTGATAGGACGATTTTGGGACAGATCTGGGACAACAATAGGACGATTCTGTGACAGATCCGAGATGGTTTTGGGATGGATCTGGGACAGCAGATGGCGTGGTTATGAAAGTTGACGGCAATGGCTCAAGGGCTTTTTGTGTTTGGAAGAAAAGAAAAGAAACAAAGAGAGGTACGAGAGATAGAAGAGATAGAAAAGAGTACCTGGATAGAGGAAGACTTCTCACTTTCTTGTTCTTAGAGAGAAAACTTCAAAGCTTCTTTCATTGATTAAGTGTCGGGGTTACATTACATATATAATGACTTAAAAACATGAAAACGACCAAAATACCCTCAAATACACAGACCAAAGTGCCCCCAATGACTAGAAAGCCCTAATTACATCTAAAATCACTAAATTTTCTCAACTAATGGACTAAACTAACCCAACTAATGGACTAAATTAATAAATGAAAGAAAAAATACAATCATGAAAAGCTAGGAATCCTAAATCTAGATATGGAAACTTGCTAAATGTGGAAACTCGTGTGGTGCTCCGCATCACCTTTCAAATGAACCCGAATATCCAAGTGGCCCTAGATGCTATTTGACACTGTCATGACGTGGCTAGTCAGCCAATGAGAATTTGTTTTTGTATATAATAATGTGTATATATTATGTATATATATGTATTATACAAATATGTACATGCTTTTTGCAGTATAAAGCTAATCATGCATTTATCTCAAGTAGTGTTGGCACTGGCTGTTGTTCCGGTCATTTCTGCTGCTGTACGGAAGTTTGGGCGTTATCTTCGTGAACTTTCACATAAGACACAAGCTGCTGCTGCTATAGCAGCATCAATTGCTGAGGTTTGTCTATTACATTGACATCTCTTAATAATATTTTGTATTCAATAAATCATAAAAGATGGCTGTTTTATTTCCTCTAGTTGAAACTAGAAAGAATCCTTTTATGCTCTCCATATGGTGTTACATTTTCTTTTCCGTATCATGAAGTAACTATTTAGAGAAATGGGAACTCATTTTATTATGTTTGCACCTTTTTGTTGTATAGTTCCATTATTGTAAAGTTGTGCCCATGAAAGCTCCAGATTCAAGTGGCATATGCTGCTTAATATTAGGAAAGCATTGGCCATTTGGTACTCAATAGGAAGGGGTAAATTGATCATTGAAGGGGACTCCACAAATGCAATAAAGTGGGCAGCAGGGTTAAAATGACCTGCATGGAAATTGATCACAATTGTAAGAGAAATTAGAGCTTTATGCTCAGGCAGGGAGATCACTTTCGGGGCAGTCAGGAGATACGCCAATGGTGTTGCTGACTTTTTCGCTAAAAGCGTGGTGGATTCTAGCACCACGGGCGTGTTTTATCTTTGAGACTTCTTGGAGAGTTTGGGCTTTTGATTATGTTGGAGGGCATTTCTTGTACTTTTGTATTTTACTCTTTGTATTTTTTTTTCTTCTTTTTGGCTATCTTGGGGTTTATGTCTCTTAGACCCTTGGTTGGCGTCCTTTGTAATTTCTTTCGTCATTAATATATTTTTCTCTTGTTACTACTAAAAAAAAAGGTGGCATATGCTGCTCTGTTATTTCTGAAAATGGAGTAATTTTGTATGATAAGACATCATGTATATGAGGAGTCGGTAAGTGGAGCCCCTGTGCTGTAGGTCGTAATTGATTTTCATTTGGAACTGCAGGGAATACTATTATCTATTTGAAACCACAATGCGAAGTTTAGACCAATCAGAACCATTATTCAGACCATCAGTTTAATAAGTCTTGACTCATCAAACATGTCTATAAGTAAGTTTTCTTTAATAACAAATGTTGTTCATTCACAGGAATCTTTTGGTGCTATACGTACAGTTAGGTCATTTGCTCAAGAGGATTATGAAATTTCACGCTACTCAGATAAAGTAGATGAGACCCTGAACCTTGGACTGAAACAAGCTGTGAGTAACTTTGATAGATAACAATTATTATAATCATAATAATTAGAAAATGCTGGCCCACAGTTTCTTACTTTTCCACAGAAAGTTGTAGGTCTCTTCTCTGGAGGACTGAACGCAGCTTCGACATTGTCAGTTACCATTGTAGTGATTTATGGAGCTAATTTGACAATCACTGGTTCTATGACAACTGGTGCTCTCACTTCATTCATTCTCTATAGCCTCACAGGTACTGTCAAGATGAAGGAATTAATAATATCTTATTATTTCATGTGCCTATAGGATACAGTCATGATGGTTATGAGACAATTAGATCATCAGCATCAACATTTTCTTGGTGTTGATAACTGCTCATATGGGATGAATTTAGAGCGGTACAAGGTTCCAAAATAGTCATGTGGTGTACCCTGACGTGGATAGGAATATCACAAAAGCAACACCTTTGGATGACCACTCTTTTTTCTCCTCTTTTTTTTTCAAATGAGAAGAAGATCATCTCTACTTGCATGTCAAACAGTTGTCATGCTTTCCTTTTACTTTTAGGTCCCCATGTTTTTCTTTGATCCTTTTCAGTATTGTCACCTTTTTTAAAGAAAAAAGGTGATTGCCCATTCCAAATGATAATTTGGATGGTCAGCATCACACAAATTGAGATGGAGTGTGGTCTATCTGATGATTTAAAAAAGGTGATTGCCCATTCCAAATGATAATTTGGATGGTCAGCATCACACAAATTGAGATGGAGTGTGGTCTATCTGATGATTGGTCTACTCCTTGAGGGTTTATATTGATGGAAGGTGGACTGGCTTATGTATCATTGCTGGTTTATATGGGAGAGCAATATCTGCCTTCATTGAGCATCATATGGTTATTGATATTTGAGTCAGATGAATGACTTTATATGGGAGAGCAATATTTTTTATGAATGACTTTGCATAGTCAATTTACTTACAATAGTTTCACTTCTGTTGATAATTTAGATATATTGAAAATCAATATCTAAACTTTCTTTCTTCACTCGTATTGTTGTGTGTTAGCATTACTGTCTTACTGGGTTTGGAACTACTTTATTGATTCTATTCTCCTTTTTTTGGGGTTCCATCTTTTTTTCTTTTTGCATGCAGTTGGCTCCTCTGTTTCTGGGTTATCTGGATTATATACAACAGCAATGAAAGCTGCAGGTGCAAGTAGGAGAGTTTTCCAGCTTTTGGATCGTGTATCATCTATGCCAAAATCAGGAAATAAATGCCCGTTGGGGTGAGTTCATTGGAAGTTTTTCCATCTTTGGATGAAGCATAGTATCCCTAGTCTAAGGGATATGCATGGATCCTTGAGCCTTGATTTATGTGCAAGTGGAAACCATGATCTGTTAGAGAGAGGGGGGCCATGGTCTGTTGTTCTGAAACATTTATTTGACAGATCTGCTGTGGATGGACTATCTCAGTAATTTCCATGATGGGAGAATGTTGAACCCACGGTTAGGAACAAAATGTAGCAAGATGCAGTTAATGTGAAAGACATCAAATAGTTGCGTATCTGATGTTCTCCACTTGTATAAATCAAAGGCCCGAGTTACCATGCCTATCTTGAGGTCATACCTTTAGCAAGAAACAGTTTTTAGCTTCATGATATGTCTCATTCCACCAATAGCAGAAAACTTTTCCTTGTTGAACTAAAATAATCGAATCTATTCTCTATAGTGGCTACACTCTAATTCAGTGATAATATGCGTTTTTGCTGGGCAGTGATCAAGATGGTGCTGTTGAAATGGATGATGTCTGGTTTTCTTATCCTTCCCGCCCTAATCATATGGTACTCAAGGTGATGATCATTTGTGAAAAGGCTCCCACTAGACCTTACTTTATTACTATGACACTACCAAAAATAATAAATAAATAAATAAATAAATGGACAATTAACTGGTGTTGCTTTATTTTAAGGCACTTTCTTTAAGGAGTATGTGTGCCAATTATAGAACCCAAGTCAGCACTGTTGATACTTTTTTCTTCGAGGTTTTTGGATAACTTGGAGATTCTAAGCCTAGAGATTCTGAATTTGTAAAATTCAGGGAAAATCCACTGAAAATGAAATTTTGTTGTTAGGTCATCATAGGAGGAGGGATTGATTGGTCATTGCAAGCACAAAAAGCATCTATGACGAGGATGTCCATGATGGTTACCGGGTTTATCAAAGAACTTAGAAACGACATCACACAGTTGTTGGGATAATATATTTGGGAGATGACCAACAAACTTAATGTATGTGCATAGATCTCTGATTAAATTGCTTGGTAGGCCTAGTTTGATTGTTCATTTCGTCAGATCGGGTTTTGGGAGCTATTTTGTCCGTCGGATCATGGTTGGCTTGATCTGAACCATTTAGATGGATCTAACCAATCGGAGTTGTCATAATAGTTGATTTAGGAAGTTTATTTTATTGTTGTTTTTATTTGAGTATCAAACTCTTGTGGAATGTAATAAGTTATTTTAGATGGCTTGTATTGTTCACATAAATGTGTCTAGGGTTTCCTAAGTTTTTCGTATAAATAATTGTCAACACCCATTGTTTGAGAATATAAAAGTGAAGAAATTTCCAGCATACTTTCTTGAGAAGATAGGTGGTGTGACTCTCTCTCCTTTGGTGTAACTCCAAGGAAATCAGGTGCTTTCTATCCTTTTTCCTCCAAATCTCTTCTTTTTCTTCTCTTTTCTTTCCTCTCCAACTTTTCCCCAAATTTTCGTTCATTTTGGAATCCTAAGTAGCTCAGAGATCTCAAACAAACTGAATTCTAACCAAACCAGGGCTAAATTTGGGCTTTGAAGGCTACCACGACCCAAACGAACCTGAACCAACCCAAACCGTACAACCATATGGACAATACGTACATGGTCTTTTCTGTCCCTTTCAGACCTATTTTGCTTCTTGTTTTGCTTTACCACCCTGCAATGAACTATTTTGTATAGAATTCCCCCCAAACAACCCCTTTCTTAGACCTATTTCAAGTGTTTTGAGTTTGGATTCATGTAGGACTTGATATTTCATTGAGAATTTGTACTTTTTCACTTTTGTGGTGAAGTTTGGACGTCTTGAATTTGATGTTAGGATATTTGGAGGCCCTAATCTCGATTTCTAGGGTTTACTATGCTTGCATGCTATGGATCTCTTTACTTCTTTTGATTTTGAGATGTTTTTTCGCTTGGGATCTTGTTTTAATCATTGGGTTCAGAATATTAACTTCTTAAATTGGCATTTTCATTGCATATTATAGCAGTAGTTATTATTCATATTTCCTATCTTCCTTCATTACATTCTTAGATTTAGGGTTTTGAATGTCATAATCTCATTTTAGGGCACACTTTACTTCTGTCTTGCGTCAGTCCATGAAGATGAGAGGTTGTTATCAGCAAAATACTCAATATGTGGAGATCTTATGTAGGGCACTTTTTACTTATTTGGACGTAATCAACTACCTACCAAATGCCCCAGATTGAATTTTTTATTTTTTTAGAGATTGACATGTTTAGTCTCTTGTAAATTAGGGTTACTGGAGCAATTTATAAATAAAAAGCATGAAAATTTATTAGATAAAGAGCGTGTCATATCATTTCCCGAGACTAAGAGGTCTACCATATATGTTTGTATGAAAAATTAAAAACTTGGTGATTAAGGAACAACCCCTAATACACCAAATCGATGTCTACATGCACAGTTCTTAACAATATGTGTATCTCCCTATTGAAGTGGGTAGGTTGGGAATCCGTCCTATTGAAACAATCAATACCACTCTCCTCTCCAAGTGGTTGTGGCGAGTGGGAAATGATGATAGTGCCCCTTGGAAATCTTTATTGGTTGTAAAATACCTATGAAGCACGGATACTCCGAAACCATTTGAGTATCCGTGTCGGATATGTTTCCGACACGGATGCGGCCGGATACGGCTAGAATATGTATCCAATTAAAAAAACATTTTTTAAATACGGATATGTCAAGGATATGGCAGCAGACAAGGATGGACACGGCACGGGATACGACAACACGGGAGAAAAGGGGAAATATATATACATATATATATATATACATATATACATACATAAATACATATATATATCTTTTCAGTATTATTTTTTTAACCTCAATAATCATTCACATATTATATACTGTAATATTGTAAATATTTTTTAAACATATTATATATTTTTTCATAATACTAAATTGCTAATAGTCTAATCTTTATAATATATATCTTTTGTAATGTATTATATATATATATATGGTAGAATTTATGATATTTTTTGTAAATGTCTGAATTTATTTTGTTGATATATATATATATATATATATATATATATATATATATAATAATAATAATAATAATAATAATAATAATAATAATAATAATAATTTTAATTCGGCGTATCCCGCTACACCCGTATCCTAGTTTTTCAAAATTTGCCGTATCCTCATTTCGGTTACGTGTTGTATCCGATACGTGTACCCGTATCGGTGTTTCTTAGTAAAATACATAATTTGCAGCAGTGGTTGGAAAGGCAACCCTGCATCTAAAAAGTGCTCAGGTATGTGGAGAGCTATCAGTGCTTGTGTCGAGAAGTTCAAACAAGGTATCCGTTTCCAAGTGGGTTATGGCTCTAGAGTCAGGTTTTGGTATTATTTGTGGTGTATCCTCATCCTCTTGCCGTCAAATTTCCGTCACTTTATTGGTTGGCTTCTATTGTTGATGTTGTTGTGGTTGATTGTTTTTCCTTCTCTAGCGAGTAGGTGGTGTAGGACATTCACTTTCACAAGAATCTTTTTGACGATGAAGCGGAGGATTTCACTTCGCTCCTTCAGATCCTCAGCTCTCTCCGCATGTCTCGTAACTCGAATGATGATTGGATTTGGTGTCCTGATTCATCTAGGGTCTTCTCAATCAAGTCTTTCTTTGTTTGGAGCAACCGGTGTGATTCTACTCTGTTGTTGATCTAGCCATTGCGGTGAGTAAGGCTCCTCCCCGTGCTATTAGTTTCCTCTGGACTATTTGTAACAACCCGACCCGTTTTTCTCTGATTTTAGAGAGATTTATGGATCTTCGTGTTGTTTTGGTGCTTTGGTAGCAGTGGGGAGAGTGTGGGGTCCATGGTGGGCCCTAGGTTGCTCGATTTTTAGCTTGGAGGGCATTTTAGTAATTTTGGCTTATTTAAATAATTTTCATGCACAAATTATTGAAAAACACATTTTAACTGTTTTTTATGAAAAAAAAAATAATGTTATTTTCCCTGAGTTTTGAAAACATTAGTCTTCCTTTTTTTTTTTTTAAAAAAAAAAAAAAGACAGAAGAAAAAAAGAAAAGAAAAGAACCCAAAACCCTAGCTCTCTCATTTATAAGCTCTCTTTCTCTCCTTCCCCCCTTATTTCCCATAACCCAAACCCTAAGGTCCTCCCTCAAGCCCTAGCTGTCGCCCCTTGTCCCCCTCTTCCCTCCACTCTTCTCATCTCCTCTCTTCCTCTTTCCTTTTGCCAAAGTTGAAACCATAACCCATGAAATCCTAAGGCGCCGCCGTCTCCCCCTTGTCTCTCTCTCTCTCGGCCTTCTTCCTCTTTTCTTTCCTCTCTTTTTCTCGGCTCTTCATTTTATCTCCCTCTCTTCTCCTTCACCCGAAACCCTAACCCAAGTCCCAAATCCCTAGAGCCGCCACCACCATCTTCTCTTTTTCTCCCTCTCCTCTTCTTCCTTCGCCCGTGAAACCCCTCTCTCTCTCTCTCTCTCTCTCTCTCTTATTCTTCTCCAAGCCTCGCCCTTGCTGCTGTTTGCAGCCTTTGCTCAAGCCGAGCCAGATCCTTTAGATCCGACCCCCACTGCGTTTGGCCCAGTTGCAGGTCGGCCCAAAGCCTGGTCTGCAATCCCGACCCAGTCACAGATCCTCCAGCAGTTCGGATCCACCCCCCTCGCAGATCCGGTCTAGCTCGTGATTCTAAGCCAGTTGGGCCTCTCCCGCCTCCAGTCCAGCTTGCAAATCGAGTCTGGCTCGTTGCCAAGCCCAACTTGCTAGCTTGATCCAACCAGCCTTGTGAAGCCCAACCTCCAGCCTAGTTCCCCGACCCCATTCGTCCTGAGCCCAGCAACCTTAACCCAATTCCAAGCCCAGTTCGTGTAAGCCCATCCCAGCTTCTTGGCCCAACAGCCAGGTTCGGCCCATCCAGCGGCCCTACCCAATTCCAGGCACGGCACATGCCCATTTTGGGCCCGTTCCAGGCCCAATACAAGCCCATTTTGGGCTCGTTTCTGGCCCACTTTGGGGACATTCCTGGGGCGCTTTAGGCCTTTCTGGACCATTTCCATCCAAATTTGGGGGATTGTCCCAGTTTTGCGTGGCCATCCCAGTTTTGCAGACCCGTCCCAGTTTCTCAGGCTCGGTAACTCGTGCATCGCTCCCTTCAACCCCGCAACTTGTTTTCATCGCTTGGATTTTGAAAAAGCACACAGGTGAGGGAACCTATCACCGACTTTAGCATGCACTACACACATTACTTCTCTATTTAATGTGCGGGTATAAAATGCGGCGAATGTAGGTCCCCTAAAGTTATGAGCCACTTAGCAAGGGAACTGTTGATACCATTATGTGATGGGGATCTCCATCCGAGTGTATTCGTACCCAGTGCTCGCGGAGGCATGTATGAATCATTTATCTGATATTATGATTGATTGGTGGAGTGATAACATGTTTGGTTGGAATGCGTGATAACACGTTATGCATGTGATTGATAGTTTACTTAACACCATGTAGACAGTAGAAGGTGTTGCCTATTATGCTTGACTGAACATATGATAATGCACCATATCTGATTATGATTCGCCATTGCTGCATTGATAACATGCTTATAGATAGTTGTGCATGCATGTAGCTTGTGTATATGGAATGCCGGTGGGGCATGAGTACTAGGCCACATCAGGATCTAGAGACTCCCCCTAGCTTGTCGGGTAGTTAGAGTTGGGTTGTCATGTAGGACCGATCAACGGAAGCGTAGTCGGACTATGGGCTACCCGGTGGTTGGATATGGGTGATGTATTCCCTAGTATGGGATAGACTGCCAGGTCTATACTTGTGATCTTCGGACACGACCATGGGAGAGGCGTGGTCCGGTTTGGAGGGCGAGGTGCCTGGGAGGGACAGGGAGTATGGTTTAGACTGTCATCTCTAATTTGTATTCTTCGAACGTGCCCATGGGTGAGGTGTGGTCCGGTTGGGTGGGTGTGGTGCCCGGGAGTTCCAAGAGGGACATGTTGAGATGTAGATATGGTAGCCTTAGGCAGGCCATTGGGTTGAGTATTGGTACACTCAAGGTAGCTTTAGAGGCCCTTACAGTCATGGTACCCGAGTGCGTGGTGGATGACGCGTCCTCAGTGGTCTGATGGGTTGAGTGGTTCACCCACATGAAGATCAGAGGGTGGGATGGTTCTTTATGATCCCAGGATAGCCGAGTGGGGTGAGGGTGTATTCGCCCACCCATCGGTCGAGGCATGGTGCTGTTGAGGACAATTCCCGCTGGAATGGTTTATGATCCCCGAATAGCCGAGTGGAATGAGGGTGTATTCGCCCACCCATCGGTCAAGGGATGGTGCGTTTGAGGACAGCTCCCGCTGGCACGGTGGAGGACAACTCCCGTGGTTATTAGCACTGTGGAGGATAACTCCAGTGATTGTTTGCAGCAGTGGAGGACAACTCCCGCTGGCACGGTGGAGGACAACTCTCGTGGTTATTAGCACGGTGGAGGATAGCTCCTGTGGTTGTTTGCAGCGGTGGAGGACATCTCCCGTGGTTATTAGCCGGTGGATGATAACTCCCATGGTTGTTTGCAGCGGTGGACAGCTCCCGCTGGTACGGTGGAGGACAACTCCCGTGGTTATTAGCACGGTGGAGGATAACTCACATGGTTGTTGGCTGCGGTGGAGGACAGCTCCTGTGGTTGTTGGCACGGTGGAGGACAACTCCCGTGGTTATGATTCACGACTCGTGGTACCGGTCTGCAAGGTGTGGGTGTGGACCTCTGTGGAGGTGGTGGCTCTAGAGGTAGGGCGGTTGTAGATTATGTCGTGTACGTGCTGGATACTACGCACGGTGGGTCGTGCGTGTGTTATGTGTGACCATGCAGGTAGGCATTCTTGATATCTCAAGTAGTGGATATGCAATGTATGATGTGTATTGGGTGAATTATATATATGTGTTCCTTCACTGGGCATGTGAAGCTCACCCCTTGACTTTCAGGTGCTTCGATGGAGGCGGGACTTAACGGGTCCCGGGATCAGACTTAGGCAGTGGCGATTGCTGTTGACTTAGGTTGTTCTCATTTTTCTATCGTTTTGAGAGAACCTTGTATATTTGTTTCAGTTGTCATATGATCTTATGAATAACTGTAATAATTGTTAAATCCCACTACTATATTGGTTGGTATTGTGGTACTGCTCTTGCCCTCTATTAATGTTATTGTTGTTAGTTCAAAAATAAAATAAAATTAATAGACATGATATCTGTTTTGGGTATTTAATGAGATATTTTGAAGAGAACACCCCGACAGGGTGTTACACTATTGGCCTTATCAAAATTCTCACCCAAGACAACATCTGAAAGAGAATCAGGATTATGGTTAGCGTTTGCCCTCTTTGCCTCTAAGCTTCAGAAGATGTGGATCACTTGTTCCTTCACTGTTTTTCTCTTCCCTAGTTTGGAGTGACACTCTCTTTGTGTTTGAGGTTCATTGGAATTTTCCTTCATCTCTCACTTTTCTTTCCTACGTTTGGATGTGTAGTTTAAAGGACCCTTAAAGTTCTCTTCCTTATGGCGTCTTGGTGGGAAAGGGACAATAGAGTTTTCCAAACTCACAGGGAGTCTTTGAAGGAGGCTAGCATCCGTGTCAACGATAAATGTGCTGCTTGAGCTTCTTCCCTTTTAGATTCCAGTCTCTTTCTATTGTAGATATTTCTAGAGCGTGGGAGGAATGCATCGGGTTGATCTAGTCTTTATGGTTCTTGTTGTTTCTAGTGCTTTCTTTTCTTGAGATTGTTCTGGGCTTGTTTGTATTTTTTGTTTGTGTGTCTGTTTCTATCTTCTCATTGTTCTTTTTGGCACGTCTTGTGCCTTTTGTGGTTTTAATGAAGTTACCATTTGTAAATAATGATGATGATGATGATGATGGGGTTGAAATAGTCGTATAGTAATAATTCATGATTTAGATGTATTAAATGACATGCATGCCATTAATGCCCTTCATCCCTACATTATTGGCCTTCATCCCTATTAATATGTGTTATGCACGCATGCTCTCCATGCACTCCTTTCATTCATTTATTACATCCCTCAAACCAAGGATTGTACAGATTTTGTATTTAATTCTGTTAGCCATTGTAATCAATATAAATACTTAGCTCTAGGCGTGAGAATGAGTGGTCATTTTCCTTAATTCTTTACAAGATGGATACTCTTTTTATTTTCCATTGTCAGTTTTTTACTGCTCTATTCAATTATGATCTCTCTCTCTCTCTCTCTCTCTCTCAAAAGCTCTATCAATTTTTTTTTTTTGAGCGGTAATAAAACGAATTATATTAATATAAGAAAGTTCAAGTACTTCAACTGAAAAGGGTCTAGGAGTGCTTGACCAAAAGAGCAAACATAAACATTAACTACAATCAAATCAAAAGAATACAACAAAAGGGTAATATAATCCATAACATTTGTGCAAAACGCCTATTGACTCGTTTTCGTTCTCCAAGAAAGAACACTCCTGATACTGAATTGTTGACTCCAGTTTTTTGCAAAGTAATAGGCCACACCATTTGCCTACGACTGACTTGGTCAAAGAGACTTCGAGTCCTGAAGCGAGTGCCCTAATTTCCCCCTGATTGTGGTAATCAGTCTCCAAGGGGGTCGCTTAAGCCCTTTGGCCCGTTTAATTGTATTTGTCGAATCCCCTTCAATTACTAGTGACCTTTGCATGTGGATGGCCATAAAGTCAAAGCTCTCATAATACTGAGAAGTCTCCTAGTCACTAGTCAAAGCTCTATCTAATTATGCGCGACCTTATTATTGCCCTTTGTCCTATTCTTTATTCATCTTATAGTATTTTGGAATATTATATAATACAAAATTGAGGTATATTTGGAAAAAAAAAAAGGAAAAAAAAATGTAAATACCTAATCAATTATCCAATTTGCCTGAACTAATTGTGGTCTTGTAAGGTTTTTTATCTATGGCTTTGAGTTCTTACTTGCATCTTTTGGGCTCCAGGGAATAACACTAAAATTGAGGCCAGGTTCAAAGGTTGCTCTTGTTGGCCCAAGCGGCGGTGGAAAAGTAATGATAGTTCTTTGCTTATCTTTCATCTATCAATTTTGTATTTTCTCATGCTTTACATTGTTCATATGAAGTTTCATGATTTTTATTGAGTTAAATACCAAACTAACAAGTGTGATTCCTTTGCCTCCAACAGACTACAATTGCAAATTTGATTGAGAGGTTCTATGATCCTTTAAAGGGAAAGATTTTACTAAATGGGGTGCCATTAGTGGAAATATCACATCAACATCTTCACGAGAAGGTAGGATGTTCTAGGTAACTTTTCCATTTTGTTATTCATGTAACGTACATCGGTATAACCCCACAAATTGTAGGCACTAGGAGAGGCCGCCACTAAAAACATAGAGGGAAGGGATAACAAAGGACATGTTAGACTATTTAGTGACTGAATGTATGGTTTATGAGAGGGTAAATTGGGGAAGACCTCGCAAAGCTGAATCCAAATAGATGGGATTTTGGCTTATGATGATGATGATATATGGAAGAATGTATTACAACCCCAAAAGTGACAAAGGAGGCCCAACATTCATGAAGTTAATACCTCAAATTAATTCCTTCCACAATGATTGGTGATATCCATGATTATGACTCTAATTGGGGTGATTTTCACCTTTCTATTGATCCTACTAATTATCATAGGCTTAAATATTACTTGGTCCTATTTTTTAATTGATTACTCTTCCTATTCTAGGCATTTCTCTCTCTGCTTTTGGGGAAAAAAAGTTAGGAGACACCTTTCCAAAAAGAAGTTAGGTGACACTTATCGTAACCTCCTTTTTTTTTTAAAACAGTGAAAATGAAAAAATAGATTAAAAGAAAATGGTACAAAACAAGACAATGTGCTCTATATAAGAAGACTGTACTAGAACAAGCAATAAACTAAAGAACATGGATACATTGAAACAAGGAAAACAAACTAGTAAATAAAAACAAAAACAATACACCCATTACAAGAAATCAACCAAAGCCCTCTTGTCTTTCTACTCCTGATTTCACAAAAATAAATAAATTTGCAACCCTGTTAGCTGAGTACCTAACATGTTACTACTTTGTCCCTGCACATCATCCTAATGTTCGTAACATGATCCCGTAAACCATTTAAGTTGATAAAATTAGGAATACTATCTATCAATGTACTGAATGATACAATAAAGAAGTCAAATTTGTGAATTCTGAGATAGTACTTCATGTAGGTGATGCCACTGCTCATATTCATGTTCTTGATGAAGTAATGGAATGGAAATTGGTAGAATTTGAGGAGGGTACAATAGGCATTGCTCGTAATTTAAGATCTAATGATGGTTGTCATTGTATTAATTGGTGACATTTTGATGATACAAAGGGAGTTCTGTAAAAGCAACAGCTGCAAACGTTATGTAGATAATTAATTGAAGAATTGAGATATCAGATTTCAGAAGCAAAGATTTGAGTGAATCGATGACTAATATCCATTAACAACACCTTGCATGGAGTAGCTCAACTGGTAGGTACTCTGGCTCAGGAACCAAAGGTCTCAGGTTCGAGTCCTGTAGTTATCTGATGCTCATGGCTTACAGGGTTTGCGTGCATCTAGAGTTTTACTCAATGCCCTTGTACTCAGGGAGAGGTGGGGGTTCACCGCCATTAAAAAAGAAAAAACAAACCATTAACAACTTTCTAGGACTGTTGACAATTTGAACTAGTAGGGTGTGTGAGCTAACTGAGCTAGGTCTGCTGAGCTTGGCTTAAATGTTGCCAAATGTAGCAAGATAGCGCCAGCTTATGCTTGCCTGAATGTTTATGAAGTGGAGCTCAAGTCTTTCCAGTCAAGCTTGAGCTGAACTTGCCAAGCTTGAGCTTGACTTGTCAATGTTTAATTGAGTATTTGAGCTCATATTTGACTAAACATCAAGCTTAGCATAGTCCTTTCTAGCTCTCAGTAATGTTTGTCAAGCATGAGCTTGACTCAAACTCAATTCAAGCAATGTGTGTTATATGCACATTGTAGAATATGCTTACTATATTTGTTGTACAATAAAAAATACATTTGCATGCATGCATACATATACATGCATCAAGTGAATTGACCTCAAGCTTGATATTGAGCAAGTTTCTGAACTAATGAACCTTATATGAAGCCAAACCAAGCAGGATATAGCCTGGCTTGGCTTGTTATTCAAAAGTCAAGCTCAAGCTTGAGTTGCGTCAGGCCAAACTGTGCTAGATTGCAAGCCAGATTGGCTTGTCTGCATCCCTACCGAGGAGTGCCAAATGCAATGATTGATTGTTTTAGCTTTCTAATACTCATGTGGCATGTGAATTACATTCATTAAATCTGATTGATTGTGCTTCTCAAGAACTGACATATCTTTTTTAACTCTGTAACTGCAGATCAGTATAGTGAGCCAAGAGCCTGTTCTTTTCAACTGTTCTGTTGAAGAAAACATTGCCTATGGATTTGATGGGAAAGCTAACAGTACTGACATTGAAAATGCAGCTGTAAGACTTGAATTTTTTTTATCAATCAGTCCTCATTTCTACCTACTTCTCTATAACTAATCATAAATACTGCTGAAAACTGTAGAAAATGGCCAATGCACATGAGTTCATATCAAAGTTCCCTGACAAGTACAAAACACATGTTGGAGAACGTGGGGTAAGGCTGTCTGGAGGCCAGAAACAGAGAGTAGCAATTGCAAGAGCATTACTGATGAATCCAAGAGTTCTCCTATTAGATGAGGCAACAAGCGCTCTGGACGCTGAAAGTGAATACCTAGTTCAGGTGACTACCTGTTCTAGCAGGCACAGTTCTTTACTGTTTGTGCATATGAACCATGTTTTGGGAATCCAAACCATTCATCTGATGAAACCCAACATGGATGGGCCATTATTCTTCAACCATTCTCTAAAAACAATCACCAACATTCAAAAATCTTATCATCATATGTTTAACCTTAGATTGGTTGACTATTGTTGTATTTCACCATCAATATCAGGCAATCAGTCAAATGGTTGACAAATTGTGTTCTGGGGCATGGTCTCTCATTAGTGGTTCCATCAGGTCAATAGTCTAGATATTAAAACCATGGGCTCATCTTGGTTCAGTCATTGGCCTGAGGATACTGCATACATTTTTGGCTCGATTATATAATTTGGTTAATGGTCTGATAACAGAAAAGTTGCCTTGGCTCCACTTGTACACTCAAAAGCTGAGGTGTTTACTTATGTTCTGGTCGAGGACCATTGGCTTGAGGATACTGCAGGAGCCCTCAGGTCAAGATCACAGGACCATCACCCATGTTTGTACATTTTCATAGCCCATTGATTCAATGCACATTTTTGAGTCTAGGATGACATAATTCAGTAAACTGGACCAAGGAGCTATGGGTGCCAGTTGTACACTTGAGGCCCCAAAACACTAGCTGGGTTCAAGGATCGTGAGCTTTTATTATCAGCTTGTAGACGATTTTATAATTTCCTAAATAATGAGGAAGAGCTTTATGAGTTATGTTGTTGTATCTTTTTGCTTGTAGTATTACTCTTTTTTTTTTCGAGTAACACGGTATTCCACTCACATTGGAGGTGAGACTAATCTCGTGGATATATGAAACTACCCGTAAGTAACTCCACTTCTACTATTAATTGTGATTATGATGATAGCTAGTTTCCAAGATATGGGAACAGAGCTGCTACAAAATGCCTATGTGAACTAGACAATCTTTCATAGGAAATGAAGTTACTAAGGGGATGCAATGTAGAAGAGTGTAGCTTTACAAATATTTATAGGAAGCTCAAACTCTGAAGGAGTAAAAGGAGCAAACGTACCTGGATGGGAGGAAAATTGAGGACGTGGCAAAGGATCCAAAGACGTATTTTTTCCTTTGATATACTTTGAGGACCCTTTTTAGTGAGAGTTCTTGTGGACTATCAGCATCAAGGAGTGGAAGAACTTAAGGAGAACTTGAAGATGTGAAAGATTAGCTGTCTAGCATAAAAAATGGAGTAAACTCATGAAAAGTAACATCCAATTATGTAAAAAGTCAATGGCTGGCAGGATGATAACAATAGTAACCTTTTTGAGAATTACTGAATTAGGATAGCCTACAAAAACACACTTGATGCTTTGCAAATCTAACTTGTCTTTGACAGAGAAAAATTATGGACAAAACAAACACGCACAAAGACACGAGGAGAAACACCAAATGAAGGTTCATCTGGTTGAAGATATTCAGAGGAAATTTGTGATCTAAAGCCAAGAATTGGCATACAATTAATGAGGTACCAACTAGTCATAATAGCATGTGGCCACAAATATTTGGGTACCTTCGTCTTGAATAGTAAGGCTTGAGTCATTTCTAGCAAAATGTCTACTTTTTGCATTCAACAACCCTTCCTCTTCCTCTTCTTCTTCCTCCTCCTGAGGAGAATACGAAAAACTAGTTTGATGATCGGTACCGTATTCGTGTAAGTGGAAAAACATTTAGACTAATTTTCACCACCATTATCAGTTCTTGTGAACCAAAGCATGAGGTTTTCATGTGAGCATTATATTCATTGTGAACCAAAGCATGAAAAAGTTTGAAAGCAGAAAAAAAAAAAATTGCTACGAGATTTCATCAAATACAACCCAGTCATGCATGAAAATCATTAATAAAAGAAGCAAAATGGTTATAACAAGTAACATATTGGGCAGGAGCTAGTCCCCAAACATTAGAATGAACTTTTGTGTGCCTTTTAAGAGAAAAATGAAGTATGAGTGTGCTTGGAAAATTTGCAAACATCACAATCTAAAATGCCAAAATTGTCAGAGGAAAAAAATTACATAAACTCGAAGTGATGGATAGACAAGATGCGAGTGCTAGAGATGAGCCAGGTCAGTGGTCAATGATTGTTTTGACAAATGAGCCCAAAGTGAAGAAGATTGAAACTAATAAAGCCCTCAAGATTGAGTGCCACCACCAATCTTCTCCTAGTTATCAGATCCTAGAAAAACAAAATGAGTGCGATAAAAAGGTGACCAAGCAATTCAAGGATCTAGTAAGACTAATAATAGACAGAAAGTCCTACAAAACCAAGAGCTAGAGATGAGGCAGGAGGAACAATGCCAATACTAGAAGGTGTAAAAATATACATTAGCGTGAAGAACTTAATTAGAGAGCTTACATGGAGAAAAAGAAGTAAAATGAGAGTTTGTACTAGTCATATGATGAGGAGCTCTTGAATCTGAAGAAAATGATATTATTGGAGAACCATAAAGAGGGATGGGGGTCTCCAGGGGTTGTCAAGGGAAAGTTTGCCTTTGGCAGAGAATGGAGGGGGTGTGGCTGACAATGGTGGTGAGGAAGCTATGCTACATGCGGGCTTGAAGCTTTGTGCAGGTGCGGTTACTCTAAGGAAGACGGGGAAGAAATTTTCAGAATAGGAAAGGCCCCTGTATGGAGTTTTACGATGGGGATGAAGCTGAAGCAACCCTAAACTGGTTTAAGGAATGGGGAACATAGTGTGTGCTAATGAAGATACTCACTTGGAATGTTAGAAGTCTTGTACTTAGGGAGAAAAGAGGCCATTAGACGATTCATCAGGAAACATAAGGTGGACATCGTATTTATTCAAGAATCGAAAAAGGAGGAATTGTTGTCAACATTAATCAGAGAACTATGGGGCATAATTGTTGAGGGATGGTGAAGATCTTAGTTGCCCCATGTGTGGTCACCCAGAGGAGGATGTTGATCATCTCTTTGCTAGCTATCCTGTTGCTAGGTATCTCTGGTTAAATTTTGCGAGTTTCTTTGAGGTTTCTTGGGTTTTTGGGATAAATTGCAATGGGGTGGTGGAGTCGTGGGATGGTTGCCCCTTTTTGTGGCAGAAAAATCCAAAGGAGCCCCAACGACTCTCTCTTGCAACGGTCATCCTGTGCTTGGCTGTCTGATCCCCATTTTGAAGAGAAAACTGCAACGGCTATTTGTTGTGATTTGGGTATCCAGCTCAGCCCCCTCTAATTCGTTGGTGCTTTCCTTTCTTATGGTTCAGCACTATCCAGGACTCTCTCTCTTATCCTTTCCTTTCTCTGCTCTCAGTTCATACCAACGGCTAATTCTCTCCAATGTCTTTTTTCATTAAACACATCAGCCCCAAATTCATTGCTTTTAGCAATTAAATTAGGCCATATATGATAATGCACACAACCACAACGACTAGCTTGAGATTTGTAATTTGAGTCGCATGACTCGGTCCGGCTTTTGACTCAAATTTATTAAATTGGTTGGTTTGATTTCCTGAAACACAAATTACACGTAATGAGTTGTTTTAAATAAGATTCATAATTTTACGTGTAAATTTGGAAATAAAATGCAAAATGAATGTGAAAATGTTCAATAAAATTAAGAAATAAATGCAAATGTAAGCATTTATCACGGTTTCACTATCTGCTGGGGATGCACCGTTGGGCTCCCAATGGCATACTCCATGGATTAGCGGCAACCGTTTTGGATCAACGAGCCTTCTTCTTTGAGCCCTTTTTGAGTTCGGAAGTGGATTGTCGGACCCCATTCGACATTGTCTGAGTCATGTTGGGAACTCAGGTAGCCGATTGGCATTCTTTCATCTTCGATATTAGGACCTCCCATCTCATCTCCACTGCGGTTAGGATTCATCATCACACAACGACAAATGGACCCTATTCCAGTTCCTTCGTATCAGCATCGACCCTTGAAGCAGGAAGCTTGCCCACTGCATCAGATTATAGTCGGGTACCCTCGTTCTTGATCTCACCTATGTACTCTCTTTTGTGATTTTTCTTATGGGTCTGTCTTTTCCCCTGCGTCTTCTTTTGAACTTTTGAGCTTTTGTCGGCCCCCCTTAGTAGATTTCCCTCTCTCTCTGACCCTAGGTCAAGATTCTTCCTTTTCTAGCCTAAGTTTTGCCTCGTTAGGGGAGGGAAGGGCATCCCGACCAACTTTGGAAGGGATAGAGTTTAAGAGGGTTAGTAAGGAGAGGGCACAATGGTTGGAAAAGGAATTCACGATAGACGAAATTAGGAGGGCACTTAATAACCTAAAAGGGGACAAAGCTTTGGGTCCAGATGTATTTAATTTCAAGTTTATCAAAACTTGTTGGGACACGATTGGCTAGGTCTTCCTTCAAGTCTTCTGGGAATTTTATAGCACATGGGTGTTAAACAAGGGGTTGAAGAATTCCTTTATGACTCTCATTCCAAAAAGGGAGGGACCGTTTGAGTTGTCACATTACATGTGACGCCCCTCCCTCTCCCACTAGGATCAAAGTAATAGAATAAGGATATTTGAGTGGGGGGAGAGGCGAGCGTCACGACGCGAGCCGAGTCCGAGTCCGAGTCTGAGTCCGAAGACCCGACCCTCGACTGTCCCATCTAGTGTGTGCGCACGGATAAAAGTCCATTATCACATTTGCAACACACTAATATAAACTTGAGGAGACATATAAAAATATTTGATGCATCTGAATGATAACCATTCACATTCCAAAGCAAAGTGTAAGGATCCCACATAACAAATATCAAGTCTAACACAAGTATCTAGGAGTTTATACATCAATGATTACATTTCCATTCTCATAACTCCTGCAAAAATACATTCTCTCAAAATATGGACAAAATGGCAAAATGAATTAAATTATCTTCAGTTCCAAAATATCAAACTGTATAACTCTCTCTCCAAGCTCTTTATTTTGCTTCCTTTCCAATCATGCTTGGGTATTGCTCGGTCCGGCCTCATCGCCTTTCTCATTTCCTACATCAGTTTCTAAAAAGGGGAAAGAATTGTGGGCTTTAGTCACACGCCCAGTAGGAATTTCCATCAAAGTAGGTACCAACGTGTGATGAAAAGCATACTATTAATATTTCATAACTCATTCAAACCTCATTGAAAATCAAATATGAAATCACATGTTCAAAATTCAATTATATCTCATAATGGAAAACAATACATTGTAATCCAAATCATGCTCATTTAATAATAATGATAATAATCATAGTGCTTTCAATTCATCTAGAAATCAACATGAAGTGTGATGCCATGGGTGCCATGAATCTATGCAAGCCCTTTCATGCCCCATGCATTGGTCAATCTTTCTTTCTCATTCAATGATTATAATATTGGTCATTTATGTCCGTAGCTTTCCCAGAGCACCAGCTGGGAGCTACTACCCAATACTAGCAATTTAACCGGGACTACCGAGGGAGCACTACACACCCATACTCCTGCGCAGGTTTCGAGACTTTTTCTGACCCTGAATCTTTCTGCCCAATTAGAATGCCATATTTTCTGTAACCTATGGACGCGGTCATATACAATGGTTATTCATTCCATACATATATAAATGTTTCCGAGTAAAGTATGTCATCCCTTTATCTCGGTCTCATGCTTTCCCATCCCATGCAAATTCATGAAGTCCATGTCTATGCAATGATATCAAATCCATTTGACAATATATAAAATAATCCATATTTTCCATGCTTGAAACTACACTTTATCAAATCATCATCAAAATATATATTAGAATCAATTTATAAAACTTTGAATCAAATATACATTTATAGTATCACTTTGGTACTTCAAGCAGATAGGAAAACCTACTTGATTGGAGATAAATCGACGGGGAGGACGAATCACGAAACAACACGTACGACTTTTAAGTCACCTCCGGATCCTTCGGTTATTTCCATGGATTAAGACAACAATCACATCATTAATTAATGTCTTTGGTTTCCAAATCTAATACTTATTACTTTCATTAATTACTACTTAGGATATCAGATTTGGAGAATATTATTGGTGTCTTATTAATCCCACATTAATGATCAAAACAAGAGGGTGGGGTTAAGATCAAAACAGTCTGGTCATTGTCAGTTCGGAACTTGGGTCATTCTGTTCGGAACTTCAGAAGCTTGTTCCGAAGCTTCGGAACATCTGGGTTATCCTTTAGATCGTCCGAAGTATACCATCATGTTAGTTTGCTTGGAACTTGGTTTCGGAACCTCCGAACCAAGTTTTGAGACTTCGGAACTTCTAAGCTTTCTCTCGGCACTTCTGAGACATAAATTTTCAATTCACACTAGATTGTTCGGAACTTGGTCTCGGTACTTCCGAGCCAGGTTCTGAGACCTCGGGTCCTCTTTTGGACTTAACATGTTTTTTCTATGTGATTAGTCCTTCCGGGGGTTCATTGGTCTTCTCGGAACTTGGCCTCGGAACGTCCGAGCCAAGTTCCGAGACCTCATACGTTGCTATAATTCTCAAAACGTCATCCGTTCCCTCTGACTGTCTGAGCTTTCGGAACTTGTCTCGGAATGCCTAAGGCAGGTTCCGAGACCTGTCTTCTTCAGACAGTCACTTGCAGAAAACTGCAATGCGGGCCGAGTTTCTTGAACTCGAATATCACAAAGGGGTGGGTCATTGTCCTTGATTTTTAAACCTAACCTCTTGGATTGATTCCACATGTGATTTGTCACATTTTAGAAGGTTAATATTCATGATTTGATTATCAAATACATGGATCTTAAATCAAATTCCATGAGTTGTGGGAAAATCCAAAATCTCCAAATTTTCTAATTTTCATTTCCTTAATCCAAATTTGTCTTGAGTTGATTTTAAACCATCCTAATCCTCAAATTAAGTCTTAATACTGAGTGTAGGGAGAAAAACTAACCTCTTATGAAGCTTTTCCAAGATTTCTCTTCCTTCTTTCTTCTTCATTTCGTCCCTTCTCTTGCTTCCTTCCTTGCTTGAATTTCACTAATGGGTGAGAAGAGAGGAGGAGGAAAACCGTGTGAAGGGTGGAAGGAGGAGGTGCACGGTGGTGAGAAATGGAGAAAGGGTGTGTTTGCCGTGTGAGAGGGAGTGAATCAAGGAGAGTGCCGTGTGAGGGAGAGGAAATGAGGTGAATGCCGTGTGAGTGGGATAAAAAGAGGGAGTGATGGCTTTTCCTTCCTTTGGTTGCCCTAAGTTATAGGGAGTGGGGTTAAGTGTGGTGTTGGGTTACACCTTTTCATGTGGTATGCCATGTCATCGTTCATATGGCATGATGCCACATCATCAGTTAATTTTCATTAACTTTCATGACTTAATTACCCACCACATCACTTAACATTAAATCATATTTTAATCTCTTAATTAAATCCCACTTATACCCATGTTAATTACTTAATTAAGTCCCCTCAATCTCAGTTAATCATTAATTACCCTTTCTAATCCCGTTGATTAATTTTAAAATTTCTGGGGTGTTACATTACTGACCTATTAGCCTAATAGGTTGTGTATACAAGTTGCTAGCAAAGGTCCTAGCATAGAGACAGAAGGAGGTTCTTCCTTAGATCATCAGTGAATCTCAAGGGGCATTTGTGGAGGATCGTAAAATCCTTGATGGAGTCTTAATTGCAAATGAATTGGTTCATATGCGGTTAAAGGAGAAGAGGTTGGGGGATTCTCTTCCAAATTGACATGGAGAAATCCTATTGACTTTTTCTCCACTCGATGTGCACTTTCAAGTTTTTTTTTCCGAATTTTACGATATCTAAAAGCCCATTCTATAAGGCTCAATCTAACCATGTTGTCCAGGATTATTTTGATGTTGACAGAGAAGGTTATCTTGATGAGTGTCGGTCTACTGCTGGCTATTGTCTTTTTTTTTTTGGGGTTCTCATTTGGTCTCATGGCAAAGTGAAAAACAAATTGTTGTTATTCAATCCATTGATGAGGCAAAATATAGGGCCCCTTTCAGTATGTGTTAATTACCATGGTGAATACATTGTGTTAATTACTTTAGTTATAATAGTTTCTTAATTAATTGGGCTTTGCTTTTCCTAAAGCTCTATAAGAATGTTGTGAAAATTGAATTGTAACGTAAAATCGTTGTACTTCATGAACCGCAAATTGTGTATCATAAGCTGTGGAATTTTAAAATTAATAAATGTCTTTCTCAAAAATATTTAATATGTGAAGTAACATAAAAGATATCTAAAAGGTAGTAATGTGAACAATTCTCCAACTTTCTTTCAATATCAAATGAATATTATATAACGAATTCATTGGAGCTTGAATTTCAATTTTCCAACTTCCAAAAGTATAATACCAGTATATAATCCGAGTATTTTGTGAAATGTCAACAATGAACTAAGAAGTCCCTCAAAATCCAAAGGTCTTAAATGTTTAACAACTCAAGCCTTAAAAACCATAAAAAAGTTTCATGCTTTCACATTCCAAATAACCCCAAATTCTATTATTTATAGAAATTGTAAGATTTCTTTATAAATACGATTCATTCCTCTTATCATATCATACAGATCGTAAGATGTGAATCATGTATCATAAGATTTTAATAACAATTTTCTGTAATACTCATGCAGTTATCAATATTGCTTCTAATCTAATTTTTTACAAGTATACAAACATATTGATATTGATTGTCACTTTCTTCGGCTTCATATATTCTTTGGAAAGATCTTCACCCCCTAAGTCGAAATAACTTACAAAGGCCATCTCTCGTTCCCAACTAGATGATGTTTTGAGCAAGTTAGGCTTAATTGATATTTATGTACTACCTTAGGGACAAAAACCTATAGCACAACTAGTAAGGGCTTGTTTAAAACCTAAAGGTTGTAGGTTTGAGTCCCATGGGCATCAGATAGGCAATCGATCCAAGGAAATAGTTTGCCAAGTCCAAATTACAAGGCGAACCCCAGATTGATGGCATAAATAACTTGGATGATGATGATGAAGTACCAACTTGAGGGACAATGTTGTAGGATGTATTGTATATTATTTGCTTGTACTAGATGCAGGACAGGGGATAGAGTAACCCTAAATGCCTAATGTGGTTATGAAAAGATTAAAAGAGGATGAAAATAATGCACCCTAAGTCTAAAATAGGCTGGCATTAATCAATCAATTAATAATGACAATTAAATAATATAAATAAGCGACAAATAATTCAATTAAATTCTCAAAATTCAATGTTTCAAGGATGATTGCAGAGTCGTCGTGGGAAACGGCAACAAAACCTTATTTTGGAAGGATGTGTGGCTTGGGGAGAGACCCTTGAAAGAGCTATTCCCTAGACTGTATAGGGTGGCAAGAGATAAGGATGCGCACTTGTTCGGGACCAGTATAGTTTGGAGGAAGGTCATGTTCATTGGTACTTTGACTCTAGATGAAACCTTAGGGGCTTTGAACACGATAACCTGTATAGTTTGCAATCTCTTTTGAGTGATTTACCGCTGTCCATTGAGGAGGAGGACGAACAAATATGGATAGCAGATTCCTTGGGGACCTTTTCGGTCAAATCAATCGTGGAGAAAGTTTGTAGTTCAAGCAATGAGGCCCCCTTCCTTGCTTAGCATGGAGGAGCTTGGCTCCTCAGAGAGTACAAGTCTTCGTGTGGAGTATGCTTCAAGGAAAGATTCTCACCAGGGTGGCTTTAAGAAGGGGGGGCCTACTCAGTCTAGTTGACGATCTCCGTTGCCCCTTATGCAGGCAATCGGAAGAAGAGGCAGACCATCTTTTCTTTAGTTGCCCCATTGCGGAACAAGTGTGGATGAGCTTTATCAATCTAATGGGAATACCTTGGGTATTTAACTAGACAGGGCATCATGAGGTCTTGGTTCATCTCTCGCCTCAAGCCCAAGAAAAAATGGCCAAGTCCACAATTCTGGTAGCTATTCTTTGGACTCTATTGAAGGCAAGAATTTTCCAATCAAAGGAATCAGTGGTTGCGGATATTGTCCAGAAAGCCTAATGGAACTTATGCACCTGGCTTTTATCTGGTAAAGACTTTGTAGGGCCTAGGATCACGGAGTTCTTTCAGTCTTGGGAGGGGGCTATGTCGGAAGCCCCAAAGAAATCTAAAAGGTAGATAACTTGTACTTTCTTTTCCTTTTTCTTTGTTTGGGTTCACCCCTTTTGAACCCTCTTTCTTTTTTCTTTATGCTTTTGTACCTGCAAGGTTTTTAATGAATCTTCTTTTTACCGCTTGAAAAAAAAAAAAGAGATTTAGTTTGAAGTTCAGTATTAATATTCTTTTTTTAGAGGTTCAATTTTAATATTCTTCTTCCCCAATCCCGAATTATGATCATTTTTTTCTTACGGGATCCTACGTTTTTAGAGGTATTTTTTAATATATGATAAAGAAACATCAATAAAAATTGGCTACAGTATAACAAATTGTAATGGTGACACCCCAAGCACTTGGAAACTGCCCAAGTATACAAAAAAGGTTATCATTCAAAATTTCTTATCATTAAAGAAAAAGAAGGTTCACAAGGGATCCAAAACCCCACTAGTGCACCAATTGTAGATACTAGAATATACTAGTGGAGTACCTTTTTCAAATGATTAGTGAAGTACCATTTTTTCCAACTGTGGACCATGAGACAACAAAAAATCTACAATACTTCAGAACATCTAGTGTTTTTTTTTTTCGAGCAGTAACGAAGAAAAATATATTAAAAGTGGAGAATTACAAAAACAAAAGAAAGAGGTCTAACAGGATTAGACCGAAAACAAAAAAGGAAAAAAAAACAGGGAGTACATAAACTACAAAAGAAAACTCCTCTAATCAGAAAGATGGAGAACTCCAGGGAAAAGCTCAGTGACTTCAAGCTTGGCAAAGTAATCTGCCACTCCATTCGCTGTCCTGTCGATCTTGGTAAAGGAAACATCCATCCCCAAAACTAATAACCTAATCTCCCTAACCACGATGATCAATTTCCAGGGCGGTTTTCTTTGGCCATTCGCCCACTTAATTGCATTTGCGAATCTTCTTCAATAATAAGTTTTCCTTAACCATACAACTTCTAGGTATGTATAGCTCTCCTAATATTAAGAATTTCCGCCTCATTGAAGTCTTTAGTTCCAACCAACTCATTGAAGACAATTAATGTGATTCTTAAATGATTTCTAAGCACTTCACCAATCCCCGCCGGCCCCGGCTTATCTCTTTCTGCCCCGTCTACATTAAACTTCAAAACATTTTGATCTGGGGGGTGCCATTTTTCTTTAGGTTTCAACTTCCTTCTAAAATCATTCATACATTCATCCCAGGATGACATGAGATCCGTTAGTCTAAGGCCACTAAATTCAGTGCTCAAAAGAAGCCAAACACAAAGCCTCCAATGAACCAATTGGATAAGATCGTTGATATCTGTTGTTTTATCTTCAAAGACTTTTGAATTTCTTTCTTTCTTTCCAAATGGTCCATAAGATGGCAGCCGGTAGAGTATTCCAAGCAAATTTCAACCTTGCAGAAAGCCTTAAAATGAACCACGATTCCAAAGATCCAGCACAAGTCCGCTAAGAAACCAGGACACCTTAAAAAGAACATCTAGTGTTTCACAACTCCCGATCTACTCCCACGTTCTACTTTGAATCTGCTTTTCCCATTGGCAATCTTGTAATTCTTCAAATGGTACATGGATACATTTCAAAGATTAGATTACAATGCAGAAAAAAAAGGCTTTGTTGTTGCTTTGCATAACTCCACTTTGAGGATACAGACCTCCTTGCTTCTTCAATTGGGTTATAATGAACTGGTCCTTGTTGCTCCCTTGGCTAGAAAAGGTTTGTCAACTTCAAAAGTTAGCCTGATTGGAGAGGGATACTTCCTAGTGTCCATGAACGAAGAGAGGGAGGTGGAAGACTTGCTTAAATCAAATCCAAATATGGGATAGGCTAAGATCCTCGACCGGTTGAAACCTAACGTGTTCCGATATACAAGAAGGACTTGGATGCGGTGCCTAGGTTTCCCTCTTGAAGTCTTTTGGGCAGAAACTTGGAAGGTTGCTGGAGATCCACCATCGGAATATGATTGGAAAGGACTGCTCTTCTTTGAACCTCTTGCTAGAAATTGGGAATCAGGAGACTATCTCGTCCTTGGTATGTTTGATGCTCAACGGAAAATCCTTCAAAATCAATTTGTAGGAAGTTAGAAATTCGGTGGAAAGGTCATAATTCTTGCCAGAAAGATGATTTCTCGTCTCAAGCAGATCCTTCTCGACCCTTGGAAGAGCCCAAGAACGTGCTTTGGATACACAATCCGAGGCGACATGCAACCCAACAGCCAAGGTGGAGGAGATGGATCATAGGACCAATGAGAAGGAGAGGAGTTTCATAGGAGCGACAACTGCAACTACAGGCGGTGTTTGAGATGCCCTAGCATTTAAGGGCATTCTCGAAGACAACCCACGTGGGACTCACTCCAGGCACATGGGAGACTCATGGCCTAAGCTTTATGGCCAAGTGGTTGTTGGGCTGTCATCAGGGTTTGGCTCGAATGGATACCAGTTAGTTCCGGGCCCAGCGATGTCATACCCTTGGTGGACTCAGCAAGCCAGCCCTACCTCTTGGACCCATGGCCCACTACCACATTTTTTTGCAAAACGAGAGGAGGCTAAGGCATTTTCAAATCATCTTCTTCGTCACTTGTCTCTTTCCAGTAGCGTCGGGGCTAGCGGAGGAACTCAATCTCCTGTCCCTGTCGCCTCCTACGATAACGGCGATTGAACATGGATTGCAAAGAAATCAAGGAGAAAAGATGGACGATCAGATACAAGAAAGTGTCAAGTGGCTTGCTCCAACAATACAGAGGATGAAAATTCCTCTCAAGCAATCCCCTGCACCTTCGCTGGATTTGAAGGGTGTCCCAAATCTCGTTTGGCCCCAGTAACAATTGACGGAAAGAAGCTAAAGGACAAGAGAAATTATCTCAAAGGTCTGTGGACAGCTATGAGACGTTTGTTCAATGAAAACGAACCTTCAAAAAATAGGAAGGGGACCAACGTGGACATCAGAGCTTCAGCGACAGGACCTTCAGTCTTCTCGAGTGATGGTAGGGAAGCCACTATGGTGCATGTCTAGGAAATGGAGAAAGGTAGGAATGGGAAACTGCAACTAGACAAAATCAAGAACTTGGCGACCTTGGAATGTCTTTGAAACGATTCTTTGGGAAAAAGGGAAGCGAGAAAGCAAAAATAAAAAAGAATTCCGGGGAAGAAGATCTGAATTAGCCTGAAACTTAGAGGATATAAAGAGAATGATGGAAAAGATATCCTAAAAATAGGAAAAAAAATCTGGGAATTGGTTTTAGCAAAGAATTGTACAAGGAAGAGGCTCTCTGGTGGGCAGAAAATAGGGACCGCTCATCCTCCTCCTCAAGAGCTTCAAGAAGGAAAAAAAGAATATCAACAGAATTCCTGCCATATTACTGGAAAGAAAGGCTCTAATATGAGTTTACTACAGGAACAATAAAATGTAGGATAGGAAAATAGGAGGCAAAAGGTTTACTCAATGAAGATTCTCACCTGGAATGTTAGGGGTCTCGGACTCCAGGAGAAACGTGGAGCAATTCATCGTTTCATAAAATAAATAAAAAAAGTTGACATTCTTCTTCTTCAAGAAACCAAACGGGTAGAGATAACAAAATTTTGATGAAGGAAATTTGGGGAGCTAGAGAATGTGATAGTTTCTACAAGCCTTCAAATGGTAGATCCGGGGGTTTGCTAACACTCTGGAACCCAACCATTCTCAATGTCTCAAATAGGAGGTTGGATTCAAGATCAACAGCAGTCAAGGGCTGGTTGGTGAACAAAGGTGTTGAAATATGCATTACCAATGTGTATGGCCTAAATGCAGATGAGGATCAGGACAGTTTTTGGACTGAGTTAGATGACATCCGGATTTGGTCTTCAAGTGGGTGGTGCATGGGGGGTGACTTTAATATCACAAGATTCCCGTTGGAAAGGAAGGGTGGGAGAGGTTTCACTAGGGGAATGGAGGCCTTTTCAGAGTTCATTGATAGAAATTAGTTGACAGATTTACCTCTCCTTAGTGGTCGTTTTACTTGGTCCAGTGGTTAGGTTAGGGCGGCAATGAACATGTTGGATAGATTTTTGACTTTTGCAGAGTGGGACACAGTGTTCTCTTCGGCTAGCCAGATCAAACTATTTTGTCCCATATTAGATCACTGTCATATTATGTATGACTCCAGTGAGATAGATTGGGGGCCGAAGCTTTTTAGACTCAATAATGCATGGTTGCAGGACCCTAAATTTGTTGGGTTGGTGAAAGAATGGTGGGTGAGCTTTCCTATTTATGGGTCGTTGGGAGGTTTTGTTTTATCAAGAGAGCTCACATTACTAAAATCTAAAATCAAGGAATGGATAGCTTCATCTGGTGGGCCTTTGAGAGAGAGAGAGAGGAAGGAAGTGGTTGTCCAAGAACTTGAAAGTTGGAATAGGGTGGAAGAAGATAGGGATCTTGAAAAGGATGAGATCACCTCTAAGAAAAAGGCCAAGGCCATCTTGTGGGACTGTTTGAGGGTGGAAGAAGTGGAGTGGAGACAGAAATCGAGAGCATTATGGTTGAAAGAGGGGGATAAAAACACCAAGTTCTTCCACGCAAAGCTAATGCAAGACGGGTCTCAAATGGCATTAGATCACTTGTAGTGGATAGTAGGCTCATTTCGGACAAGATTGGCATCAGACATGCAGTTTCACGATACTACTCGAACATTTTTCAGCCTTCCCTAGCTTCATCTCTTCCATCCCCTCTCTTGTTGGCATCTGTCTCTCCGTCCCCCTACCATGGTGTTGCGTCTTCATGTGCAGCGTCGGGTACCCTCCTTCCTCACTCTTTTAGTACTTATTATACCTCGTGGTGTGTTTGCCCCTTACTTTTCGCATGTTAGGGACTTCATCTTGGGAGGAGGTGAGTACCCTTTCTCACCCCCAACCCCAACACTCTCGCTCCCCCATCCCCCCTCCTCCCCCCCCACCCACCCCACCCACCCTTCCTTTCTCCTTTCTCAATTCATGGTTTGGAATCTTCAAGAGCACTCAGCTTAGACATTTCTCTGTTTGCATCCCCGGTAGAGTATGGGCAGATACGCCAACAGCATGTAACAGAGCAACACTCATTCCTTCGGCTTGGAGCTGTAGAGGAGTTCTTGGGGCCTCGTCAGTCACTTTTCTTCGACGTTAGAATCCTTAGGAGTTTTACATCAGCGATCTTCGACAGGTTTCTGGCCAGCACAACACCTCAGTGCTGGACTTTGACGGGAGAGCAGATCTTTATGGAGGAGACCCAGGTACTGACGCAGCGGGTAGCATCGGGTCTGAAAATACGAACTTTGTGGCTCAGTTAAATGTCTAAATAAATGGGACTCAATAGGATTAATTAATGGGTCTAATGGAATAATGGGATTTAATGGATAAATAAACAAATTAAAATGGGAAAATAAAGGGACGGTCAAGAGATTAAAGGGTTGTGGAGGTTGGCACTTGGGCATTAATGTCATTGATGAAGAAAATAAATAAAAGAAACATGAAAGGGGATGTGGGCATGAGATACTGGGAAAGGTGAGGATCCTGGGAACAAAGAATGGGGATGGATGTTTCTAGCAGTGGAGAAGGGGGACTTAAGAGGTTTGGGTGAGATGGGATTGAATCTGGGAATGGAGGAAGGCCTCGCTTGGGGATCTGAGAGGGATTTCGGTTCTTAGGATGTGGACGATGAATGCATTTGGTCTGGGCAAAGAAGAGATCTGGTGGAGAAGTGAGGCTGTGAGCAGGCTAAGATGGGGTGGTACCTGAGACAGGTTCAGGGAAAGAGACGTTCGAGCACAGACAACAAGGAGAACTCGAGCAGCCTGGGCACGAAGGGCAAACAGACTGGCAGTAGAGACACTAGTGATTCTAGCAGCAAGGAGGCACGATCAATGGGCACAGACGTGCGGTAGAAACTCTGAGGGGACTGTCGCTCACCGGCATCAGTAATAGAACCCGAGGAGGAGAAGAGAACTCCGTTGAATGCCATCCTCGGAGAAGAATACTCGAGTACACGAATAGAGAAGAGAGAAGAAGATGAGAAGACTGGAATTCATCGGGGAAGAGAAGGTAGAGGGGAAAATCTCAATATTTAATTCATTGATAATATGTTGTTTTTCTACAACCTCGATGAGGATTTAAATACATCAAAAAATAAACGAAAATTGAAAATAGGGTTGCACCGATCCTAATTGAAACAAAGAAAGAAAGAAAATGGAAACTAAATAAATAGAAAATAAAAGAAGAAAGAAACTAGTTGTTTTCTTCAAGCTGGCAGGAAGAGATCTTCCTTCGTTGGCTTTGCTGGTAGGGATCTTCCTTGTGTTCACACGTTGCGTCTTGGGTCCCACGTGTGTGCTACATCAGGTACCTTCTATCCTGACTTGACCTTATTTTCCTAGCTACAGTAACTCCTTTTGGGGGCAAGTTTCGTGTCATAATCCCACTAGTGCTCAGTTGCCATCTCCCTCACTGGTTTCCTCCACGAACCTAACACATAGAATACCTAGGTCCCCTTTTACTGAACTAAGCACAACTTCCATTATAGAACCTAGTTTCCCTAGACCAAGGATGGATGTGATTCAGTTCCAAGGCATTAGTGAAGATAGAGCAAATTGGCCAGAAACGGAATTATTGACAGAAGAAATTCAGGAGGCTTTAGTTAGTCTAGAAGGTGACAAGGCCCCTGGTTCCGACGGTTTTAATTTTTCTTTTTTTAAGGCTTGTTGGGAGATCGTAGAGCCAGATTTTCTTATTTTTTTAGGAGTTTTATAGGAATGGAATTATAAACAAAGGGCTTAAAAAATACTTCATTACCCTGATCCCCAAAAAAGAGGGACTATTGGAACTCTCACATTTTCGGCTCATTAGCCTGGTTGGTAGCGTTTACAAACTACAGGCAAAGGTGCTTGCAGAAAGGCTTAAAAAGGCTCTACCAGAATTGATCAGCAACACGCAGGGGGCTATTGTAGAGAATAGACAAATTTTGGATAGGGTGCTAATTGCCAACAAATTGGTCCATAACAGGAAAAGAGATAAGAACTCGGGTTTACTCTTTAAGATAGACATGGAGAAAGCCTACGATTTTGTAGATTGGTCTTTTGTAGGGTATTTATTCGAAAGAATGGGTTTTGGACATCATTGGAGATGGATGAAAGCGTGTGTGGAAGAGACTTCCTATTCCATTTTAGTAAACAGATCCTTGACAACGCCAATCACGAAGAAAGGGGCCTTAGGCAGGCAGGGGCCACTTTCTCCTTAGGGAGAAAGCCTCCATAAATTAGTGGAAAAGGCTAAAGATCTAGGAATAGTTAAAGGCTTTGTGGTTTCACCAATTGGGCCAGTTATTACATACCTTCAATTTGCGAACAATACCCTCTTCTTTTGTGACCCTAGCAGATTGGAGATTTTGGATTTTAGAGCTATTCTTAGGTATTTTGAGCTAGTGTACGGCCTCCGAATAAATCTGGGCAAAAGTACTCTCATCGGGGTAAATGTGGAAGGAGAAAAGGTTAAGGAATGGACGGAAGAAGTTGGTTGCATAGTAGGAAAATTGCCATTTACCTACTTAGGTCTACCAGTTGGGGGTAATCCCAAACAAAAGCACTTTTGGACTCCAGTGATAGAAAGGATCGAGAGAAGGCTAGCAGGGTGGAACAGGAGATACCTTTCCTTGGGTGGCAAATTGACTCTCATTAAACCAGTGTTGGTCAATCTACCGACGTACTTTTTGTTATTATTTGAAATGCCGAGAGGAGTCACTAAAAAATTGGAACTGGCATTTAGGAGATTTCTGTGGGGTGATTAGGAATCGAAGAGGAAAGTTCATCTCGTTGCCTGGTTAGAAGTGACTAAGCCAAAAGCGAAGGGGGATCTTGGAATCATTCCATTGCAAATAAGAAATGAAGCGTTGTTGTGCAAATGGAGTTGGAGGTTTGGACGTGAGAGGGATGCCTTATGGGTTAGAGTATTGAGTGCCAAATACGGAACAGACAATGGCAATGGATGGAACCTTGGAGAGGAAGTGGAGAAATCTGGCTCAACGGTATTGAGAGCATTGTGGAGACTTAGTCAAGGAAGATCATTAGTGGGGAACCTATTCAAAGGTAAGCTTAGATTTCTAATGGGCAAAGGAGATCGTATTTTCTTTTGGAATGATCTGTGGTTGGGAGATAGACTGCTAAGAGAACGCTTCCCAAGGTTATTTAGAGTTGCAACAAACAAACAAGCGCTAGTTTAGGACAACTAATCAAGTGGATGACCATACTGTTCATTGGTTTGTTGAATTTAGGAGAGATTTGCGGTCATTTGAGAAGGAAAGTTTGGACGAGCTATTGGGACAGTTAGGCGAGTTTCCTTTGGAGCCGGGGGAGGAAAATGTATGGGTGTGAATTGGTGACTCTTCGGGGGCGTATTTGATAAAATCTTTGGTGGAAGTTGCAACCCAACAACTGAATGGTTCAACACTGTCACCCAGTTTGGTTTGGAAAAATCAAGCGCCCCCAAGAGTTCAGACGTTTATGTGGTTGTGGTGAATAGGAAAATTCTTACTAGAATGAATATTTGGAGGAGAGGTGTATTGAGAATCGAAGAAGATGTAAGTTGTCCTCTCTGTGGGTTAGGGGAAGAAATCATTGATCACCTTTTTGTCACTTGTCCTTGTTTGGCACCTTTGGGGAAAGTTTTGCAACTTAATGAGAGTCTCTTGGGTTGGTGCAAACACCTGGATAGATACTTTGGGATCATAGTTTTTTCCTTACCCTCACTCTAGATGGAGGATGGCTTGCCTTGCAATTCAGGCCACCATCTCATCTACTATTTGGAAAGAAAGAAATTTAAAAATCTTCGAAGGGAAGACCACTGAGATGAGTGAACTGTTCCAAAAAGCCAAATGGAGACTTTGCGCTTGGCTCCTTCCAAATAAGGAGTTCAAGGACTTTAGGGCAATAATCTTTTATTTTCGTGGCAGGGTTGCATGAGCGGTAGATATAGGAGAGACCCAAAGCTTTGTCGGAGTGGTACCCTCCGCAACATGGAGTCATGAAATTCAATGTGGATGGGGCCGCTAGTGGAAAACTGAGGCCAGCTAGTATAGGTGTACTTAGAGATCACAGGGGTCAAACATCTGTGGTTTTCAAAGAATCGGTAAGGACTAGACTCCAATGAAGCCGAGTTTTTTTAGTATTAGAAGAGCTTTTACCATATGAGTAGGTTTAGGTAGTGGAAAATTTCATTGAGGGAGATTCATCAAATGCCATTAAATGGGAAAAAGGCTTGAAGTGCCCCCCTAGAGACTGGTTATGACGGTTAGGGAGATCAAGGCACTTGGTAGGGAAAGGTATCCTTCGTTCATGTAAGGCGTTCAACAAATGGGGTTGAGGACTTCTTCGCCAAGAACGGCGTGGAGGGAACTATGTTTGGCGTCTTTCATATAATGAAGATTCCGTTCATTGGCTTGCACTGATTGGGCCTTTTGTTTCATTTGGAGCTTTCATTGTTTTTGTTTCTCTTTTGTTGTTTTTTCGTTTTTGTATTTAGCTTGTTTCTCCTTTCGTGGTTAGGTCTACACCTTTTAGCTCTCCGTTTTCTTTCATCTACTAGAAGTCTTCTTTTTAATAATATTTTCTTTTGTAACCGCTCAGGAAAAAAAAAAAAACTCCTAATAGTATAGGAGAGTGATACTGTGAACACAAGAAAAAGAGGAGGGACAGAAACAAAGAAAATGGCTAAAGCAATAGCCATTATCAAACAACTCTACACTGCCACATACCCAATTACAGTATTTCATCAAAAGCCTCATGTCTTCCCATGTCAGCTTTCAGTGGAAAGTTTGCAACTCTTTTACCGGATATAAGTTTTTGTTCTTTATTTAATTTCTAATAAACAATTCTCTATTATTTATCCTTAATTTTTTGTCAACATGAATAAAAACAATCCTAGTTAATAGGATGTTATTGCCCACATATCATTTTATAAGTTCATTCATTTTCAATTTCATTTATAGAGGCTATTATATTATTGTTGGCATGAAATACATTGCAGTTCTTTTCATTTGGGCCATCATTTCTACATGCCTATAATCTCTTGTTTGGTAGTGCCTGTGTAGGAAGTGGAATAAAATTCTGCATTGAACAATCTTAACCATCTAACTGATGGTTTTTTTCATTTAATAATGGACCTCTGGTATATGATGGATATGATGATGATGAACCAGTTGCATTGAATCCTCTCCCATTATTAGATTCATCTTTGCAACATTACTGACTATGACGGGTTCAACCGGATCAATGATATGCTTCTCTAATGTATGATCTATACAGAATGTGCTTAGAACAAGTTGAAATGCCCAAAATGTCGGATGCAACATTTTTTAACATCTCTTCCAAAATGAGTGCAAAATGTTTTTTGTTTCTATTTCAAAAAAAAATAACATTTCATGACACCTATTCCACATAAATTATCATTATACTTGATTCGAATAATTCTCTTTTTGGGTATAGGATGCCATGGATTCATTGATGAAGGGCAGGACTGTACTTGTAATAGCACACAGGCTTTCGACCGTTAAAAGTGCAGATACGGTTGCCGTTGTGTCTGATGGTCAAATTGTTGAATGTGGGACTCATGATGAACTCCTTGACAAGAATGGGATATATACTGCTCTAGTGAGGAGGCAATTGCAAGGAGCAAAAACAGAAATTTAGCTGAATCGATGAAATATAGTAGGCCAAACTTCTGTGAAGAGAAGTTCAGTACAACTCATGAGATAGTTTCTCAACTTTCATTTTGTATTCGGTTCTCTTTTATGACTATACATGTAATATTCCTCTTTGGATTGCAGGGCTGTTTATATTAAGTTAGATAAGTGGATTAGTCCATATTATTTAAGCCTCTCTATGAACAAAACCAAGATGATCTGATTGGTAGCAGGAAAACTAAGAGAGGTTTCACCCAGAACAGGAAAGGAAGAAGTGGAAGAAGGTGAGGGGTCCACACGGTTCAGCAGCCCAAAAGGGAAATCTGGGATTTCACTAACTCGGTCAAGGCCAGGAATTGGAAAGTTGATTTTGAAGTTGAAAATAAAGGCCTATAAACTTTCTCCATATCTCCGGAACGGTGAGTTGATGTCTTGAATTTAATTTGTGTTCACTGTGTTGAGTTATTCTTAATTAAATTAATTGATGTGTCTTTTAAATTAATACATTTTTCATTGTCTAATTAAGCGTGTACTCCACCATTTTAGGTTAAATCATTAGAAGGTTTTTCGTGTTCAGATTGTACTTGAACTCGAGAACACCAAATTTCTTCATTGAAATCCATGATTCGATTTAAAACTCTGAATCTAAATCTCAAAGTGCAGCTTGGCCTGCAGTAAATCCACCATCAAATTGTTACAAAAGCAACAAGTTGAGAATCAATTCCATAATCTACGAAGATGTGAAAATAGATTATCAAATGGAATCAACCACCCATGAATTAATTATCAGCCATATGACATCTAAATCAAATTTATAAACTTAAAAATATACCAATATTATACAGATAGTTTAGAGAGGCCTGCTCACTTTTCATGGGTCTGTATGTCTTATTACTAAAAATTACTGTAAAAAATTCTCTATATATGTATATATATTAAAGATATATTCTTAGGGTTAGATGGATGCTATGCACATCCAACTACGATGCATCTAGCAGAAGAGGCAGAGGTGTTTTTTCTTTTATTTGTAATTGAAATGTCATTTATACCCTTCTTTCTGTGATTCCACATTTGAAGCACGAATTCAAAACTGTAATTTCAATCTACAAGCCAGCTTGTTAGGTGCCATTCTGCATATAATAAAATTAGCATGTCCTATACGGTGGATCACTAGGCTCACTGTTAAATTTAACACTGTAAAGTATCTTAATATCAAATGTTAAGATTAAAAGGGTTTTTTAATCATTAGATCTAAATATATTAAAGTTTATAACCATCTTATCATTAATTTTGATGATTTAAATCTGATTATTAGGAAAAATATGGTCATAAATTTTTTTTTCCTTTGAATTTACATGTTGGACATCACGGGAAACCCAACGTAAGACCTCAATGGGTGATACTTATTGCCTTTAAGATACACTAAATTAGATCATGGGGGCTTGATTCTCGCTTCCTAAAGTGGGAGGCTAACATATACAGTCATAAGTTTTGATTGCTAAAGTACTCTATAACTATAGATTTAATATGATAGTGCTCACTTATTTACATTATTTATACATTGAAAAAATAATTTAGAAAATTTTAACTGCACCAATCCATGTGCTAGTCATCCTATGTTGGATTGCTTAGTTGTATTTTGGAAAATGACCATCATGCCCTTTAATTAAATTTATTACTATATATGAAAAATATTTTGGACCATTTTAGGTTTCATTGAAAAGATCTAAAATGTAGATGTAATAGAAAAAATATATTTTGATTAGATAATTGAAACAATAGGTTTTAATCTCCCAAAACTAAAAATAGAGGATGAAGTGATAATTTTGGAAAAATACACTTACAATCCAACTAACTTATTGGTGGTTCTTAAAATATAAGTCATGTTGTTTGTTTAGGTCACGTTAATCCTCGTGTTTGATGGGCAATATTAAAGAGTGGGACTCGTTCTATGATAAAAAAAAAAAAGAGATTAATGGTTTAATAGATCATCATGGAGACCAGGGGTCGAAATATCGGTCGATATATATCGTATCGGCCGATATGTATTGATTTTTTAAGACCGAACGATATCGGCCGATACGATATGTATCGGCCGTACAAAAGGATTATTGCCCGACATGGCCGATATTCGGTCCGCAATATCGGTCACCATATCGGTCGATATGCATAAATATCGGTATTTAAAATTTATTTTTTTTAAAAAAAATCGATACGGATTTTCATGTTTTCTACGGTTTTTCTGTGGTTTTTTCCGTTTTTTGCGGTTTTTTCACGGTTTTGAATACCGGAGGAGAGAGAAACTTATCGGCCGATATTGCGGCCGATATGCATATCGGACGAAATATCGGCCGGGGCGTTTTTTTGACCCCTGATGGAGACTATCAAGTTAACTAAAATGTGATCTATTAAATCATTCCTAGCTCTAGATTTAAAATTAAAATAAAAACATCAAATTAATATTTTACTTATGATGTTCAATCCCATTGTTATGATAAACATAAAAAACGACATATATGAGTTTAAAAATAAAGTACCAATTTTATTGGTATCGATTTTTTTTTAATAAGTAGGCCTCACATGAAGTAAGAATTCTTAAAATGATCAAGTTATAGTCAATTAGCATAATATACACGTAGAAACCAACTAAGGACAACTGTCTGCTTTTCTTTTATATAAATTTTAATTGAGTTAATAAAAAACTCAATTGTTTGGATTGAATGTAGGCATGATTAGTTACAACTAGGCCAAACCTGATTCAGGTCCAACTCAGGCTTACAAGATATGAATCCAAAAAAATACTCAAAATATTAGGTTTGAGTGCAAATCAAGCTAGGCTTAGTTCAGTAGAGCATGAGTTTACCCAAAAGTCCAAATTTAAATCAATTTTTGTGAAAATATATTTTTAAATAATATTTTGTACAATTATGAAATTTATATAATGTATAATTTCATTTTATAAAATAATAAATGAACCTATTTTGGGTGAAAGAAAAGCCTGACCCAAAATAAGCTTACACTTACATTTTAAGTTTGAAATCGAGCTTGAATCTTAGTCAACTCGGGCTAAGATTTTAACAAATTAGGCCAACTCGGACACAGTCATGGGCTCGGGCTCAAATCAAGCCATGACATTTTTTGGGCTCAAAACCCGGCCCAACATGCCCAAGTTGCAGCCCAAAATGAGACCACTCATCTCAGGTAAAAGGAGGAGACCAAGTTGTTTGATTCTCTCCTTTAACAGGTTTTAGTTTTTTGGGTTATATTGCATGGTGATTTTGGAAGAGATTCAAGACTTTAATTAATTCTTTACCTTAGAAGAAATTATATGAAATGGATTGCTGGAGCATTTATTATTCATTGCAAAGGGAAGTTTGGGGTGTGTATAATTTACAATTTCATTTAAATGAACAACGCTTTTTACCAATGAATTAGTTTCCATCTGCCTCTTCAAGCTCATGAAATGCAAGTAAAAATAACATGTAATAATGAACACACTGAAGCTGTTAGAATAATTAAATAGAAGATAAAGTATCCTTCTTGTTTAACTCTTGCTAATCCTGAATCATATAAAATTGTACAAACAAATGCCTCTGAAATTTATGGAGGTGTTCTACTCCAAAAAGAAGATGATAAAACTGAGAAAATAGTTAGATTCATATCAGGAACTTGAAATCCTGCCCAATCTAATCATTCTGCTGTAAAAAAAGAAATACTAACCATTGTTCTAAGTATTAAAAAATTTCAACTTGATCTTAATAAATTTTTGTTATTGAGGATTGATTGTAAATATGTTAAAGAAGTAGATGAAAAATATGTTAAAAATCTGACGAATAAGCAAATTTTTGATTGATGGCAAACTGATGTAGGGGTTTCAAATTTGAAATAAAAAATTACATCCTAATCTTGATTTCAAATGTTTGAATTTAAATGTTTTCTGCACCCGTAAAAATTTAGGGAGGAAGCTCCCTACATGAGTATTTATTCTAAGTGTATTTGACTATAACAAGAATTCAAACTAAACCATTTTTTATAATAATTCTTTTGAATATATCAAGATGTTTCCAATGTTAATTTATTGAATCATTATAGATCAATATATCATTAATGGAAAAAAATGAGAAAATATTAAAAAGATTAAATATTTTAGTCGTGATTCTTTGAAACTTAGATGGTGCATTTTTCAGATCAAATGGGATAACATTTCATTCATAGTGACCTAATGGTACTACGAAACCAGTCTTATATTTATCTTGTTCTTTGATTTGTATTTGCCAAAATCTAGATTCTAAGTCAAATTTTGATAATATTTTAGCAATTATGGATTTTATGAAGAATGTCTTGAATGTTAAGTATATGAAACCTAATAGATTGAAAGGCTTTATATAAATGTTTATAATGAGTTACTAAACGAGGTACATTGCGTTCTCGTTCAGCAACATTATTGACATAGAAATCAATACAACTCCAATGAGAGTTACTATTTCAAAAAGGCTTTTTATTTTCTAATTATGCTATTTCTCTTTTACACATTTCTTATTGATCAGTTGATATTTGTGCAGCTCTAGCTTTTGTTGGTATTTTATCTTCTTGAAAATGTTTTATGTAGGGGAAAGAAACAGTGTGTTTCTTCCGCGCCCAAAATGCATTTGAAAGATCAGAACAACATTCTGATGCTAGTTGTTTTTTAAAGAGTTCTCGTTTTACTATGAAAGAACTAGCAGTGATTTGTTCATGTATTTAATTTTATTTTGAATGTCGAGTTCTCTTATTTTTGGTTTTTCAATAAATTCAAACATTATTTCTTCTTTATCAATTCTTATAATTAATCCATCATTTATAATCATGTAGGGAGTGATTTGAGTTAAGAATTGAGTTCCTAAATTTAAGTCTTCACTCATTCCACTCATTTGAAATAATAGAATGTTAATAATACATTTTCCATTTTTACAAATATTGACATTTGGGAGTTTGTAGGCTAAATTAATTTGTTTTTCATTTGCAGAATTTACATTATGAGTTGTTGGTTCAAAATATTTTAAAGGAATTACACCTTCACTTATACAGCTTATAGCAGCTTAGGTATCTAATAAACAAATTAATTCAGTTTGATAATTATTTTCAAGTTTTAAAGTTACTTTTGTATGCCATTTTCTAAAAGTGAAATTTGTTACTTCGTTTTTAAGTATATTTAATTCAAGGTAGCGATCCTCCCACGGGCTTATTGTGTAACCAGACACGGTAATTAGTGGATTCCCTATTTTGCCCCTCACCTTTCGTACTGGAAAAAGAAAAATGGAATGTCAAATACCGGCTCACCAACCGGATCACTTTTTATGCTTTGGCGAGCCGATTTAGACTTCTACTGTTTATTCATGTTAGGTACAGTAGATCGGCTCGCCAAACGGATCAGTTACTTTCCTTTGACGAGCCGATTTCGTTTTCGATTGTTTATAAGTTATAGTACAGTAAATCGGCTCGCCAACTATATCACTACTTTTCTTTTGGCGAGCCGACTTCCATTTTGACTGTTTTTAACTTAGAGTACAGTAAATCGGCTCGCGAAGCACTTCTGTTTGGCGAGCCAATTTAAACTGGGAGCGCCATGTCTACATATGAACAGTGTACTGGATCGTTATACACTTCTTGGCGAGCCGGTTCTCTCTATGAACAGTGTATCAGCTCGCCAAGCACTTCTATTTGGCAAGCCAATTTAATCTGGAAGCACCCTGTCAACATATGCACAGTGTACTGGATCGCCAAACACTTCTTGGCGAGGTGGTTTTCTCCATGAACAGTGTATCGACTCGCCAAATACATCATCTTGGCAAGCCAAATTTAAACTATCAACACCCGGAGCATTCTGTGTAAAGGCAAATTTGTAACGGCTCGCCAAACACATTATCTTGGCGAGCCGAATTTACTCTGTCAACACTCGGAGCACTCTGTGTACAGGCGCATTCAGTATCGAATCGCCGAACACTCCGTGGCAAGCTGTTTCTCTCTATGTACAGTGTATCGGCTCACCAAGCACTTCTGTTTGGTGAGCCGATGAACACCCGGAGCACCATGTTCTCTCTATGAACAGTGTATCAGCTCGCCAAGCACATTTGTTTGGCGAGCCGATTTTGACTATGTTCCTAACATCAATATTTTTTTTCTCTCTTCTGTTTTTTCCTTCTCTTCCACTTCTAAGAAATCATAACCACGTGAATGCTCAACAAAAAAAATGTGCAAGAATAGATTCAACGTCAAAATCAAATACATCAAATTCAAGACATTGAAATACATCATCTTCAAGTACATTAAAATACATCAACTTCAAGTACATTGAAATACATCAACTTCAAATACATTGAAATACATCATCCTCAAGTACATTGAAATACATCAACTTCAAGTTCATTGAACTACATCAACTTCAAATACATTGAAATACATCCTCCTCAAATTCAATACATTGGAATACATCAACTTCAACCCATTAAGATAGATCAACTTCACATTTTTCACTGCATACACCAATGAAGGAAATTGCCATTATCCGTAAGATCATCAGACCACTGCATGACATATTAAAATATGAATAGATGTTATACTTTATCATATATATATGAACAAATGAATAGAACTAGTCCATATTTAACTTACTTGAGATAATTGAGACAAACTCATTGTTTGTGATTCATGACAGACCTCGAACTCTACACCAGCTGTTGCATTCGCTGATGCATGTGGAGTTATCCGACTTGGACATGTTCTACTATTATGTCCAACATTTTTGCAAGTCTTGTTTCTTCTTGCATTCGAGGCATTCTCCACAATCTCAAATGCAGAAGGGTCATGCCTTGTTGAAGTTTTTGCCTTTGAATTCTTTGAGCCTGGATGCTGTCCCTAAGAATGTATGATAATGGGATGAGTCACCTGTATCTCATCGCTGATAACATTATGTAGTTTATCTTTGAACCCATCTTGTTCAAATGAAGATAATTGTCCATATTTCTTTTTAATCTCATCAAGGTAGACCTTTAATTCATCATCATGTCGATTCATTTCAATGTCCTTCTGGTTCAACAAATGGATATCAATTTTCCATTGTGAATGGATCTAATCCAAACGTAACTTCCCAATTGATGTAATCGTATGCGCACAAGGTTAGCCCATTGACATTGAAAACTGTTCTGTACAATTGCACATCATTGAATTATCTCTCATCATAACAAATTGCTTATACAACTCATTCAGTGCAAAATGTGATACCTTGCCATTCACTTCATCAAAGTATGGAATATCACATGCAACAGGAATCTGGATTCCTTCATCTTCAAATTGAGCTGTGATCTCTTCATACTGATTTTGAATGGCATTACAAATCTTACTTTGAACAACATTGAGGTCACCAGTCAAAGTATCAATATAATTCTTCAAAACAGCATGTGAATCTTCTACTCTAGAGGTGAATCGATTTTGAAAATGTAAAAATTTGCCCACCCATGCCAGGACAAACTGTTCTTTATATGGTATCCACGTGCTTCCTAAATACTTTACTGTTCGAAGAAAATCTTGAAAATTTTCTTTCAACAATTCCCACGCTTCAGAGAATGATACTTCGGATGGAGACAATACTAATTTATTCCAATCAGAAATAAATGCATCCCATACTTCTTCTGTTTGAAAGAAATGTCTAGTACGAGCAAGAATATTTTATTGATGTGCTAAATGCAGAAAATATGATATGCATCAGGGAAGACGTTGTCAACAACATTTTTTAATGCCAAATCTTTATCCGTCATAAAAAATGGGTGGTTAACATCAACTTCTATAATTTTTCTAAACATTTGTAACACCCATACATAATCTTCTACTTTCTCATTTCTTATAAAGGCAAAGCATGAGAATAAATTAGTATTACTACTTGTGACACCAAAGATATTGAGTAATGATATATGATATCTGTTGGTTTTGTATGTGCAATCCATAAGAAAAACATTATTATATCTCTTAGTAAGCGTAACTGACAATGGATGTGCAAAGAAAAGATGCGACAAATGACATTCATTGTCATGTTCAAGCCAATAATGGAAACCACCTTCTTGAAGATCTTCCAACAACGCTTCAATTGACGTACGTCCTCTCACTTGCTCTTTCCGAATCGTACGCAAAAAATTCCTCATATCAGTCGATGTTACACCAAAGGTTGGATTCTCTTTTCTAAGCGTCAACAAAATTGGACGAGGTGGTATATTGCTACTCTTCATTTTTATGATTTTTTTTCTCTTGATCTGAAAAATGCCAGGTACTTGGATGACATACTAATACATCCGATCTTTGATGATTGTGCTCTAAATTTTTAATGGTCAACTTCCATGAAAAATCAATAAGTTATTTCCATCTCACTTCAAATGGACAATTAACAAGTGGAGATGATGCTTTCTTTTGCCGCTCATCATCTTTCAAATTACATGTGTTGCGATATGTACTACCTTTATCGCAACTAAGACATACCGTCTTGTCTTTACTGTTTGACCTCTTGATGGTAGCGGCAAAACCTTTTGTAATAACAACTTTCTTAACATAGTCAATCAGATCCTCTCGACTTGAAGAAGAGCTATCAACAAATTCATCTTCATTAAAAAGATCATTCACCTCAATCTCAGTATTCTCCACTAAATCCATGCCACTTGACGATTCAAAAAATAAGCTTGGACAAGCGTCACTAGTGGTGATATCTAAAAGAAATAGAGGGAGATCGATGATAAGATCTATTTTTATATACGGTTGTGGTTAAGGGTAGCTTCTAAAATGAAACAACATATGGTTTGAAGTTGAAGGAGTTACCTTGTGTTCCACACACGAGATTCAGACAACAGAGCTTTGCGTGGCCATAAAAAGGGAGAACCAACTGTGATTTCAGAGTAGAGAGCACGGGCGAGAGAATGGAGGAAGAGGATGAAGAAGAGATGTAGAAGAGAGGGAGAGTATAAGGAAGAAAATGGGTGGCCTAGGTAGGAATACGGAGTAAAGAGAGGGATCCTTTCGTTTTAATTTAAGGTAGAGTGGGTGGTTGGTAGTTGGTGAATGAAATAAATAATAAAACACAGTCGAAGTTTAAGTCGTCTCGCCAAAGGAAATTAAGTGATCCGTTTGGCGAGCCGATTTACTGTACTCTAACTTAAAAACAAACGAAATGGAAGTCAGCTCGCCAAAAGGAAAGTAATGATACGGTTGGCGAACCGATTTATTGTACTATAACTTTTAAACAGTCGAAAACGAAATTGGCTCGCCAAAGGAAAGTAAGTGATCCGTTTGGTGAGCCAATCTGTTGTACCTAACATGAATAAACAATAGAAGTCTAAATTGGCTCGCCAAAAGATAAAAAGTGATCCGGTTGCTGAGCCGGTATCTGACATTCCATTTTTCTTTTTCTGGTACAGAAGGTGAGGGGCAAAATAGGGAATCCACTAATTCCTTTATCTGGTTACACAATAAGCTCGTGCCTTTAATTCATCATCATGTTTAGGAGTTTCTTTGGAAGAAGTTTCAGCATATGTTATTTGAGTTTGAATATTAGTATTTATTTCTAATATTTCTATTCTCATTTCATGTTATTGAATTTTATTTTTTAAAGTTTTTATCTCTTTGGTTGTTTGCTTTACGATTTTTTGTAAATCTTCAATTGTTACAGTTTTTGGTTTTCCAAAATCTTGAGATAGTTAAAGTTTTAGGGAAGTAAAATAATTGGTTAATGAGTTGGGAGTATCCTTTGCTAAGGTTGGGCGCTCAACTAATAGCGTGGCTGACTATTTCGCCAAATTGGGTATTGACAACCATTTTGCAAGCATTTTCTTCATTTGATTTATTTTATTTTATTTTGTTTGTTCCTTTTCTTTTCTTGTTGTGGTCTAATCCTTGTAGACCATCTTTTCTTTCCTTGTACCTTTTCCCTTTAATGAAGTTTTTAGTTATCGCTAAAGAAAAAAAAAATCTTGATATAGTTTTTTTTATAGATTATTCATACTTAATAATTGAATTGGCATTGGGTTAGCAGTTTTAGCTTCTTTATCTTTTCTTTTATTTCCTTCGAGGATTTGTGTGATGTATTGTTTTTGTTTTTCATGGTCTTCTATGCTAGCTATCATTTCAAGAAGAATTTCATCTTTAGCCGATAGAACATTGATATGGATATCATAATTTGAAGAATTATCTGATGAATAACTATTGGATGAATAACTTTCATTTTTTAATTGACAAATATTGCATAAACAGTTTGGGTTATTTTCATATTTTTCTGATTTTTCATTTTAGAATTTAAAAAAAAAAAAACCAACCGATATTATTCTTATACGGTCGATACATATCGTATCGGCCGATATACATTGATCTCACAAAAATCAATATATATGGGCCGATATCTTTTCCCATGTATATAACCATAATAATCCACTATTCCATTTTCATCTTTTCTTAAAGTATCTTTTACCTTTTGAGCAAACAAGGAGTCCAGAAATATATTTTTCTTTCCATATGGCAATTTGACAATCTTTTATTTTAAAAATACTATTCATAAATAGATCATTATACAAAGAGAAATTCGGCATTGATCTCCATTTTAATCTTATTAAATAGTCTTTTACATTTTAATTCAATTTTGGATATCTTTCTATAAAATGTCTTCCTATATTTGTTAATAAACAGTCAACAGAGTCTAGAATTGGTCTTCCAGCTCCATCAAGGACTGGTTGTCCATCTTCATTCATTTGGTGTGAGTCTTTTATTAGTTCTTTTTGTAGGTCAGTTAAATAATTTTCCCACCAATCATATAACTGACCAGTAAAACCAGCAATAATTAAATCACAAATTTGTCTTTCAGTATTAAGCAGGGGTTTAAAAATCGGTATTGGCCGATACGATATGTCGACCGATATATCGGTATCGGCCGATATTTTTCTCTCTCCACCCAATATCAGCCGATATCGGCCGATATTTTGATATCGGCTGATATAATGCGGCAGATATTTCAGCCGATATTGTGAATATCGGCCGATAACGATATATATCGGCCGATATTCACTCCCTGAAAACCGGTACATATTGGTCGATACGATATGTATCGGCCGATATTTGTACCCCTGGTATTAAGATTGGCTTTTAGAATATTAGCATACATGTATATTTTTTGGACAGTTTGAATTGTCTAATTCATAGATAGAACATCAATATTCCATTTACAAATAGATGCGTCTTTTTTGGGGCAGGAACGAGTCCAAAAGGAGAGATTTAGGGAATTATAAATGATTTGGATCACCCCACTTAATGGACTAGCTTTTGAGAGTGACTTCTACCTCAAGAATATTATTATATCTTGGTTTTCTAATAAGTGGAAAAGAAGATAAATATGGAATCTGACAAAAAATATTAATTAAGTTCTTAATACTAGATTTCTCTCAAGGAGTAATTTTATGTTATCTTTTTTCTTAAATGATAATTTTATATTCATTGTTGGGAAATGCTTAGTGTATTTGGATGTGCAGATCATGGCCGATGACCTTTAATACTTAAATAAAAATAACATTTCGTAAAACATACTAAAATCACGCTAAAATTATACTCTTTTATATTTTATTAGAATATAATTTATTCATTTGTTAGATAGCATATGGACTTATTGGTTAGGTCAACCTTTTGTATTTTGTACAACTTTTTCGAGTCTTCAGGGATCGTTTTCCATTTCATAGAGATATCGAAATACACGAATTGTTTATATTTGATGGAGCTTGAAGAATGAATAGTGCCTTGTATCTGATTTTAGCTGTATAATCGTGTTAATCTCTTAATTATAGATTGAGTTGGCTTAGGAGTCTGAAGTTTTTATTAGTTTAGAGTTTGAGTCTATCTATAATTAGTTGCGAGTCTATATACAGTAAAACCTCTATAATGTAATATAGTTAGGACCATACTACATATATTATATTATAGAGGTTATTAAATTAGAGAGACTAACAGTATTCATTTCTAAAAATCTTCTTGAAACTCTCACCTATCACTAAAACGTCTTTTGAGCTTCTCTGTGTGAAAACAAATCACTTCTTTCGACTTCCATACGGCAGACTCATGCAAAGTGGGCAGACCATCTTCAGAGGGGGTCATCGACGATAAGCAGGTGACTCCAGAGTAGACAATGGATGTGGGGCAGCAATAGATCTCTCATACTGGGTAACTGATCCCAAATGTAAACTGAGTTATGACTCAGTAATTTCAAGGATGAGTTGAGACTTCTTACTCGGACAACAAAACTAGTAGGTACAATGAACTGTATCTTAATGAGATAACAATGTAAACTAATTGAGTGTCTGGAAACTGAGAAATGAGAATGAAACTATCTGGAAATAATATGGCTTGTCTAGAGAAGAGTAGAAAGACTAGAGTAAGAGACAAACTGTGTATGCACGCTGGTTTTTGGCCTCCAGTAAAATTCTGGTTGTCTGCAGGAGTCCCCCTTATATAATCTTCTAATTTGTAATTGTCTAAACTGTTGTTTGATAAACTGTCCCAAACTGCTGAGTGGAACTGCTATATGATTTGAATTGAAATTCAAATCCTAAACTGCTGTGTGATTTGAAGTAAAAACCAAATTCCAAACTGCTGAGTCCCAACTGCTGCTGAGTTAAAAGTTCCAAATCCAACTCAAGCTGTTGAGTTGCTGCCCCACCGATCCATTTACGGATCAGACCTCCCCTATCAGGAGGCTTTTGGTCCCTCAAAAGCTTTGATTGGAGAGGGTGGGGAATTTTTCCCTCACCTGTTCCGCAGAATACCACTTGGCTCGATTCAGATATTGTCCTTTGGGACAGACCCAAAAGAATTTTTGTTCTCCCATTCGGGTCATTCGTGTCTTCTTGCCAAGAATCAAATCTTCTACAGCTGCTTCACTTGGAATTAAGTCATGTACTTCTAGTAGGATGGGTGATTCCTCTCGCTCATCGAGTAGAGATGGCTCAAATAGTTTAAGATTATCAGCATTGGTCACTGAGTACATTTGCATGTATCCTGGCAATTCCAACTTGAAAGCATTTGTTCCATATTGCTCCAGAATCCGGAATGGACCATAACGAAGTGGCTTCAACTTCCTGTTAGGCCCTTGCAATCGAGCCTTACCGATATGTAACCATACTAAATCGCCAACTTGGAAAGTATGTTGAGTACGATGTTTGTCGTGACGTTCCTTATATTTCTCTTGAGCCCTTTTGAGATTGTCCTGGACTTTTTGATGAATCTGTTGGATGCGCTGAATAAATTTCACTGCATCCACTTCTTCCAAGTTCTCTCCACTGTTAGTCACCATTTTTGAGAACATCAGGTCAAATGGAGATTGTGGAAGAAACTCGTAGCATATCTCAAAAGGTGACTTCTCTGTAGAACTGTGCAATGCCTTATTATAACAATATTGGATGTAGGGAAAATTTTCATCCCAACTTCTTGGCCTCTGTTGATTATACCCTCGCAGTAGTTGAACAATGGTTCGGTTTACAACTTCTGTTTGCCCATCAGTTTGTGGGCGAAAAGCTGTAGACCTCTTTAATTTGGTGTCCATCATACCCCATAGCATCTTCCAAAAACGACTCAGAAATCTGCTATCTCGATCACTAATGATATTCTGAGGTAAACCAAATGAATAAACACACGTTGGAAGAATAAATTGGCTGCTCCTTCAGCATTGATCGTCTTTTTGCATGGAATTATTATCGCCATTTTACTGAAATGATCCACTATTACAAAGATATAATCGTTTCCTTTCTTGGTGGTTGATAAACCTCCTAGGAAATCCATTGAGATGCTTTCCCAAGGTCTGCTTGGGATTGGTAATGGAGTGTAGAGTCCTAATTTTCTGTTATTTGGTTTGCTTATGCTGCATATTATGCACCCTTTGACATACCGCTCTACCTCTGAAACCATGTTGGGCCAATATACATACCGTTGTAAATTTGCAACAGTTTTGTGGATGCCAAAATGTCCTGCCAATAGAGATGTGTGTGCTTCTCGGATTAATGGTAACCTATGGTCTTTCGGAATGCACATCTTGTCTTCTTTGAACAAGCAGCCATTGTCCATATGATACCCTTGCTTTCCTTCCTCAGACTTGTTCACAGTGTTGAAGTGCTTCTTGAAGTCATCTTCGTTTCCATATAGATCCTTATATGAGTGGAACCTTGTTGGTTCCACTTGCATTATCACTGCAACTATTTTGGATGGTCGTCTGGAAAGGAAGTCTGCTAACTTGTTTGTGCTTCCTTTCTTATATTTGATGACCAATTGGTATTGTTGTAAGTACCCCATCCATTTGAAATGTCTTGTCTGTTGCAGTTTGCTATGTGTTTGGAGGTATTTCAAAGGCTCCTGATCTGTGTGAATCACCGTTTCTTTACCCCACAAATAATGACGCCACTTCTTGATAGCCTGTACCATGGCATATAATTCTTTGTCATATGTAGGATAATTCTGCACCACTCCTGAAAACAGTTCAGAGTGATAGCACACCGGCTTACCACCCTGAAGTAATATGGCTCCCATAGCATGACCAGAAGCATCAGTCTCCACTTCAAATGGTTGATGCATATCAGGTAGTGCTAACACAGGTGCTTGGCAAATCTTGTCCTTCAACTCTGCGAATGTTTTTTGTTCCAAGGAACCCCAAGTGATAGGTCCGTCCTTAGCTAACATCCGTAGTAATGGTGCTGCTATACCTGAATAATCTCTGATAAACTTCCGTAGATACTGTGTTGCTCCAATGAAACTGTGTAACTCCGTGTGTGTTGTGGGCGGAGGCCATTCCCTTATTACGGACACCTTACTCGGGTCAACACGGATCTCACCGTTGCCGACGATGTGTCCCAAATAGTTCACGATTTTCTTAGTGAACTCGCATTTCTTCAAATTCAACCTCAATTTTGCTGACTGAAGAAGTTGCAACACATCTTGGAGGTGTGCCAAGTGCTCTTTCCATGTAGGACTATACACCAAGATGTCATCCAAAAATACCATGGCAAATTTATCTAACACTGGTCTCATCACCGCATTCATTAGGCGCATGAAAGTAGCAGGTGCGTTGGTCAGTCCAAAAGGCATAACTAACCATTCAAAAAGTCCCTGCTTGGTTTTAAAAGCCGTCTTCCAGATATCTTCTTCTTTCATGCGGACTTGATGATATCCTGACTTCAAGTCCATCTTGCTGAAATACTTGGCATGTTTCAATTGATCAAATAAGTCATCGATACGAGGAAGCGGATACCTATTCTTTATGGTGATCTTGTTGAGTGCTCTGTAGTCAATACACATACGCCATTCACCATCTTTCTTGGTACTAGTATGATAGGTGAACCTGCCAGAGAGGAACTTGGCCTAATCAACCTCTTGTCTAGGAATTCTTGTATTTGCCTTTTCACCTCATCTGATTCTGCAATGGACTGTCTGTACAGTCCAATATTGGGTATTGGAGCATCTGGAAATAGCTGAACTTCATGTTCCACTGGCCTTCTGGGTGGCAATTCCTTAGGTTCTTGCATGATCTCTTCGAAGCCTTCAAGCAACTTTTGTATCTCTTGCTTCTGATGTTCTGTGCAGTCTTCATAGTTGACTGGATCTATGGTTTCTCCCACTACAGGCCGGATCATAAGCAACATAAATTTCTGACTGACATTTACCAAATGTTTGGTTTGTTGTGCCGTCATCAACTGCAATTTCTTCTTATCTTTATATGGTAATATACGGAAACCTTTTCCATCTTTCACAAGCCTCCATACATTCTCACGTCGGTAGAATGTAGCATCTTTGTCCCAAAAATAAGGACTACCGCAGATGATTTGGCATACATCTAACGGTACTACATCGCAAGTCACCTGATCTTTAAACTTCTCGTTGATGGCAAACTTGAAGGTGCATTGCGTTGTTACCTTCAACTCTGTGTCTTTCTTCAACCATCCTAAAGGATATGGCTTAGGGTGTGGTGAAGTCTTCAATTGCAATTGCTTCACCAGTTGTTCTGCTATCAAGTTTTTCTGTGAACCACTGTCGAACAGAGTACTGACCGGGGTCATCCTGATCTGTGCATGTACCCAAAAAAGTTCTTTTTTGGTTGCATCTTGCATCGATGTGGAAACTGGAACTGCTATCTTAGTTCTAGATGTAGTTGTTTCTCCCTTAATGGCCATTGTTGCCAACCTCAAATCCGGTTCGGCTGACCCTTCCACTACCTCATCTTCTTCAATGCATAGGTTAGTGGTCTTCCTCGGGTTACGACTTATCCACCATGATGGCCGCAGTTCTGGATGCAATATCCAACAACTTTCATTTGAGTGTTTATCGGTCTTGCAGTGACTGCAGTATTGCTTGCCTTTTTGTGTCACTACATTATTCTTCTTTCCACTTGTGTGGAATCCAGACTCACGGTGGTTCATATGATTTGGGCGACTGTTGGGAAATTCTGATTGCTTTCCAATGGTGTTGTTCTTCAATTCAAGATACATTGCCTTTTTACAGGCATCATCAATGTTTGTGACTGTGAAGAGTGCCAGTTCTGTCCGAAGAGAAAAGAATAAGCCTCCTTTATACTTCTCTATGACATCTGGATCTCGTTGATTCACTTGTAATGTTACTGCCATCTTTCTGAACTCTGTGGTGTATTCCTGTACACTCTGCCCTTTGCTTTGGCGTAAGAACTGCCATCGCTCCCGTAGTCACTCCTTGTAGCCAATGGGGTAATACTGGTTCCGTATTGCAGTTGCAAATTGAGTCCAAGATGTGATAGGTGGTTCGCCATTGAGTGCTAATCCTGACATGTGGGCCTCCCACCAAGTGAGAGCATGTCCTCCAAGCTTCAGTCTAGCAAACTGACTTTCTGATTTTCAGTATAGCCTTTGGTGCTGAAATAGACTTCCAAAGACTTTAACCAACCATCTAACTTCTCTGGGGTGAGTTCACCATCATAAGTTGGAATGTCTATTCTGGCTTCCAATTTGAAAGGTGTGTTGTCAACTACCCTTTCTTGCAATGGTGGTGTGACTGGTAACTCTCCATGAGATTCCTGTTGTTCACTTGATGTCGAAGTGTGGAACCCCTTCATCATTTCCATGATGGTTTTGAAGTTGTTCCTCATCTCCTGCATATCTTCTGACAATCTCTCCAGTGTGAGTTCAGGTATATCAGTAGAAGTCGACATTGTGGCTTTCTTCCTTCTTCCAATTTCGGGATCCAATATTAGAGGTGTGTTTCCCTTTGATCTCAGTCCGTGCATAAATGAAGGCACACAAATCGAGATGACACGCAAATTGAAAAACCTTGCTCTGATACCAAAAACTTGATCCCAAATGTAAACTGAGTTATGACTCAGTAATTTCAAGGATGAGTTGAGATTTCTTACTCGGACAACAAAACTAGATAGGTACAATGAACTGTATCTTAATGAGAGAACAATGTAAACTAATTGAGTGTCTGGAAACTGAGAAATGAGAATGAAACTATCTGGAAATAATATGGCTTGTCTAGAGAAGAGTAGAAAGACTAGAGTAAGAGACAAACTGTGTATGCACGCTGGTTTTTGGCCTCCAGTAAAATTCTGGCTGTCTGCAGGAGTCCTCCTTATATAATCTTCTAATTTGTAACTGTCTAAACTGCTGTTTGATAAACTGTCCCAAACTGCTGAGTGGAACTGCTATATGATTTGAATTGAAATTCAAATCCTAAACTGCTGTGTGATTTGAAGTAAAAACCAAATTCCAAACTGTTGAGTCCCAACTACTGCTGAGTTAAAAGTTCCAAATCCAACTCAAGCTGTTGAGTTGCTGCCCCACCCATCCATTTACGGATCAGTAACATTTGTCTCCATATTCCAAATATGATATTGTCGTCCTTGCATCTTTGTTTTTCTTATATCTTAGTTAGTTTTGCAGTAATTTTGTATTCTGAACATATGGAATACTACTTTACAAAATAGTTGGGGTAATACATTTTTTATTCTGGATATATTGAGTACTGAGCTAGAGAGATTTATTACATTTTGAATGGGCCCGAGGTCGGAAACAGAAGCCGATATTATTGTAGACATGTTATAACTTTATAGAGTACTACATTAAAAAGAGTTTATTGTATTTGTATATCTCTCAATAAATTAATCAAAATAATCACGTTTATGAATATCTCCTTTCTTAACACTTAGCCGCATCCATGTGGGGTACGCCAAATTGCATCCCGAGATACGACTCAGAGAATGGTGGTCAGGTATTCTCCCATTCTCTCTAAATAAGTCATATCTTGGATCAAGTGCTCTTTTTTTTATGACCAAGGTGTGCAAGCCTCTTTGAGCACCTGACTAATCTTCGGAGTATATACAAACGTCCCCACTCATACACACTAAGTAACTCTACGGAGAGTGGCTTTTGAGGTGGATTGAGAATCAAACTCAGGATTCCCGTTTCCTAAGATAGGTTCCTGGCCGTCACTCCAACATCTTGAATTATCTTAAACCAAGTAATTACATCAGAAACAATAGAAATATTGTCTAATTTTAATGGCCTTAATCTAAACAAGCACCTTAAGAAAAATTTCAAACTTACTTGCGTGCCTGTATAAAATCTCTTAGAAAAGGCTGATCAAAATCTGAAAGTTGGTGTAAAAGCCAAGCTATGGAGTATAATGATAGGTGAGGTACTCTCTCTAAATGAGTCTTAACTTGGTTCAAATACTTGAAATGTTTGTGTTTCTACTGCAATGCATGTTAGCATAGTAAACCTGTTTTTTTTCATGAAGATCTCTGTTTACATACTTTAATCCAAACCAATCTAACCTTGTCTAGTTTTAACCGCCCAACTCAAACAAGGAGCATATGAAAATATAAAAATTGGATATTATATTAAAAACAGATTGGAATAGCCGGCTTCTTTAAGCAGCACAGATAACAATGTATTTTCCGGCTTATATGTGATCCTCTTTCATGGATTTCTGCTATAAATAAGAAGGATTTATGGAAGAAACATGTATGAAGAGGGAGCCTCTCTGTTGAGTAGAGGAATAGAAACGGGAAAAATAGCCAAGGCAAACAACAAAATCGTCATGCTTTGCAATTTGTTCTTGATGCTCTCTTTTCTTTTGATCATGTCCATGGCTGACGCAAGATTATTTGGCGGTAAGTCATCAATGTAAATTATTATAAAGTGATAAAAAGTCTCACATTGATTAATTTGAGAAACCGCCGACTTCATATAACACATGAGGCACTCTTTTCTCAATAACTAGCTTTTGAGAGTTTCTTCTACCTCAAAAATGTTATCAAGTTATGGTTTTCTAACATGATGTGAGAGCAATTGCCGCTTGCGTCGAGTGGGTGTGAATTAACAAAAAGTCCTACATTAGTTAATTTAATAAACCACTGACTCCATACAATACTTGATGCACCATTTTCTCAATGACTAGCTTTTGAGATTGAGTTCTACTTCAAAAATATTATGAAGTCACGATTTTCTAACAACCATTGTTAAATAGGTACCAAGCAGGTCGACAGGGCGAACGTTTGTCCAAGTCTGGCTTGTTTATTTATTGGGCCTAATACTAACATGTGGAGTCGGACCAGCCTGCGCTTACCCATTGAAAAATTCTAAGGCCTACATTCTCAGGCCTTTTGGCATAAATGAGGCCAGCTCCAGCCCATTTATCTATCGTGTCATATGAGGCCTAAGCTCCAGTTAAATGACTTGGAATCTATAGATTTTTTTTTTTATATATAAAATCATGTGAATAACATACTAGTTTATGATGTTAACTCCCTATGTATGTTCGTCTAACTTAGGATTCATGAGATTGTATTAATGTATTTTTTAATTGAACATGTAATAAACAGATTTTGGAAAGAAAGATGCAAGCCCAGAGTGTGATACGGTCTTCGGGGTGCGATCAGGTGACACTTGCTTGGGGGTCACACAACTTTCCAACCTGACCTCCGACGAATTCAGTGCAATCAACCCCAACCTCGACTACGACAAGCTCTTCGTCGGGCAATGGCTTTGTGTTGAAGGGACAGCCAATTGAGATTATCAAGCTGCTCTTCTTCTACCTCCTTAAGAAAAGAATAGTATATTTGATGAATAAAGAGATTTTATTTCATGTTTAGCCATCTTATGTATCACTACCAGTCATTCAACTTTCTTCTTTTAGGATCACTTCTTCTATTTGACAATGTAATCTCGAATAAACCCCTTTATTTCCTGAATGATTATTTCTTCACTACTAAATAAAATATCTTTCCAAATTATCATACTAATCCATCCATGTTTGGATCGGAAATGTGCCGGATTCGCAGCTCAATGTCGAACAAGATGTAACCAAATCAAATCCAGCCTATCGCAATCAGGCCCAAGCCCACTTCCAACCACTATCCACGAGTTATACTGTGTACCCCTGCTACGATTTAGTCCAATTCTCATGTCGGAATCAAACGTGTCTAAAAATCAACGTTAGATGGATCCATTTTAAATGAGATTTTATTGATATTTATATTTTTAATGGTACTCATCTTGGACCATATAGAAGAATGTGTTGAAAAGATCTACACCTATATAAGAGGTGAACTTAAATAACTTTTTAAGTATTGATTTAAATGCCAAAAGAATAAACAATCAGTAAGACTTAAACTTAATCTAATGATATGAGTAACTAGAATGAGGTCAACTGGTAGACATTTTGGCTTAGGAACCAGAGGTCCTAGGTTTGAATCCTATAATAAACTGATGGCTGGCCATATAGACACCACGGATTTCTGCCACCATACACCGATTTCCGAAAATTGAGTGGAAATTACCATTCTGCACTCGCCACGCGAAATCGTGAGATCGGTGCTGCAATGCCATTTCGAGTCGATCGATCGATCTGAGGCGTATACGATCGATCGATCGATCCGACAGTTCATTTTCGAAACGATCGATTGATCATAACACGGGATTCAGTCGATCGCACGATTCCATGGGATCGTGCGATTGATTTTAACTGAGAGGTCGATGGTTTGACAGTCGACCTCTTATCTCAAGATCGATCGCAGGATTGTATGTGATCGTGCGATCGACTGTTACCTATTCAAAGATCGATCGTACGATCACATACAATTGTACGATCGATCTTAACTGAGAGATCGACAGTTTGACAGTCGACCTCTCATCTCAAGATCGATCCCACGATCACATCTGATCGATCGATCGATTGTCTGTTTAGGCCAAGATAGATAGATCGATTACTGTGATCGTGCTATCGATCTTAACTGAGAGGTAGACAGTTTGACAGTCGACCTCGCATCTCAAGATCAATCGCACGATCACATCTCATCGATCGATGATCTTCTGTTTAGGGCAAGATCGATCGATCGATCACTGTCATCGTGTGATCGATCTTAATTGAGAGGTCGACAGTTTGACAGTCGACCTCTCATCTCAAGATCGATCGTACGATCACATCTCATCGATCGATCGATTGTCTGTTTAGGGCAAGATCGATCGATCGATCACTGTCATCGTGCGATCGATCGCAAAGCTATATATATAACCAATCGATCATTTCGCCCTTTCCTGCGATTCAAACCCTCGAAATCGAAGACCCTTTCTCTTCTTCTTCTCGAACGATCGATCGACCCTTTCCTCTTCATCAAATCGAGCGCATGATTCTCCAAATCGTGTGATTTGCCCTCTCCGGAAACCCTTTCTTTCTACGATTTCATCTTCGGATACCAGAAACCCTCACGTTGCCTTTCTCCGACTTCGTCTTCCTCGCTGGATTCCAGAAATTTCCATCTTGCCTTTCTCCGATTTTGTCTTCCTCGCCGAATTTCCTTCACAGCACTCCTTCACATGGCATCCAAAGCGTCTACATCGAGAGGGAGAAAGATAAAGGTATTAGCTTCATCTAGAAGGAAGAGAGCGAGATTGACGGAGACGCCACCTAGGGAGATGGAGACCTTCGACCCGAACCACTTCAAGTCTTTGGAAGCCGCCACATTATACCGAGAGGATTTGTACTCTCGGCCGATGATTTATGGTAAAATCATGGACCTAAGCTTTTTTTCTCCATTTCAATTAAGAATCGATGAGTATATTGACAGACTTGGATGGGGAGGTTTTTTGGGAATAAAATAAGATTTTTACCCAAAATTGGTGAAGGAATTTTATACAAATATGTCGGAGGACCGGGCGAGACACTCCATAAAATCCAAAGTTAGGGGGACAGAAATTGAAATTTCAACTGAGGCACTGGACGTTATGTTTGACTTTCCCAGTGCCACAATTTCGAAATATGAATCAAATTCATGGCCCACCGATGTTGACTGATTCGTTCCCTCGGAGGCCATGACCCAATTGTGTGGGCGAAGTGATGGTGCCAGAGGAGATAAGACCGGGCTTATGGAGCTAACCCTAGAGGCCCGAATTGTATATTACATTATTAAGAAGAATATTTTACCTAGAAAAGGGCTTAGTAATCAAGTGCCGTATTTTGATAGTTTCTTGATATGGTGCATCTTGAATGGGAAGCAAATTGATATATCCTTCATCATAATAAAGCACATGGTTGCATCTCGTAAGATTAGAAAATGTAGCATTCCATATGGTTTATTTCTGTCTTACTTGTTTCGATTTTGCAGAGTCACCCTCCCCCCTGAAGAGAAAATAGAAATGAAGAAAACCGATATATTCGATGCGTCTACTTTGGGCAAGATGGGATTCAAACTCGACAATGCACGTTGGGTTCCCAAAGTAGAACATCGTCCTATTGAGGTTGAGGCACCTGAGGAGGGTGACATACCTGAAGTTGGGGGGATTGAGGCACCTGAAGTTCAGGGGGCAGAGGCACCTGAAGTTCAGGGGGCAGAGGTACCTGAAGTTGGGAGTAGTGAGACACATGATACAGGAGTCAGTACTATGCAAATTCTTGACAACATAGAAAAATTGAATGAAAAAATTGATGTAAAATTTGCCGAGATTGAAGAAAGGCTTATAGGCAAGCTTGAAGGGATGGTTGATGAAAAATTAGGTGAGATGGAAGGAAGACTGATTGGAAGGCTTGAGGGATTGATTGACGATAAATTGGCTCAGATGGAAGGGAGGATGAATGCCACAATTGATAAGAAAAATAGTGAGTTGGTCGGAATGACGATGAGAAGGCTGAATAATTTAGAGACTCAAATGGTAGACTTAATGAGAAACTCTGTTCTTTTATTGCAAAAATGAGGAGTAAATACACAACTTGAAGCGATTCGGGAACCGGGATCATCAGATGTATGCTAACTGAGAAGAATATAAAGAAATCATAGGGGATAGCCTCTTCGTCCACTGACACGAGTCAGGCTCTCTCGACTAACATCCCACAGTCTCGTCCGACTGGCGCCACTCAGCCTCAAGTCACTCAGCCTCTTCCGTCTGGCCCCATTCATCCTCGTCCGACAGGCCCCACTCGTCATGTGCATTCGACTGTCCCCAAGCAAAGTGTAACTGGGCGTCGTCCATTGGCACCACCTGCACCAGTACCTTCTTCATCGGCACCAGCACCTCCTGATACTGTATCTGCCCCAGCTTCTACATCTGCACCTGCTCCTACATCTGCTCCAGCTCCTGCTTCCGAATAGCCATTGTATTTGAAATCTTTGTAATTTTAGAATTTTGCTAGTCATATGTAACATCGTTTGTCAATATAGTGAATGTTTTCTTTTTATGACATCGTTTGTCAATCTCGAATGAACATAGTGAATGATTTCTTTTTATGAACTATTTCAATTATTTGAATGAACATGGTGAATAGAATGGTTTGTTTGTAAACAACTGAATGAACATGAGACCCTTTGAATGTCAGTAAATATGGGAGCATTGAATGATCTGTCACTAAATATGGGACCCTTGAGTGGTCTGACACTAAATATGGGTTTCATGGATTGTCGCTAAACATGACACCTTTGAATGGTGGTCTCTCACTAAATATGGGACCTTAGAGTGGATTGTCGCTAAACATGGGACCTTTGAGTGGTCAGTCAACAAGTATTGGTCGTTTACTCCAGCATTCCTTGACAAACTTTCTCACTAATGGTTAAAACTCTTCTTTAATCAGGCCATCTGATTTCTAAGATCTCATACTTGTTGACTGACCACTACTCAAAGGTCCCGTGTTTAGCGACAATCCACTTTAACGTCCCATATTTAGTGAGAAACCACTCAAAGGTCCCATGTTTAGCGACAATCTACTCTACCCATATTTAGTGAAAGGCCCACGCAAGGGTCCCGTATTTCGTAACAAACCACTCAATGCTGGATTTATTTAAAAGAACAATTGTTGCTTGAATACATACTTCAGTACATCCGAACTAAAATTAATATAACTTTTTTGGAAATAAAATACATTCTTGCAACTGACTACATGAAAAAATGATAGACATCCATCACTGATTCTACCAATGCTGTAATTTGTCAGGATCTCTAACATCACCAGAGGTATATGTCGAATCGTCATAGAAGTCATAAGAACCAGTCTGCTGTGGAAAAATGAGTACGTGTTAGTATTGTTGGCCTTATTCTATATGAATGAAAATTTAAATATGTATCTTATTTAAACAAAACTTACTTCGGAAGATTGAGATAAACTCGTTGCTTGCGATTCAGGGTAATAATCATTGAATGGTTGAGGCAAAACATTTAAATCTACACTGCAGGATGCCTGTGTAGCACTTCTATTCGGACATGTTCTCTTCGTATGACCAATATTTTTGCGTAACCCACATCTTCTTCCAGTCAATTGATTCTCTACAATCTCAAATGCAGAAGGATCTCGTCTTGTAGATGTTTGACCCTTTGAATTCTTTGAACCTGGATGACGTCCTCTGTTGTACTGCATAATAGGTTGGCTGATATGCATCTCATCACTGGCAAGATCTTAGATATGATCTCGGAGCTCCTCTTGATCAAATGTAGACAAGTTTCCATATTTTTTCTTAACGCCTTCCCAGTGTACATCTAATTCATCCCCGGGTCGATTCATTTCAATGTTCAAGTCGTCAAATGAAATCAAATCGATTCTCCATTGTGGATGGATTTGATCCAAATGTAACTTGTTCATAAATTGCATTCTATAAGCACAAGGTAAGCCCATGGAAGCTGTAAACTCATGTGTACAATTGGGTAAAAATGACATATTTATGAGCATAACATATTGCTTGTAAACCTCAGATAATGCAAATTGTGATATTCTGCCGTTCACTTCATCAAAGAAAGGAATTGAAACAGTAAGAGCAAACCGGATTTTTTCATCCTCCGTTTGAATCTTGAACTCTTGAAACTGATTTTCAATTGCATGGGATATCTTCATTCGGACAACATATAGATTGCTAGTGGAGTTAGCTATATATCGTTTTAACACTGAATGTGCACTTTCAACCCTTGAAGTTGCTACATTTTGAAAATGTAAACTCCAACCGATCCATGCCTTGACGAATTGCTTCTTATGTGGGATCCATGTCCGTCTTATATAATTCACTGCATCCGAATAATCTCGAAAATCTTGTTTGAATGCCTCAAACGCTTCATTAAATGCAATTTCGGATGGAAACTCGACGCATTCATTCCATTGAGTCAAAAATGCATTCCATTCTTCCACTTTATTGAAAAGAGGCTTACAATGAGCAAGAATATTCTTGTTGATGTGCCAAATACAAAAGATATGTACAGCATTAGAGAACTCTGAATCAATGGCATTCTTCAACGCCAAATCTCTATTGGTCAAAAAAACTTATCGATCATGATCGACTCCTAATACCTTCTTGAACATCTGTAACGCCCATACGTAATCTTCAAATTTTTCATTCCTCATAAATGCAAAGCATGAGTAGAAAGTCTTGTTGAAACTTGTGATACCAACGATATTAAGCAATGGCATATGATATCTGTTAGTTTTGTAAGTGCAATCCATGAGAAATACTTTATTATAGGTCTTCATAAGTACAACTGACAGTGGATGTGCAAAGAATAGATGAGATAAATAGCCTTGACTGTCATAGTTGAGAAAATATTGGTAACCACCTTCTTGAAGATCTTCTAACAAGGCTTCAATTGCAGTACGACCTCTAAGTTGCTCTTTTCGAACCGATGACAAAAAATTGTACAAATCAGTAGATGATACTCCAATCTCTGGATTCTCGTTTCGAAGGGTCGTCATAATTTGCCGGGGTGGTACATTGCTGTTATGCATTTTAATGATCATTCTCTTCTCTTCATTTGAAAAACACCTTATAGTAGGATGACCTACTAATACGCTCGTGAGATCATGATTGTGCTCCACCTCTTTTATAGTCAACTTCCATGACCCATCAACAATTTGTTTCCCTCTCACTTCAAATAGACAATTAACAAGGTGAGAATATGCTTTCTTTTTCCTCTCATCATCTTTCAAATTAACTGCGCTACGATATGTACCCCCTCTATCGCAACCAAGAATAACTATATTGCTTCTATTGCATGACCTCTTAATGGTAGCTACAAATCCTTGGGCAATGGAAACCTCCTTAACATGCTTCACTAAATCGTCACGACTTAAAAAACACCTCTCAACAAACTCATTGTCAACAATATCATTCTCAACAATCTCATCATTTTCACAATCTATAGTACTAATTTCAAAGAAATTTTGAGAGTCTTGGGTTTGAGAAAGAGTTACCTTTGATTCCGGTTCAGAGATTGAGAGAGTAATTTCTGAGAAATACCTTCGAATCAATATAGGAGATTTGAGAGAGTATTTTCAAATAGTGGAGTGGTTCATTTTCGAAAGCGGGTTTGGGGTTTGAGGGAAAATAGTTTGGATCAGATGTTTGAGAGAGAGGGGTGTAAAAAGGGCTTTGAGGGAGAAGATTTCGAAATCGGGGAGGTTTTGAAGGAGAAGATTTCGAAATCGGGGTTCTGAGGGAGTAGAGTTTCGAAAGGAGCGAGATGGAAACGAAAAATGAGAGGGAAGAGGGGAGCGATTGAACTTATACTTAGTTTCACGTGATCGATCGATCGCACGATGACAGTGATCGATCGATCGATCTTGCCCTAAACAGACAATCGATCGATCGATGAGATGTGATCGTGCGATCGATCTTGAGATGAGAGGTCGACTGTCAAACTGTCGACCTCTCAGTTAAGATCGATCCCACGATGACAGTGATCGATCGATCGATCTTGCCCTAAACAGAAGATCGATCGATCGATGAGATGTGATCGTGCGATCGATCTTGAGATGAGAGGTCGACTGTCAAACTGTCGACCTCTCAGTTAAGATCGATCGCACGATCACAGTAATCGATCGATCGATCTTGGCCTAAACAGACAATAGATCGATCGATCAGATGTGATCGTGCGATCGATCTTTGAATGGGTCACAGTCGATCGCACGATCACATACAATCGTGCGATCGATCTTGAGATGAGAGGTCGACTGTCAAACTGTCGACCTCTCAGTTAAAATCGATCGCACGATCCCATGGAATCGTGCGATCGACTGAATCCCATGTTATGATCAATCGATCGTTTCGAAAATGAACTGTCGGATCGATCGATCGATCGTATACGCCTCAGATCGATCGATCGACGCGAAATGGCGTTGCAGCACCGATCGCACGATTTCGCGCGGCGAGGGCAGAATGGTAATTTCCACTCCATTTTCGGAAATCGGTGTTTGCTCGCAGAAATCCGCGGTGTCTATATGGCCACCCTAAACTGATGTCTGTTGCTTGTAGGGGCTGCATACATTTGGAGTTTTATCCAAGGCTTTTGTACTTAGAGAGAGATGGGGGTTTATGACTTCTTTGACGTCAAAAAAAATCTACAAACAGAAGTGTACAGAAGAATAATTACAAGTAGAGTTATCAAATTTCAAATGGGGATTTTGAACTAATCAAGCTGGGCTTTTGGGCCGGGCCTATTTGCAGCCACCATATCAACAGCTTCATTGAGGCCCACAATTCAATGGCCCAAAAATTCCAAATTATTTACCATTTTTTAAGATTAGGGGACCATCTACCTAGATCACCACCGTCCAATAAAGTTATTACAGCCGTAGATTTCAAGGTATCAAGATAGATAAATATGGATTTTTTTTTTAATGTTTCCACCCAAAGGGGAAAGAAGAATGGGGACTTATATTTTGGTGAATTGATAAGTGGCATGTTGTATTTTTACTGACATTAAGTACTGTAATAAATTCAAAAATTTTCTCTTTTTAAATAAAGATCAAAATATATGGACCAAGGTACCAATACCAATAGCCGCTATGCCTGTGTATATTGATCAGTATTGTTGGCAAGGGCAGTAATGGATTTTAATATTTTTAAGAAAAATACAATATGCTAAAATATTTATCAAACTTACTGGTGCATCAACTAAATATAAATCAAAATTTCAAGATAGTAATATTATATATCAATTATATTTGAAATGTTTTTGACGTGTCAAAAACTCTAGAGTTGATGAAACGAATTAAATAAAGTCTTTTGCTCTATTTTATGTTAAGTTGACACACGCCCTAAATGGTGCTTCACGCTAAATATGTAACAAATGGTCGATGAATCTCCTAACACTCAAAATTTGAGAGAGAGGGAGGGAGAGAACTTGAGCAACAATAGCGTTGAAATTCAATTCTATTAGCAGATGCTCATCAAGACGAGAACAATTTTACAAACAGAAGTGCAGAGAATAATAATTACAACTTGTAAAAATGGATTTTCAAACTAATCAGTCTGGGCTTTTGCGTTGGACTCATTCAAAATCTAGGTCTCCCAATTCCCAGTGACAGCTTTAATTACATATCACCTTTTAAACAACAAATAATTCAATCTACAAGAAAGGGCAAAGAAGATTAAATGGATTACAAGTTTGGAACTAGCCCAATTTCTGTTGGAGCTGCGAACGAGCCCCACATTGGAACTATAGAAGGAGAATAAGAATTTATAAAAAACACTCGGGCGACTCCACCTAACACACTAGTCTTTTGGGCTGGATACCAAAATCTTAATAAGTGGTATCAAATCCAAGTCTCAGGCTCCATGTGGACTCAAGAGATCCTTAGGATGACAAGTTGACTAGCCTTATTCGAGGGGAGATTGTTGGGGTTATGAGTCCCACATTTGAAGTGTAGAGGGAGATCTACGGATTTATAAAGGATTTGGTCACTCCACTTAACAGGCTAGTCTTTTGGGATGGCTACCCAAGATCCTAACAATTTCACTTTATGTGTTGATGAGAAATGCTTAGCCGTCGAAACCATAGCTTCCCCCGGCCCACTAACTGTTGGGGCTGCTGCGAACGAGTCCCACATTGGAAGTGTAGAGGGAGATCTTAGGTTTTATAAAGGACTTGGGTCAACTCCACCTAACATGTTAGTCTTTTGGGCTAGAAACCCAGGTCCTAAACAAGTGGTATCAGAGCCAGATCTCAGGCTACCTCATGTGGGCTCAGGTGATCCTCTAGGCGAACGGGATGGCCGGTGTCGCTCTCTCCGCCGGAGGGTCTCGTTAGAGGGGGATTGTTGGGGCTGCTGCGAACGAATCCCACATTGGAAGTGTAGAGAGATCTAGAGGTTTATAAATGACATGGGTCACTCCACCTAATATGCTAGTCTTTTGGGCTGGAAGCGCAGGTCCTAAAAAAGTGGTATCAGAGCCAAATCTCAGGTTACCTCATGTGGGCTCAGGTGATCCCCCAGGTGAACGGGATGGCCGGTGTCGCTCTCTCCTCCGGAGGGCCTCGTTCGAGGGGGGATTGTTGGGTTTGCTGCGGACGAGTCCCATATTGGAAGTGTAGAGGGAGATCTAGGGGTTATAAAGAACTTGGGTCATTCTACCTAATAGGTTAGTCTTTTGGACGGGAAGCTAGGTCCTAAACACTAACCGGTGGATTAGTGGACCTTTCCCTTTGTTATCACTTGCAAACACCGATAAGCAGCATCTCAATGATATACAGAATGATTTGGCTGATCTTACTGTCTTACTTTTGTCCATCTTCCTTCTCTCTCTAACACACTCTACTTCAAAAACAAAATGGTACAACACTCTAAAATCTTCAACGGCTATCAGTCTACTTGAGCTACAATGGGCAAAATGACTTGTTTCTTGTTAGAATCTATTTAGATTATTTCTTACATTAATGGCTGCTAAATATTATATTTACCAAGTTTAGGAATTTCCTATTTTATTTGATTTACCTGCCTTATTTGTATTTTCCTTTCTCTATAAATATAATCATGCGGTCTCTCCTTGATAAAGGAAGATACAATACTATTTTACATGCTAGAGAGCCTAACCTAGATCCAACTTTTTCCACCACTCTCCCGTCAAGCAGGCGTTCCAGTATTATTTTACATTTCTGACTGAGAATGAAAGAGCTATAGAATGAGAACTAGCTTAAGATGGTCTCTCTTTTTCAGTACATTTGAGACACCTTTATGTATTTAAATATTCCAGATTTGTGGAAGTTCAAGGTAATTTGGATTAAGAGAGGGACTCGTTCAAAGATTCATTTGTTTTTGACAGAAAATGATCAAAAGTTTACCTCATATAAACAGAGCGTCTGAGAAGCTATCTGATGTTAATTTCTTGTAAACCAAGTAACTAATAATCTAGAACAAAGGCTTACTCAGCTCCACCTGAATGAATCTAGAACAGTTTGAGTGATACAAGATTTTCTTTTTTTCTGTTTGGGTTCAAAAACATAGTATACAAGGGGAGAAATAAGAATCAACTGTCTGTTCAAGACAACCATTCAAAACATTGGCCATTGAAATGTTTGGCAACACCATGATGAGACGCAGCCCAACTAACCATCTTCCTCAGTTTCCATCTATCTATGGATCACGTTCTTAGCTCATAAGCTTAAAATTTGGAATGTGTAAGTGGCATTTGACTCAGCTGAATTTTGTCGAGTGTTCTATGAAAAACATGAAAAAACTTATCAAGTTACTCAATTCAGTTTGATTTTTTCTTTTTCTTTTTTGAATTTACGTTTGGGAAACCTCAGACACATTCCTACTAAAATCCCCACGGGTGGTACCAACAGAGTATGAATTCTAATCCTATGTTTGATTTCAAGAATAAGCAAAAATGGAATAAAATGGGATAAATAAACTTAGACCTGGCCTAAATCAAAGTGCATCCTAGACATTCCATTTCATTTCCATTTATTCTTGAAACCAAACATGCTCCTGTTCATTCCATTTCATTCTCTCTTATTCTTGAAACCAAACATAGCCATAAGTTGTTTAAAGTATGATCCTATTACAGTAATACCACTCAGTCACTCACCAAGACCATTTTTGTCTAGAATTGTGCTTGAATAACCTCCACCTGCATACATAGAACTTATTTGCATCTTAAACGTTTGTCTTCTTCTTCATTGAAATAGCCAAAGGCCTTCTCCTATCGATCTGAGGGTTGGCCTGTTGGCTCAATATTAAGAAGGCTGACAGAAAATTGAGACTTAGTGTGGAACCAACGTTATGGATTATAATGGTGTTGAAGCATTCTCTCTAAATCACTCATATCTTGGACCAAGTGCTACATATGTCTGCCTCAACATGCCCTGCATCTTACTATCTTAGAAGAGTTTGATCTCTGTTCACACGAACAAACATCCAATTCAATTTAAACATCATCTTGTTTTAACCACTATAACGTAACAAGAGCGTTAGAGAATACAAAAATTCAATGCGGTCGCAACACAATATTAAAAGAAGGATTAGAAGAGCCGGCTTCTCTGTCAAACACAGATTACAAATGTCTTTATTCAGCTTGTATGTGATCCTCTCATGGATTTTTGCTATAAATATGGAGGGTTTGTGGATGCAACATACAAGAAGAGAAAGCTTTCTTGTTAAGAGTAGAGAGAGAGAGAAGGAGACGGCTAAGGCAAACAACAAAATGGTCATTCTTTGCAACTTGGTTTTGATGCTTTCTTGCCTTCTCTGATGATGTTCTTGGCTGAGGGCAGATTATTTGGTGGTAAGTGCAAACTATTGTTCAATAGGTCTCCAAGTAGGTTGGCAAGGCCAATGCTTGTCCAAGCTCAGTTTATTTATTTATTGGGTCTAATGTTGGCATGGACCTAAGGTCGGGCCCAAGCATACAGATCAACAAATTCTAAGGCCTACTATTTATATTGAATTTGTTGGTATAGTTCAAGTCATATACTTGGGTCTTTAGGCAGAAATAGGGCCATCTCTAGCCCATTTATCAATCAGGCTCTATGAGGCCTCAACCTCAATCAAATGGTTCAAAATATCAGCACATGTACATCCCAAAATGGTTGGTTATGAACATATGATGGCTAGCTCATTTGCAGTTCTCTTGTTACTGAATTAGTCATGTACAGTCGTCTGGCATGGAATTTATTACCATTTTTTAAGGCATTTCGAATTGAACAAGTCACAATCAGGGTTTGGAAAGAAAGACGCTTCCCCTGAGTGTGATACAATCTTTGGGGTGCAATCCTGTGACATTCAGTAGGCCTTGTTCATGTAGAGCAATCCATGCAGGTTTGACATCTTTAGAAAGTGGCTAATCTCAGTTTCATTGCAATATACCAACCAACAAAAACTTTTGATTTACTGTTTGAAAAATACATGAGTCATACGTCAGGAAAAGTACAACATGTCAATAGTGGTGACCTTGAATTACAACAAAGAGTGGAAAGCGCGAACAAGGATGCTTATAGAAAAATCCAGAGCATTCTTTTGAGAACAAGTGATTTGGAGGCCTCATTATGTTGGAATTGAGATGCGTCAAAGGGGGCATATGACAATATCCACTGCTGAAACCAGGATGCTGTAACATGTTTCTTGCAACTCTCCTTATCTTGGAATCGATGCTGTACAGGAATCCATCAACCGCATTCTCATCAAATTTGAATCTTTTTTTCATCTCTACAAAGACAGTTGCAGTCAATAAGCTGTCAGAACCTGCTTGATTGCACTCTACATGTCACTCGTCTTTCAAAATTGTCGCCAAGCGCTCAAGTCCGAGCTCCCCACCCATCAAGCCTTCATAAGACTTAGCAATGTGCTTTACATCAAAGACATGATACAGCTGAGTTCGAATCATATATAAAAAGTCTACAATCGAAATGGAGAGAGTTGAACTTGATAAGACATTCGCAATTAGACCAAATCATAGTCCATGAAATTTCACCCACTGAAATTGTACACATGCCACCAAATTCTTTAGGAGCATTGTAAAAGTGTTCGAATCAATGCCATCACTGATATTTTTGTTGAAGTCGATACCAATGTAGCAAAGTAACTCAATAGACTTTGGCGAATGTAGATCATGTGTAGGGTTAAAGTCACTAAGATGAAACTTCCATGCACAACCAGGATAAGGAGTATTGCCACGTTCGTCAAAGAATGTCAACCCCACTTGAATTAACTTTGTGTTATTGACATTGTACAAAAGATTACGATAACAAACATCTTGTGGAGCATATCGAAGTGTTTTTATTAGAAACCCCGGGAACTCTGTATCTATTGCAACATAGTTGTACTCATGAATGATCTTGAAAATCAACCTAAACTCTTCTGAAAATTTATCTTTCCACACATTGCGAATCCCTTCTGAATTTTTTTCATCATGTTCACCTGTAATCTCCTTCTTCTTCTTGGAATTGACCAGCAACGAATGAAAAAAACCCCTATAAATCAATGCATTTAGGTGTGAGTGCAGGAACAGAGAATGGAGATATATTTATAAGCATGGAAGAAAAGAAAAATATAAGTCAGCAGTAATGTCAATCCTAGTTAGTAGTGCTTAGGAATTAGAATTTTTGTGTAATTGTAAATTGTATAGCAAACAGTATCATGGTCCACTATGAAAATAAAGAAACCAAGATGCAGCTAAAAAACACAAACAAAAATATAGAAACACAACAAGATTTCACGATGAGATGGGAGCAATTTCACTATAGTTAAAATAGGGTTACATGAAATTTTAGGATTTCTGCTCTCTTCTTCATGCCTACATAAATTAAAACCATGACCACACTTAGGTGGTCGCATTGCGGTGTGCTCCTCTCCACAAATTAGTCATACGGTCGACTAAAACGAACTGATTAAGTGGATAAACAACGAAAATCAGTACCTCATCTTAGTCATAACAAATCTGTACATACATTCATATAGATATCGCAGACAACAATGAACGACAAGAAGCTCAAACTGGCTCTATGTCTGTCATTTAACTCATAGCATTAAAAATAATTGAGCAACTAAAAAGTACATAAACTAGAATTTTGCAGTGCTGAAGATGAGTTGAAAACAAAGAACAAACTGTTTTCTAGTACAAGAAAGTAGACAATTAAGTCTTAACCCAATGCTCCTACGGTTACCGACTAGTTCATGTCATTTGGATCATAGAGTAGATAGACCATATTGTCCAGAACAGAGGCTTCCAATAGGACAAAATATTACTATCAAGTTTTAAAGATCTAACTTAACCTCTAAAGTTCTACGAGATTAAACTCATACTATGATGAATTATATAATTCATTACCACCATCATGACAGGCCTCATAAGAAGGAAAATGAATAATAACAATGAGAGAATTCAGCATTTAAATGATCAAAATATTTCAAGCCACAACAGAGCATACTTTCCATCTTTACCAAACAAGGTACAGTGATTCAATCTGTTATGACGTTCAGAAGAGCCTACCTAACAAGCCATCTTAATTATATATTATATTTTCTATTTCAGTCGCTCCATCATCAATTGGATATGGAAAAATTTGGATTTGTTGATCTGATCACATGATGTGGCTTATACACGTAAAGGGGTTGGGCTATATATTTAGCATGAAGTAATATTGTTTAACAATTAATAAAAAAATGGCAAAACTGAACCTAAATCAAAATGATGTGACATTTAAGTCTTAACCCAATGAAACGAAATTGATAAATACTTTTGTCTGCAATAACCCAAAATTTCAAGTTCTCAAGTATCAGAAAAGAAAATTGGAATTTGCAGTTCCATACATCACTCAAATAGACATTTTTACTAAATTAAATAGAGACACTGAAATAGACATCTTCTCTCTCTACATTTAACATTCGGCTGTGGAGTGATTGATTTTCTCTAATACCATTCACAAGCAACGCTTTCTCTCTTTTATGTTCTGGTTTTTTGTTTTCTTGAGATTGTAGAGTGCAAATCGTTTCAACGCTTTCTCTTTTTTCTATTATGGGTTTTGCTTTCTTGAGATTGCAGAGTGTGAATCGTTTCTTTGGACCCTTTGGTTAAATATGAAACAGAGGCTGTCGAAGTAGAAAGGCGGTTGAAGGAGAGACGGCCAAGAATAGGCGATCATGGATCAACGCCTCTGAGGAAGTAGCCATTAGGGCTCAAAACTTACTATTTTTGGATTTAACATGAGTGTCAAAACTTAAGAGATCTACTCAATGTTATCAGAATCGGACCGTCTAACTAACCGTCTTCGAGGCATTTTGGGTTCAACCCGGTTCAGCCGCGGTCAAAGCCGGAAAAAGTCGGTCAAGTAGTAATATAATAAAAATATTACATATAACATTAAATAAAACACCTTTTACCAATAAAATTAATATAAATATTAAATATAATATTCAAACTTTGAGTAATATACCAAAACGGTTAAAGATATGTGATAGAAATAGTAATAAACATTTATATTTCAAATATACACTTTTTTTAATATTAATATTTTATTTTTTGAAGGGGAAAAGTTTAAAAAAAAATTAAAAAAATCAAATTTTGTGAGCAGCAATTCGCGGCTCACAGTTTCTGGTTCAAAACCGCAAAAAACCGAGGTTCTGACCGGTTTACTGCAGTTTTGACCAAGAACCGGTTTTCGGTCAGGACCGAACTTTAGTCACCGCGGTTCCAGTCGAAAATTGATTCAAATTTATTTACATTTGATACTAACTTTTGGACTAAAAAATTAGCCAACCAAAATGTGCCATTTAGTTTAAACAACTATTACAAACATGAAGACAATGAAATGATGGCAAGAAAGATGGACCATATTTATGAAAAGCAAGATGAATGTTTCATTTTATCATCACTAGTTTATCTGTTTTACAGTTCCTGAGCCAGATTGCATCTAAGAGCTACAATCTACATCCCTCCCATAGCACTCTTTAATCCAAACACTACTGCTGCTATTTATTAGCATCTTTTATCTATTTGGAAAGAAAGATGCTGCCCTTGAGTGTGATACGGTCTTTGCCGTGCGATCTTGTGACATTCAGTAGGCTTTGTTCATGTAGATCAATCCATGCAAGTTTGACAGCTCCAGAAAGTGGCTAATCTCAGTTTCATTGCAATGTACCAACCAACAACAACCTTTGATTTACTGATTGAAAAACAAGCGAGTCATACATCAAGAAAAATACATGTCACTAGCGGTGACCTTGAATTGCAACGAAGAGTGGAAAGCGTGAACAAGGATGTTTATAGAAAAATCCAAGCATTCTTTTGAGAACAAGTGATTTGGAGGCCTCATTATGTTAGAATTGAGATGTGTCAAAGGGGGCATGGCATATGACAATATCCACTTGTGAAACCAGGATGCTGTAAGATGTTGCTTGCAACCCTCCTTATCTTGGAATCGATGTTGTGCAGGCATCCATCAACCACATTCTTATCAAATTTGAATCTCTTTTTATCTCTACAAAGACAGCTGCAGTCAGTAAGTTGTCAGAACTTGCTTGATGGCACTCTCCATGTCGCTCTACCTTCAAAATCGTTGCCAAGCACTCAAGCCCGAGCTCCCCACCCATCAAGCCATCATAAGACGTAACAATGTGTTTTACATCAAAGACATGATGCAGCTGAGTTCAAATCATATATAGAAAGTCCTCAATCAAACTGGGGAGAGTTGAACCTGATAATACCTTCGCAATGTAGGCCAAATCATAGAGCCCATGAAATATCACCCATCGAAATTGCACACATGCCACCAAATTCTTCAGGAGCATTGCAAAAGTGTTCGAATCAATACCATCACTAATATTTTTATTCAAGTCGATACCGTGACAACATAGTAACTCGATAGTCTTTGGCAAATGTAGATCGTGTGAAAGGTTAAAGTCACTAAAGTGAAAGTATTGCCACGTTCGTCAAAGAATGTCAACCCCACTTGAATCAACTTTGTGTAATTGACATTGTACGCAAGATTACATTAATGAATATCTTGTGGAGCATAGTTATGCTTCTGAATGATCTTGAAAATCAGCCTAGACTCTAAAAAATTATCTTTCCACACATTACAAATCTCTTCTGAATTATTTTTCATCATGTTCACCTTAATCTCCTTCTTCTTCTTGAAACTTACCAGCGACGAATGAAAAACACCCCTGTAAATCAATGCTTTTATGTGTGAGTGTAGGAGCAGAGAATGGAGATATATTTATAAGCAAGTAAGAAAAGAAAAATACAAGTCACTTGTGAATATGAAGCAGTAATGTCAATCCTAGTTAGTAGTTCTTAGGAATTAGAATTTTTTTAATTGTAAATTGTACAGCAAACAGTGTGATGGTCCATTATGAAAATAAAGAAACCAAGATGCAGCGAAAAAACACAAACAAAAACGTAGAAACACAGTGAGATTTGAAATATGGAGTTGTAAGTAAGCCATTGCAATACAATTGCAGGTAATTATTATCATATGTAAACACTGTTTCAAATAATAATAAATGTCAGATTGAATGTAAGACAAACGTGATATAGACGAGATAGCCTGACATCTCTTCTTACACTCCTCACTCAAGAATTACATGAACTCAAACTATCTTTATATTAGCAACTAAATCTAGTATTTGATTGGTAAGTAATTGTTGACATGAGTTGTCAATTAGGATTTAAATACCGTAATTATAGGGACAGTTACCTATTGTATAGGCTAACTGATTGTATAGCTGAGGTGTATTTCTATAACAACTCCCTTCTATAAGTTATATAAGGGTTTTGTACAAGATTATTTGAAATAGAAAATACAGGAGTCATATTTTGATATGGTATCAGAGCCACCGATCCTAGGATTTCTGTCCTATTGGAAACCATAGCAAAAAAAAAGCTCCCACCATGGCTGGCTCGGTCCCATTCTCTCATTTTTTCTCTTTTCTCCTTTTCTTTCCCCACCGTTTGGAACCCATCAGAGGCAGATCTGCTCAGCCGATCTGGTGCCGATCTAAGGTCGATTCGGTACAAATCTCAGGCCTCTTCCGAGCGCACGACGTCGGGATGCACAGATCTGAGATCGGAAAACGGCGTGCTCAAGTCGGAGTCGATCTGCAGCAGATCTGATTGGTCAGCAGAGGGGTTGTTGCCGCCCGAGAGAACGGTAGTGAACCAGGGATCACCGATTGGGTTTCCGATCCAAACCGGCTGTGCGATTTGAAAGACGAAGAGAGGACTGATCTCTCTCTCGCATAGATCCGGCGTACAAGCGGTTGCAGCGGAACAGAGCAGGGATGCCACCGAACAACGCTGTACTGCAGCCTCCGTCGCATCTCCAATGTTGCTCTGCTGTCCTCCTCTTCTGTTGTCTGCTGTCCGCCTCTTCTACTGTCTGTTTCCGGCACTGCCCTGCTGTCCGCCGCTTCTGTTGTTCGCCTCTTCTGCTATCAGCCGCTCTGTGTAAGGCGGATGACGTCGGCGGCAGAGTTTTTTTGTTCCTTGCAGCAGTGCCGTAGTGGCCCGAGATTCGCCTGAGAAGAGAGAAACCGTGGGCAGGTCCAGACCGACAGTAAATCTGTGAAAAATAGGGGCTCACCCTACCCATGGCTGGAACCACTGTTCAAAAGAAGATCGGGAGACGATTAGAACGGCGGTAAGCATGAAGGGTATATTGTCCTTTTCTGCCTACTCCGACTGAACCGAGATTCCTAATTTAGCCATTTCACAATCATGGAAGAACAGTCTGGTTCTTCGACCCCGCAGATCCTCGAAGATCTGTCATCCCGACTTGCTCAAATACTGAGCCAAAACCAACCCTCGACCCCGACTCCTACCTACGACTCTTCCGCTGCACAGATTGGCATCAAGTTGAATGGTGCTAACTATGGCCTATGATCCCAAGTTGGTGAGATGCATATCTCTGGCAAAGACAAATTAGGATACATTAATGGCGATTTTCCACAACCCTTGGACGCAGATCCTACATTTAGAAAATGGAGAACAAAGAATTCAATTGTGAAAGGGTGGTTGATCAACTCTATGGAACCGATTTTGATTAGCAACTTCATTCGATTTCCGACGGCAAAAGCGGTGTGGGACGCCATTGCAATGACATATTTTGATGCAACCGATACATCTCAGGTCTATGATCTGAAAAGGCGAGTAACTCGGTTGAGGCAGGATGGGGGCTCCATTGAGACATACTATAACAGACTTCAAGGTCTGTGGAGAGGAATTGACTTACGTCGTCCGAACCCGATGGAGTGTGAAACAGATATTCACCATTTTAATTTGATTATCCAGGAGGATAGAGTTTATATCTTCTTTGATGGCTTGGATGATCGTCTCGACAAAGTTCGGAGCGATGTGCTCCAAATGACGCCATTTCCTACGGTGGAACAGGCGTATGGGTATGTTCGACGAGAGGATACCAAACAGGCTGTGATGATGACAAGGACCGAAATACCTACTGGTGCTGGTATGGCATCTAGGGGAGAAACCAGGTCAGGTCATCAGTTCTCACACCATACACCATCAGTCCCTCAGGTAGCACCGGGTGCAGACTCCAGCCGTCCGGACCAGTGGGCATCTGTCCAACATGCTGCCAAGACTGGGCCACCCATTTCGGCCCTTAAACCCAAATTTCAATCAGCAAGTGGGGGTTGCACACACTGTGGAAATCCCAAACACGCCCATGATGCTTGTTTCAAACTCCATGGCTACCCAGAATAGTGGAATGAACTCAAGGCCCGAAAGCTACGTAGAGGTGCTACCACTAAGGTTCAGGTCGGGCTGCTTCGGTAACTGCAGAACCTCAGTTATCCTTTATCTCACAGGTAGAATCCTCAAGTGCTTCCCCCCTCGGTGATGCCTCTACTACCCTTAGCGATTCAGGTAACTGTGGTTATGCTTTATTTAGCTCTAATCAGAAGGATTACAATGGATGGATAATTGATTCAGGAGCAACTGATCACATGACGTTTGATTCTAATGACTTTATTAGTACGACTCATCCTAGACGAACTAATATTGCCAATGCTAATGGGATGACCTATCCAGTTACAGGAGCTGGCACTGTCGCCCTCTCACCCTCTCTTTCATTATCAAACACTTTACTTGTTCCCTCTCTCTCAAACAAATTGATGATATTTTCAGCTCACGGCATTCTCCATGAGACCACTTATCCCCAGACACCTCAACAGAATGGTATTGCTGAACGAAAGAACAGACATATTTTGGAAATGGCTTGGGCTCTCCTTATTGGAGCCCACGTCCTTGCAGTTATTGGGATGATGCAGTTATTACAGCTGTGTATTTGCTTAACCGTATGCCTTCTAAAGTCTTGAAGTTTCAAACTCCCCTTCAAGTCCTCTCACAGCATGGACCACTGCCCTCAGTTTTGATGCTCACTCCTCGTATCTTCGGATGTGTCGCCTTTGTTCATCTCCATAAAAATCAGCGTACTAAGCTTGATCCATGTGCTCTTCGTTGTATTTTTCTAGGGTATGCCACACATCAGAAAGGGTACCGTTATTACCATCCTTCAACCAGACGTACTTATGTTACTATGGATGTCACTTTCCTAGAGTCTGAAACCTTCTTTCCTGCCCCCGATAACCAATTCCCCTCCTCAGGGGGAGATACCGAATGAAAAACAGAATTGGGTAGCGCAGAATTGGACAGGTGGTGACAACATGGACATTAGATCTGTACATGAGGAAGGCCGACCCGACTGAAACCCAACCAGGTTTATATGAGGAAGACCGACCAGCTGAACTATAAGACCGATCGACTGATCTTCGACTAGACAACCAACCTGCTGTTTTTCTTGGAAGTGAACCTGAAGAACCCCCCTCTCATTCTCCAGTACCAGATGATCGATCTCTTGAGGATATCCCTGAGGTAAGCTCTCCTACTACTTCACCTGACAATATATATGATATCCCTATTGGTCATTAATTACCTCGCAGGCATAATCGTGGAAAACCACCGGATCGGTATTCTCCAAAGTATAAGGTGAAGAAATCAAAATATCCAATTACAAATCACGTATCATCTCAGAAATTATCAGAATCGTTCAAGACATTTGTGCACCAGTTTTCCTCTATTCATGTTCCCAGTGGAGTACAGGAAGCTGTAGTAGATCCAAAGTGGACCCGGGCAACAAAAGAAGAAATGGAGGCGCTACAGAAAAATCAGACATGGGATCTTGTTCCGCTGCCAAAAGGAAAGAAGACAGTAGGATGCAAATGGGTCTTCTCTATTAAACATAAAGCAAACGGGTCTATTGAAATATACAAGGCAAGACTGGTGGCGAAGGGGTATACGCAAACTTATGGTATTGACTATCAGGAAACTTTCTCTCCAGTAGCAAAACTGAATACTGTCAGGGTACTACCATCCCTTGCAGCCAATTTAGATTGGTCGTTACATCAGTTTGACATAAAGAACGCTTTTCTCCATGGTGAACTAAAGGAGGAAATATACATGGACATTCCGCCAGGATATACTATACCTTCACAGTCTGGGGTTGTGTGTAAATTGCAAAAAACATTGTATGGCTTGAAGCAATCACCCCGTGCCTGGTTTGGACGGTTTAGTTTAGCTATGAGAAATTATGGGTTTAAGTAGAGCAATTCCGATTGTACTTTGTTTCTGAAGCACCAAAGTGGAAAAGTAATAGCACTAATAATTTATGTTGATGATATGATAATTACAGGAGATGATGTGGAGGAGATTTCTCGACTCCAGAAGTATTTGGCAACTGAATTCGAAATAAAAGATCTTGGAGGACTCAAGTATTTCTTGGGTATTGAGGTAGCTCGGTCAAACCAAGGCATCTTTTTATCCCAAAGAAAATATGTGTTGGACTTACTTTTTGAAACAGGAATGCTTGACTGTAAGCCTGCTGACACTCCAATTGTTCAAAATCATCATCTAGGTGAGTATCCTGATCAAGTACCTACTAATAAAGAGAGATATCAAATGTTAGTTGGAAAAGTAATTTATTTGTCACATACACGACCGGATATTGCTTGTGCTGTCAGCATAGTATGCCAATTTATGCACTGCCCTAGTGATCACACGAATGCACGACACCGGGGAAGGGACTTCTATTCTCAAAGAATAATCATCTAGATATCAGTGGTTACACAGATGCAGATTGGGCAGGAAGTATTACGGACAGAAGATCCACCTCAGGTTATTTTACCTTTGTGGGAGGTAACCTAGTCACTTGGAGGAGTAAGAAACAGAAGGTAGTAGCATTGTCTAGTGCAGAAGCTGAATTTCGAGGAATGACGAAAGGCCTATGTGAACTCCTTTGGCTAAAAAAGCTACTTACCGAAATGGGTTATGCACCCAACTCTGCAATGAGTTTACGCTGTGACAACAAGGCAGCCATAGATATTGCTCATAATCCAATTCAACATAATCGCACAAAACATGTTGAAGTGGATCGACATTTCATCAAGCAGAAGCTCGAGGCCAATATTGTTCAGTTTCCATTTGTTAGATCTGAAGACCAACTGGCGGACATGTTAACCAAGGCAGTTTCCAGTAAAGTATTCTACAACTCACTTGACAAGCTGGGCATCGGAGATATCTATGCACCAACCTGAGGGGGAGTGTTGACATGAGTTGTCAATTAGGATTTAAATACCGTAATTATAAGGACAATTACCTATTGTATAGGCTAACTGATTGTATAGCTGAGATGTATTTCTATAACAACTCCTTTCTATAAGTTATATAAGGGGACCTTTGTACAAGATTATTTGAAATAGAAAATACAGGAGTCATATTTTGACAGTAATGTATGACAAAATGAAAATGTTGAAAAGAACAACAACGTATGAGTTTCTTAGATTTCTACAATCAAATATTCAATAGTAGGTCAAATCTCTAAACAAAAGCCAGAAACAGATAGTAAATTGGAGATGATCACTTCCTCTTAAATTGAAATATGTTTATTTCATCCTATGAACATCACATGGAGGAAATTTAGTTTTTTAAATGATATTTTAATACTTCTTCTATTATGGCTTTAGTGAATTATATTATTTAAAACTGGAGATATAACAAATGGGTGTAGTCTCTTATCTTACAAAAGAAAAGAAAAGAGAGAATATAAAGGATGGAAATACAGTAAAAAGAAAATACAGAATAAATCTGAACTGGTAAAGTAAGTGAGCGAGTCTGGGTGTTGAAAGTACCATTCTATACCAAAAATTGCAGAGTGTCTGGGTGTTGAAAGTACCATTCTATACCAAAAATTACAGATAGTCTGGGTGTTGAAAGTACCATTCTATACCAAAAATTAGTGTCAAGACTTAAGAGATCAACCCAATGTTATCAGAACCGGACCGTCTAACAAACCGTTTTTGAGGCATTTTGGATTCAACCGGGTTTAGCAGCGGACAAAGTCGGTCAAGTAGTATTATAATATAAATATTACATATAACATTAAATAAAACACCTTTTACCAATAAAATTAATATAAATATTAAAAATAATATTCAAAGTTTGAGTAATATACCAAAACGGTGAAAGATATGTGATAGAAATAGTAAAAAACATTTATATTTCAAATATAAATATTTTTTAATATTAATTTTTTATTTTTTGAAGGGGAGAAGTTTTAAAAACAATTGAAAAAAAAAATCAAATTTTGTGAGCCGCAATTCGCGGCTCACGGTTTCTGGTTCAAAACCGCAGAAAACCACGGTTCTGACCGATTTTCTGCCTTTTTGACCTAGAACCGGTTTTCGGTCAGGACCAAACATTAGTCATCGCGGTTCGGTCCGGTTCTAATAACATTGGATCTACAACTCCAGGCCTCTGGCGCATCAATTTTATTACATGATACTTGGCACTGAAGTGGGTACAAAGAAAAAGAAGTGGGTCCAATGACCATAATAAATATAATTATAATATTATTTTTGTTTTAAATATATTTCATTAAATATGCAAAATTAAATAGTTTAAATTGAATAAAATGAATAGCTGACTTTGATTTTTGTGTCAACTATCTATTTCACTTGTTCAATTAAACAATTGAGCATATTTAAATGGATTTTTTTATAATTAATATGTTAAAGATATTTAATTTAATATAATTAGAGTTAAAGGACCTGATACAAATTTAGTAAAAATCATAAACAATAATCAACACTCCATTCATCGTCATTTTACTAATTTGATAATCATCATATTAAACAAGATCTTTTCTAAAAACCTCCCATCTTTTTATTTTTTAAAAAGAATCTCTATATTTTTATAATTTTTTTAAAAAGACTTCTGATTTTTATAGTCTTTCATCAATTATCAATCGAAGTTTGAGTCAGAATTTTTATGTCTCTCTTAGAGGTTAATCACTATATAAATTATACTCTCTCTATCCTATTTTACTTGTACCATTTAAAATTTTGAATTTTTTAAGAAAGGGCACTCAAATGGCTTAAGAACTTCTCTCCAACATCCTATAACTCTTCCATGCATATGAGACAACTATTTTGGGACAGTCCCAAAATACATATGAGACAACTAAATTGAGATAGAGGGAGTATTATCTAATTTTAAAAATTGATAATTCTATTAAAAGAGATAGAAAAAAAATAAATGACGAATGACTTTCCTCTTTTTGATTTCCTGTCTTATATAATCTTTTAATTTTTAATCTAACATCGGCATCTGTAATATTATCACATACTATCTAAACATATGGCAGAGATAGATTTTCACTTAAAATTACTTTTATTAAATTAATTAAGCTGAATATGAATTTAGAAATTAAAGATAGAAAACAAGGTAAATCTGTTAGATTAAAAAGTAAATTCTTACCAAGTCATTTTTTAAAGAAAATTTTTCAATCAGAATCTAGTTTTCATTAAAAGTCATTAATATGGTAAACAAATTGGGACTTCATCCAAAACTCGTGACTCAGTTTTCGGGGACAAACAGAGATGGGATAGAGCTAGAAGCTCTCATAATGATATAATTGACTTAAAATTTTTTCGATTAAATTTTGATTTAAACTGCATATATCATTCTATTGAAGATATAAATCTTATCAACTAAGTAGATAGTTTGGATGTGTCAAATATATAAAATAAATTTTATTTTTACATCCTTGTTCCAGATTAAATTTCAAGAAATACAGTAAATAGTTGACAAAAACTTCCACAAGCTCCACTTCAACTAGATTTACATACTGAATCAGACTGATTTCTTCAAAATTTCATTTTGACAAGTTATATTCATTTTTGTAAGCTCACTAAACCAGTACTTATTGTCAAATATCATGTAATTCAAATTAAATGACAAAAACTTAAATAAGTTAAGATCAAAATATATAGGCCGCGGTAGACAGAGTACGAAATTAAAATTTTGAGCTACAAATGGGGGGTTATCAAACTGCAATAATTCAATCTACATCAATGATCAAATAAAACATTAAATGGATTAAAACTAGCCTAATCGTACTTTATGTGCTGAGGAGAAATGCTTAGCTGCCGAAACCATGGCCGCCTCCGGCCCACTGAGGGGCGGAGCTAGTGGACCTTTCCCCTTGTTATCACTCGCAGACACTGAGAAGAAGCAGCATTTCAGCGATTTAAAGAATGATTTGGCCCAGTTCACTTTCTTATTTTTATCCATCTTCCTTGTGTTTCCAACTCACTCTTCTACACAAACAAAATGGTCTACTACTTCAATCAATCTCCAACAGGTATCAGTGCATAATTTCCATCTTTACCAAACAAAGTACAGTGATCCAATCTGTTACGATGTTCAGAATGGCCTACCTAACTTGCCATCTTAATTATATATTATATTTTCTATTTGGATATGGAAAAATTTGGATTTGTTGACCTGATCACATGATGTAGCTTATACACATAAAGGGGCTGGGCTATATATGTAGCATGAAGTAATATTGTTTTACAATTAATAAAAAAATTGGCAAAACTGAATCCAAATCAAAATGACGTGTCATGTTACTATGGGCTGCGCCTAAATAACATCATTTTTTAAATCAGCTTAATTGGATGTTCTTATATCTATGGCTATTGAAATTCATAAAAGAGTGCTTATAAATTTTCCATTTTTCTCTGTTAGGTTAGCTTTTAATAAAAGTTATCAATGAAAACACAGCCACCCAAAAAGCATCTGTAAGAACCTCATGCATATGTATCAATACCAAACCAATTTCGCAATATGAATCAAAATTGACAAAAATATTTTTGTAGAAACATATTTCATCTCACACCATAAATCATAAACATCATTAATACAGGAGATTTACGTGGAAAACCCCTAAGAGAAAAAACCACGGAGAAAGATGGAATGTTTTTATTATTGTATATTATCAAACAATACACTGACTATATATATATTGAAGGGTTCTAAATATGGAAGAATAATCAACAATTTTTGTCTGAAAAAATCCAAAATTTCAAGGTCTCAAGTATCAGAAAAGAAAATTGGAATCTGCAGTTCCATACATCACTCAAATAGACATTTTTCCCAGATTAAATAGAGACACTGAATTTCTTCCATAAGGCCATGAAAGCAATTACAAAAAGAAAAAGGAAACTGCAAACACTAACCTTTGCTCTTCTTCTTTTTCTACATTCAACATTCAGCAGTGGAGTGAATGATTTTCTCTAATACCATTCACAGGCAACGCTTTCTCTCTTTTCTACTCTGGGTTTTTGTTTTCTTGAGATTGTGCAGATCGTTTCTTTGGCCCCTTTGATTAAATATGAAACAGAGGTTGTCCAAAGAGAAAGGCGGTCGAAGGAGAGACGGCCAAGAAAAGGTGATCAAAGGAGAGAAGACCTAGAGGAAGTAGCGGTTAAGGCTCAGAACTTACTATTTTTGGATTTAACATGAGTGTCAAGACTTAAGAGATCTACCAACTCCAGGCCTCAGGCGCGTCGAGCACCTAAGTGGGTACAAAGAAAAAGAAGTGGGTCCAATCACCATAATAAATAATTACAATATTATTTAAAAAACAATTCATTAAATATGGAAAATTAAATACTTTAAATTGAATAAAATAAATAGCTGACTTTGATTTTTGTGTCAACTATCTATCTCACTTGTTAAATTAAATAATTAAACATATTTAAATGGATTTTTTTATAATTAATATGTTAAAGATATTTAATTTAATATAATTAGAGTTAAAGGACCTGATACAAGTTTAGTAAAAATCATGAACAACAATCAACACTCGATTCATCGTCATTTCATACTAATTTAATAATCAGGATATTAAACAAGATATTTTCTAAAAACCTCCCATCTGTTTATTTTTTAAAAAGAATTGCAATATTTTTATAATATTTTTAAAAAGTATTGTGATTTTTACAGTCTTTGATCAATTATCAATGGACGTTTGAGTCAGAACTTTTATGTGTCTCGTTTAGAGGTTAATCACTATATAAATTATATTATCTAATTTTAAAAAATGATAAATCTATTAAAAAGATGAAAAATAAATGAATGACTTATGGCTTTCCTCTTTTTGATTTCCTGTCTTATATAAACTTTTAGTTTTTAATCTAACATTGGCATCTGTAATATTATCACATACCATCTAAACATATGGCCCAGATAGATTTTCACTTAAAATTACTTTTATTAAATTAATTAAGCTGAATACAAATTTAGAAATTAAAGATAGAAAAACACAGTAAATCTATTAGATTAAAAAGCAATTTCTTACCAAGTCATTTTTTAAAGAAAAATTTCCAATCAGAATCTATTTTTCATTCAAATTCATTAATATGGACAAACGGTGACCGTGTGCGGCGGACATGGGGTAGAGACAAATTTTTGAGATTACATTTTGATTTAAATTACATATATATCATTCTATTGAAGATATTAATCTTATCAACTAAGTAGATAGTTTGGATGTGTCAAATATATAAAAAAAAAATATATATATTTTTACATCCTTATTCCAGATTAAATTTAAACAAATAAAGTAAATAGTTGACAAAAACTTCCACAAGCTCCACCTCAACTAGATATACATATTGAATCAGACTGATTTCTTCAAAAGTTCATTTTGACAAGTCATATTCATTTTTGTAAGATCACTAAACCTGTACTTATCAAATATCATGTAATTCAAATTAAATGACAAAAACTTAAATAAGTTAGGATCAAAATATATAGGCCGCGGTAGAGAGAGAACAAAATTAAAATTTTGAACTACAAATGGGGGGTTATCAAACTGCAATAATTCAATCTACATCAATAATCAAATAAAACATTAAATGGATTAAAACTAGCCTAATCGCACTTTATGTGCTGAGGAGAAATGCTTAGCCGCCGAAACCATGGCCGCCTCCGGCCCACTGAGGGGGCGGAGCTAGTGGACCTTTCCCCTTGTTATCACTTGCAGACACTGAGAAGAAGCAGCATTTCAGCGATTTAAAGAATGATTTGGCCCAGTTCACTTTCTTATTTTTATCCATCTTCCTTGTGTTTCCAACTCACTCTACTACACAAACAAAATGGTCTACTACTTTAATCAATCTCCAACAGGTATCAGTGCAATTGAGCAACAAAGGACGAAGTGGGTTCGTTGGAATTGGAAAGGAAAGAGCTATTGAATGTGGATTAGATTCAAATGTTCTCTGTTTACTGGCACATTTGAGAGACCTGATGCTTTTAAATAGTCTCAGATTTCTTGATGCTTAAGGTGATTTGGATTAAGAGGACTCTTGGGGTATGACTTGTTCAAAGATTCATTTTGTATTTTATTGAAATGATCCTGAGCTGAGCTCATCCAAGTAACCACACTTTCTGAGAAGCTATCTTATGCTAGTTTCCTGCTGTCCAAGTAACTAATAATACATTAAAAACATCAATCAAATGCTCTCGAGTAGCATCAAGTCAAACCACTTAACGCGTTTAAAAGCTGTGTCCAATTCCTTGGATATTCTGTGGGACTATGGAAGCTATTGACTAACAAGGTTTGCTGTTCTAAGAGTTTTTCTACTAAAAACGAGGAATTGATGCATAGACATGCAGTAAATTGCACAGATTTTCCACTCAGCAATTTCCAACCTCTCCCCATCAAAGATCCATTTCCGCTTCATGTCTCATTCTGTGTCAAGTGTGTAGAATATGGAATAACTGCTTACTCTCTATTCCATTAGCATCTGTATTTATAGTGTTACAAACCTCTCTAATGGAGGCAAGAATCAATTACATGAATCAATGACAATCCCTTGATTAGGGATAGGAAATATTCCAAAGAGGAAGGTCAACCGTCTGAGTTGGCATGTGTGCTAATACTCCCCCGCAAACTCGACGGTGGTAAGTAGACGAGTTTGGAACTAAGTACAGAAAACCGATGCTTGGGAAGGCCCTTAGTAAAGATGTCAGCAAGTTGATCTTTGGAGGGCACAAATTGGATGTGATGAGAGCCGGCAGCAACGCATTCTCGAACAAAACGATAATCCAGTTCAATATGTTTGGTCCGCGCATGAAAGACTGGATTCGCGGCCATATAAGTGGCACTGAGATTATACAAAGAAGCAGTGTCAGAGAAGAGAGAGGAAATTGAAGCTCTCGTAAGAGGTGACGAATCCAGATAGTGTCAGCGCAAACATAGGCAACCGCTCTATATTCAACTTCCGCGCTAGAGCGAGAAACAGTCGGTTGTTTCTTAACACACCAAGAAACTAAATTCGAACTGAGGAAGATGCAGTAACTCGTGGTGGAACGATGACTGTCAGGACAACCAGCCCAGTCAGCATCAGAGTAGGCAAGGAGTCGTAGGGGCTGTTGTGCACGTGTGAAAAGCAAACCACGACCAAGGGAACCTTTTAAGTATCTCAGGATTCGTTTAACAGCCTCAAGATGCGACGTGCGAGGCTGACTCATGAACTGCGATGCTAAATAAACTGAATAAGTAATATCGAGACGAGTGAGTGTGAGATATTGCAAAGTACCCACGAGTTGACGATACTCAGTAGGATCAGAAAGCAAATCACCATCAGTGGAAGATAACTGTTTCTTGGCCGCGACAGGTGTAGAGAAAGGTTTACATTCATGAAGATGTCCTCGATGAAGTAGATCAAGTGTATACTTGTTTTGGGACAAATGTAATCCCTGAGAGAGAGGAGTCACTTCAAGGCCCAAAAAGTAATGAAGAGTACCAAGATCCTTAATCTCGAATTTAGTGCCAAGACGACGAGTGAAGGATTGAAGGAGGGATAAATCTTTGCCAGTGAGAACAATATCATCAACATACAGCAGAAGGATCATAAGGTGAGAGTCTCATCAAAAAACAAACATGGAGCTGTCAGCCTTGCTTTGAAGAAAACCATAGGAGAGAAGGAAGGTGCTGAATCGTTGGACCCAAGCACGCGGTACTTGTTTCAAGCCATAGATAGCCTTGTGGAGCTTGCAGATATGAGTAGGGCGACCAGGATCAATAAAACCAGGTGGCTGACTCATATAGACCTCCTCATTGAGATTGCCATGAAGGAAAGCATTCTTGACATCCAGCTAATGCATAGGCCAAGCATACGTGATGGCTAGGCTGAGAACAAGACGTATAGTAACAGGCTTGACGACAGGGCTGAATGTCTCATCATAGTCAATACCAGGCTGTTCATGAAAGCCTTTGGCAACAAGACGAGCTTTGTAGCGCTCAATAGTACCATCAGAGCTGCGTTTAATCTTAAACACCCATTTGCAACCGACAGTGTTAGCATGAGAAGGTGGTGGAACAAGAGACCAAGTGTGTTGCCGGAGGAGGGCATTGAATTCGTCAGTCATAGCATGACGCCATTCTGCAGAACAGACATCCTGGGTGTAGCAGGTGGGCTCTGAATCTGAAGAAACAAAAGAGGCGAAGGCCTGTGGAACTGGATGTCGACTGGCGAAGTCAGCCCGCTTTTTGGACTTGGAGATACCATCATTTGCACGTGTGACCATAGGATGAGCATTGGCCAGAGTGGTAGGTGACTCCAACACTGACGGTGGAGATGGCGGTAGAGCAGATGGTAACTCCAGCGCTGGCTGAGATGATGGCAAGTCCGGTGCGGAAGGAGGAGCAGGCATAGAAGACGGAGTAGCTGTAGATGTTGAGGGCGTGGAGAGAACCGGAATGAAGACCCTGTCGGAGGCAGGTGAAGACCTGTCTATGGGTAATGCATAGGGAAAAACAGTTTCATTGAACAAGACATGCCTTGAGATGTAAACTCTGCCAGTAGAAGGATGCAGACATCGATAGCCCTTGCGCCGAGAACTGTAACCAAGGAAAACACATTCAACTGATCGAGGTTGAAGCTTGTTAGCAGTATAATCACCAAGATAAGGATAGCACGCACATCCAAAAGTGCGAAGGGACACATAGTTGGGTGTAGTGCCAAAAAGTATTTGAAAGGGTGAGGACCATTGCAAGAGTGCGGTCGGTAGGCGATTAATAATGTGAACTGCAGTAGAAAAAGCTTCGACCCGTAGTGTAAAGGGGAGTTTGGAGGTAATAAGAAGGGTGCGGCCCATTTCTGACAAATGGCGATGTTTGCGTTCAGCAAGACCATTTTGTTGTGGGGTATGAGGACAGGAGATACGGTGAGTAATTCCCTTTTGCGCACACAAAGTATGAAAAAGACGATTATCATATTCTCGACCACCATCACTTTGAAAGTATTTGAGAGTAGTAGAAAAATGATTTTCGACATAAGTGAGAAAAGTTTGAAAATGGAGGAAGACCTCCGATTTATGTCGCATAGGATAAATCCACGAGTAGCGAGAAAAATCATCTGTAAATAAAACATAATAACGAAATCCAAAGACAGATGAAACAGGGGACATCCACACATCGGAATGAACTAAATAAAAAGGTGCTGGAGCACGTTTATTATGAACTGGAAAAGGCAGTCGCGTAGACTTGCCCGTAGCACAATGACAACAAAAAGGAGTGCGAGAAAATTTTAAATAAGGTCCTAAACATTTATTTTGAGCTAAGACTCAAAGCACATCAGAAGAGGGATGTCCAAGACGTTGATGCCATAGTGATGGTGAGGAGCAAGAGGAGATAAATGCTTGTTTGGAGGAAACAGGTGGCTTGATGGGGTAGAGGCCTGCTTCACATCGGCCCTGAAATAAAGTAGCACCAGTACGTAAGTCACGAATTGTAAAACCCCATGGGTAGAAATGGAAACTAACAGAATTATCACGAGTAAACTGAGCAACAGAGAGCAAATTTTTATGCATGTGAGGAACATGAAGCACAAAAGAAAGACGAAAAATCGAAGACCCAGATGATAAAGACAAAGTACCAGTGTGCGCAATAGGGAGAGAGTCACCGTTACCTAGAAGGACAGAATCATTACCCCCATAGTCAAACTTAGAGCGCAAGGAATGGGCATCACCAGTCATATGATGGGTGGCGCCATTGCCAGGGTACCAGTTGGGGTCGGACGGTTGTGCAAGCTCTCTAATGGAGGCAAGAATCAATTACATGAATCAATGACAATCCCTTAATTAAGGATAAGAAATATTCCAAAGAGGAAGGTCAACCGTCTGAGTTGGCATGTGTGATAATAAAGTGCTTTAAGAGTGCAATTCAAGTGTAGAGTGTCAGATCTTCCTTTTACTGTCCTCTTGTTTTAATATCTGAAATTGCAAATTTTTTTATGACCAAAAGTGTCCATGCATCTTACCCATAAGGGACTTTACTCGACTAAATCTTTCAGGATATGTGCACACCTCCCTACACACACATACTGGGCCCAAACGATGAGAAGTAACCCCATGGGGAGTGGCCCAGTTAACTCCCTCTGAGTTTCTGAAATGGCAATTTCCAGGCTGATTCCCGGGATATCAGAACTCAGTGATAACTCTAGTGTATCACTCGGGAACAAGAATCAATTGTTTGTGCAGGACAAACATTCTAAACAAGTAGTCCAAGACCAACTCAGTCATCCAGTAGTTCATTTGGCAAGTCCCCATTGACATAGAGGTGCATGATACTATGATCATCTCCATGTTCAATAGAATTTGTTAGCACCTGTTGAGATTGGTACTATTAAATGCCTTTAACAATAGGGCTGCGTTTGGTTGAACGGTAAATTTTGTAGGGGTTAATCCTGACGAGGGGTTATTGTAATGTGGCCATGAAGGAAGGCTTTGTTGACGTCCAACTGGTGAATGGGCCAAGCAGAAGTAACAACAAGACTGAGAACGGTGCATATAGTTGTGGGTTTGACCATTGGGCTGAAAGTCTCATCATTGTCAAGGCCTGCTTGTTGATGAAAACCTTTAGCAACAAGTCTGGCCTTATAACGCTCAATGTTGCCATCCGAGCAACGTTTAATCTTAAAAACCCATTTGCAGCCAGCAGTGTTAAAGTTCGGTGGCAGTGGGACGAGACCAAGTTCATCTCGTAGAAGAGCATTGAATTTATCATTCATGGCCTGGTGCCATTCCGCATACCGAAACAACTTGAGTGTAGCAGGTGGGCACAATGTCAGAGGTAGAGACCATAGAAGTAAAGACTTGTGGGATGGGATGACGACTAAAGAAATTAGCTTGATTTTTGGGCTTAGAGATGCCGTTTTTAGCACGTGTCACCATAGGATGAACATTATCAGGCTGAAATTGAGCAGGGGCTGGAAAGAAGGAGTCATCAGAGGGTGACTCTGGTACAACTACTAGTGGAGATGTGGAGGCAGCATGTGGCGAAGCCTGTATCTCAAGGGGAGATGATGATGATGATGCCGCTAGAGGTGCAAGAGGAACATAAGATGACTATGAAGGAGATGAGAACATGGTGATAACTGGAATGAAAACCATGTTTCATGAAGATGATGTTGCCCGTCGCATGCTAGCTGTGGTGTAGGGAAAGAGAGCTTCATTGAACAGTACATGCCGGGAGATGTATACTCCACCAGTAGAAGGGTGAAACACTAATAGCCCTTCTGATGATCACTGTAACCAAGAAACACACACTCAACCGATTGAGATTGATTTTTTTTAGTATTATAATCACCTAAGTAAGGGTAGCACGCACAACCGAAGGTGCGAAGGCAGAGATACTCAGGTGTGGTCCCAAAGAGCTTTTGATAGGGTGAGGATCATTGAAGAAGTGGAGTCGGTAACCGATTGATAAGGTAAACAACAGTAAAGATTGCCTCAACCCTGAGGTTATGAGGGAGATGATTCGTAATGAGTAGGGTTTGACTCATTTCTGATAGATGTCAATGTTTGCATTCAGTAAGACATTCTACTGTGGGGTGTGTGGACATGATGACGGTGATTGAATCTTTTTTTCGCCCACAAGTTATGCAAAAATGATCATCATACTCTTTACCAATGTTATCAAACTCGGCCTGGCTCGTGGTCAAACCAGCGGTTCGACCATGATCAGTAACTTAAAGGGTCGGGTCAGTTTAAAACCATCAAAAACCCTTTGCAGCCTGTGGTTCGACCTGATTTTTAATATTAACTCGCGACCCTTTTGCAACTGAAATCCATATCTAAAATATAAAAATTTTAAATGCATGGAATGGAACAGACTCTTGACAATTGGGAATGGGATGGGACGGGACTTTAATGGGAATCAAATCCCAGTGCAGAACGGCAACAAGGGAGGGTTTTTTATTGTTGGATTCTTGGATTTTCTCATTTCTTCTTCTATCAAGTCTCACGCTGCAATCCTTCATTCTCAGTTTCCCATCACCTTCTGTTGTTTATTGCCTACTTTCTTCCTCTTTGAAAAACGAGGGCAGCATGTCGGCCTACCTCCTCTTCCTCGTGTTGTATGGTATGTAAATGAAAATGATATAACCCCATTCTTAAAACCCCTTTGAAAATGTTTTTTTTTTTTGCATTTCTACTATAACTTCAGCCATTCTGTTTTCCCTCTTTGCCAATACATGCAGAATTCCAGCCATGGTAGTATGGAACGTCTGCTTAGTACGTTGTATTCTTTTGGGCTTCTTTTTTTCTGATAGATGAAATAAACACTACCTTCATTAAAAAAAATATACATGAAGAATTACATTTATGTCAATGTTTTAGCAGGTCCAAAACAAAGTCACAAACATGTATCCTTCAAATGTTGAAAGACATGAGTAAGAAACTATGATAAACATAAAAATACCATTTTTCAACCCAAAAAAAAAAAAAAAAGATAAACAAAAGGATCATATATGAGATCAACCTCTACCTTTTTAAGTCTATTCAGATTTTCAGTACATGAAGGCAACATAGAAATGAAGCTTCAATTTCCAGATCTTGGGACATTCACATTAAAGCAGACATTGATAACATATTTCTAAGATTTTTAATGGGTATAGAAAATCAAAATCAGATAAATGTTTACCTAAATAAATAATGCGTGCTTTCAGCCTCAAGAAATAATGGAGCAAAATGGAAATTCCCCTGATAAAGATTATGCAAGAGACTATTTATAAAAAAAAAAACTACGTAAAAGACTAAATAGGTTCTCTCTCATATTCAATCGATATCCACATCCAAAGTGGTAAATATGGTATACCACTCATTCATGCTTGCTGTTAATGTTCCTACCAGTAAAACTTGGTCTATGCACTGCAGAAAAGCAACCATGGCCATGTAAAACACGAGATACATTGACTCAAAGTTGGTTTCAATGTGACAAAGTTATCATAAAACATACCGAGAACTCCATTTGTCAAATCAAGACCGCTAGTTTTCAGGTTTACATGCATTTCATGTGTATGCAATTATGCATGACTTACAAAATGGAACTGATTCACAATTTCCATATTTGTTTTAAAGTTATTGTTGCTAATTTATCATATATTTTTGTTATTTTACAAGTTGTATGATTATCAATGTCCAAATTTTAGGAGTATGATTATGTTCCCCCATCTCATATCCAAAGTAAAGAGTCTCGTTCAACTCGTGGAAAGACCGATGTCGCATGGAACCATGTGAAACTAATTGGTGATAATCACTTCCAATGTCTTTATTGTGATAAAAAAGTTAAAGGTGGAGGGATCAATAGAATTAAATTTCATTTAGCACTATTAGAGAACAATAAATTATATTGCTCAAAGTGTAATACATCTCTATATATAGCCTTCTAGCCGACCCTAGGGCTATTACACTTCTAAACTAATCTTAACTCAAATACATCTCTTAATAGAGATTAACTCAAACTAAGAATTCTAATTAAATCCTAATTCTAATATATTCAACAAGCACAAGTTAATAGTAAAGGAGTTGAACCATGTAAACATGTTCCACCATATGTTAGTTTCTTAATGATACAAAGTTTGGATGAGATTGCTTCTCAAAAGATAACTAAAAAGCAAAAGACTTGTTCACAAGATGAAGGGAGTCAACTTCCAACTTATCTTGAATTAAGTCAATCATCTGAAGAAAATGAAATCCAAAAAATTCTGAGACCAGGTCATGGTGATAAGAATAAAGGGACAACCATAAATAAGGGAGGACGAAAGGGTAAAAAAAATTCCTCTTTGAACCACAAAAGGGGCTCAACCCACCATTAGAAGTGTAATGGCAAGCAAAGATGCCATTGATGTTGCACATATGGTTGTTGGTAGGTGGTTCTATGATGCATATATCCCATTCAATGTCGTTAACTTTGTCTATTTCCAAAAAATATCAGATGCTACTGCAAGTATAGGTCTTGGATATAAAGCTCTTTCTTATCATGATATTCGTGGACATTTTTTAAAAAGAAATGTTGTTGAAATTGAAAGTGCAGTAAAATCTTTCAAAAGTGCATGGAAAGATTACGGATGCACACTAATGGCAGATGGATGGACAGATGGGCGAAGTAGGACATTAATCAATTTTCTTATGTATTCGACAAAGGAGAGTTTTTTTTTTTAATCTGTTGATGCAAGTGCTCATTCAAAGACTAGAAAGATGTTGTTTATGTTTTTTAAAGAAGTTGTTTAAGAAATTGGTCTAAAAAATTTGGTTCAAATTGTGACAGATAATGCTGCGAATTATTCAAGTGCGTGTAAGTTGATAACCACTCATTTTAACACTATATATTTGACACCATGTGTTGCTCATTGCATTAATTTGATGCTTGAAGATATTTCAAAGATGGAAAGGGTGAAAAATGTTATTGAACGATCAAGGTCTTTCACTACATTTATATACAATCATGTTTTTGTATTAACATTAATGAGGAAGTATATTGGTGGAGGTGAGATTGTCCGTCCTGCAGTCATGCATTTTGCAACTCATTTTCTAGCATTATAAAGTATTTCAAAAAATAAAGGCGGATTGCAAGGTATGATAGTTAGCAAATAATAGATTGATGGTAAATGGGCTACTCAAGATCATAAAGGAAAAGTCATAGGTGAGTTGATTTTGAGCTCTTCTTTTTGGTCTAAATGCGAGGTTGTTGTGGTGACATTTGAGCCTCTTGTAAAAGTGCTACGCATGGTTGATAGTGATGATAGGCCAGCAATGGGGTACATTTATTAGGCTATGCATAAAGTTAAAGAAGCCATAAGAAATACATTTAAAAAAAGAATGACAAAGGGTTTAACATCAACAATGTCATCATCGAGAATGTTGAGTGAAGTTATTCCTTATTTGAACACTATAGATACTCGTTGGGATCATCAACTGCATCATCCACTTCATGCTACTGGGCATTGGCTTAATCCACATGGTTTTATAATAATATGAATGTTTCTCGGGTTTTTAGTGGAGCTCTTTATTGCATTGAGACATTATACTATAATAATATTGCAATGCAACAATTGATTAGCAATGAGCTTAATCTTTACAGAGAAGCATCAGGAACCTATGGGCATAATTTGGCCATTAAAGATCGCGAAAAAATGATTCCAAGTATATTTTCTTACATTCAATTATTCATTTACTATAATTAAGTAGGAATCTTCATGTCTTTTCATATGCATGTGCTTCATTGCCTTTTATAACTATTTGGTGGATGAATTATGGAGGTTCAACTCCAAATTTTCAAAAGATGGCAATTCGCATTTTAAGCGACACTTCTACTTCTTTTGAATTTGAAGGAAATTGGAGTGTATTTAAATGTATACACACAAAAAGAAGGAATCGATTAGAGCATCAAAGGTTGAATTATTTGGTATACGTCCATTACAACTTACGCTTGTTACAAAGGTAAGAATTGTTTAGGTGGGTTGAATTGTTTAGAACTTGCTTGGCATGGGAGAAAATATAAAGATGGGTGTTTTTGCCTTTTATTTCTTGAGTATAGTCAACTACATATTGTTTTGTTACATATTTATCTTTATTCTTTTATAAAGGTATCAAAGCTTCAATTGAAATTTGTGTAATATTTTTATTTTGATAGAAATAAGAAGAAAAATATTTGTTTTGATCTAATATCTTTAGAAAATATCGACGTACTAGAAGATTGGATAATTGAGTCAGAGCCACCCCTATTAAACGAGGAGGAACTACAAACTTGGGAGGGAATGGCACAACCTAAGAGTGTTATGACTCAATTTGAAGCAATTGATTAATGTATGACTTCTCCAAGATTGCGGCACCACTCACCTGACTAACTCAGAAAGAAGTCAAATTTGAATGGTCTGACGTATGTAATCGAAGGTTTGAGGATCTAAAATAGAAGCTTATCACCGCTCCCATTCTGATTTTGCCGGAGAGAGGCAAGGGATATGAAGTATACTGTGATGCTTCAGGAGAAGGACTTGGGTTCTCTCTCACTCAAAGTCATCATGTGGTGGCATATGGTTCAAGGCAACTGAAAATCCATGAATGCAACTATCCCACTCATGATCTGGAACTAACTGTAGTGATCTGCGCTCTCAAAAGCTGCAGACACTATCTATATGATGAGAAATTTGAGGTGTTTTCAGACCATAAGAGTTTAAAATATCTGTTCGATCAAAAGGAGCTCAATTTGAGACAGTGCAGATGGATGGAGTACCTGCAAGACTATGAATTTGCACAACGATATCACATGGCAAGGCAAACAAAGTGGTGGATGCCCTCAGTGGCATTTCACATGCAACTGTGGCCAGTTTGATTATGAAAGAATGAGAAATGCTGACGACATCCGAGAGGTCAATTTGCACATCAAAAATCGTGGGAGCATGTATAATCTGATGGTATAGTCCAGTATGGTTTCCAAGATTGAACAAGAGCAGCGGACAGATCCTGAAGTGGCAGAAATATGGGCCAAGATGTCGACTGGAGAGGTCATACCAGAATGGGACGACTTGGACAAGGTCTCTTATTCCGAGGCAAGACATATGTACCTCAAGGTTGCAGGAGAGAACTGTTGATAAAAGCTCATCAATCAAAGTCTCCATCCATCCGGGTAACACCAAAATGTACCATGATCTGAAAAGGCATTATTGGTGGCATGGACTCAAAAGAGACGTGGCTAACTTTGTCTCTCACTGCCTTACTTGTTAGCAAGTCAAGACAAAACATCAGAAGCCGCTAGGGCTGCTCAAACCTCTACCCGTGCCCAAATGGAAGTGGGAACATGTTGCTATGGACTTTGTGACAGGACTGCCAAGGTCTTCAAAGGGTAATGATGCAATCTGGGTTATAGTGGACCGTCTAACCAAGTCTGCACATTTTCTCCCTATCAAGATGACAGACTCGTCTGAGACTTTGGGACGGCGGTATATGAGGGACATCATCAGGCTACATGGTATATCCAAGACTATTGTATCCGACAGAGATGGCAGATTCACAGGCAGGGTGTGGTAGAGCATGCAGTCGGCTATGGGGACAAATTTATTATACAACACAGCTTTCCATCCACAGACCGACAGTTAGTCAGAGCGAACAATACAAACATTGGAGGATTCGCTGAGAGCCTGCATGCTAGACTTCAAAGGTAGTTGGGAAGATCACCTACCACTGGTCGAGTTCTCATACAATAACAGTTACCAGGCAAGCCTTAAGATGGCTCCATTTGAGGCATTGTATGGTAGACCCTGTAGATCCCCTGTGTGTTGGACAGAGGCCGGTGAGCCTGCTCTTGATGGACCTGATCTGGTTGCAGAGACCACGGAACAGATCAAGGTAATACGACAACATCTGCTCATGATACAGAGTCGTCAGAAGAGCTACACTGACAGAAGAAGAAGACCTCTTGAGTTTAAGTGGGAGACCTAGTAGTCTTGAAAGTCTCGCCACGAAAGGGATACATGAGGTTTGGAAAGAAAGGGAAGCTGTCACCCAGATTTGTGGGACCCTTCCAAATTCATGAGAAGGAGAGGGAAGTAGCTTATCGTCTGATACTCCCTCCACAGTTGTCAGGACTGCACGATATATTCCATGTTTCTATGCTGAGGAAGTACAACCCTGACCCATCACACGTACTGAATGTGCAAGACTTAGAAGTGCAAAGCGACGTATCTTACGTCGAGAGGCATGTCCGAGTTATTGATACGAAGTAAAGGGTGTTATGGAACTGAGTGATTCCGTTCGTCAAAGTGGTATGGGACCGACACGGTAATGAGGAAGCCACTTGGGAACTGGAGTCAGAAATGAGAGCAGCTCATCCTGAGCTATTTGTACGATCGGTTTGAAATCCTACTTTCGCCCAATTTTCGAACGAAAACTCCAACAAAGGGTAATATTGTAACACCCGGGATTTTCCTTACCTTATAAATTTATTGGATAGGCCCACTTGGATTGCAATTTAATTGAATTTGTAATTAAAAAGTTGAAATGGACATTAAATGGGCAAGGAAATGGGTCAATTACCCAATTAGGTCATGGGTGACCTTGATTTAAAAATAATTGATGAATTAGATCATCATACATAAATTACATAATAAGAGGGGATAATGGAATTAAAACAATAAAATAAAATGGTATATGGAAGTTTGAAAATAATTGGATAAATTTAATTAAGTTAGTGCATTTAATACATTAAAGTCCACCTCATCAAGTGAGGTGGCATGTGAGTGATGTGGCATTGCCATGTGGCATTTATGTCATCACATGGAAGCCAACTAAGCAAAGATGCAACTTCATCAAGTGAGATGGAAACTAGAATTGAGGTGGCATACAAGGGGAGGTGACACACCAAGTGACATGGCCAAAGTGGGACCCAAGTGCCATGTGGTGACCAAGTCTCCACATGCATGGTCGACCATGGCATGGGTTGACTTGGTCAACCACTTTTGAATTTTTAAATCTTGAATTAGGGTTTTACTTAAGATGGGAAGATGAAGGGATAAGATGAAGGGCAAGGATTTCATCTAGGAAAGATCAAGGGTGGAGATTAAAAGTTGGGGTATCTTGTCTAGCTACATTGTACCTAGACACTTGGGAACCCAAAAGTCTTCACCTCAAAAGCGATGAAGCCACCTTTGGGAAACCAAGGGCTTCCTTGGTTAGACTAAGTCATTATGAGAGGGAGGGAAGAGATTAAGGCTTTAATATAAAAACCCAAACCAAAGGGCACTCCAAATCCCTTGGCCGACCCCTCCTCTCTTGAGAAAGGATTTTCTCTCCACTCTTTTCCTCTCTCCCCCACCTCTACCTCCATACACTTGAAGACTTTGAAGAACAAAGAAAGGAGAAAAAGAATTAAGGAAGAAGAGAAAGACCAAAAGAAAAGAAGGAGATTGAAGAGCTAAAGAGGAGGAGCAACTCATTGAAGGAAGGTATGTCTAGACTTAATAAAATGGGGATTAATCTAAGGAAACCTAGGTTCGGCCATGGTGTGGCCGAACCCATGGGTTCCATGTTGGTTGGAATGAATGGTCAAAAATGTTATAAGGTCATGGAGCTGGAAATCCATCCAAAGGATAGTTATGGGTTGAAACAAAACAAACGTAAGATTAATCCGGATCATCATAGATTCGGCCATGATATGGTCAAATCCATGGGTCTAACATTTTAAGGGTTTTGATGAATCCTTGTTAAGAACTTGTAAGAGGGAGGAATAATGAAACATAAGGGCGCATAGGTTCGGCCATTATGAATTACCAAACCCATGCTATGTTGATACTATGATTGGATGGATTATGAAAAACCTACCATGATGGTTCGGCCACGTTGTATGGCCGAAACCTAACCTTGGCTAGTTGGTAGGATAAATTTATTAAGTTAAGTATTGAAGATGGAATCCAGGTTTAAATATTTTTAAGGATGGACTTCAAGGAGAAAGAATCAAAGAACAAGGTTCGGCCTGTTGCATGGCCGAACCTTATTTTTGTATGGGGACCATTTGAGGACCAAAAGAGATACTAGATGAGGTTCAGCCATGTTGTATGGCCGAACCCCATCAAGTGACCTAAAACATGGTCGATGTATATTTTTTTAAGAAAAAAAAAACCACTCTATCCACAATGGAGTCTCACTGTCTAGCAAAAGGAGAGGGGCCTCACAGCGCATGTTCTTGCAAACACAAAGGATCTGACACAAAGTCAGTCAACTGAATCTTATGATTCAATTGACTAAAAGTGTACTGGCCAAGCACATATGGGATCTGGTTGTGTTTCAGTCGACTGAATCCCATGATTCAGTCGACTGAATTGAAGGTTTTATTCTGGATTTTCCTCCAGAGCCTCTGTCTATCTTGTGCGATGCTGATTTTTAGTCGACAGTCAGTCAGAGTGTTATTTCTGCATTCAATCGACGTCAACAAGAAGCAGAGTCACTAAAAGATTGTTGCCAACGAGTTTGTACTCAAAGGGGGTCAAAACCAAAGAATGAAGTTTGGCCATGTTGTATGGCTGAACCCCATTGATGGGTTTTGTGGAACATAAACACACTTAAAAGAAAAATGGGACAATAGGGTTCAGCCATGTTGAATGACCAAACCCCATTGAGGGTCTTAAATGGTTTAAGGACTATGATGCGTAAATGCGTTAAGAAATGAACATGGAACTTAGATGGAAATAGGGATGCTGGAATTAAAATGGAAAATCAAACTAATATGTATGTTTGAATTTGATGAGGTAAAGACGTTCGCAAAGGGATTGCGATTCGTCTCACTCTACCATTAGCATTATCCTTGCAAGACAAGAAAAGATAGTATATTGGACATTGGTAGGATTCCTACCTCATTGAGAACACTATGGAGTATAATATGACACTTATTTATTCAAAATATAATGAATGCATGGGCTAAATAAATTGTATATGATTATGAGTTGATTTTCAATGATATGATGTATTTTAAATGAAATGGCATTCTTGTATACATTACCTCATGCACGGCATGGAAGGGAACATATATGACCAACGAGCCAAGTTCTGAGCAGACCGGACATGACTTGGGCTTGAGATTAGCGTATATGAAGCTATATGAACCGTTGAGATTTAGTCGCGTCCGGTTGATAGAAAAGCACAGTGTGATTAGGCCAAAGAGCTCCTGGGTAGTCAGTTCCAAAACCCTGCGCAGAGGGAGGAGACCACACTCCACCGGTAATCTTGATTAATTTGTGGATGGGTATACAGTGCCCTCGTGGTTGCCGCCTCAAACACTGTGGACATAATTGGCCAATGAAACCATTGATTGATTTACGATGTGATTGGTATGGACATTGGGTGGGATTTCATTTGGCATTGACACCCATGACATGACACTTATATTAGCATGATTATGATATGGACATTATGCATTGTTTTATTACTTATAAGATGGTTTTACAAATATGCCATTAATGATGTATAAACCCTTGATTTATGATATTTTAATATTACTCCTATATGTATCCTAACCCTAATTGGAATACCTACTGGGCATGTTGACTAATGCCCTACTTCTACCCTATACATGATGGAACAGGAAATGCTAAGGAAAATGACGTAGGACCGGAAGGGAGCCAAGCGTAGGAGTTTGTGAAAATTTAAGTTTAAATTACTTAGTTTTGATTTCAATGATGTATTCAGAGGGCTTGCATTTTGGGTTGTAATAATTTAGACTATTTGAGACACCTTAGAACTTATTTGTTATGGTTTGATAATCTTTAAGTTTTATTGAAATTTTATGGTGTTTGGCTTTCCTTGCCTAATGATGTTAAGAAAATGAATAGCATCTTATTCAAATAAACTATTCTGCAAGCAATAAGATAAGTGTGTGTAAATGTTTTAGTGGACTTAATTCACGCACACGTAATAGTGACCAGTCAAGGGTCCGGTTTTGGAATCTTGGACTTGATTCCCGTCATAATGACCCGTTCTCTCTCACTTTTACAAAAAAATATACTGTAATTTATGCAAGTGAAAAAGGGCGGGACGTTACAGGAACTTCTGAGGGTCGTTTTCTTCAGTTGGACAGTTGTAGAAAAAAACAAAAATGGGCAGAAATTATGATCTTCAAATTTTAAAAGGGAATGGTTTTTAAGCTTAATTTAAAAAGTTAACTTGTGAGATGAATTCTACAAGTTGTTTACCTCATTTTCAAAAGTCAATAGTCATGATTTGACTGAGAAAATGAGTTGATCTTATGGGACAAAGATTAAGGCATGATTTTTCCCTTTTTTCAAAACTCCATTTTTTTCATCCAAATTGATTCCATTTTAATCCTAATCTTTTTTAATCGTCTAAATTGGGTTAGAGGAGAGATTAGGTACCTTGGAGATTGATTTTGGGGTCTCTGGAAGCTTTCCTTTCAAAATTCTTCAATTCAAAAGAAAACCGAAGAAAGAAGAAGCTGATGTGAGTTGCAGAAGCTTGTTGGAGGAGCAAAAGAGATTAGAGAGAGCTGAGAGAGAGAGAGAGAGCTTGAGCTTGAGAGTGTAAGTGAAGGAGAGGTCCAATGAACAACATTCATATATATAGGAAATGATCACGTAGGATTGCCGCCCAAGCTACGAGCTATGCAAACAGTAGATTAGTTTATATATTAATTTATTTAAAACTTAGGTACATAGTTTAATGAATGATATTGAATTTGTTTAAAACATGAAGAAATCATAATATCTTCGGGTAAATTTGACTCCGTAGATGAGTCAAGGGTGTCAAATTAGGCTATCCGAAATTGTTTGGAAACAAAAGGGTGACAAAAACTAATAGATCCGAGGCAAAGCATCAATTTAATAAAATCAACAGTTTGACACCTCGACGCTTGGATTGAGTGACTAAAAACTCAAAACAGAAATCGAAAATATGAAATGTGTTAGCGTTTATTAGCGGAAATAATACACACCCGAAAATAATGTCGGAATAAATCACACAAGCACAACACCAAAGATTTAGGTGGTTCGGCCCACCTTTGGCCTACGTCCACGGAGCGTGAATAATATTATTAAGAGAGAAAATTACAAGAGATTTACATACAAGAATAACCCCTCTGTTTGAACCCAACCAAACCTAAATACTGAGATGTAAACTCAATCACTGAGAACCCAAATCTGAGTCAAGACTGCTGCCCGAATACAACCCTCTTTATCAAGCCTATCTTGATGAATCTCAGCCCACACAGATCAGCCATGTATCTGATCTGTTTGTTTTTGTATGCTCCTTTGAGATGCTTCTCTGCTCAAGTTGGTAGCACCTTGAGATGCAGTGGGCTCCACAGCCCTGCACACATTCCTTCTTCTGAAGATAGAATCTTCCCACGATGGATCAAATCCAGAGAACTCCCTCTCTGTTTGCTTTCTCCTCAGCCAATCAGCAAGCACCTCTGCAGCCCCTCTCTGTTGAACAGTGAACATACACCTTTTGCTTACAGCAGTAGCCTCTTTATAGTTGCTGCCCAATATTGGGTTTAACAACTTTCCAAAAAACACATATAGCAATTGCCGTGATTTCCATTCGACAAAACACAAATTAGAAACCCACTTAGAATTAGAATTTTTCTACCGAGTCCCATATAGATATCAATTGCTATTTTGCTTCATGTTTCCAAACTGAAATCAATCGGTGTTTCTGACTATGAATTTGAGCCACATCCCCAACAATCTCCACCTTTACGAGAATTCACCAACCTCCGAAGATAATTATGACATCATCCTCTACTGCATCTGACAGCTCTGCACACTGGCCGCTCCAGCCTTGCTCCACCTGAGGCTGCAATCCTTTGCATCTCTGTGTGAGATGCGCACATCCCCACGCTATGGGATGCTCCACTGTTTCTTCAATTAAAAGAATTGGCCAAACCCAAGCCTTGCTTGGAATTGACAGCTATCCTCCGCTTTGTCGGACCCGTCGCACTTTTCACTGCGTGGCACATCGACGTTTTCGCCTTTCCCTTCGTGTTTTCACTTGCATCATGGAAACCAAACAAAAAACCACAACCATTTAGTGCAAAAGTAACGTTACGTTTCTGGTCAACTCTCACTGGAGTCTTGCGGGTCCTTCTCCTTCTGCCCGTACTCCGATTAGGAGATCCCTGCTGTCTGTCAGTTACAGTGTCCCCAACTGCTTATACAGACTATCCTGCCTCTTTCCCTTCATAACTATCATAGCTCCCTTAACCACTCTGAGAGCCCCATCCTTAGTTTTGAAGGTGAATCCCTTCGATTCAAGAATACCCATTGAAATTAAATTCATTTTTAAATCCGAAACATAACGCACATTCTCAAGCGTCTTCACCATTCCATCAAATATTTTGATTTTTATAGTATCGATCCCGATAATTTTGCTAGTTGCCCCATTACCCAATTGGGCAACTCCACCATTGCATGGTTTGTATGTATTAAACCATTCCCTCCTCGAACACATATGATAGGTACACCCAGAATCTAAAATCTAATTATTTATTAGATTTTCTGTACCTTTTGTGACTGTACACACAACCATTTGTGCTACAGCATCACGAGCATCGCTTGATTGAGATGAATTTTATGATATGGTCTCCCAATCACATTTTAGCTGATTGCAATCCCTTATCATGTGTCCTTCCTTCTCACAATAATAACAGCTGAATTTACCCGCACCCCTTGATTTTGACCTCAACCACCTTTGATTTTTGAAGTCTCTCCCGATTCCTCTACCGCGTTGCTTATCCTCCTTAGAGAACACCAGTCCACCTGAATTGGATGTATTTGTTGGCGCCCTGATGTTCTCCGTCTGCAGCAATGCCTCAATCACTTCATCCACTGTCATGGTCTCTCTACCAACCAGTAGAGTGGTCACCACCCTTGTTACAAATATCGGCGGTATTTTTAAATTTACCGTGTTTTTATCGGCAAAATACCATTACTGTGTTAAAAACCCGTTTTTATCACTACGACGATAAATTCCTGATAAAATCATGTTAAAAACGTTAATAACCGGATAATATCCCCGTAAATTACAGGTAAATTCTCTATAAATTTCTGATAAATTCCCTATACCATTTTTATTTCATTAATTTTTTTATTTTTTTATTTTTTAAATATTATAATTTCTGCGAGATTTTCCCGTTAAATTCCCTGTAAAAATCTGAGAATTTAAAAATATCCCGTTATTACCAATTGCCGTTAATATCCCGAAAACAGTATTTGTCACAATGATCACCACTGTATTAAAGGAAGGGGGAAGAGAAGCCAATAATATCATGGCCTTATCGACCTCCTCGAATCTCACATCAACACTCGCTAGTTGAGTGATGATTTTGTTGTATTCATGAAGATGATCTAAGAAGTTGGTTCCTTCTTCCATCCGCAACTGGTACAGTTGTTTTCTCAGGATCAACTTGTTTGTGAGTGACTTCGCTATACAGCGTCTCCAATTTCTTCCAAAATTCTGTTGTAGAAGTTTCATAAAAAACAAGATATTTTACCTCCTGTTCAGACACATCCGTATGGTTACCACCGCCTTCATCTGTAGTTCATTCCACTCATCATTTGACATGACATCCTTCTATTTGTCCTTCCTTTTTTTGTCGGAAGAACTTGCCTTCTCCCTCTCTTGCAGTGCTTTATATAGCCCTTGATGTACTAGAATATCCTTTACTAAATTCCGCCAAAGGCTGAAGTTGTTTTTCCCGCCGAAGGGCTCCACCTCGAACTTTGTGCTCAGCACTCCTCTCATGCCCATTGTGTTGTATTTTGATCTCCTACAATTCCCTGGTCTCCAACAAAAGCTACTAATACCACTGTTAGCGTTTATTAGCGAAAATAATAAACACACCCAAAAATAATGTCGGAATAAATCACACAAGTGCAACACCAAAGATTTACGTGGTTCGGCCCACCTTTGGCCTACGTCCACGGAGCGTGAATAATATTATTAAGAGAGAAAATTACAAGAGATTTACATACAAGAATAACTCCTCTGTTTGAACCCAACCAAACCTGAATACTGAGATGTAAACTCAATCACTGAGAACCCAAATCTCAGTCAAGACTGCTGCCCAAATACAGCCTTCTTTATCAAGCCTATCTTGATGAATCTCAGCCCACACAGATCAGCCATGTATCTGATCTGTTTGTTCTTGTATGCTCCTTTGAGATTCTTCTCTGCTCAAGCTGGTAGCACCTTGAGATGCAGTGGGCTCCACAGCCCTGTGCACGTTCTTTCTTGCTGAAGATAGAATCTTCCCACGATGGATCAAATCCAGAGAACTCCCTCTCTGTTTGCTTTCTCCTCAGCCAATCAGCAAGCACCTCTTCAGCCCCTCTCTGTTGAACGGTGAACCTACACCTTTTGCTTGCCGCAGTAGCCTCTTTATAGTTGCTGCCCAATATTGGGTTTAGCAACTTTCCAAAAAACACATATAGCAACTACCGTCATTTCCATTCGATTAAGCACAAATAAGAAACCCACTTAGAATTAGAATTCTTCTAATTCTTCTACCTATCCCATATAGATATTAATTGCTATTTTGCTTCATGTTTCCAAACTGAAATCAGTCGGTGTTTCTGATTGTGAATTTGAGCCACATCCCTAACAAAATGCTCGGTCAAAACACAGATTAAAGGCACAATGTTTTCTTGTAAATTTTTTACTTTTGGAGGTATTTTAAAATGAATGTTTTGCAAAGTGGGTCTTTTAAAAGGGGTTAAAATATCTGAAAATTGGGTAATTATTAAAACGAACGGTGAAGTCCATTCAATTCATCATTTGAAAATACTGAGTTTGTGTAAGTTTGAAAAGGAAATAATCTTAAATGAAGGATTTTTTATAGTGAAATAGTTTTATGATCGCTATCCATAAATAAATAATGAGATATAGAGATTTACAATTTTGCCCTTCCAACTTTAACGAGTAGGATCACTGAGCAATCGAACAAGGATTGGGCTAAACTTGGACTTTTCAAAAGGCTAATTCAGTAAGCTTCACAATTAACTACTTACAAAGTACGTTTAACAGTTCAAAAATACGTAATTAAGCCTAATTAAGGGTCGGGGTCTTATAGCAGATCTCTCTGAATTATGTATATAATAACTGTGTATTTTAAGTTTATAAGTTTGATTTAGATGCCATATAGTTGATAATTAATTAATGGGTGGTTGATTTCATTTGATAACCCATTTTAACATCTTCGTAGATTATGGAATTGATTGCATAGTTGTTCCTCTAAAATTTAAAATTTAACAATGATTCTTCCGTACACTTGTTAATCAAACGAATTTATTAAATTTATTTTAGATATTACATAAACAAAAAATTTATTCATCTAATGTAACTTGAATTGATTCACTGTTGATACATTTACTTTTTTCCTAAAAGATAATTATAAATTTCACTATCCATATTTTTCCAAAAACTAGAGTCTTTGTCCCTTTTCTAAAGGCCAAAACAATAAAATAACATGTGCTTTGACAAAATAGGATTGAATGATCAACCAGGATTTTAGTTGTAATATTTTTTGTAGAGTAGTTAATTCATTAACATTTCAACCCTAAACATGTTTCAGTGGGAATGACAATTCCAGCCTCTCAAAGTTAAGCCCACCTGTTGAGTTTTGTGTCATGTAACATCTGACAACTTCATATTTTATTTGGGGTCAATTTGATATTTTCTTGTGGGTCCAATTATTATTTAATAATTTAATGTTTCATTTTGGGTCAATTACATCGTTCTATAATTTAATTCATGTGGACCATTCCTCATTTATAAAAGTTAGAAAAAAAGCCATTGGTTGTTGAAGATATCGTTTTGTCAATTTTCATTGAGAATGACATTATGTTTGATATTTTAAATAAAAAAATACTAAAATTCTAAATGAATTTTAGATGTTAATGATCTGCACAACAATTTTCATGGTGAAATGCTTTGAAAGTTTAAATAATTTTCAATCTTTCCATGCAACTGAAGTTCTTAATTCCTTTTAACTTAAACGATCTAGTAAGATGAGACCTTGTGTTTGGATAAGGGGTAAATTTTGTAAGAGTTATCTTGACAAGGGGTTATTTTAGGTATTATGAATACTCCTTATTTGAAAAGGATTTTCAAAAATGGGAAAAAATGAGTAAAAAAATTATCCCTTAGTTACTAAACAATAGTAATGAGAGTTATCCCATATCCAAACAGACCTTTATCTCCAAGAATCATATTCCATTCTATATAATTCTAGGGGTAATAATCTTGAACTTCAATTGGAAATTATTGGGGATAAGGAATTGTTCAATTTGAAATTCTACGATTAGTACAGATTGGTGAAAGTAGGGATTGAAATGACAAAATCTTTATTTGTAAAATGTAACAAAGAAACTACAAATCATTAATCATTGCATGGTCGATTACCATTTCACAATTTTCCACTTCCTAAAGATTTATTTGGTATCTAGGAATTTGATAACTAGTCATGGAAATGATGAAAAAAAAAAATGCCCTAAATATCATAGAGGTAGTTTTTGAAGAGGTCCATGTGATCCGATTGCAATGAAATGGCCAATGTCAAGCTCCCATCATTAGTTGGGCTTGGTAGAACAAAGCATAAGCCCTCAAAGGGAACCGCACCTGGCCCCATGAATATGGGCCGACCCCACCCAAAATCTGCGTTGCCTATTTGGAATTGGGCCCAACTCGTGATTGCAATGTTTGGGCTTCTGAAGGTATGGGCCCCGCGGACAAACTTGGTTAGATCAGGTTGCAAGTTCAAGTAATCAATGGCCGATCTTAGATACTCATCATCCATCCGCACCACTGCATCATGAATCTTACCCACAATATACTTTAGAGGATTCGAAACTAGATCACCGGCATATGCGATCGGCGCCGCCGTGAATTGAGCATTACCAAAGTATCCTGGAGGAAGCGGCGGACAGAGTCGGGACCGACCATCGGTTGCAATATATAGTTTTGTTTGTTGATCTTCAGGTAGATCACGTGCCATGCACACACAACGCCAAATGTGTCCGGCCAACGTTTTGTAGGCGCTATACTTACCATTGGATTTGAACTTGAGGACATTGACCTGATCACGTGTGATTTTGAACATGGCGATAGTTGTGTTAGATGTTTGGGATTTGGATGGAATTTTCATGGATGGTGGAGATTGGTACTCAATGTGGTCGAATTTTGGGGTTGGGGGGTTCCGAGCTCGGAGTAGAGTACGATCGAAGAAAGGAGGGATGGTGAGATCAAGCCCTCGAGCCACATCTGACCAATAGTTGATGAAATGGATGCCAGAGGACCCATCAACCAACTGATGTTGTATGCCCACACCTATGGAAACCCCACCACATTTGAAATAAGTTACCTGAATCAAATTGAGTGACAAGAAATGTTAGAGATGAGAAGGTAATGGATTAAAATAAATGCACATTTACCTTATGCTAGGATTATATCTCGAGCAGGTTAGACCAGATTGTGAGTCTACCCAGCTTAGGCCTAGGTTAACCCAATTTAGTCAAGCCCAAGACTGGCTTCTATTAGGTTTGTGGTACCCAAGTCGATTTCAAACTCAAAATATATATGTGGACTTATTTGAGTTTAAGTTTATTTCGGTGTAAAATGGAAGTTTTTGTATTATTCTCTATTACGTAAGTTGCATGTGTATGCACAATACTACTTGAAGAAAATTAGACGATATAAATTGTTGTTCAAATATGAGGTTTTGTGCCAAATTTAGACTTTCATATACTAAACCCATCTCACCAGAAATCTAATTAGGCCCAATAGTTAAGGCCTGAAAATGAGATGAACATTATTTGTAATAGAAAGTGAAAACTAAGAGGACATCCATTTCACGTGGGGCCATTGTGTTATAAAAAAATGAGGGCAATGGCTATGATTTTTGAACTTGGGTGGTTTGCATGGGCAAAGCTGACGTGTAGGAAAAAAAAGTAGAGTTCTTAAGTGATGTTTTTCTTTTTTATTTTTTTATTTGCGTTGGGTTAGGTTTTGGTCTAGGACTTCTCTGTGCAACCCGACTTGGTTTTATTTTGGGTAGGTTCAAGTGGCCGATTTAAAAAAAATTCATAATATATATAAAAACTCGGATTTTTACCAGTGAAATTTGTAGGTTGGACAAAAAATTGCCACCTCTACGTACATGCTATAGCTTATTAAGCCACCAAGCAAGTTTATTAAAAATCTAGGATCAAAGGAAAATAATATATACGTATCGGTCGATATTTATCAATATCAGGCGATATCCTCTATATATTGCTCGATGTATATCACCGATATCGATGATTTTGATAAAAAAAAAAAACAAAAGAGAGATTTCTCAGCTGATATATCGGCCAAGACCAAGATTAGGGATTATTACCTGAAGAAGTAGTAAAGCATAAGAGGAGATGTCTTGATTGTAATCAACGGGTGGGATGAGCTGCTTGAGTTCCATGGTAGGTGTGAAATCGCTGAAGTCATTGATGACATTGTCTGTTTCAGCCTGGACGAAGAGCACACCCTCGCCATTGCAATTGATCTCAATGCAACCCTTGTCGTCCCTCTTCAATCTACCGGCGACTGGGTAGAAAGCGACCAGGGCCTTGCTTAGAGCCTCCTTAAGCACTTGTGGGTTGAAGAAATTGGAAGAGCCATTGGGCCTGTAGAAGTACACACTAGGCATGTGTGTATGGACCACCAAAAGGTCCAAATGAGAGGTGCATAGGCTATGTCTGGGAGTTTCTTGTGCTGGGCACACCATGCTAGATTCTTTAACATTGATGATCATCTTGCTATACCTACACAATGGTGGGTTAGTGATCTTGTTAGTCATGGGTGATCATGGGCATTGATTGGGTGCATACTAGGGGTGGAATGTGCTAGGTCCATGGATTTAAAAAAATTCCGAATCCAAGTTGTATTAGTTGAGTCCACTCGGAATCGGTCCCTCTCAATACATTTGATTCCTATGCGACGGTCCAACTCCTTTATATTCATTTGATTCGAGTAAGACTCAACGATACAACTTGGACTTGGTCCTTACCGAGTCGAAAACAAAATTAGATATTTTAAAACTTAGTTGGGTTGAGCTATATTGATTATAGGTAATAACAAATTTTCTACTTTACTTATCCTGATTTAACTTAATTTTTTTTCATTACTTACCCTACTTGACTTAACATCTCCTGAACTTATGTAAAAAATTGTAGTAGAAAGAACAAAATGAGATTAAAAAATGGAGGTATAAGAAAATAGAGGTAATGTACTAAGATTTTTGAACTTAGGATGGGTACATGTGCTAAAACCAACAGGTAAAAAAAAAAAGTGTTACCCACTCTTGTAATGTTACCCACACTTATTATACTTTGCAGGAAAACTAAGAGATCTATGCAACCCTAAGAGTAGAAATTCAGGGATTAAAAATGCATTTTTGTAATACGTAGTGTATCGGCATTTCTCTCTTATTTTTTCTTTTGAAAATATAAGAAAAATAGAAAAAAAAATGAAAAATCTATAATGAGCATATTATTTTTAAAAATTAATAGTCGTTTTTATGAAGTTTTAGACCATTAAAACTCAAAATTTCAATAAATTATAAAAATTTGAAAAATGACCTAAAACTTTGAAAAATATCTAAATTTTTTTTAGGAAGAAAATCAACATGAGGAAACACCTAATATGAATTTTATGTACTCTAGTATCCCTTAGTAACATATATCTTATATTACAATTTATAATTTTTTTCATTGTAAAGTTTTTGAGTCTCATAAAATTGTCAGAAATTTTTTAAAAAAATAAGACAAATATTCTAAAAACTCTATCAATCACATTAAGGGATCTCATTTAATTTTAGAAACATTTGTATATCGTTTCATTCACTTTTTTTTTTTACAAGAAACTAAAAAATGAGAAGTATCTTAGAAATCCCGATTTTTATCAAACTTTCAGAAAAATCTTGGAAAAGTACACATACACTCTAAAAACTATGTGAATGACATTAACACATCTCCAATAAATTTTATAACCACCGGATATTATTTCATTAATTATTTAAACAAAAAATTCAATGTTTTATTTCTCTTAGAGCCGAAACGTGAAAAAAATAATAAAAATAATTGAAAATGATAAAAATTGATGAAATGACTGAAACTAATTATAAAAGTCAATAAATTGATTTTTAATAAAATTTAAATTTGAAAATATTGGAAAAAATAACTCAAAAATAGTTCGTAATTGATTTTTTAAAAATAAAAAATAAAAATGCATGTATCTGCCATACTTGTAGCATGGGATAAAAATAATGGTTGTCCAATATGTAATGCCGACACAGGAGTATTGGTTCAGCCCATACTTTTCTCTCTCCTTCAGTTATTTTTTTTTAACTAGAAAAATTACATAAAATCAAGAAAATTCTGAGCTTCATAGATATGTAATTTTATCATTAAGTAGCAGTCATTTACATATTCAAATGTTGTTTTTAATTTATGAAAATCGATAATTTCAAATATTTAAAAAAAATGATAAATGCAATGTTAAAGCATTTATTTCGGATTTTCATAATATTTAAACTATATTTTTCAGTACACTTAATTTTTGGATAAAAAAATTATAAATGTATGAAGTAAAAATTGTAGACACTATATTAACTTCTAAAATACCACATAAACCATTCTCAATAAAAAAAAAAAATTCATTTCACAATCTTTAAACTATATTTTTCATTACACTTAATTTTCGGATAAAAATTTAAAAAATATAAATGTACGGAATAAAAAATTTACACACTACAGTAACTTCTAAAACACCATTTAAACCATTCCCAAAAAAGGGAAAGTGCATGATAATTCGGATTCAAAAATAATAATAATTAGAAGGTTAATTTTTTTTTTTTTACGTGTGGGAAACCGCAAGTTAATCCGCGTAAAACCCCCACGGATGAGTCCACTACCCCTAAGACACATCAAGGTTAGGCCATGGGGGCTCGAACCCGCAACCTCTTGCTTCCTGAGGCGGGAGATAACCAGTTGAGTTACACCCATGTGGAGGAGAGATACTATATTTAAGTTAACCATTATATGAAATATAAATTCTTAAAAATAAGATCTTAAGATATGAAGGATAAACTAAATAATCCGGAAAGAAACTTACGGTAGTCGAAGATCTAGCAAGGAACTCAAGCCTGAACGATTCCGATCATCGAAAATGACTAAAAAAAAGTGTTTTTGAATGTGAAAAAAAAAAAAGCCAAAGAAATTAAAGAGAAAAATGCAAATAGATGAGAGAGAGCAGGATCGGGTGCATGATAATTGGGATTCAAAAATAATAATAATTACAAGCTTAAGTAACCATCGTATGAAATATAAATTCTTAAAAAAATACCTTGAGATATGAAGGATAAACTAAATAATCAGGAAAGAAACTTACAGTAGTCGAAGATCTAGCAAGGAACTTAACTTTGAACGGTTCGGATCATCGAAAACGACTGAAAAAAGTGTTTTTGAATGTTAAAAAAAAAAAAAAAAGCCAAAGAAATTAAATAGAAAAATACAAATGGATGAGAGAGAGTAGGATCGGGTGATCGAACGTGTTTTTTCTTCTCATGCAAGCAGGTGGAAGTATCCTGGTATATATAAAATAATTTCAACTGGTGTAGGCCTCACGTGATAAAAAAACAAAATAATAATAATAAAAAAAAAACACTGGCTTAAATGGTCGAAAGCACGCATCGCTGTAAGCCTGCGTTGGGACTGTAGAACGGACGAAATTTCAAAAATTTGAAAACTCAAAGATTTCCAATATTCCGGCGTCTCGTGCGAGAACCTGTGATAGAGCCTTGGTTATTTTTCTCTGTTCGAGGAAGTTTGGCAAAAGCAAGTATTTGAAATATTTAGCATAAATAAGATCCAACGAGCTATATTTATATATATCTCCTAGCTTCTGTAATTTTAAAAATAATAAGAAATAATCCTCTCTTCTCTATGGTTTTTTCTCTTCGGAGTTTTCCATATCAAAAGTTGTGTTGTTGTGTTATTTTATTTTCTCTATCTGGTAACAGAACTTAGTGATCTCCTAGCCGAACGGAATAGTTGGCGATATTCTTTCCGTCAAAAGTCTCATTCGAGAAAGGTTGTCGGAGTACGAATATCAGTCTCACATTTGTTGTAAAGAGAGAAATCTAAAGACTATAAAGGACTGCATCACTCCACCTTCAACTTAGTCTTTTGGACGGGAAGTCCAGTCCTAACAATAGTATCTTACATAAATAGAGAAAATAATTTTACAAATAGAAAAAAATCATTAACTATGAAAACCCAACAATTACGTTGTTGAAAACCCTATTCAAAACTGAAATTTCGACGCAGGAAAAATAAAAATAAACGGAGAGATGATGTCCTACAATCCAAACAGACAAAAAGCATACATCTTCACGAGAAAAAAAAAAAAAAAGGAGAGAGAGAGATAATAATATTTGAAGAAGAGTGGAAGAGATGATAAGATTACCCAGAAAGAGAGAATCGATGAGATTTGAAGAAGAAGTCTAAGGTGAGAAATGAGAAGGCAAATGACTCGTATTCGACTCTCTCTATTTAAAGAAGTGGATAGCATAGTCTGAGTTGGAAATAATACCCTATTTTCCACATGAAATTTCAAGACACATTTTGATTCTTATTTTATTTTTAATATGTGTATCCTCATCTCATAATTGAGGTGAGACTACTACCACGAGCATGTGTCGATGAGAAGTTATCCTATGAGGGGTAGGATGGAATAATTGAACATAAATCGAATTCAAGACCAATCATTTTAATTATTTCTATTAAAGTTGAACGCATATTAGCATGGTCTACACTATACTGTTGGGAATAGTATAAGTGTAAATATCGACCAATACATATTGTATTGGCCGACACGTATTGGAAAATTGAAGGCCGATATATATATCACCCAATAGGATATGTATCGGCCTTCCTATGAAGATATCGACCGATGTAAGTGATATATATCGTTGAAAATATCACTAATATCATGAATTTCGATCTAAAAACAATTTTTTTTAAAAAAAAAAAAATCAAATATCAGTACAGGGAACCACCACATATTGCCAATAAATTGCTGAATTAGCACTGGTATATCGCTCAAAATATCGGCAATATATCATAAAGCCAGCGAATTTATTATGAAATTCTCAAAATTTTGAAAATTTAAAATTTGAAGATAAAGATATTGAGACCATTTGAAATTCCCATTATAAACACATTCAAGAAGTTAAATTCAGGGGTGCATAATTCGGTATCAGCCGATATATCGGCGGATACGATATATCAACCGATATATCGTTGTCGGCCGATATTATTCTCTCTCCTCATTTAAAAAAAGAAAATGATCGATATCAGCAGATATGATACGGTCAAAATATTGACATATCGGCCGATACGATAAGCATCTACCGATATTTACAGTCCTTAAGTACAACTTTTTTGACATTATAGAGATGCATATATTATTATATTGTCATATATAATATTATATAAATTGGATACTTTAATTATGATTGTGAGATTTAATTTAAAGTGGTAACGCAAGTAACATGTGTTGATGTAAAACATTGTGGATAAGATTGATTGAAAAAATAGAATTTTTTTTTTTTTTGAAATATATAGATATTAATAGATACATTGTGGATAGGATTGATTGAAAAAAATAGAATTTATTTTTTTTGAAATATATAGATATTAATAGATAGCTAAACATCAAGAACAATAATACATCGAAACACCTGTGACAATCAATAACACACATCCATATGTGACTAAAAGAAGACATGATTGTGACTCAAGAATGAGAAACACTTACATCAGGGCCGGCCTGGCTTAAGGTTATAGAGGGCCCTCTGATTTGCCTAATGGACTAGGCCCTCTATCATACACTTTCTCTAGGCCTAAGTCCCCTCTAGGGTCTCGGTGGTATTTGACATATCCGAGTGACAAGCTGTCGAAAGTAAAAAAGTAAGCACTCTTATTATGAAAAGCAATAACATCAGTGTTCTTATCAACTTCTTTTGTCGGTTATCAATTATTTACAAAATAATACATATAAAAAATAGTAATGTCGGCTTTTTAGAAAATCAACTTAGAAAATTTAATATCGTTTATGTATCATTTTCATAAAATCACTATTCTATGAAAATTCATTGTGTATCTATTCATGTAACAAAAATGATCTTATATGCACATCTAAGGGTGGAATCCACCTATGATGGGATAATGGTGGATATGTGATACACAAAAATCACCTTCATAGAAATAAAAAGAATAACTAAAGTAATTAAAGTTTTGAGATCTTAAAATGATGACTAAATAATTTAATTAAGGTTATTTTTAATGAGTCACTCTTCAAAAAAATATAGATTTGATAAATCAATCACTATAATTTTTTATGAATTTCGCTCTGAAATAAAGCGGCAAATAAATTATTGGCATTTGGGACACATAAGATTACTTATTAAAAATCTAAACGGTTCATTCATTTCTAAACATATATGTATATTTTTCATATTTTATTAAACTATTCGACTCACCGTTTGATGAATCAAATGAGAAATGTGTGATAAATTCTATAGATTTTTTTACCAAATATTTTTCGTTTGTCCATCAAATAATGAATCCAATAGTTTCACAATTTTTTTTTTTATTTTAAAATGTATATTAATATGTGTTTCGAGATTAATCAATGCTATAGATTTTTAATAAGTAAATCATATGTGCCTCATCCACATGGGTGTAATTTAACTGGTTGTCTCCCACCTCAAAAAGCGAGACATTGTGGGTCAAACCCTTATAACTTAATCTTGACATGCCCTAGGAATATTAGGGTAACTCATGAAGATTTTACACTTAGTATTCTACACTTTCCCACATGTAAATTCAAAAAACCATACATACCTCGATTGCAACCAAATGCTGTCAGATGGCTTACATCTTTTTCATTAAACTGGTGGACTACCTATCTATGGTTCACATATTTTCCTCATTTTGTATACAGAGAACATTATTTTCTTTTGTATCTAATCTATTGATGGCAAGCGTTGTCTAAATTTACATGTTTCAAGTATGTACATAAAGCTTCTGGAATCCAATCCCTGTTTGCTACTTTCTTGGTAATGAATATTTAAAGCCAATGATATGTCTTATTCCTTCATTGAATGGTACATCGTCCGATTAAAATTTTTGAACCTTGCTGCTGATGATGTTGTTTTCACCCTCTGCAGCTTTACTGATTCCTACACATAAATTATTGGTTGAGTAAAAGATTGTAAAACCAGGGAGAAAAATCTCGGAAAAATCAGATATCGGCCATATCGGCCCAGATTTCTCTCCTTTTTTTTCGAAAAATATCGGGATTTTTTTTATATTTTAATTTTTATGAACTAAAAAGAAGATAAAAAAATGAAAGGAGGCTCGATTTTGAAAAAAACAAATAATCAAAATCACAAATATTGGCTAATATCTGGACCGGCCCAATATGGTTGATATTGGCTGAGATATTGGTCTGGGCCCACGACCGAAATAATTATTTAAAAAAAATGATATTTAATAATATCGGTCGATATCATCACAGTACGGCCGATACTAACCGTATCTGTCGAGATTTGTATCAATGATCTCCACTAAAACTTATAAATGGATGAATTCATCAAATTTTTTGGAATTTAACTAATCTTTTTGAAATATGACCAATTTTTTTTGAAATTTTACTTGGCCAGAAATTTGACTAATATTGACATTTAAAGTTTTTTGAAGAGATTGGGTATTTAAAATTTGAGCCTCATCTCACCATTTTAGTCATGTGATTTGTACTTTGAAAATTTAATTGCTATAAACTCTTGATTTTTCATGACCCATCTTATAGTGTTGCTTAGATCGTATTGGAGAGTTCCTTAAATATATCATTATCATCCATGAAATTCCTTATCCATTTCATCCGACCATGTGGCACCTAGTCCAAGAAAAGTGTGCAGTTTTCCTATTAAAACTGCATACTCCAATCTCCTTAAAGCTGACCATAGTAAAATAGATTAGGTAGATGTGATACCCTGAACTAGTTTAGCTACTAATAAGGTGATTTGTGGCCGTTAATGGTGTTGTGGTCTGATTACGGGGTGAGCTTTGTGTAGAGTCCAAGTTTGACTCGATCCGAGTTCAGAAGCCGATGGATCCAACTTGTTGAGTGCAGTGGCAAAGAGGTAATTGTCTGAACTTTATCCAACAGAAACTCTAAAAGTTATGTGTGTTGCTTGATTTCCAAGTTTGAATTGTCTTGATGTGATGTGACTTGAGTTGATTGAGTTGATGTGATATGACTTGAGTTGATGTGATGTGACTTGAGTTGCTGTGATGTGATATAAAGTGATGATGTGACATAAAGTGAAGTAATGTGATGTGATGTGACTGATGTGATCTGTTGTGATGTGAGACTTGAGCCGCAAGTCTTGATTTTCTATAAATAGAGGGTTGGATATGAAGAAAAAAAGAAGAAGGAGAGTGTTAGCACTTGCAGCAGAATAAACAAGAAATCGAACCGGAAAAATAAGCATAAGCGAATACAAGAGATTTATGTGGTTCGGCCCCACAAGGCCTACGTCCACGAAGCATATAATGATTTTATTAAGAGAGAAATATAGAATCACAATACAAGAGAGAATTAATTAGCTTGAAACCCAAACTCAAACCAATAAAGAATTCCTTCATTCTCTGTATTGTCTCTCTTAGAAGGACCCAACCTTCTTATGAAAAACTGTTGCCTGCAGAAAAAGACCACTCCTTTGAAGCTCTCTCTCTGTTCGCTGGTTGTTGTGTCTTTTATCACCAACGTTGTTGATAGGTATACTGCAAAGCCCGTTTGTTGTTCCTTATTGGATTAGGAAGAACAGAGAAACCTCTATGCTTGCCCAAGCTGATAGGGATTTCTCGCTGCTGTATTTGTTACAGCCCTCTAAGGTTGAGTCTCTGTACTCACACCTTTCTGCCGTAAAAAAGCTCTCCTTCAGTGTTGTGTATCCCTTCTCACAACAAGTACACCTCTAGACACATACACGATGCATGTATTTATAGAGATGTTATCAGTCGGTGCTATATTTATACATAACAATTACCAAAGGTGCAAATAGAAGTTGCTGCATAACCTTTGCTTCTGTCTCGACATATATTGCAACCCTGCAGTCTAGATATCAGTCTCAGTTGGACTTAGAGACCTCCTGGCTAAAATAGAAGTTTCCTAATACAACTAGGAAACCCAGTCGATTAAGGTAACTTATTTTAATGAAACCACCGTATGTACCTTTTAGTAGTTGCCAAGTATAGAGGTTAAATTCAAGCCACGTATTCAACAATCTCCACCTTAGCATGAATTCCATCAATCCTCCGAGATAACTGTGACAACTGACCTCCACCTTTCCATCTCTACTACATCTGCAACTTTGCACCTTCGTGCACGCTGGCCACTCCCGGCCTCGCTCCTCCTGTAACTGCATCCCATCAGGATCTCTGTGTGAGATGCGCGCATCCCCACGCTCAAGGATGCTCCACCTGCCTTCTTCAATTAGAAGAATTGCTCAAGCCCAAGCCTCGCTTGAACTTGACGCTCGTCACCGGCTTTGTTGGACCCGCCACCAATTGTGTCAGACCCGCCGCCTTTTTCTTTATGTGATTTTTCTTCGCCTTCTTGTAATAACCTGACCCAAATTATGCATAGTTTAGCCTAATAAATCTTTCTTGACCAGTTAATCTTGATGATTTCTGTTAGGGCTTTTTAAACAGCCCAGGTGTGGCCCAATCCGAGCTCGAATGCTTAGTGATCTAGCTCGTCCAGCTGAAGGGGCAAAATGGTAAATTACCGCTTATTATTAATATTATTTTATAAATTATGTTATTATGTGATTATTATTGGATGATATGATTGTCCTTAATCAAGGAATTGTATTTCTGATTTTAACATAATTTTATTTTCAGAAAATGGTATTTAAAACCGCCCGTCAAAACCCCGAAAGGGAGAAATAATTATTTTAAATGATTTTCGAAGTGAGATAAATTTTGAAACAAACATTTTATGTTAGACCATTTTAAGTATGGTTTAGTTATTCTTTCACACCCCAAAATGAGGCCTCTAAATTATTCTACTAAACATTTGTTTAATTAAGTAAAAAGTGTTAAATTATGATTTTTGTTTAAATCAATGATTTTCAGTGAGTTTCAAATCTTAAAATTTTTATGGTGACTAGAGTTTTTAAAACCCAACTCATCGGTGAGGTTGGATTAAATTTTTGAGCTTTCAAAATCAGATTTTAAGTTGAAAATCCAGTTTTTATCAAAATAGGGGCCTTTTTGCAAAATCAACTTTTCAGAGGGGTTGAATTGCAACCAAACAGTGCTTACTGTTTCAGGCGTCACCCGCATCTGCATGCAATCGCATGCATGGCCATCTGGCCAGCTTTTACGGCTGATTTCTTATACAATGAGGCCCTTCCCTTCAGATTTAACTCCCACACTTTCTTCTCTTCTCCCTCTCTCTATCTCAGTTGCTGTTTAAAAACCAGACCAGCCGACCCTTGCCTCTTTATTTTACTGTGTTTCTGTCACCCGTAGCTTAAGAGAAAGATTTTTCAAAGTTCAGATTTTCAGCCTAGGAACTCCAGTGAAGGTAACCACTGTGTTCCTTTTCAAATTCTAGGTGGTTTAGAATCAAGAAAAACTGATTTTGGTTAAGTTTTGGGTGTGTAAAATGGTTTTGAAGTTTAAGGAAAAACTTGATTTTCTTAGTGTCAGTGGGCTTTTGGTGTTAAGATCTAATGGTCTACTGAGTTTTGAAACTTTAAACCTCTCCCTATGGAAAAAGGACTCCCAGAGGAGTCCATCGGACCTGCTAGATGTGGAAACCAAATTCGAAAAACCCACTGTTTCCGGATTCATTTTTCATACAGCGTTTACCCGTCACTGTCTGGTGTTGCAGACAGTGGAGGAAAAAAAATATTATTGTTGGATTATGTTGATGCTTGTGATGTTAGTACCCATTGATAAGTTAAAAAATGTACTGACCCTCTTCTCTTATTACTATAGTATAAATACTATTGTTTCACTTGCAGGCCGACCCTATTGGTCGGGCACTGAGTGATTTCACTTCCAAGCCGACACTATATTTGTCTGGCACTGAGTGACCTCTAGGCCTTACTCAACATATCAGATCTAGTCCTATCGAGAAGACAACGGAAAAGTGACCTGAGTATATAAACCTAACTCAATAAGTCAAATTTGGTCAATGCCTAGAAGGCAATATGAGTTTGGACTGAGCACCTTTTTTGTTTCTATATATTGTGGATTATTGTAATTTAAAAAGGATAGAAACCAAGTATGAGACTCAATTCCATGTACCTTGGATATTTTTGCGAAAAAAACAAGGATGATTTCAAAATACTACTTGTGTGTATGTATTTGATGCTATGTATGTGGCTTAGGATTGATTGTGCACTGTTTGCTGTTTGAACAGATACCGTGAAACCACACATATACGGTGAGGGAACTTAACGTTCCAGAAAATGTAAACAGGTTTTTATTATGAGATGAGTCTTGAGCAATGAGTGGTTTCAGATTTGATGAACCCACTCATGTGCCTAGACATGATGCACTATGGTAAGAGTGCTTATGATGCTTACGAATGCTATGATGTTAATCATATGGAATGTGTAAGACTGCTTCCACGTGCCCTTGACTATTGAACCAATATCGGGCATATGTGTGAGATGGTTTACGTCTACTTAACCATGGGTGTCGACAGTTACTGACTTGAGGGTGTCAGTATCAGCTATGGGAGAGCCGGAGATGTGCTTGTAAGGATGTATTTTGACCGTGTTGGGACTTAATAAAATGGTCTCAGTGTAGTCGGTAGGTGTGACATTGGATGACAGCAGTAATGGAAAAGAAATGATGAATTATGGGACTGATGATGATATTATTGTAACTGTTGATTATTGCTAACATGTTGTTTACTTAACTGCACTGTTATATTTCCTTCACTGGGCTAGTTAGCTCACCCCACTCACTTTTTAGGAAATGAACCCTGGGAGGAGAACCCTCTATTTTAAACTTAGAGTGGATAAGCTGCGGCGGAGTTTTGGGATTCCCACTGAGGGGAATACCCTGATCTTTGCTTTCTGGTTCTTGGAACCTCTTGCTTTTGTAAAGTACCGAGTGTGGTACTTAATTTGTATCAATGTTATGTATTAAGCTACTACGTTTCTGTAGTTACTCTGATGGTGTTGATTTTGAATGATAATTTAGTGTTTGGATTTATGTGTATTGATGTTTGTGTTTGTGTCTTTTGAGAGGGACCTATGGTATATGTTTGAGTCCACATGTTGGGATCATGTGTGACATTTGGGCCCAACTGTTGATCCGGCCCAGTTAGAATGCTTGAGTGTTGTGTTAGTTTAGTCTTAGCTTCAAAAAAAAAAAAATCAGTCGCGTTCCGGGCCCACCCTTCGGGTCGAGGCGAGACACTTCTCTTTTCCATCTTCGCTAGCACCATGGAACTCGGGCGGACCATCACAACCTGCAAAAGAAACTTTATTTTTAAAGTCATACATGTCACCTGACTTTTTGTTTATTCCCTTCCTCCTTCATGCGGTCTGACTAACAGGATCCCTTTGCCGGTCGATTATTGTACTGCCCACCAGTGTGTACAGATTATTTTCTTTCTTTCCTTTCATGACAATCATGGCTCCTTTAATCACTCTAAGAACCCCATTGTGACTGTGCCAATGCCAATGGTTTTGTAACTCACACCATTGCCCACTAGACATGTCCCTCACCACCGGGTTTGTATGTGTCAAACGACTCTCTGCGTGGACACATGTTGTAAGAACACCTAAAATCTAGAATCCATTGATCAGTTGGATTATCCATACCTGTGATGACTGTGCACACGACAACACCTACATCATTGTCTGTGTCACTTTGTACGGCATTTGATTGATCTGAATTTTATGATCTGGCCTCCAGATCACGTTTCTTTTTGTTGCAATCCATCATCTTATGCCCCTCTTTCTCACAGTAGAAACATCTAAGCTTTCTTCCACCTCTCCCTCTGGATTTTGACTTTGACCCTCTGAGCTTGCCATGGTCTTGAGGTTTTCTGTTGTTGTTTCTCCCTCTGTTCTCTGTAAAGAGAGACTGTGTCTGAGAAGAATCCACCAAAGACGTTCTTCTTTTCTCCTCGTTCAGCAAATTGCTTGTCACAAATGTCATAGTGACAATGCCCTCTAGCGCTGAATTGCTGAGTGACACCACCAAGGTTTCCCAACTGTTAGGTAAGGAACTGAGAAGTAGTAGGGTCTTCAACTCACCATCAAGTACCATATTCAAGGCTGGGAGTTGATTGACTATACTCTACATCTCATTCAGATGCTCCGCAATCGAATTACTTTCATTGTACTTCAGATTCACCAACTTTCTGATTAGAAACGCCTTGTTGGCCGTAGTCTTTCTTGCATATAATCCCTCAAATTTCTTTCAGAGGGATTGTGCCGTCATCTCAGTGGACACCAGATGAAACACACTGTCATCCATCCACTGTCGAATAAAACCGAGGCACTTCCGATCACGATCGTTCCATTCATCATCAGACATCTCGACCTTCAGTTTTGTCTTCCCCTTGTCATCGGAAGACTCCGCCGCTGGTACCTTCGGTCTTCCAACGATTGGTTTGTAGAGATCTCTACAATACAGAAGATCTTCCATCTTTGTCTTCCACAATAAGTAATTTGCTCCATTGAGGCTAATCATTCGGGCGGTGTTGATCTCTATCACCTCCGACAGCCTGAAGCCTCTTACTGTACTGCATCTCATTCACCCACGAGTCTTTGGTCTCCAACCAAAACTACTTACACCACTTGTTAGCGCTTACAGAGGAATAAACAAGAAATCGAACAGGTAAAATAAGCACAAACGAACACTAAAGGTTTACGTGGTTCGGCTCCACCCGGCGTACATCAACGAAATGTATAATGATTTTATTAAGAGAGAAATATAGAATCACAAATACAAGAGAGAATTAATTAGCTTGAAACCCAAACTCAAACCAATAAAGAATTCATTTCTTCTTTGTATTGTCTCTCTTAGAAGGACTCGACCTTCTTATGAAAAACTACTGCTGCAGAAAAATGCCACTCCTTGGAAGCTCTCTCTCTGTTCGCTAGTTGTTGTGTCTTCTATCACCAACGATGTGTATAGGTATATAGCAAAGCCTATTTGTTGTTCCTTATTGGATTAGGAAGAACAGAGAAACCTTTATGTTTGCCCAAGCTGATAGGGATTTCTCGCTGCTGTATTTGTTACAGCCCTCTAAGGTTGAGTCTCTGTACTCACACCTTTCTACTGTGAAAAACCTCTCCTTCAATGTTGTGTATCCCTTCTCACAACAAGCACAACCCTAGACACATACACGATGCATGTATTTATAGAGATGTTAACAGTTAGTGCCATATTTATACATAGCAATTACCAAAGGTGCAAATAGAAGTTGCCGCATAACCCTTGCTGATGTCTCGAAGTATATTGCAGCCGTGCAGTCTGGATATCAAGCCAGGTTGGACTTGGAGACCTCTTGGCTGAAATAGTGTTTCCTAATACAACTAGGAAACCCAGCCGATTAAGGTAACTTATTTTAATGAAACCACCGTATGTACCCTTTAGCAGTTGCCAAGTATAGAGGTTAAATTCAAGCCACGTATCCAACAGAGAGAAGGGGAGGAGTTGAGGTTGAGAGAGGAGGAAAAAGAAGAAGAAAGGGGCTACTCTCTCTCCCATTTGTTCCCTCTCTTTCCTTGTTTTTCCTCTGTTTCCATCGACCAGTAGAGGCGGTTATGGAAGTTTTCATGGTTTTCAACCCGAGTCGATTCTCAGCAGATTTCGATGTTCAAAACCTCTGGTGAAGAAGTCTGTTTGGAGAAGGTGAGGAGACTCAACTGTGATTTATTTACATAGTGGTTATGAATGCAACCGAGAAGAGACAGAATCTCAAACTCGGACTATTCTTTATTGTCCAAGATCTCGGGACAAGACCTGAAATCTTGATAATTTGATGAGGTGTTTTCTTTGAGTTGTTTAACTCGAGTGTTACAGATACCAGTGGATGATAAGTGAATCTTCCCTGTGTAACTATGATGGAATGGATATATGGAGAAAAGTGTGGCATACGGACTTACCCAAAGTCCACATGGACAGTAGTGTCAAAAGTCCAATGATGTTGTGATTATGAACATGAACATGTAAGTCATGTTAGGATGTGTGCATGTTATGGTTAGTGGTGCATAAAATATGTGTTATACTAGTTCATGCATGTGATTCAAGCATTGTTATATGAATAGGTGATAAAAGTCTCTTTGATCATACATAGCGTTCATGCTAGGATCAGTGGTGCATATGGTATGTGTTATATTAGAACATGCAAATGGTTCATACCATAGTATAAGTGCATGTGGTGGGTGTGATATTTGATCATGCATAGAGTTATGTATGTATGTTTGTGATTATTCCTGTGATAATAAGTTTGTGCAGGTAATGAGATGAAAATACTCTAGGTTGTTAAACTTGGATTGAAAGCAGTGGCTGGTAAGTGGAACTCCATTGTTAAACCCTTGTGGAAAGGGTATATGGAGAAAATATATGTGAATGGTGATTTATATTGTTTCCATGTTTATGAATAGTTGATTGTTAATATACATGTTAATGTATAAGCACACACTTGTACGTTCAGTCAGGTTCTTGCAAGATGTCGCATTCTGTCTGCCTGGACTTATTGCATTCGAGGACGAGTGGGATTCCTCGATATGTTTGAGTGGGTTACCCTGGACCTGTATAGTTGATGTTGAGTGGGATACCTCAACGGGGTTGAGTGGGATACCCCAGTGTATCGTTCGTTGAAACCTTGTAAATGGAAAGAATAGAACAAATGGTAAATATGAATTATTTGTTTATCATTTTGTTAAACATGCATTGTGTTATTGATATTATAAATGCATGAGAAGAAGGCGAAAATACATGTGTGAGTTTACATATGCATGTATGAGTTATATATACATGTGTGAGAGTACACATGGGGGGTGTGTGTGGAAGAAACAAATGGTAAGGTATGCCATTATATTCTAAGTATTTGTGTTAAAATTTTGTATATTTTTTTATTTTGAAAATTGGTAGATATCTCGGTATATCAAAGAATTACTGAGGTACGGCTAATCTGATCCACTATGTGGTACGTAGGCAGCTGAGAGTATTGTGCCTCAGCTCGATCAAGAGACTTATTGCGTCTCACCCTTGCATTGTAGATTTATATTTTTGCTGGATTAAATGAACTCAATGTGTAAGGTGTGTGAATGTAGAGTGAAATTAGAATTGAACTAAGCAAACCCAGATCAATTAGTCAACCATCAGTCGACTAATTGCATCGACCGATTGGCCGACATAGTGATTTTGTTATTTGTGTTGGTTTGAAACTCATATGCACAATTCTCAAATCTCCATACCTTTGTAGTGGTATAAGAAATTTGGAGTTTGGATGTGTATTGGATATTTTTAGTGTCGAAACTAGCGAAAAATCAAAACATGCATAACCTGACATTATAGCAATTTTATTGTCAGAGACGACCGATCGCTTCTCTGATCGATTGCTCATGGCTGGTGGCAATTAGACCAGAGAGCAGTCAGTTTTCAGACAGTGCTCTGAGCGATCTGTCGCTCAGGCGATCGATCACTTAGGAAAAAATTTGTTCGTATTGGTTTTTAAATTGATTTCTGATATCCTATGCTTTTGGATCTCTTTTGTAATCCATATAAGCTTATGAGGCCTTTCCTTTGAGATTGTTTTGAGCCGAAAACTCATGGACTTGTTATCTTGGATTCTTTTTTTTAAAAAAAATTAGTCGTATTACAGGCCCCGCTTCCTGGGTCGAGGCCTAACAATAGAATTTAATAGAATATGAAGAATATTGAAGAAAATGACTTGATGTCTTTCTCATTAATCATCGAATATTAAAAATTATATACATTTTAAAGATAAAAGAATCAATTAGCAATATAAAATCCCGTGGTTAGAAAAGTGACTATAATTAAAAATAAAAATATGGAAAGTCAATCAGAAAAGATTTTCCATTAATAGAGTGGATAATGACAATGGTAATTACATGGCTAAGTGATAATAGCGGTGCAATAATGGTTGTGTGATACAATAATGGTTGTTAATTGTCTTGCAAAAGAGAATAATAATAAAGATTTTGATTTGAGCACCGATGTTTTTTGTGATAGAAAAAACTGATGAAATAATTTAGGGAAGTGATTTGTGCACCCCCAAGTTTAACCACCGTGCACCCCTCCTTAGTGAATTTCCAATTATGCCCACTCTTTCTTTTATTCTTGTCCTCCGACTCGGCTCACTTTTCACAAAAAGACGGCTAACGGTAGACAGGTATTGTCTGGTAGAAGGGGAAAATGCATCGAATGCTCTTGCCTAATTAGTTGTGGTCCTCATTCATCAGGGCCCACCACCATCACACCGCATCAACATTCAACACACAGTAATTTATCCCACACTTGTTAATTTTATTTTATTATGCTTATTTTAATTGTTTTTCAAAGTATTCCCTAAAGTATTCAGGTTTTTTAAAATATACACACCACGTAAAATTAAGAGAAGTAATCTTTATATGTTGAGAGTAAATTTCAAGAAAAACGTAGATGTCCAAATCAATTTCTTCAAAATAAATAGTTAAGATATTGCCCACAATATCTATTTGAATTGTCATGTATTTCTATGGTGAAAGTGTTGCCGTCCAGATTACGTTTTCACTTTTTGTCTGGGGACCCTAGGCGATGGCCTACGCCACCTATGTTCAGGGTCGGCCCTGTCTATACTCAGTAGATTCATTAGGATACTTGAGAGTTTGGATATGTTTGATTCTGGGGTAAAAAATTTATTTACTGCAGCTTAGCGGTTACTACGTATTTTTTCTCCTTTGATTTTTTTTATTTTTGTAAAAAAATCTGAAAATTATAAAGAAAATGTAGAAAATTCTAAAGTTCAAGAATATGTAATTGTATCATTACGACGTGATCATTAAGATATTGAAATATTTTTTGGAATCATACGAAATCAGTAATTTCAAATACTTGTAAAACAATAATGAAAAATCAAATTTTATCACTGCATTAACATTTTTTACATTAAATAAACATTAAGAAAAATGACACTATTAAATAAACATAAAGCATATATTTCATAATAATGAAATTCGTTGTTTTTTTTAAAAAGTACACGTTCATGGAAAATTTTGAATGAGAGTTTGAGAAGAAGGGAATGAGAGAGGGTTTGTAAAATTTCAAAGAGCAAAAAATGGTGGAAGATGTAACGCCCTGCCCTTTTTCATTATAAATCAGAGTCTATTTTTTTTTTAAAAGTGATAGAGAGCGGGACGTCACGACGCGAGCTAAGTCCGGACTTCCAAAGTTCGACCCTTTACTGGCCACCCATGTGTGCATGGACTAAGACCATGAAAATCGATCCACACATGGAACTAAACTGATTGCGGAATATAATGGAACCTAAGACTACTCCATTTACATATCCAAGCCTTTATGCTTGGTTTCCTTCGCGATCCTCGGCCTTTCCTTTTCCCTTTCCTGCGTCATCCACTAAGGATAGAAATAGGGTGTTAGATCAACGCGCCCAGTAGGACTTCCGATTAAGGTTACCACAAGGTTAGTATAAAACATGCATATATTATTATAATAAATGATCAACAAAACTTACAAAAACAATGCTATGTATGTATGCAAATGTAATAAGTCCCACCCATCACAATTATACATAGCCATCACTTGACGGGATTCTCATCATCAAGGTAACCCACAGTGTTCTTTCGTTTCCTCTTGATGGGATTCTCATCATCAAGGTATTCATCCTGGTGGGACTCTCATCACCTAAGGAGGCCCCACAGTTGCATCACGGACATTTCGACGGAGTGTGGGCTCCCGTTTTCATATTCATCACTCCATGCCATGCATGAGATGTCAATTAGTACATGCCATTTGTAAATAAATCTTAACATTCAAATCCCATTTGAAACATAATACTTTAACACAAATAACTCATCAAAATCAACATAAAAACAGTAAGTATAATATGTGGTTACAAAGAGGTAGGAAGCCTACAGAAAAGTTACTTAAATGTCCGTTCTTCTTAACCGTCACCCGTTCACGACTGGTGCACCGTTCAAGTCCCGTTACCTTGTTTATATAACAACAAGTCAATCACATATCCTTTTGATTTCTAATTAAGTCTAAATCCCAAAAACCAACTTGTGGAGTTCGGGTATACCCCATGGCCGAACCTTACCCACTTTGAATTTGTCCTTTCTTTTTATTTAATCACTTTAAACCACCTCATACTTCAAACACACTTTGATAGGGTTCGGCCATACAACATGCCCGAACCTTACTACTTTGGTTTTGGACCCCTCTTTTCAAGTCCTTTGATCAATTCATTCCATATTCATAATTTGACTTGTATTTACGATTTTGCCATTGGTCTAACCTTTGCTTAGTAACCAATGTCTTTAATAAATCCACCTTAGTGGGGTTCGGCATACCCCATGGCCGAACCTCACCACCTTAAAGTTAGTCCTTTAATCCTTCATACCTAAGACTAATTATCAATCCATCCATTCAATTATCTAGTCCTTAACCATCCACCATTGTCACTCTATGGGGTTCGGCCCTATATATGGCCGAACCCTATAGTTCCTTACATCAAACTAAACATTTATCCATCTATGAATGGTTCTCATAATTCCATCCATTTGAGTATTTTAAACCTTTTAAAACCTTTTAAAACCAAACACCATACTTAGCACTTGGTGGGGTTCGGCCATACACCATGGCCGAACCTCACCCCTTTGGTTTTGGTGCTCCTCTTTGCTATCCTTTTTGATAAACAATAACCATCTAAATCCATCATTTTTCCATCTATGTTAAACCCTTTAAAACATCATAAAACCAATAATAATTCTAACCATATTCATATTCCATATAACCCATAAAATGGTCCATGGGGTTCGGCCATACACATAGCCGAACCCTATGATTCTCTTGATTCAAATCTTCTAATAATCATGCATGGTTTATACATAGCAATTTAGCCATAACAACAATAGGGTTTAGCCATGCAATAGCTGACCCAAACATTAGTCTAATATTCATTTAAAACACCATAAAACTTCCATACCTTGTATGGTTTTTATCTCTCAAAAACCATTCAAAATAACCATAAAACTTATCAAGTCCTTTCATGGGGTTCGGCCATCCAAAGTGGCCGAACCCTATGATCCATGTTTCTACCCTTTTAAACATCATCATCCAAGGTTTAAACCCTTGATAGATTCTGCCATACAATGGCCAGATCATGCTCCCTTATCCATTTTATTTAACAAAAATTATGATGTACTTACCAATCTCCTTAGTCTCTCTTCTTTCCTTTGATCCTTCCTTCCTCCCTTCTTGCTCCTTTAGTCAATTGTGTGCTTGATCAAGATGAGATCCCAAGTGCTGGTTTGGCCAAGGAGGTAGGTTTTGAGAGAGGGAGAGAGATGAAACTCTAGCTTCTTTGTTATGAGAAAATCGGCCAAAGAGGTGATGTGCCTCTTTTGTAAAACAGCCCTAAAAACCTCTCACTTACCCTCATGAATTTTGGTCTAGCCAAGGAGTCCCATGGTTTAACCTCATGCAATCCTTTCATCTCCCTAACGTTGGGCCTTGGGTCTCCATTATGAGATGGAAACCCTCCAAGTTCCCAATGAAATCTTTGTTGTTGTGGTTTGTGCACTGTCATCAATCAGCCAACCTTCCATTGAATTTTATGCATGGGTTACCACTCCCAAGTAACCAACGTGTGGGTCTTCGCTTGGGGTCTTTGAAATCATCACAACTCCTCATTTTCTCACTTGACTAATTTGAATTAAAGGTCTCCATGGCTTCCAATCTAACTCATTCAACTCATTAGCTCAACTCACTCATTTAATTCACTTGAGTCAACTCCATTGTTTGATTCCATTTCTAACTCAATTCAGCCCCAACTCAACATAATTTAACTCAACCTTTGAGCTCACTCGATGGTCAACATAGTCAAACTTGACCCATTGGGTCCCAATTGAACTTCTTGACCCAAATAGGCACCATGACCCATTTAAATGTAGCTTACCCATTTAATTGTAGCTTACCCATTTACATATGGCTTACCCATTTACTTCTAACTATCTCATATATGATCCATTGGGTCCCAATTAGACTTTTGACCCAATTGGCAATCTTGACCCAATTAAATAATTCTTACCCATTTATTTCCATTGATCCACATCTACCATCCGTTGGGTCTTAATTGGACAATTGACCCCCACACCTTACCCATCTAAGGTCTATATCCATGAATTCACCAATTAAATGGACAATTTCCATATATATCCCTAGCTTGAAAATACGGGGTGCTACAGAAGATAGCCTTAAGTTTAAAGGCAAAAGAATTTGCTAGATTTTTACCGTTAAATGATAATAACCAAATTTAAGCCCATAAGTAATTTTTTTGTGGATGAGTTATTTCTCATGTGTTGTTTATCATACAAATGAATGTCAAATGACATCAAATATATGGTAGATATGGTTGTAAAGAAGCAAAATTGACTCAGTAACCAACTAAAGTTGGCTAAATTAAATTTGAGTGAGGTTGACTCGTGTATAAACAACCATGTAATACCCCAAGTTTATGAGAGGCGTTGATGGGAGAGAGAAATTTCCCAGGGGCGAGATATCAAGTCCCATAATGCCGAGGCAGGGAGGACAATGTTGGTATATAAGCTTAGACACTCCTCCTTCTAGCATTATGCCTTTTGGGAGCAACCTTGGATTGGCTCGCCAATGCAAAGTCGTGCATGCCGTGTGTGAGGCCCATAACAGACAATATTGTGCTAGAAGGACAGGTCGTTACAAATGGTATTAGAGATTGGTTCAGCTCTCTGCCTTTGGTGTGGATAGAGCTGGGGATGGCTCTAGTTCTAAGGAGGGGGGGGGGGGGGGGGGGGGGGGGGGGGGGGGGGTATTGGGGGCGGGGGATTGTAATACCCTAGGATTATGAGGGGCATTGATGGGAGAGAGAAATTCGCCGGGGGAGAGATTTCAAGTCCCATACCGCCCAAGTAGGGAGAAGAACACTGGTATATAAGCTTGGACACTCCTCTTTCTAGCATGAAGCCTTTTTGGGAGCAACCTTGGGTTAGTTCGCCAATGCAAAGCCATGTGGGCCGTGTGTGAGGCCAAGAGCGGATAATATCGTGCTAGAGGGATGGGTCGTTACAAACCTAATCTCAAAATTCGGCCTAAATGGCTTCATTTGGTTAAGCATAAGCTCAAGCTGAAGTCATTTATAAACAAGTTATATCTATAAATACTATATATATATATATATAATTGTATTTATATTATACAATAAGTATCTTACATATATATTACACTGCTTTAATTGAATCTGAGTTAAGCTCATGCTTGGTATGCAACATTAAAAGATAAAAGGGGAGAATTCCTATAAGGACATTATATTTTCTCTCAATTTTGAAAAACACACTATGTTTTACAAATATTAAAAAACCTCTTGAGAAATCTCAAAAACCTCCCTTGAACATTAGTTAATACAATCTATTATGTAAAATAACAAAAATATTCATCTTATGAATGATAAAGAAAAAATTATAATCAAACACTTCTTATAAAATAAGAAATATTCCTTGACAATTAATAAAAGAAATGAGAGATGATTTTAAGCAAAAAAAAAAAAAAAGGGTTAGAAATAATCATAAAAATATTTTTAAGGTTTTGCATGAGTTTTTAAGAGAACCTCTAAAAACCCATGAAAAATCAAATTTTATCACTACATTAACAATTTTTACATTAAATAAACATTAAGAAATTAATGAAAATTTGCCCATTTAGACCATTTTTTAATTAATAAAAAATAGCAACAACCAAATTTAATCCCGTATTTGTCGAATTTAAGCTGATGCATATCAGTCGAATTTATAGCGTATTGACCGAATTTATGTACAGATCAATCCTACAGTATCGTTGAGGGGGATATATCATGTTGGCGTACCTTTGGTTACAATTTGGCTGATACCTTGACCGAATTCGTATCCCAAAGTTTGATTATTTATAAGCAAAATGATACATGGTTCAATGATAAGTTGTTTTGAGTACACATGACAACAAATCAAGAAGTCATTTGAGTTTCAATTTAAGAATTTTAAAAGCTTCTTCTTTGTACTAACAAAAGTGATTTATCCCCGTAGAGGTTATTCTACTCCAATGAGAAGAAATTGTTAAGTGATAACTTCAAACAACTAATATGCTTTTGAGAGATGGTAATTGACTAAGAAAGGAATCGATCACATATCAACAAATTTGTTACTTTTCAAAAGTTTTTCCCTTCTCAAAGGCTATAAATGTATTTCCAGTCCACCCCAAAAGACCACTCCCAGTAGAGTTATCTGGTGTGTAAGTAGGGAATCTTGCATATATCTCGAGGAGTCCTGGACACCTTGTGTTGGGGCGCGAACAAATCCCACATTGGTTGTGAAACGAGATTTAAAGACTTATAAAGGACTTGGGTCAATCCACCTATTAGGCTAATCTTTTGGTATGGATTGTCATACCCCGCCCCACATGAGGTTTGTGCGTGAGGGGCGTGTATGGGAGAGAAAAGCACCAGTGAGGGCGTTTGAAAGGTATCTTACGGCCCAACGAGATGAATATGTGTTGGTATATATGTGGGAACACTCCTCTTTCTAGCAGAACGCCTTTTGGGGTGTGTGCTCACCCACACTCCGAAACAAAGCCATGACGGCTCATTGTAACGACTTGCCCCACTAGCACAATATTATCCGCTTTGAGCTCAAATGGGCCCTCACGAGCTTCACGGTTTTGCTTGGGGGCACTAACTCACATTGGAGCCCCAAAAGGCCTTGTGATAGAACGAATAGAGCATCACATATATATTTCCCAACAACTTCTCACCCATAAGCGATGTGGGAAAAATTGCTCCCTCACTGGCGCAATTCAAGATTCCTAATATCTCCCAAACACTGGGGTATTACAATCCACCCCCTTAAAGCTAGAGTCGCCCTCGACTTTGCACAACACAAGGGTCACAACCATGCCCACACTCTCAGGCAGAGAGTTGAACCATTCTCTGCTACCATTTGTAATAACCCATCCCACGAGCACAATATTGTCAGATTTGGGCCCAAAGGCACCCTCACGGCTTTGCTTCGGAGCATGATGAACACCATAAAATTACCATTTTACCCTTTAATATTAGATTAATTAGTCTTTATTTTGTAAATATTAGATATGTTTAATATTTTTTTTAATTTTGCAGAATATTTTGGAAAATACAAGAAATTGGAATAAAAATTGGAGAAAATGGGCCACAATGTCAAAATTTGAAAAGTTTGTAATTTTACCACATAATTTTGGAATTCATTGTAATTTATTTTAATTCAAATCCATTATGAGAATTTGAATTAAAATAATACATTTTCTTAGCCCATTGTTCCATCTTGAAGTCCAAAGGTGGGTCATGAAACTGATTAAGAAGAAAAGAAGCAGAGGAGAAGAAGAAGAAGAAATGGGGGTCTTAGATTACAAAAATGTCAGAGAACGAGAAGAGGAAGAACTCAAACTGAAAGAGTACAAAGATGACTCTCCTATGAAGCTTGGTCCTGTTGAGAGATTTTTGAAAGCAGTTCTTGATATTCCTTATGTATTTAAGAGGGTGGATGCAATGCTTTACATTGCCAATTTCGATTCCGAGGTTAATTACCTCATGAATACGTTCCAAACTCTAGAGGCAACCTGTGAAGAACTTAGGACCAGCCGTATCTTCCTGAAGCTTCTAGAAGCTGTGCTCAAGACTGGAAATCGAATGAATGTTGGAACCAATAGTGGCGATGCACATGCCTTCAAGCTTGACACACTCCTGAAACTCGTAGATGTCAAGGGAACTAATGGAAAGACTACACTTCTTCATTTTGTTGTACAGGAAATTAGTAGATCTGAAGGGTCCCCCCTCTCAAGCACTAGCCAGATTCCTGTTACTGGAAAAACCAGTCACTCTAATTTACAGGATGATGTTGAATTCAGGAAATGTGCCTGCAGGTTGTTGCAGGACTTGGTGGGGAGCTCAACAATGTGAAGAAGGTTGCCACTATGGACTCGGATGTGCTTAGCAGCTATGTCTCGAAACTTTCTTGTGGAGTTGGGAAAATCAAAGAGGTTATGAAGTTGAATGATACATCAGGTTCAAAGGAGAGCAACCATGAGTTTTCTCAAGCAATTAGTTTTTAAATCGGCAGAAGAGAGAACAGTCCACTCAAGCATAAAGACAGAGAGGAAGGCCGAGCAACCCAGCACGACCCAGTTCCCTTGGTTTTTGAAACTCAGTAACAGAGAAGTTTTTGCCCAAATCCATCTCGGCGACAAAGCAGGAAGATTTTCCAGCTGAGAGATAAGATAAGGAAGAAGTTGTTTTGCCGAGAGAGATAAGGAAGAAGTTGTTTTGCCGTGAGAGATAACAGAAAAGAAAGAGATGAGGATAAGGAAGAACAGAGAAAGTGAGAGGGAAGCAGCTGCCGTGTAGCAGAGAATAAGAAATAAGATGGTGTTAGCCAATCTCAACAGAGGAAAAAAATGAATAAAAGAGAAGGCTTACACGGCACTCATCGGCTGAATTTGAATGTGTCCCTTATCTCATCTATTCTCCCTTCTATAAATTGATGGCTTTGGGTCCATTGAACGGGGAACCGAGCAAGGCATTGAAGGGGCTGACTTTGGACGGCTAAGGACAGAGAAAAATATTTAATTTCTTCTAAGTTATTTATTTTATTTTTATGTAATGAGTTCCAAAGTTTGTATTTTCTTATATTCTAATTTTTTAGATTTATGGTGTTCCCAATTATTAAATATTCCATGGTGATGGTTTTTAATTTTTATTTTAATTATTTTCGTAAATGTTATGAAACAAACTATTTTTAGAATTTTTCAAGGAAAAGTAGAACCCTTGTTAGGATCAGTGAGACTTGACTTTTTCAGTCTAAGGTTCTTTCCAAGAACGGTTTTTTAGATTTGGAAAATGTAAGTTTAAATCCCGCTCAAGCCTAAGGCTTGAATTGAAAAAATCTGATTTAATGGACGATTTAATTTTTCTAAATTAGAAATTTTAATAAATGATGAACTTGAATTTATATTTTATAATTGTAGAATATTTCATAGTCTAGGCCATGATTTTATTTTTAAATGGGATAACATGTCGCCTTAGATACTTGTCTCGATTCCATTATAAACAATGTAAATAATTTATTTTTATTATTTTTATTTTATTCTTTTATTTATTCATACAAATCCTTGAGATGATTTAACTAGGTTAGAAAATATTTTATTTGTTTCTTAAATTTACATTTTAAATTAGATTGAGGTCATTTAAATTCACTCCACCATTTTAATCAAAATTTATAAATCAATGATAAAAGTAGATCTTATATTTTGTTAACTACCAAAGTTAGATAATTAATTAAAATTTGGTTATCTAAATCTAGAATTTTGCTAAATTAAGATTATAACTCCATGTTTTAGAAAATTATTTTCTTAGATCACATTATTTTAATGGTACCATTTTTATTTCATACATATATTTTGTAGCTTCCCTTGGGTACGACCTCGCACTCATTCACTACATTATTAATTGGTTCGTGCGCTTGCGAGTTAAAATCACAACAGAGCACCAACTCACATTGGCGTCCCAAAAGGCCTTGTGCTATTTGGAGGAGAGCATCCCATTATATCTCCCAATAACTTCTCCCCCATAGGCAATGTGGGACAAATTGCGCCCTCACTAGCGCAATTCAAGAGTCTTAATACCCCCAAAACACTGGGGTATTACACCCATTTAGCCCAAAGCGGAAAATATTGTGCTAGTGGGATGGATCATTACAAATAATATCAGAGCACGGTTCAACTCTCAGACCCATTATGGGTTATGATGTGTGTTAGAGCCGATGACGACTCTAGTTTAAGGGGGGTGGATTGTGATACCCCGCTCCAGAGGGGGTTTGTGTGTGAAGGGCATGTATGGGAGAGAAAAACTCCAATGAGAGCATTGGAAAGTTCCCATACCCCTTAGAGAATTGAATATGTTGTGTTATATATGTGGAAACACTCCTCTTTCTAGCACAAGGGCTTTTGGAATGTGTATATGAGTGCACATTCCGAAGCAATGCCATGAAGGCTCATTTAGGCCCAAAATGAATAATATTGTGATAGCGGGACATGTCATTACATGGATACGCAATCCTAACAGTGTTATCAGAGCCATATCCTCAAGCCCAAGCATGTTGACTCAGGGGATCCCCTAGTCGGACGGGATGACCGACGACACTCTATTCGTCAAAGAGCCTCATTCGAGGGAGAATTGTTGGGGTAGAGAACGAGTCCCACTTTGGTTGTGAAAGGGAGAGATTTACGAACTTATAAATGACTTAAGTCACTCCACCTATTAAGCTAATCTTTTGGCTGGATACCTAGTCCTAACACCTTGGTCATTAAAAAGAACCTATAAATGTTAGAGCTTCGCCATAGTTCAAGGATTCTGAAATTTTTTTATCTGAAAGTTCTTTCAAACTACATGATTAAGGAGAGAGACGGAGAGTAATCTTATAAGGTGTCGTTAAAAAAAGGTTTGAGTATCGTAACGGCCGTTACGATATTTGCGATGATACAACGCGTAGCGACTACTATGGTTTCTCTCTCCTCCATTTTTGTTTCAAAAAATTCTGAAAATTTTATAGAAAATCAAGGAAATTCTAAGATTCATTTCTATAATGTTTTTCATTATTTCACAGTAATTTAGATATTTAAATATAATTTTGAAGTTATGAAATTGAGAATTTTAAAATATTTTGAAAAAAGCTGGGAAAATCTTAAAAATTCCAGAAACATAGAAAATAATTTTATTCTAATTTTATTCTAATTTTCCCCTAAAGAATGAACTTTTCAGTTTTTTATCAATTTTTTTTTAGTTTTGACTCTTAAATAATCTAAAATTCCATATTAAAGTGTGAAAAAAAATTCTCTTCAATCACTATTCCCTTCATGTAGTTCTCGGAATTCTTTCCAACGGCTTTTAAATCACATCGATCAGAATCCGAATGACAAAGTTATGGCCATTTTACCAAAAAAGCACATAATATCGTTATAAGCCGATACGTACTGGATGTTACAGAACCATACGTATCGATAGCGGCCGATACATGGTGGGCCCGCTACACATCGATGCATAGCGGGTGATACATATCTGACTATCGGCCCTCTACTGGGGGATACGTTACAAGTGCTCTACAACAGATATAGAGCGTATCGACCATTTTTCCCCTTTAACTTACAAGGAAGAATATTCAAGTGAGGCATGAATGAAAGTCCGTGGGTAGCTGTAATGGTAAAAAAATGTTGTAAACAATAACCAAATCAGCTAGTGGGCCATTAATTTTGTATACGTCTAATTTAACTTTAAAATATCAGTGAAATGCAATATTTTTTTAATAGACCAAAATGCACTAGACAATTCTTATTCATGCTAAGAATGGAATGAATTGAAACATGATAATTCATACGAAATGTTTGAGTATGAAAATCATCCCTATAAATTGCATAGAAAAAAAATAGCTGGATAATAAATAATAGACAACCATCAAACTTTCTGAATTCTTTTAGATTTTATTTTTAAAATTAAAATAAAATTATTATATAAATACTTTTAGTTAGGTGAGACACGGCCTAAAATAAATAAATATTTTACCTTCGCAACTGAACTTAACAATGAAGATGCATTAAGTTAATATCAATTAAATTTAGTAGTAATTTTTGCACCATCATTTTTTTTTCATGGTACACCAATTTTAGAGGAAAATTCAATTTTACTCTTATTTTTGAAAAAGATGAAAAGAGAAGGAAGGAGGGAAGTATGGACAAATCAGATTTAATTGATTTACATGCAAGATTGAAATTATTATAAGGGAAATTCAATGTTACCTTTATTTAATTTGACTTTTCAATGAGACAATTCGATTCACAAATTAGATTTTCAAAACATTGTCATGATCTAGTCGGTGATTCCTTCATTGATGTTTTATTTTAAGGAATTGAGCACCATATAATAAATTGAAAATTTTAATTTAAAAGTGAAAAACAAAATAGAAATAAAATCAATTATTGTGAGGTGATATTATGAGCTAGTTAAAACACCTATGCCCAAATTAATTCCCTTTATGTTATTTGTTAAAAAATGGTATAAATATGTGTATTTATACCAATGTCTTTGTTGCATTTGGGTTCTCTACTAATGGGTCATTGTTAGATGCTCAATGCTCGGCCATATATTGTATTTACATGCAACCATTGAAAATTGAAATTATTATAAAGGATTAAGGAGGTCGAGGATAAAGAATGGATAATTGACACATTGTCCGTCGATGGTTCATGTGTAAAGTCTTTCCTCATTCGTCAATAAGTAACATAGGGTCGTCCGACCAATATTTCGTACGCGTCAATCATGCTCTTCGATTCCATCCGCTTGGACTTACCCAACACCGACCTTGACCCGACGCCGCCCTTCACGTTAGACCGGCAAATGGTCCCTTTAGGTCGGATTTGGGTCAGCCATTTACATTAAGGGTGACTGTTACATCTGTACAGCAGTATGCAGTATCTATCGTATGATCAATAAATCTTTGATATAATTTTTTTCATCATTTTTCAAAAAAAAATAATTAAAAATTAGAGAATATTTAAAAAATTATAGGCTTTATTTAGATATGAAGTTTTCAAATATTTATAAAAAATAGCAAAAATATAAAAAAATGAAAAATAAATTGTGGTAATTTTCTATCAAGTTACTGATCTAGTTAATTAAGTACGAAGTGATCATATTGTAATGAATTTACTAGAATATTTAATAAAATTTGATATAAATAAAAAAAGGAATTGAAATGAAAATCATCTTATAAAATGAATTTCATGTATTAAAATAAATATAAATAAGGAATGAAAAATATAACAACGTAGTATAAGAAAAAGAATGAATTGTATACATAAAATTAATTTCTTATAAATCATTTGCAAAAAGTTTAAAGCTAATATATTATTTCTTGAAATTTCTTCTCCATTTTATTATATGTAAAATAATAATTGAAATATAAATATCATCCCTATACAAATGAGATAAATGATTTAATAAGACTTAAATAAATCTGAAAATCTTTTTCACTTCTAGTTCAATTTGTGAATCTTTGAATAAATGTTTAAATAAATATAAAAATCTTTAAATAAATCTAAAATCTCTAAATAAATATGAAAATGTTTGAGCCCACATGGGTGTAGCTCAACTCGTAATTTCCCGCATCAGGAAGTGGGAGGTGCTAGGTTCGAGCCCCCATGGCCTCACGTGGTGTATAAATGTGAAAATCTTTATAACTTCTAGTTCAATTTGTGAATCTTTGAATAAATGTTTAAATAAATATGAAAATCTTTAAATAAATCTAAAATCTCTAAATAAATATGAAAATCTTTGAGCCCACATGGGTGTAGCTCAACTCGTAATTTCCAGCATCAGAAAGCGGGAGGTGCTAGGTTCGAGGCCCCATGGCCTCACCTGGTGTGCCCTAAGGGCAATGGATATCACCCGTGGAGGTTTTACTCTAGGTTTCCTGCAGTTTCCCACACGTAAATTCAAAAAAAAAAAATTATAGACATGATAAATATAATTTTAATTCAAAAATAACCATAGATAGAATTTGAAATGAATGTCTAAAAATAATTAAAAATGAAGAATGAGACACAAAAAGATGAATAATAAATGAAACCAATGAAATGATATCTAGTAGCTCAGTCCTGAAGGGTATACTCGGTGGCCAAAAATCCGAGAAGTTTCTGTAACTGGGGATGCAACTTCTAGAATACGGTGCTCGCTAGTGGAAGGAAGAGAACTCCACAATGAGGCAAGACAGGAAAGAGAATTTGCCCAGAGACAAGCACGGAAAATGTAGAAGTGCAACAGGTATCGTGGAGCGCTCCACTTAAGTCAAGAAGGGGAGATTTGATGGATTTCCCTCCTTAGTAGAGGAAATCTTTGGCAGCCCAAGGTACATGGACCTTGGAAGTTGTAATGCCTTCTTGAAATGAGAAATGCCTTGCTAAACTAGGAGATGCCTCATAGGAATGAGGAATGCCTTTGTGAGACCCTGACCCGGGAAACAGAGTCCCACATCAGAAGTTTCCAACTTCCGCATGGGGTTTATAAGTAGATATTCCCCTTCAACCAGTGGACGCGTTTTGGGCCAGGTACTTGGACCTGGCCCAAAGGCAAACCCGTGCGGGCTCGTGTGAATGCGTGCGCACGTGTGGGCCCGAAGCGGACAATTTCTATTGAGTTGGACCCCAAGCCTTGTTTATGGGCCAGGTCATTACAACCTTTTTGAAAATGGAAGAGAAGTCTTATTGAAAATGAAAGTCTTATTGAAAATTGAAGAAGTCTTATTGAAAATGAAAAAGTCTCTTAGGGAGTTGAAAGAAACTCATTATGACCTAGTTTTTCACACCTCTCTCCTAAGCTTATATAAACTCTACTCCTCTCCTCATTTCGTCATTCCACCAATTCTAGATTTAAGTGTGAGAAACACTTAGAGAGTGAGAGAGAAAGAGCCTCACTTAGCTCTTGTGCATACAAAGAAAAGTTTGGAGGTGGATACCTCCAAAAGGTGATTTTATGGTCAAGACGATTGTGCAACCGCTTCAGTGATATTGTTCCATTATTGTGCTATCCTTGAGTTGTATACTTTTGATGTTGTTATCTTCTCTTGTTTAAGAGAGAATTGTTTGTAATCTCATTGTATAGTGGAAGACTGATTCAGAGCTTGTCCTGTGGATGTAGGCACATTGCCGAGCCACGTAAATCTTAATGTCATTTTTGTGGTTGCATGCTTGATTATTTTTACTATTTTCTATTTCATTCACATATGTGAGAAAATATTTGATCTAGGGATTGTTACGTTCAACTTGTTTGACCATTTTTTTACCAACAAAAAGAAAAAAAAGATATTAAGAAGATTTGTTGCTGCCAACCGTGTACAACGAATGAAAGAGAAATCAATATGGAAGAAATAAAGGAAGTAGAAACTAGAAAGGCCATCCACACTTCATCAGTCGTGTTTACTGCAGAAAGATTAAGGAAAGGAAGGTGAGGACAAGATAAGAATGAAATTAGAAGAAAGAAAAAGGAAGAATAAAAAGAAAAAGGAAAGGAGGAAAGAAAAGGGCTGGAAACGTCGAAGGAAAATGAAATAAAGATGGAAAAAAATAAATAGAAAAGGAAAGGGCTCTCAATCCATTCACCACTCCAACGGTGTTGCAGCCCTGTTTGGAAGACTAGCTACGGCTGGGGTTGTTGCCAAATGAAAGCCTGCAATCCAGGCAAGGTAAGAAATCTAAAATTAGAAGAAGAAAATGAATAGAAATAAGGAAAGAAGAAGGACCGATTACAGAGAATGAGTGGAGACAAGAGTCAGAGAGAGAGAAATGTGGAGTTGACCGTGTGACTAGATTCCAAAATTAGTATTATTAAAGCTAATCCTCTACAAAGTTGACCTACCATAGTTATGTATTCTTAATTGTGCTAACTTCCCTAATTACGGGATTGTGACTTATCCTTATTTGATTCTTTCCTCTATATGGAGGCATGTAATTTCTATATATTAGTGATTAGTGAGAAAGGCAAAGTATGCTGAAAGTCTCTTAGGTGCTAGAACACGGTGCTAGATTATCCCTAGAGGAGAGTGAATAGGACAATAACCAATTTTAATGGTCTTCACAAATTTCTTCATTAATTTATAGATATGCAGAGGATTAACAATATTAATCAAGAGATGTGTGTTGTGTGATAAGAGAGTGTGTCTATAATAGAACATGTAACACCCTGTCCCTCTACGGGCACGTTATCTTCGAAATATCTCAAAAGTCGCAAAAGACGGATATCGGGTGAATCTTTTTTTTTTTGAAACGAGTAACTACCTCTCGCTCAATAAGTCACAAGTCCACAATGCTAAGAAAACATAACGAACAACCATAGACTAATCAAATATGGTCATACAGTCGTCCAAACAAACATTTAATAACAAGTCCATGCACCTAGAGTCTCTCAAATTTAGAACATAAGTATGGACATATATGTCTAACTACTAGTGCTCCTCCTTAGGTATTTGCTCAAGGGACCCGTACGACCCCTCCGCGATCGAGGTACCTGAAAGGTAAGGGGTGAGCTATCTAGCCCAGTGAAGGGATAAAACATATCATGTATCAACAATATAACATGTATCACATGTATGAAATATAGTGGACATAATAATAGAAAAAATGCTTGTAATACCCTGCCCCCAAAAAGTCTCACATTCCAGTGGCATTGGAAATTCCCTGGTATATAAGTAGTAGTTTTCCTCCTTCTAGCATTAGGCCTTTTGGGAGTAACAGTGGGTTGGCTTGCCAATTGAAAGTCGTGCAGGTCGTATGTGAGGGCTAGAGCGGACAATATCGTGCTAGCGGGACGGGTCGATACAAATGGTATTAGAGCATGGTTCAACTCTCTGGCTGAGGGTGTGGGCTTGGTTGTTGTGTGTGCAGAGCCGGGGACGGCTCTGGCTTTAAGGGGGTAGATTGTAATATCCTGCCCCAAAAAGTCTCACATTGCTAGTGGCATTGGAAATTCCCTGGTATATAAGTAGTAGCCTTCCTCCTTCTAGCACAAGGCCTTTTGGAAGTAACAATGAGTTGGTTCGCCAAAGCAAAGTCATGCGGGTCCGTGTGTAGGCCCAAAGCAGACAATATTGTGCTAGCGAGATGGGTCGTTACAATGTCTCTGTACAAGAGTGCCCAAAAATACTACTAACGAATGGTCCCACTGACCAGTCTTAGACATCACCTACATAACTCATAGTAGTCCTCTAACAACTCCGGTCTTTCTACCAATACAACAGGAGACCATACAATATACAATTGCCTCAACCGCGGGAATGCAACGAGGAAACCAGGATCTCTTATGGGGGTCTTGACCACCGGAGCATAACGAGGAAGCCAATCTTAAGGGTAGGCACCTCAACCGCTGGAACGCAACAGGAAAACCTGTATCTCCCATGGGGTCTCGACCGGCTGAGCATAACGGGGAAGTCCTCCCAACACTCAAACCATCATATCATCATGAGCATGTACACATGTAAATAACTCCTCCATCTCAACGCCCAACGACACATCATCCGATGTGGGTTACCTCCCATGCATGTACATGATATCAAGGTCATCTCTAACAATATAATCATGCCCAGATATAATTAATCAAGATCAACAACACATGCATCATGCGTAACAAGGACATATAACATGTTATCTAGACATGTATCTCTATGCTCATCATGATCATGTTCACATATTGTAATTAAACACACCACATTTTATCAATAAACTTTCAAGCATCGTACTCAACATCCAAAGCACATCTCATTCACATCATAAATTCACATACACATTATGATTGAACACAAACATATTATCAACAATTTTCGAACATCATGTCCAATATCCAACACATACTTTACTCATCATAAGTTCATTCCCATGTAATAATTAAACAAACATGTAATCAGCAAGTTTCCAAGTTCAAATAATCATCCATCCGATTACAATTCTCCATTAATCGCATATAGTTGACATGAGTGCACACGAACGGATCCCTTGGCACATGTTTATTTCGACAATTCCCTTACCCAGTGGCTTAATAAACGAAAGGCCTCATTGAAGTCACTACATGTCCAAGGTTAAGAGTTAAATAGATGTGAATGCATGCTAAAACAGTGATAAGTCCCCTCACAGTGCGTGTAGGGTCGAAAATCTGAAGCGAGCAAGTGACTAGGTGGGTTGAAGGGAGCTCAACCTATTAAAAGAAAGAGGAAAGAATGAGTAAAAAGGCAAAACGGGTAAAAAAGAGGCCGGATAGAAAACGGGCCTAAAACTGGGCTGGGCCCAAAATGGGTCGGGCCAGAAATCGGACTGGGCCAAAAGGGCTGGACCCACCAGAAATGGGATAGGTCAAGTCTAGTTGGGCCGGGTCCAAGACTGGCTAGACTAGATCAAAGAATGGGCCCACGGTTGGGCTGGACCCAAAAAGGCTAAAGGTCAAAACCAACATAATAATAAGCATAACAAACTACCACCGACCATTCAATATAGTTATACAATCATCCAAACAAAACATGTGATAATGAGTCCATACAAACAAGTGTCTCTCAAAACTTGAGCATAAGCATAATATGGGGTATTTAACTATTGTTACTTATCTCCGGGTACCTCCTCAAGGGGCCCACCTGGCCCCTCCGCAATCTGGGTACCTAAAAGGTTAGGGGTGAGCTAACCAGCCCAGTGAAGGGAATAATCATATCACATGTCAGCAACAACATATATCACATGTATGAGGAATAATGGACATCGTAAAAAAAAGAATGTCTACGTACAAGAGTGCTCAACTATATAATTAATCAGTGATCCCACCTACTAATCCAAAACATCATCCTCATAACTCACAACTATCCTCCTCCAACTCCGGTCTCCCTACTAATACATATGGGAGACCTCATAATACACAACTGCCTCAACCGCCGGAATGCAACGGGGAAACCGGCATCTCCCTATGGGGTTTTGACCTCCGGAGCATAACAAGGAAGTCAATCTCAAGGGCAGGCACCTCAACCGCCGGAACGCAACGGGGAAACATGATCTCCCTATCGGGGTCTCGACTGCCGGAAAGTAACGGGGAAGTCCTCCCAATAACCAAACTCATCACATCATCATAAACATATACACATGTCAATAGTTCCTCCATCTCAACACTCAACAGCGCGTTGTCCGTTGTGGGTTACCCCCCATGCATGCGCATGATATCTTGATCATATATAACAAGATCTCAAAATGCAAGTCCACATACTCATCATGATCTCATTCACATATTATAAGTAAACACACATCATGTTGTCAACAAGTTCCAATCATCATATCCAAAATCCAGAAGCATGTCTCACTTTCAGCATAAATGCATTCACATGTTATAATTAAATGCACAACATGTTATCATTAAGTCACTAACATCATGTTCGACATCCAATGCATGTCTTATTCTCATCATGAATTCATTCACATGTTATAGCTGAATACACAACATGTTATCTATAAGTTTCAAGCATCATGTTCAATATCCATTCTTCCGATCAGAATTTCCCATTTTAGTGCATATAGTTGACATGAGTGCACCCGAACGGATCCTTTGCCACAAATCCATTCAACGGTTCCCTTACCTGGTGGCTTAATAAATGAAGGGCCCCATTCAAGTCACTCCATGTCCAAGGTTAAGGTTAAATAGATGCGAATGCATGCTATAACAGTGATGAGTCCCCTTACCATGTGCGTTTTCGAAATCCAAGCGATGAAACAGGTTGAGGATACGATGCAGGGGTTACCGGTCTGAGGAACTGGGACAGGTTTACAAAACTAGGACGGCCCTACAAAAGTGGGGCTATCCCACAAATCTGGTTGGAAATGGGTTGGAAACGCTCTTGCGGACGAGGCTGCAAACGGGTTGGAAATGCTCTTGCGGACGAGGCTGCAAACGGGCTGGAAATTGTTGAAAACAATCTAAAGAAGATCCAGAAACGAACTAGAAACACTCTAGAAGTGATCCCAAAATGAGCTAGAAGTGGGTCTGGGCCGGACTTGAAATGGGCCTGGCCGACCTGCTGGACCGAGAGTCTAGACGGGTCAGACTTGATCTGCTAGGCTGGGCTTACACTAACTGAGCCTGCACAAGCTGGGTTTGAAACGAGTTGAGCCGAGCAAGCTGTTGGGTTCGAGTTGGGCCTGTTGGGCTTGGACAGACTGTTGGGCCAGGCTTGGGTTGTAATGGTGCAGGACCGAACTCACTGTGTCAACTCAGCAGCTCAATGAAAAGGGGGGAGAAGAAGAGGGGAGAGAAAAACACCTGGGTTCAACGAAGGGGAAGGCGGCGGCAACAAAGGAGGAGAAGATGGAGGGGTAGCGGCGACGGGTTTAGGGTTAAGAGGTTAAGGTTTTGGTTTTGAAAAAGGGGAAAGAAGAAAAAAGGAGGAAAACTGAGAGATAGAGGAGTCGCGGCGGCGGGTTTAGGGTTTTGGTATTAAAAGAAGGGAAAAGAAGAAGAGAGGAGAAAAACCGAGAGATAGAGGAATGGAGGCGGCCGGTTGGGGTTTGACGGAGGGTTAGGGTTAGGGTTTTGTAAAAGAAAAAGAATAGAAAGAAGAGAGAGAGGGAGGGTGGCGACGACCGAAAGCAATGAAGGAAGGGAGAGAGAAAATAGAGGAAGAAAAGAAGAAGAAGAGAGGATGGAAGAAGGCTGAGAGAGAGACGCATGGGGAAGGGCGGCACCAAGGGATGGGTTTTAGGGTTAGGGGAAGGAGAGGGAAGGAGACGAAAAGAAGAGGGGAAGGAAGGAAGAAAGAAAAAGAGTTTATATAAGAGGGAACTAGGGTTTAGGTTTTTTTGCTTTTTTTTTTTAAAAAAAAAAAAAAAGAGAACACAATATTTATAAAATAATGTTTTAAGATGATACTCAAAGTGTGGTTTTTCCAATAGTTTTGCATGAATAAATAAATAATAAACCAAAATTACCAAAATGCTCTTTGAGCCTTCGAGCTCAAAATCGGGCAAATTGGGGTCCACCCCGGAGCCTACACAATCCCCACTGCCACCAAAACACCAAAAACAACTGGAAGATCCACAAAACTCTCTAAGCCCCCCGAAATATCGAGTCGGGTCATTACAAATCGGTTCCACAATCGATGGTGTGTACGGGGCTGGAACACATCGGCAACACGATCAGTCGCCCTGTGTTTGGATAGGACTTGACTTCGGAAAATACAGTCAGTCTCAGACCAATTCATTTGCCAATCCGCGATCTGTCACCAAGATACACGGACGATGAATCTGTGGCACGATCAGTCGCAGGCTACCATTTTTGTGTCATTACTGTGATTAAATGCTCAACGGTCGGGTTGGTGAAAAGTAATTCAAACACGGACGATCGATCGCCTGAACACGATCAATCGTGTATTTCAGCGTTACGAAATTTTTTATGTTTGCATATAAATATGTTCATTGTTTGGAGGTGAGGGATGTCAAATTTATGAACCATGATTAGTGCATTCAAAATACCTTAAAATTTGTGATGACCCTATTCACCCCCATCTAGGGTTAATCTGATTCTAGCACAAGGGAACTCTCAATTGGAATCAGAGCCCCGTACTCATTTTAAAGACTTAACCGTCTGAGTGATCCAAGTGCTAGAACTATGTCTATGGGATAAAGTCATGCCATCTCAAAACCATCCTACTTCGATGGATTGAATTATGCTTCTTGGAAAGCAAGGATGAAAAGTTTTTTTTTTATCTCCATCGATGCATCCGTATGGGATTCTGTGTGTACCGGTTGGTCACATCCAGTGGTTGAGAAAACGGATACGGCCACTAGTTCCAAAACTATTGAGCTAAAGGCCTTCTCAGAATGGACTAAAAATGACAAAGCCTCATGCACTGCTAATGGTAGAACACTAAATGCTTTGAGTTGTGCATTTTCACCCAATGAACACAAGGGAATCATGATGTGTGAGACCACACATGAAGCTTGGGAAATTCTAGAGAGAACCCATGAAGGAACCTCCGTTGTGAAAAGGTCAAAGCTCAATTTGATGCCCTGAAAATGAGAGAATAAGAAACCTTTATGGACTTCTATTCTAGAGTTTATGACATTGTCAACTCTATGTGGGCTCTCGGTGAAAGAATTCCCAATGCGAAAGTGTGTACAAAGATCTTAAGAAATCTTGCCAAGAGGTTTGACTAAAAAAAGGTGGCAATTGAAGAGTATCGAAATGTGCCTCAAATGAAAATTGATGATTTGGTTGCCTCTCTTCAAACCTTTGAGTTGAACCTTGAACCATCAAAGGAAAAGCTAATTGCCTTGAAATCTTCCGTTCAACCTCCAACAATTAAAGAAAAATAATTGGAAGTGGAAGAAGGCCCAAATGAAGAAATTAACAAGATTGCCAAAAACTATATGCAAAACTTTAAAAGACTTAATAAGATGAGGAAATTTAAAAAGGGAGAACCAAGTGAGAAATTCCCTAAAAGACGTGAACCTTAAAAGGAAAAAGATAAGAAGAAGACCAATGAACAAGAATGTTTCAATTGTGGTGAGAGAGGACACTATTCTAATGTATGTCCTTCGGAAAAACCAAGAAGGCTATGAATGTCATGTATGAGGATACCTCGAAATCTGAGAGTGATTCGGATGAGGAACCTCAAGACAATGATGAAACACATAAAAGTTTCATCACTTCCATTGTTGAAAATGAGGAAGCACCCACAATTGAAAAAATGGCGGCTATTGAAAGTGATGATGAGGATGATGATCTTCAATCATCTTTGAATGCCTTGTACCTTGAGAGTGAAAAGTTGGCCAAGAAACTTGATAAGGCAAAAATTGAAAATTTAAATTTGTGAAGCCAACTTGAAGTTTTAAAAGATGAAAATACTCAACTCACCTCAAAATTAAAAGCTTCAAATGAAGAAAACATGAAGCTAAAGGAAATGTGAAGACCCTTCAAGATGAAATTCAAATCCATTGTATGGATGTTGAATCCTTGAGTGCCCTCAAAGAGAATCTTGAAGAGGAGGCTAAGAAGCTATCCTTGGAATTAAAAGAGTTAAAACATCATAAAGAAAAATTCCAAGATAAATTTACCTAAAGTGAGGAAAGATTAGAAAAATTGCTAAAGTCGGGTAAGAAGTTTGGCGATAGATCGGGTCTTGGTTCCTCATTGGAAACCAATGAATCTATTGGCCAAAGGATGTTTGTTAGGGGTAATGTGCCTAAAACCCTCAAGGAGAAATATTTCTATTCTCATAAGGTTGGACACCACATGTTGGAGTGTAACCTTAGAAAGAGACACCTTCAGGAGAAGACCCTTAATCATCTTCCAAATGTTAAGGTTAAAAGAGACCCACCAAATCTTAATGGTAAGCCTAAAATGCATCCACTAAGGCATAATTTCAAAAGACATTTACCCCCAAGGAAGGTGGACCCAAGGCAAGACTCCTTACTAAGACAACTTGATCAAGTCTTGAAGGAGTTGAGGTATCCAATGTTTGAACCCCCAAGGTATGCCCAAATGAATGTGTATGAGAAACCTGACTCAACCATTTGGGTACCTAGGAGATAGACCACCACCTAATCATGTTTTGTTTTGGTTTAAGATTCACTTTCATACCTTAAACCAATTCAAATTGAACTCTAGTAGCAAGTGAATTCAAATAGCCCAAGTGCTATGACATGAAATAGGAAATTGGCGACTACAAGCTTAGACTATGCATTTCCTGGCTATTGCACTAGTCTTTCTTGGAAAACCATACATTCCTTGGAACCTCAGCTTTCAAGTGGTATATTTCAGTTTCATTGTGTTAAACATGTTGTTTGTTTACATATTTGATTGTTGTATCGTTTGATTGACTTGTCTTGCATGGTATTGATCAAATGTGCTAAGTATGAACATGTGAATTTTTTATTTGATCAATGGCAAGATATTTTGTGGTATATTTGATGCTTATCATGATATATATGATTTGTGTATACCATGTTTTGTGTTGAAAAACTAATGGGGAGTTTTCAAAGCAAAATAATTTTTTTTGGGAAAAATCAGTTTCTGGTATGGCGACATATTGCTAGTGTGTGATGCTTTGGCAAACGATCAATCGTCAAGTGACAATGTATCGGTCGTAGGCAGAAAGGGACTTAGGAAGAAAATCATATTCTAAGTCATGGCGACCAATCGTCAAGAGACTTTGGATCGGCAAGACGACCAATTGCTGCCCTAGCTTCCCACAGTTGATCCTCCGTCGTTTTTTTCACCGGAATCGGCCGGAGAAAAGGTTCCTCCTACTTCAGAGACCTATGTCTCACGGATTTCTCAGTTTTCTTGGTTTGGGTAAGCCTCTATCGTCCCCATTTCAATTTTTACTTAGAGGTGTGTTGGAAAACCATATGAAAATGGCAAGGGTGACGTACCGTTCACAATTTTGAGACTCCAGATATTGAGGAAGACCCTATTGCTTCCTCTCCTCCTCCCAAAAATTCCAAACCTTCTCAAGGAAGCAAAAAACTAGTAAATATTGTGGCTCGGCCCTAAGCTTTGAGGAATCCCCCTCGTCTAAAAGTCCTAGCACTCCTGGATACAGGCTCAAGTCCAAAGCAAGGAAACCCGCTAGTGAGAGACCTCCTAAACTTCTCCCTAGGAATCGTTATTAGCGAGCCTACATCTCCTATTCTCCCCAGTAAGAGGAGGTAGTTGGAAAAGGTAAAATTGTTCGAGAGCTTAGTCCCCATGAGGAGTCTAGCAGTGATGAAGAGGAAGAGAATGTGAGGGTAGCTCCAAATGTCCATGTGGGAGAAGGACGTAATCATGGAGGAGATAATGAAGATGAAAATGAGGATGAGGAAGAAAAAGAAGATGATCAAGAAAAAGGAAATGATCAATGGGTGAGAGAGGAATATGAAGAATAAGAAGACTATGATGCCCCTCTTCTCTTGCCTCTAAAACCATGCCCATCCTTTGAAGAACTCAACATTGAGAAGACAGTTGATCCGGAGATCTTTGAAAAATTTGGACTTCTAAAGCACATTAGGAAGACTGGATGAGTGGGGTGGGAAAATTTACCGAAGAATGGCCAAAAGGATGTTTTACTCAATCGAAGCCCATAAAGAGAAGACAAACTAATTTTGGCTCTACTTCCAGAACATTGAGCCTATAGAGGTTGGCCCCCCACTGGTTGCCGAGTTGTTTGGGATTCCCATTGTCAAGAATAGATACTTGCCCACAGTCCATGAAAATTTTAAAACGAAGGAGAAAAATAAAAGGAAATATGTGAACAAATTATGTGGAAAAGGGAAGAGAGTTGAGTGGAGGAAGAAGATTTGGCTCATGAAAACCGACATGCTCACCGAGTACAAGTTGTTGTACTTGTTCTTTTGCTCGAATGTATACCGCAGACATGGGGATTGAGGAGATCTAGACCAGTTTATGTTGGTTCACATAAATGCAACAGTGACAGGGTAGAGATTTTGCTTGGCTAGACTCATGTGCAAGACAATCATCAAGTACATCAACTCCTCCATGACGAGTCATCCTCCCTTCTGCTACCTCATGTATAGGTTATCCTTGGATTTTGGAGTTTAGCCCTCCAAGGGAGATGTGCCCAAGAGTATCCAGCCAATCAATGCCACAATTGTTCGAAAGTCCCTTGGGAAGGACTTGTATGACCAGATCCTTGGCATGGGACCCTCTCAATCAGCGACTCAAGCCTCTCCTCCACCTCAGTCCTAGTAGTGCAAGAAGAAGTAGTAGAGGAAGAAGATGAAGAACCAATGTTCGACCTAACCAGTCGAAGGTTCTTTGAGGATCGTCTTCGAGCTCTAGAAGACAAGATTTTTGCAAGACACGGTACCTTGGAAGCCAAACTGGACAAGAAGTTTGATGCTTTGGCCAACACTGTGAAGGAGACCCTTCAGAGCTTCCTCTCAGCCATGTCCTGCAGAAGAGACGAGACAATCCCTCGTCGTTGATCTCCTACTCCACCTCTTCCTCCTCCAAATGGCGCAGCTTAGGATAGTTTTTCTTATGTTTTTGAAAAAACATGTATTTTGGGCATGTATATATTAGAACCTTGTTGCATGGAATGGTTTGTTTTTGTTGATGCCATGATGTTCATCTCTCTATCTCTCCATGTATGATTGATGCCATGTTTATTTCTTATGATGATTCATGTGTATTGAATGGTTCATTTTTCAATAAGGCTGCATGACTGGTTTGTAGGCATGTTTGGAGTTGGGGGATGCACAAAACATGTGCATATTATCCCTTTGTCAATTGATGACAAAATAGGGGAGAATTTTGGAGAAGCTAAATGCTTGGGGAGTAAAATGGAGAAATTGCAAGCTTGGGTTAGTATGGTAATGGAGGAGATGCATGGCGTTGCTTGATTCATTGGAGTTTGGGACTTCAAACTCAAGAATATTGGGGGACAAAATTTTTGAAAACTATGTAGCTTGGAAAGCTTTGAGATAAGCTTGAGCTATGGAGTAGTTTTGGTGATTAGGAAATCATGAAGTATGGGGGAGTGTATATGTTTAGTCCATGGATACATGTTTATGTTTGGACTAACCTCTCTAATGATTTTCTAGTCTCTGTAGCTTGCTTGGCAAGCTAAGCAAGAATGTAAAGCTAAGAAAGGCAAAGCAAGAAGTCATTTGATGTAATTTGTAATATGTATATTTTTGTATCAAATGATGTATAATGGGGTTGGGTTGTCCATTAAGTATGTATTTGATTAGCTTCTACTTTTTGTCACGAATTGATAAATGGGGAGATTGTTAGTTCCCCAGCTTGCCGAGTCACCTGTTTGTCAAGTTTGTGACTTAGGTGAAGCATTGCCTTGAAAAAGAAGCTCAAAGTCTCAAGATCTCAAGCGTTGGTTGAAGTGTGAAGACTCAACGGATCAATGTGTTTGGCAATCACATATGGTAAGTGTCCATAAATGACCTTAGGTGGAACCCAGACCTTAGATTTACCTTGCCTAGGCTTAGAGATCAAATCAGGATAATTAATCAAGCTTAACATGTGTTTAACACCGAATTGGAACCCAACTTGGAAATATGAATTCACTGTCAAGACGACACATTGTGTCAGGCGATCATTCGCCAGTGACAGCACATGACCAATCATGGTTTTGCAATATGTCATGTGAAAAAAACGAAGATTCTGGTTGAACTGGACTGTAAAACACATGTTGTCTCAGGACGATTCAATCGTGGTCACGATCGACCGTCTGGAACTTGACGAGTCAATTGTGTAGGCAATGTATCGCTGAGACAGGATATAGGATGGACTTGATCAAAGGCCTAGAAACTTAATCACAAACGATCAATCGGTTCCACGATCGTGTACAAGCTAGAACACATTGGCATCACGGTCAGTCGCCCTGGGTCTCGGTAAGACTTGACTCTGGAAAATACAGTCAGTCTCAGACCGATTCATTCGCCAATCCACTATCTGAATCCAGGATACACGAACGACCAGTCGTGTGGTACAACCAATCGCAAGTTACCATTTTTGTGTCGTTACTGTGCATTAAATGCTCAACGGTCGGGTTGGTGAAAAGTAAATCAAACACGGGCAATCGATCGCCTGGACACGATCAATCGTGTGTTTCAGTGTTACGAATTTTTTTATGTTTGCCTATAAATATGTTCATTTTTTGGAGGTGAGGAAAGTCGAATTTATGAATCCTGATTAGTGCATTCAAAGGACCTTAAAATCTGTGATTACCCTATTCACCCCCTTCTAGGGTTAATCTAATTCTAGCACAATGGAACTCTAAGTTTATGGTACATGTTTGAGTCCACATATGAAGAGCATGTTTGACATTTATAATTGGTCTTTCAGAATGAGGTAAGATAAAAGCCCATAGATCATCTCTAATTATTATATAAAAAAATTACCGTATCTCGTGGGCCGGACGTGACATCTGTACTCTTTTCATGGGTCAATATGTCTTATTATTAGAAAATACTGCAAAAGCCCTCTTATATTTTAAAGATATATGCATAGGATCAAAACTCAGAAAGATGTTATTTACATTCAACTAAAATACGTCCGCCTGAAGAGGTAAAAGAGGTTTTGTCTAATATTTTTTTAATTTATGAATGTCATGTATACCCTTGCTTCCATGGTTCCATGTAGTGCTGAAACATGGGCAGGTGGAGCCAGATTTTAATAAACCTAACCAAAAAAATTATTGAACCAACCCAACCCGGGTTGTTGGCCTAACAACCTAACCCATTTTTCTCCAAATTTGGAGAAAAAATCAACATAAGGTTTATTTTTTATATTTCCTGAAACTCAAGTCAGATTGAGTCAAGTCGAGTCAGGTCAAGTTAATTTTAAATTTTTATGCTCAGTCCGACGCAAATTCTATGACTTTTTTTCCCAACTGAATCTGACTCTAAATTTACAAATACATAACCCAGCTCATTGATTTCTTTAGTTGAATCATATGAATCGCATTAAAACCTAGCCAAAATTTCACCCCTAGTTCAACATTTAAAGCACAAAAGCAAAAAACTTATTTTCCATGTACGAGCCAACTCGTTAGTTGACATTTATCAGTGTATGCAAAAGTCAGTGCCATACTTCTGCCATTTATTTGGATGGGGATTGATGAAGCGTATGAATTTGTTATGGTTGAAGCTCCATACTCTTAGAAGTCGGGGAAAAAACTATTATGGTGGGGTGGAGGTGGCTAGTGAACTAAGCCCTCCAAATTTTCAGAAAAGATCTTTGTTATTCAAAGTTTCTTTCTATGATCGTTATTCTTAGAAGAGAAAAAATATATATTTTTTATATTTACCCTCTTAAAAAGTCATATTTTTTTTTTTTTTATAAAAACCTCAATCTATTTCTTCTGCTCTTTATCAAATGTCGAACCCTTCTCTCTCAAACAAATCTATAAATCTAGAATGCAACACTTGATGGAAGGGATTAAGATTCCAAACCATATGAGTAAAGAAAAAACTCGGGTTGGGCCGGGTCGGGTTTTAATAAACTCAATCGAACTCATGTCAAAAATTATTGAACCTAACCCGACTCGAATTGCTAACCCAAGTTACTCAACCCAACCTGACTCAAATTTTTGACCCAACTCAACATGAGTGTTATTTTATAACTTGGTGTATTCGGGTCGGGTTGAGTTGGGTCAGGTTGCTTTTAAATTTCTCAACCCGACCCGACCTGAATTTTATGCATGTTTACTTTTTCCCAACCCGATCTGACCAGAAAAACATAACCCAAATCCATTGATTTCTCGAGTCGGGTCATGTGGGTCAGGTTAAAACCCGACCCAAGTTTCACCCGTACATATGAGTAAGCAGGGGAGATTGTTATTGTTTAATTCCATTTAGAATTTTAACACCTATTCATTTAGAAAACCATCATAATACCATTGTCAATGAAAATTAGCACAACATTAACGTTCAATGATTAATTGTTTTCTATTCCAACTCTTGTCCACACTAAAGTAAGATAAGTCAAATGACACATTGTACATTGAATTGAATTATTGAATAACATAATTGACCCCAATGAAACATTGAATTATTGAACTACTTAAATTGACCGCACGAGAAAAAAAGAGATGATCGCCCACACATTGATGTGCAACATATTACGCCTAATGCCTAGGTAAAGGGCCTATCAAATAGAGCGGTGATGGGTGCATCAGTAAGGTCATTCTTTGAATATGTGGCTCAATAAAAATCACCTTTATTGAATCAACCAAGCCACATTTTATAAACTCTATAAAATCTAATTAGTTTAAATTATTTTTTATTCTTTCAAAACATGGCTTTGTTGATTTAATCAAGATTATTTTTGTGGACCACATATTGAAAAAAATATTTCTATTGTACTCATCACCATTCTATATAGTGAATCTATACTAAGTGTTCGACATAATACCCCTCACACCAATGTGCGGGCGATCATTTCACACAAGAAAGTATAAAGTCGCCCCTCCTCAAATTGTGTTGCATCATATGTTATGACATCAAAATCAAAGGTTGGATTGACTTGGGAGTCAATCCTAGGGACTTATTATTTGGACTTGTGATGGATAAAATTGCTAGAGCTAGTGCGCGCTAGTTGGTGCTAGGTGCAAAAAGTTCCACATCACCTGGAGGAGAGTCTAGAGACTAAGATATATGAGGCAGCGCAAAGGGAAACAAAATTGTGCGCATTGGAGCCCAAAGAGGACAAAAATATGTTGGGTGGACCAGGTCATTACAAATGGAATCAGAGCTGAGGACGGCTCCAGTTCCTAAGTTGGGGATTGTGATGGACGTACTAGTTAGAGTTAGTGCATGTGTTAGTTGGTGCTAAGCTCAAAAAGTCTCACATCGCCTAGAGGAGAGTCCCAAAACTAGGATATATGAGCAACACCCACTCCACTTAGAATGTGACGTTTTCCCAGAAATGGGTTGGAGCCCAAAGGGAAACAAAATCATGCGAGTTAAAGCCCATAGGGATAAAAATATGTTGGGTAAACCGAGTCGTTACAGGACTAGCTAGAATACCTATAGGGTAAAATTTTCAATGAGAAAATAAATTATTGTGCATCATTTTGAAAGTATTTTATGACATGGACACTTAGAATAACAAGGCTCTCATCATATTAAGTATCATACTATTAATACTTTACAAAAAAGATATAAGATTGAAAATCACCGTTGATCATCCAATCCTATTGCAACAAAGCACATGTTATTTAGTTTTTCTTTTAACATTAAAAAAAAAAAAAAAAAGAGAAAGAAAAACCCGATACAGTCTCATCTCAGGGCGAATTTCTACATTTTACGTGAGCGTGCCAAGATGATGGATCCAATTGGTTCTCATCAATGGATTCTGTGCCGCCGATTGAGTATTTTCGAAATGGTTTTGCCTTGTTACGAGTTGATGAATGAAGCCCATGACGACAAGCGACCAGGGAATTAAGTGTGCTTATTGGAATTTAGATTAATGTCTCTTTTAATTTAGATTTTAATTAAATTCAATTAAAAGAGATTAAATGAAATTCAATTGAAATCCTTAATCTGAAAACCAATAAGTCACTACATTAATTCTAAAGTCAATGGTACTTGTTTGGGCTGAAGTCTGGGGCCTTGGCTTGAAGAAGACTTGCAAACTTGGCTTGAAGAAGACTTGCAAACTTCACTCAACACTTGAGTAATTTCAAACTCCAAAAATTTGTATTATGTGAATTGATGAAATTCGAAAAATGGTACATGATTTCAAAGAAAAATAACAATCAAAAGACTGATTTATCCTTGCCTTGGTCGACCACACCAAGGAGAAAATCAACCAAAAAAATCCTAACTCTATGAAGGCATGAAATTTACAAGGATTGGAACATCATTTGGATCAATCCTTGTACAAATCAGCCAATCAAAACACTATAAATTGCCACCTTGGGTTATTGGACGACTGTGATTATTTCTAACAAACACAAAAATAAAAATGGAATCAAATTTTCTCTCAAATCTTTGCACACGCCAATTAGGTGTCTTTTGACTTGCCAACTAGCTCACACTCCATTCCATGTGAGGTAGTGATGAGGTGGACGACCTAGGTTTATTTGGGAGAGGGAATTTAGGGCGGCCATGGGGAGAAATTTGATGAGTGTCTTTATGCAAAGTAGGGTTTGGCTTAGAATGGGTAGGATTGGATTTAATTGGGTTCATTCTAGTCTTGCTTGAGTCACTCAGGTATTTCTGGGTCATCGAACTTGGAGTAGCCAATGGGACCGGATTATTGGACGAAGTCTAATGGCGGTTACCACAATCAAAATGGCCCATGAAAGCCACGACATTTCCTCTAGTGGCCACGCCCCCTAGAGGAGAAGAGATCTATGGGATGTAGCTGAGTACTACTTGCAGAAGAGTCACTCGGGATCGGGTGAGATATATGGGACTCAAAGGATAAGAGTCGAGCCCGAAGATCCGAAAACACTGTGGTAGTGGCAGGAAATTGATGATAGCAGTAACCAACATGGAGTAATTCGAGCCAAGACCCCGAAGAACAAATGTGATGAGATCATCGTTCGTCACAGAGGCATTGATAGCAGCGAGTGAATCAGCAAGTGACTTAGCATGCTGAAGATACTCAGAGATAGAATTGTCACCTTTATTAATAGAGAGCAACTGAAAGTGCAAATGGGTCGCATTCACCAATGATTGCTGAGAGAAGTTGCGTTGTAAGCAATCCCAAATCTGACGGGAAATGGAGAGTCCAATAACTTGGACGAGTGCCGGCTCGAAGAGCGTAACATTGAGTATACCTACAAGGGTTTGGTCCATCTGTACCCACGTGGTATACTCAGGGTTTGGGGTAGTTTTGGTGGGGTCATCAGTGGTGAGATAGTGCGGTGGACATGGGTGAGTGCCATCAATGAAGCGCCAATGACTTTGGCCAACAAGGAATGGCTTGATTTGAGCCTGCCACAGAAGGCAATTTTCCTCTGTTAACATGATGGAGACAAGGCTTGAAAGTTTAGGGATAGTGAGAGTAAGGACAGAGGAGGAACTGGCAGCCATTGGTGAAGGGATGAGTTTTTCTTTTCTTTTCTTTTTCTTTTTTTCTTAAATGCTAGGGCTTATGGTTCGGTGTGGCATACAGATCCTTTTGTTTGCTTGAGAGATCTGGCAGTGGGGTGAGATGGGTAGAGGACGATTCCAACAATCAACAGAAAACTCAGATCTGGGAGTAATCAACGCCTGGACTACGAGTTTTTCCTTTTTTTTTTTTTTTAAACTGCAGTTAGACCAGTCGGCTTGGGAACTATTGGGTGTCCCGATCTGAGAAGAACAGTGTCAGAGACACAGAACTGCTACTAGATGAGCAGCCAATGCCGGGGAAGAGGGGAAGTTGTTGCAGCAAGGACGAGAGGCGACAGTAGAGATGGAGAGAAGGCCCGTTGTAAGAAGTCGGTGTGGGAACAAGAGGCGTCGCTGTCGGCATAGTGGAGCGGCTTCTGCAAACAACAAGATGGATGCGTGCGTTGGGAACCAGGCAGCAACAGAGAGGGCTTCTCAGTTGCAGAGTGTAGGGACGGGAGGAATGGACTAAGAGATGTAGGTCACCGGCTCTGATATCATGTAAAAGATTGAGAATTTTATTCTCTCAATCACATTCCAATGGCTAACACGTTGATATATACAATTACAATCCCATTTTGGAAAGGAGTCTTATGCTATGGGAGTACAAGTTGAGTACAAGAATAGAAGTCTACTAGGACTAGAAACCTATGGCACAAGACACAACATCTAGGAGATGCGTATCATCTAATATCTTCGTTCCACTGGGGAGCACTGTATTCTGGAAGTTGCATCACCGGTTACGGAAACCTCTCGGATTTTTGGCCACCGAGTACACCCTTCAAGACTAGGCTATTACAATCTTACCCCCTTATATGAGAGTCGTCCTCGGCTCTAATACCATATGTAACGACCTGCCCCACCCAGAATAATATTGTTCACTTTGGGCATGACACACCATCACAGTTTTGCTTCAAGATGTGGACCCATACACACACTCCAAAACACGTTGTGCTAGGGAAAGGGAAAGCAATTAGTTAAGGCAATGGTATTTGCACCATCGTGGCGAAATTCTCTTTCCTGGTTCGCCTCCTTGTGTACTTCTCTTCCTTCCAATGGCGAGCACCTTATTCTAGAAGTTGCATCCTTGGTACATAAGCCACTCAGAATTTTGGCCACCGAGTACACCCTTCAAGACTGGGCTATTATATATCATTGGATTCATTTATTATTCATTGTTGTGTCTCATTCTCGATTTGTAATTATGTTTAGACAATCATTTCAAATTTTACCAATGTTTACTTTTTAATTAAGATTAAATTTATCATGCCTATAAATATTTTCAAATTTATTTAAATATTTTTAGACATTTAAAGATTTTCATATTTATCTAAACATTTATTCAAATATCCACAAATTCAACGAGTAATTATAAATATTTTCAGATTTATTTAAGTCCTTATTAAATCATCTATCTCATTTATATGGGAATGGTATTTATATTTCAATTAGGATTATAGACAGGCCCGGCCCTACCTTTAGGCGAACTAGGCCGTCGCCTAGGGCCCCCAGATAGGCAGGGCCCCCAAATCCATGAACTCACTAAATAGGCCCAGTAAAACTCCCAGATGTTACGGCACACGCGTTTCGGCAGAAGCATTTCAGCACACGCGTTTCGACTTCCGCTCCTGCACAGCAACCCGCTTACACGCCAAACCTCCAAACCCACTCCTTTCCTTCTCATTTCCGAAAACCCTAAGAAAAAAAAAGCCTAATTTCTTCTCTCTGGGTCTCCTCTCTGATGCCTCTCTCTCGGTCTCTATTGCGTTCTCTACTTCTCTACTGCCTCTCTCTCGTGCTCCTCTCTTTGTGCTGACGTGTTGTCTCTCGGCCAACGTTTCTTCCCCGACCGGCGGATCACTCCTACTGATGTTTGGGTTTTCCCCAAACTCTGCAACTCATTCAGGTAGTCTCTTTCATCTGATCTGGTTTTTCAGATCTAATTCTTGCTCGCTGCCAGCCTACCACTCCTCTCAGATCTACTTCCTCCTCTGTTGTGTCTCAATAGTCAGTAAACAAAGTGAAAAAAATATAAAAAATAGTTGGGGTTAGGTTTTGTTTTGTTTTGTTTTTTTCTTTTTTTCTTTTGGGGTTTTATACATATGCATGGTTAGGTCGCTGAAGAAAGACGACTTTAAATTTTCTAATGAAGTAAATTTTGTTCTATCACAAAAGAAAATAAATAAATAAATTGGGTAAAATATCATGCTTATAATCAAAGGGTTATATATAGAGTTCATTATTATTGACATTATTTTTCTAGCATAGAAGTCTATTTAATATATTTTTTTATTTTTTAAATAACTCATTAGTAATAACATATTAAATATATTTTAATCAAAATTAAATTTAAAAAGAAAATAATAGTTTTACTAATTTAAATTCATCATTTAGTGGGCTGATATCTAGAATGTTAAAACAGAAATACTTAGGAGTTAGGAACAAGCCTATGGGGTGGGGTCTACATTGTTTTCCGAAACACAGTAAACAAAGAGAAAAAAAATAAAATAAAAGGGGCATGTACGGGGATTTTTTTATTTTTTATTTTTTTAAAAAAGTAAATCTAGCTCATACTATACTTGGTTCACTTCCTAAACGATTGTGTCACGTCCCGCCTTCGCTACGATCCTCGAGCACGGGCACATGATCTACTTCCTCCTCTGCCGTGTCTCGATCTTACATCTCCAACCTTGAGGTTTCACCTTATCCTTTGGGAGGAAATGACTTCCTCCAACAATCTTTGGACCCAGTGCTGTCACGTTCGAGCGATTAAGCCCTTCTTTACACATTCAGTTTTGGCAAGGTTAAATTCACTGGTGAGAGTTCTTGAACTCTCGCGCTTTGCATTTTCCAAATTACATGTTGACTGGTAACTCTTCTGGCATTTTTTTTTTGTTTGGTACTGGATGCCACTACAACTGATTATTTGTAGGGGTTATTTCCCTGGCCCAGGGTGTGGGCTTGCCCATCTATGTTGTGGGCCATGTCTCTCAGCCTTTGTTTGTTTGGGCTTGATTTTTTGTTCCACTACCTTACCCAGGCTACAGGTTATAAACTACTTTTTTTGTGGGCTCTCCTTTTGAATGAATAATAATATTAACTATTCATTAAAAAAATTTGATTATGATATATTATTTGGATATTTCACAATTTGTAAAGAGGCCCCTCTTTAAGAGTTCGCCTAGGGCCCCTCAAATCTCAAGGCTGGCACTGATTATAGATTTAATAAAATGGAGAAGATATTTTAAGAAATTATGCATTAGCTTTAAATTTATGCAAATGGTATATCATAAATTAATTTTATATATACATTTCATTCTTTTCCTTATACATGCATTGTTATATTTTTCATTCTTTATTCATAATTATCTTTATACATGAAACTCATTTTACAAGATGATTTTCATTTTAATTCCTTTTTTCCTCATTTTTACCAAATTTTATTAAATAATCGAGTAATTTCATTACAATATGGTCATTTTGTACTAATTAAATAGATTAATAACTTGGTAGAAAATTACACATTTTATTTTTCATTTTTTTGATATTTTTTGCTATTCTTTCTAAAAAAAATTCAAAATATTTGAGAACTTCATTTTGATGTCTAAATGTCCATTAAATAATGATATAATTACATAAAAATAAATCCTATAATTTTTTTAATATTCTCTAATTTTTTATACTTTTGAAAAAAATTAAAAAATGATAATGAAAAACTATATGGAAGATTTGTTAATGATAGGATAGATACTGCACGTAACGGTCGCCCTTTAATGTACCACAGGCATTTTTAATACCTGACTCAAACTCGACGGGACCATTGGCAGGTCCACGGACTGGTCGGGGTCGATGTCAGGGTCGGGTTTGGGTAAGTCCGTATAGACAGATGCGAAGAGCTTAAACGACGCGTACGAAATATTGGTGGGACGACCCTACGTTACTTATTGACGAGAATGGATTCAGAACCGCATGCATGCACAAACTCCAAAAAGATAGAAACAAACTTTTTCAGAGTGAAAACTCTTACACAACAAAACTGAGAAACTTAAACAATATTTTTTATATCAATTATAAAATATATTTATTTATTTAATTAAAGTAAAATATCTTTATTTATAAAATATCACCAACCCATCTATTTTTTGGCTTATATAAAAAATATTTAGTTTTAAAAATTATTTTTATATTTAAATAAATCTGGTGAGAGCTAAAACATGACATTAATTAACATTTTAAGAAAAATGGTAATTACTCGACTTCACCTAAATCGACCTATTTTCATAAATGAGCGCCACAGTTAGTCCAAAAGATGAGCTAAGGTGAATAGGACTTTTGCATAATTCTAAATTCTCTAGAGACTTTTAATCCATCAATATGTCCTTTCTACAATTGATTCAAATAATCATCCAATTGTAAGAGTTTTAGTTTGTCACAATTCTATAAAAATGTTTTACCCAAGTCCGTAATCAAATCTCATAAAGTGTATGTGCTTAGAGTGATTGGCAAACAAGATGATAGTGCAATATAAAGAAGAGAAGTGGAAAGAGATGGAGAGAATCTGATACAATAATTTTTATGTGGTCCCGCAAATTTACCTACATCCACTGCTCAAATAGCTAACTTAAGATTCAAGTAACCTATTCTTCTTAAAAGTGGAAAACAAATCCGTAAAAATCTCTCTTAGGGGTGGAATAGCTGAAATCCAATCTACTTAACAATGGTAGAGATTAAACCAAATAAATTGATCTCCTTACGAGTGGAGATGAAACCACTAATCCAATCTCTTTAAGGGTGGAGAACAAACCACAAATAGTTCCAAGAGATCAATACATCTCTTAACTGGAATAGGGTTAACAAAACCTTTACAACAATCTCACAATAAATTAAAAGTAGTGATACAAGAGATGTTATCAAGAATACTTAACCCCTTGATAGTAGTTGAAGTTTGTGATGTGTTCTTTGATGATTTTCCTCTTTCTTTGCCTTTGGTGACATTGAGTAGCCTCAATGAATGTCAAACTAAGGTGAGAAAGAGTTTAGAGATGAAATAGATTTGCCTATGAGGTCAATCTATCCCTTTGAAGATCTTCTCTAATGAGCACAATCAAAGTACAGCTTAATATGCTCAAGGTATGCCTATGAGGAAGAGTGAAAATATATTTATAGACTTTGAAAAACTAACAAATTTGTTGATATGCGATGGATTCTTTTCTCAGTCAATTACCTTCTATCACAAGCATATAAGTTGTTCAAGACTATCACTTAACAGTATCTTGTCATTGGAGTAGAATAACCTATTAGGCAATAAAATCTCTATAATTAGTACAAAGAAGAACCTTTTATAACTCTTAAAATTGAAACTCAATTGATTACTTGATTTGTTGTCATGTGTACTCAAACAACTCATAAAAATATTTACTGTAAGTGACAGAATTGTACTAGTAAATATTTCCATAAACGCTCATCATTGAATCATTTGTCATTCTGCTAGAAGGAGTGAGTTGTCTATGAACAATCCAAGGAACTCCAAACTCTTTAGGTATGCTGCAGAATCTACTGAATATAGAAGATTACTCGGAGAATCCTTATCCGAGTAGCCATCATAGGTCTTATAACTCGGCTGATGAAACCATGGTCGGCAAAATTTCGCAGTAATCGATACATTCTCTGCTTGAAAGAATGGGAGACACGAGAGCTTATAAATCACTTGCAAAAAACCCAATGCAAACTACATGTATAGGTGCCTTAAGCAACAACGTAATAGAGAGTTGGAAGTAACAAATACTTACTCTCAATATATTAATGCATTTCATGAGTTTTTCTTAATCAATCATCACCCGATGCCCGATATTATTAAAACACTGGTGCTCAAATCTGTTGGGAGGAAACGTATTTCATCCACACACAAATAGCAATATTGAAGATAGAAAAGAGAAATCAACCAAGAAGCAAAACGATAATACAGATTTTACGTGGTTCCTTTTTTGTATATCCAAGAAGTTCAAACCAATCTACTATACTCGAAGGCAAAACGAAGAAGAAGCGGCTCTGGTTACAGATGTTATATTTCCTCTCTCATAAAACGAAAATATATACTACCCTAATTAGGATTTACATAAGACGTAATGCGAAATATAAAATTACCCTGCAATAAAAAAAAAATTTGGTTGGGGGCTCCATTGAGTCTAACAAAATCAAAATCTCCATTATTATTTCTTTTGTAAGACAATTAACAACCTTATTGCATCAATGACATGAATTGACACAACCGTTGTAGCATCGCTTTTAGCACTTAGTCATGTACTTATCATTGTCATTAACTATTTTATTAAATTATGCCTTTTATCTATTTTTTTTACGGCAGCTCTAAGGAGATTGTAGTATACATTTTTAATAGGAAAACTATACATTTATCTTGGACTAAATGGCCCATGGTTGGATGAAATGGATAGAGAATTTTATGGATGATGTATTTAAAGGAAATTCTTTAATCTGATCTAAGCAACATTATGAGATGGATCATAAAAAATCAAGAGTTTATAGCAATCAAATTTTCAAAGTGTAAATCACAAAGCCAAGGCAATCCCAGAGAGTGACTTTACTATTTCTTTTTTAATCAAATTCCTCCTCTTCTAAATCTATTTGCTCCTCCAATCTGTTCCATCTTTTCAACTCTCGCATGACTGTCACTTTTCTTTCCTTCACTGGCCCACTCATCGATTTGACCCAATCTTTTATTTTAGATTTCAAAAGGATAAGTTTCATTAAGATCACATATCCTCCCCATCCCTAGATATCGAAATTGTCCCACCATTCCTTTACTAGTTTCGTGAAATTCAGGTCTTCCAGCAATGTATTACTAAAGCGAAAAGGCCTAGGGCTCCAGTCAATTTCCTCCGTATCAAGCAATATCGGACCGTGGTCTGAAATCGGACTAAAGAGTTTGATCTGGCTTGAATGAGAAAAGATTGAATCTCAATCAAAAGAGGTGAGGGATCTACCCAATCTACTCATGGCGCTTCTAGTTTGTCCATTACTCGAAGTAAAATGGTCACCGATAAGCGGAGAATCAAAAAGTTCATTTCTAGAAATGAATTCAGAGAATTCATCCATCCCTCTAGTATAACCCCTTCCTCCTTTCTTTTCTGATGGGTATCTAATAACATTGAAATCCCCGATTAGACACCAAATGGAAGAGCACCAACAATGCACACCATCCAACTCCGTCCACAAAGCCTCCCTTTCTCCTTCCGTGTTAGGGCTATAAACATTTATGAAACACACCTCCACACCTTCACTGTAAAGCATGCTTTTAACTGATATTGACCTGAGATCTTGTCTTCTTGCCGACGCTTGAAGGAGTGAAGGATTCCACAAAATGATCAACCTCCCTGACAATCCTTCCGCTGGCTTACTAAAGAAATCTACATCAGATGGGCCCCAAATTTCTCTAATGAAAGAGGCATCCAGCTCCTCTCTCTTAGATTCTTGAATGAACAAAACATCAATCCTGTTGTTTCTACTCAACCGACCGATTGCCCCTCTTTTCTTCCTGAGTCCTAGACCCCTCACATTCCAACCAAGTATCTTCATTAAAAACAATTTTAGTCCCCTCAATTTTGCCAGTGCTTGGTCCAACATCTTCGTTAGGATTTGAGGATAGACTTTTCTCCAACCACTCTTTCAATTTTTCAATTACTATTTCCTTTCCTCCTCTGCTCAACCACCTTCTCTAAAGTTTTCTGCAGTAAAGTTTTGATGGTTGTATTCCTGCCGTATTGTTTTCTGGGGATTCTTTTTGCCATTAATGATGATCGATCTTGATCCTCTGCTTCTTCTATGTCCTTTACAACCTAAAAAATTTCACTGAAGCTCTTCCCAATTCTTTTCCCTATTTTGATAATTTTTGTCGTGTCCTCTGCTGTGTATCCCTTTTTTTTAAGCTCCTGAATAATTTTCCATCTTTCATTTTTCCTTTTTTCTGTTTTTTTTTTTTTTCAATCTTTTCTTTTTTCCTCCTGGAGTAGCTTCAGCGGCAATTCCTCTTCGTTAACCTTTTTTTTTCATCCTCTGCAACTGGCAAGTCTTTTGAGTGAGAAGCTAACGTGTGTGGGGGAGTTTTCGAAGTGGATCTATTGTTCCTAGTTTGCAGAATCAGCCGACTTGGGCTCCTCTGGGTTAATAGAGTCATTTGAGTTGGGCCTTGAAGTCAGGGTCAAAGACAGACCCGAATCACAGTCATTAAGCAACCTTTCAATTTTTTTTCTTTTGCAAGTGCCACGCATGCGAGCCCCTTGTTTATTTTCGATAAAAAAGGTTGCATGTTTTGGGAAAGGCCAGATCCATCTTCCGAAGCAACTGCTTCTCCTTCCCTTCTCGTATTCTCGCCATTGGTTCTCCTCTACCGCCCAGTTGCGTTTTTCTTCCCTTTGATGCCTTGGCATTTGTGGAGCCTGCATGACAAACACATGTCACCACATTCCTCGAAATCTAAACCGAACGAAGCGGCGAAGGCTTTGATTGCGATTGATTGTCGGAAAACTGCTCCGGCGACGAAATAGGTGACGGAGACAAGAATGTTTCGGCGATAGCAACATCGAAGGAAGAACCCTTAAGATTCAGCTTCATCAGGTGAGGAATTTGATCTGAAACCTTCAGTTCAAACAGCAAATTGAGGGTAGAGCAATCTTCCCTACTCAAATTGCTGGAGTCCACTTCCAAAACTCTTCCCAACCTTCCGTCAAATGTTCACATCAAGTCCCCTTTCCATCCTTCCAACGGGTAACCAAAGCATCTGACCCATGTTTTTCTTGTGTACTGAAGAACGTTAAGAGTCCAGGGTCCAAAGACTTCGAGATGTCCAAAATCTGAAGAGGACCTTATGAACAATCATGCCTCTACTTCTGAATTGGGAGCAACGAAGAAACGCGAATCATCAAGACAGCTGATTTTAGGGTTGAGGAATCCCTTTTGACGAAGGAATTGGAGCACGTGAGATTGTTTCAGATCCATCACAGAGGAGAGGATAATCGCCCTATACAGCCAATCCTTCAAATCGTGTTCATTGACAGGTGGGATCATCAAATCAATTTCTTTGATTTCTAGTAAAATCGTTGAATATCTCTTCCCGGTAAATGCCACCACATCTGACCACTTCCTCCCAGTTTTGGGGTGACCTGTGGGGACCTTCCACAACATGTCCATTGAGTTCTCAAACAGATTTTCCAACCACTTCCCCATTGCTTAAATGTACGAACGCCAAAGTACACCCCGCTGCATCTTTTTTCCTAGGGACAAAAGTATCTAAAATCGTCCCCCAGCGGCAGAAAAACCATCACAGCCAATTGTTGGTAGTGAAATCAAAAGATTACCAACAAATAACGAAATTGATGCTCCTTCTCTAGTGCATCTGTATCTTCGTATCCTTTATTGTTGTTAGGGCCTCGGTTTGACCGAGTTGTTGTTTTGTCAATTCTGTGACCGAGCGTGACCGTGTGTGTCATTGCCTTAGAAGAATTTGCAGATGTCAAGAAATCTGCCGGAAGATCTACTGTGCATTAAAGCTTTTACACCGTATACTTGATTGGCACGCAGATAAGTAGACCTTAGTGAACTTTAGGTAAAACCAAATTACCCCAAGAAAACAAAGGCTAAAACTTATAAATCTAGAAAATATTTGGTCTCAGCCTCGAAACTGAACCTAGTGAGAGCAAATATGTCAAAAAACTGTAAAACTCTTTAGCTCTCAGTCTCGAGCCCTCGAGCATTTTGTTGAGGCCTCGAGACCCTCCGTATCTGAGAGAAAATCTTGACAGTTTGTATTTTACATGTGCTCTCAGCCTTGAGGCCTCGTGACTTAAAATCACAAAAAATCAGGGCGTATACTCTGGAGAATCTGAGCTGCCTCTTGACTTAAAATCACAAAAAATCAGGGCGTGTAATCTGGAGAATCTATGAGCTATATTAACATATACAGGCCTCGTGACTTAAAATCACAAAAAATCAGGGCATGTAATCTGGAGAATATATGAGTTGCATTACCATATATAGGCTCGAGGCCTCAAGACTGAGCCGTTGCAAAAACTCCCTATAAATACAAGGCTTTGCTATGGATTTGAAATAGACCTTCACATTGGGAAAAACTATAAACTTTTAGAGACTCTTTTCCCCCAAGTGTCTCTCTTCTTCATCAACCTTCATCAGTTGATTCAAAGCATCCAATGCTTATTTACATGAAGAAGACATGAGATTGTTACTTTAGGACCAACCTATAGAACTCTTGTCCTAAAACCCATCTTACACTGTGGCTAAATCTGATTGAAGAATGGTCCAAATCTAGAGGTAGAAGCGCAGAGACATCATTAGAAGAACACACTTTTGAAAATTGATTAAGGCCTAAGGCAAGTGTTCCTCTTTTGTCTCTTATTTAATAAACATTGTAAAGTGGATTAGAACATTAGATTTGAACCACCCTAAAAAATAGACGTCGAGGATTAGACCATGGAGGTTGAACCTCTATAAAAAAATTATGTTGTACTATCTGGGTGAAGCTTATTCATAGTATTTTGGAACGATCCTAGAGTTAGGAAGCCTAACAGTGGATGTAAGTTCAAGTGGACTGAAACACTATATATCGTTGTACATATGTGGTGTTTAATGGATTGTTTATTATTATTTGCACACACAGGCACACACTTGAGTACATATTGTTAAATTGATTTTTATTTAAAAAGGAAAATAAAATAGGATCAAAACTATTTACCCCCCTCTAAGTCTTGCGTTGTTCTAGTAACGGACTTTCAGTTGCTGCCACCCCTCCTAGTCAACTACCTCCATGCTGCCCTTCAGGTCCTTTCGCTGGTCACCGGAGAACCAGTGATGGTTCTCTTCTCTCCTGGTGGTGTTAACTCTCTTGTTTTCTCCTTGCTCACGCTCTCTCAACTCTCGCTCTTGCTCACTCGTCTTTTTTTTCAAACTTTACCAATCATCCCTATTTAGGAAAATTCTCAAAATTCATATGGATCAACAATTTCACTTTCACTCTCAAGAAATAAAGCTTAAAATCCCACTAGGAAAGTTGGCACTATTCAAGATTCACTAACGAAATTTAAATTCAATTAATTAAAATTGATTTATGAAATCCAATTTAATTATCCAATGAGCGAATGCAAACAATTGAAATCGATCTACTAAACCCTAGTAATCAATTTTGACCAGACATGTGTCTTATTACATCATTATTGAAATTAAAAAAAAAAAAAAATTGCATCATAAATCCAATATAGCTTGGGTGAATTTGGATGAATGGATGGAATATGCTTGATTTGATGCCCAAAATCCTCTCCCCCATAATGAATTTCGTGCACTCCACATTGTAGGATCAAAGCTCCATGTTTCCAAAGCTTGCTATTGTTGAAGATTCCTTCCTCAAAATTTCAGGAGAATATAATTGTGGGAGAGAACTTTTTTGAAGAGATAATTTCATCCTTCCCGTCCTACTCATGCAATTAGGCATTATAAGAACAAAATTGCAATCGATCTTTGAAATGCAAAGGATGAAATTACAAAAATGCAAGGACTTTTTTACAATCAGCCCACAATATAAGGACCTAAATACAAATTACCTAAAAACAAAATGCAACAAAAATCAGAACAATTAAATTGCTAATTACCTTTTTTAAGAGATAAAAATTCCGTATGAGTGGTTTAAAGCTCTCAGAGATAACTTGATTAACACCTCAATCCAGTGAAATCCTCATTTCTTCTCACTTCGATTCTTCCTACCAGAGAAATGGGGATCACAATCTATGCTTCTTTCTACATGACGCTTGTCTCTGTCATAGCGACTGCTGTGATGATCCATGCTTCTCTTCCTATCACCTAGGTCCTCCCTTTTCCAAGTATCAACATCATGGCCTCTGCTTCGCTTCTTATCATCTCGCTCATCCCTTGTTCGAGCCTCAGCATCAGGGCCTTTGCTTCTCCTATCATCTCGCACATCCCTTGTTCGAGCCTCAGCATCATGGCCTTTGCTTCTCCTATCATGTCGCTCATCCCTCGTACCAGCATCATCATCATGATCTTTAAATCTCCTCCTATCATGTCGATCAACACTCTTATGCGAATCACCATCATAGTCTGTGCTTCTCCTCCTGTTATCTCGTTCACCTCTCTTGTGATGATTCTCATCCTGCCTGTTTCGATTTTGTTCATCTCCACGTCTCCCTCTCATTCTCTCACCATCATCTTGTTCTCCATGATGCCTCTCTCTTCTGCTTCCTCTAATTGCTTCACTTCTCTCCACCTCTCCGCGTCCTCTCCTATGCTCATCATGGCCATGCCTAATTTTCATTGAATCTCTCCTATCATGTTCTTGATGCCTTGTATCTTCAGAACTTAGATGGTCCCTCTTCCATTTCTTGGTTTTATCTTCTGTTTCATGGTTGCGCCCTCTCCCTTCCTCATGGTCTGAGGTCTCCAAAGTGTCCCCATCAAAAACCATTTCATAACTGCAAAAAAAAAAACTCAGATCAAACACCATCTCATGACTGTAAACAGGTTTTCAAATATGAGAGGGGGAGAGGGAGAGAGAGACCTTTGGTGAGCATCTCCACCTCGCTGTGTATTTTCATCTTTAAGGACATATTTAGTGGAATGTTGTTTGTTATCGGTACCTTCAGTACAATCCTTGGCAATGTGATCAAGAGCACCACATTTGAAGCAACCTCTCCCTACAACAAGAAAATACATTGACTATTCATTATGATAGAAAATATATTGCATGTTTCAGGTAATGAATCTCGCCCTTCCCTGGACTTTGCACTACTGAATTAATGAAAGGGGCTAATAGTCTTCAACCTCCATCAGTTGTGAAGTGGGAACACAATTTGTGGTCCATCTCTTTCGAATATGTGAACTAGTGAAACTTACCCATAAAGGAATAGTAACCATTGCAAGTAACTGTTGCAGTTCAATTGGATAAACAAAGTGAGGTGGCTAACCGCTAATCATAATGATGAGTATTAATAGGGGATATGCTAATAAAGGATTAGTTAGAAAATGGATTGTATAGGTGGCAAAGGATTTGAACCACTCTTGAAGTGATCTCTCAGAAAACCATTATTGAAGTTTAAAAACATCCAGATGATCCAGCTGCAAACTAGAACAAGTGGTCACACACAAAAAACTATTTATATTCAAGCATTATTTTTTTAAAGGTAATCAGTTCAAATATAATAAAAAGAGTAAGAGGTAATACAGATACAAGAGGAGGATCCAAGAGACTTAGACTCGGAGCAACTTTAAAATATATACAAAGACCTCATATATTCAAGCATTAATGTATATATTAACTATTCCAATCATGTACTTCCTATTTAAATGCACTCCATAATTGAAAGAAAAACAAATATTTTAGTAGAATAGTTCTGTAAAGATATGGACGGGAAGAGAACACAGCAGGTTGAATAATGGGTTTCAACCTTTTCCAGAATATTAACATCACCAACCGACAACGTTGGTTTAAGGGACCACAATTAGATTACATTATTTTTTTTTTTTTTAGCGGTGACAAGATAAAATTTCATTAATAAGAAAAAGGAAGTTCAAAATCAAGAAAAACATACAAAAAAACATAAAAGGGTTTAGGAGATGTAAACCCTAAGCAAAAGTACCAAGATCATCAGTACACTCGACACATAATAGCATGTCTCGAAAGAATGACTCCAAAAGTACAAAATAGAACTAACCCAACCCATAAATACAAAACGAACTGAATCATAGATAGAAAACGCCATGAAGTGGTGAGTCATTTCCGTATTTCACAAAAAAATCTACTACTCTGTTGGCCGATCTGCTGACTTGTGAGAAAGATACCTGTCACCAACGAGTAGAGCCTTTATCTCCCTTAACAATTATTGTTAATCTCCAAGGGAGGTTGTTTCACTCCCGTTACCCATTTAACTGTATTCTTTTTAGCAGTAACAAAGAAGATATTATTCAAAAAAAAGGCTTGTAGTACATGAAAGAAAAACGGGAGAAGAAGGGGAAGGGGAAGGGCAGGGGAGGGGGGGTTGGGGGGGGTGGTGGTGGTGTGCCTCTAAAAGGGGTAGACCCAACAACGAAAGAAGAAGCAAGCTAAAAACAAAAAGAAACAAAAGCAATGAGAGCTCCCAATGAAACAAAAGGCACAATCAGTGCAAGCAAATGAACTCCCATCTTTAGATATGAAAGACGCCAAACAAAGGTCCCTCCCACTCCGTTCTTGGCGAAGTAGTCTGCAACCCCATTTGCTGAACGCCTTACATGAGCGAAGGATACCTCAAGTCCCCTAACAATCAGTCTCCAGGGGGGGCGCTTCAAACATTTTGCCCATTTAATGGTATTTAATGAATCTCCCTCAATGACTAGTTTTCTACCACCTAAACCTGCTCATATGGTCAAAGCTCTTCTAATACTAAAAAGCTCGGCTTCGTTAGAGTCTCTACTCCCTATCGCTTCTGTGAAAACCATGGATGTCTGACCCCTGTGGTCTCTGAGGACACCGCCTATACCAGCCGGCCCTGGTTTTCCCCTAGCGGCTCCATCCACATTGAATTTCATGACTCCCTATTGCAGAGGGGACCACTGCGCCAAAGCTTTGGGTCTCCTATATCTACTGCTCATGCAACCCTGCCACGAAGATAGAAAATCTATTGCCCTAAAATCCTTGAACTCCTTATTTGGAAGGAGCCAAGCACAAAGTCTTCATTTGGCTTTTTGGAACAGTTCACTCATCTCAGTGGACTTTCCTTCGAAGATTCTTGACTTTCTTTCTTTCCAAATGGTCCATGAGATGGTGGCCGGAATTGTAAGCCAAGTCATCCTCCATCTAGAGTTAGGGTAAGGAAAAAACCATGAGCCTAAAGTATCTATCCAGGTGTTTGCACCAACCCAAGAGATTCCCAATAAGTTGCAAAAATTGCCCCAAAGGTGCCCGACAAAAGGACAAGTGACAAAAAGGTGATCTATGGTTTCTTCCCCTAACCCACAGAGAGGACAACTAAGATCTTATTCGATTCTCAACAGACCTCTACTCCTAAGATTCGCTTTTGTCAGAATTTTCCTCTTCGCCGCGCACCACATAAAGGTTTGAACCCTTGGGGGTGCCTAATTTTTTCAAACCAAACTGCATTTGTCGAGTCACTTTCGATAAGCAGCTTTCCTAGCCCTAGAGAAGTACATATAGTCAAAGCTCTCCTAATGCTAAGAAGCTCCACTTCATTTGATTCTTTCCGCCAAACCGGTTCACAGAAGACAACTAATGAGTTTCTAATATGATCCTGCAGGACCCCACCTATTCCTATCTGCCTTGATTTTCCCATAGCTGCCCCGTCTACATTAAATTTAAAAGTGTCTTGTTGTGAGGGCGACCAAGTCCTCACCTTTTTAATCTTTCTAGGACCTCCCGATGATTGATAAAAATCATGTAATGTTTATGATGCGGCACATCCCATATGGGTTGTTCCGTGTGTGTTTTTTTTAGTATGTGATTTAGTTTTATTTCAGCAAGGGTGGTCTAGTAATTATTTCTGTTGTTTTATTTTTAGTAGTGTAAGTCTTTATATAAGTTGTAGCCCTTTGGGGCAGACATACGATTGATCAAATAAAATTTTGAGTTTTTCTCAAGTCTGTGCAAAGAAACAGTGGAGAGAATCCACAGAACTTGGGGCGTGAGGCCACCATCTTCTTAAGGTACTCTCTATCTCCTTCTCTTCTTCTCCTTCTTCTCTTCCTTCTTCTTCTTTGTGTTTTCTTTGCCTGCTACTACAACAACCCAAAAAAACCCCTTTTCTAACCCTTCCGCCAGGCCTCTAGATCCCATTCTATTTTCGCCAGTGCCCTTAACAAACAGCACCCCTATTTTGTTGGCCCTCTAATTTTCCCCTGCTATCTTCGTCCCCACCATACCTCTTTGTTGCCGCCTTCCCTTTAGCCATCTAGCTTTGCCGCTGCCTTTTTTTTTGAAATGGTTCATTTATTAAAATATAATATGAAAGGCACCAGAGGTGCAAATACATAGGAAAAAAAAGGGAAAGCTACAAGCACGAGAAAAAGATAAAGACAAAATCAAAACGCAGGCCAAAAACACTGAGAGTTCAAGCGAGATGAGCACATTCTTTCCATGCACGCAAGATGTCTGACATGGAGATGTTTCGGAAGTCCTGTAGGGAAGAAGCCCACGAAACACACTTGGTGAGGCTACGTCTTGCAACCGATAAACTGGACTCAGAAATACCTTTGAAGATCTTGTTTTATTCCGTTCAAACCAAACGCTCCAGATAACGGCAAAAAGTGATAATTGCCACATAACAGAGCATTTGGGCGAGATAGAGATAATGTCCTAAGCAAAGGACAACTCAGCCACTAAGGACGGCATGACGCAAGCCATCCCAAACTGATCTAAGATAGAATTGCAAACATAAGAGGAGAAAGAACAATGAATCAGCAGATGATTCAACTCTTCAGATGCTTGTAAATAGACGACCTTTGGAAACATGGAGGGAAGGGAGAAAAAAAGACATGTTAGACTGTAGAATGACTGATGGTATGATTTATGATAGGGTCAATTGGAGAAGAAAAAATCATAAAGCCAACCCTAGATGATGGGATACTAGTTCATAATGATGATGATGATGATGATATCCCACCAAATAGAGATGGTTACTTCTTTTCTTGAAATGGTAACATGAGTTGAATCCCAGCTCTTACTGTTATATTTCTTTCTTAAAGAGAACAAACATGCCTATTGTGGAAACTTTGTATATAGTTTAGATCACAGGTGGTCCCATTTCTAGATAATCAGAGCCCAGACATACAATGCCATTGTTGGCTCAAGGCCATGTTCCTCAAAAATGAGACCAAGTATTGATAACAACATCCAAGCCAAAAACATGTTGGAAATCCTAACTTAAATAATCTAAGGTCAAAATTCAACAAGTACCTTTGCCAGTTTGACTGCCTTTACCACGTCTGTATTGTGACCACAACTTAGAAACACTTTGACTGAAATCCACATGTATCCTTCGATCATCAATTAAAACATTATCCATCTGCCATAAAAGTTTAGTTAGACATACAAATGATAGCTAAGATGAACATTTAACAAAATTGGCAAAATGAGTGGATCATATGAAGTTGGTGCTCAAAGCCCTTATTAATTAACTATGGTTATGGACTAACGTTAGAAATCAAATATGAATTTCCACGCATCATGTCATTTGCAGATAATTTGGCAATAATTACAGTGTATTTGGTAATTGACATATCATTAAGGAGGAAAATATTGTCAAAAATCTTAACAGATTAAAATCTTAATGTTTGGTAACTGTTGGTCAACCCCTGAAGCGCCATTTCATCTCCAGCTGAGTTAGCAAAACGAGGTATCAATGAGACCTTAAAGTCAAATGAAGTAATTGATGTCGAATCCTCTCTATTTTATCTAAATAAAGGAGGACATAAGGAACCCAATGCCCAACCAACTACATCCTTTGAATCTCCTTCAATAATACTCCTTTCAACCTCTAATTCTTCCAACTCCAAAATACCTCTCCATAAAGCAAACAGCTCCACGTCAATCACTAATCCATTAGGGAGCGGACCAGCAAAAGAGATCAAAATAGTTCCTATTTCATTACAAATTACACCCCCTCTTTCCCCCGCATATTCTACTAGCCCAATATCATGCATACAGCTACCATCAAAATTAAGTTTGAGAAGACTAGAGTCAGGAGAAGACCAAGAAGCATGCGTCCTGGAGTCCACATGAGGCACAATTGAATCCACCAAGGCCCAATCCCTACATATATCCGAGATGCGTATTCCCCGGACCTTTTCTGACCCCACAAACCACCAAGCAGCCCAGACCTTAATAACATCCAGCAAGCTCAATATCGAAGATTCCTTTCCTTGAAAGATCCTCTTATTCTTTTCCGACCAAATAGACCATACAACACTCAAAACAGTCGAATTCCAAAGGGTTCTTCGGAAAGAACTTCCCACCACAAGCACTTCTTTATTAAATAAATTACACCACGCTTTTGGTACACAAAAAGCAACACCAAGCAACTAGAAGAAATGCAGCCAAATCTGATATGAAAACCAACAATAAAGTAAGAGATGGTTCACCATCTCCACATCAGACAAGCATAGAGGGCAAGCATTCACAATGAGCATTCTCCTCGATCTCAAATTATCGATCGTCAGAATCTTTTGTAAACCGGCAAGCCAACCAAAAACCTTCACCTAACGATGAAACACCCTTCCAAATTTTAGGATGTACACAAGGAACCTCTCCAGCACTCAGCAACTTTCTACAAAAAGATTTAATTGAAAAAATCTCATGAAGATCAATTTCCCAAAAACGTCTATCAAAACCATTTCCCGCAATAAAAACTTTACTCTTGAAGATTTTGACAACCTAAAATCTTATTCTTTAGTAAATTGTGAGTTGTTTTACTATATAGAAAACTAAAGAAAACTAAATTAAATTTCAACAATTATAAGATTTTAATTTAAGTCCAAAACTTGAGATTAACTTAAAAAACATTCACCAAGTTGTTATACTAATGTAAATTCAACTCTGCAGCATCCAAATAAAACTTGGAGAACTTGAAAGCAAACATCTAAATTCAGCCCATAATTTCCAGATTTACCCTCAGCCATCTAAACAAATTGGAGAAATTGGGACCAAACCTCCAAATTACCTCATCGTCACTAAAATTTAGCACTCAAATCATTTAAAGTCAAAATTGAAGAAATTGGTAAACAAACATTCAAATTCAGCCCATAGACGTCCACATTCAACCTACATCCATCCAAATAAAAATCAATAGAATCAGAAATTTCAAATTTATCCTACATTGGCCAAGTTATCTTATGCTTGGGACATTGCTTCGGTTTCACCAAAATGCTCATTGTTGCAGCGGGAACGCAACAATAGACATTTTAAGGATCTTACACAATTGCCCGAAGTTGTTGCTACCAGTCTTTGCAAAGTGTGCATCTTGGGCCTCTCCTCTCGTGGAATTCAGAAACATCTCTACCAGTGACATCTTGCGGGCCTGGAAAGAATGTGTTGACTTGACTTAGCTTCTTCTTTTTGTCTTACAGCTTTTCCTTTCTTCCTAGATGTATTGGGGTTGTGGGTGGTTGTTTTTCTTGTTTTGTCTTTTGTTTTTGTTCTTGCACCTCTGGTGCCATTTTTTCTTCTAATATATTAATCATTCAAATGAAAATTGGAAAATTACAAAGCAAATATCCAACTTCATCTCACAATCATATAAAAAAATTAAAGAAACTAAAGAAGTGTCCAAATTCAGCCCGCAAAAAAAAATCTTGTACTCTCTAAAATACAGGGGGCAGAAAGCCACACGCACATGCTTTATGAGAAGAACCGGTGAGGTAGGTGTTGGGATAGAGGAACAATGATAGACGATGAGGTGGGTGTTGGGATGGAGGAACAATGATAGACGATGAGGTGGGTGTTGGGTTGGGGGAACAGAGAGAGAGAAAGAAGAACAATGAGAAAGATTAGAGAAGAGACCAATGAAAGATGTGAGTCATTAAAAGGACACGTACCAACGAGGGAGGGGAGAGGGGAAATTTCACAGCTAGGGATCTCCCTTCTAGCAGCAAATATTGAGAAATCTCTCAGATTGCACCCTATCTTCAGCAGAGCCAAATACATGAATCTACAATGAGAGGAAACTGGAAGAAAAAATTTTAAATCTCGCAAGACATGCTTCTACCAAACACACATTTTTGAGACTTGAAATCAGTAAATTAAAATGTTGGAAGGGAACTTTAGATGTAAATGGTGTGAAAATTAGTAGGAAAGTATATATTCAATAGAATTTTGGTGCATATGAGAGTAGGGAGGATGTACTAATTAAAATTGAAAATGACTTAGTACCTGAAAGTGAAATTTTGATGCTCAGGTTCAATAGTATAACAGGAGGGTATGAAACAGATATGGCTAATAGGATGGGCACCAAGTGCGCTAATTGGACATAAGCTGGTCAACCTATACGATATAAGGATGGCACATTAATTAAAGGGGCATCCTCTAATTGGATGCAAGCTGGCAGGGTCTATGTAATAGAAGAATGCCACATTAATTTAAGGGGCATCCTCTAAGAAGGCAGATAGACCAGTATGCTATGTGAAGCTTTTTTGTATTTTTAAATGTAAATGGAGTAGAATGTTGGGTGATAAAGAAAAGACAGGTAAAGTAATGTTAACAAAGATGTGTAACAAGAATGGATAGAACTAAAAACAAGTGCATTAGAGAAAGCCTAAAAGTTGCAATAATAGAAGTGGGGAAAAAGGATAAAACAATCTCAATTAAGATGGTTCAAACACATCAATAGAAGACTAGAAATGGCCACAATGAAAAGACTCGAAAGGATAGCAGGTACAAGGAAAAGCGATGGCTTTTAAAGATGGGTTTGAGGTGGCAAAACAGAGAACACGTTTATTGATAAGGTTGACGAGAAAAATAGAATTCGGAAAGACAAGCCAAAATAGATGTAGCAAAGGCGATGATGATGATAATGAGGAGCCCACTTGAAGGTTACAAACACTTAGGGAGCAAGGAGACTAACAAGTAATTTTCATCTATCAGCAGTGCCTCAAAAATTAGCAAGATCAAATGATCATAGCTTAGGATATTTTTTTTTGAGGTCCGAAGGGGTCCAGGCGTTTCACCCAACTAGTCCTCCGGGGGGTGTGAAAACCCCCCTATCCCCACACACCGGGTAAATCAATGGGACATCATAGCTTAGGATATTAAGACTCAAATATCAATGATTATAAAGAAATCCAGTTTCCATCCAATGGTGAGTAAAAGTTTAATAACAATCAAAACTGTGGCATGCTCAGTGCACGTCTTGTATCGTGTGTTGGAAAATTGAGTGATAAGATGACTTTACATAGGCCCCTTAGAATTGTTCACATGATGCAAATTGTAGAAGTGGTGACAAGAAGTGCACCAAAAGGTAAAGAGTACCAAAAGGCACAACGGAATACCACATCCAAAAAAATGAGGGAATAAAAACACCCAAAAGGCCCCAAACAAGAAGAAAATTGGAAAACAGCAAAAACAACTATTAATTACAAGGAGGAAACAAACAAAAAGCCAAAAACAGATTAGAAAATGTCAATGCTATCTTTCCAGTTCAAGACAAGTTCAACTTAGGAGTTCCTAGAAACTCTTTTGAGTGTGGAAGTGCAGAAGATACACTTGGCTTGCATCACAAGAAAGCAATGGAGTAAGAATCTTCAGCTTTATCCCTGAAAACTCGATTGTTTCTTTCCAAACGGTGTCCAAATCACAGCAAAAAGGGCAAGCCTCCAACGAATGGCAAACTTAGAATTTCCAAAAAAAAAAAAAAACTTCTAGGAGTAAGATAAGCTTGCCAAGGATTCAGGCATTTCCCACTCCAAATTGAACAACGGCAAATAAACTTCCAAGCCTCAGAGGAAAACGAGCAATAAAGAAGCAAGTGAATAACATCTTCAGCAGCACAGAGATAACGGGACAGACATTAACCATGGTGTGGGGCCTTTTGTTGATGTTGTCACACGTAAGAATCTTAGCAAGGCCTGCAATCTAGATGAAGGCGGATAAATGCCAAAAAATGCATTTATATCTTAATTTTATTGGGCATTATTGCATTTCTTTTATATTTAATCAATACATTTACACATAAAATTATGAATTTTATTTAGAACAACTCATTACGTGTATTTATGTTTCAGGAGATGAAAACCCACCGATTTAATAATGCAGAGTCCATTCAAGTCAAATGCTAGTAAAGGCTGAGTCAAAGTCGAGTCAAATTGCGAAGTCAAGAGCCGTTTGAGAGCAAAGAAGAAAGGATCAAGAGAATGGAAAGGGGAGACAGGATCCGGATTTCAATATAGCCATTGCTGAGTTGGGCTGCTGCATGAGAAAAAGTAAAGCACAAAATCTGCAAGTAGCCGTTGGGGCTCCTTTGGATTTTTCAGCTACAAAAAGGGGTTTTGCATTGGAGAAAAGGGGATCTCTCTCCCTTTGGAGAAAAGGGCATCGCAGGTAGCTGAGCAGCGTTGCAAGACAGGAAACAGAGCAACTGGAGCAGAGAATCAGGGTAGCAAGCAGAGTTTGGCTGGTGACAGCAGCCAAGGCTGGGAGCTAACAGAGAGCATCATGGCAGCAATTTTTCTTTTCCCTTGCATTCTCAAGTCAGAGGGACAAGGCATCCTGCATAGCATTTCTTCCTCTCATTTCATGATTCGTTTCAGCCTGAGAGTTTGATTATTTTCTTTTATGACTTATTCACCGTCATGATTTAGTTTTAAATTGTTTTAAGCACATTTTAACTTCCATGTGAAGTTTGTTTAATCATTTGAATATCATTTTTCATGTTGTTTGGCTAAATTTTCGACTAAGGCTAGGGGTGATATTTAATTATTTATGGGTTATTTTTAAGTCAACAATTGCGATATTAATATAGATTTGATTAATTGCATGGTTTAATTAATCTCGACTTTTATTACAAATCTATGTGCATTCCTTGATTTATTGTAGTTTCCGAACACAATGAATACTTGGATAAATGTATGGTATTTGTGATAAATTTTCAATGATCTATCTATGTCTATATATTTTCCTTGAATCATTGTGTTTTCCGAATACATTGATTGCTTGGAGAATCCCTGTGACATGTGATATGTGCTCAATAGTTTTAACCATCAATTATTTTAAAACAATCTTTGAGGAATTATTATTGATTTAACTGTCTAATCTTCCGGTTCGATAGATTTATTATTCGAAGCGAACCGAGATAAGTTGATGCAAAATACTCTATAAATTATTTAACAGATCTCCAAACCTTAGTGCATTTTCTTCATTATTGTTTAAATCACACCATATTTTTGCTCCATACTCTTGTGTGGAAATCAAACATTTATTTCTCATTTTGAATTAGTGTTCTTAATTCCTTCAGTCCATGTGGTTCGACCTCGGACACACCGAATACTTTACTACTTCGCTACCTCTGCTTGGGTTTACACTTTTAAAAGTGGTAGCAAAGGCCAACACACGAGGTGAGATTTTGGAATGCCATACAGCAAGATTCACTAGTGGTCAGCTTTATGAGAAATCCACTCAAAGTAGGATTCAACAGAAAATGCCAAAGGATGAGGGAATCCAAAGTCTGCAATCTTCTTCATTCACATTAATACAAACATCATTCAGAAGGAGGAGGTTAGAAAGTCCGCTTCATTGTCTGTGAAGTTTCTACAAAAGTGAAAACTTCAAACCACCTAACGCCAATGAGATCAAAATAATCTGCAACAAATGCCTGTGAAGCAATAGCAAAATGATGCAAAAAAAGAAACCAAGTTGCAAGAGTAGTTGGGCACACCAAATGTCATTCCAACAGCAGATACAACAACCATTACCTACAATATGACGAATGCTCTCATTGAATTTCACTTTGCAAGCACAAATGGAGTGCCAAATGCCAGAAGCTTTCCAATGATGAAGATTCACATCCCAACCTAAATTACCCACATTAGATTTTGAAAGTTCCCGAGTGCTAGAACAAGATTGTCCCTAGAGGGGGGGTGAATAGGACAATGCCCGATTTTTATGGCCTTCACAAATTTCTTGATTAATTAAAACATAAGCAGCGGAATAAATAAGATTAATCAAGAGAGATGTATTGTGTGATAAAAGAGTGCAAATATTAGAGCAATCACACAAGCAAGCCAAACACCCAATATCTAGTGGTTCGAAGTAAACCCCTCCTACATTCACTGTTGGACTCACCCACCCTTGGGTTATCTCAAATTCACTAGGTGGGGAATTACGCCCTCACAAATAGAGTAGGAATTACGCCTACACAATAAAATGAGAATTTCACCCACTCACCTAATGTTTTGAAAGGTTCAACCTGCCCCGGTCTACTTCCTTATTCCTCTATTTTTTATAGTGGTTCAAGTTCCTTACTTTAATTCACTTCACAAGATTATCTTAATTTAAATCACAATAAGAAGCACTTGTCTTTTGTAGCTCACTTGTAGATGTGCTTCTTGAAGAGTTCTCCAAACTTGATGTCCTTGATGAGGAAGATATGCCAATGTATGAGCAACCACAAGTTTGGAAGAAGGTCTCTAGGATTAAGGATTTGCAAGTTGAATCCTAGACTTGTTTTTCTCTCTCTCTTGATCTCAATCAAATAGATGATTGGATTTCCAAATGATTCACCAATGTTTAGGGCTTAGAGAGAGGTTGGGAGAGGTTGGGATTCTCTGGAGATGCCTTAAGATTTTTGTATGTGAAGGGTCCAACCAATTTCTCCAAAATCCGGCGACTATATAGGCAACCAGAAAATTACCCAACTCAGGGTCGCCGATGGGTCGAGCTGCTCGATATGTCGAGACATAAAAATGTGACCGTTGAGAGTTCAGTGTGTTTCCCACGGATATAAAACGGTCACGCTCGATGGGTCGTACTGCCCATTGTCGATGTATCGACACTGACAATGTATTGTCCTGAGGCTAACTCAAACATACAAAATTTTTCATCTAGAACTCTGTTCGACCCATACGACATATCGTGGAGCACGATGGGTCTGCTCAGTCACTCTCGATGGGTCTGCATACCCAATAGTATTGATCTGAGAGCAATAAGAATTTATAGAGTTCTTCAAACCAGAACTTTGTAAAAACCCAGGTCAACATGTCTAGATCACCGATGTGTTTGCCCTGTCCTTTGCGATGGATCGGTGGACACAATACTATCGATCTGAAAGCAATCCAATTTGACAGTATTTTCCAACCAGAACCTTTGTCATTCGATACAATATATCGAAGACCACGATGGGTCTGTCCTGTCTTCGCCGATGGATCAGCATACTCGATGTATCAACCTGACATTTTGACAATTTAACAAGTCTAGGTGCATTTGGTTCTGATCACTATCAAGGATCACTTAGGCTTGTTTATGAATTACCAATTTTATTCCTAAGCCTAGGCAAGGTCCACCTAAGGGTGTGGATTCCATCCTAGAGTCATCTATGGCCAAATTACCTCAGTGATTACCATACACAGGATGATGTTGAATCGTGCACTTGATCTTCCAGTCTAGAACTTGATTCAACCCCTTGAGTCTTGATTCCTTGTCTTCTTTCTTCCAAGGCAATGCTTCACATGAGTCACAGAATTGACAAATAGGTGATTCGGTCAAACCGGGACACTAACAGATTTCCCTATGATGAGGGTCTTCCAAGGCTCATCACCACTGGAACCTTGAACCACCTATTTATTTCCTCTATTGTAAGACAGTTATTTGGTTGGGATTGTCTGGCAATGGTAACATTCTAAGGTTATGCTATATTTGTTAGGGCACCGCCAACAATATTGGCAATCTTACTCCAATTTTTTACACGTGTCACGTATAAAAATAAAGCTCCATTTTTATGTCTATCATCAAGTTTTATTTTTTTTAAAGAAAAAGGGTACATAATATTGTATAATAGGAAGTGTAAAAGAAAAGATGCAAAAGGTTTAATGAAGAGGAATGAAATAGTATCCAATGAAAAGAGGAGTGAACAATTTAATAGTGTCTCTTTCACCAACAAGCAAGGAAAATTTTGACAAAAATTGTATAAAGAGAACAGAGAACAAATATGTTAGAGGTCGAGAATAGGAAGTGATTAATCTGATAAATATACCTTGAAATATGCCTGTTCGCATGCCTCTGTGGTCTCGAATTCTGAGAAATGTAAAAGGTGGAAAAGATCAATCAATAGAACTTTAATGATCACTAGTAAACAGAGTTAACATTCATCTTATGAATTTGTTATCATGGAATGGATCTGCGCATTTATATATTAGCAGAGAATCTCACCTATAAAAGCATAGCATAGGCTGTCTCCAGTCTTATAATCACGAATAACCTCAGCACTGCAATTGCAAACTTAAGATGTGAAAACAGAAGGAACAAAATAAAACCCATCAATAGCACTGAAACTAATCCAAGAAGCATTCCACTAAGTTGTATGCACTCACGATAGTACAGTTCCAAAACGTGAAAATATTGTATCGAGATCCTCATCCTGCAGCAAGGAATAAATATTATATCAATTACATTTGTGCTTCTATTTTTATTTTTGAATAACATAAACCTCATTTAAATTATTAAAAAAAAACCTTCAACAATCTCAAGGAATAAAAGAAAGGAATGTCACATGAATGTCAATAGCCAAACAGATTCCAAAATGAAATAGAACATAACACTATGGTTTCACTTTTAACATTCAAATAGAAGGCTCGATAGCTTTCTACAGAAGGATTTCCATTTTCAGAAAGAAACATGCAGGAATTAGCCTTCACAACACCCTAACTTAGGGTGCATTTGGGTCCTAATAAGCAAGCCGATTGAAATTCTTGTTGTGTTTGGGGTAGTAAATAACCAAAAACCACATAACAATGTACATACTGTTTCCACCTTTCAAAAAAATTGTATGTGCTGTTTTTTGACCTTTTCTGCCCCAATTAATTATCAACACCGATTACTCATACTTTTGGGACACAGAATCAGGGAAAGAAACCCAATGTGTAAATATGTGATTTCCGAAAACAATGTAAACTGTTCCAAATGAGAAGCACCCCTAACTAACAACAAAATCCAGACACAAATAGGCACTCACTTGTGTAACTGGGTTAAGCTTACAAACAAAAAGTACATTGTCTGGAGGTTTTATCTCGGCATCTGGAATATCCCCTATCTGTGTAGCATAGAAGTTGGATAAATAGTTATACAATTTCAATAAATAACCCTACATGTAATTCAAACAACAAGATTCAGCGTTCAGAGTCATACAGTCTCAAGGAACACTGCATTTGTCTCTGCCTCTTTTTCACGCATCACCTCCTCAAGCTCTGCCAGGCCTAATTGTTCATCTAAAGGAACCCAATCATCTTCCAAGCGTACATCTTCTATCTGTGTATGGATGCAGTAACAGGAGTTAAATAAAGATCTCAGATGAGCAAGAGTATGAACGAAAAGACATGCAATAGAAAGTTTTTGATGATTGTAGCCAATGATTTAGTTTCCCGTATCAAGGGCATTTTTTCAGTGATTGAATTCATGGCATTCTTGACTGTCGTTTGGACCAATGTGATACAGTTTGCATTGGCTGCTACGTTTGGGTGTGTCAGCTGAAACAAGTTCCATTTAGGTTGGGGGTGTTGATCTGTAACGGATTGCATTGGTCGACATGCATGCCCACAACAGTAGTAGCACATATCAGATGGGAGTCTGGAACTAGTGAACATCTGTGGCTCTTGACACACCGGCATTGCATAAAATAACAGTCAACATCAAGAGTTATTAGTTATTACATATCAAACATGTGTAAAACCCTGACTGTAGCTACCTCAAAGGATTAGTTCTTAAACGCATCAGCTTTTCATGATTTGTACTTCAAATGTAGTACATTTTTTTCCGGTTACTGCAGTACATGGGACAATATTCAGTCACTAATACAAGCATTCCAAACACAGCATTCACACCTGTAACTAAGTGCACTTCCTAATACAAATACTGTATGAACTTGGCATATTTGTAATCTGAGAACGAAGTGGACAAAACCAAATTCCCAAACCATGAAGCTGTTTGCCCAAACTGCACTAAGGAATTGTTTTGGCAGAATTCAAATGGTCAATTGATCCACTGTGTATTTGGAACAGCACAGATAACCATATTGGCCAGTATAAGTTATCCTAATTTACCAACTCAATCTGAGAAATTGACACTGTAATATTGGATTTTAAAGGAATAAAAGAATGTTCCAAAACACCAACAAGATGGATAACCAATCATTCTGCCAAACCATTAAACCATTGGTAGCTTTAGATGCACATTTACTCTGCAATCAAACATACCTCATCAGCTGGTTTGCCTTCTGGAGATCTCTCAGGAATTAATTCAGCCAGCAGAGGGGGGTCATCAAAAGGATCATCCAGTATGTATGTATGCTTGATTCTTTAGCATTACAGCAGAGAAAATGTGTTAGTAGAGAGAATTGAAAAGGAGAAAAAGAAACAAAAGAATAAAAGACATTGAAACGGAGAAAAAGAAACAAAAGAATAAAGGACAAGAAACACACAAGACCCTTCAAAGTCTCACAAGATAAGAGTTGAAGCAAAGTTTGGCAGACTACTTGCACGACTCTAAAGATTGCACGTTCAAGTATCTTGTCTCCAACCCACCTACCCCCTACCATCCCAACCCCGCCCACTCACCGAACCTAATGCCCAGAGAGAGGGATAGAGATTGTAATCATAAACAATATTTTTTAGTGATACCAAACACCCTAATGTACCATCATACAAACACACACAGTTGGTTAACCCTTCTTTCAGAGCTGATGTAATTTGAGACACTAGATAACTATAATGTGGACCTCATAACAAAATGGAGATACGCTGCCCTAAAATTTGTCGGTTACATGATCCAAGCCATCCCATCTTTGGTCACCCATTGGATTAAAAGTCCAAGAAATTTGGCCATTAGCCCCCACTTGTATGAAATTAATGGATCAGAACACTACATGTCTGTGTTCTGATGCATAATAGTAGAAACCTAAATAATAAAATTAGAGAAAATGCAAGAACAGTAGGCATAGAGGTTCAGTTTAAGGAAAAACTGCACCTCCAACAAAGTTAATGGTCCCAATTTAAGAAGAGATCAAAACTCCTAAGCTGAGCCGATTTGGGGAGAAATTATTTCATGCCTGTCATTCAGTAATTTAGCCCATGTATAGGCTTCGTTACAACTCAAACTGACTGTAATTGGAAAAAAATCTCCCTTTTAAACAACCTACTAATTATTGACGTTACAAAATAACCGCTAATTACTTTATTAAGTAGAGTGCTACCACATTACGACCCACATTGAATGGACACATGTGGAAATGTCAGAGTCCAACTTGGCTGCAAATGTGGGACTACAGCCAAAAAAAAGAAAAGAGGACACAGCACCATATTTGAATAAATTTAAAGTTGAATCTATTTTAAATGATAATAAGGTGAAAAACATTAATAGAAAACAATCAAGTGACAGACACATCAATATTTCAATTAGGTTTCAAGAGGAGAAAGGTGTAGTAATAATTTAGTCATCAGGAAAAGCAATCAGAAGTATAAGAAAAATCCATGAAAATCCCTGAAGAGTCTAATACAGGTACAAGTGTCTGATACAGATGGAACACACATTTTGAAGAGTTAATGCAACATAGATTACGACAGTATACATACCAAAAAGGGACATTTTTTGAAACAGTAATAATAAAATAATTACTGACGGAAACTAGAATAGTACAAATGGCAGACAGATGGTATAAGAAAGTTATACCATAAATACAACACAAAAAAGACACCAATAAACTAACCCAAAAGCCCAGTAAACAATATAACAAAAACCACTCCATCACAAAAATTAGAAGAAACAATTCTCTCCCTCACGATCTACCCTCGACTTAGCAAGAACGTCAACCACCCCATTGGCAATCCTTCTAACATGCCTAAAAGTCAACGAACACTGAAAGCACGAGTCCTTTATTTCTCTAAGGGAATTAATCTCAAGGGAAGCCTTTTTAGCTTCACTAACCCACCTAATAACATTCAACGAGTCACCCTGTAAAACTACTTCTCCAGATCCATGACACTTGCATAAGGTTAAAGCTCTTCTAATACTTGTAAGTTCAACTTCGTTGGTATCTTTGACTCCTACAGCTTCTGAGAAGAAGAATGAAATATGGCCCTTAGAATTTCTTGCTACTCCCACGATACCCAACAAACCCAGTTTACCTCTCGCCACCCCATCTACATTAATCTTAGTGCAACCTACCTACAGAGGAGACCATTCCTCCTATGGAACGAACTTCTTAGAACCTATCCTCAAGCTATCCTCCCAAGACAAGTAAAGATCCGCCACCAAAAAGGGACATTAAAATACAATTTTCAGCATGGTTAAATCTTTCAAAACTTTAAAACCCTATATCAGCAGTTAAGCACACAACTTTGGTAGTTTGTAATGATTAGACCTAGCGTTGAATGATGAAACAAATGAATCTTATAGAAATTGCAATATCAGCTCAGATGCATCTATTTTGATGGAGAAAATATTGCATAGAGGACCCAAATAATTTTCCTTTGGTTTTTCTAAACTTGGACTAACACTCTTTTTTTTTATGACCGAGGTGTTCAAGGCCTCTTAGAGCACCCGACTAGTCCTCGGGGCATGTGCAAGCCTCCCTACTCACATACACCAGGTAAAACTATAGGCAGTGGCCCTTTTGGGTGGGATGGGATTCGAACTCAAGACTCTTGTCCCGGGTTCCTGGCCAACACACCAACCCCTTGGGATTATGACCACCAACAATCTCAATGGTTTGGTTAGCACAAAATCACCAACTCAATTACAAACTGCATTAAAAAGTTGCTTTTTAGGTTCCACTGTTGAACCACTAGTTGGATGTGCAAAAAAAAAATGCCTTCACTTTTTGCATTTTCACTCTAGGGTTCAAACAAGAGGCAATCCTTCCCTGGATCCCTTCAAGCAACCAATGAGAGTGACACTACCAGTGAAACAATGCAACAAGATTATGGCAATGAGACAATACCTTTCTAAACCCATGTTATTGCTCGTCCCCAAAAAGAAAAAGGCCAATCCAAGACCCCTCTTCTCCTCTCCATCTTCTTTGTTTTGCACCCCTTTTAGAGCCCTCCCTCTCTATCTCTTCTTGAGAAAGAAAAGCTCAAGAAAAACAATCTCTCTTTGTCAGTACTTGAAACCCTAGAGAAAAAACAGAAGCACCTAATTTGTGGGACTACAAAATACATAGGTCCCTTCTTTGTGGGACCACTAAGATGGACCCAGGTCATGGTGTGATGGGAGTGCCTATGAAATCTTGTCATGATTTTAGGTGGCAGATCTTATCCTGATCTGATCATCCTAACCCCTAACACCAGTCTCTACGTTTTGTCATCACTGACAAAAGTATATTACTCTAATGGTGGATATCAATCGAATGAATGATTTAATGAAGGACAAGGGCATGTGGAGGATATAGATCGGTCTTACTCATAGGTTGGTTCTAGTCAAGAAAATAACAGGAACTCACTATCAAAAATACCAAAAAAATAAATGACACGAGGCAGCTCATTTAGAATTTTCAAATAATTTGAGTCCCTCCAATCTCAATGAAAAAATTACAAAATCTCATTTTTAGTTATTTCAAAGGGAATCTGGGCATAAAATGCAAGTCTTCTATTTTTTGGTATAGTTTTTATATTTTATTTTTTTATTAATATTTATGATGTCATGCTGACAACGCTATTTTGATTGATTCTGGCAACAGTTGGAATTGTGTTAAACCTCTTTCAGCCCCAACAACTTGATAAGGTGGTTTAAGTTCCATTTCTTTTAAAATCATTGGGCTTTCTCAATCACATAAACAATCTAAAATCTTAAACGGCCACATAAGCAAAAGGCAAGATTTAAAGGGGAAATAAAAAAGAGCAAAAGTAAACTGGAGGTGCTTAAACAGGAATAATTTTTTTTGAATGGTTAATGTATTAAGATAAAAGGAAACACCAGAGGTGCAAGTACAGAAAATAAAAGATGCAAACAAAGAAACACTACTGCCTGCAATTCCAATACACCCACAAAGAAGAAACAAAACCTGGAAACAACACTATAAACAGGAATAATAGGGTCCTAAATACCACACAACTACCCAGTTCAGTCTATGAAGTTTCCCTTAGCAGTGTCTTACCTTGCAATCCTTGGGCCATTTTCTAGACCAGTGATGTGAAGTTTGTTAATCATCCAACAGGCCACTGACAAAGAATTTAGTCTATGAATCCATAGATTTTTTAAGTATCCCCGAATGTCTTTCCAACATATTAACCTTCTAGATTTTATTTTTTTATTTTTTTTTGAATGGTGATTAACCTTCTGGATCACAAAATGAAAAGCTCATATGTTGCACAGAAATAAGCAGTCTGACAAATTTAAACCAGTTGTACAGGACCTTATAGATTATAATGTATCATACTAAAATTTGTGAATTTGGGAATATCACTTCCAAACGATAGAGTTATCACAGGAATTGCATTAAACAACTGCTTTGCACTTTCAGATATTAAAGATTGTTGCAAAACCATATGGAAGTTAATAAGAAAATGTAGATACGGGAATGAATGCAGACCGTATGTTTTTATATGGTCTCCCTTTGTCATCAATATATGCTTCATTTATTCGCATTAAGGTGTCCAGCCCTTCCGCAACTTCCCCAAATACCTGCAAATCAGAAATATAAGAATTCCTTCTTCATATTTTTATGAAATGTACAATTTCCTCTTCATTCATAGAGGGAAAATTGAGATAATAACTGGTGTAAGAAGACTCACAGTGTGTTTACCATCAAGATAGTCAAGGTCCTCACGCAGGGTAAAATAGAACTGAAATGAAAAACAAGACATCAGTTTATAAATAAATTAATTAAGATCCTAACCACTGACACTGGTGTAATGGTTAAAAAACATTTTAAAACAATAATGAAACATGCAAGTTAAATGGATCTCAAATGGGGAGGACAAAGTCATTACAACTGAAAAAAATCACTTATTTACAAAAACCTTTCAGATATAAAATGCTGAGCATGTGGGGGCAACAAAACAAGTGAAAACTTTTCTACTTACAGGATTCAAAATTTAAGTACCAAGGAACACTTTGAAGTGTGTGGCAAGCTTCAAAAGAAGAAATTGGAGAAGCTTGAAATCATTCTACAAGCAAATCTATGGCATACCTGTGATGCATTGAGATTCTCTCCAGCACTAGCCATAGCCACAGTTCCTGTTTTTGAATGCTTCAAATCTTGATGGATCTCATCACTAAAAAAACGTGCCTGATCGCCATAAAGAAATCTGCAAAGGTAACATTGTGTTATATGATTGTACAACCGAACTACTCAAATTTCACTTGCTCATGACAAAACATGCATGAAGAGGAGTTAAAATTGATAACAATGGGCTATCACCTGGAAGGGATTGGGGGGTGGCTGGGTGGGTGCAGTGGAAGGAAACAGGATTCTTGGCCATTAAGGAGGAGATGAAGATCTTCATACCAAGTTTCAAGGAAAAGTCATCATTGAAACAGACTCAATCAATGCAATGAAATGATGGATTCCGCACAACAGTGACAGGGATTAAGTATTTAACAAGGTTGTTAGACATTAGTTTTCAGTATTTACAAAGATCAGTGACAGTATGATGGACTTTTTGGTGAGGCAAAGGGTGGACAGGGAAAGTTCATTTGTGAAGGAGCAAGTATCATGAACCTCGTTGAAATATTTTGCAGACAGGCCTTTCGTTTTTAGATTGCATAGATAAATGTTTATATTTTGGTATAAAGCTCTTATACCATAGGGTTGCATTTCATCTTTTACAAGCAATGAAAAGCAATGTCAAAAAAAAAAAAAAATAGCACCCAAAAAAATGCAACTGAAGAGAGGAGGAAAATGAATTAAAGGATGTAAAAAATGGTTGAAAACGTATCAAGCACACACGCACACGAGAAAACCTACAAGCCCTTCAAATATATAAAACCAAGTTCCTTTGTTCACAATCAATCTCTCTTGTTACTTTTATAAGCAATTCTATGTGATTAAATGCCGAGTTTCTTGGTGGATGGTGGGTTCTGATAATTTTGAGGGATTACTATTTCAGATATTTGTAGGGATTGGGCATCGGTGGATTTTGTTCAGCCTCATTTCAACCCAATTTTGCATGTTGCTTGGTCCCCTCCAGGGTTGCGGCTTCTAAAGCTTAATTTTGACGGTAGTTGTATTCGAGAGCTTGGCCTAGCCGGTTATGGTGGAGTAATTCAAAATAGTTATGGCAAGACTTTGATTTCTTTTGCTGGTCCTCTACCAGATGGTTCAGTATTGAACGTGGAACCATATGCTTTATGGTGATGGGTTATGAAGTTAGAAGAACTAGGGGCCAAGGGAGTATTTCAGAAGGAGATTCTAAGATTATTATTGAATGGGCTTTGAGGTTCTTTGTGTCCATGGTTGTACTTAGATAAAGTGAAAAAAAAAATGTCATGCTATTGCTTCCTTTGGCTTTTCAGTTTCCTGGGTGCCTCAATCTGCAAATCCAACAGCTGACGATATGGCGTGTCAAGGTGTGTCTTTGACATCAGAAATTGTAAATTAGTTTATGCAATCTATGGGGGGTTTTGTTTGTAAGGGTTTTCCCGTGGTTGGCATGCTAGTTTGCCTATTTGGTTTTGTAATCTCCTTTTTTTAGTAATGAAGTTATCTTTCAAAAAAAAATGGATATTTTTTGTATGATCCTCTAAACATTTCTATATGAATGTCATAAATTCAAACACAAGGATTAACAGAAAGAGAGAAAAAAAATGACATGAAATACTACAAAACAAACTAGAAAAGTGCCATAATAGAATCATTGATTATAATTTTATTTCATTTCACAGTTAAATGAATGTTCCACTTTGTTTCGGTGATGAAAAAGCTTCAGACTTCTAAGGAACTGTAATGGAAGTGACATCCATACATCATTTCAGATGGAATTGAATCGCTAATCTACAGATAAAATATGGAAAAAAGGAAGAAGGGGCATTGAATCACTAACCTACAGAACAAATATGGAAAAAGGAAAAGGGGCTGTCCACTACATTAAAGTAGATCAAACTTTTATGACTCATATTTCATGACCAGTGCTTAAACATCATTGAAACGGGTAATGATCCCAAGCAACTTCGAAGAAATCAAGATTTGATGCTTTTAATAGAACCCAAGTACCATGAGAGTTTGTGAGCTTGTTATATTCATTTCAACAAAAGTAATATACAATATGGTAACTCCAAAGAATTCATGGAGTCAATGGAGTCATTACTCACTAAGAAAATAACTAAATATGCAATTTCAAAAGAAAAATCAACTCCACCCATTTCAATTCTGAGGGTAACAACTTATTAATTTTCATAGCCCAGAAGGAACACAAGAAAACAAATTTAAAATGGAAAAAAATTCATAAATTGGACATGCTTGGCAGTCAATGTGCAGTTTCATAACACATTGGAAGAAGTGAAGATTCTTACTTGTAGATAGAATCGCCACCAGTGCCCTTTCCCGTGGGATCACCAGTTTGTGCAGTAAAATCCTTCTGAACTGTGTGAAATAGACAACCATTGAAATACTTTATCCTGCACTCAACAGATGGCAAATGAGAATAAGGCTTACAGACCCCAAGTAAATATATCAACTTCTCACTGCCAAAGAATAAAATGCATGGCAGATGTAATGTTTACTCCTTCCCCATACATACAGCAAATCTTCGTGATGGATATCCAATAATCCTATTGCTTTGGTTTTGATAATTAAAACAAAAAAAAAAAACCTAATTAATCGAATTGATCACTTCATTTTAACAGAAAACCAAAACTAATCGAGTCAAATAATTACATAATTATGGGCATGAATTGATTTATGAATGTGGAATTCCACGTGCTTTAACAAATAGTCGTTTCTCAAAAAATGGGTGAAATTGGATGTATTTTAACATGGGTTCCGACATTTTTAGGGCAACTGATAGTTTATTGGATAAAAGCAAACGGAAGAAAAAGAAAAATAGTATGGAGAGGGGGAGAGAGGATTGTTATATATTACTTGCATAGCTTCAAGAAGTTCTTGGTGGTAAGGGGGCATCGATTCGTGTGCAAATCTACCACTATATCTCCCAAGCTTGTCACTACCAGAACCGACATCTCTCCGGGAACGGATGAAAGGGAGAAATCGATTGACTCTCGCTCTCTCTATCGAGCTGAAAGGAAGATACCAAGGAGAAGTAGCGAGTCTAGCGACCAGAGAAGGGAAATGCTTTGCTGAATTTGTGGACAAAGATTTGAATCCAAGTAGACCCTCGGGAGCTGGAGCCACCGAAACGGCCGACAACTCGAAGGAAGCAGAGCTTGGGACTCGATCCTGATCCCACGTTACCTGGTAATTGGCCGGAGAAGAACTTGAATGCGGCAACTTTCCACCCCTGTTCCCTCTAAAGCTCTCACTGAGGTTCGAACTTTTGCCTGAGGTCGACGAACGATTGAATGAGATTATTAGGTCTGATTGGTCCATATGATATATTTAATAAATAAAACTAGATAGGTTATAGAAAATTATAGATTTATAATAATTTAAATTTTAAAATTAGAATAAATGAAAATAAATATAATTTTATTCTATCAATATTCATTTTATTTCATAAACAGTTTACCAAAGCATATATCCTAATTCAAAATATTAAATTAACCAACTCAATTAAAATTTAGAAGTCTCTTTTTATTTGATACAATTCAAAACAATTAAAAGGTCACATCTCGCCCCTTCACCCTAAGCAGAGACCAACACTCAATTAATACTGATTTTTCATGTCCGCCATAGCAAACATGTGATCTAATTTTATTTTATTTTTAAATTGCTCTGAACTCATATTGTCACACCCCATCATGAGGCGGGGCGTGAATAAAAACTTTAACTTATAATTAATAAAGTTAATTTCATTAACTTAACATTTAACATATTAGTGGTTATTCAATATAAAATAAAATGGCTAACATAAACTATTTATGTAACATTCTAACCTAAAATTAGGTTTAATTATGTGATTTATGTTAATTAATTATATTTTTTATCTGTTAATTATAAAAATTATGGATTGAACTTTTTGAAAAGTCCAAAATCAGTCAAATCAGAATTCGGTAGCTCATTGATCCAACTCATTTAAGTTAGAGGGGCAAAATGGTAACTTGCCATAAGTATTATTATTTAATGACTTTTAATGGTTGTTTATTTATAAAAATATATTGTTTGAATTAGTTAGATTCTCAAACTTATGCACCGATAACGATTTTGAATTCTAAGTATAGGATTCTTTAAATTGAATTTTTGGTTTTTAGAAATACTTATGAATTAATCTGAAAAGGTTCTTATTTATGAAAATAATTATTTTAAAATAATTTTAGAAGACAGAAAATTTTAAGAAAATATCTAGTATTTAATCTGTGTATTAAAATATCATAATGTATTTTTATATTTTAAAAATATAATTTTTAGACCCTTTAAGTAAATGCAATTTGATTTATAAAAATTTGCTTTAATGTAAATTTTATTAAAATCTATTGATTTTCGAAGTGTTTTTTTCTCAAAAATTTTACAATCGTTATGATTTTTAAAATTCAACATTTTTGTTCAGTTGGATTAATTTAGTTAAACTCATTTCATACTTAATTAGTGAAGATAAGATTAAAGGACTTAAATATATATAAAATAATATATATTCATAAGTGCATGAACGTTGACACGTAGCACTGATTCATCAAAGCTACCACAGTCGTGGAAGCATGCCCTCCATTTCATCCCTATGTGAAATTATTATACCTAGATATCAAGGCCTTCAACCAAAGGCACATTTCTTTCTCTGTTGAGATTTCAAGCTATTCCTTTGCTCCTTTATTTCTCAGTTCAGTCTTCTTCCTGTTTTGAGCAAATATTTTTTGAGAGATAAAATTCAACTCACTTCTCCAAGCAAAGATATGAAACTATTTTATTCAAATTGGATTTTGTAATATGTAATTTTAAATATTTTATTTTATTTGTATTCACTTTTGTTTGTGAATTTAAAATGGAATAAAAATTAAGTGTTATTTTGATTAATATTTTAAAATTATTTGTTTTAAACTTAAAATGAGTTTTCTTATTTTTATTGAAATAATTTGATTTATTTCAATTTGTCCATTGAAAACTTGAAATAAGTATGATTTTATTTTCATTTATTACAAAGCTTTTAATATCTTTTATTGTATTTTAATTAAGTTATTATTTTAATTATTTGATGAAGTTTTGACTTATAACTCTCAATTGGGTTATTGGGTATTTCTAAAACTGTCTAACATATTTATTTAATTAAATTCTTAAATAGATTAAAGAAAATATATGGTTAAGATGGTTTAGAATATAAATAGTCTTAGTGTATGTACATGAACTTCATGTACAACATCGGGTTTTCATTAGATATTAGATATTAAATTGATCATTCAAGACCATGGTAGTTCTTTAATTATAAAATCATCTTATTTTAAATATATTAGTTTAAAATACCTTATTGATTTTGGTCTATAAAAGTGTTATGTGTTTATTTATTTAAAATGAGAAGTTTAGTTTATTTTTAAATTTGTAAAATTTGAAATATTATTTGCTTCAGTAATTTATCTTGAAGGTCATTAAATTAAAAATGATACTAACCCTTATGTGTTTTATTATTGCCTTGTGTGGTCACTTCAAGGATGATACTCTCTATCTGTAATGTAGCAGAAACGCCGTTCGATAGTCATCAGTAGCGCTGCTCGTTGGTAAAAAGGGATTGGGCACTAAATGATTTCTTTCTGTATCCTCTAGGTCTAACTCAATATATCTCCATAATCCAATCCAAAAGATAATACGAGTAGCGGCCTGCGCATTTTATATCTCTCTAGGCCTAACTCAATATCTCTCTATGGTCAAATCCAGAAGACAATATGTGTAATGGCCTGAGCACTTTATCTGTACCATTTGGACAAAGTCTCAATACTCTACCTTCACCAGGAAGAAATATTAAACTGGCACTAAGTACTATTAGATTCCAATAATCCTTGGTTTTACCATTGATTAAGACAATAATATATACAAAGTAAACCCTAATAGAAACATACATAAAAGACTAAGTTACCCCTATACAAATAATATAAACCTAATCTAACACCCGCTGTCGAACTCACGAAGTTACAGTCGTAAGCATTAAGAGTTTACTAAGAAGAAATACAAAGCGTGAAATGGTACGAGACTTCGTGAAGAAGTCAGCCAGTTGCAATGTAGAAGGGACAAATGGAAGAGAAACAATGTCAAGCTGAAAATGATGACGCACAAAGTGATAGTCCAACTCAATATGCTTGGTGCGCTCATGAAAAACGAAGTTATGTGCTATTTGAATAACACTCTTATTATCACAATACATAGGGGTGGGTACAGAAAGAGAGACACCCATATCAGGAAGTAACCAACGAAGCCAAACGATTTCAATTGTGGTAGAAGCCATAGCCCTATACTTATCTTCAACAGATGAACGAGCAACAACATCCTGCTTCTTGCTTTTCCATGAAATGAGAGAGTCACCTAAGAAAACACACAAGCCAGTAGTAGATTTGCGATCAGAATGATCACCTGCCCAGCCAGCATCAGAGAATGCACGGAGCTCCAAAGTAGATGACGAAGGAAATAACAAATTTTGATATAAAGTGCCTCGAAGTTATCGCAAAATAAGAAGAATGGCTGCCCAATAAACAGTGGTTGGTGAAGAGATACACTGACTCACAATATGAACGGCATAGGCAATGTCAGGCCGCGTAATGGTGAGATAAACTAAACTTCCGACTTTAGTGCGATAAGGTGTTGGATTCTGACAAATGCACACCATCAGAGGAAATGTAATGAACATTTAGCTCTAAAGGCGTTGCAATCGGTCTACTGTCAGAAATACGAGGTCTGCGAAGAACATCGGCATCACACTTAGATTGAGAGAGAAGATAACCCTTCGGTGAATATGTAACTTCTATCCCGAGAAAATATCGCAAGGGCCCCAAGTCTTTCATGTCAAACTTGTTGTGCAACTGTAACTTTAACAGGGCAATACCATCAAGATCATCACCTGTCAAGATCATGTCATCAACATACAAAAGTAGAAGGATACGACCAGTAGAGGTGGAGCGAACAAATAATGCAGAGTCATGAGCACTGGAGTGAAAGCCAAGAGACTCAATCACTGTGGAGAACTTGTCAAACCATGTACGCGGTGCTTGTTTGAAACCATATAAGATCTTTCGAAGTCTGCAAACGTCCCCAGGATGATGAACAACACTTGGAGGAGGAAGCATATAAATTTCTTCAGAGAGATCACCATTCATAAACGCATTTTTAACATCCATCTGCGACAAAGGCCATTGATGAACTGAAGAAACTGCAAGTAAAGTGCGAACAAAGGTCATTTTCGCAACAGGGGCAAAAGTCTCCTCGTAATCAATACCATATTCATGACTAAAACCCTTAGCAACTAATCGAGCCTTATATCGCTCCATAGAACCATCAGACCTAGTCTTAATCTTATACACTCATTTGCAACCAATTGCACGTTGTTTGGAGGAAGAGCTACCAACTCCCACCTACCAGTCTTGTGTAATGTAGAAAGTTCCTCGTCAATTGTCTGTTGCCATAAAGGATTACAAATAGCCTTCTTATAGGAGGGTGGTTCAGAAAGAGTATGAATGAATGTGAGAAACGAAGAACATGAAGAGGAATAACATGAATAAGCAAAGTCATCAAAAGAATAACCAAATCGAGTAGGAGGCTTACGGATTCATGGAGGGTAACGAGAAATAGCAAGATCCCCATCGGCCGAGGTCGAAGGAGAGGCAGCTGTAGGAAAGGAAGGAGAAATATCTGTAGAAGGCAAAACTTCAACAGGAGTAGAAGAAATAGAAGGAATAGAGTTAGGCAAAGCAGGGACATGATTAGACACAGACAAATCATCAATATGAGAGAAGGGGTCAATATATAGAAGCTCAGATATACCAAGAGTGCTAGAATGTAAAGGAACATAATAGAAAGGAATATGTTCAATAAAAGCAACATGACGTGAGACATACAATTTATATGCAGTGGGATCATAACAGCGATATCCCTTTTGACCCTCACCATAACCAAGCAAAATACACAGTGGAGATCGGGTAGATAATTTTGTGCTCTCATTGTGCGAACGAAGGACAAAACATGCACAACAAAAAACTTTCAAAGATAAATAGTTTGGAATTTTGCCATATAAACGTTCAAATGGAGATTTGCAAGAAGTGATAGCAGAGGGGATTCTGTTAATCACATGAGTTGCGGTGAGATTCACTTCTCCCCAAAAGAGGCTAGGAACACTAGCAGAGAGTAAAAGAGATCGAGCAGTTTCAATGATGTGCCGATGTTTTCTCTCTGCAATCCCATTCTGCTCAGGAGTGTCAGTACAAGGGGACTGATGAACAGTCTCATCTGAGGCAAGCAAATCAGAAAAAACACCAGAGGTATACTATCCACCTAGATCACCTCTAAAGCATTTAATAGTGCAGAGAACTGTGTGCGAATGAGTGCACGAAACGTTTGAAAGATAGTAAGAAATTCAGATCAACGTTTCATCAAATAAATCCAATAAAAACAAAAATAGTCTTAATAAAAGAGACATAATATTGAGACCCCCCTTTTGTGGGAAGAGGTGTTGGTCCCCACACATCAGAATAAATTAAATCAAAAGGTACAAGAGAAATAGATGAACTTTTATTAAAAGGCAATGTAGAAAACTTTGCAAGTTTACATCCACTACAATAAATAATATACTAATATGTAAATTTCCTAAAGCTCCTGTAGAAGTTAAATATTTTAAACGGGAACTAGAAACATGACCAAGACGAGAATGCCACAAATAAAAACTAGATGAAGTGGGACTCAAACGAAAAGATGATAAATCAATTGAAGAAGCAGTGACAACAGGAACACAGAGCCATTCTAAGACATATAATCCTCCTTCTTTACTGTCGGTCCCAATCAGCCTCTTGCAATGAGGATCCTGCACAGAACACGAAGTGGGAGAAAAATTAACAATATAGCCAGAATCATAGAGTTAACTGATAGAAATCAAATTCAGAGTAAGATAAGGTATGCAATAAACATTAGAAATATGCAAAGAAGAGGACATAATGGAACCAACCCCTGCCAAGGGTAAAGAAGCACCATTAGCAGTTAAAACAGAAACATGTGATGAAGAAGGAGATAAAGATGTAAATAAAGAAACATCATGAGTTATGTGATGAGTAGCTCCTGAGTCAAAGACCCAGGTAGAAGGAGAAATACCTGAAGAGGCTGAATGAGTCAAACCTAGAGAAGACAATGCGTTAGGCTGGTGAGAAGAGAGGAAGTGCTGCAGCTGGTCTGCAATGGTGGATATGGAAGGAGTCAAAGGTGATGCTACATTCGCAGGTGTGGAAATAGAAGGAGGCAAAGGTGATGCCGTATCCCTAGACGAAACAACAGTAGCGATGCGATGTGGCTTAGGTAGCGGCACATGTTGTTGCTGGCTTCTCAATAACAAAGGACATTGGGCCTTCCAGTGACCTTTCTGTTTACAGTAACGACAATCAGTAGTTGCAACTCTCCCACCTTGGCACTGTCGACTCTGTGAGCTAGATGGAGTCAGTAATGGCACAGCTAAAATAGTCTGACTAGGCAGAGAAAGAAAACGATTGTCGCCATGTGACTTCAAACAACTTCTTCAGTTAGGAGTTCGTGAACCACTACATCAACAGAGGGAAGGGGATTACGATAAAGAATAGAGCCCCGAAGTGCTTCAAAGTCATCTCGAAGAGTAGTAAAAATTGAACGAGTCACCCTTCTTCTCTATAAGTGCAATAAAGTGCGATGGAACTGAGGCCTGCAGGCTCAGTTAATGCAAGTTGATCCCAAAATCCAGTCATGACTGAATGAAACTGTTGAATGCTCATATCCCCTGTCTAACTGAGTGAATATCATTCTCAAATTGATATCCCTTAGCAAAGTTGGATTGCGTAGTCTCTCTAAATGATCCCAAATCGTTTTCGCTGTAGAGAAATTCGCAAGTTGCATCCCTATGGAGAGCTCAACTGAATTATTGATCAAAGTGATGATTTTAGAATTATGGGTGGTCCAAGTAACCAGTGAAGCAGCATAGTCAGCAACCTTGGTATCCGTAGGAGTAACAATATCCCTAGAGACATAATCCCACATGTTCTTTCCGGTTAAAAAAATTCTCATAACATATGCCCAATAAGTATATGTGCTGTCAGTGAGCTTCACATTAATTGCCTGGAGGGAATCATCACGTTCACCGGCCATTGCAAATCCCTCACCACCAAAACAAGAAGTCTGAAAATCCAATGTTTCCTCAAAACATGTTCCTCAAAACACCAAACAAGAAAATCCAAACGGATTGCGTAGGGTCGATGCAAATGGACTAGTCAATCCCAAAACAATAAGCCCGAAAATCCAACTGAATCACTCACCACCAACAACAGTAAAAGAGTAACTCCACCAAATGTCATAAAAAAAATAAAATCCAATCTATTCTTCAAAAGTACCAAACGAAACCCAAAGTTGCCAAAGTGTTGCAGAAGAGGACGGTGATGTTGAACAGCAGAGGCAGCGAAACGGAAGTGCTGGACAGTGCGGGCGGCCTCACATGCACACTCGTCAAAGTGTACCCGATATGCGAGTGCTTTGAGAAAGCCGAAGGAATCACTGCTGAAAAGAGGTGGTTACACAGTGTCTTGAGAGAGCAGATACAGAGGCGTTGCAACAAACATAGGAGTTTTAGATCAGATCTCTCTCTGATCTGCCGGCCAAATCCGTGAGCAAAGTGGGCGGAGGGGTGCTCAGATCGGTGCTCAGAGTGGTGGCTGCTAGACAGGCAAAGTGGATGGATGGGTGCTGGAAGAGATCTGGGCAGGGAGGACCGAGATCTGGTCGATGTTGGAGAAGATCAGCTGGGCGAAGGGTGTTTCAAAACCAGATCTGGTGCTGGGCGGAAGTACAGTACAGGTGGCCCCAAAAACAAGCAGACGAGCAGATCGGAATCGGAACACAAGATGCGGCCAGCAGGGATCAACGAATAAAAAAACTATTGTCATTCTCTTCCAAGCAGCAGAATCGGCGCACGGAGAGGCGCTGCTGCACCAAACAAGCCGAACAGAACAGGGCGAATGGATCTGCTGTGGATGACAGATCTGCAGCAAAGAGGCCTGGCCGAGCAGCAGAAAGAAGAAGACCGACAGCAACAGAAGAAGGAAATAGGGCAGCAGAACTTGGACAGCATAGAGGGTACTCCGACAATGTCACAGGAACGCTAGTGCGGGCAGCGACGACAACAGGAAGGCTCCAAACCGTGATCTGGGTTGCAAATGCGGCTGATGCGAGGCTAAGAATCGAAACTCCTCAACCATGATCTAGGTTGCAGATGCGGCTGAATCAAAACCCAAATCGAAACTCTGCTTTTGTGAAGATCCAAATCGAAAACAAACCGAACAATCTTAGGTTTCTCTGGTTTCCGCCTCTGTCCCAAGCAAAACCTTAAGCTCTTGATACCATATTAGATTCCAATAATCCTTGGTTTTACCATTGATTAAGACAATAATATATACAAAGTAAAGCCTAATAGAAACATACATAAAAAACTAAGTTACCCCTATACAAATAATATAAGCCTAATCTATCAAGTACCTCATTTTTCATTTTTATTGGGTGTTTTGATTGACTGACTATTTTGACTCTAAAATTAAAATGAAATTGTAACCTACTATGAGGACTTAGCCATTTCCCTTGAATCTCCCGGAAGTAGGTTAGAATGATTTGAAATGCTATGAATGTATATTATACTGTCTATGAATGTGTATTATGTTGATTATGAATGTATATTCATTGTATTCATATTTGTGTAACAGATATCCGCGATACCCTACGTTTTACGGTGAGGAGGCTTAATAATACAGCATGGGTAAATCAAGTTATGTAGATCTAGTGTAATGAGTGGTTTTATGGATTTTACATAATATGGAAAAGATCGAATAGGCCAGAATGTGAGACTTGACACTGCTTCCATGTGAGGGATGAAAATTGATTCTAACTATTAGAACGGAAGTACAACACGGTGTCAGAGAGTCGATGTCTACTAATCTATAAACGAAGAATGAACCCACTTACATACCTACACTTGATATATTTCTATGAGATATTCATATTGATACTAATGATGTTTGTCATGTATAATATTGTGATATAAGAACCTGAGCATCATGTTATGATGAAAGATTGATCTATGAAGTTGATTTGCCTACACACACACTTAACTGCTGGGCTATGGTTGACCAGTAAGGTATATATTATTGGCAATAGGCCGAACCATTTAGGTTATATATTATTGGCAATAGGCTGGAGCATTGAGGTCGTTTATGCTCTTGTAAGATGTTGTATTTTGATTGTGTCGGAACTTAATGCATTTTATAGCCAGTGAAGTGCTTTTGGTGTGACAGTGGAATGGCAGTGGTGGTGACTTGGTAAATTCGTACAATAAACCAATTTTGATTTCAAGTAAGATGAATGGTATAAGTTGACCATCATGATGTTTATGATTAATCTGCATGCTCTAATCTGAAATTGATTATTGTATTATGTTAAAGTTCTCTTCACTGGGCTTGTAGCGCACTGATGAACACCATAAAACTACCATTTTACCCTTTAAATATTAGATTAATTAATCTTTAATTTGTAAATATTAGATATGTGTAATATGTTTTTGAATTTTTTAGAATATTTTGGAAAATACAAGAAATGTGAATAAAATTGGAGAAAAGGGGCCACAATGTCAAATTTGTAAAGTTTGTAATTTCACCACATAATTTTGGAATTCATTGTAATTTATTTTAATTCAAATCCATTATGAGAATTTGAATTAAAATAATACCTTTTCTATTTTTGTACAAAAGTGGATAATTTTACAAAAATTTCAATGGGCTCACTGTTCCATCTTGAAGTCCAAAGTAAAGAAGGCAAGCAGAAGGGGTGTCCAGGAGATTGTGCTTGAGTGGAGAGGACCTTCAACATTTACAAGTGATGTGGAGATTATATCCAAGACTGAGTTACAAGTTCATCATAGTTTGGAGGCAACAGTTGATGTTCTTCTTTTAGTACAAGGACAACCTTTAAGTGAAGTGGGATCTCATGAAGAAGAAAACATCATGACCAGTGCCAGAGAAATGATTGATGAAAGAGATGGGTATGGTGAATTTGACATACCCATTTACGTAACAAAGACAAGCTCTTCTTATATCAACCATTTCTAAAAAACAAAGACAAGCTCTTCACTGCAGATTATAAAAGCCATTCGTGCATTTATGAGTGAACATGCTAATGGGTTCAAGGATTATGGAGATAAATACAACATCAGGTTTTCAGAGAAAATTGATGCATTAAACGAAGTTGATGCACCTGGCAGCGATTCTGAGATGGGAAGGCTGTGCCCAGGTTGCAAACCGAGAGGTAGAGCTGCAGAGGAAGAATGTCGTGAGGCAGATGGAGAAGCTCAGGGCCGAGGTTCTGGCCATGGCTAGTGTTGAGTTCAAGACCAAGGTGAAAGAAGCGCTGTTGTATTCTACAAGAAGCTGATGGAAGCTGAGGAAGTATTATTCGTACAAGAAAAGGATGCGGCTGATCAATGTTAAACGGCTAAGGCTGAGTTTTACAAGAAAGAGATGAGGATAAGGAAGAGTTTGAACCAGAACAGAGCAAATCCGACTAAGAGATATGGAAAAAGATAAAGAAGATAGAAAAGACAACAAAGAAGAAATGGGGATGAGAAAAATTTGATTTTGAACTGAAGGAAGAAGGTGGGTTGTTTGAGCAGAGAAGGATGAGGGAGAGCTGCTGTGTAGCAGCTAGGAAGATAAGATAACGCAAAAGTTGTTTTGATAAGATAAAAATAAGGAATACAAACTGAGAAGAAGATGAAGGATAAGAGAGGATAGAAACAGAGAAGAAGAGATAAGGTTGTGTTAGCCGATCCTAAGAGAGAAAATGGAAAGATGCCGTGTAGGAAGGAAGAAAGATAAGGAGTAGCCGATGCTAAGAGAGAGAAAAAAGGGGATAAGAAGATGTGTTAGCCGACAGAGATTTTGAAATGGGTCTTATCCGGACTGAATTTGAAGGGTCTCTTATCTCATCCCTTCTTTTCTATAAATTCATGTGTTTGAGACCTTGAAGATTGAACCGGGCAAGGCATTGAAGCCTGAAGTTGGACGACTAAAGACAGAGAAAAAAAATTTAATTTCTTATAAGTTATTTATTTTATTGTTATGTAATAATGTCCAAAGGGTTGTATTTCATTATTTTCCAATTTTTAAAAGAAATTCATGGCGGTTTGTTTAGATTTATGTTATTCCCAATTATTGAATATTTGATAATGATGGTTTTTTAATTTAATTTTAATTCTTTTTATGACTTTACGAAACAAATTAATTTTAGAATTTTTCAAGGAAAAGTGAAACCCCTATTAGGATCAGTGGGACTTGACTAATTTTTCAGTCTAAGGTTCTTTTCAAGAACGGTTTATTTTAGATCTGGAAAATACAAGTTTAAATCTTGCTTAAGCTTAAGGCTTGAATTGAAAAATTCTGATTTAATGGACAACGTAATTATTATAATTAGAATTTTAATAAATGATGAACTTGAATTATATTTTATAATTCTAGAATATTTCATAGTCTAGGCCATGATTTTATTTTTAATAGGATAACATGCCGCCTTCGATATTTGTCTCGATTCCATTGTAAAATATGAAAATAATTTTTTATTATTGATTTATTTTATTCTTTCTTAAAAATCCTCAAAATGATTTAATTAGGTTAGAAATATTTTATTTGTTTCTTAAATTTACATTTTAAATTAAATTGAGGTCATTTAAATTTACTCCACCATTTTAATCAAAATTTATGTTAACTACTAAAGCTAGACAATTAATTAATTATTGTGCTAAATTAAGATTATAACTCCACGTTTTAGAAAATTATTTTATTAAATCACATTATTTTAACAGTGCCATTTTTATTTCGTACATATATTTTGTTGATTTCCCTTGGGTACGACCTCGCACTCATACACTACACTATCAACTGGTTCGTGCACTTGCGAGTTAATTTAAAATCACATCACGCACACCCCTCACATTTCAAGATTAGTAAGCGAGGAGGAAGAATCTCCAATGTAGACTTAGGGTGGGAGAGCGGATGACGTTAAGTGTATTTCCTACAAATGGAAATTTCACTTAGTTTATCCATGTCTTTATGACAACGTTTTGTTTAAGTACCGCCTGTGGTACTCTTATTGTAAGCATGTATTAGACCGCTATGCTAATGTTACCAACTCTGATATGAATAATGATGTTTTAATCATGCTATGGAAATATTTGTTTGTATGATATGTGTTGTATATGAGTAGATATATGGTACATGTTTGAGTCCGCGTGTGAAGAACATGTGTGACGTTTTATTTACTTGGCTTAACTGTTACTCTCATGATCCAGCCCAGTTAGGATATTAGTTGATTGGAGATAAAAAAAAATTAGTAGCGTTTCGAGCCCACAGTTAGGACGGGTCGTTACGGACGGGTCGTTACAATTCATTGATAAAAAAGTCTCTCTTCATAAAATTTTCATATCATATTAGATTTCTTTAAAAACATCATTGATTTTTCCACTTTAAAAATAGTAATTTTTTAAAATAAAATTGACAAAAGTAAATCACATTAAATCCATATCAACCAAAAAAATTAAAAAATCTTTATTATTCTTAAAAATACAATTTTGTATGAAATATGTACAATCAGTTGCCGTTTAAAGATCTTATTTGTGCCACAATAATATTGCTAAAAAATAATAATAACTCACATCATTTTTGTATATTAATTGTTATTTGATTATTGAATTATAGTATCTTCAATAAAATCAATGTATTTAAATAATAATAATAACTAATTTTCTTATTAGTATTAATATTTTTCACAAGAATTGTTTTCTTGAATATAATATAGTTTAATAATTATTGTTTAGAAATAAAATTATTTTATAATTACCAACACTCATTTTGTGAGTCTGAAGATTTTTTTTATTTAAAATAATATGTTATTTTAATCAATTTTGAAGATTATATATATGATGGGCCAGTAAATCCTATCATTTCCTTTTTCAATTGTGAACTTTCTCTGAAGTAAAATTTAGGATCTAAGGTCAAATCTTGCTACTCAATTCATGCTAAAATCAATGCTTGGTTTAAATAGTTAGCAATAACTTTTAACTTTAAGATATTTAAAATTTATATTTAATATAAGTTCAATAAATGTTAGCTGTCATGTGTCATAACTCATAAGTACTATGTTAGAGCTAAAAGACTGTGTCTGGCTACTCTGGATTACTCTTAAGACATTTATCTAACCACTCTAAGATAGTATCTAACAAACATAATGAGGAACAATCTTAGAGCAACCAAACACTATCTTCAGAGGTCTTTCTTTCTTACTGGACCAATATATTGCCACCCCACCCAGGAAGAATATATGCCTGCACTCAAAGATCACCACCCTGAAAGCAAAACATAAGGTTTCCATTGCCTTTTAAATAATGGAGAATACGCTTGACAACTTGCTAGTGACCTTGACCCAAGTTACTCTAAAAATTGACTAAGTGATGTGTTGATAGAGAAGTTTGTATATGTCTTAAAGATTAATCAGGTACTCTAAGAAATTTGAACACCTTGGACTTAAAAAAAAAAAAAACAAGGACTAACCAAACTTAGTACATAACAATGCTAAGATGTGTGCACAACACAACATACATGCGGCTTCCTACAACACTCACATAGACACACGAGACATTTTTGCTAATCTCAACATTAGTATTAGGGTTCATTGTTTTACTTGATTTGCATCCATATGAATGAAAGTGTCAATCGGTTTTGAACCACTTTGATTAAAAAGTAAAAGAATTTGATCAATGTAGGAGGATTGGCACATTCCTATAAACATTTTCTTCTTATTCCTCACAATTTTAACACTTAATATGAAATCAGCCTCGCCCAAGTCTTTCATTTCAAAAGTTTTTGAAAAACTTTTTTTTTTCACTTACTAAAATTCAAAGTTATTGCAAACAAGCAAAACATCATCCACGTATAAAGATAATATGATAAATTGGAAACCAGAGGGTCTAATGTAACTGTAATGATCTTCACAACTCATGGTAAAGCCAAATGAGATTACCGCATCATGAAACATTTTGTACCATTGTTAGGACAATTGTTTTAACCGACAAAATAGATTTATTGAGTTTACAAACTTGGTATTCATTCCCCTTCTCAACATATTCACTATGTTATTTCATATATATATATATATATATATATTTCTTCATCTAAATTTCCATCTAAGAAGTCAATTTTGACAACCATTTGGTGAAATTCAAGGTCCATATTAGCAACAATTGATAAAAGAATGCAGATTGAAGAAAATCTTACCACTGGACAAAAAGTTTCCTCATAATTCACACCTTTAACTTGTGTGAATTCTTTTGCTACCAACCTAGTCTTGACATATCAAAATACATTTCTTCTAATTTTTAAAACCCATTTATTACTGATGGCTTTTCTCCCAGATGATCAACTTACTCCCAAACCTTATTTCACTTCATGGAGTTAATCTCATCATTCGTTTCATTGATCCATCTCTTTGAGTTTGGAGATTCTAATGCTTCCTTATATGAACCAGGTTCATGTGTTAGCATTTATGAGCAAATAAACACACCCAAAATAAATGGAATAAAAAAATACAAGAACACTGACGATTTACGTGGTTCGACCCACTCGGCCTACGTCCACAGAGCGTAATAAAGATTTTATTAAGAGAGAAAAATAAATCACGATTACAAGAGAATTATTAACCAATCTGCAGTCCTCTGGTTTGTGTAAGCCTTGAGAGAATCCAATTGTGCCAGTTGGATATGCGCAGCTCCTCTCTCTTTCTTGCTGGAGCTTTCTCTCTGACGTGTAACAGATCTGTAAGTCTCTTCTTGCTGATCTGCAAACCTCTATTTGCTGATTTGGTTTCCTCTGTTTGGCTGACCTGAGTAAACTCCTAGCAGAACCCTCCAGCGTTGAACATTTCTCGCAATCTGTTTCTTGATTGTCTTCTACCTTCAGACTTTACCTCTCTGCTGCAGACTGACGAGTTCTCCTGAACACCCTTACTGTTCAACGCCCTCTGTTCTGCTCACACCTTTCAGCACTTCCCACTGGCTTGTTTCACGCTAGAATCACCTTCTCTATCTCTCAATACTCGTGGCTTCCCTTCCTTCTGGCTCCACACAAGAATATAGTATATATAGAAAAAATACTTCCACCAATCCTATATCAACTTCCAGCGAGAGACCCCAATCTTCAATAGAAATTGTCGTGCATATGCTTCCCACTTTGGAGAGTCCTTTGCTGATAAATCGATGGTCTCTCCAATAGTAATTTCCATTCCTCCTTCTTAGCCGATATAATATACATAGAAGTTTCCACCGTCCTTCTATGATTGAGTTGCCGTGTGTTCCAAAACCCACAACAGTAATTGTCGAGTACCACTAGATAGTAATTGTTATTTATTTAATTAGAAAATTACTAATTACTCATTAGGCAACTGCTTATTGGGAGTATCCATGCCCAAGTCTATCATGTAGAATCGAGCCACATCCCAGCAATCTCCACCTTGGCGAGAATTCACCATCCTCCAGAGATAACTGTGAAAACATCATCCACTCCATCTCTACTGCATCTGCAACTCTGCACCTCCTTGCACACTGGCAGCTCTCGGCCTAGCTCCACATGCCACTGCAGCTTTTCATATCTTTGTGAGATGCGCGCATCCCCACTATCTGGGATGCTCCACATGTCTTCTTAAATTAGAATAATTGGCTAAGTCTAAGTCTCGCTTGAACTTGACGCCTGTCACCAGCTTTGTTGGACCCACCGCATTTTGTTCTATGTGATTCTTCGTCCCCTTCGCTTTCCATGTCCCCTAGCACCATGGAACCTAGACGGAACATCACAACCTGTAAAAGAAACTTGATTTTTCAAGTCATACCTACCTGTTGACCTTTTGTTTCTTCTCTTCATTCTTTCTGCGGCCCAACTAGTAGGATCCATTTGCCTATCAATCACTGTACTTCCCACCAATGTGTACAGATTGTTTTCCTTCTTTCCCTTCATGACAATCATGGCTCCTTTATTAACTCTAAGAGCCCTATCCTTTGCCTTGAAGGTAAACTCATCAATATCAAGTGTCCCCAAGGAAATCAGATTTTTCCTTAACTCAGGAACATGCCGTACATTCTCCAACATTCTCACCATGCCATCGAACATCATGATTTTGACTGTCCCAACTCCAATGCTTTTGCAACTCTCACCATTGCCCATATAGATAGATCCTTCATCATAGGATTTGTATGTGTCAAACGAATCTCTATGTGGACACATATGGTAGGAATAGAATCCATCTATGAGTTAGATTATCCGTACCTTTTGTGACTGTACACACAACCACCTCTGCTGAAGCATCCTGTGCGTCTCTTGATTGATCTGAACTTTGCGATCTGACCTCAAGACCACACTTCTTTTGGTTGCAATCCATCATCTTATACTCTTCTTTCTCGCAGTAGAAATATTTAAGCTTTCCTCCACCTCTCCCTCTGGATTTTGATCTTGACCCTCTAAGCTTGTCGAGCTTGTCATGGTCTTGAGGTTTTCTGCTTTCGTTTCTCCCCTACTCTCTGTAAAGAGAGCATGTGTTTGAGAATGAGAAGAACTCAAAATCTTTCTTCTCGTTTCCTCATTCAGCAAACTACTTGTCATGGAGTTCATAGTGACAACACCATCTAGCACTGAATTGCTGAGTGACACCACCAAGGTCTCCCAACTGTCAAGTATGGAACTGAGAAGTAGTAGGGCTTGCAACTCACCATTTAACACCATCTTCATGGATGAGAATTGATTTATTATATTTTACATCTCATTCAGATACTCCGCCACTGAAGTACCTTTGTTGTATTTTAGATTCACCAACATTCTGATTAGAAATGCCTTGTTGCCTGTGGTCTTTATCACATATAATCCCTCCAATTTCTTCCAGAGAGATTGTGCCGTCGTCTTAGTGGCCACTAGATGAAACACACTGTCATTCATCCACTGTTGAATAAACCCGAGACATTTTTATCAAGAGCTATACATTCATCATCGGACATTACGTCCTTCAGTTTTGCCTTCCCCTTCTCATCAGAAGACTCTGGCTCTGGCATCTTCTGTCTCCCATTTATTGGTTTGTAGAGATTTATGCAGTTCAATATCTCTTCCATCTTTGCTTTCCACATTAAGTAATTTTCTCTATTGAGGCTAATCATGCGTGAGGTGTTGATCTCCATCTCCTCCGACAACCCGAAACCTCTCACCATGCTAAATTTTGTTCAACTATGAGTCTTGGTCTCCAACCAAAGCTACTGATACCACTTGTTAGCGTTTATGAGCAAATAAACACACCCAAAATAAACGGAATGTAAACAAGCACAAGAACATCGACAATTTACGTGGTTCGGCCCACCCGGCCTACGTCCACGGAGCGTGATAAAGATTTTATTAAGAGAGAAAAATAAACACGATTACAAGAGAATTATTAACCAATCTGCAGTCCTCTGGTTTGTGTAAGCCTTGAGAGAATCCAACTGTACCAGTCGGATATGCGCAAATCCTCTTTCTTGCTGTAGCTTTCTCTCTGACGTGTAGCAGATCTGCAAGTCTCTCCTTGCTGATCTGTAAACCTCTATTTCCTGATCTAGTTTCCTCTGTTTGGCTGACCTGAGTATACTCCTAGCAGAACCCTCCAACGTTGAACAGTGCTCACAATCTATTTCTTGATCGTCTTCAACCTTCAGACTTTACCTCTCTGCTGCAAACTGATGAGTTCTCCTAAACACCCTTGTTGTTTAACGCCTTCTGTTCTGTCCACACCTTTCAGCACTTTCCACTGGCTTGTTTCACGCTGGAATCACCTTCTCTATCTCTCTATACTCATGGCTTACCTTCCTCCTGGCTCCACACACGACTATATTATATATAGAAAAATACTTCCACCGATCCTATATCAGCTTCCAGTCGAGAGACCCCAATCTTCAATAGCAATTGCTGTGCATATGCTTCCCACTTTGGAGAGTCCTTTGTTGATAAATCGATGGTCCCTCAAATAGTAATTGCCATTCCTCCTTCTCAGCTGATGTAATATACATAGAAGTTTCCACCGTCCTTCTATGATTGAGTAGCCGTGTGTTCCAAAACCCACAATTGCAATTGCCGAGTACCACTAGATAGTAATTGCTATTTATTTAATTAGACAATTACTAATTACTCATTAGATAACTGTTAATCGGGAGTATCCATGCCCCAGTTTATCATGTAGAATCGAGTCACTTCCCAACATCATCATCATCATCTATTGAAATACACTTGAAAGATTCTCCTTCAATTTCAAAATATTTCCTAGGAATATATGTCCATGTGCACTTCTACGAAGAATGTTTTCATTAATTTACCTTCTACAACAATTTGAGTATCTCTATTAATAATAGAATTCATCACCAGATTTCTTAAAACATCTAACTGATCTTCAGAATATGTGTAAGCCTCCCTACCCATATATTTCAACTATAGAAAATGATCATTTGAAATAGAGTTTCCTTTGATAGTTCAAAATAGTAGACAAAAATATTCTATATCTTCTGTTTTTCTATTTTACGTATATCTCGATTAGGCCATAGCTCATATGTTTTTGCCCTGATTCGAAAGAATCTCTATTAACAATATAAACAATTGTTAATTGTGCATCTCTCCAAAATGAAGTCAAAAGATTTTCGTGCGCCATCATAGATCTCAGCATGGCCAATAAACTTTGACTCCTCTTTGCCTCTACATTTTGATGTGGAGCGTAAGCCATTGTTAATTTCCTTTAATTACTTGTTTTTTGGAAATTTGAGATGTATACTCACCACATCTATTGTCCCGAGTATCTTAATTTTTCTATTAAGTTGATTTTCAACTTCTAAATTATCTATAGATTTGTGAGAAATCAAATATAAATAACTTAAAACAAAAGTAATCATCCGAAATAATGAATTTCTTATCTATTTAATGTCTTAAGTGCATTATTTCCAATAAACCATGAGACCTAGTTGCTATAGGGAAAAGTTTTCGAGTCGCTTTTCCAAGAAACACAAGATTCACAAGAAAGTAGCAAAATTTTGGCCAATGAACTTGACATTCTTTCACGTGCTAATCTAGACAATTTTTTTTTAATATGTCATAATCTAACATGATATTTTAAATAAACTGATTTGAACAATATTTTTTTTTCGAAGGTCAAGGTCAGACTTTTACATAACCCGTTAAGACCCGTTTATTATATTACAAGGTTGTATATGATACTATTTTTATTTTATTTTTGATAATTTTAAAATCTAATTCTACATATTAAAAGAATTTTATCTAAAAAATCATTTTCTAATCACTCGATCTTTATAATCAAATGATTAGGCATCAAATCTTTTCAAGAATTTCCGTCAACTTTGACTTTAAGATAAAGTGGCTAGAAATTAAATTTTAAATTGAAATTTAAAAAATAGTAGATACTTAAAAGGTAATAGTGATACTTAGGAATTCACTTCAAAAAATAAGAGTCCTGAGTTTGATTCTAACACCATCCTAAAAAGCCACTTCTTATAAAATTATCTAATGTATGAAGATAAGAAGGCTTACCCATCTTCCAAAAATTAATCAAATAGTTAAAAAATCTAAATACATTGGTTAAAAAAATTGTGGAGTAAATTTTCTGTCAAAACTCAATGTTCGGGCCGGGCTAAAGCCCGGACACGTGTATGCTAGCAACCATTTGAAGCCACTAGTCATTTAAGGAAACGGACAAGCATTTCTCACGATAATTCTCCCACTTTGTTCGCCAGGTCGCCTCCCTTGCAACTAGAAGCCGTTCTGTCTCCCTGCAATTCTTCAAGGAAACGGTAGCATTCCATTCCTCTCTCGCTCTCTACATCACCTTCCTACTCAACGGTAACATAAATCTCTTCTTCTTCTTCTTCTTCTTAACTTGCGAAATGGCCACATCTTTCCTTCTTTTAACTTTTAGAGAAGAAACCGATGCCTTAAAAAGCAAGGTTTTCCAAATCCCAATTTTATACTAGAGTCTAGAGCATGCACCAGTCCCTGCCTTATGAGGTTTTCCCCATCCATGTTGACGAATGTTGGTCCCATGTGGATGAACGGAATATTGATGGACCTTTTCCATTAGCAATGGATACCCAGAAAGATTGATGAGGGTAAAGATGATATTGAAACTATCAAAACCATGTTATCCGTACAGCCGTTCGGTTTTTTAAATACTGGACAACCGACCTGTGAGAAAATGGGAAATTCAGCGTTTTTTTTTTTTTCATTATATAATAGGTAGAATGACAATTTTGTAAATTACATTGTAAAGTTATTGTAGAAGGCTAAAATCAGAAAATACTAATTTTTTTATTTTCTTGTGGATTGCTGCCCCGTGTTATAAGAAGTTAAGAACGCAGGTGTCCAAATCAAAACTCACGTCTTACACTCACGGAAGTGACAGTACCCGGGTAAAAGGTGGAAGAATTTTTTTTTTTCTTTTGTAGATAGTAATTGTTTCATTTAAAATTGTCAAACACATTTATATTTTAGCTAAAAATAGTTATTTTACAAGAAGTTACTTCCCTGTTATGTTAGTGACTGGAGAAATTATCCATTTTGAACCAGATAATTAGTTTTTCATATGGTTTATATTAGATAGCAAGAATGAATTAGATTTGATAGATCTATTCGTGAATATGAAACATGACAATCAATTTGGTAAAAATCATTCTGAGTATATTTTAAAAGCTAAAATGTTCTAATCATTGACATGATTTGAACTTAATCCGTTGGTGACTGTATCTCTAGATGAGTTCAGATGGAATACAAATCTAATTTATGAGATGATAATAAGTGAGAAAAAACAGTATAAATATAGGATCGATAAAAAAGTTAAGTCACCAGGTTCACAATGAATGGACAATTTCTCATAGTGATTAGGACACATGGTAAGAAGGTTATTTTTCTTGAAAATATTAATAATTCTTAATAAAAATTATTAAGTCCATTTTAGTTTTAATTGGGAAATAGTTATCTAGCATGTAGTGCTTTCCTTTCCATGAAATCTGAAAAGAGTTTATTTCGTTAGTTTTTTATTTGCTTTCGTCTCTTCCAACTAGTTGGGACCTGAACTAAGCTTATTCTGTTCAGCTGCATCAATGGGTGATGAGGAGTTGCCCAAAGGAGACAAACTTATATTGAGGGGTTTGATGTTTCATGGATTCCATGGGGTGAAGGTAGAGGAGAAGAAGCTAGGTCAGAAGTTCTCGGTCGATGTGGATGCATGGTTAGATCTCCAGCAACCTGGTAAATCTGATTGCTTATCCGACACTGTCAGTTATACTGCAATTTACAGGTGACTATTCCACTCTTCTTTGTTACCCATTCCTATAAAAAATAAGCAATATTGATTTCTGTTCTACTTGCGATGGATTGAATTTTTTTTTTTAGCGGTAACAAAGAGAATAATTATATTAATGATAATAAGGTACATAGAATAGCACTAATGGGTCTAAGAGGCGTAAACCCAAATAGAGCCAGAAGTAAAAAGAAAAAGAAAAAAGTACAATGGTTCAAGCAAATCCCACTATCAGAACAAAAACTCCATCTCCTAAGGAAATCTCAGAGGTTGAACAAGCTGATAGTATTGGAATCCATCCCATTCTTCGCAAAGAAATCAGCGACCTCGTTTGCAGATCTCCTGACCGTCACTAAAGAAATCTCACTTCCTAAACACAGTGTTTTGATTTCTCTCACTATTGTGATCAATTTTCATAGGGGCCTTTTAATTCTGACACCCACTTAATCGCGTTTGTAGAGTCCCTTTCAATGATCAGTTTCCCCCTTCCCATAGAAGACCACATGGACGAGGCTTTCCTAATACTGATAAGTTCTACCTCGTTTGAGTCCCTCCAACCTATTGGTTCAGAAAAAAACTATGGATGTCCTACCGTTACAATCGTGTAGCACTCCGCCTATACTCGCCGGACTTGATTTCCCCTTGTTGCCACATCGACATTGAATTTGTATGTGTCCACTTGAGGGGTATGCCATGAGATTTTTACCCTTGATTTCCTTGGCCCCATAGTAATACACCCTTCCCAAGAAGTGAGGAAATCTACCACTCTGAAACCTTTGAATTCTACTCCGGACAATAGTCATGTGTAAAGCCTCCACTTAGTTTTTTGGACAAGATCGTTTACCTCCACCTCCTTTAGTTTGAAAATCCTGACATTTCTTTTCTTCCATACTGTCCATAGAACAACTGTTGAAATGGGTGTTCCAAGCTGTTTTTATCTTAGAATTAGTATGTCAAATATTCTAGGATTGGAAGATTCGTTCACATGTTCACTCCCACGACACACCCATCATATCTATAAGGCTTGTCCATAGTTTTCTAGCCACATGGCATTTGGCAAACTAGTGATATATATCCTCCTCTATATGGCCACAAAACATGCATTGGAGGTTGTCATCCGTCCTAAGTAACCTCCTCCTTTAGAGTGCTACCCTCGTCAAAACCTTCCTTTTCAGGACACACCACAAGAAAGTTTGCACTCTTGGAGGGGCAAGGCCCTTCCAGGCTAAGTCCGCTGTAGGATCCTCCTCATTCTTCCTCATTCTGTTGATATAGGGCTGACTAGATCAGCGTTTTGACTGAGAACACATCCTAGGAGTCTCCTACCCAAAGCAGTTCATCCTTTTCTCCAACGGCCAGGGGAAACTCCTTTAGCTTTTGTTTCAATTCTTCAAAATTATTTTGTTCTAAGACCTCAAATTTCTATCAAAACTCAGCTGCCACGAGATCGTGTAATTATTCTGTTCGTAGCAATCCTTGACTAAGGCCTGTCTATCCCTAGCTATCCTATACAGTCTAGGGTAAACATCCTTCAATCGTCTCTCCTCCATCCATAAATCCAACCAAAATCGAGTTTTATTCCCATTTCCCACCATCAGTCTAAGATTGTCCTGAAAGACGCATACCAATAGACTACTCCCTTTGCCATAATCTCCACCACACTCTTACTATCTAAGATCCACGCCTTTCCACCTTCTTCCCCAATGTCCACCCTCTAGCATCTTAACAACCGTATCTAGCCCCTAACACCCTTGACCAAATGGCCTCCTTCTCTCTCCCAAGTCTCTAGCTCCATTTACATAACAGAGTTTGATTTTTAATTTCTAACGGCACAATACCTAAGCCACCATCTTTTGGTTCGCGACTTTAGACCAACTAGCATTTTAACAACCGTATCTAGCAGCTAGCACCCTTGACCAGAGGGCCTCCTCTCTCCCAAGTCTCTAGCTCCATTTACATAACAGATCTTGATTTTTAATTTCTAACGGCACAATACCAAAGCCACCCTTATCTTTTGGTTCGCGACTTCAGACCAACTAATCACATGTACCCTTCTTCTATTCAATTTTGTCCCCCATAGGAAATTCTTGGGGTTTTTATTTTATTTTATTTTTTTTTTGATGCATTGTAAACTCTATAAAAGGGATCCCTTGGTCGACCATAGCATTATACAATTTTGGAATTTATCGATTGAAGCGTGGAAGCTTAGGGTTTTCTCCATTTTTTCGTGAATTTATTTTGATTTGCATTTTATTGCAATTTATTTTTGTTTTAATCATTGTATGCAAATTTCGAATTCCATGTTGCAAATTTAAATTAATTAATGCAATTATAATTCTATGAATATTCAAGTTGATTGAAGCCTTTGATCGGTTTTCGCATAAAGAGAAAATTCGGCCTAGGTGAGGTTTGAACTTTGATTTTATTTTATTTCCTTTGAGAGTGAAATTCATAGTTCTCTAATCAATTTTGGGTTCCCATTCACAATTGGGCTAATTTTAGATTAGTTTTATTGGTGACCAATCTTGATTTTCCATTTACTCTAACCTCGATTTCTTAGAGAGACAAATTTTGAATTTTATTGGAATTTTGCCTTGGATTTTTCTCCAATTTTCATTGATAATTTGGAACCTTGGCTGAAACTTCCAACCTTCATATTGTGGCCGAAACTTGCATTGTTGTTTCTGTAAGTTAGGCTACATCATTTTTTCATGTTCTTTAGTTGATCACATCTTGAAGAATGTAAGCATCTAAATTTAAAATTTGGTATGTCTTCTCTCTAGGAGGGGATGGGAAAGTATTGATTTTTAATTTTTTGAGAATTCAGAAAAAGAAACTTCTTTATCCCCTTACCAAGTTGTTAGAATTGGTTGCTGACAGACTAGAGGGAAGGAACCCCTTCTTTAGTCATTCCAAAATATTATACTGATTACTGAAGGTCTCTGGCTCCTCATAGACTGCTGAAAATGGGAGACCAAACAAATTGGTTAGATACCATGAATGAATCCCCAAAATGTATATACGTGTGAGATGATTAACTTTGCAAAGTGAGCATAGATTAAATGTTGATGGAAGCACTTTGGGAACCTGAGTGAAGTCTTATTAGATAAGAAAAGTATGAAATGAGTTATCACTCTTGGACCCACCTTTGTTGGTGATTCAAATAGTGTGAACATAGAAGCTAGAAGGTTTAAAACCATAGCAGGCTTGTTTCCAGAATCCTGCTATTGTGGAAGTGGATTCTAGGAGTGTCATGGTTTGGGTGAGATGGAGATAGACATGGAATTTAAAGGGATAAAAGCTCAACAGTAGAGTCAACTATAACCTTCTGTCCTGTGCCAGTATATGTGGACATGGAAGCTGTCCAACAAGCAATATCTGGGATGTTGATGAGAAACCATTGTTGATAGAAAGATGTTAGTTTAGTACTTTTTTTTTATTTTTGGTTGTCCATCCTGTAGTTGGAATCCTTTTGGACAGTTTATTCTCTTTATGTTTTATATACCTTTGAAAAGTACATTGCCCTAAACAGGGTGACTCCATTGTGGAAATGCATGTTAGAGCAACATGAATTGATTCTAGAAGGATCCACATTTATTATTGGGGATGGATAAATGTTAAAAGTTTGGTGGGATCATCTTGAGAACTATCTGGCTGATTTCAGATGAAACTGAGATGTACTTATTCGAGTTCTTAAGTTGAGGGATTTTTCTAGACTGCACCCAAATAGGGATATTTCTAGGGTAACAAATATTTGGAGTGTGAATCAGTATATTCATCTCTTTTTATTGCTGACTTTATTTTCTTTGTTTTGTTCCTGGTGGTGGTTGTGGTGGATTGGCAAATTTCAAACTGTAGCCCTTTCGTTTGTTGTAATTCATAAGTGACTCAGGTAGAGTGGAAGACTTTGGATTCCCCAACAAGTGATATCAGAGCCTCAATTGTTGGTCTGGGTTATATTCGTCTGAGTTGCAATGGACATCACAACAACAAGGATGGTTTATCTTAATGGGAGCAGTTGGTCAACTAAGAATTGATGAAGGTCAAGGGTCGAAATTTTGTGGAATTCTACCAGAGGTCCTCAAAAGTGTTTTAGATCTAGTTTTACAACTTGATCAAGGGAAAATTGATTTAAGGTAAAAAAATTGAGAAAACCCTATTTCCAATTCTACTTAAGAATTGTTGAGGAAATGCTTGAATATCTCTCAATTCCGAAAAAAAAAAGAAGAAGGAAAAATTGCTCTATTCAGAGGGAACCAAGATTTCCAATGGATTACTTAGAGTTCTAATCACTCTGAAGAAAAAATAATAGGCTTAAAAGTCATTGGGTAGAACGACACCATTCAATTCACGGTCAATGAATAAAAAATTATGAATTCTAGAAATTAAAATTGCACAAAATAAATTTAATGCAAAATTATTTGAACTAGAAAACATAAACTAGAAGGAACATTACTCGTCTTACATGGAAGAAACTTACAACTGAAACTCAAAACTGGATTTGGGATGTCTATTGTGACGCAGCGGAACATACCGGGTTTAAATGAATCTGGTCAAAACCAGGTCAACCAGCGGTCCATTCACAGTCAAATAGTCAACAGTCTGGTCAACTGGTCAAACCTAATGGGCTGGTCAACAGGTCAAGAGGTTGGTGGATAAGAATGGACAGAGGGAGACGTGTGGGCCTTATTGGTTAATGGGTTTACAGAGGTTTGTTTTTTTTAAAAAAAAGGTGGAACGGATGGAGACTTAGTGGGTGCAATGATTAATGGGTTTGAGGGTTTTTTTCTATGGTCTTTAATGATACAATGGAACATGAAGGGGTTGAATGGTAATCATACTAAAGTGGGATGGATAAAGGCTTTCTAACAGGGACTAGGCGGTGATGGCGTCTACAAGCAGATGACTGGCTGGATTGGATCTGTGGGACAGGTAAGCGGTTGGGTTTTGAGTAGATAAAGAGGGTAGAGGACGGTCAATGGAAGCAAGGTGAAGGGTGTTGGAGAAGATGGAGGAAGGAAGGGAAGATGGGGAAAGTGAAAAGCAAAATAGGGGATGATCTTGGCACTGGAGGATGATGGACCTTGGCGGTGACGATGGCAGGAAGGAAATAAGAACCTCAGTGTCTCAGCGGGACCATCATAGGTTCGTATATTGCAGGCCACAAGCTTCAACGAAGATTGTGGGCTGGTTCTCGTCCCGCATTGTGTAGAGATCGCACAACAGAGGCAAAAGATGGAAGATTGATGCAAGCACGGGTCGTTTCACCGAACAAGCCCAGTGCTCACAGAAATTCGAGCCCAATAATCTTACGGTTGTTGGAGCCCTAGCCATTCAAGTATCTATGAACGGGCTACTTGCCGAAGCCCAATTAATTATCGGTCAACGACAACAAGTTTCCTATGAATCTAGTGTTTTTCTGAATGAGTTAAGATTATTTGTATTCTCTTAATTAAATTATGAAGTAATTAAAAAAAGACAAATTCATGAAATTAAACCCATAATCAAAACTCAAACACAAAAACAAAGGATTAAAATAACATGGTACTTACTTGCTTTGGACCCTAGCCATTCAAGTATCTATGAATGAGCTACTTGCCGAAGCCCAATTAATAATCGGTCAACGACAACAAGTTTCTAATGAATCTAGCGTTTTCTGAATGAGTTAAGATTATTTGTATTCTCTTAATTAAATTATGAAGTAATTAAAAAAAGACAAATTCATGAAATTAAACCCATAATCAAAACTCAAAACACAAAAACAAAGGATTAAAATAACATGGTACGTACTTGCTTTGGACCGAAGCTCGAGTTTTGGATTTGAAGATCCGGATAACGGCCGAAGCCTCTCAAAATCGAACTAAAGTCCAATTCAAATTGATAAGTTGTGCAAATTGCAACAAAAGATAATTTTATTTGTTCAAAATTGGGTGCCAAAATGGGCTACAATACTTGTGCTTTAAATAGAAAAATCACAAACTAAGAGAGAACCCTAAACTACTATGCAGATAATCTAAAACTCTTTATCTTCTAGACTTTGCTGCAATCCAAACTCTATGGGTTTGTCTTGCATTACAAGGACCGATAAAAAAACAACACCTAGAGTCCTAATGAGAGAAATTCTAGATAAAATACTAAAATCTCGAAATTCAAATTCAAAATCTACTCTATCTCTTTATCTCATCTAGCAAGGGTCGAATTTGCTAAAATGGATAGGTTATGGCTCCAAAGTGGAGGAGGATTAGGAGATTGGGCACACATGTGCTTTGGGTTTGGGTGGATTGGGCTTGGATTGTTTGGATTTGGACTTGGGCTTGAGCTTGGATTGAGGTCTGGCCTGAATTGGGTCTAATTGGATTGGGCCTATGAAATGGGTGGTCCTGTTAGACAGTTTCCAATTTGGGTTGCCACGATCACAATGGTCTATGAAAGACAGTGCAACATCCACAATACTATCCAAGTAGGGATGCAACTCGGGTCGGGTTTTGGCCCGACTCGCATGACCCGACCCGAGAAATCATGCGGGTTGGGTCAAGAATTTTGGGCCAGCGGGTCGGGTCGGGTCGGGTCGGGTTGAGAAGATAAAAACCCACATGAAATTCGGGTCGGGCCGGGTTGAGGATTTTACAAGTTAAGCCGACCCAACCCGATCTAACCTGCTAAAATTAGGCTAAAATGGGTTCAAAATGCTGGTTGGGTCAGAATTCGGGTTGATTCGGGTTAGAATTCGGGTCAGGCCGGGTTCTAGAGTTCGGGTTGAGAATTCGGGTCGGTTTGTGTCGGGTTCCATATATATCAACTCGGGCCGGGTTGGGTTTGAAGAAACCCGACCCGCCCGACCCGAGTTGCAGCCCTATGTCCAAGTCCAAATCACTCACAAGATTGTCATTTGTGTCCACATCAAAGATGAAAGGATAAAGATAGTAAATAAGTTCGAACTTTGATTTTGTAATATCGAGAGAGAATTGGTTCCCCTCAAACCATACGTTGCATTTTATAAAACTAAGAAAGAAAATCCTGTTCGGGACTGCAATCCCGGATGCACTAGGAGACTAACTCGAGGTGTCCGAGGTGAACTAGGACACCGACTGAAAAGGAAAACTAAATTAATAATTTTAATAAATTTGCAAAATAAAAAAATAGATGTGGGGCCCCTTTATTCGTGTCCTACATCATATTGGGTGCCCAGAGACCCTTTATTACAGTTGAGGATTGTATAGTACAAGGAAAGACACCACCTTCAAGGGTTGGTTGGTTATGTATCATGTGACATCGTGCTATGTCATACACCCTTATGCTTCTTGTCACTATGCTATCCTTTCACGAAACAGGTCATCACTTTCTCTATACGTGTTAGAATTCACAAACTTGGGCTCGTTGGAAACGTCATTCAATAAACGTTCTAGTGAATCCATTTAATGTAAATTTGATATGTTTTTTTCCCTAAAATATGACCACTAAGATACACTTGTTATTTTAGATACACCCTTTGATGTAGGACACGAAGACACTAAGCTTACGTGGACCCCTTTTTATTTTATTTTATTTATATTTAGCAAATTTTTATTTTATTAGTAATTTCGTTTTTCTTGTGTCTTAGTTTAGCATGGACACCTTAGTCCGTGTCCCATTGCCATTAGGATTCTAGTTTCCTTCTTGATTTGATTTCTTTCTAAGTTTAGCTTAGGTTTCTTATATATATATATATATATATATATATATATAAGAAAATTATCAAGGCATAGCCTTTTCTTATCTTCTTTCTTTCTTCTCCTCCTGTCATAGATACAAGCATATCTTCTTCTTCCTGCCTAGTTGCAGGCGTGCTCTCGCATCAATTGGTTCAGAGTCAAGGTTCTCTATATCTCTGTTATACAGAAAGGACCCCGATCAGAGCCGAGTGCCTGCGTTATCAGGGATGTTCCTGTTCTCTGTCCTCAATTTTGAAAAAATAAATAAAAAACCTACCCACCCTCCCTGCTTCTGCCGCTCTCCTAGCATTAACCAAAAGAAAAAAAAAAGAGATGAAGAAGAAGCTCTCACCTGTGGTGTCTTCCCTCCTCCACAAGCCCTCCTTGCATCGCCATTCGCTGCACGGCTTCTGCCCCTAAGCCAGGTATTCCATCGTCTTCCCTTCGAGTCGTCCGTCTTCTTCTACCCTTTTCCATCTTTTTCCTATGAATCCTCTACACTTTCCCTCTGCTTCTATCGCTGCTACCCTCTCTCGCCTTTCTGCTGTCCCAAACTGTGATCTTCCGCCTCTTCTTTCTTTCGTTTCTTCCGCCGCCACCCACTTCTTTCTTTTCCCCTTTCTTTGCTAACCTTCGCACCTAGCTAAGTCATTCGTGACTTAACACCCTACAGTCCCATTCATGTTTTCCCTTTCTTTTTCTCCCCTTCTTACCGTGCCTTTCAGCGTAGCCCTAATTTCCTTCCATTCCCATGTGCCACAACTTAAAGCCACGGGCTTCCCCTCCCTTATATCCCACGTGACTCCCACCCAATACCCCTCTCACACAGTTCCATTCGTCTTACCCTATTCCCAATTTCTTTACCACCTCTTACTAAAGTCTAATCTCCTAAATGGTGGACCCCTTTCTATTTTATTTTATTTATATTTAGCAAATTTTTATTTTATTAGTAATTTTGATTTTCTTGTGTCTTAGTTTAGCATGGACACCTTAGTCCGTGTCCCATAGCCATTAGGATTCTAGTTTCCTTCTTGATTTGATTTCTTTCTAAGTTTAGCTTAGGTTTCTTATATATATATATATATATATATATATATATATATATAAGAAAATTATCAAGGCATAGCCTTTTCCTATCTTCTTTCTTTCTTCTTCTCCTGTCATAGATACAGGCATATGTTCTTCTTCCTGCCTAGTTGCAGGCGTGCTCCCGCATCACCCTTATTCCACCAATAGAATTTGAACACATCATGATTCTAAAATATCCTCCAACTAGAAATTAACACATGGATTAAGTAGAAAATAGAATAAATTGAAAAATAGAATTTCAAAAAAAAAACTTTGCTAAAAATCGGCCATTGCTTCTTCGGGTTCTTCAAGGATGTCTACATCATTTTCCTTGGGTTGGAATGAACTCGTCCTCGAGTTCAATATTGGGGATCTCGTTATTGAATGAGAGAGACAATACACATTTCTTCTTCCGCTTTTTTCTTCTCTTTGGAGCATTTTGGAGCACTTTTGATGGATTTACCGAACTTGGAATATGATCTTCATGGTGATGTGAAGATGAATATTCTAACTTCTCATCAAACATATGAGAGAATCTTGACTAATAAAATATCGTTGTTCTAATGCTTCTGATGCAGGACAACTAATAGGGTGATCCTAAATGCCTAATGTGGTTCCTAAAAATTAAAATGGATGAAAAAATGCACCCTAAATCAAATATGGGCTAAAATTAAAATTAAAATTAACAATCTAACAATCAAATAATATGATAAATTGCAAATAACAAAGAATTCCAGAAATTCAATGTAACCAATTCATTAAAAATCCAAACATTTAAAGTGGGTACGGTTTAAGTTAGGCACATGGAAAATAGCTTAATAAATGGATGCTTTAGTAGTCACGTGGGGAACTTAAAAGGTGCTTAGGGCAACCATTCGAAAACAAAGAAAAGGAAAAGAAGAAAAGGGGATTCACGACATCAAGGAAAAGGGGATTTACGGTGAAAGGGAAGGAAGGGTGCTTGCGGTGAAGACTATCTGAGATTTGGAGGGAAACGGAAGCACAGGAAGGGGTTGGGATGGGGAACGACAACACAGGGATGGGTTATGGTGAAGGCGAATGCCTAGGATGGGTATAGAGAAGGGGCGAAGGCTTGGAAAACGATTGGGAAGGGGCGGAAGGCCAGGGGTTCCAAGATGGGTCACGGCACAGTGCACAGGAATGGCTTTTGGGAGGAGAAAGAGAGAAGAAGAAGAAGAAGAGAAGTACCTGAAGAAGAAATAAGGCCTCACACCAAGCCTCACTCCAAGCCTCTTGCTCAAGGAATCACTCCAACAATCAATCGCACCTTACAAAGGTATTTTTACAAAAATCTAAATCTTTATTCATAAAATCTGTCCTTGCCTCATGGAGGCTACAACTTATATAAACATCTCCTTCTTAAAAATAAATTCTTGCTAATTACTAAAATAAACCTATCTAAAAATAACAATAGAAAACGAAAATAGCCAAAATACGAAAATAGAAAGCAAAGTAAATAGAAAGTCCGGATCTGAAGAATCTGAAGAATGCCTCGCATCAGCTTCCCTTTTTGGATCAGTATAAGGTGTTGGAGAAATTTACAACCCACGACGGAAGACATTCTCTATTGTAGAGATTTTTATGAAGCCATGGTAGGAAAGAAGTTGTCACCTTAGTGAGATGGATGGCATTGTCAACCAGTGGTTTCTTTGAGCAATTTGGTGTCAGATTGAGTGTTGAGCATGAGTTATGTAACAAGTAGCTTGCTAACTGACAAAACACAAAACCACTCAAAACAAAAGAAAGAAGAGGAAACACAGAAAATCTACTTGTGTTTCAAGCTCACTAGTATTAGTAAATGAAGATAAATATAGAAGTATAAAATAGAGAACATGTTTGAAGAAATTCCAACCAAGATCTTAGTGGCACCATACACATAAAGAGGCAAGGCCAAAAGTTCAAGTTCAGAAAAAAAAGTGAAAGAAAAGGATGGTGATACTGCTGACATTGTGGCAAGTGAACTTTACCTTTGGCAGAAGAAAATGAAAATTGTCTCATAGTGAAAAATGACATGGATTGGGTGCTTGATTTGGGTCCTCATATTATGCTACACCATGGTTGAATTTTTTTCTCCTCTTACAAGTGGGGAATGTTCAATTTTCTTCATATGACAACATGGAGATACTCAAAATTATTGGCATGGGTGGCAACATACATGTGGAAACTAGCATGAGAGCAGCTTCTATTGAAGGCAGTGCGATAATAGCTTGGCTTGCACTTGAATCTCATATCCATGGCAATGTTGGATGATGAAGGGATACATATCCATTTGTGAAAAAGGTGAGTTGGAAGTTGACAAAAGTTGTAATTTTGGTGGCTAGAGTATAAGTGTGAGGTATTTACTACAAGAAGGGTCATCCATGCAAAGGGCAGTTAAGTGCTATATTCGGGAGCTCTAGTCCTGGTCTGCGACTTAAGAGACTTGACTACTTGAGTGGAAGAGGATCCAAGTCTTGACAAAGAAAGACCTCCTTCCTAAATTTAAAAGCACACATCAATGTGGCGATTTTTTTATTGGTACAAAACATAGAGTTATTCTTGTGAGAAATATCTCTAAGAATCCCACAAAAATCTTACACAGGGTCTATTCTGATGTATGTAATCCTATGAGAGCTGTTATATTTGGAGGAACCATTTAATTTGTAACCTTCTTAGATGAAGTATCTAGAGAAGTGTTATCATATACCATGAAGAGTAGAGATAATGTACTTGAAATCTTTGAGAAGTTTCATGTTTTAGTTAAAGCGGGGAACATGAAAGCTTTTTAAAGTGCTTGACAATTGACAATATGCATCAATACATCTCAAAGGAGGTCGAGGAATACTGTAAGAAGCAAGGCATAAGACATGAGAAGATGATGAAGGCCAATGTAGTATTGAACCTTCAATCTATGAATGTCGAAGGGAGAGATAATATCAACCTCCAACAAATGGGACCAATCAAGCTTCCGTTAAATTGTCTAATAATCTTTTATCTGTTAGTTCAATTACTAAGGCCTTAAATTGTTCTGTTAGTTTTTTTCCTTGCCACGAAAAAGTGATTGGTGGTGGTCGTGAAGAGAATGGTGTATACTTCCATGATCCACAAATTGGCTCAAAACGTATTGCTTGTTCTACCAATCATCAAGACACTTGGCTTTGGCATTGTAGGTTTAGTCATCCATATTACACTGTTGAAGCATTTGCAACTTTCTTTGAAAATTGATAATTTTGTTTGTGAAAGTTGTATGGCAAGCAACATCGATCAACCTTTTCTTCTTTTTCTAATTATGCTTCTTCCACTTTTCTTTACTTGATACATTTTGATGTTTGGATGTCACTGCTGGTTTTTCGATAAGATTTTGTTTTTATTTTTATTTTTTGTTACATTTATAGATGATTACTCTCGTATGAGTTGGGTTTATTTGATGAAACATAAATTTTAGGTCTTTAGGTCCCGTAAGAGTGATACAAAATCCCAAGGAATATTTAATAAGTGCAATTCCACCTTTCACAAGAATTAGAGTATCCTTAAGGGTTCTCTTTGACTCGAGTATCTACTTTTGGAGTTCCATTTGTTATCCGAACAAAATCTTTTGTGAAACTCTTGTTTTAAGATAACATTAGATGACTTCCCTTGCTTCCAGAGATCCCAAAGAGCTGTTCTTGAACCCTTTTGTATCTCTTTACGATTGTTGACATGCTGGTTGAAGACGTGACAAGAAATTGAAGCCTTGAAAGTTCTGTGCAATGGCAGTTTCTATTTTCAGTTTCTCATTCACTGATAAATGGTTCATTTACATTTTCTAGAATGATGCTAGTAATCATGCAAGTTATATCCTAGGGTGTGTGCATGTCTTATGACCTCCATGTTTGTATGGCAGCATTTGAAGCTGTAGCTGGTATATTTGAAGATCTAGACTTTTTTCTTTAACATTTATTGATGATACATTACATTGATATTGTTGAGCACTGGTGAAACATGATTCTTCTAACAAACTACTTAAAATATCATTTGATTGTACCATCAGTAAAACAGATTATTGATAGTGCACTGTTAGGTGCTGGTATGCATTTGTGTTTATTTCTGTTATCTTGTTTTCTGAAATCTTATTTCTTCACTTCTTCAAAATTGTGGAGAGGCAGCATTGTTCGGGAGGTTGTTGAGGGACCATCACAAAACCTACTGGAGTCAGTTGCCCATCTTATTGCTAGCACAACATTATTGAAGTTTCCTCAGATATCTGCTGTCCGGGTGAAGGTAGGAAAACCTCATGTTGCTGTTCATGGTCCTGTCGACTATCTAGGAGTTGAAATTATCAGGTACAGAGAGGGGTTGATAGATCCAACTTTTCTGGGAAAAGTTTTATGATTTAGTCATTTACTAGCAAGCTCTGGATCTTCGTAAATACTGTAACATCCATATTTGTCAGTATACCAGTTAAGTTGGGATCAAGAGGCTACCATTAACCTACATCTCTCTCTCTCTCTCTCTCTCGTCATAACAAAACAAAAGGTACTATTAGGACCAGCGAGGAGCAAGCCTAAAAGCAGAAGCAAAAGCTTAAACCATAACAAACGGACTTCTAAGTTAGTGATTTCCAAGTACCATTAAGTTGTGCAAAGTAAAATCATAACATAATCAGCTGACAAAGCCCATTGAGTGATATTCGACTTGATTTTGTGAATCACCACCTACTGAGGGCATCATTTTGATAAAAGAGGTCACTCAAGATGTCAACTGGTGGCAAGTAAAAAACATCGTTGTGTATTCTGCAAAGCCTGCCATTACAGCATATCATGTTTTGACCCTTCACAGAACCTTAGAAAGCTTCATCAATGTACAATGCTCAAAGGTTGATTGATTCATTTTGTGGTTCTGAATCTGAAACGTTTTATCTGCTCAACTTTTAATGACTTCTATTCTCACACCGATGAGATTTTTCCCCCTCGATGGCTGGTTTCATGATTCCTACGTTGTCAACACATTTAATTAGTGTTAGTTAACTGAAGGCCTGCGTTGGGTACTGTGGTTAGTCTCTAAGTACGGGATCAGCTGATATCTCGAGCGACTGTATTTCCTGATAGGGATTTTCTTCTATTGTAAGAAATGATGAAGATATCATCTTACCATTTTCTTTTTTGGGCAAAGTACATTTTTAGCCACTGAAGATCCATCAGCAAGCAATAAAATTTGAACATAGATCTACCTTTGACTTCACAACAAAATCTTGAAATCGGTGATGAGCGGTGCCAGTTTGATTTTAGATTGTGGGAAGGTGAATCTTGAATTCTTTTTTTTTTTTTTTAATTCTTGTCAGTTGAACTTTTAAGAATTAAAAGTAACAGGAGGGATTTAAATCTCGGATATCGGCCGATATCTCGGTCGAGAAATTTCTCTCCTATTTTTTTTTAAAATCTGCAATATATATCGTAATCGGCCAAGATTTGAGTAGTGGTATTTCGGACTATATTTTTCTGTTTTTCGTCAGCTCTCCAGTTCCTGTCTTATGAAAGTTTAAATAAGGTGTTTATTGGCTTAGTCATCACACCCCAACAAACATTAAGTTGGGCCTTACCCCTAAATACCATTTAAGTGAGGCCTTTTTTCTTATTGTCTTTATTTATTTTTATCCCCTTTGACATGCCTCCCGTCTTTTGCTTTCCGCGAGGGCATATGTTGATCAACTATTCTGAAACAGATAGTAGGCTTCTATTCATTTCTATCCATTTTCATTGACATGCAATGATTGTAAAATAGGTATTAAATTCTTCTACTGAGAGGAAAATGAGATAATTTTATATACTAAACATGGTGATTGGTAACAAAACACATGTTAGACTATAGAATGACTGATGGGATAGTTCTGATACAAACCTATCACGTCTGGCATTCTTTAGATATAAATTTAAATTAGTTGGAGAAATCTTTTTTTTTTTCTTTTTCTAATTCATTTTAACTAAATTGCATTTTCAAAAACATAAATCGGACATTGGGAAGGATCTATTGGAGAAGATCTCAGATAAATGGAATATTGGAGATGATGATGATGCAGCACTGTGATTGCCAACAATTAAAATTTCCAAGTGAAAATGGGAACAAATGAGATTGGTATCCACACTTTTCATTTTACAGGCGGTGTCTGTTGAGTGTAGTGACATGAAGAATATTTACCAGAAAAGAAAAAAGAAAGGAAAGAAAATAGAATTTATAAGAGCAAGGACAGCAGCCATGCCCCAAGAGAGCTCGAAACTTCCACTGAAGAAATGGCGCATTATCATTAATCAATTAAAAATTGCAATATTAAGCAAAGAAAAGGGTATCATCAAAGAAAAGAGAAAGGGGATTCTAATTGTGAAATAAGGACAGTTGTGTGAACTCATAATTGTTTTCGTGAAAAATTTAAATGAATCTTTGATTATTTGTTTATTAAATGTTTATGATTTGTTTTCATGTTAGTAAAGAAGAAATAAAAAATTATTAAAAATAACAAAAAATAGAAAAAAAAATTTGACCGATATTTTCAAAAAAAAAAAAAAAACATTTGATATTTTCAAATGTTTATGTTTTATCCCGGGCTCAAGCAGATAATTACAACAATTTTTTTTTTTATTTCAGCTGAAATTTGTATTGAGCCTGTTATTAATTTTTTTTTGATAAATATCACCTTTTGTTGAAAAATTAACGAAATAGGCATTGAATGAAATATTGGTTGATATAAAATTTGATTTTTCTTTTCTCTGACAAATTAGCTGGCCTAAGAAATAAGCTGAAATGGCAGAATTTCAACAAAACAATTTTGGAGTCCCCAGATACTGAATCATCAATTTTGTTTAACATTTAAAGTTGGTATATATTAGCTGGTACTTTGTATCATACTAACTGGTATCTGATATGCATCACCCATATCCATGCATATCGTGTATTGATATTTTAAAATATTCTTAGATATTTTAGGATAATTTTGATATTTTAAGTTTTACTCCAAGGTGAGCCACACACTTGCGGATTATTAGCACTATTTTTCAACTACTTTTTACTTGTCAATTAGGGTCTATGTACAAATCTAAATAAGGTACAAATTTTGTGAATTAAAAAAGTACTTCAAATTCAACAAACAAATGATTTTTTTGAATTTTTACTTTTTAAAAAATAAAAAATTAAAATTGGCTGATATCTTTGTCGTTATATATTGGCCAATATAATATCTGTACGTCTGACATATATATATATAGCAGGCCATACAGACACCCGACTTTTCTGCCTTTATATACCCGATCTCAAAAAATTGAGTGAAAATACTACTTTACTCTTCCGATTTTTATCATCCTAATGAACTATCAGTTTAATTTACGTTCATTCAGATGATAAAAGCCAAAAGGGTAAAATAATATTTTCACCCGATTTTTTAAAATCAGGTGTATAGAGGCAGAAAAGTTAGGTATATAGTATCGACCGATATATATCAGCTTGGAAAAAATAGATATATAATTGTACCTAAGCCTTCAAGAGACGTGGAGAGAGCAAGCGCCCACTCAGACGGTGTAATGCATGCAAAGCGGGAACTATTTTTAACCGTTCTTATTGTTCCACCCGAAACTTTATATAAACTTTAGTTCGTAGGACTTATAATAAACCTAATGAATTCAATTCTTCTATCACACTCTCATCTATCCTCATACCCAATTTACTATCAATTTAACTTTTAAAAGTCATTTATCTAATCCGGTAAAATTTCACTAAATTTTAAAATTGTCTTAAAAAACATGATTTTTCTTATTTAATAAAAATATATTTTATAGTCACCATGTAAAAGATGCAATCTCGTTCTTAGTAGAGAGCTATAAATATATATTGTACCACCTGAGCTCACATATGTGAGTTTAAAAGTCTTTAGCTGGTCTGAATAGATGAGTTTGAAAAGCCTTACCTTGTATATAATGAGTATAAAACTTCACCTTAATTGAATAAAAGAAGACCACTTATTTAAATTCCTCAAATTTTCACATTTATTTATTAATAAAAATTTATTGAATTACATCAAACGGCTTTAAAAGCAAAATTTGTATAAAACTCAATACGAGTGTAATTCAAGGGGTATAGATGGATGTGAAGAGAAAATTGGATCCATTAGATTATGGGTCCCACAAACTAAAGTTTTAAGAGAATTACTATCATTATTATACATGTTACTGGTGAAACTCACTCATTTTAAACGGTAGAAATCTGACATTTTTGTTGTTTGTATTAAATCTTTATTTTCGTTGAAAATTAATAAAGTATTTCGATAGCAAGTCAAGAAAATCTCTTTTTTTCTTTATTAAATCTTTCTATCCTCTTCTCCCCCAATGGGAAAGGGATCTCCTGAAAGAAAATGAAAATGTCTTGCTAAGAGCCTTATTCCATGAAAGAAGGGAGAATGCTCTCATTTTCTATACTCTTCGTATTTCATGAGTAAGAGTAAAAAGTACCGCGTTACCATCAAGAGAGGAACTTTTGTTCGCTAGAAGAAAAGTTTGCTCATCCTCAGACAAAAGGGTCAAAGCACCTGTTGTCATGTTGATTTGGCCCTCTAAGAGATCCACTTTGCCATATCTCAACCCCAGACCAGAATGGCCTTCGACAATGAGGAATGTTTAAGGAAAAAAAACATCTCAAAATATTCAAAGTTCAAACTAAAGTCGAGTTTAAGGGTATAGTTTTCAACTATGATATAACACATTTTTTAAATTTAGAAGGATAAAAATGATCGATCTTTCAGAAAAGAACTTAATTAAAAGAATGGCACTAACCAACTCCACTGAAATGGGTGTGGCTCTTGAAAGAATGGAATGGGCTGATCAATTGTGAGAAGGGATCATAGACAACACAGCCGCTTTCAGCAAATCTATTTCAATGGATAAAATTTTAGGGTGGAAAGATACGATACTGAAGGTCAATTTCGAAAGTAAATATTAGTTTGGTAAGTAAAAAGTCTTACAAAAATCAACAACATAAGTAATGCTCCCACAATTTTGTATTTGAAGCAGGAAGAACCTTGATTAGTTGATATAGGCCATACATTCAAGACTTGCATTAGTAAGTTTAGGTCTAAGAGCCCTATGGAGAAGAAACAAATTATATCAAAGAGCAACCCGTTCAGATCCAACCTTTTCTAATCCTTGCCCATGCAAGCGCAGCAACAACAGCACCTCCCATGTGAGCTGCACCCGAGATTTGACTGTTTGTCTGCAAATAACTAGATAATATCAGTGACAAGCATTGTATCAGCCCCAAATGTGCAAACCATCAATTCCACAAACAGCATAGTAGATAGACTTGCAATATATCTACAGATGTACCACCCCAACCTCTCGATTCCAATCCTTCAAATTGATGGTGAAGACAAAAAAAGAATGCAACAAAATATATTAAACAAAGGAAAATAAAGAAGGCAAATACTGCATTGCAAGAGCCTTTCAGTCTAGGTTGTATTTCAGGGTTGGTCTATCCATGAGAGAATACATTCAACATAGTAATAAAGAAGGGCAGACATTGCATTGCAAGACCCTCCCACCATGGGTTGTTTATGTATTGGTCTATCTATATTAACTCCTGCCAAACCAATGGTTTGGATAATTCGTATAAGATGAAATTCTTTTAGAAGAATCTTTTTTTTGAGCAGTAACGAATCTTAAAACTATATTTACTCAATACCTTTTGAATCCTCTTAATTGTGAATTAGCAACATACCTCCATTATTCTTAATAGATCTGAGCCAATTAAGAAAGCTCCCTGAAGTAGAATGCAATGAAAAATATCAACCAAGAGTAAAATAAGACAATGGACCACTTAACATCAGCTTCTCCATTACTCCAAATTAGAATGTGAACTTACTAATAATATTGCTGGAACTGGTATGAAAAAATTGACATAATGAGTAGCCTTTGGAAAAAGAAATATATCAAGCAATATGACTGCATTGACAGCGCCACTTGCCCCCTGAATGGTACAGTGAAAAATCAATATGCAAGCCAGCAAAGGTTTTTAACAGTAACTGTAATTATATTAATAAAAATATACAGGGTACAAAAGAAACAAAAATTCAGAATAAGAAGCAGCACTGAAGATAAAAGTTTAATATGCAGATGAGTACACAAAAGCCAATGAAAGAATCTTATCTAACTCCTATTTTAGCCAAAAAATCCGCTACCCCATATGCCGTTCACATGATATGCTTAAAGAGAATCTCCCTGCCATTGCACAGTCGTCTGATATCCCTAATCATTGAGTCAATTCCTGAGGTGGCTTCCTCCTTTTGTCCATGCAATAGCATTAGCTGAATCCTCAATAATTAGTTCGTCGTCCCCTCTAATGGTATGAACCCTAATGGAAAAGTATAGAAAAGTAAGAAAATGGAGAAAAAAGGGCGAAAACTAAGGATAGAGATTTCAATTAGAGAATTCAGGCCTTCAATTTTTGTTTCAATTCAAGGAGAAACCAACCACCAAACTGAAGCTATGTTTTGGGGAAATTCTCTGATGATTTTTCATTACCCACTTAGCCTGTAATAAGCTTAAGTTAAAGACAAATGGAAATCATAATAATTGGAAAGCAAATCCTCTTTTAAAATAACCTACTAATTTTTGACATTGACTAAATGACCTTTATAAATACCCTTTTTGTCTAAGATGCGGACATTCCACCACCATGAAGACAAACCTTGTCCTCAAGGTTCAGAATTTTTTCTTCAGTGGCAACTTCTTTAATTAAATGCTACCAATGCACTAAAGCATCCATAGAGAATGAGGACCTACATGGACTCCAGAGAAAATTTGATAATTCAAAAGACGTTAACATCATCCCTTGTGCATCAGAGTGGAAAATTTGTGCCCTCCATGAAATGCTAGTACAGAACAGTGCACGCACATTGTTATCTTTTAGATTGAAACGTGCAGTGGTGACCGGAAAGTCCATCACTCTAGTGCGTCCAAATGAAATGAAGGCAATAATGCTTGTTCATTTGGTGGAGGGACTTGATATGCAATGGTTTGTGCTTGATTGCTCTCTTTGATCAAATTGGTTCTGGCATAAACTAGTTTGAACACTATTATCAGTTATCACCAGTTCTAATTTCTAACTTGTGAGCTGGCTTTGAGAAAATCGATGTTGGAGTTGCACAGCCACGAGCACCATGCTCACTACTATCAATCGTTGATTTCGGAACTTCCTTTGAGAAAACCTTTGCTGAAATGAACGTTAAGTTTTATAGCTGTGCCACTGATGTTGATATGTTCTTCAAGATGTTGGACATGTCTCAAATAGTTACCTCAAGTTCAACAATATGATTCCCTCAGAAGCCACTGAGTCAACAACGAAATGGAAGTGCTAATGGGTAGGCTTAAATTGGTGCAATATTCTCGATAGTGGGTGAGTGGACGAGTTTGGGAAAAAATGTATGGAAAATGGGTTGCAAAAGGTTCAATTTATTTTTATTATTTTTGTATTTTAATAAGGGTGGCAAAGGTTTTAAAAAGAGTAAGAAATTTAAAAATGTCAAAAAAGGGTTTCACAAAGGGTGGTGCTTAGCTTCAAAAAAGAAATCGAAGGAAAACAAAATGGGTTTGAGCGGTAACCAAGAAAAATTAATAAAAAGATAAAAGTACAGATACAAGAGAGAAGAAAGGCGCCTAAAAGGATTAGACCCAAACAAGGAAAGAAAAGGAAAAGAACAAGCAAAAAGAAAAAGAAAAGAAAAAACTAAAAATACAAGAAAACAAGAGCTCCAGTAGGCTCAAAAAAGATAAAACTCAAGAGAAGAGGTCTGTGACTCTAAGCTTGTCAAAATAATCTAACATTCCATTCGCTGCTCGGCCGATCTGGACAAAGGATACATCCAGCCCCGATGTCAACTCCTTAATCTCCCTAACCAAAGTGATAAGTTTTCATGGCAGGCGTTTTTGTCCCTTAACCCATTTAATTGCATTTGCCGAATCCCCTTCAATGATGAGTTTTCCATGCCCATACGTTTTCCAGATGTTCAATGCTCTCTTAATGCTAAGGATTTCCGCCTCATTGGAGTCCTTAGTTCCCACCAACTCATTGAAAACAATGGATGTAATCCCCTCTTGGTTCTTGATCACGCCACGTATCCCTACGGGCCCCGGTTTCCCTCTTGTTGCCCCATCTACATTAAACTTCATGGCATTCTATTCTGGAGGTGACCATACCTCTATGGGTTTCATTTTCCTTCTATGCCCAATCATGCACCCCTCCCAAGACGATAAGAGATCCGTAAGAAAATGGGTTTCAAAAAGGTCTTTTGGGGGAAAAAAGTGAAGCTGAGGACTGGCTCGAGCAACGAACAAGAGACAAACAACATAAAGGTCGACGGATGAGATGCAAACAACACACGAATAGGCGAGGGACAATATGCAAACAGCACACGAATAGGCGAGGGACAATATGCAGACAACACATGAAGAAAAGGTAGATAGGATGTGGATAGAATGCAGACAACAAACGAACAAACAACCATAGAAAATAAAAAGGAAAAGAGAAGATAATGGAGAGAAAATGTTTCTCAATGTTGTATTATGTATTTTGGAAGAAGAGTACAAGGTTGTATAAATAGAATACATGGAGCCAATAAATGTGGCTAAAAAAGGAAAGAATCAATTTACATCAATCACTAATCTAATTATAGGTCAACTTTCTCGAATTGGGTTCCACAACACTCCCAATCAAGTTGGTGTGAAGATATCGAGTAAGCCCAGTTTGCCCAAAAGATGATCGAACTATGACTGAGAGACTGCTTTGGTGAGCATATTGGCAAGTTGATCTTTAGATTGCAGATAAGATGTGAAGATGCGCATCAAATAGAAAAGTGATGAGAAAGGAAATAACAGTCAACTTCAATATGATTTGTCCAATCATGAAACACAGTATTGGAGACAATGCTGATGGTTGCTTGATTATCAGAAAACATTAGTAATGGTTCAGAAGAGGCAAAGCCCAACTCAGTGAGACATTGCTGAATCCAAAGTAACTCAAAGGCATTCTTGGCCATGGCAAAATATTCTACCTCTGCACTCGACCAAGCAGCAACACTGCTTCTTGCTCCATGAGACTAAATGGGATCCCAGGAAAAGACAATAGCCTGCAGTGAAGCGACGATTGTCGGGAAACCCAGCCCAATCTGCATCGGTATAACCACGAACAATCAATTCTGATTGTCGTGGATAGAATAACCCTCGTCCAAGATGAGTCTTGAGATAACAAAGGATTTGAAAGATAGCGTGTAGATGAGCATCAAGCCGGGCATGCATAACTGACTGACCACACCGACAACATATGATAAATATGGCCGAGTGATAGTAAGATAATCAGTTTCCCAACTAATCGCAAATAAAAAACAAAATCATCAAGTAGAGTCCCATCTGAAAAGGATAACTTAGAGTTGACATCCAAAGGAGTGTTAACAGGCTTGCATCCATAATACCAGGCATCCTACAATAGATATAGAGCATACTTTCGTTGAGAAAAAGAAATCCCTTTAGAGGAATGGGCTACTTCATTCCCTAGAAAATAGCGTGTGACCCTAGATCTTTAATAGCAAAGGAGCGCAGCTTTGAACTCAAAAATAGTTGTATCATCATTGCCAATGAGAATAATATTATCAACATAAACCACAAGAATCATCACAACTGAGTTGGCACAATAGATAAATACGCAGTGATCTGCCTGGCACTAAGAAAAAACATACGGCAATAAAGCGTGGCTGAATTTATCAAACATGCCCAAGGAGATTGCTTTGAGGCCATATATAGCCTTCTTGAGTTTGCGGATAGACTGTTGCTCTCCCTGTTTCACAAACCCGAGAGGTGGAAACATGTATACCTCTTCCTATAGATCACCATGTAGAAAGGCATGTTTTACATCCAATTGATGAAGAGGACAGTTACGACTGGTAGCAGTAGAAATCAATACTCAAATAGATGTAATTTTGGCCACGGTTTCTAGATAATCAACTCTTTAAGTCTGTGTGAAGCCTTTGACGACCAAACGAGCTTTGTATCTGGAAATGGAACCGTCGGGATTGTTCTTCAGAGTAAAAACCCATTTGCAACTAACTAGAGTCTTTCCAACAGGGAGAGAAACCATCTCCCAGGTACAATTTTTCTCAAGTGTTGCCAACTCATCTTCCATTGCTGCTTTCCAAGAGGGATTACAAAGAGCTGCATCAATCCTCTTTTGGAATCTTGGTGTTGTCAAGGACAGTGAGGAAACTGTGATAAGAGGGAGAAACAGCATGATAGGACACAAGACAATTCCAAAGCTCTACCTCGGTATTAGTTTCCTCTAGATTGCTGGATTGGAGAAAATTCTTACACAAAACAATTTGCGCAAAAGAGGAATAGTTATTGGTCAGTGCTTGCCCTTTTTGTCTCCAAGCCTCGAAAAAGTCGAATCATCTCCTCATTCATTGCCCATTTTCTTCTACTGTTTGGAATTCAGTTTTGGATCAATTTGGAGTTTAGTGGTTATGCCTTACTCACTAACTCAGTTATCTTATGCTTGGGACATTGCCTCCATTTCTCCCAAGTGTTCCTCTTTGTGGCGCCTTGCCTTTTTTGCAACTGTTTGGAGCCTCTGGGGAGGAACGTAATAATAGGATATTCAAGGATTTGGTTGAACCTGCTCAAATTGTTTCCAAACATGTGTTTGCCAAATGTGCCTCTTGGACTTCTTCTCTCGAGGAATTCATGAATATTTCTACAAACAACATCCTGCGAGCCTGGAAAGAGAGCATTGATCTTGCCTCTCGGTAGTAGTGTTGTGTTCTCCCTGTTTTGTTTCCTATTTTTGTTTTTTCTTTGAGGGTGTATTGGGTTCATGGTTGTGTTCTATGTTTTCTAGCTTTGCTTGTGCTTTATTGTATTAGCACCTCTTGTGACATTCTTCTTTGATCATTCACAATTAGCGCATGTTCATTCTGTTAATAGTCCATTTACTACAATTTTAGTATTTTTGGTAAAGGTGTCGTTCCTCTCGTCTAGCATTTCTCTACCTTCAACACTTATATCTTTTATCTATCGTTCGTCTTACACAAAATCTTAAATGCCCCGTTTCTTTCTTGATAATTGTGTATTTCAAGACTTGGAGATGAAAAAGGCAAGTGGTGGAGGTTGTGTACCTATTTGAGTGAAGGATTAAGTCTTTTCTTGCTCCTCTTCTTTGAATGAAGAAATTAATCTCTGGCATGTCGTCTTGGACACCCTTCTTTTTGAAGCATTTTATTCCCCTAAATGGAATAAAATCTTTTAAATTGTAAAACGTGTGCACCATTTTTTTGAACAGTAGCAAAAAAAAAAATTAATGAATTAAAAGGAAGATAAAAGGTAAAAAAACAAAAGGTATAACGGACTTATACCCAAGAAATAAAAGACACAAGTATAAAGACATCATCCCACCCCAACAAAAAACCAATACAATCAATAAACAAAAAGTACATCATGACCCCTATCCCTATCCACCATAAGTTTGGCAAGAAAATCTACCACCCCATTCGCCAATCATCAGACTAGCTCAAGGAAGCATCCATAGTGGAGCATAACTCCCGAATCCATCTAACTGTGTGGACTCTTCCTTCTGGATGCCCACTTAATTGCATTTGTCAAGTCTCCTTCCAGTATTAGTATTCCTTGGCCAAAACCTGCCCAAACCTCTAAGGTTTTCTCAATTCCTAAGAGCTCTTCCTCATTCGAATCTCTCACCCCCACTGAAACCGAAAATAATAGAGAAGTACCGTCCTGATTGTGCAACTCCCCACCTACACAAACCGGTCCTGGTTTACCCTTCGCTGCCCCATCGACATTGAATTTAAAAACACATAGAGGAAGAGGTGACCAACCTTCCATTCTATCCCTAGTCCTAGGCCTCCTTCCCAAACACCTTTCCCACAACCTATAAAAATCAATCATCGAAAAACCTTTGAATTCCTCACTAATCGACAACCATGCAAATAACCTCCATTTAACACTTTGTAAACCTTTTGAATCTCACTTGGTTTGTTCTCGAATATCCTAAGGTTTCTCTCCTTCCACAGCGACCAAAGGATTGCAGTCGGAATAGTATCAAGCTAGTTTCCTCCTAGACCCCTGATTCCTAATATACCAACTGTCTAAGACAAATGCACATGAGTAACCAAAAACCCATGCAATCCCCATCACTTCCGCAAATCTAGACCATAGTTCCACCTCCACTCGGCAAATGACAAACAAATGATTGATGTTTTCCTCTATGTTATCACATAAAAGATAAAACACAAGAAAGATTATTATCCATGTCCAAAAGACCCCTTTGGTGCAGTACCACCCTAGTTAAAAAAATTCCCTTTAAAGAACAAAAAAAAACCCTTTTTTGGGAGTTCCATTACCCCTCTTGAGAGCTAAATTGACCCCAATTTAACTGTAAATATTTCAAAGAATCCCTGTCCATATGTATTCATCCTCCCTACAAAAAGAAGGTATGTCCCCTAACAATGCCAATAGTTCTTTGAAACTCCTTTGCTCCAATACCCTAGGATTTCTATTGAACCCCCCCCCCAACTCCCATCAGACAATCCCATCTTCTATCCAATAACAATCTTGAACTCTTGCCTTCCTGTCTCTAGCAATCCTAAATAATCTAGGATAAACAGATTTTAAGGGTCTATCTCCAATCCACAAATCCTCTCAACAAAGAGTTCTATCTCCCCTTCCAACAAGTAATATTAACCTGTCTCTAAACAAACTATCAGTCAAGCCCCTACCCTTACCAATTCTGCACCTCGCTTTAACCACCACAGATCCTTCCTTTGCTACCTTATCCCCATCCACCAACCTCCACCATCAAGAATCATGTATCTTGCTACCAACACCTTCATCAAAAGGGATCCCCTTTCCCTACCGAATCTCCAACACCATTTGCACAACAAGGCTTGATTCATAATACCCAAAGGTACAACCCCTAAGCCCCCATCTTCCTTGGTTTTTCTTTTGGGGCAATCACAACAAAATGGGAATAGATTACTGATAAAAGGAAAATACAAGCATCCAGGTATAAGAGACTTGTACCAAACAAAAGTAAAAGCATCCAGGTACGAAGTACCTCATTGTGAGGATAATGGACCATCTTCTATGAGATGGAGTACTACAATTGAGAGGATTAAAGAAAATATGTTTATGGTATTTTTATTGAGAGAAAGTGGGAGCTAATTGAGGATTGACGATTGAGGGTGACTATTTTAGTTAAACTATTCTTTATTTAACGAATAAAAGCCTTTCTGTAGACACATGAATTAATACTCAAAGAGACAATTCTCTATTTCACATCTTCCAATCATCTCTCCTCTTCTTCCCTTGTTTGATTGGAGTGACCTCTCTTCTTGAATCTTCTCAAATCCTTCTGACATCTACAAGAGGCTTTTAAGAATTTTGGCAGTGATATCCACAATTGAGACCCATAATTTGGATGTTGAGGACATGAAATTGATATGCCTATCTGTGGTGTGAATAGTGGATATCTGCTGGTGCATTGGATTGAACAGAATATGGAATGAAGCCTCATAAAATAAGGAAACCTATATTTGCACATTAGATATGCATTTAAAATTGGAAACGCATAAATACATCTGCACCATAGAGGAACATCATTAGTACATATGCATGCACATATCTCTTTAAAAAAAGGCAAGCTTCATACTACATACCAATCCACGCTTGCTGTTCGTGCCCCACAACTGGAACAAAGACAACAAAATCAAAATCACTTGGCTTACCAAACAGTTGTAGATGTTTTAATAATATTTTCCAAACAAAACTAATATAAACGTGAATAATGGAAGCTTATATAAAAGGAAATAATTAAAAATAAAATGGGAAACTAGAGATTGAATAGGGAAGATCATAAATTTTACACCATGTATTAGAACCAGAGTAAAAAATAGCATCATTGGAAGTTGTATTTGCCAGCCAAATGAATAGTAGTTCGTGATGCATTTTAGTTATCAGTCATACAAGTCCTTATCCATGTGACATCATCCTGGCCATGGATTTGGAAATACGGATGGGGTGAGATCCTTCAAATAGTTACTCTGATCCTTTATGTTTCCACTACCAACATTGCAACAAGGTACCCTGATGTATCATTGTGTAAAACACTGAATGTTGTGGATGTGAAAAAAAATGTCATAATAGAAGGATCATGCCATCCAATAGTTAGATTTGTTGGCAACATGAACAGTTGGATTGATAGATCCATCTTGAACAGGGATTGATGGTTCCCACCAACTAAAAATAACAAAAAATGTACAATGGAAAAGGCAAAATGGAGCAGGCCAACTGCTGACCATATCCTAGTGGCACTTAATCTCTTGATACTGTTTGAGGTCTTCGCCTCCTTGAGACCTTATGCTTGGATTCCTTCAAGCGGAACAAGTTTTTTGACACTACTATAGGATCCAATTTAGTGTTGTGTAGGTTACCACCTCATTAGAACACTCCACATCAGATCTGCACAAGTGGAACAAGTACTAGGATGTCAGAGAAAGCTCCATTTTCACCCAATTATTCATGCACAGTGCCACCACTAGTTAACTCCTATAACTCTGAAGTTGTTATTTTGTGCTCAAGATCATCGTTTGTAAAAGGGGCATTGGACCAATCTCTCAAGAACATTGTTGATACTCTTGGAACCATTATACCCATTCAATTTTCTGTAAAAGTTAAAAACTCAAGGACCACAAAAAATTTGTATCCACAGTATTGTTGGGCAAAAACCCAGTACCCTACCATTTTGTGGAATTTTTTTTTATTATTTTAAATGATCATTCTGTGGTACTCTTGGCAAGCATTTTGCCCCTGTATCATGGGAAAGGATCTCTCCTCTTCTGATCGGGTACTTTCACTCCTAAACTCTCCCTTTCTTTCTTACTATTGTCGACCAGTCTTAGGTGTGGCCCTTTCCCCCATCCCACAAAATATGTTTTTGCCACTTCCCCCAATCAGAGCTCTACTTGACCTTAGGCCTCGAGGTCCTAGATCTCTTTTTTCTAAGCTTCTTTCCGCCTCATTGTCCTGTAGTGAAAATGCAGCTTGGTTGGAAACTGAGTTCTCTACGGAAGAGATCAAGGAAGCATTAAACGACTTGGATGGGGATAAGGCTCCTAGACCTGACGGTTTTAATTTTAACTTCTTCAAATCATGTTGGGATACCATCAGTCCAGATTTTCTTAGGGTGTTCAAGGAGTTTCATCACAATGGAATTATTATTAAGAATTTGAAGAATGCCTTTATTACTCTAATTCCGAAGAGGGAGGGCCCGGCAGAACCATCTCATTACCAGCCAATTAGTCTTCTTGGGAGTGTCTACAAGCTCCTAGCAAAGGTTCTAGCCGAAAGGTTGAAGAAAGTTCTCCTAGATATTATAGGTGAATCTCAAGGGGCGTTCGTGGAGGATAGACAAATTTTGGATGGAGTTTTAATTGCAAACGAACTAGTCCACATGAGATGCAAAGAGAAGAAGCCGGGAATCCTTTTCAAAATTGATATGGAAAAGGCTTACGATTGCGTGGACTGGTCTTTCGTAGGTTACCTTTTTGCTGGGATGGGTTTTGGAAATCTTTGGTGCCGTTGGATGAAAGGATGTATTGAGGAACCATTATATTCAATCTTGGTAAACAATTCCCCAACACCACCAATACAAGCTAATAGAGGTTTAAGGCAAGGAGACCCACTCTCTCCTTTCAATTTCACCCTAGTTGGGATAAGTTTAAACAAATTAGTGGAAAAAGCTAGAGAGTTGGGAGTGGTAAAAGGTTTCGAGACATCGCCAGAGGGTCCGATATATACTCATCTACAATTTGCGGATGATACTTTGTTCTTATGTGGACCTGATCGTCAAGAATTACTGGATTACAAAGCTATTCTAAGATGTTTTGAGTCAGTATCAGGTCTAAGAATCAACCTTGGAAAAAGCAATATCATAGGAATCGATATGGAAGAGGATACACTCACGGACCTTACAGAAGGAATGGCTTGCGGTGTTGGGAATCTGTCCTTCATCTACCTAGGTTAACCGGTGGGTGGGAACCCCAGACACAAAAAAATTTGGTCCCCGGTAATAGAAAAAGTGGAAAAACGATTGCCTGGGTGGGGAAGAAAATATCTCTCTCTTGGTGGACGAGTGACCCTCATTAAATCCGTCCTGTTGAATCTACCTATCTATTATCTCACTCTCTTTGAAATGCCAAAAGAGCTAGCAAATAAAATTGAGCAACTTTTTAGAAAGTTTCTGTGGGGAGATAATGATATGAAAAAAAAAGTTCATTTGGTGGCATGGTCGGAGATAACCAAACCAAAAGCCAAGGGAGGACAAGGAGTGATCCCTTTTAGGTAAGGAACCAAGCTCTCATGTGCAAGTGGGCATGGAGATTTGGGAGAGAACATGATGCATTGAGGATCAGAATTTTGAAAGTAAGGTATGAGCTGGAGGAGATTAGCGGTTGGTTCCTAAGTGATAATGTGGAAAAAAAAGGTTCTGCGATGATTAAGTCTTGGTGGAGATTGGGACAAGGAGGAGATGAGGCAAGAGAAATTTTTAGGAATAGAACTAGACTTTTGGTTAGAAAAGGGGACCGCACACTTTATTGGAAAGACCTATGGTTAGGAGATGGGCCACTGAGGGAAGTCTACCCAAGATTATTCCGAGTTGCTAGGAACAAGAATGTGCTGTTACAGGAGAACTATAAGTCAGATGGTAACCAAGTGATTTGGCAAGTAGACTTTAGGAGGGTTTTGCGCTCCTTTGAAGAAGGTAGTAGACTTGATCTCCTAGGCCAATTGGGGGAATGCCCCATCTCACCCAGCGAAGAGGATGAATCGTTATGGACTGGGGATCCCTCCGGTAAGCTCTCGGTCAAAGCTTCGGTAGACTTGGTCCTACTACAACAATCCTATACAAAATCTTAAAGCAATTTGGCTTGGAAAGGAACTGCTCCTCCTAGAGTTCGAATCTTCGTGTGGTGTGTTTTAAAGGAGAGAGTGTTAACGAGGATGGAACTTAATAGAAGAGGATTGAATAGCATAGAGGCGGATCTCAAGTGCCCTTTTTATGAGACAGAGGAGGAGGATGCTAATCACCTCTTCATTGGATGCCCAACAGCTAGGAGACTATGGACAAACTTGGCCAATCTATTAGACATACCCTGGGTGATAGATCGTACATGTAAGGGGTCACTGGAGTCATGGTTTCTCGCTAGGCTTACCCCCAGATACAAACTTGCTTGGAACACGATTCTTGCAGCTATTCTTTGGACCATTTGGAAGGAATGAAATTCCCTGATTTTTGAAGGAAAGTCAATGGATGTGGATGAGCTATTTCAAAAAGCTAAATGGAGACTATGCGTATGGCTTCTATCTAGTAAGGAGTTTAGTGGTTTAAAACCCACGGGCCTCCTTTCATCCTCGGATGGATGTATGAATGGATATAGGAGGAAAGTACGACCCAAGGAAAGATGGAAAAACCCAGAACAGAACATCATAAAGTTCAACATCGACGGAGCAGCGAAGGGGAAGCCAGGGCCAGCAGGAATAAGGGGAGTGCTTAGGAATCGTGAGGGGATTACTTCCATTGTTTTCAATGAGTCAATGGAAGTTAGAGACTCAAATGAGGCGGAAATCCTTAGCATTAGGAGAGCTTTGACCATCTGGAAATCGTATGGTCAAAGAAAGCTCATCATTGAGGGGAATTCGGCAAATGCAATTAAATGGGCCAAGGGACAAAAGCGTCCTCCTTGGAGATTGATCACTACAGTAAGGGAGTTGGCTTCAGGAATGGGCGTGTCCTTTGCTCAAATTGGTCGAACAGCGAATGGCGTGACAGACTACTTTGCCAAGATCGGTGTCACTGACTCCCTCTCTGGCGTTTTCTTCCTCTGAGTTGGAAGATCACATGATTTTTGTACTTTTATTTCTTTTTCAGTTCTTGCTTGTTTTCTCTTTCACTAGTTCTATTTCTTGGTCTCATTCTTTTAGACCTGAATATTTTTGTATTTGTTCTTTTTTCTCCTCAATGAATGGTTTTAGTTACCGCTAAAAAAAAAAAGACTAGTAGACTTTTTGGAGAGAGAAAAGAGAGCAAGAGAGCGAGAATTACAAAAACCGAGAGATAGAGAGAGAGGACAAGGAAGAGAGGGAACCAACTGGAATTCTAATGGTCATCGAGGGAACAAGGAGGGGAGAAGGGAGACAATGGACGAGGAGGGGTGGCAACAACCAAGGGGAATGAGGTACCAGCGCAGCAGGGAAAGTTCTTCAATCACGTTGTTCGTGGGAATCTACCAAAGTCTTTCTCTAACAGTGGGGCTTCGTGGTCTTTTCAATCGATGGGGCACAGTACATGATACTTTCATTCCGAAGAAGAAGGATGCTGCAGGCCACACATTTGCATTCATAAGGATAAACAATGGAGCTTCAGTTGAAAAGGCTAGAACTGAATGGCCACATATTGGAGGGACGAAAACCTAAACTAGGAGGCTGAAGGTGGGCTAAGGTGGTAGCTACATCGGGAAAGAATCACTCTGGACAAGCAAGAACATCTATTGTTGTTGACAGAACCCTATCAGCAAGGGAACTCCCAGAAATTGATCTCATGATTCCACCCCAAGAACAAGAGGAGCTTAAGAGATGGCTGTCCAAGGCTTTTGTCGTCGCACCGATCGATTACTCATCTCAGGATGCAATTTATCATCTTCTGATCCGAAAAGGTTTTTCAAACCCTTCAACCAGCTAGGGGATACCTATTTTCTGGTGAGCCTAAAATAAGAAGCAAAAGTAGCATCCTTGTTGGGAGAATCAGTAGAACTGGGGCAACTCCGAATCATCGGAAGGTGGGCTCCTGACTTCATACCAGGAGAACTTGGGTTCAATGTTGAGGTTGGACAGAAGAGGTGATGAGAGCCTTCGGAGGAAGACTTCGAAGGGTCCTATAAGTGGATCGTAGGAATATTAGTAGAGTAGATTGCTCTACCCTCAATTTTCTACTCGAAATTGGGGTTGCGAAGCGTCTTCCTCCAACCGTGCAACCTAATCTCAATGGAAAATCACACCAGGTTTCCCTAGTGGAGTCGGCAGAACACCCAGTGCCCCAATCTCAGCAGAATTCTCAAACGGAGCTTGCACCGGAGCGCTTTTCCTTCCCGCCGGTGCAATCGGAAAAGCATTTTCGACCGTTGCAATCAAAACACGTCCCGAGGAGAGAGAGGACACGTGTCCAGCATGCAATCGTACAAGGATCAAGAAGGCTACATCGTGCAACGGTGTAGCAGGAAGGTGGCAGAGGAAGACGAATGGGAGAAGGTTGCTGCTTAAAGAGGAATCGTCCAGTCAATGGGATTCCTACATTCAAAAGTTTTTTTTTTTTTTGAAAGGTAACTTCATTAATAGAAAAAAAGGGAGCACAACAAAATAGGGAATACAAAAAACCAAAACAAAAGAACCAAACCCCCTAATTACATAACAGAATCAACATTCGCTGTATCCCAAGATAACCCCTACCTAGCCAAGACATTAACAGCTGAGTTAGCTGAACGAGGAACCCAGGCAATCTGAAAATAAAAAAGAGCAATAGAATGGCGGATCCTCTCAACTTTGTCAAGTAAAATCCAAGGACAAAGAGTCCCCACCACCCAATCCAGCACCACCATAGAATCACCTTCCACCAAACTCCCTCGAACCCCTAACTTGTCTAGTTCCAGAATACCTCTCCACAGAGCAAACAATTCTGCCCCAATAACTGAACCATTAGAGAGAGGACCAGAAAAAAAAAGTCACAACAATCCCTGAGTCATTAGAAATCACTCCTCCATAACCGGCACAACCAATCTCACGCTTACAACTACCATCAAAATTAAGCTTAAACAGCCCAGTTGGGGGAAGAACCCAAGGAAAGTTAAGAGATAAAGAGAGGAGGCTGGCACGTTTAGAGAGTGCACATAAAGTAACTCAAGCACTTTTATCGGGTTGGGCTTCGAGTCAGGCATTGGAATCAAGCCCTGAGCCCCTCCAGGCCTTCTCTCACTTAGGCGAGCCAAAGGCTGGCTCTGATCCGTCCCAATGAGGTGAGCCAAAGTCCGTCCCCCTTGGCTTAGCCCAGATTTTAAGTTAGGACCTGCAGCCCACCACAAATAATAAGTCATTCCATTTGCTCACGAACACAAGGTGTATACTGGCGGTTCTGGAGAAGGCACTTCCACTACTGCAAGACTTTAGAAGGTAGGGAGCAGGAAAGAAGAGTGGAGAACTGGTTCGAGGATGAAAATGGAGAATCTCTCCTCTGTCTCTTCCAGGGGAAAAAAAAAGATGGAATCCTGCACAAAAAATCAGTTGAAAAAAATGAATTGCAGAAGCTAAAAAAAAGGGATACTCAGAGATGGATGGCTTAGAGATTCTCAAAATTGGCTGAGACTTGGGAACCAATTTCGAAAATGCAACTCAGGCACAGAACGAGCTCAGTTTATTTGAAGACAGGTATTGATCTATCTCCATTTCTTCGCACTCCTCCCGGCGAAAAAGAGGCATTGTCATGTTCTTGGGCAGAAACTCTTCCCTTAATTTTCGAAAGAAACCAGTCTTCAAAGTCTAAAGCAGAAGATCAAGAAGACAAGGAAAGAACAGTGGGGACAAACATGTTTCTCAATGAAGGTTCTCACTTGGAATGTGAGGGGGTTAGGTCTCCGTGGCAAGCGAGGAGTAGCAATTCGTTGCCTCATAAAAAAAACAGGAACGACGTGTTGTTCCTCCAAGAAACAAAAAGAGAATGAGATATCTTCCTCCATTATTAGGGAGATATGGGGTACTCAGGAGGCTGGTTGGTTTAGCAAATCTTCGGAAGAGTAGTCGAGGAGGAGGGGGGGGTGGTGGCTGATCACTATATGGAACCCATCCGTCTTCAAGGTCTCTTCCAGACGGTGTGACAGCAGATCTATTTCAGTGATTAGCAAGGGCAGGGAGGCTTGTTCACCAATATCTATGGTCCCAACGCGGAAGGGGACCGAGAGTTTTTTGTTCAAGTTGGATATGATACACAGCTGGAGTCCTGCAGCTTGGTGCTTGAGTGGGGACTTCAATATTATTAGATTTCCGTCGGAAAGGAAAGGGGGAACACAGTTATACCAATGTAGAATAATAGAATGGGAAGAAGAAAATAAGGAGAATATAGAAGAAGTTTCTCTCTTGTATATTGATTGTGTGTATTCTAAAAAAGGTACATGTATAAATAACAAAATGAGAGCCAATCTTGGTGGCTTAAAAAGGAAAAGAATAAAGGAAATGATTATCTACAATCAAATGTCTTTCCAAAATAGGATGATTCAGGTCAACTTTGTCCCAAAGTGGGTCCCACAACACCTTACGTATCCTGAAGTGAGTCCCACAACAACCAGAGATAGGGAGGATTTTTCTAACTTCATTACAAGAAATGAGCTGACAGACTATCCGCTCATAGGAGGCCGATTCACTTGGGGTAATGGGCAAGGAAGGGGTGCCATGAACAGGCTTGACAGGTTTCTCACTTCTTCAGATTGGGATCTCCTCTTTCCCAATGTCAACCCGGTGAAGCTATTTAGCCCTATCTCGTATCATTGTCCGGTGTTGTTAGACACCGAGGAGATAGACTGGGGCCCTAAGCCATTTCGTTTCAGTAATATTTGGTTGGAGAACCTGAAGTTTGTGGGGATGGTGAAGGAATGGTGGGACAGCTTTGAGATTCAAGGATGGGGTGGTTATGTACTATCCAAGAAGCTCATCCTCCTTAAATAAAATAAAAAATGGGTAAAATCTGTAGGGGGACCAGTGAAGGAGAGAAATGGAGCAACCATTAGAGAGTTGGAAGGGCAGAATAGGTTAGAAGAGGAAAGAGACCTTGGAGAGGGGGAACTTGAAGCTAGGAGTAGTAGTAAGTCCACTCTTTGGGAGTGCCTAAGATTGGAAGAAGTGGAGTGGCGACAGAGATCAAGAGCATTATGGTTGAAAGATGTGGACAAAAATACGAAGTTCTACCATAAATGTGCTAATGCCCGGAAAGCCACAAATACTATCAGATCAATAGTAGTGGATGATCAGTGAATTGTGGACAAGATTGGCATTAGAACGGTAGTCAAAGATCACTTTGCGACCATTTCCCGATCTCATCCAGAGCATTTGCTTCCACCTTCTGCTCCCTCTCCCCCCGACCCCCACCCCCCCCCCCCCCTCCTCCTCTTCCCCCCTCTCTCTTTTCCTTCTCCCAACGATGTCTCTTCGTTGGCCTTGGACCCGGGTACTCTCTTACCTTACTCCTTTTACTTTTATACTAATCCTTTTTTTGCACAGACCTCGTGGGTTGTTTTCCAGATTTGTCTTCCAGGTAACAAACTTTGATGTTCAGGCCACCAGACCCTTATCTACCAGTACTTCGTCCTCAGATGGGCCTCCATCCTTATTTCATATCAGGAGCTATAGCCACTTCTCTTTGGCATACGTGGGACTGACTTCAGCAGATGCATGTCTTTCATGGGTCTTCACTACCTCGACGGAGCAGATCACGACGATGTTCATCTTCTCTTGGGCTCCACATCCTCTCATTGGGCTTTGCAGGATCTTTCTGCGATGGAGTTCGAGGATCTTGACTTGCAGATCATCCCTGATTCTTGGGATCCTAGCGTCGCTCTATTGACACATCTCCAGTCGACTCATCATCTCTTCACTTCGACAATTGGAGTATTACCCTTTTCAGATTAGACTGGGTACTTTCGCTCCTCAGCTTCTCTCCTCCTTTTTACTATCATAATTCATACATGGGTTTCACCTCATTTCCCTCTCCTTGTGTACTGCATTTGCCCATCCCCTTGCCCGGGTTACCTCCTGACCAGACAATTGTTGGCCCTAGATCCCCTTTTAATGAGTTTTTCAATGCCTCTTTGTCTCTGTCGCGACCCACTAGACCGATGCTAGATGGGATCCAATTTAGGAGGATTAGTGGGTAGAAATCAAACCGGTTGGAAAGAGAATTTTCAGTTGAAGAGATTAAGGATGCCTTGGATAGTCTGGATGGGTTCAATTTCTCTTTCTTCAAGTCTTGTTGGGAGGTTGTAGAACCAGACTTCTTGAGGGTTTTCAAGGAATTCCACCATGACGGTATCATCAACAAAAGCTTAAAAAACTCCTTCATAATCCTCATCCCTAAAAGAGAGGGTCTGGCAAATCTCTCTCATTATCGGTCGATTAGTCTTCTGGGGAGCGTGTACAAACTCTTAGCAAAGGTACTGGCCGAAAGGTTGAAGACAGTGCTGCCGGAGATTATTGGAGAATCTCAGGGAGCAGTTGTGGAGGATAGGCAAATCATAGACAGGGTGTTAATAGCAAATGAACTGGTCCATATAAGATGCAAAGATAAAATGACGGGCATTCTATTCAAAATTGATATGGAAAAGTCGTATGATTTCGTGGACTGGTCCTTTGTAAGATACCTTTTTGATAGGATGGGTTTCGGGCATTCATAGTGTAGATAGATGAAGGCATGTATCGAGGATACCACATACTCTGTCCTGGTAAACGGTTCCCCAACCTCACAAATACAAGCCAAGAAGAGCCTTTGGTAGGGAAATACCCTATCTCCCTTTATCTTTACTCTCATGGGAGAAAGTTCGAACAAATTAGTGGAAAAAGCAAGAGATTTAGGAATCGTTAAGGGTTTCAGGGAAACGCCAAACGGGCCAATCATAACCCACCTACAGTTTGCGGGTGACACACTATTTTTCTGCAAACCCACTAGACAGGAAATCCAGGGATACAAGGCGATTCTTAGGTGTTTCAAGTTGGTGTCAGGCCTTAGGATCAACCTTGGTAAAAGTACCATCATTGGGATAGATATGGAGGAGGCATGCCTTAAGGAGATTGCTGATAATATAGGATGTTGCACGGGGAAATTGCCCTTCACCTATTTAGGATTACCGGTAGGCAGGAATCCTAGACTCAAAAGATTCTAGTCCCCAGTGATTGAGAAGGTGGAAAGGAGACTTTTAGGATGGGGTAGGAAATATCTCTCCATGAGTGGCAGAGTAACCCTCATCAAGGAAGTACTTGTGAATCTCCCAACCTACTACCTTTCTCTTCTCGAAATGCCAAAAGGTGTTGCGGGAAACTTGAGCTACTCTTCAGGAGATTTTTATGGGGAGACAAGGAGATGAAAAAGAAATTTCACTTGGCCACTTGGTCGGAAGTTCTAAAAACCAAATCTAAAGGGGGACTGAGTCTTGTACCAATGCAGCTTAGGAATCAGGCCTTGTTATGCAAGTAGGCTTGGCGACTCAGTAGAGAACGGGAGGGACTGTGGGTAAGAGTTTTGTCAGCCAAATATGGAGTGGAGGAGAAGAATGGGTGGAATCTAAGCGAGAATGTGGAGAATTTGGGTTCTACAATGATCGAGGCTTGGTGGAAATTAGGTCAAGGGATAGGTACGGTAGGGAGCGTGTATAGAAGCAAAACAAGAATTTTGGCAGGAAACGGCAATAAAATCTTGTTCTTGAAGGATTTGTGGCTAGGTGAGAGACCCCTGAAGAAAACATTCCCAAGACCGTTCAGGATCGCAAGGAATCCTAATGCACTTGTGCAGGACTACTATAAGGTGGAGGGGAGGCAGATCTTCTGGCAGTTCGACTTCTGAAGGGAGTTAAGATCCTTTGAAGGAGGACACCTAACTGAATTACTAACACAATTGGGGGAATTTACACTTTCACCTGCCGAAAGGACAAACTTGTGTGGACAGGCGACTCCTCAGGTAGGTTCTCGGTCAAGGCAATGGTGGACCTGGTACTAAAGCAACAATCAATGGATGAGGTCATCACTGGTTTGGTTTGGAAAGGTGTTGCACCCCCGGGGGTTCAAATTTTTGCATGGTGCATGTTAAAAGAGAGGATGCTCACTAGGATGGAATTGATGAGGAGAGGGTTACTCAGAACGGAGGACGAACTCAAATGTACTTTTTGTGAGTTAAGAAATGAGGATGCAGACCATCTCTTCATAAACTATCCAGTAGCATGGGGCCTATGGACAAAATTCGCTAATCTCCTCGATATCCGATGGGTATTTGACAGGTCTTGTGTTGGAACAGTGGTTTCATGGTTCCTACTGAGATTAAACCCCAAATTGAAAATCACATTGTACACGATCTCAGCTGTAATTTTCTGGACATTGTGGAGGGAAAGAAACGCAAGAATCTTCGAGGGCAAGTCATCAGATGAGAATGAGCTTGTCCAAGTCACTAATTGGAGACTTTGTGTTTGGCTACTATCTGACACCAAGTTTAAGGGCCTTAAAATAAATGATCTTCTCTTGTCTTGAGAAGGATGCATGAGTGGATATACGAGAAAAGCGAGATTGGGGGAGAGATGGGTGCCACCAAAACAGGGAGTCATGAAATTTAATGTAGACAGAGAGGCTAGGGGAAAACCAGGGCCAGCTGGGATAGGAGGTGTGTTAGGAACCATAGGGGAGAAATATTAATCATGTTCAATGAGTCAGTGGGAGTCAGAGATTCAAACGAGGCAGAAATCCTTAGTATTGGGAGAGCTCTAGCCATTTGGAAAGTTCATGGGAAAGGTAAACTGACTATTGAAGGGGATTCAACTAATGTTTTCAAAGGGGCAAAGGGATTGAGGCATCCCCCATGGAGATGATTAGTACAGTAAGGGAGGTAAGAGATTTGATTGTAGGAGTGGAGGTATCTTTTGTCCAAGTTGGATGCACAGCTAATGGAGTGGCAGACTACTTTGTCAAAATGGGAGTCGGCAACCATTTCTCGGGCGTCTTCTTCTTATGATTATTGTTGTACTATTTTATTAATTTTGTTTTTCTATTTTTTGTTCTTTCTTTGGGTTTTGTGGTCAAAACTTTTAGACCCTTTTCTTTGTAATTGTTCCTCTCTTATTTTAATGAGTTTCCTTTGTTACTGCAAAAAAAAAAAGACTATTAGACTTTTGGATATTATTTCACCCCAAACTTGGAAATTTTCTAATGGTGGAGATATCTTGGACATTTTAACTTATAAAAGGACCCTATTAAACCTTTAGTATTCCAGTCTCCTTTATATAGATCAAGCATATTGACAAGATGCATTGAAGGCCAAAAAAGAAGAATAAAATAAAATAGTGGTTTACATACTTGAGTTGTAACATTAAGTCCCACGGTTTTAGTATTACACTCAAGGGGCACATCAAGGTATTGATGCAGTGCCTTGCCTCAAGGTGCATCTTGAGGTGCAGACCTGAACTACCATTTCAAGTACTACATATGAACATTTATAAGCTACTGATTGTCAGTTGTCAAATCAATGTGACTGCATGGATTAACAATGTAAGATTCAATAAGTGAAATTTAAACAACCAAAATTGAGGGAGTTTCTTATTATGCTTTTGAGATGGTGAACACATTGATTAGTAGAATTATTTGTTCTCACATTAGCATTGTCCTTTAGTACCTTTGAAGAGGAACTGACATAGGCCTTGTGCACCAAGAAGAAAATTGATCCCGTAATTGCCCCAGCTAGGTAAAGCTTCAAGAGAAATTGGGGTCCGAATAGGTTCCCAATCTGATTGTAAAGGAAAGAGTTTGGAATCATTTACAACACAAATAACATATTCAAAAAATATCCAAGCAGATTGCAGATAGATTTTTAATTTTTAATTTAAAAAAAAAAAAAAAGTTTAAAGCATATGAAGATGAATATTTAGACTCAAGTGGTAAATGCAGATGAAAGTTTTTATCCATCAAGTTGAAGTGAAACGAAAATATTTCAGTAACAGTGCAGACAAGAAACTGTTGTAGGATATGTATTATACTACTGTGTATATTATTTCATATAAGAGAACCATAGGATATTTAACTTCCTTTCTATATTATTTCCATTTATTTGTACTATGGTGCCTATATATTCTCCAAATTTCCTCTCTTTCTTCTCCATTTCTCCTTTTCTATTTCACATCATGGTATCAGCCAACAAGCTCTTTTTTTTTTAAGTTCATTGTTATTATGCTGCTGTGAAGCTCTTCATCTCTTTCTTCGGGTACTCCTGCATTTTCTTTATTGGTTTTACAGCAACAGGTGAGCATATTACATTTTTACTGTTCACTGCATACATTGGGTTCCTACAGACGGTTCTATTTCGACCCTAGATCTACTACGTCTATTCAGATCCGGTCTTCAAACCTACCAGCCCTTATCGCCATTTACCCTAGGGAGGATCTATAAGGTTGGATTCCAAGCAAGATGGGCTTGAGGGAGAGTGTTGTAGGATAGATTGTACTATAAACTTTTGACCAATTTTGACAACTTTGTATATTCTTTCATATGGCCACTGGGAGCACCATAAGAGCATTAACTTCCTCTTTTATATTATTTCCATTTGTTCTGTATTGTGGTGTCCATAACTCCATATATTAATTATATATCCTTCAACAATGAAATGAACCAGAAATATTCTTCTTAATTTCTCCTTCTCTATTTCACATTAAAAACTATCAGGAACCACGTGCTACAAAAGAAAATTCAACTTGTTACATTTGGTTGCAAGTTATAAAAGCCAATAAACTAGATAAATTAAAGTAAAAGGGAAAGGTAAAGGTACAAGGCCATACACTAGTACCAAAGAAGTAAAGACCAAACATGTTAGACATGAGATGCCCAGCCTCCATGTGACTAAATGCAGAAGTGACCAATGTGTGTATACGTCCACTTGTAAAATTATCTAAAGAAATCTGCATGAGAAACACAAAGAAGTTCTGATGTGTTGGGTGTAAAGTTTGTAGAGCATGGAATGCTATTCCTGTCGAGTTTATTTGTTAAGGAAAAATCAATTGAAGTAAAGCAAGTAAAACAACTATCAGGTCTTAGGACTGACCGTAAAGTTCTTCAACATAAAAATAGGGTGTGCAGTTCTCCACAAGACGAAAACAACAATATTAGCAGCAATCAAGCCCCATACAACACCATCGACTGTTGGTATCCACGATCTCCTGAAAATAGAATACAGAGTATTGATGACTTCTAATAACTATAGCACATGTAACATAAATCTTTATTTCCACTTGCAGAAACATACAACTTCTACAGGGTTTCAAGTATCCAATGAAAAGATCCTCATGTGGTTATTAGTCAATGGATCAAAAAAAGATGTTCATATGGTTATGGATATTCAGATTTAACAATAAAGCTCAAATTATCCAAACAACAAGGTCATAAGTTAAAGGAACAGGGCTTCACCAAGGATCTACTTTGAGGCCTTACTTATTTGCTTTTATTGTTGACAACTCAATGTTAGAATGTAAGATCAAGATTCTTGGTGTATGACATTTGCAGATGATGAAGTACCAATTAGTGAGACTAGAAGTGAGGTAAATAACAAGTTAGAAATGTAGAAGAAAGCTTTTGAACAAATGGTGTAAAAATTAGTAGGACAAGATAGAGCAAAGTTTAATGGATAATGAGAGTAAAGAGAACTAACTGAATAAAATTGAAAATAGCTTAGCAGCTCTAGAGACCCAAATTTTAATCCTACAACCATGAAAACTATATTGTCAGCAAACAACATACACTATGAAAATTCATCCCGGATCTACATTGCAAAGACACTCAAATGTATGAAACGTGTCAAGACACTTCATTTTTATGTATTAAATTTGTGTCCCTATTATATTGATGGTGTGTCCCTGCCACATACGTCCGGTATCCAGGCATCATATCTTGGATCTTTAAGATTGAGTTGTTCTAACTAAAACAAATAAATAAGAGCCGAAAGTAAACCCTTAATGATGCGACACTACAACTTGGAACTACGCTAACTCTCCACAAACTATTGCATTTGTTGTAGTTTTTCCATAAATATAATGAATTATCTCCACATATCCAATCATGGATGCCTTTCATTTTCGATGTTTTCCAATTAATTTCCTTGTCACCTTATCATGGGCCTTTTCTAAGTCAATAAAACCAAGAGTTTTCCCAAAACTTCTCCATAAGTTGGCTCCAATTGTTCGCAAAATTTTGGATATTGCCTTTATTCTTATATATAAGAACCAAAGTACTCTTTCAGCATTCTTCAGGTCTCTTTTAAAAACCGTTAAACAATATGGGTTAACCACTGAATTCCAGTTTCATCTAACAATACCCATACTTCTATGGAGACACCATTGGGCCCTAAACCTCTATTTTTATTTATTTTTTATAAGGCTATACTAGCAAGCACACCTGTGCGATGCACAAAGCCGTAAGTAAAAATAAAATAAATACAAATAAAAAATATGACTTGTATAGACCAATAACTGGAAAATGTGTAAAATATGCATTAGACTAAATGATTTAACCATCCTAAGTAATTAAAAAATTATACTTACCATGGAAAATTAAAAGTAACAAAAATTTCAAAGAGAAAATGAAATTACTGTAAAAATAAAGAAGTAAAGATACCCACAACTAAGCATTGCCCAGAACCAATCTCCAATAAACTGTGAGATTAGCCCCTTGCATGAACAGTCCTTTAAAGTGGTGGTAAAAACGCTAGATCATTCACAAATTCTACAAATCACCAACAAATTATCCAATCATAATCACAAACTAATTCTAATGTGTTGCAAATAACCCTCTAAACACAAACATGTGGTAAGACGAAAATTAAATATTTCATAAATAAAATAGATGAACAATAAAATTTCATAGAACACTTGTATCTAGAAAATTGAACAAAAAAGTGGCAGTCAACCATTATAATAAAAACCATCTATTATTTCATGAAATATCGAAACATATTTTCTTGGTCAAATGCAAGGATAGAGAGTGAGAACGTGTGCACGAGAGAGAGAGAGAGAGAGAGAGAAAGAGAGAGAGAGAGAGAGTTCTGAAAATTTCTGCAAGAGAGGTCAACCGCTAAAATGGAACAAACCTTGCTAGTGGGAGATACTAAGGGAGATTATTATAGATTAGTTAGAGAAATTAAGGGAAGAGAAATTAGAAGACTGCGTTGATTAAAGAAAGTAATGGAGACAAAATTAATAGAGTTAAACAGTAAGAGAGTAATTGAGAAATTAGCCTAAGTTAGAGAAGGGAGAAGTGCTAGACTATGAAGAGCAAGCCACATAGGACCTAAAAGCTCTAAACACATATTTGTATAATATATAATATTTACGTCCATTCTCAATAGTTTGTTAGTCATCCATTCATTTGCTTCTACCTCCATATCTATGTCTGTCGCATATTATGTGTTCAATAGATTCTAAAGGAAACTGCTACCCATCCATTATTTGCCCATCTTTCACTAAGACCAGTTAATTTTCATCTTTAATAAACTTCACATGATGAAGTATTTATTCCACTCTTATTTTGGCAAGTTCATATATACTATCTTCCAAAACACACACATCTGTTTTGTAACATGCTACATATAGGCCCTTTTCCTTCAAAAAAAAATTTAAAAGAAAGAAAGATAAGATGGTTCTACAAAAACTGGGGGCATTACGCAGCTAATATCGGTCACATGCCAAATTTATTTGACTCTATTAGATTATTCTGGCTTCACCTAGTGTGGTATAGAATCCAACTACTCATGGCATGGTGAGCCAGCTAAATCACCAATGACTAGATGTGTGGCAGATTCCTTTCCTTGGAATTTTTTCCTTTTTTTTCATCTACTTATGCAGTTCCACAAAGCTCTTAAAGAATTATTCATAGTACAGCTTCATCTACTTATACAGTACCACTGAATCCCAGTTTCATTTACCTAGTAATTGTGCATGCACAAAATTTCCCCAGGCATCAAGCCACAAATAAGTTATTTCCAACCACCTCAAAATTAACCCACGTAGGCCCCAATTACATCCTTTCCATCAACATGGTCTAGGTGGGCCCCACATAAGGGTCCACAGGGGTTGCATGGGAGATTCAAATGATCCATTGAAAACTAGTCTGAATAGCAGTCCAGTGCCTAACTAGGTCCACATGGATGAGTTGGTTAAAAAGTTCTACAAATAGGGTCCTACCAAAAATCATCTTGATTGAATCAATCAAGTCATGTTTATAACGAGGACCCAGCTTGGGCTTGGTTTGTTCATTCACTAGCACAGACTAGAACTCAGGCCCCACCAACCCCAAATGAACTAGCTTGGAAGCAACTTTGGCTTCTGCAGAGATCCATATTTACTTATCATCATTTTCATTATACCTGCAATGACCCACAATACCAAGTTCTAGAACAAAAGAATCCACAAAAGAGGACGACTAGGTAATTTCCATGAAATTGATCATTCTACCAATTTCAAAATGCTGTCTCAGAAACTGGGCATCAAATATCATTCTAGAGTCTGATATACTGTTGCATTCAATATCTATGCTATTACATGTATTTATAGCCTCTAGTCGACCCTAGGACTATCTCCAATCAAACTCAAACTCATGAAGAAACTGCACTAGGCAAAATAAAAAAGGAGACCCCTCCTATAGCCGGTGGGAGGTGCACACTCTCGGTAAGCAGGTGTGTGCAACAGCAAGGAAGAAGAACAGATATGGACGAGAGGGGTCTTGTTAGAATATATTTGGATAATTTCTACATATACAGCCCCTATAAAGCATGCTATCGAAACCTCCTTTCAATCTCTCTCCGACTAAATAATTACAGAATGAACTATCAAAGGGACAATAGGATGTAACAGTTAAAAAGAAGAACTGTAATTTCTTTGTTGTTTCAAGAGCAACCCGTCGTATCCAAGTTCAGAGAACGAAGGTATTACCGGTAATTGCCCGATAAATTGATCCAGCGACCATCAAAACGTCGTCTCAGGAACTGGGCTCTAATCAACTGAATACTGCGGGTTGAGAAGCTTCTGCTTCGAATCAGCAAATAGGTATTCGAGATTTTTTTATTTCCGAAGATGGGATTCTTGAAAATTCCACAAAACGTCTGAGAGGAGATGTTGTGGGATTGCCATGTACGGAATGTGTGGGAGCTGAGGCGAGATAAGGAATGGATTTGGAAGAATGAGTTGGGGAGGTTCGATGGGTTGCTTTGAGGAAGAGAAGTGAAGGATTTGGTGACATTGGATTGGAGAAATGGAGAGCCTGTTGGGAGGTTTTTGAGGGGTTTTGAGAGGATTTTGAAAGACAACAGCCTCTGCATTTTTCTTTTTTTGACGTGAACTTGGTTTCCTTTTAGGCAAACAGAAGACTCGGGTTCTTCCCGGACAGAACCTCACTCAAATGTGATTTGGGTGAAGTTCTGACTTTTTTATCAGACCCGTCTAGCTTAAATTCAAATTCAGACATGTTATTTTGAAATTGAAAATGAGCTAAATCCTACTTCACTAGCCCAAAGTTTTTCTTTTCTTTTCTTTTGAATTTCATGTGGGCTTTAGTTGGGTGGACTCAAGTTGTACAACAAATATCCATTACTTAGTACTAAATTATTATTTTTTTGAACGGTATTAGTACTAAATTATTAAAAATATAAAATAAGTTGATAACTCATACATTATGCTGAGTGCACGTAGTATTACTCTACACATGGAGACATAAGTTCCACGAGAGAGTGATAATAGATCTAATGAGAAAGTCTTTGTTTGAGCATGAGATGCATCATCTTAATCAGGTTAATCAAAACATGTTTATAAAATTATAAACTTTAAATATTAAAAATTACTTTAAAATGATCAAATTTTCTAGAGCATAAAAATATGGCTTTTAATAAAGGTAACTCTTGGTGGAAAATCTATCATTGTCTTGATTAGTGAGTTCGATGTTTAAATTTGTAAAGTAATACTCCTTCTGTTCTATTTTAAAATTTTAATTTTTTAAGAAAGTTCTTTCGAAATGTTTATAAATTTCTCTCTAACATCCTATAACTCTTCCAAAATGTATATGAGGTAATTATTTTGAAACTATTTTGAGACAGTCTCAAAATATATGAGAGACAACTAAATTAAGACATGAAGAATATTATACACACTAATGTATATAGGTAATCATTTCAAATTTCAACTTTCAATTGTATACTTTTTACACTCACTCTACAAGACACATTGTAGAGTCATGATTATCTACTTTTACACTCACTCTACCAGACACATTGTAGAGTCATGATTATCTATTTGGGTCACTTTCTTTTAATAGCCATTACCACTTTCTTATCTGGTAATTTTATTTTGAATTAATACGTGGAAAATTCAAAAACAATTCTAGTGAAATTTTTATGGATTAGTCTATTATCTTTAAGGCACAAAATTAGGACATGGGAGCTCGAACATGTAGTCTTTTACACATAGTTTTTCAACTTTTTAAACGTGAGATAATTTCATACCATTTTCTTTTCAATATTTGTGCAATTAATTTCTTGGAACCATCACGGGCTTTCTCTAAATAAATAAGAATCATCTTTAAAGTTTTTTATAAATTATTTAAATAAAAAGACTTATTTTGTTGATATATAATAGTAGAGTCCAAATGAGTTTTTTTTTCAAAATTACTAAGGGCCAAAATCATATGACGAAGGCAATTAGATGCAATTGGTATATCATATACTTCAAAATAGAAATATTATATACCTATATACAGTTGACTATTTCAATAAGAAGAAGACTTGTGCTGATGCATAAGAAAAAAACAAATTTAAAAAAAAACACGAAATGATGATTTATCTAGAAAAAAAATATAAAAAGAAGAAAAATGTGAAAGAATACGAGTAAAAGAAAAATATGATAGACTCATCCTAAATTGAGAAATATAGATTTACATGACCAATGGCAAACAGTTGAAATTATTTATCATTAAACATAGTTTTCAATTTTATAACAGATCAATTTTTCATTAAAAAACCTATGTACCCTAAATATTTGTCTACATTCTTACATCAAAATAAAACTAGAATACATATAATTATAAATAAATTAAGAAGAACAAAATATCCTTTCATATATGAACCATCTGATATGTCCAAATTAACTTAATATGTAAGACTTATGGTTTATTTCTACCTAATAATTTAATACAACATCTAAAAACCAAAATTTCAAAATTGGAAAGCCTACGTACATGGCTAACATAAAAAGGATTATGATTTGAATCGTTCAACATTTTTTGTTGTTCATTTTAATTGTTAGCTCAATTAAAGAAAAATCAAAAGAAAGAGAAGATGATGGAAGAAATAAAAACTAATTCATTTTTATCAATGGTTGAATAAAAGAAGGAAAAATTATCAGGAGATATACTATGTTAAATATTCAAAAATAATGCAAGTCTTTCGATCCCTTATTTTTTGGGTAAGATGGAAAGTGTACAATCTTTATCGAGAAAATGTGGAGAATGTTAAGTTAAGTAGAACCTAATTATCATATACATAATGTCGATCTAATCTGCACTGATTTTCTTCCTTCTGTTTTTCTCTTCGATATTGTTGTTTGTGTAGTTGGAAAAACGTTTTTCTTCTCAAAAGAGTAGAGATACAAAAGAACACAGATACAAAGGTGAAGGAAGAAAAGGATATTCGAGGTGGCCATTTGAGAGAGAGTTGCTTAAGGATTTTTGATCAACTTAATAAGTCAACAGCTAGCGGTGTCTACGTAATCTTTCTAACGAAAATATTCTCTATGAATATTAAACCACATGTACAACATTGTCAGTGACTTGTTATGATTACTTACAAAGGTTCGTTGCTGGTATCAATTCGTTATGTTGTTAACCCAATGAGGAGTTAAAGGGTATATATTCTCTCTTGATGGCCTATGACTTAGAGTAGTGAAAGGCATAAAGCTAGGAGTGATGGTGGGTGTAGAAACACGTATCACATAGAATAATAATACATAAAATAACATAACGCAAGAGATTTACATGGAAAACTCCTAAGGGAAAAAATCACAGGAGAAAGAGAGAGATTTTATTATTATGTTTCAAATAATTACAGCATAGTGTATTTATAAAAGAACATAAAAGTGTCTTAATTGAATTAGGAAACTCATTCCCACTCAAACTCTCTCTCCTTATTCAACACTCTCTCTCAAGTTTGTGCGAAAATATTGATGGATCCCAACTTGGACAATAACTCTTTAAATTTAGCAACATGAAGGGTTTTGTGAAGATATCTGCTAACTGTTAATCATTGCGAACATGTGAAGTGCAAATAACATTGGCTTGTAAATTCTCTCGAGCAAAGTGACAATCCACGTTAATGTGTTTAGTTCGTTAAAAAAATACTGGATTTGAGGCAATATGGTAGCATGATTATCACAAAACATTTGTGTTGGCTGAGTATAACCAAAATCCAAATCATGTAATAAAGAACGAAGCCAAATAATTTCATTAATGGTTGAGGCCATTGACGATATTCCATTTCTACACTTGATCTTTCAACAACACTCTGCTTTTACTCTTCCAAGTTACTAGGTTACCTCCTATAAAGATACAATATCCTGTTGTAGATTGTCGATCAACTGGACAACCTGCTCAATCAGTATGAGTGTAAGTAGTAATGAAACTATTTCCATTCATGCGCATTCATATACCTTTCCTGGTGAACCCTTCAAACACTGCAAAATTCTGTTGTCGCCATTGACATGAGTAAATGTTGGCGCATGCATACATCTACTAACTAGACTAACTGCATATGAAATATCTGGTCGAGTAATGGCTAAATAAATCAATCTACCAACCAACCAACCTTTGAAACTCACCAATATCATATAATAATTCACCATCATCACCAAGCTTACGGCCACTGTCAGTTGGAATATCTGATGGTTTAACTCCCAACTTTTCAGTATCTTGTAACAGGTCCAACATATATTTTCTTTGATTGAGAAATATGTCATTCTTTGAATATGCAACTTCTTATCTAAGAAAACACTTTAACACTCCCAGGTCTTTGATGGCAAATCTCTTGTGTAGAAGAGTCTTAAGCCTTGAAATTTCATTTTAATCATCGCTTGTGATCACTATATCATCAACATAAACTAAAACAAAAGTTGTGCCAGAAATACCTTTCTTGACAAATAAAGTAGAGTCAACAACACTCCTTTTAAGCCCGTTACTCATGAAAACAGAGTTGAGCTTAGCATACCAAACACGAGGAGATTGCTTAAGCCCATATATAAACTTTTTAATTTGCACACAAAGCCAACTTTGGATTCTTGTGGATGAACAGGTCTCTTCTAAATCTCTATGTAGGAACGCATTTTTAACATCCATCTGAGATAATTTCAAACCCTGATTTGCTGCTAAAGAGAGAAGCACTTGGAAAGTGTTCACCTTTGCAATTTGTGCGAATATCTCTTTATAATCCTTTCCACAAGTTTGAGTAAAGCCTCTGGCAACAAGTCTTGCCTTGTGTTGCTTCATAGTTCCATCACTTTTATATTTTATTTTGTATATCCAACGACACCCAACGATCTTCTTTCCAGGAGGTAATTTGACAATATTCCAAGTTTTATTATCATCAAGTGCATGCAATTCTTTTTTCATAGCCTGCCTCCAAACATGAATGGATTTAGCTTCACGAAATGTCTTTGGCTCTTGATCACTAGATATTGCACTCAAGAAAGCCAAATGAGACCTTTTAACATTGCCATATGTCATATAGGCCAGCATAGGATATGATACAACACGATAAGTGAAAAAATCTTTCATTCTTTTTGGAGGACAAGTCTCTCTACTCGAACTTTGCAAGGGAAGTGGAGGTGCCGGTATTTCAACTGCTGTAGAAATTGACTGATTTCATGGAGGTATGATCTCAGTAAAAGGTGTCAGTATTTCAGTTGTTGCAGAAATTGGATGGTTTTCTAGATATATAATCTATGTATTTTGAGTGGCAGTGACATCATCAGTTATAATAGGAAGAAGTACTAAATCGGATAAGTTCCCCCCTGGGACAGGTTCCTAGAATCACCTTGTGTTTGAGAATAAGTTTTAGATTCAACAAATCGTACATCACAGGAGATAAAAATCTTATGAGAGGTTGGGTTGTAACATATCTATCCTTTCTTGGTAGAGGAATATCAAAAAAAAAAAATATATACCTCGTAGTGTAATACCCCGCCCTAGAGGGGGTCTATAAGTGGTAGCCTTCCTCCTTCTAGCACAAGACCTTTTGAGAGCAACTATAGGTTCGCTCGCTAAATCAAAGCCGTGCGGCCTTGTGTGTGTAGGCCCAAAGCAGACAATATTGTGCTGCAGGATGGGTCGTTAAAAATGGTATCAAAGGATGGTTCAGCTCTCTACCTAAGGGTATGGAGAAAAAGTCTCACTACATTGTTAGTTGCTTTGGAAATTACCTCGTATATAAGTGGTACCCTTCCTTCTAGCACAAGGCCCTTTGGGAGCAACATTGGGTTGGTTCGCCAATGCAAAGCCGTGAGGGCCCATGTACGTGGGCACAAAGCGGACAATATTGTGTTAGCGGGACGGGTCATTACAAATGGTATCAGAGCATGGTTCAACTCTCTGCCTAAGGGTATGGGATTGGTTGTTGTATGTACAGAACCGGGGACAACTCTGACTTTAAGGGAGTAGATTGTAATACCCCGCTCCAGAGGGGGTCTAAGTGGGACCTTTCATCCTTCTACTATAAGGCCTTTTGGGAGCAACAGTGAGTTGGCTAGCCAAAGTAAAGTTGTGCGGGCTTGTGTGTGTGGGCCCAAAGCGGATAATATTGTGCTAGTGAGACGGGTCGTTATAGGTAGACTGAGCATTGAACTTATCAGGATGTATAGCTTGATGATGCATATAGCAGACACCTAAGCACACGCAAATGAGAGAAATCAAACTATATATTTTTCAAAATCTCCAATGGAGACTTAAATTGTAATTTCGACTACAAAGTCGATTAATCAAATAAATCGTATTCAAAACTACATGAGACCAATAACTCTTTGGAACATGCATCTAAAACAGAAAAGCTCTTACAACTTCTAAGATATGGAGATTTTTCCTCTCACACTGTTCTATTGGGGAGGGGGGTTTCCTACACAACTAGTTTGATGAATAATTCATTTGCCACGAAGATATTCTGAGAATGAGTCATGGTATATTCTGTACCATTGTCTGACCTGGAAGCCTTAATTTGGGCATTGAATTGAGTGGCTATCAAATTATGAGAATCTTTGAAAATAGATAACACCTCTGTTTTGGATAAGAGCAAGTATAACCAAGTAACCCGTGAACGATTATCAAATGACACAAAGTATTTGAATCTATCATATTAATCAATTGGAGCACTCCACAAATTAGAATGAATGAGTTCAGAAAGTCAACGGATGTCGACACAGAACAAACAAAACGTAAACGAGTCTGTTTAGAAACTTGACAAACATCACAGACACTAAAGTCAAGTGAAATAGAAGGAAAAAGACTTGACAACACACGGTTGGAAAGATGTCCAAGCCGTCTATACAAGATGCTACTTTCCACCAAACTGTTGGTATGACAAGCTATATTAGTAGAATTGATCAAATATAACCCATTAGAATAGATGCATTCACCAATCGTCTTTTTCGACTGTCGATCTTGAATAGTGACAAAAGTAGGAGTAAAAATAACATCACACTTCAAGGTATTTATAAGTTTTTTCAACATAATTATGTTGGGCTGGAAAAGATGGAACAACAAGAGCAGCAGAAGGGAAACTATGTGAGTATATTTGGAAAGGGAAAAGGTGTTTCTCCAAAGGCATTAAATGCATTAAAGGTGAAGAGATGGGTGGTTGACAAAGGCCTCACAACGTCTTGTTCACTGGAAACGTATGCAGGTGTCTTTATTGGGTTCGATTGAGAAGTTTGGAAGATGAAGGGATTGGAAACAAAGAAGAATGGGATGGCTTGGCTTGGTAGGGCCAGAGTGAGATAAAGAATGAACTAAAAAAAATGATGGCCATGGATCGATGAAGGTTTTATTCACTGCTCTGAAATTGCCCTTACTAGGGTTCCTGACAGTACCAGCGCTGTTGAAAGGTGGTTGATTCCCAGATGGGTTTGCACTTGCAACAATAAAAAACAAAAACCACTTCTTAGAGTCTCAAAATCTATCATCGATCTCTTGCAAATTCATTGAAGATGTAACGACCCGTCCTTTTTCCATCTATAAGTCAGAGTAATTTTTTTTTATAGAAAAAGGACGGAGACGTCACGACGCGAGTCAAGTCTGAGTCTGAAAAACCCAACCCTTGATTGGCCCAACCTAGCACATGCATGGTACAAGCCCACAATTACATTTTGCAGGTGCTAGCATAACTTGTGGAATCACGATTCAAGCAAAGACAAGGCAATTCCCAACAATTATTAGAGTCAAAGACAAAATAAGAATATTAACTGTCCAAGGTCATAATATTACATTCCCCAAAAAGAACACCTTCTTACAATTCACATTATTCTCAAAAGATAACAATTTAACTACGTTATTCAAGCTTCTTTTCGCATCCATCCTTTGATCAGACTTCGCTACCGCTAGGCCCAGCCTCTTTTCCTTTGTCATGATCTGCATTAATATCTGAGGGGAAAATGTACGGGCTTAGTCAACTTGCCTAGTAGGAAATTCTGATCACAAAGTGCACTAGGTGTGAAATCTCATAATAACATATATTAAAAATAACAAATGAGGAAAATCGCAAGTAATGATCAATACATGTTTCTCAAAATACGATAAGAGAATACCAAAGTTTTATAACTCAGAAATCATAAAAATGATATGCCATAGGTGTCATGCATCAATGATATGCCCACCCATTTCCATGCATCAGATCATAACTATCACTTCAAATAATAATTCTCAATATTGGCCACTTATGTCCACAGCATTTGAGGCGGCAACCACCAGGGTGTTGTTACCCATCCACAAATTAATCGAAACTATCGGTGGAGTGTGGTCTCCTCCCTCTGCGCAAGGTTTCGGGACCTACCCGGGAGCTCTTTGGCCCAATTATTGCCGTAAGATTTGTACACAAGGACTTGACCAAAGTCTAATATTTGACTTATTGTACACGATACCAAGCAAAGTTCAGACAATTCCTTCTTAGCTCGATACTGTAAATCACTCTCATGCGAAACCAATCAAAGTCCAGACATTTCCTTCTTGGCTTGCTAATGTCAACCCTCCCGTGCAACCATGCATGAGGTAATGTGTGCAATCATGATGACAAAATCATAAATCAAATAATTTCTCATCAAACATGTACATAATAAAATCATAATCTCATAAATCTATATTTATGCTTTTAAAAGATATAACATGTAATAAAATCATTCAGCTCATTGCGCTTCAATAAAGTATGAACTCCTACCTAATCGAAAGTGATCAACTCAAGGAAAACTCAAACGTTCGTCTGAATGGCGTCGGAATTACCCTCGATTCCTTTTGTCCATGTACATGTTTCAAATCGCAATTTATAGATTGTTAACACATAAAATCCTTGTCTAATCGGTGTAGGTCTAGACCAGACCTAAAGGTCTATCGTATGATTTCCAAGACCTAAAAGATTTCATTCATATTTGATTTTAACAACAGATATATTAACCTTGATAAATCGTCTCTCTTTTAAGCCGACATATCGACACTGTCGATACATTGCCACTGGACACAGTCGACACATCGATCATCTCTATATATCAACTGGGCTCTATCTGTTTCAGTTCACGTTATTGTTCTCAGGTTACATGTATCAACCCAGTCGATACCTCTATGATTTTATTGGTTCGATATGTCGAGAAGATCGACATGTTCATTAGAGTTTGCTAATCGTTTTGGTTTTATGTTTTCAAACCATATGTATCGATCCAGTCAATACATATGCAGGTGCATATGCCCGATGATATGTATCGATCCACTCGATACATCTATAGATGCATATATTCATACTGTGTTCTTTCGCCGATACATCGGCATAGTCGATGCATAGACTTTGAATCAGTTCATTGCTTTTAATAACATTTTCAGTATACTTAGGCCAATATGTTGGCCTTGGCCGATACATCGGTTAATGATCCGTTCATACTTACGTTTGTTCTATGTTCCCGATAGTACGTATCGACCCAGTCGATACATACACAGATGTATATATTCGATATGTCGAGACAGTCGATGCATCGTCCGCTGTTCTCGAACCATACCTATCGATCAAATCGATACCTGTGTCCTCTTAGGTTTTGGTTTATTTGAACTTATATTCCATATTTGTTCACAAGCCGATACATCGGTTCTATCGATGTATCGTCCTTGAACTAGACTTTGTCGATATATTATTTCAGTACACTTAGACCGATTATTTCATTTAAAGTCCAGTCATACCCAGATCGACACATCAACTTTGTCGATGGGTCTCTCTGGGATTAATGGATCATTCGTTCACTCCGACTCCCACCTCTATCATACCCAGGCCGATACATCGACTTCGTCGATGTTGGAAAACTGGAATTGTCACTTCCCGGTCTGTTGTCCTGGGTTTACTTTCTTTCAGTCATTTTGCTGGATACTTGCCCTAAACGACACATCAACTGGGTTGAGTCAGAAGTCAGGGACCCATTATCCGTTGTTTCCCTTTACTCAGGTGTTCATTGTTCTTGGGTTTTTTCTTTGCCAATCCATTCATACAAGTTTTCTAAACAACCTAGTGTTATTGATTTACTCAAAACTATCAGAAATTCACCTACCTCGAGTGATTCGCAGGTGTGCTTGAATGGATGTAATTTGATATCCCTTGTCTCCTTGCTCTCCACCCTCCTTGCTAGCTCAATTTCTTTTTCCCCTTGGTTGGTCTCTCCTTCCTTTACCGGAACAAAGAGAGCTTGTGAGGAGGTGAAGAGGTTCTTGGTCGAGTTGAGGGTTGAGATGCGAATGATAGGGTGTACTCCGATGAGTAAGAGGGGTGGTTAGGCACTTTAGTTCTATATTTTCTTTACTGTTTTTTCTCTCATTTTCTTTTTTTCTTTTCTTCCCTTTCCCTTTTTTTTCTCTTCTTTTTATCTTAATCTTTTACTATCCCTAGACTCTTAACTGAGTCCTTGAAAACAGAAGAGGCATTGTGCATGCCTATGCATAGAAAAATGAAGGGTTTGGACGGTGCCAGACAGAGTGTCTGCTGAAGATGTTCTGGCTACTCGACACATTGACTTTGTCGATGTGTTGACCCATTGGATTTCTTTTCACCGATACATCGACCACGTCGATGTATCATTCTGATAACTTATACCTCAAATTTGGATATTATTTTTCCCCGACACATCGATCCAATCGATGCATCATCTGGAAATATTCAACTTTGCCGACACATCGAACAAATCGATGTATCATCTAAGGGGAATTTATTTTCCCTTATTTCTTTTAATAAATATTTACATTTATTGGACCAACATCATATATTTCATTTATATGATAAATAAATTACATAAAAGAGGGAGTTAAAACTCCGGGTCCTTACAGAAGATGGTGGTCCTAAAACCACCAAGTCGAGAGGAGAGACAAAACAATCTTTGTTCTTCCTTGTACAGTAGCAATGACGGCTGGGCCTGGGCAACGCCAACGCCGGTGAGAAGAGAAGTAGCGACGCAAGAGGCAATCTTCAACGGCGATTGGAGAGTGTCGAGAGATTTGTCAATTCTTCTCCCAAAGACTTTTCTGTTCTATCTCTTTAGATCATCTGATTTTGTTACATAATTTGTGAGAGCGTCATATACTACCTAGAGATGTTGGCATGCAAGCCATATGCATTCATCAAGTCAATTTGTTTCCTTTGGAGATAAAGTACATGAAGAGTTATGCTCCTACAAAAGGCTTCCCACCATAGAGGATGGTGATATAATAAAAGATTCCCACATGCGTAGGGCCAAGGCTTTCTCAATCACTTGAAAGAACATTTTGTTCCAATCAATGCTTGTCGTGGTCTGGAAATAGCAAAAATCCTGGTGTATTTTCATTACAATTATTTTCACGAATTGGTGGTTAATTCTCCACACCATAGCTTCATCTTCAATTGTACTACTCTCGGGATAAAGTGTCCAACTTTGTACGCATCCCCAATATCATTGCACTGTTACAATTCTCCCTTGGTTAGCTATTTTGTTGGGAGATTGATGAAAATGCCTTATCTTCTTCTGAGATGAAAACCAACCAAACTCATATTCATGAAGTATTCGTTTGAGAATGAAGAATGCTCTCCACTAGCTTCATTTGATTTTCTCATATTCATTTGCATCTCTTTACTACGTTCCCCAGCCTTTCTTGCACCAGACACTTAGATCACTACTCTTGGTCACACATGAACTGATTCTAAATTCTTATGTGCAATGATGTGGATCAAGAAGTGGGGACCCTTGAACCCCGATAAAATTCAGGACCAATGAGACGCTAAAAGTCGAAGTTTGCTGAAAACAATTTACTACTCCTCTGGATAAGTTCAGAGATTGAATGGTCAATTGGATCACTCACATTGACTAATCGAATTTGCACAACTCCAAATGATTGATGTGCAATCCAATTCTTAATTCTCAACCCAACTCGATTCCACAAATCACTGCTCAACCTCACTACTCTTTTAAATTGTTCAAACTCAATATTGAACTCACTGTTGAATCTCTAAAGGCTAAAAAATAAATGACCAAATATAATGATGAGGTCACATCCATGGCTATACTTGATTAATGTAATGGCCCATGTCAACAACATGGTTATGGGAATAAGAGGATATATGAATCGTACTATTTTACGATTTTCGATTCACGATTCACACCCCTAAACCAATTTCGATACGATTCGAGTTTGATAACATTGGATAAAATTGGAGAATGCCATACACTTAGAGCATTGGGAATATTCGTAAAATGTCATGCTCACAAGGTGTGTGATAATATGTTTGAGTGAATGTTGTCTTGTGCACATTCCAATGCGTAGTTGGGTAAGGTTATGGTTAGACCTCTTTATGCCTATGTGTGATTAATGTGAATATATTGTATCAGATATATATGTATGAGTTTCTCAAATTCCTTATGATTATATGTTTATTATAATTGAGAATTCATAGATTTGTGATGTGTTAAAGTATGATTGAATGTATAATAAATCAAGATTGCCCAAGATGTGTAATATAGGGCCTTGATAACTTCCCATACTTGTGTCTGGTTATAAGTAATGCATGTATCAAATGAATTCTCATGATTATGAATTCTTAGATGGGTAACTCATATAATAAGCATGATGAATGTGTTTTAATGCCATGCTTGGATTAATTGATGATGTGTATATCACTAGTGAGTACGTATGTTGATAACGCTTGTGGTGGATTGACCTAACCATGTGTATAACTAATTTCCATGATTTGAAGAGGAACTTGGTAAAGTAGACTAAGTGATATGGGTGAGTTAAGGTCAAGTTTCTCAGAACCCAAGGGAGTTAACTTGTGCTATAATGGGGATCGGCTAGCATGATTGAGAATGTATGGAATGAAATGTAAATACTAAGAAAGCGTTGCTTGATTTTCTCAAAGTAAAAGTATGATCACTCCCTAATGTCAACCCAAATGTGAAAATGATGAACTACGGTTGATTTGATCCACTGTGTGGTACGTAGGCAACTGAGAGCATTGTTACTCAGCTCGATCAAAAGATGCATTGTGTCATCCATTTATATTAAGGATGATGTTAGATGTTGAGCAAATGTGAAGGGTAGAAAGGGATTGGTGGAATATACCTTCCCTAATATAGACTCTAATGCTAGATGTTGGATCCCTCGAAGGCGGCCCGAAAAGGTTATGTTGCCTTGGTGAGACATATATATTTGTTACTCGAGTAAAGCCTATAGTGGCTAGAGAACTGTGAAAATTCTTAAGATTGACTGATGAGGAATTTGGCGTTGAGTTGTATGTGAGTAGGTCACTTGATTATATTGAGACGTGGTGTCACGCCTAGACCCGAAAGGTAGGCCCGGAACGCGATTGATTTTTTTTTTTTTTGAAAACTAAACTCAAGAATTCTAATTGTGCCGGATCAACGGTTAGGCCCAAAGGTCACACATGATCTCAACATTTGGACTCAAACACATACCATAAGTCTACCCAAAAGAGACACAAACAGAAACACATAATTCCAACACTGAATTATTATTACAGCATCATCAGAGTAACTACGGAACATATGGTAGTTCAATACATGAAGTGCAAACAAACTAAGTACCACACACGATACTTTATATAAGCAAACGGTTCAAAGAACCAAAAAGCAAAGATAAGGGAATTCCCCTCAGTGGTAATCTCAAAGCAACGCCGCAGCTTATCCACCCTAAGTTTCATACAGAGGGTTCTCCTCCTCGGGTCCTGAAAGGTGAGTGGTGTGAGTTAATTAGCCTAATGAAAGAAATATAACAATGCAGTCTAATGAAACATCAGGTTAGTAACTAATCAACATTTGTAATATAATATCTCATGTTTGACAATAATTTCTCAACATCAAGTATAATTTTATCATCATTTCCATAATTGTTGTCATCCAATGTAACGCCTACATACTACGGTGAGACCATCATATTAAGTCCTGACACGGTCAAAATACATCATTACAAGTACATCTTCGGCCCTCACATAGCCGATACTGACACTTCTCAAGTCAGCAACTGTCGACACCCCTGGTCCAGTAGACGTAAACCATCTCACACACATGGCCGATATTGGTTTAATAGTCAAGGGCAGGTGAAAGCAGTGTTACATATCTCATATGATCAACATCATAAACATTCACAATTATCATAAGCACTTCTTACAACAGTGCATCATGTCTAAGCACATGGGTGGGTTCATCAAACTTGAAATCACTCATTGTTCAAGATCCATCTCATTAAAACCTGATTACACCTACTGCAAAGTTAAGTTTCCTCACCGAAAATATGTGGTATTGCGGTCTCTATTCAACAAGCAAACAAGTGTACAATCAATGATAGGTCAACATACATAGCATCCAAATGTATACATACAAGTAGTATTTCAAAACCATACTGTTTTCCCAAAAATCTCAAAGGTAAATGGAATTGAGTCTCCTACTTGGTTTCTAACCATTTTAAGTTACAATAATCCACAATATATAATAATAAGGTATTCAGTCCAAAACTCATATTGTCTTCTGGATATGACAAGATTGACTTATTAAGTTAGGTTTAGATACTCAAGTCACTTCTCAGTTGTCTTCTAGATAGGACCAGATTTCACATGTTTAGTAAGACCTCGAGGTCACTCAGTGCGCGACAGATATAGCGTCGCCTTAGAAGTTAAGTCACTCAGTGCCCGACAAATAGAGTCGGCTTGGAAGTCAATACAATAGTATATACACTATAGCAATAAGAGAATAGGGTTAGTACAACTTTTAGATTATCAAGGGGTATAAACATCACATTAAAACCTATCTAATACATACACCAATAATCAATTAAGATTTTACATTAAAAACTGGGTTCCTCGGACTATGCCTCAGAACTAGGTAGTGTGGCTTCGGATCATCCAAACCACTGTCTAAAACTAGTCATAGACTTCAGTACTTGGGTCTATCTTCGGACCGTCCAAAGATCAGGTCTCGATCATCCATAGGCCCTTCCGAACCGAAAAAATCAGAAAAACAGGCTTCGGTAGGTCTGTATGTCTCGGATCATACCGAGTGAGGCTCGGATCGTCCGAGAGGAGTTTGGTCTTTCCGAACAAGACTCAGAACGTCGGCAGAGAATGGCTAGCCTCTGACGCTTTGGGACTTCGAAATGAAGCTCGGAACATCCGAAGGTTACTCTCGGACCTTCCAAAGGGGGTTACCCTCGGACAGTCCGAAGCACAACTCTCAGACCGTCCGAGAGTCGTCTTCCTTCTCTGTCTGCAACAGCAGACAGTAACGGGCAGCAACACCATGAAATACGAATCCAAAAACAGTGGATTTTCTAGATTCGGTTTTCACATCCAACCGGTTAGATGGACTCCTCAATGAATCCTCTTTCCATAGGGAGTGGATTGAAACTTTAACACTGATTCGGCCAAAGGATTTTAACATGAAAACCACACTGTTATAAGAAATATCAAGTTTTTCCTTAAACTTCAAATTGGTTTTACTCACTCAAATTTTGGCCAAATTCATTTTTTCTTGATTCTAAATTAGTTAAAATTCAAAGAGGAGCACAGTGGTTACCTTCACTTGAGTTCTTGGGTTGAAAATCCAACTTTTGAAATATCTCCTCTTTGAGCTTACGGTAACGAAAAGGCTTAGAAAAACAGAGGCAAAGAGGGTGGTCGGCTGGTTTGAGGCTGAGAGACTAAGAAGAGAAAGAAAACTTCTTGAGGAATTAGACCAACTGAGCTGAGGGTGATTTTATAGATAATTTGATCAATCCACCGAGGCCATCGAGCCACTGCATGCAGCTGCAGCCTACGTCCCCAACAGTAACCGCATTGTTTGGGTGTTGGTTACAGATAAGTCCTTCCAACTTTCTATTTTTGCAAAAGGGCCCCTATTTCGATAAAAATCAAATTTTAACTAAAAACATGATTTTAAAAGCTCAAAAATCTTAATCCAATCTGATAGATAGGTTGGGTTTTAAAAACTATAGTCACCATAAAAATTTTGAGATTTAAAACTCACTAAAAATCATAGATTTAAATAAAAATAATAAGCTAAAGCTATTTACGTGATTTAACTTGTGTTAAATAAAATTATTTAGAATCCTCATTTTTGGAGTTTGAAAGAATAAACTATACCATACTAAAATGGTTTAACATACTATACTTGCTTCAAAAAAATTCTCATTTCCAAAACCATTTAAGAATATTTATTTCTCCCTTTCGGGGTTTTGACGGGCGGTTTTAAATACTATTTTCTCAAAATAAAATTATTTTAAAATTAGAAATAGGAATCATTGATTAAGGAAAATAATATCATCCAATAATAATCACATAATAACACAATAATTAAAATAATAACAATAAGAGGTAAATTACCATTTTGCCCCTCCAGCAGGACGAGCTGGATCACTAAGTTTTCGAGCTCAGATTGGGACACACCTGGACTTTTCACAAAGCCCTAACCATAATCTTCGAGATTAATCGGTCTAGAAAGGATTTATTTAGCTAAATACTCCTAATTTGGGTCAGGATATTACATATGGTATGGCTACGTCCCTCACGTGATGATTATATTGAGACGTGGTATGGGTGTGTCCCTCATGTGATGTTGGTGATTGAGACGTGGTATGGGTGTGTCCCTCATGTGATATTGATGATTGAGACGTGGTATGAGTGCGTCCGTCACTATATTGAGGCGTGGTATGGGTGCGTCCCTCACGTGATATTGATGATTGAGACGTGAAATGAGTATGTCCCTCACGTGATATTGATAACGTTATGTCTCAATCTATTGAAAAAAGAAAGTATCCTATCAGTAGATCATTCTCTCACCTTTGTATGGTTAAAATGATGAGATAAGCATATAGATTCCATGAGTAAGGCTTAGAGTAGTCGTGAGACCATGGGAGCCTCGATATGAATATATGGAGACTGTGTCATTGAGATGTATATGTGATTTGGTCACTTGATATTGAGACATGGTATGGGTACATCCCTCACGTGATTATGATGGTTGACTGACCGTTCTAAAGAGATATTCAGGACGGTGGGGTCGGCTACGGAGACTTGGTCCCGTAGGATTTTCGTCAAGGAGTAGGTCCCTCACATGCTACGAGCTAGAGGGCGCTCTCATGGCTATTTAGCACAATTGATGTGCGTTGATGCGCAAAGCTAGATACTATTTTACCCCATGGGGGTGGTGCTAGCTTCGTTAGATGAGGTCTGACAGCCTTAGAGCTTGATTGAATCACCCATGAGGTGAAGGGATGCAGCGCGAGGTAGACTTGATCACGCTAGTCATGAGTTTTCTGCTTAGTAAGTCATGGGCCCTAAGTCTTGTTAGGGGTCGTGATATATTTATGATATGATATGATGATTTGATATTGTTGCCACAGTCACGTAGTGATTCATTCGAATGTTGTTCCTACGGATAGAAGATCTCATGGTAGATGATGTGACCATGGATTAGTTATGCCCATGAATGGATTATACCCGTGGAGGGATTATATTCATGGATAGATGATACTCACTGATAGAGTGTTACCAGCGATGGAAGTGTATACCCATGGATGATGGTTCCTATGTTGGTTTGTATTCATGCCCGAATGTTGGTCTTATGGTAGATTTGTTGGTCTTATAGTAGACGTATTGGTCTTATGTTAGACATGTTGGTCCCATGGTAGAAGTATTAGTATTATGGTGGACATGTTGGTCCCATAGTAGATGTATTGGTCTTATGTTAGACATGTTGGTCCCATGGTAGACGTATTGGTATTTAGTGGACATGTTGGTCCCATCGTAGACGTATTGGTCTTATGTTAGACTTGTTGATCCTATGATAGACATATTGGTTCTGCGAATGTATGAGTTATGCACATAAATGGATTATACCCATGGAGTGATTATATTCATGGTGGTTATTACCCATTGATAGATGATACTCACTGATGGAGAGTTACTAGGGATGGATGATGAATCCCATGGATGTTGTTCCCATGGTAGACATATTGGATTCATGCCTAGATATTGATTATATGGTGGACATATTGACCCCATGATAGATATAGTGGTCCCATGGTAGACGTATTGGTCTCATGGTGGACGTGACGATTTTATGGATAGATATTATTTTCCCATTGATGGTTATTCCCATAGAGGGCTTTGTGACTAAGGATGAGTATTGTATACCATGGATAGATATTCCCACAGAGGCATTAATTCTATAGAGGATTTGACCCATATTTAGAGTATTGTCCCCGATGAGGGATGTATTTATGTTAGGGTATAGGTCCCATGGTTGAGGTTTATCCCATATGTGACATTGACCCCATGGTTGACGGTGTTCCCATGGTTGGTATAGACCCGTGATAGATGAGATCTATTCTATTGATGAGGCCCACGATAGGGTAATTAGAATGTCTTGATGTGACATCATGAATAGCACGAGGTTAGTGCCATGAAATAAATGAATTGAGAAATATGCAGAATCTGATCTCCATTGGAGTACGTAAGCAGCTGATAATTCAGTTCGATCAAATCAAGGGTTCAATAAGTGTTGGGATCCGTAAGAATCTCGCAACACGTATAAGTATCACGTGTTTGGACTATGAGTTGTGTATGCTTCAAAAAAAATATTATTGTTTCTCACGTGTCCATTGAGTCGGGCTGTGACAATTAATTTCAAAACAAAATTCAAGAATTGACTCTAAAAATTTCTGCAATTTTTTATGGAGGCAAAAGAGACCCATTAAGGTGTAAATTTGGGTCAAAAATTGTTAAAAAAAAGGTGGCATGATGGGTATGGATATGGGTTGGGCACATAATTTTTGATGACCCACACCCCGGTGGGGGTGTGTGGCATGAAATATAGAGAGAGAAAGAAGAGGGTGGCTCCTCAGTGGAAAAAGTCTCACATTGCCTAGGAGGTTTGTCCGGATCTTGGGATATAAGTGATGCTCTTCCTTCAACTAGTATTAGGCCTTTTGAGGTGTTGTATGGGCGCACATCCCAATGCAAAACTTTGAGGGCGTGTGTGAGCCAAAGTAGAAAATATCATACTGGTTAGGGTAAGGTCGTTACAGATGACATCAAAGTCAATGACGACTCTAGTCCTAGGCGGGGGGATTGTGATGGCCCCGCACCCCAGTGGGGTGTGTGTCTGGCTTGGAATATAAAGAAAGAAAGAGGAGGGTGGCTTCTCAGTGGAAAAAATCCCACATTGCCTGGGAGGTTTTCCAGATCTTGGGATATAAGTGAGGCTCTTCCTTCAACTAACATGAGGTCTTTTAGGGGGTGTGTGATTGGGAACACATCACAATGCAAAATCGTGAGGGTGTGTGTTAGCCCAAAGTAGACAATATCATGTTGGTTGGGGAAGTGTCGTTACAAATTGTATCAGAGCCGAGGACGGCTCTAGTCCCAGGTGGGGGGATTGTGATGTTCTACACCCCAGTGGGGTGTGTGTGGCTTCTTTGTGGAAAAATCTCACATTGTCTTGGAGGTTGTCTGGATCTTGGGATATAAGTGACGCTCTTCCTTCAACTACCATGAGGCATTTTGTAGTGTGTGTATGGACACACATCCCAATACAAAAACTTTGAAGAAATGTGTGAGCCCAAAACAAACAATATCATGCTGGTTAGGGCAGAGTCGTTACATAATTCCTCAATGAAAGGGGTCCAAAAGAGAGGGAGACTGAATTGTTGTGGGAATAGATATCTCTCTCCTACCTTTGAAGATTCTTAATCCCTAGACTTGAGGAGCAAATTTCTCATGTTTAGAAGCTTCTCACATAAAAAAAAAAAAAAGAAGATAGATTTGGGCACACCCTCCTTTAGAATTTTCTTTATAATTCTATTAGATAAATGGTAAAATAATGATGTCACATTAGGATTGGCAACAAATAAGTTATAACTGCATGCTTGATATATCAAACAATGTCGTATTTCCACAAAATTAAATTCATTGGAAAGGTTATTGAACAAAATTTCCCATAAACTTAAATTTGTGCAATTTCGATATGCAAGACAAAATTACGAGCAACTTTGTGATGCGGTGTAGTATAGAAATGAGAAAACCTATTTTTGTTAATTTTGTTATACAAATACCATAACTAAAAGGCCTTGCACGTCCAAAGTGTTGCTTTGTGTTGGATTCTAAGTTTATTTGGATCTCCAATTTGTAAGTTCTAGTTATTTTTATTTTTATATTTTTTGAATTTTAATTATTACATCTTTAATTTATGCAATTTAATTTTGAGTCTTACATTTAAATTAATTGTTTGCAATATTGATCTTTGAGAATTTCAATTTTGAAGTCTTTTGTTCAATTTCCATAGAGAAAATTTGCCCTAAGGTGAAGTTTGAGCCTTTGTTAATTTTCTCTGTGAGTAAAAATTGCTTTGGTTCTCCAATCGAATTTGGGTTCCCAAATTTGGGTGATGAATTCATTGATTTCCTTCTATTCTAATTTGATTTCTTAGAATGTAAAATTTTGTATTTATTTGAAGAACTTTACGTTGGAATTTTTCTCTATATTTTTAAATTTTGGAGCCTTGGTTAAATTTTCCAACCCCTTTATTGTGGTTGAAAAATCTTATTCTCTTCTTTAAAGTTAGACTGCATCAAATGAGAAATATACATTTAAAAAAAAAAAAATAACGAGCTTTAAGATTTTTCATCAATCTTCATGGAATTATGTCTAAGTTGATGAAGCTTTTTAAAGATAAAACTTACTACATAAATAAATCTAAAAAAAAAAAAAAATCAGTCTGATAGCCTCTAAAACTACCACGTGTCACTTTAAAAATGAAATGTTTATTGCATCAATTTGAAATAGAATCACATTGTATTAAGGGGACCTCTATTATTAACCCATAATTTTAGATACTCTTTATTAAGAGGATCTACCACTTTCAATTGCAGGAGGTGGGATATATTTGAAATTTGAAATGCACTAGACTTTCATTTATGAGAGAGCCATCAAATAATCTTAGCCCTTGATCAAAAGGCTTAAATATTCATTATTGTCAATATTATAATCATTTAATTTTATCTATTTAAAGTCAAAATTCAAGTACTCTCCTATCAGACAAATGGCAAACGTCCTTTACCTTTGGTAGGTAAGATCCTATGATGTGGGATATGCAAGAAATTCTGAGGTATACCCCTTCATCCAACAATGAAAGTCACTGTTAAAATTGTTAAACTCCATCTACTTTAAGTTATTTTTAAATATCTTCATATATGGCATTAAATACTCTCTACCTTTCTTAGATATGAGGATGAAAACAACGATTTTGAAGTAAAAATGGTGGGATGTTCAAGAATTTTTTGATGTATCATATAATACGAAGTTTTAATCTATAGCCATGGCTAGTGTTAAGATGATAAAGTGGTCTAATCTTTCCAACTCAATAATTCAATTTAAAATTAAAAGCTATTATATTTCGAGTTGACGTTCATAATTAGATTTATTCTATTATTTTCATTGGTTACTTGTCTATTTAATTCTCATATAATTTGAACTTGGAGCCTTTATTGATTTTAACATTACCTAGCATTTAATTATAACAACTAGTATTTACAAACAATACGATGCGCTCCTATCCTTTACTTTTACTTAATCTATATACAAAGAAGACTATCTTCAAACAAATCTTGAACATTCATTTAATCTACTATTGAAATTAACTTATGGTAATTTAAATATAAAGAAAGTTTGTGTAAAAATGGGTAAAATAGGGACAAGGATTTAAGATTAGATTTTGTAATAATTCGATCTTAAATTAGGCTTAATTATGTGATTATGAGCCGTTAAATGAGATTTATGATCTGTTAATCGTGAAGATTACTGTGGACTTTTTGAAAAGTCCAAATTTGGCTCAATCTATGCTCGATATTTCATTGATCTAACTCGTTAAATTTGAGAGGGCAAAATCGTAAACATCTGAACTTTATTTATGTATTTCAATAAATAAGCATAAAACTTTTCCACTTTGGAAAACACTTATCCGAGATAATTGGTTTACCAAACTTGCACACAACCTATATTTTCAATTTCGAATTTAAGGAACTTTTCCGTTAATTCTACTTTCACATGTTTTAAACCCTTTGAAGGACCCACTCTGTAAAAACCTAATTTAAAAATAAATATGAAAGTCTAAAATTTAGAGAAAATTATGTATGCTTAATCCGTGTTTTGGCCGAACGTTGTATGTTTTAAGATTTCCAAAATATGGTGTAAGACGCTCAATCCACATCGTGAAATGTGAGCCATCATTTTAACAAAAACACTTGGTCGTTTAGATCGATTGACTTTTGACCTCGGATCTTCTTCAAGCTTCAGAACTTAGCGTGAGTCGAATTTAGCCGACTTATATGCGGAGTCAGATTTCCTCTAAAATATACTTCAAATTTACGTCTAATTTGATAAAAATGTTGCTTTCATTTAAATCATCGGGTTTTCAATATATACTTCTTTCAATGTTTTTTATGGCCTGACCCGTTTTTAGTCTCCAACCCTCGGACCAGTTGGATTAATCTGATGAGGTCTCCTCTTACCCAAAATTTTGAAGATAGAGTTAAGAAAATAACATAAAATATAAAATTATTAATTTATTCGATTAATCATCAACCTATGCTTGTAGACATAGGCAACGTGGTTGTAATTGTTAACTGTTTCATGCCTACGGCACTCCTTATAAACAGAGAGTGAAGGAGGGATGAGTTTCATTCAGAACTCTTTTGTTGCTACTCCTTCAACTCACATTCTTCTTTATATTTTTCTTCTTCTTCCTTCTTCGTTTCTATGTTTTTGGGTGAAATTTTGGAGAGGCCAAAAATCTCCTGAAATCTCTATGGGGAGGTATAAAAACTTAAACTTTCTTTTGTTTATAAGCTTTACGGAAGATTAGAAGTGAAATGAGATGAAAGTGTGGTATAAAAATTGAGTTTTTGAAAACCTACAGAAAAATGGCTTTTATCCACTTTGTAGTTACACCCTTAAAATCACATTGTTATTTAGTTAATTGCTAAATTTCTTTCTTCTAGAGTAAAGAGGACTTAAAATCGAATCCATAACATTGGTAAATCTCAAAATTGAGAAAATTTAGGCCACCCAAAGGAGGATCCGTAAATAACTGTTGTTCGCCCGTCACTGTGATTTCTGGGCCGCAGCGAAAGTCCGATACTTCATTATTGGACGTCCAATACTCAAATAGAGAGATGAAATTTTCAAATATTTGAAACTGTACTGTCAAACGTCTGATAATGTCTTCATCGGAAGTTTGATAATGACTTCCGACACAAAATAATATAAAATTAATATTCACTCTTGCTCTATGTTATTACCGAAAGTCCGATACCATGCTATCGGAAGTCCGATACTTCAAGGCATTGGAAGTCCGATACCTACATATTGGACGTCCGCCCCGAGGACACATCAATCTATAAATTTGTGTTTTTCTTTTGTGTATTGTGTGTTGTTGGTCAAGCTAGATTGTCCTAGACGGGGGGTGAATAGGACTTTGCGGAATTTTTAAATTTATTTAATACTTTGGTCAATTAAAATTGGATATTTACTAATTAATCCAATTGATCTTCCAAAATATTGAGATCTATAAATAGTAAATGTGAAGTGAAATCTCAACAAACATAATTTCACCAAACAAGTGTGCTAAAAATATAAGAAACAAACACAAATGCACAAAGTAAGGTAAGGAGGTGAGAAGAGATAAAAAATCTCGACATAAGGATTTTTACGTGGTTCGGTAACCTTGCCGACATCTACGCCTCAAGTACACCACTTAAGAATACCACTAAACTTCTCCTTCCCGAGTGGAGAAGAAATCTATTACAACCTTTTGATCCCTTTCACGGGTAAAGATTGAAAATTTACAACCTTTGATCTACTTCATGGGTGTAGATCGAACCATGACTTACAAACACCAAGAAAACACCTTTCATAGATTTCACTAGGGTTACACCAACCCTTTACAACTATTTCAAAAATTGAAAGAAGTAGATTTGAAGTTACCAAGAACGCTCGCATCTTGATGTCGAAGTAGCTATGACGCATTCTTGAAGTTCCTCTCCTTGCTTGGCTCTTTGGTGAAGTGTAGATGCTCCAATGATGCCCAACCAAGATGTAGGAGAAGGGATTTAAGAATGATAGAAGGTTTACCTATGAAAACAATCTATCCCTAAAGGTTCTATCAAATACACACTCTAGAATGAACCTAAGATGCTCAAGGTCTACCTATGAGAACTTTGAAAGTATGTGAGAGATAGTTTAAGAGCTAATGGCTTTAACTTGGAAGATTTGGGATCTTAAGAATGTTTGGAATGCTTGATAATGATTAGATGACTCTTTGTTTAAAGGAAAATCACCATTGGAATGTCCCAAGGTCATGTATTTATAGACCTCTCAAGAATATAGCCGTTGAGAGAACTTTTCAAAAGAAAAGAGCTGTTGGAAACACATTTAATGCTCAAAATGGTGAAAGGTTCTATCCAATCAGTCAATTGATAATATAAGTTGTTAGTCAGTCGATTGACTACATCGACTGATACTTTCAGAGACGAATTTTACAGTTTTCATAGTCATTAGTCGCCTATCAGTCGATTGATGGTAGACTGTATTGGACAAGCTTGCCAAATGTCTAAAATAGTCCTAGAGGGGGGGGGGGGGGTGAATAGGATTATGGGGAATTGTAAATTCTATTTAAGTATTTGGCACTTTAATGGTACTAAGGGAGAATCTCCACATAATACATTCAACTTAGAGCATAAGATGTTCAAGATATGCCTATGAGAGTTATGAATGTGTTTGAAATTAAGAAGCAAAGGTTAGACTGTTTTATTAAAGAATATATAACCTTTGGAAATTGTTGGGAAGCTTGGAAGAGTGTATGGAAAAATTGGCCTCAAGTCATTAACTTTTTCCTCTCCAAAAAGCCTTACTTTTATTGGCTAGAAAATTCCAATGGATCTATCTTCGGATCTTCCGAAGATGGGTCTCTGACCTTCCAAGGTTGCAATGATCGGATTCTCAACGGTCATATTACAATAGCTATTTTGAGCTTGCAATGGATAGTTTGACTGTTTGGGACAAGCTTCAGAATGTCCGTAGAGTTATGTTCAGAACGTCCGAAGGACTCTGGAATTCGGGGATTCGGAACGTCCGAATGTCTCATCTCGGATCGTCCGAAGGATAACGCTCGGACGTTCAGTGATCATGTTCTCGGAAGTTCCGAGCTGTCCAGAAAAATCATTTTCCACTAAGTGTTGGAAACTTGAGAATTTGTAAAAAACGTGGACATGGTAGAGAGCTAATGACTGTTCTCTGCAATCAGTTAGATTTAACTATAATGAACATTTTAGATTGCAAGTACACATGAAAATATGGAGATATTTGGTAGATAGCAAGAGCTCTCCACAGAGCAGAGAGTGGACTTAAAAACACTATTTGTATTATTCCAATTTTAACCAAAAGGCTTCTAGGTCAGTCCTATAGTCCATATACCTGTGATAATTGGCAATCATGAGGATCTTCCGATTTCAGTGCGCTGCCTTTCAATCTTTGCATGTTCTGAAGCTTCTAGCTTGATTTGACTATACATGTCTTCCAGAGATGCGGGCTTGGACACGTGGACAAGGTCACGACTCAGTCAAAGGAATTGATAACTCAAGACTCAGTCAGACACAGTCAATGAATTAATAACTCAGTCTGACTCAGGGGAGACAGATTTAACTTTTAGTCCAACAGACTGATATGGTAAGTCGATAATCAGTCGACTGAATACATTGTTTGATACTTTCTTAGATGAATTTTACATTTTTTACATCAATTAGTCGATTGATTGGTGTCAGTTTTGCACACTTCCACTAAAACGGCCATAACGTGGGCTCCCAAACTCAATTTTGGGAGTTCTTGGGCTCGTTGGAAAGATAATTGAGAGATATATCTGATTACAAAACTTGACCCAATTTAAAGTTAGTTTGATACCTCAAATAATCTCTCGAAGTGAGGGTAATTTTTATCTAGCTCAAGAATATCTTTGTACCCTTTTACTAAAATGCTCATAACTTGAGCTATAGAGCTTCGGTTTGGAAGTTCTTATACTTTTTGGAAATCTCTTTGAAAGATATATATATTCACAAAATTTTATCCAATTTAAATGTCATTTGACAACAAAAACAAGCTCTCCAAGTCAAGGTAAATTCATGACAAAATTGTTTTGCTCTGTTTTGCATCCTTTCATTGAAATGCCTATAACTTGAGTTATACATATTGGAATTAGGTGTTCTTGGACTTTTTCGAACACTCTTTGAGTGCTCTATCAAATAATAAAGAATTTAATAATACTTGAGCACATATGATAGATGCAAGAGCTTCTCCAAAATAGAGTAAAATTCACCTAACCTAAAAATCCAATTAAGTTTTACCAAATTCTAACTCATGTATTCTAAGGTTTATCCCAATAGTAAGTTTAGGTCGTCTAAGTCAGTCATAAGGTATAAATACCTATGTTGGTTGGCATTTAAGAAGTTTTTCCGATTTTGGTGCAATGTCTTCCAAATGATGCGTCTTCTAGAGCCTCAAACTTGATTTGGCTATGAAGGTCTTATAGAGGCTTTGTAATACCCTGCTCCAGATTAGGCGTGTTTTAGCTTAATAATTTTGTTTAACCGTTTAATCTCGAAGATTATGGGTAGGGATTTGAGGGAAGCCCAGGTGTGGCCCAATCCGAGCTCGAAAGCTCAGTGATCCAGCTCGTCCAGTTGGAGGGGTATTTTGGTAATTTATCGCTTATTATTATTATTTTATAAATTATGTTATTATGTGATTATTGTTGGATGATATGATTTTTCTTAATCAAGAAATTGTATTTCTGATTTTAAAATAATTTTATTTTCAGAAAATGGTATTTAAAACCGCCCGTCAAAACCCCAAAAGGGAGAAATAATTATTTTAAATGATTTTGGAAATGAGATAAAATTCAAAACTAGTATTTTATATTAGACCATTTAAGAATGATCTAGTTATTCTTTGACACCCCAAAATGATGTTTTTAAATTGTTTTACTAAACATTTGTTTAATTAAGTAAATAGTGTTAAATTGTGATTTTTATTTAAATAAATGATTTTTAGGGAGTTTTAAATCTCAAAATTTTTATGGTAGCTAAAGTTTTTAAAACCCAACTTATCTGTAAGGTTGGATTAAGTTTTTGAATTTTCAAATTCTTATATTTAGTTAAAAATTGAGTTTTTATCAAACCAGGGGCCTTTTTGCAAAACCAGAACTTGAGGAGGGCTGATTTGCAACCAAAGTCACCGAACAGTGTCTCCACTATTCAGGACGTCCACTGCATCTGCATGCAATGGCATACAATGGCCGGTTGACCCCAATCCACAGCTGATTTCTTATAAATTTAGTCCTTCCTCAGCAGCTCAAACTCCCTCAGATTTCTCTCTCTCTCCCTTAGTACTCTCTGGTTTTCAGCCGATCACCCCTTACTGTTCTTCCCTGTTTTTCCATCATAGCTTAAGAAGGGAAGATTTTCCATAGTCCTGATTTTCAGCCCAGGAACTCTAGGGAAGGTAACCACTGTATTCCTTTTCAAATTCTAGGTGGTTTAGAATAAAGAAAAACTTATTTTGGTTTAGTTTTGAGCAAGAAAAACCATTTCAAAGTTTAAGGAAAAACCATAGGTTCCTTGTACCTGTGAGCTTTCAGTATTAAAATCGGTTGGCCCAGTGAGCTTCAAAGCTCCAAACCTCTCCTTATGGAAAAAGGACTCCCAGAGGAATCCATCGAACCTGTTAGATATGAAAACTGAATCTGGGAAACCCACTGTTTCCAGATTCGTTTTTCCTGCAGTGTCGCCCGTTCACTGTCTGTTGTTGCAGACAGTGAAGGAAGAAGAAAAAAAATTTATTATTGTTGGATTATGTTGATGCTTGTGATGTTAGTACCCATTGAAAAAATAAATAAATAAATATTATTGTTGGATTATTGAAAAAAAAATGTACTGACCCTCTTCTCTTATTACTATAGTTTATATACTATTATATTCACTTCCAGGCCGACTCTATTGGTAGGGCATTAAGTGATCTCATTTTCAGGCCGACGGTATATTTGTCGGGCACTGAGTGACCTCGAGACCTTACTCAACATGTCAGATCTGGTCCTATCCAGAAGACAACCGAGAAGTGACTTGAGGATCTAGACCTAACTTAATAAGTCAATCTGTTCAATGCCCAGAAGACAATATGAGTTTTAGACTGAGCACCCTTTTTATTTATTATATCTTGTGGATTATTATAATTTTAAAATGATAGAAACCAAGTAGGAGACTCAACTCCATATACCTTGGATATTTTTGGGAAAACAAGTATGATTTCGAAATACTGCTTGTATGTGTATGAATGCTATGTATATTGATTGTGCACTTGTTTGTTGTTTTAAGAGAGACCGCGAAACCACACATATAGGGTGAGAGAACTTAATTTTGCAGCTAAAATGTAAACATGTTTTGTATTTGAGATGGATATTGAGTAATGAGTGGTTTCAGATTTGATTAACCCATTCATGTGCCTAGACTTGACACACTATGGAAGAGTGCTTGTGATGCTGGTAAATGCTATGATGTTGATGATATGAAATGTGTAAGACTACTTCCACGTGCCCTTAGCTATTGAACCAATATCGGCCATATGAGAGATGGTTTACGTCTATTGGACTATGGGTGTCTACAGTTTCTGACTTGAGGGTGTCAGTATCGGCTATGGGAGAGCCGGAGATGTACTTGGAATGATGTATTTTGACCGTGTCGGGACTTAATACAATAGTCTCAGCGTAGTCGGTAGGCATTACGTTCGATGATAGCAGTAATGGAAGATTGATGGAATGATGGAAATGATGATGAGACTTTACTTGATATTGTGAATTTTATTATCAAGCATGAGATATTATTGTAACTGTTGATTATTGATAACATGTTGTTTACTTTAAAACTACACTGTTATATTTCCTTCACTGGGCTACTTAACTCACCCCACTCACCTTTCAGGAAATGAACCCGAGGAGAAGAACCGTCTATTTCAAGATCAGGGTGGATAAGTTGCGGTGGTGTTTTAGGATCCCCACTGAGGGGGATACTCTTATCTTTACTTTCTGGTTCTTGAAACCTCTTGTTTTTGTAAAGTACCGGGTAAAGTACTTAGTTTGTATCAATGTTATGTACTGAAACTACTATGCTTCTCTAGTTACTCTGATGTGATTTGAATGATAATTCAGTGTTGGATTTATGTGAACATGTTATGTGTTGCCGTTGTGTTTGTGTTGGTATCAGACTTATGGTATATGTTTGAGTCCACATATTGAGATCATGTGTAACCTTTGGGCCTAACTGTTGATCTGGCCTAGTTAGAATGCTTGAGTGAGCTTAATTTAAAAAAAAAAAAAAATCAGTTGCATTCCGGACCCACCCTTCGGGTGGGGGCGTGACATGCTCAGTCTTGAACACATGAACAAGGTAACGACTCAGTCACACAAACTGACAACTCATGACTCGTTTAGACTCATTCACGAAATTAACAAATCAGTCTGAGTCAGGGAGACAAATTTAACTTATAGTTGAACATGTGTTTATTTAACTGCACTTTGTTTACAGTATTTATTTACTTTCTGAGTCTGAAGCTAACTCACTAACTGCTAACTCGTTAACCCTATTCAAACTGGTCCAAAGGTCATTTACACTCCTGCAATGTAATTTCCTGCATTGTACCATTTAGGCTAAACTTTCAATACTCATCGTGGTTGTTGCCTGAAGAAATACGAGACCAGGCACTGAGTAATTTATTTACTTTACTATATTGTACCCTCTATACTGAATTCTCAATACTTGCCATGGATGTTGACTGGTGAAATATGAGATCATGCACCGAGTATTTTTTATTTATTTTCAGCTTTAAAACACAATGTTTAGGTGTTATTTTCTTTTTGTGAGTTTTGTATGATTTACATTATTATACAAAGTCCAATGTACTAAGAAACAGAACAATCAACCATAGACTGTTCAAATTTAGTTATACAGTCATCCAAAAAAACAACACATAATAATGAGTCCATACAAGCAAAGTCTCTCAAAACTAGAGCATGTCTGTTGTTATAAAATAACTAACTACAACTACTCTTCTCCGGATGCCTCCTCAAGGGGCCTGCTTGGCCCCTTCGCAATCAGAGCACATGAAAGGTAAGTGGGGAGGTGAACAAACTAGCCTAGTGAAGGGATAAAGCATATTACAAGTCAGCAACATAAACATATATCACATGTATGAAATATAGTGAACATGATAATAGAATGAATGCCTCTGTACATGAGTGCTCAACTATACTACTAATCAATGGGCCTACTTACCAGTCTGAGACATCACCTCCATAACTCACAATGGTCCTCTAACAACTCCAGTCCCCTACCAATATAAACGAGAGACCATACAATACACAACCGCTTCAACCGCCGGAATGTAACGGGGAAATTCGCATCGCCTATGGGATCTCAACCGCCGGAGCATAACGGGGAAGCCAATTTCAAGGGCACGCACCTCAACCGCCGGAATGCAAGTGGGAAAGCCACATCTCCTATGGGAGTCTCAACCGCCGGAGCCTAACGGGGAAGTCCTCCCAACAACCAACATCATCACATCATCATAACCATACACACATATAAATAGTTCCTCCATTACGACACCCAACGGCACACTGTCCGTTGTGGGTTACCTCTCATACCTGCACATGTTATCATGATCATGCATAACAACATAAACACATTCCAATATAATTAACCTAAATCAGTATCATACTCCATCATGTAAATCAGTACCATATAACGAGCTACTTAAACACACATCTCTATGTCTGACATGATTATATTTGCATCTCATAAATAAATGCTTGATGCATTATCAACATCGTCCGAGTATCATATTCAATATCCATTTGTTCAGTTAGAATTTTCCACAATTGCAGATAGTTGACAGGAGTACACCTGAACCTATCCCTTGCCACATGATCAGTTTCAACAGTTTCCCTTACCGAGTGGCTTAAAAAATAGAGGGTCCAGTTTCGAGTCACTCATTGTCCAAGAATATATATTTGAGAGCAAATGCATGGTAAATGGTGATAATCCCCTCACAGTGTGTGTGGAGTCGAAAATCCGAAGCGAGCAAGCGGCTTGATGGGTTAAAGGAAGCTCAATCTGTTAAAAAGAGGAATAACGAATAAGTAAATAAGGTAAAAGGGACTAAAACGAGACCGGACTGAAAATGGGCCTAAAACTGGGCTGTGCCCGAAACGAGCCGAACTGGGCCGGGCCGAAGAACTAGGTCTGCTAGAACTGGGCTGGACCAGAACTGGCTGGGCCAGACCAGGTATGGGCCAGGTCTGCACCAGTCTGCTTGGGCCAGTGGGCTAAGTAGGTGGGCCACACTCTAAGACCAAGGGCTGGGTCAACCCGAATGCCTAACCAAGTTCACTCGAAGACTCGGCCGAGTCGACTCAGTCACCCACTCAGTCTGAAAAAAGAGAAAAAGAGAGGGAAAAAACAAAAAAACAGGGAAATTCAAGGAAAGAAGAAGAAAATTAGTGAAAACCAAGAGAAAATCGAGGAAAATGGAGGAAAATCAAGGAAAAGAAAAGGAAAACAAGGGGAAACCCGAGAGAGGAGGAGGAAGGAAAAACGGAGAAAGATAAAAAGGGGCATTCCTGGGCTGGGCTTTGACCTGAGGGGCGGCGACGACTAATAGAATAGTGACAGAGGAGTATGAGAAGGTGGATCTGGTCAGCAACCAGCTGCACCACTAACGAAAAATGAGAGAGAGAAGGAGGAGCAACAAATAGAGAAATATAATTGAGAGATGCGAGTGGAGAGAGAGAGATCGAAAGAGAGAAATGAGGGTTACCAAAGAGATAAGATCGCAGATGAGGAAGGAGAGGGTGTGCGCGGCGGCGGCGGTAAGGAGTGGGGCGGGGGGTCTCCTAAGGTTTCCAAGAGAGAGGTTGAAACTGGGAAAGAGGGAAGGAGTGCGAACATTGTAGCAATGCGACTACAGTGGCGCATGAAGAGGGGAGGGGGGTTTGAATGGTAAGGGTTAGGGTTGTTTTTAGGGGTTTAGGTCATTTAAAAAAAAATCAAGGCTTTTCAAAACTTGTTCTCAAAAGAATTAAAAATTAAAAATAGTAGAAAACCCAAAAAAATCTCGAATGTTGAACGTCGAGCGGGAAAACGTGTGATTTTTAAACATTTTTCATGACAGAGTACATTATAATAACAAAATTATGCCATTCGAGTTCCCGAACTCTAAATCAAGCAAACTGGGGCCAACTACTGAGCCCACACCACCCACAATGCTACCAAAGCACCAAATACAATTCAGAGATCCATAAAACTCTATAAGTGTAACACCCCACCCACATGGGGGTGTGGGAAAAAAAAAAGTCCCACATCCCCCATGAGGTGGAGGGGGTGTGGGGTTATAAGAGGGTACTCCCCTCTCCTTAGCACAAGACCTTTTAAGCCCGGTCTTGTGGGCCAGCCCCAATGCAAAGTCGTGCGAGCCGCCCCACGTGGGGCCCAAAGTAGACAATATTGTGCTGAACGGATGGATTGTTATATTTGGTATTAGACCACGGTTCAACACTCGGACTGTGTGAACCATCTACCCTTCTGTGTTATGTTGCTTGTGTAGACCCTTTGTCAGTGTGACGTGATGAGTCGAAGACGACTCAAGTTTTAAGGGGGATGGATTGTAACACCCTACCCAGATGGGGCTGTGGGAAAAAAAAAAGTCCCACATCGCCCATGAGGTGGAGGGGGTGTGGGGGTTATAAGAGGGTACTCCCCTCTCTTTAGCACAAGGCCTTTTGGGCCTGGTCTTGTGGGCTACGCCTAATCAGGGGTCAAAATATCGGCCGATACGCACAGTATCGGCCGATATAATTCGGATTTTCGACCACCGAATTATATCGGCAGATCGATACGTATAGTATCGGCTGTACCAAAAAAAATTCTGCCGATATAACTAAATTTTTTACCGAATTATCGGTCACGATATCAACCGAATTTTAAAAATTTGGTTTTTTTTTTTAAAAAACCCCCCCTTTTTTTTTAAAATATCGGACAAGAATGGAAAGAAAAAAAAGAAAATATGGAGAAAAGATTGAAGAAAAAAAATCATACACCTTTCACAGCATTCTTTTCTCTTCTTTCTCTTCTTCGTTGATGGGAAAAATACAGAGAGTGGCGGCGGTTGCTATGGTTTCATAGAGAGAGTGAAAGAGAAGAAGGGTATTAAAAGATGAGCATTAGGGTTTTTAACTTTTTAAGTGACAACACTTTTTTATGCTCTTCCCAGGGAAAGTCACATTTGCCTCTTACATTTTTATCATTTATCAAAAATTTAGTGAAAGTAATATTTTTTTATTTTAAATACAATATTTATTTATACTGAAAATAAAAAGTATAATATTTTTTTATTTATCTTATTGTAATAATTTAATATTATATTTATCATCTAATGTTTTTACCAACGTCATTATTATTAGAAGGTATTCTTTATTTTTTTTTGTATCAATTTAACATAATTAACTATAGCTCATAATTTTATCTAATTATTATTAATGAAAAATAAAATCTATGTTCTCAAATGAAAGAAAACATTATATTATTATGTATGACATTTGTGTGGTTATCAGTTCAAGTGATTAGGACCCCATTAGTTTCATTTTCTAATATTTTTCTACATTATTATGTAATTTTTAATCATTTTATTATTATTATTTTTTATTTCTATAATTCATAACTTAAAATAACACTCATTGACTAAGAAAATAAATTATGAAATTATTTCTACAAATTTTCCTCATTTATCTGCTTTTCCTTTTAATTTTTACCATTTTATTACTAATTATATAATTTCCCAATATCGTAACTTCAAAAATATATTAGAAGACGTAAATGTCCGATATTTTATGAAAAAAATACATATTCAATAAGCCCAGAATTATCTGCATTTACTATAATTTTTTTGAATTTTCTTTTTTAAAAGAAAAATGGGCAGGAGAGAAAAAAAATTCGGCCGATATATCGGTCGATATGAAAAATTGGCCGGGATATCGGCCCGGCCGATTTTTCTACCCTTGCGTCCAATGCAAAGCCGTGCAAGCCGCCCTACGTGGGGCCCAAAGTAAACAATATTGTACTGAAGGGACGGGTTGTTACAATAAGACTCCAAAATATCGGGTCGGATCATTACATGAGGCTTAGTGGGGAACCTCGATTTGAGATGATGTTTAGTGGGAACCTCTATTTGAGAATGTGTGGAATTTTAAAAAGGCCAAATTTATGTGAAAAGGAAAGAACAAATATTAAGAATGGTAGAGATGAACCATTATTTATTGATTTATGACATTTGGTAAGTGCATATTAATCCTGTGATATTTATATTGATATAAGGGTTAGCTCACGTCCCTTATAATGCATGACTTGCTTCGGAGGAAGGAACCGAAGAACCTTCATTGTTGTCTTAGGAGATGGAACCAATGGAATCCATCACTTTTCCCACTTATGAGAAATATATTTCTGACCTTTATCTTCATGAAAATGATGTACTAATAATAATTATGTCTCCTATGGTATAACAAACCTAAACATGTATTAACCGTCATACTTCCGTACGCTATTCTGATATGATGATGTGACGTTATATTATGTGATTATTCAAGGGAACTTCTGGTTTGCGTTTGAGTATACGTGTGAAAAGCATGTGTAACACATCACATGTGGGCCTTAGAGGAGACAACAATAGCAACATGTAGATCATCACTAAGTGTTATTATATATATAAAAAATTAGTCATGTTTTGAGCCCACATCAAATTAGGGCGTGACAGATTTAACAAGTTTGATTGATTTATCCTAGTTTTGACATGCTAATACCTAAAAATATGTGAAATGGTTAAAAAAAGAGATTTTAATATTAGATTTAGCTAGATGGAAGAGATAAAAATAACAAAATTCATATAACAAAGGCCTAAGATAGAAAAATGAATTTGTTAATGAACCTCGTAAGCTCAAATGATTTGACTTGATCTTATTATGTTAACAACTAAAAGATAAAAAATGTCCAAAAACAGGTAAAAGTAGAAAAGGGGTTTCAAGATTGAACCTACTGGTCATATCACTTAGAAATAGAGAAATCTATGCAAAACAAAAGAAATAAAAGAAATATGATTTTTTAAATCAATTTGGTGAACTAAAGGTGACGTGGAATTTGTTAGGACATAATTTTTTTACTCGATTTCCTTTAAAAGACTATGCCATAATGTAATTTTTAACAACTTTTGAGAAAGAAAGAAGTTGAAAATTAAGTCTTTGTATTGCCTAAAGTTTGTCCAGATAACCTTATTAAATTTAAATCTTCTTTCAAGGTATATCAATATTCTTCAATTTGCTGAGTTTGATTTTTATTTTTTAGTTTTTCTTTTTACACAAATTTTAGATTTTGACGAGTTGAAAGTTTTTGTCAAAATCTTATAAATAAAATAAATTTCATTTAAAAAATATGTAAAAGAAAAAGAGATTTTTAGAATAAGACTTGAGAAGTAAAAAAATTACACTTATTGACATAAAAAGCAAGAGGCAATTTCCCGACATTCATCACATGATGGAAGCCATCTATTTAATCTATATTTGAGATAAATTTATAAAATTGAAATAAAGAGAATTTATAAAAATGCTACAAATAGAAATAAAGATTTTCAGGTTGCATTTGGTATTTGAAAGGAGGTGTCAAACTCTTGTAAGCTGGTATCTAAAGAATAAAAAATATTATAAAAATTAATTGAAAATAAAACATACTTTATAACTGAGTTTAGTGAGTTAGAATAATTTGATTTATTTAGAAGAATTTCATTTAATGGTCAAAAAGCTCCTTTTATAAAGGGAAAAATCTTGAATTCGATTGGCTCAAATCCTTCTTAGACCACTCTAGATGTGATTCTCTTCGTCAACTTAAGAGCGTGTGTGGATTACAAGATTTACAAATGTTCGTGGAATTAATCTCATCTCCAACGTAGGAGAGAGATACCCATGTTAAAAATAAAATAAAATAATTTGACCTACTTTTGTCATAATAATAATAATACATAGATACATATAGAAAAAACTTTGTTAAAAGATATTAAAAAATAGAAAAGAGATTAAAGATTGTACTTGAGAAGGTGATTTAATTTAACCCATTACTTAAAAATCTAAAAATAAGTTTAGAATAGAAAATGGATGTATGAGTTGGAAGGTGGAGGGACACTTTTTCTAGTGTCCATGAAATAATAATTTTCATTTAATCTGTGTTGGGCTTTATTAATTTTCATTTTTAACAAGTTCACAATAAACAATTTTTTAGAACCTAATTATATAACAGTGAGTCTACACATAATAATTTATCTTTACAACTAATAAAATTAATAAAAATTATGAATCTTTTATAGATTTTAATTCAACTTCTTTCAAACTTATTTAATATATGAGATTTATGAGTAATTTTGTCTAGATGTAGATTAGTCTCAGTTTTAATTTAATTTAGAGAAAAAAATATAAAAACTTAACAAAAATTCGTAAAATGGTTACATTTATGACCAGACAAAACTATATTAAAGAAAGTTTTTTCTTTTTAATAATTATTTGAAAAAAACGAAGTTATATTTATGAGAAGTGAACTACTCCCGCAGTGGTTGTGTATCAGGCCCATTTCTTTCTTCCTTTTTTACCTTCCGATATATTTTTTTCATCGTCACCTGCCCTTTTCTCCTTGTCACCGTCTTTATTATCTCATCGACCTTATAATAAATTACAATATCTCCCTTTGCACCAATAACCTCAGATTTTCCATGACTGATACACTATAAAGAAAACCCATTCAGCATTTTACAGAGGAAACTAGAATAGGAAAAGAAAACGGTTTCTTGGAATCTTTGGAGGGTTGTGGGCTTTTGGGTCTTTTCTCTTTCTCTCTCTTGCTTTTGATTGATTGTGGGAGGGAGGGAGGGGGGAAATGAGGTGGGAGAAAATCCAGTTGAATACCAGACCAAGGGAGACAGCTGAAGGGAAGAAATCACCGGGCAGGATTGGAGGGATTCTGGGGCCTGGTAAGAGGTGGGGCCATACATGCAATGCCGTCAAAGGGGGAAGGTTTCTCTACGTCTTTGGGGGTTACGGCAAAGATAACTGCCAGACCAATGACGTTCATGTCTTTGACACTGGTGGGTCACTCCCTTTTCCAATGCTTCCCTTTTTTCTTTCATAGTTTTTGATCGTTTTTGTACTTTTAATCTTTCCATGTACTTGCTTTGTGTTTTTTATATTATTATTGAGATTTGTTTTTTAAATGGATTTCCTGTGGAGATTTGGTTGAATGGTTTACTGTTTTTCCCCGTGATTGTTTTGGTTTGCTGTGAATTTTGGTGTCTGGTAGAGATAAATTCGTGTATTTTGATCATTGTTGGATCTTGTGTCCGTTTGTTCGTTCATTGAGTTTTGTTACATGTGCCTGGTGTTCTTGCTGGCTTTAGATTGATGTGATTCTCCATGCTCTTGCAGTAGTTCATCTGTTCTATAGTTCGTGTTGATTTTCAATCCCTTTTTAATTTTATCATTTTGATAATTTTATCAATGTTACTTGACCATCTTAACATGCACATTTTAGTTACCATTACCTTGTCTACTTCTTTGTTTCTTTGTTGCCCAACCCTAGACTCCATAAAGCATTGCCGGTCTAACAATTGTTTTTTAGAACCTCCCCTTTAAATCTCTAAAGAACTCTTTTATCACATAGTACTCTGCTAACTAGCCTACACTTAGCCCATCTTGCTTCCATGCTATTGGCTATATCTAGATTTATTTTTTAATTTGGTTCGACAAGTGTACATAAGTATTTAAATTTATCAACCCGTGAGGGTTGGCTTAGCGGTCAAGAACCCGCCTGAGATGCGGGAGGTCTTGGGTTTGAAATTACTCTCAACATAAAAGGGCCACTCTCCATAGTGTTATCCGGTGTGTGTGGATAAGGAGGTTTGCACATGTCCCAAGGATTAGTCAGGTGCTAAAAGGCTTGGACACCTTGGTCTTAAAAAAAAAGTATTTAAATTTATCACATTGTGATACAAAGTCATTCCCAATATTAATTGGATCCTCTTCTATGGTTTCTAGACCACTAAGTTACATTCCACATATTCCGTCTTTGCTGTACTAATTGTCAACCCACTTGTCTCTAAGGCTTTTTCCATAATTCCATTTGCACATTCAATACAAAGTCATTCCCAATATTAACTGGATCCTCTTCTATGCTTTCTAGACCACTAAGTTACATTCCACATATTCCATCTTTGCTGTACTAATTGTCAACCCACTCGTCTCCAAGGCTTTCTCCATAATTCCATTTGCACATTCAATTGACTTGTTGTTTCTCCAATTAATAGTTTATTATTTGCATAGCGTACATTGCAACATTGCATCCTGTATATTTGATGTTATTTAATCCATCTCCAAGACAAATAAATTGCAACATTGCATCCTGTATAGTTGGTGTTATTTAATCCATCACGAAGACAAACGAATATAGGCTCAAATTTGATCCTTCGTGGGGGACTTCCCCGTCTCCGCACATGCTGTCTACTTGTTTCTTGTTCATATACATCCTATATGACCTCAATATACTTATTAGGAGTGCATGTCTTTTTCAAAGTTTATCAAATTAATTGCCTTGCCCGTCCTATCATAAGTTTTTTCTAAGTTTATAAAAGCTGTATGTAAATTTTTCCTCTTATCCTAAACTTCTTCATGTGCAAAAGTTGTTTCCTTTGTTGAACTGCTTGGCATAAACTCAAATTGATTCTGTGAGACATTTGATTCTTGTCTTTACCTCTGTCCTATTATTTTCTCCTAAAGTTCTATGGTATGGCCATAAGTTTAATGCCTCAATATTTGTCACAATTTTGAATATCTCCTTTGTTCTTATAGAATGGGACCATTGTACTTTTATGCCACTCTCCATGCATTGTTTTTGAATCTAAGATTTTGTTAAACAACCACATTAGCCATCTAATTCCATTATTACCGAATCAGATCCACAGTTCTAAAGGGGTTTTGTTTGGTCCTAAAGCTCTATTTTTTTCTTCATTTTTTTTAAAGTCGATTTTACTTCTATTTTTGTTTTTAACTTACCAGCCTTCATTTGCTTTAGTTTAAGTATGTGTTCTGTTATTGCGTTTCTTGTTTAATCAATCTTTAAAGTACCTCTCTCATTTATCACTTATTTCCTTATCTTTGACTAGAACCCTTTGATTTTCATCGCTTATACATTTCACATGATCCTAGTCCCTATTTCTGATCTCTCTCACCTTTGCAAGCTTTTATATTCTCTTTTCTCTCTCTTTGGTTTCTAGTTTTGTGTACAAATCAGCATGCTTCATACTTAGCTTTCTTTACTGCCTGGTTTTCATCTCTTTTAGTTAACCTGTGTTTGAATTTTAGTACCTAGTATATATTTGATGCACTTGGAGTTGTCTATGACTTGTTCTGGCTTTGTTTATATTTTGAGAACCTTTTATCATCATCATCATTATTATTGTCAGAATTATCAGAATGCAAGTTTGGAGTTTTTGTTATGGTGTTGGATATTACTTTGGTCATTTCAGCTAAGCAGACATGGAGTAAGCCAATGGTTAAGGGAACCCCACCTTCTCCAAGGGATAGTCATAGTTGCACCACTGTTGGAAACAACCTATTTGTGTTTGGTGGTACAGATGGGAAGAACCCACTGAAGGATTTGCATGTTCTAGATACCTGTAAGTACCATTTCTACCTAACTGTGGGCACTGTCATCTACCCTATTGTTCTTATTTGGTACATAACTATGGGAGAGATGTTTTTTCTTTTGTCATCTTGTTGGGGTTTTAGTTTTATTCTAATGGCACACATTGTCCATTTCAAAGAGTGGTTTCCTTTTAAAACCTTTTCGTAACCTAATTGTTACAAATGATAGGTCTCTGAAATATAATTTGTACAAATGAATGGTAGTATATAAGTTGCATTTTGTCTCTTGCATGACCTTTTCTAGAGTTTACTGATGGATTTTCATTTAATTTATTTGTTTTGCTTTATAACCCTTTTTTCTAAAACTTATTGATCCAAAAAAAAAAGTATGTCTGAAGTATAAGACTACTCTATTGGTGTTTTTGTCATCATCATAATTGAAGCAATTTATCCCATCTATCTGGGATTGGTTCTCATTATTGGATTTAGCAAATTATGTTCCATGGGTTCAGTTCCTATCTGATGCTCGTAAAACTCAAAGTTGCAATGCATATGGTTGCAACAATCAGCACTTACCTTGAGACAATAAGCACTGGTTGCTTGCATTTCACTTTGGTCGCTTGTAGCTGGACTTCATATTCAGTGGTTATGTAATTATTACAATGAGAAATATGATCCTCTACCTGAGATTCTGAACTGCAAGTTAGAGCATTGTGTGTGGCACATGTTATGGGGATCCAGACCATTGATCTGCTTGCTTGTGTGTTCATGAGCAATATCTGAAACATATACTGGTTTTGAAGATTTAGCCATTGAAATATCCAATTTTCTGCAGGGAATATAGATTCTGTACCATTGCTATATTCCCATTCAATACTGAATTTGTACATATCTGATCGAAAGTTTAAGATTATTGGATATGTTAAAAATTTGTTATTGGATCATATTGACCTTGTGCTTGCTAGGTTGATGTTCTTGACACCATATTATATCACAAACTAAAAGCTCAATGATACTATACAAAACCTTGATCTGAGGATTATATTATGCCTCGATTTCTCACTAATGCATTTGATAAATTCTGACTAGCTTATGAATGTTCACAGCATCCAATACATGGATAACGCCTAATGTAAGTGGCGAAGGACCAGAGGCACGAGAGGGACACAGTGCAGCAATTGTTGATAAGTGGCTTTTAATTTTTGGTGGCTGTGGGAAATCTTATGATGAACCAGAAGAAGTCTATTACAATGATCTCTACAGACTGGACACAGGTATTCTTCACTTGTATTTAGTTTGGACACCTTTGTGTTAGTTTGTTACTCTTTCTGTCATATGAACTGAAAAACTTGTAAGCTGTCCTTCTGTTGGTATTGCTGCAGTGGTTTAGGGCAGGCTATTAGCTGAGAAGAATATATATAGGGGAACTGGGGAAGTATCCATTTTTTGTCTATAATGTCATATATTCAATGCTCTGTACAACCACAGTTTTACTGGTGCATCTATCTACCTTGCAGTGGGTGGTCTTTAGATGTATTTTTTAATAGTCTCATCATCATTGTAGCTTTTTCCATCCATTTGGGTCAGTTTTCTGAATTCGAAATTCCCATTCTACTGTATAAAGAATCATATCATATTCTCTGTTGCTCCACAATCTATCATGTCTTCTCTTATTATATCAATCCAAGGCTTTAAAAGTCTCCTCATTGTACCTTCTACTTCTAATCCTTCAAATTTTAAAAAAAAAAAATATTATTTGTGATGTGGCTCGTTTATTCAACCATCTTAAATGGCATCCTCCGTTGTCTCGTTTGTTAGGGTAATCTTTAGGTTCTTTCTATTGCCCTATCTTTTCTTTTATTGGGTAACCTTTGGGTTTCTTCTAATGAAGTTTTTCTAATTCTAATGTTTTAATGTTAATCCACAGATCCATTTTGACATTCACATCCTTGCTAGGATAGTCTATCTACTGCTCTTCATCACCCAACATTCAGCTCCCTATAGCACTGCAAGTATGATTGCTATCGTATAGAATCATACTTTTAATTGGCATGGCACCTTTAGATCGTACAACACTCCACAAGCTTGCCTACACGTAACTCATTCAGTGTCCATTCTATTGGCTGTATCCTACTTAGATCCTCCTGTTGCATCCAAGTATTGAAATTTATCACAATATGGCACAAAATAGTTGTCAATTTTAAGTTTTTAACTATTCTTCTGCACCCAGATCTGCTAGAGTTTTTTTTTTTTTTGAATAGTAACGAATGTGAAATGTATTAATAGAAAGAGAATGTACAATAGGGTCCACAAGCCCCAAAAAGTACAAGTGGCAATGTACAAGAAAGAAACAAACCATAGAACAAAAAATCAAGTTATTAGAAGATACAATAAGAAAGTCAAACCTTCGGTCTTTGGATTTAGGGTTTTGCAAGGTAATAGGGTCTTTGGATTTAATTGTGTCACACCTTGGCTTAATTGGGTCATTCAGGACTAATTGGGTTACGGGGCTTCTGGTAGCCAAATGGGTTGGGTTATTGGATGGTGTCCAATGAGGGTTACCATGATAAAAGTACAAGTGGCAATGTACAAGAAAGAAACAAACCATAGAACAAAAATACATGTTATTAGAAGATACAATAAGAAAGTCAAACCTTCGGTCTTTGGATTTAGGGTTTTGCAAGGTAATAGGGTCTTTGGATTTAATTGGGTCACACCTTGGCTTAATTGGGTCACACCTTGGCTTAATTGGGTCATTCAGGACTAATTGGGTTACAGGGCTTCTGGTAGCCAACTGGGTTGGGTTATTGGATTGTGTCCAATGAGGGTTACCATGATCCAAAAGCTCCATAAAGGTCAGGGCAATATCCTCAATTTGGTCAAGGTCCATTTAGTCCATTGAATGTGAATCATTGGGCTTGATTCCCTCATCATCTCCTCCCACCTGAGAAGAACTCGACCCCGAGTTATGCTCTTTTCCACTCTGAAGATGTACCTCACCTCGGTAAGGCTTCATATCTCTCACGTTGAAGGTGTCAGAAATGTTGAGGTCGTCCTGAAGCTGGATCTTGTAGGCATTGTCGTTGATGCAACGAAGAACCTCACAAGGTCCAATGCTCTTCATCTTCAACTTAACATATGTACCAGTTGGAACTCGCTCTTTCCTCAGATGTACCTACACAAGGTCACCTTCGTTGAACCGTACCTGTCATCGGTGACAATTCTGTGCTGCCTGATACTTGCAGTTGCTTTCATAGATCCTGGTGTGGACTTCCTTCCTGATCTGCCGAATCTTTGCAACCCGATCTTCTGCTGGCTGGTTCACTGGGCCTTGGAAAGGAGGGGAAAGGGGGAAGAGGAGAAGAGAGAGAGAGACAGGGGGGGGGGGGGTTGCAAATCGAAGACAGAACATGGATTGTAGTTGTACACAATCTCAATTGCACTGTGATTGGTGGATCGGCTCTTAGACCTGTTATATGCCAACTCGGCATGAGGTAGGATTGCATCCCACCGTCTGGGCTTTCGAGCAACCATGCTCCTAAGCAGATTGTCCAGAGACCTGTTAACCACTTCAGTTTTGTCCATCAGTCTAACGATGGTAAACCCTATTAAACTTCAACTCGGTTCCCAGTTTCTTCCGCTGACATAACAAAAAATGACTGATAAATTTGGTGTCCCAGTCCAAAACAATAGACTTGGGCACACTGTGCAATCTAACTGCCTCACGAAAATACAAGGTAGCAACATGAGTGGCGTCAATGGATTTCTGGCATGGAATAACACGTGCCATCTTCAAAAAATGGTCCACAACAACTAAGATTCTATCAGCACCCCTCTGAGTATGTGGAAGCCCCAACACAAAGTCCATGGAGACATTCCCACGGGCCTGCTGGTACGGTTAGAGGAGTGTACAAGCCTGAGTTTTGGGCCCGACCTTTATTGTTTGACAAATGTGGCATCGTCCAACAAATCGATTCCCATTTTTCTGAAGATTGGGGCAAAAGAACTTTTCCTCAAGAATCGCTAACGTCTTATCATGCCCAAAATGGCCTCCACCATGCAACTCTCTAACCAGTTTATCCCTCAAGGAACTCACTGGGATACAAAGTCTGGAACCCTTGAACAAGTACCCATCTGTGAAATCGTAGTCATTCTTGGGCCCAGTTTGCACACTGCCCAAAACTCAGCCAAAGTCAAGGTCCTAATCTACAAGTCTGCAGATGAATCAAACCCAATGACTTGGGCTTTCAGGCTCGCCAACAGGGTGGCCCGACGGCTAAGGGCATCAACCACTTTGTTTTGCTCTTCGAACTTATGCTACACGACAAAAGTGAACTCTTGAAGATAGGTGACCCACTTGGCGTGTCTTGAGTTGAGCTTGTGGTGTCCGTGGTTATATTGCAGGGCCTGATGATCTGAATGAAGAACAAATGGTTTGTTGATCAGGTAGTGTCGCCACGTCTTCAAGGCCCCAATGATGGCCAAGAGGTCGAGTAGCGCTTCTGTGACAAATAAACTGATGTTGGTATAGATGTAAAACTTGATTAATTTATGTAAAATTGTTCAAGATGTACAAAAAAAGAAACATGTTTATAGATAGGTAATAACATGTGATTATGCATTGCTTATAATCCTAGTATTTTTAAAATGGACTTGGATCACAAAGGAGAAATTAGGTTTTACAAGGATCAACATTAAATTGTAAAGGGATTGCATGCGCTTGGTTGAGATAGAATGGAGACAAAATTCAAGGACACTTTGGTTAGAGAATTACAAAATTCTTCCATAAGGTGGTGAATGGGAGAAAGGCATGGAATAGCATTAAGTCAGTCGTGGTGAATGGGAGAAGATTAGTGGAAAAGAATGAAATAAGAGATGCAATCATGCGTCACTTTTTGGCCATCTTCCGTTCATCTTCAGACCAACAGCGGCCACATACCTCCCTACTTGCCCTTCTCGACGCCTCCTTCTCTTTGGCCAACCTCTCGTGGCTGAACCTCCTCTCGGGTACCTCTCTTTTCCTTCCCTCTTCATTTCCATCTTATCCTCCTTATTGCACACCCCGCACTTTGTTCTGTGTTGTGTCTTTACAGGACCTTTGGGACAAGAGTATTCGTCAGATCTTCTCTTCGCTCTCTCTTCTTACTCTCCTTGGGTGAATCGGTCTCTCGACAATCGCTTCTTTTGCAGCTCCTCAATCAGATCATCTCGCATACCCTCCTCCCCGGGCTTCTTCGTCATCGGATGCTTCTCAGTCACTTCATTGGACGCCGCAAATCTCCATCACACCACCCACTCTTTGCCTGCTTGATGTAGTTTTTGTAGTAAGGCCTCCTTCAGTGCTCATCTTCGACATTCAGCTAGCCCCAACTATTCCTGATCGCTACTCGGCTAGAGTTTCGTCTCGGTCCTTCCTTGAGACTTCCGGTGGATCTCCTCCAGCTTGGTCTACCTCCTCACCCCTCCTCTCAGCTACGCACAAGGTTCTTTTGACACCTATATCCTTCCTCTTTCTTGCACTGTTCTTACGTTCATAACAGGTTTCTTCCCCCCTACCTCATGCTGAGTTGCATTTGCCGAGTCCCTTTTGCGATCTCCCCTACCTGAGGGAGCCCCCTAGTAAATTCTCTCCTTTTGCTATGCTTAATTCAGCCTCACATGGCGGGGGTAGGGTTGGCCGCCCGGTCATGGACGGAATTCAATTTAGAAAGGTCAGTGAGGGGAGGGCGAAGTGGTTGGAAAAGGAATTAACGGATCAAGAAATCAAAGCAGCCCTAGACGGTATCGAGGGAGATAAGGCTCTTTACCCCAATGATTTTAATTTCTAATTCATTAAAGCATGTTGGGAGGTAGTGGGGCCAGATTTCTTTAAGGTCTTTAAAGAATTCTATGACAATGGAGTCCTAAATAAAGACCTTAAGAATTTCTTTGTTACCCTCATACCAAAAAGGGAAGGACCATCCGAACTGACTCACTTTAGATCAATCAGCCTAATTGGGTGCGTATATAAACTCATTGTGAAGGTTTTAGCAAAAAGGTTGAAAGTTGTCCTATCTGACATCACAGGGGAATCGCAAGGTGCATTTGTGGAGGATAGGCAAATCCTGGATGGTGTTCTAATTGCAAATGAGTTAACTCATATGCATCTTAAACACAAGAAACCCGGTTTGTTATTCAAAATAGACATTGAAAAAGCATATGATTTTGTTGATTGGTCCTTTGTGAGCTACCTTTTCGATAAGATGGGCTTTGGTCACAAATGGAAGAAGTGGATGAAGTCTTCTGTAGAGGATACCACATACTCTATCTTGGTCAATAGCTCACCAACCGCACCCATAACAACCAATAGGGGCCTCAGGCAGGGGACCCTTTGTCCCCCTTCATTTTCACCTTACTGGGTGAAGGATTGAATAGATTGATTGACAAAGCTAGAGATCTAGGCATTGTAAGAGGGTTTCAAGCATCAGATTAGGGACTGACAGTAACTCACCTGCAGATGACACTTTGTTTTTCTGTGATAATTCCATCAAAGAGATTACCGGTTTCAAGGCAATACTAAGGTTCTTTGAGCTGGTATCAGGACTGCAGGTAAACCTAGGAAAAAACACTCTCATAGGTGTCGGGGTGGAGGAAGAAACAGTAAGGGGAATGTTAGACCTGGTTAGATGTTCAACGGGGACGTTACCTTTCACGTACCTTGGGCTACCGGTGGGCGGAAACCCAATATCAATGTCCTTTTGGTCACCGGTGGTAGAAAGGGTGGAGCAGCTAGTACTTATCGTTACAAAGGAGACTCACCCTTATCAGATCGGTACTAATGAACCTACCCACCTATTACATGTTCCTATTTCAAATTCCAAAAGGAATATCGGGGAAACTAGAATAATGTTTTAAGAGGTTTCTATGGGGCGACAAACAGGAGAAAAGAAAAGTTTATCTAGTATCATGGCCTAATGGGACCAAACCTAAAGAAAGAGGGGCCTTGGAATTGCCTCCCTTCACCTAAGGAATCAAATGTTATTATGTGAGTGGAATTGGAGGTTTGGAAAAGAAAGGGAAGCTTTTTGGGCAAGAGTCCTAACAACTAGATATGGAATAGGGGAGAGAGGTGGATAGACTTTAGGAGACAAAGTGGAAAGAGAAGGCTCCAATATTATAAAAGGCTGGTGGAAGTTAGGAAAGGGGGAGGGTCAAGTGGGTAGGGTTTTTAGTGAGAATATAAGACGCGTAGTGGGAAATGATGAACCCTTTTCTGGGAGGAGGTGTAGCTTAGGGATAGACCCCTAAATGCTATCTTCCCTAGACTGAATAGGGTGGCAACAGATAAGAAGGCAATTGTGAGCGATCATTATAGGCTAGAGGGAGGTCGGATCCACTGGAATTTCGATTTCAAAAGAAGCCTTAAGGACTTTGAACATGAAAGCCTAGAAAGTTTGCAATGCCTTTTGAAGGACTTTTACTTATCTATTGAAGAGGAAGATGAACTAATTTGGATAGGGGAATTCTCTGGAGCCTTTTCGGTTAGATCATTGGTAGGGAGGGTTAGCCATTCGAGTAGTGACGGTTCACTCCCGGGACCAACATGGAAGAACCTAGCCCCTCGAAGAGTACATGCCTTTGTGTGGTGTGTACTACAAGGAAAGACCCTGACTAGATCAACCTTGAAAAGGAGAGCCCTACTCAACTCAGATGATGACCTTCAATGCCCCTTATGCAACCGAGTAGAGGAAGAGGAGGATCATCTCTTCTTGAAATGCTCCGTTGCGGATCATTTGTGGAAAAGTTTGCTTAATCTCATGGGGATACTGTGGGTACTTGATAATACCTGCATCAGGGTGATGCGTTCATGGTCCATCCCACGCCTTAACTCAAGAAGGAAAATGGCTTGAAATACAATTCCTACAGCAAGCTTGTGGATCATTTGGAAGGAGAGGAATGCCAGAGTGTTTCAATCTAAGGAGCAGGGGATTGAGGAATTATTCCAGAAAGCCAAATGGAGATTATGCACATGGCTCTTGTCAGGAAAAGACTTCATAGGATCCAAGATTTTGGACTTTTATCAGTCTTGGGAGGGTTCAATGATGGAAGCCCCCAAAAAACACCAAGAAGTCAACCACCTGGACACCACCACAACAGGGACGTTTCAAATTCAATGTGGATGGGGCAGCTAGGGGAAAACCGGGACCTGCATGAATTTGGGGTGTTCTACGCGACCATAATGGGGAGCCGTTAGTTGTATTCCTAGAGTCGATTGCCAGAAAAAAAATCAAGCGAGGCAGAATTGCTTAGCATTAGGAAGACCTTGATTATTTGGATTTCTTTTAGGTTAAGCAACTTGGTCATTGAAAGTGACTTGACAAATGCAATCAAATGGGTATCGGGAGTGAAAAGCCTTGTGGAGGTTGGCTACAATGGTGAGGGTGATAAAGGCTTTACTTAAGGTGAGGAGGGAGCACCACCTGCAACTAGGCAGGAACAAGAAAAATAGGAAGAAGATAGGAAAAAAGGCTATGCCTTCAATTTTTCATTCAAATATCTATCGTGTGTGAATTCCAAAAACATTACATAGCTTTATATAGGAAAACTCGAATTCGAAAATAGAAAAGACTAACTAGGAAAGCCACCGACTGCTTTCCTTGCTGAGGTAGGACTCCTAAATCCTAAACCAAATAGGAAACTAACTAAAGTCGGGTTGTTAAGATCCCAAACGAAAATAACAAATCCTTCTTGCTAATTACAAAATAAATAAATAAAGAAATAAATAAAAAGAAATAGAAGTGGAGTCGTGTGTGCGTTGATCTTCCGTATCCTACATCAGTCCCTCGGTTTTGAAAAGAACTCGTCTCGATTTGAAATCAGCAAAAACACACGGGACCAAACAGAGATGAAGACCAAGTCCGAAGATGCGAATGATGAAGCTTTAAACTACACAATCTTCAATACACGGCCGATGAGAATATTCCTGTAGTGAGATGACGAAGCCAAGGACCACAAATGGGCTCAAGCACGGACGAACCAAGCTGATTGCGATGGGGTCTTCATAAGGCACTGGATTGATCACACAGTCCATAGGGTCGATCGGATGAAGCACCAATGAGAGGATAGGAGGCGGGCAAGATAATGTACGAATAACCAGAGATGAGTTCTTAGTATCCGTAATGGGCTTGGGTTGGGGTAAGGGAGATGGTTGGGTAATTGGCGGTGGTGGTGGGGGAGGTGGTGAATGTGTTGGTGGTGGAGGTTCAATACTCATCGGTTGCATCGGCTAATAATGTTGCAGGCTTCTTAACAAAACAAGGAGTAAACTCAACAAGCCAAGGCGTTTACTATTTGTGACACATAGAGACAACACCTTGGGGCTGGGATTTTTCTTTTGTTGTTAGGATTTTATTTTTGGACATACAGGATCATTGGTCGGATGACTTTGTATTTTCTTTTCTTTTCATTGCGTTTAGTACTCTTGAGCCCATTTTTATCTTCTCCTCTTCTACCCTCTTTCTCTTTTAATGTACATTCTTGTTACCGCTAAAAAAAAACATTAAATTGTAAAAAGTTGAATTAAGCATAAGATTTAAGTGGGTCTTTTTAATAAAATCATATTGTATTGTAATATTTAAATGTAATGAGGAGATTCAACGACTATGCTTGGTAATGAACTTTTATTTATTTCCCTTCTTTCTTTTGCAGAACTTTTTATTTGGAAACGTGCAATTACAGCTGGCACTCCGCCCTCTGCTCGTGATAGCCATACTTGTTCTTCTTGGAAGAACAAAATAATTGTTGTTGGTGGTGAAGACGCATCAGATTATTATCTGTCTGATGTCCATATACTTGATGTGGGTATGTATCTTTTTGTTTTACTTTAGAATTGAATTCTACACTTGTAGAAAGTTGGTTTCATTTTCTTTTTGGTCGAACTCATGAGTTCTTAGATGTTTTCAGCCGTCAAATTACAATTTGAGGACCCCAACCAAATTGCGCCACCATGGCCCTGATGACGTTATATACACGTACCTACGCCCGTGAATTGAATCCATACCTAATTTAACCCTATTATGAGTTGCACAACTCATTTATCTAACCCCATAAATTTCCATTGTTAGATAAAATTGAATATTTGGTAACATAACACATATGGCTTCACTTATCCTATCAAGGTGATTTTTGATAGGTACCTTGTTCAAGCAAATGACCTTTCCAAGCAATCCTTCCACATGGGCCTTGGTGGGCCCCATATAGGGGTCTTCACATAGGCGTCTTCATTTAAAGTCCTAAGCTTGTTGGTTGCATTTTTTCTTTCTTTATGAGTGCTGCTTATATGCATGATCAATTGGAGGAACGATAGGGTCCTTAGCATCAGCAAGCCTGCAGTTTGCCAAGGCACTACATTCAATTTGTGTTTCCTTTGTTTCCTGAACCATTTGACATGTTATCATTTGATGTTAGATTGCCAAAGGATATCTGGGGTGGATACATGTCCCATATTTTGGCCTGATTGTTTCTATTTTCTATTTATAAGCATCCATCTGCAGGCTACTGATTTAGATAGTTCAAATCTGGATAATTTTTTTTGGGTCATCTCACATCATTGTTCTGGATCCTTAGATCAATTGTTTTGCTCAAAGAACTATGTGCCTCACTTATACAAAGACATGATTGTCAGTCAGCTTTAAAATTGCTGAGTTTCATGACTTAAAAATTCTCAAGTTGGTCAATGTCTAGCTTATACTTTATCAGTTTTCAGAGATTATATTGGCATTTGGTACTGTCTAAATGATAATAACTTCTATTCAATGTTTTTGGAGTTTGGCTCGTGTTGCATGATAATGCAATATGTAGTTCACTCACTGAAGGTTGCTCTACAATGGTCGTACTAGTGTAATAATTGGTTGCTTACTTTTCACATAGTTGTGCTTCCTAACGTGTGGATATGATAACTGTGGGCTCAAGTTCAGGATTTAGACTGTTGATTGGGATGATTAAACAGCTGCACATACTCATCATCATCGTCATTATCGTCATTATCATCATCAAGGTCCTTTATCTCATCTATCTTGGTTTGGGTCTCGTGTTCACTTTTCTAGTCAACTGTAAATATACCACCTAGACTGGGAAGGCAATAGAACTCTCATTGGTTGCATAAATAATTAATAATAGGATTGAGTATGGCAAGCATCCACATGCATCAGAAAAGTGCCCAAATTTAAATTTTCGGATCTTCTGGCCTAGGCAAGGGCGTTCCCCTCTTTTTGTATTCCTATTTTTCTAGTGTTCATCTGATCAGTGGTCAGGGTTGATGACCATGGTACGTGTCTTTGATTAGTGTGTGGATCAAAGAACACACTCTCTCTCAAAGAAGAAGAAGAAGAAGAAGAAGATGATGTGTAATATACTGTCATTTTTTATCCTGCAATATTAGTTGGATTGATGAATACTGTGACTGTCTTTGAACAGATACACTTGTTTGGAAGGAGCTAAGTACTTCAGGGCAAATGCTAACTCCTCGTGCGGGCCATTCAACTGTAGCTCTTGGGAAACACTTATTTGTGTTTGGGGGCTTTACCGATGATCGGAACCTTTATGATGATCTTCATGTACTCAATGTGGGTATGTTCCTTATCATGCACTTTTCATGTGGTCTCAACACTAAATGTTAATTTGACTTTTGGGTATTCATGATGACATTCAACCTTATAATTTCAAACTTATCTCAGCTTTCATTGAATAACAAAATCTGTTTAAAACTTATTGTAGGTGTAACTTCAACCTCAAGTGCTTATATGTATTTATCCATTTATTTTGAATGATACCCAAGTGATTCTATGTTAAACTACAATCACTGAGATAAAACAACAAAATCAGGTTCTGCATCTCTTCAAGTATATAGCTATTCAAGACATCCATTTCCAGCTGTGGGGCTTGCATTTTGCCCATTGAAACTATTGATTTAATTGTTCCAATCTGTTGAGGACTCTCCAAAAATCTTTCGTCCTTGGTCTGAAACTTTTCTTTTCACCGTTCTTGAGTTCTGTTATAACATTATTTTAGTCCACTCGTTAAAGGTATTTTGTGGTCATTTGCAAGGTAACATATGGGACATAGCTATCACCCGCAAGGGTGTAGCTCAGTTGGCTTGAACTTCCAGGGATAGACTAGAGGTCTTGGGTCCAATCCTCTCCAGAGTTACCTGCTGCACAGCAGGTGGTTTTGTGTGTACATGGGATTAGTCTTGCTTCCAATGTAGGTTGAGGATACCCATGATATTCAAAATATTATATATATGGGACATAGCTATCTATGGTTAGCATTTTGCTCAAGGAATGTTCTAAAATTTGGGTTGGATTGTAAAATTGTGGGAGTGCTGATGAAATAAACCATATGATTTTTATAGATCTCTTATTTTTTGAAGGAAAAAATTATGATGTAAAAAACACGATGTTTTTCTTTAAGCTTCAACCATGCAGGTCTTAACTGACCAATCACCTACTATGTAACTGGGTTTTGATTGACTGCGACAGATTCCTAGTCTACTCACTGAGTTTGCCAACTATGAGAAATTACAGCTTTATCATTTTTTTCCTAGTTATAAGAAAATCATCATTCATCATCATATAAGCCACTAGTCTCATTTTTCTGGGTCTTACCTGACCAGTCACCTAGGGTTTTGGTTGAGTCAGGCAGATTCCTAGTCTACCCACCTAGTTTGCAATCTATGAGAATATTCAGATTTATCATTTTTTATCAGTATTGAGAAAGTCATCATCACCCACCTAATGACATCATTATGCACAAAAGACCAATGAAATTATAGAAGGAAACAATTTCGTTCACCATCCATTAAAAGATATTAAAACAAAATAATAACAAAAGTAATAAAAATCAAGACCTAGCATCATAACAAGAAACTGAACTGTATTCAATACCATGGTTTTATTAGCTCGCCATATTTTAATCACTTAAATTATTTTTTAGTCTTCTACTTTTATGACCTTCAAAAACATGACTAAATTGTTTTAACCAAGATTATTTTTAAGTGAATTCCATATTCAAGCACAATTATTTACAATGAACCCATGTTTGGAGAACATTTAGCACTCTTGTAATAAAGATAAAAAAGGCTTAAAGACTAATAGAAACGTAGGAATTTTATGTAATGTAAATTTATATATACAACAGTATAATATATATTGTATATATAAACAAACCAATAGCAAAGATCTAACATTTCCAAGACAAAACCCTCACAAAAGGAACCAAAAGCAGTTTTTGTTGAGATGAAAGAATCAAAGTGAATGACGTTGATGGAATCCAGATCACTGACGCGGTAGAAGTTTCCCCAATGCAGGAGGTTTCTTCTGTGACAATGGTAGAATGGTGGCGAAATAGTTTTTCGGTTTTTGTTGGCAACATTCTAGATTGGGGTGCTGGAGATCTGGTTCGAATTTTTGGGGCTGCAGGAACAGTTTTTGATAGTTTTGTGCCTACTGACAGACGTACGGATAAGAAGAAGCACTTCGCCTTTGTGAGATTTAAAGCAGAACGAGAAATGGAAATGTCCATCACTTTGTTTGATGGAAAAGTTCACCGAGGGAGGAAATTACAGGTTAATAAGGCTAAGTTGGGTCCGGAGAATCGTTCTTCTCCTAAACCTTCTTCGAAGTATCATACAGTTTCTCTCCCAGATGATCGTTTGCTTCGTGTCCATGAGCCTTTCATTGAAAAGAATAAAGAGGGTTTGGCAAATACCTAGATTGGCGTTGCTAGGAGTTCAGCTTCCTCTGCGCTCGAGATCAGACAATGGTTGCAAGCGATTTGGGGATTTGATCTAAAGGTTACGGTCCGTCGTTTGTCTCCGCTTTCCTTCTGGATAGTATTCGCCTCTAAGGAGGTTAATCGAAGAGTCAGTCTAGGTGTTTCGCATTTCTCGGAGCGGCCGCTGAAGAGATTAGACAAGTAGACTGAAGTTTTAGGACCCTGTGTGGTGGTGGAATGGGTTCGGATCTACAATATCCCTCTTCATGCTTGGCGAAAGGAGATTCTGTGGAAGCTTGGGGAAATGTGTGGTGTTGTGGAGGAGATAGATCCCAGATGCTTGTCCATGGAGGTGGTTGAATTTGTCCGAGTGAAAGTGGTGAGGCTTCTTACTAATGAAGTTCCAAAAATGTTATCTCTGGATGTGAATGACATTCGTTTTGGCTTGTGGACGGAGGTGGAACCTGGGGTCATGGAGTCGATGGAAGAAAAGCTGTCACAGGGGGTTTCTTCGGAAATATTGTGTCCGTTGGTGGTTGTGGAGGAGGTGGTTAAGTCGGTTGATGTGGCACATGTTGGTCTCCTTCAGGGGTCGCCAGTTCTTCAGTTGCCTAACGTAAACGTCCGGCGATCGGAGGAGAGATCGGTCTCGGGTGAGGCCAGATCTGACCTTCCGCTTGTTTCGGGAACGGTTCTTGCGTCAACTTCAATTCCTGAGAATGCAGTGGTGATCCCTTCACTTTCGAATCCTCCTTCAGTTTCGCCTCCTGGTGTGGAGTTTTCGAAAGCTCTGCCGAAGGTTCAGGAAAAAGATAAGGAAAGGAATGCGGTGTTGGGGCATTCGTTGGAAGGGGCGTTAAGTTATAAAGGAGCTCTACTGGACCCGGGTAAGGCCCACTTGGATTCTAAGTTGTGGGCCTTGGCTAGGGCCCAACCGCTTAAGTTTCCTTTTAACTTAAGCCCATCTCGCTCCCAGAAGACGGAATTGAGTCTCGAGTTGAAGGTCCTCGATGGGTCAGCAACTGGGTTGATCTTCGATCAGGAGCGGATGGATGCTGATGGTGCTCGAAGTGGAGGTGACCTGCAGGAGTTCGGCTCCAACGGGCTTTCAGATGTCTCTAGGAGAAGGGAACAGGGTGAGACGTCCTCGTTGTAGGGGACTAGTTTTCATTCGGTTTCGTATGAGTCTCGTCGGAGTGTGCAGGTTGCAGAATGTGTCCGGACATCCTCTCCTCTTGATTTCACTGTGGGTGAGATGCAGACGTCGGGTGAGATGGTTTCTGTCCACCAGACTACGGAAGAGGTGGGGGTTGATACTCCTTTATGCATTAATTGGGTAGATTCTGTGGAAGCAGAGGGGCTGGCACTGACAGTTCGCACGGAGCATTTTGACGATCCATTCTTGGTATTTCTTCGCCGCGTTGGAGCATACAGTTGAGAGAGATTCTTAATACTTTATGGGAGGCGGGTCAAAGGGAGATTGAAGAAGAGCATCGGGTACGTCGCAATAGAAAGAGAGAAAGGGAGCTTAGAAATATGCAGTAAACAGTCAACTATGATCGCTCTCTTTCGGTTGCAAGGACGTCGGGTGTGCAGGGAGGTAGTTGATGAAAGTGATGTCCTGGAATGTTAGGGCCTGGGGGAGGTTATGAAGCGGGTTACGGTGAAGCGGGTTGTGATTAGTCAGAGGCTTGATGTTCTTTTTCTGCAGGAGACTAAGTGCCAAGAGCCTGATGAGATGTCGGTAAGATCAATTTGGGGGTCCGGCTGCATGGATTGGGTGGGGAAGCCCTCTGATTTCATGGGGTTTGTGGATTGTATGGGATGCTTCTAAGTTACAGTTGGTTTCGGTTCAGATTACTGCTTTCTTCATTACGACTATGTTGGAGGAGACTTCGGAGGGGAGATCTTTTATGTTCACTAATGTTTATGGGCCGAACGATGACGCTAGTAGAGGGTCCTTTTTGGATGAGATTGTTTCAAATAGAGGGACTTCCTCTCTTCCTTGGTTGTTGCAGAATTTCTTCTCCAATGCAGCGTTTTAGTAGTTGGATTGATGAGTTGGAATTGCTTGATTTGCCTTTGGGTGGTGCCTCCTTTACTTGGTCTAACATGCAGGAGGATCCGGGCCTTGCTCCTCTGGATAGGTTCTTGATTGGTTCTAGGTGGGAGGACAACTTTCACCTTTCTTCGCAGCGGGCTCTTTCCAATCCTGTCTCTGACCATGTTTCTATTATTCTGGATTCTTGTCTGGATTCTTGGGGTCCTTCTCCTTTCCGGTTTGAGTTGGCTTGGCTAAAGATAGATGGTTTTAAGGAGCTTGTTGAGATTTGGTGGAGGGAGGCTAACCCTACAGGGTGGAAGGGTTTTTGTTTATTGCAAAAATTAAAGTTTGTCAAAGGTAAGGTTCGGATGTGGGTTCATGCTCATCGAGAGGAAGAAAAATTACAAGAGCAGGGTTGGCTGGAGGAGTTGCATCTTCTTAATCTACAGGAAGAGAGTGGTCCTCTTTCTCAGGCTCTTTGGTTGAGAAGGAAGGAAGTTAAATTTCACCTCAAACAGTTAGCTATGAGGGAAGAAATAAAATGGAAGCAAAGTTCTCGTGTTCGGTGGCTGAAAGAGGGGGATAAGAATACCAAGTTCTTCCATCGAATGACAAGCTCTAGAAGAAGGAAGAATTTTATACATTCTCTACAAGTGGATGGGGAGAGAATTGACTCAAGAGTAGATATTTGTGAGGAGGTTGTGCATTTTTATTCTCACATGTTTAAAGCTCCTCAAAGGGATTTCCCTATCCCTTCTTCGCTTCCGTTTAAAGAATTATGTGAGGTGGATCGGCTTTCTCTGGAAGTTCTTTTTGAAGAATCTGAGGTTAAAGATGCTGTTTGGCAGTTACGGGAGGATAAGCTCTATGTCCTGATGGGTTTCCAATTCTCTTCTTCAAGTTTTTTTTGGGAGGTGGTTAAAGCGGATCTTCTTGCTTATGTTGTAGAGTTCTATGATAGGGGTGTGATATCTAAAGATTTGGGGGCTGGCTTTATTACGTTAATCCCGAAAAAACCAGGGGCTTCAGAGTTGAAGGATTTCCGGCCTATTTCCTTGCTTGGTAGTCCTTATAAGATCCTAAATAAAGTGTTGGCTAATAGGTTGAAGGTTGTTCTTCCTCAGCTCATTTCCCCGTCCCAAAGTGCCTTTATTGTTGGTCGACAGATTGTGGACTCCGTGGTCCTTGCTCATGAATGTTTGGATTCACAGTTTGCCTCTGGAGAAGCAGGTGTGGTTTGTAAATTGGATTCCAAAAAGCCTATGATAATGTTAGTTGGTCTTTTCTTGATTTTGTGCTGGATCGAATGGGCTTCGATTACTATTGGAGGATTTGGATGCGGTCTTGTCTTTCTTTGGCTCACTTGTCGGTTTTTGTGAATGGAAGTTCTAAAGGGTTTTTCAGGATGGAGAAAGGCGTTCGGCAGGGTGATCCTTTATTGCCTTATCTTTATGTGATTGTTGCTCAGGCTCTGCACTTGGTGTTTCAGTCTGTCTGTGCTCAGGGGTTGATTCATGGCTTTAGTATTGTGCATACGGAAATTGTAATTTCTCATTTGCAGTATGCCGATGACACTGTTCTTTTCCTTAAGGCAGATGCGGAGGTAGTCAAAGCAGTTCGAGCCGTCTTAGTATGGTTTCAGATATGTTCTGGGTTCAAGATTAATTTTGATAAAAGTGAGCTGGTGGGAGTTAATGTTGATCATAATCAATGTCTTCATTTGGCTTCTATCTTGGGTTATAAGGTGGTTTCTTTTCCTTTTTTGTATCTTGGGGTTCCTCTTGGTAAGGGCAATCCGAGAAAGGCAAGCTGGGATAAGGTGATTGAAAATACGGAGAGGCGATTGTCTTCTTGGAAAGGTATATTCTTGTCAATTGGTGGGCGTATCACTCTGATTAAGGCGGTTCTGGCTAGTCTGCTGGTTTACTTTTTGAGCGTCTTTAAATGTCCGACGGCAGTTGCAGATGAGCTTGATAGGATCCAGAGACAGTTCTTGTGGAATGATGATAGAGAACGGCGGCACAAATTTCACTTGGTCCGGCGGTCTCAGGTTTGTTGTTGTAAGAAGGAAGGGGGTTTGGGTCTTCGTACGATCCGCGAGGTTAATGCTGCTTTGCTAGGGAAGTGGTTATGGCGTTTGGGGGATTCGTCGGACGGTTTGTGGAAGGATATTATTCGTAGGAAGTACAGTTTGTCGGGATCTGGATGGCGGATTGTTAATGCTAATAGAAGGGATTCGGGATTCTGGAAGGGTCTGTGCGCTATAATGCCGGTTTTTGAGTGTCACATTAGGTATCGGGCGTATATTGGCGAGAACATTTTATTTTGGTTGGATAAGTGGTTGGGTGATGCTCCTTTGGCCCTTGCTTTCCCTGATCTATATGCTTTTGTGGTGAACAACCATGCTACAGTTAAGGACTGCTATGAGATCATTCAGAATAAGGTTGTTTAGGGTCCTCAGTTTCGTAGAGAGTTGGAGGATTGGATGGTGGATGGCGGGATGTCTCTTATGTCTTTACTGAGTAATGTTTTTGTTCTGGGGCAAGGTTCTGATCGGCGGATTTGGGAGTTAGATCCTTTTGGGTCTTTGTCGGTGAAATCTTTTTCTAATCATCTTCTAGTGGTTGGGGAAGATCCTGTTGTGCATCCTAAGATTTGGGAGGGAGTGTCTCCTTTCAAGGTGAAGGTTTTTGGATGGATTGCTGGGTTACAAAAGATCTTGACTATTGATAATTTGAGGTTGAGGAGGATGTTTATTGTTAATGCTTGCCCTTTATATCTTTCTGTGGAGGAGTCGGTGAATCACTTACTTCTTCATTGTGGTTTCTCTTGTCGGATCTGGGAGCATTTTTTTCAGCTATTAGGCATTTCTTTTTGTATTCCTAAAGCTTGGAGTGAGTTGTTTAATGAAGATGTTGTGTTTTTTGCTAGTTTGTTTCATCGAAAGTTGTGGAAAGTGACGTCCTTGAGTATTGTTTGGTCCATCTAGTTAGAAAGGAATCAGACGGTTTTTTAGGGGAAGGTTGGCCCCTTGGCTCGGATTCTTGAAAAAATAAAGTTGTGGGTTGCTTGGTGGGTGGTTGGGCTGTTGAAGTTCCGTCAGTTATCTGCTTCAGAGTTGTTTAGAGATTGGGCTCTGGTGGATGTTTCCAGTGGTCACTCAGATTCTCATCCTTTTGTGGCCTGGTCTCCTCCTCCTTCTGGGTGGCTGAAGCTCAATTTTGATGGGAGTTGTAGGTGGGAAGTTGGTCTAGTAGGTTATGGAGGGCTTATCTGTAATGATTTAGGAATTACTCTGCTTTCCTTTGCTGGTCCTTTTCTTAATGGGTCTATCATTGATGTGGAATTGTTTGCTCTGTGGAGAGGCATTTTGGAGTTAGAAGAGGTAGGGGTCCGTGGGAGTTTAGTGGAGGGTGATTCGAAGGTAGTGGTGGGTTGGGTGTTGGGTTTTTCTTGTCCCTGGCATTATCTTGATAAAGTTGATAGGATTCATCATGCTATTGTTAGCTTTGATTTTAAGATTGCTTAGGTCCCGTGGTCGGCAAACTCCGCTGCTGATTCTATGGCGAAACAGGGGGTGTGTTCAAATGAGGAATTTGTTAACAGATTGATGTAATTTGGTTGTTTCTGTTTGGGAGGGCTTCTCCTTGTTGCCCTTCCTCTTTGTATCCTTTTGCTTTATAAATGTAGTTACCTTTCAAAAAATATATATTGCATATGATATAGATATTTCTCATGCCATATCCTCTTGTACCTATGTCTGTGTCGTCAATTTGGAACATGATGTATACTATTCATGTTCCCATGTCAGTATTGATTCCCCTGCTTATATGTAGGTCTATAGAGGGTATGGGGGGAGGGGAGGCTGTTAAAGACTGATGCAGCAAGAATAGACATGATGAACTGTGGCGAAGGACAACTTTTAAAGAGTCCTGGTGACTGTTTGAAGGATAAAACACAAGTCTGAATTCTAATGGGCCTATTATAGCCTGATGACCTAAAAATTGGGATTTGGATCCTGCCCATTAAGAAATTTGGATCTTAGATTTGGATATTTATTCACCTCAACTCATCCAGTGCAGGCCAAATTCAGGTTGTTGACAGTTACCTTCAGATCTCCTCTGGATCACCAGACAACCTCCCTGTGTTTTACTAATAGAGCATTAAGCAAAATCTGTGCATCTCTCATGCTTTGTGATGTGTAGTGCTCGATGCTTCTTAATTTTGGTTTTTTAGTAAGTGGGTCTGGAAACAAATGGGCAGACTTTCTATGACTGTAAAATCTTCACTTTCAAATTTACATAAGCCTAGAAAAAATGAGGTTCTGCCTTAGCTTTCAAGTTTATGATTTGTTTTGTTTGAATCCATCTTTCTCCCTCTTCTTCTTCTTCTTCTTCTTGCAGATACTGGTATTTGGAACAAAGTGACAAATGCAGGCCTAGGGCCTTCTGCTAGATTTTCTGTTGCTGGAGATTGTTTGGATCCACGGAGGGGTATGCTTGTCTTCACTGGTGGTTGCAATGAGAGTCTTGAGGCTCTTGATGATATGTACTATTTATACACAGGTTTGTTGCACCATTTTTATCTTAACTGATATTTTATTCATTAGGGCCTAATGGGATACTTGGAGCACAGGGAGAATTGTGGTTACCCTCTCATGAAGGAGTTCCAGGATAGTGCTGGTATTTGAACAAGTAATGGACTCCAAAATAATGCAGGAATCACTGAGCTTGGCCCCCCTTCAGGATATTGTCAGGTACCATGAAAGGGGGGCAAAAAGGAATTTCCTTGTTCTTGGAATTCTGAATGATTGTAATGAACTCTATACTGTCAGCCAAGCAGAGTTCTGATAGTATTTTTTGATGAAGAACCCCAAGACCCCCACCTCTCCCCGAGTACGAGGGCGTGGGGTAAAACTTTGGATGCATGCAACCCTTGCAAGCCATGTGCATCGGGTTACTATGAGACTCAAATTTGGGACCTATGGTTCCTGAACCAAAGTATCTACCAGTTGAGCTATCCCGTGTAGGGTAGAATTTTGATAGTTTGAGCTCGACTCTAGTATTCTGGACTATCTGGAGCCCTTTAGAACCGAATCCACATCTCTGAGTTCCATGGATCTAATTGGGATAGAAAATTAAGTAGAGTTTGATGCATTCCTGTGCGACACGTCATTGTGAGATGGTTTTTCTTGTATGTTTTCCCCCCTATTTGTTACGTGCATGCACAAAACAAGTTACACGATCCGTTGCTTAGGATATCTAATGCTCTGGCCTCGAGGTTGAACCTGTGTGGTCTTTCATTAGTAACTGAACAGCTTATCTGATGCATTACTGATGGATACTGTGGTCTGAAATAATTTGAGTGGATGGAAGATCCCGAGTGTCCAATGCAAAGTAGTCAAGCCTCAAGGCTCACTTGAGGCACAAAGGGATCTTGGAGCCAAAGGCTCAAGGCACTGCTTTTCCTTTCTAGGCAATCTTAAAATCTAATTTTTTTATTATTTATATTTTTGAAACCAACATAAACAAAATCCAATACTATTGCAAACAATTTTAACATATTAATGAAGAACGGATCACTTTTTGGGTTTTTTTTTCATTGATGACCAAGGTGTCTAGGCCTGTTAGAGCACCCGACAAATCCTTTGGGCATGTGCAAGCCTTTCTACCCACATACTCCGCGTAACTCTATGTGGAGTGGCCCATTGGGGTGGAGTGGGAATGAAACTTAGGACTCCCGCTTCCTGAGGTGGGTTCTTGGCCATCACTTAACCCCTTTGGGTTTATTGTGAACCAATAATGCAATATATGCTATAAAAATTAAAAAGGGAATACCTTTCAAAAAAATAAAAATACAAAGGGAATACAATTGCAAAAGAACAACAATATAAGAAGTTACGAACAAAAGCTTAGCTTAATTGCAATTGCATATGATCTGCTATTTTAATTATCGTGCACTAGCTCCTAACAACTTTGTCTTATATGTTGCAAGTTGAAAAAATTAGCCATTATGCAGCATGCATCACGTAATAGAGTACATTAAGCTAAAACAAGGTCACTTCCATCAACAACAGGCAATAGCAGCTAGCAACTAGGAAACAAAAACAATGAAAGCGGTAGTGGCAGAAATGGAAAATAATATTGTTATAGAAAAGCAAGAAAAAAATTGAGAGGGGGAAGAAGAAGAAAACAAAAATGAAAACTTTCATTGAAAGTAGTCGTGAAACTCAAAACTGGTGATGGAAATATAGAATTGGCAAAAAGTGGAAGAAGAAAAAAGTAACGAAGACAAGAGAAAAGAAGAATGACCGGGAGAGTGAGAGAGCGAGAGAGTGCGACTGTGGGAGAGAGCGAGAGAGTGCGAGGTAGCAGAAGGAGAGACCAGCTGGAGCGGCGGGAGGATGGGGAAGGGGGTGGATGGCAGACGCTGAGGGGGAAGAGGCACCGTGAGGTTCGAGAGAAAGTGACAGTTACCCTCTATCTCCAATCTTCCAGATAGTATTTCCAAGATCTGGCTGCAAGACCTCTTCAAGAGATGTGGACCAGTGATAGATGCTTTCATTCCAAAGAAAAAGGACAGCACCCGCAAAACTTTTGGTTTTATCAGAATGGCTTCGGGTGGTCAAGCTGAGAGGGCAGTCCGAGAATTCAATGGCTCGGTGTTGGAAGGGCCGAGGTTAATTGTAAACCAGCTCATTTCAAGAGAAATTCTCCTCCCAGGAAATATCAACAACTTGATAAGACCAGGAGCACCCTACCAGAGGGAAACATAACAGTGGGAATCCAGAAAGAAAGGAAAGGGCTGATCTGGAATGGCCAGATGACTGGAAGGAAGGAATATGGGAGGCGTCGTTGGGTGGAGGTGGTGAAAAATCGAAGCCAAAAGAAGAGGAAGCACCGGGTGATGAGGGGGCTCTGCTAGTGAAGAAGGAAGCAGAGGTGGAGCTGATGATGACAAAATCTGCTTAGGCAGAAGTAATGGAATGGCTTTCTAAGGCCGTGGTGGTATCCTCGATTGGAGATGTGCCTCAGTCTGAACTCAAGCAGCTCCTGTCTCAGAATGGTTTCTTAAAGTCTTCAGTCAGTCAGCTTGGGGAGGATTGCTTCTTAATTGGCCTATCATTGGAGGAGGAGGTCCAACACTTCCTTGAAGCCTCAATGAACTTTGGATTTCTCAAAAAAATGAGAAGATGGGAACTGGATCTGTTCCACCAATAGAGTCACTAGGGTTTGGTGTTATGGTTTCCCTTTGGAGGGCTGGACGGAAGAGATCATCTTAGCCTTTGGGAGTCATCTCAGGAGGGTTCTGAAAATCGAGGATACGAACCTAAGCAAGGAAGGCTGCTCCTCACTTTCTCTACTGCTCGAAATTGGCCTTCAGGAAAAAGTGCCGGAGCTGGTTCATCTCAGCTTGAATGACAGTCCACATCATTGCAGTGAGCGATGTTGAAGTCACCTCTAGACACCTTCTCTCGTCGGAATCTCGAATGGAAAATCAATCCTTGCCGGACAAGATGGTTTCGGAGACAAACCTTATCGTCCGTTGCAGTTGGAGACACGTGGTAGTCATGCGATTGAGTCTCTTCCCATGGTTTCTTGGTTGGAGAACCAAGCGGCGGTAAAGAGGTATCTGGAGGTAGATCAGTCACAGAAGGAGACATGTGGCAGCCATGCGATTGTTTCTCCTCCCAAGCTGGCAGTTTCTCCTTTCTAGAAACCAGATCTCCAACCAGCATCGACGAATGGGGAGGGAGGCATGCAAAGAAATCACTGTGAGGGCCAATGGTCAGTGACGATTCAAAACCCTATTAAATGGGGAGGTGATATCGCATGCTCTAAGTGTGTGATGGAAGCTTCGAGTAGAGCAATGGGTAAAGAGGCTTTTGGGTGAGCTGCTGGGTCCTGGACTTGCCCCTGTTGGACCCGCCTCTCGAAGAAGTAGGCCTACGCCCAGCAGCAGGTATTGAAGTCTTATCAGCAGGTCCATCTCCAGTGAAGGGGACTGGCCTATTGGATCCCAGATCATTGAAGAAGCAAATCAGGCTGAAGTCACGGTTCCTGGGGCCTCTACTAAGGTCTCTACTAAGGTCTCAAATCAAAAGTCTCAGAAGACTGGAGCCATGGGACTTAATCTTTTCAGCCCAACTAAAGATTTATCGGAAGAAAAATGGGATAATGGTCGTCAGATTGCTGGCCTGGGAAATCTGATCCCATGTTTTAATTTCCCACCATGTCCACATGCCAAAGAATCACAGGTATCGCCATCCACTGGTGGAAGTAAAGATAAGGGGACTCAGAAGAAAGGGGTTGGGGAAGATTGGCTGACCTTCGATCAAGGGGCATCTTTGCAATTTTTGTTCCAGGAATATGGGACTCATCCAGATGATATGAAGGTGATGAATGATCTTGGGCCACTACAGCTACTGAAAAAGAAAGGTTATTTAGAGGAAGTTGAAATTGAAATAGTAAAAATCGGTAAATCTTTGGGAATCAATTTCAGTGACGAGAATGAAATGTTAAACGAGAAAGGAGGCACTCCTGCAAGAGCTTGAGGGATGAAACATGCTGAAAGGGGAGAGAGAGTTAGATGAGGATGAGTTAGCCTCCAAGAAAAACAGTAAGGCCTTAGTATGGGATTTTCTACGATTGGAAGAGTTGGATTGGAGACAGAGGTCCAAGGCTTTGTGGTTGAAAGAGGGAGATAAGAACATGAAGTTCTTCCATTGTTGTGCTATTGCCAGAAAAGCCATTGACAATATTAATTCTTTGGTCATTGATGGGAGGAGAATAATGGACAAAGAAGGGATAAGAGAAGTGGGTCGTCGACACTTCATGGCCATTTTTCATCCCCTGCCAGAGCAGTCACCTTCTCTCCCCCATACTCCAACCCCTCCTCTTGTGTCTCGCCAAATGGCTTCGGATCTAGGTACTTTTTCTCCACTCTCACCTTCTTTGTACTGTGATTTGTTGTTTCCTAGACCTCGCGGTCTTTTCTTTTGTCATGTCTTCTAGGTTGCAGGTGCCGATGGTTTCGAGATGACTCATTTCTCCGATCTTGTTGGAGCTTCATATCTTCGGTGGCGATCATCTTCTGTGGAAGGGTCAACTTCTGTTCCTTCTGGGCTTCGTCGGCTTCATTATTTTTTTTTTTGCGGGATCTTAGGCTTCTGCACAATCGGACAGCTTCATTCCTCCCTCTACTTTGTGGGCATTTTGATATCAGGCTCTCAGGAGATCCTCAGTGGCTGCCTTTGCTCTCATCTCCTTTAGTGGATACTTGCGATCCCATACCTTCGTAGAGCTTCCCCTTCGTTGCTGCTGGTGTCCTTTCTACATTCTTCAGCTTGTGGCAGTCCAATGGCTCTTCTTGGGAGGCTTCATCGTCTTGGCTTGTGGCGGATGCTGGCTCTCCTTGGTCATTGTAGAGTTATCTCTACCTCGCCATTGGTGGCTTTTCTCCCTTTTTCAACTCGCGGTTTGCCAGAGGCTCTTCTTTGGCGGTTTCCTTTTCTTTTCTTGTGGCGGAGGTTTGTAGCACCCGGGTACACTCGTTTCTGAATTCCTATCTCTTCCCTTTTTCTGGTTTTCATTCCTGGGGGTCCGTAGATGCCCCAGATGCCCATTTGTTGCATTTTCCCAGTGTCACTTCTAGTGTACCTTGCGTCCAGACTCGAAGGGGTCTTCGGCTCCTTATACTAAGCTTAGTGAAGCCTCTTTGATTGAAAATGGGTCTCCACGACCGACCCTAGATGGGATTGAGTTTAATAGAATTGGGGGAGAGAGGGCTGCATGACTTGAAAGAGATTTTTAATGGATGAGATTAGGGCCGCACTTGATAGTATGGAAGGTGATAAAGCCCCGTGACCATATGGATTTAACTTCGCTTTCTTTAAAGCTTGTTGGGAATCGGTTGGGCCTGACTTTTAAAGAGTATTTAAGGAATTTCACAGGAATGGAGTCATTAACAAAAGACTAAAGAATTCTTTTACCACCCTCTTGCCTAAGAAGGAAGTTCTGTCAGAGTTGTCTCATTATAGACCTATCAGTGTGGTGGGTGGTGTCTACAAACTCATACCCAAGCCCTAGCAGATAGGTTAAAGAAAGTATTACTAGAGATAATTGGAGCATCTCAAGGGGCTTTTGTGGAAGATAGACACATCCTGGATGGGGTTCTAATTGCCAATGAATTGGTTCATATGAGAAGAAGGGAGAAAAAAGAAGGCCTCCTTTTCAAGATAGACATTGGAAAAGGTTATGATTTTGTCAATTGGTCCTTTGTCGGATCTCTCTTTGAGAGAATGGGTTTAGTCAAAAGTGGAGACGATGTATGAAGGCGTGCATTGAGGATACTTCATATTCTGTATTGGTGAATGGGTCTTCTTCCACACCTATATCAGCGTCAAGAGGCCTGAGACAAGGTGACCCATTATCTCCTTTCATCTTCACCTTGATTGGGGAAAGCTTACATAGACTTGTGGTGAAAACCAAGGAATTGGACATAATTAGGGGTTTTACCACTCCGTTGAATGGTCCAATAGTGATGTAGGACACGCAGAGCTTACCCCATTTTTAGTATTTTATTATTTTCGTATATAGTAGTCCTTGTTTTAGGAAGTCAGGTTGGTGGTTTTCCTAGTTTGTTTAGGAGTCCAAATAAATTTAGAAGTTGTGGTAGCGTTGGAAACCACCTTTATGGCCTTCCAAACTTAGAGTCCTAGTCTATTTTTTTTGTTATTTGTTTTCTTATAAATACCGATGGATGTAATAGAGAAAAACAACACACGATGGATATTTGAATAAGAAATATTGAAGGCAGAGCCTTTTTCCTATATTTTCCCATCTTTCTTCTTCTTACTGCCAAGTTGCAGGCTGGTTCCGCATCAATTGGTTTAGAGTAAGGTTCTCTGTATTTCTGTTATACAGAGACAACCCTGTTTGGAGATAGGTCCTTGCATTATCGGGGGTGATCTAGGTCTCGGTTCTTTATAAAAAAAAGAGAACAAAAAGGGGTTCTGAAAAATACCTCCGTTGCTGCCATTTAATTTCCTGCTGCTACTGCTGCTCACCGAGCCTGAATCCGTTGCTGATCTACCAGTGCTGCCTGCCTCGGGTACAATCCCTTCTCCTCTTCGTTACCCTCCTTGCTATCGCCTCTTTTTTTTTTTCCCCCGAGCAACCCCAAAAAGAAAAAAACACAAAAGCTTCTGCCTTCCTTGCTTGTCCTAGATCTCTGCTTCCGCTCGATCTCTGCGTCACCCATCCTCCTTTGTTTTCGCCTCGACTCCAATCACAAACCTTCTCGCTGCTTTCGCCTGCCTTCATCTTCGCCAAACAGCCCTTCGATATTCCTCTTTTCCACCTCTTATTTCTTCCTCTGTTTATCTCTTTCCATCTCTGCTTCCACTGCCAGCCATCCCTTTTCTTTTCGATCCCTTTCGCTGCCTTAAACATCGACATTCGTCTTACCCCTTTTCTTTTTCATTGAACCCTACTTATAAAGCACGATTCCACCAACCTATTATTCGTCCCATTCGTACCCCTCTCCATTTTACCCTCAGCAACTTTCACCCATGTGACCTTTGACCATCCTTTACCTTCGCTTGACCAGCTGTGCCCACTTTGACCGAACCTACATCCATGTCCTATTCGTGGGTCCCACCTCACCCATCCATTAAACCATTTACCCGCTCCTCCTCATACTTTCCACCTAATCCCATCACATACCCATTTCACACATATAATGAACGTTGTACCTACCACTTAGTTCCTTCCTATTCCCATTCGCCTAAGTCACCCAATTATTTTCAAACCCCGAACTGATTCAACCTGCGACTTCAAGTGGATTAAATGGCGACCCGTAGTGGTAATAATTTTTTACCTGAGCTAAGATTCAAGAACTTTTCGCTGACTTGCGATTTGACTTTCAAGATTTTTAACAACGAATAAAAGAAATATTGCACGACAGAAGAGATGGAGACAAGACAAAGGTGAATGAAAACTTGAGATACGTGCCCGCTTCCTCAAGATGTGTGCCGACTCTTCTAGAGTCACCATGTGCTTGCCTCGGAGTCAGACTCAGAGTGCATGCCTGCTACTCCAGAAGTCGTGACCCCACACACGTTGCCTGTGTTGGAGAACGAGCTAGTTGTGTTGCTAGCGCCACAGTTGATGCAACCGACGCATGTCGATCCCTCTCCACCACCACCACCACCAGTATCAGCTCCCCCACCACCTCCGCCAATTACCAAACCCTGTCCCATACCCAAATCTGATCCTATTACGGATACCAGAAATTCATCTATGGTTATTCATACATTATCTTGCCCACCTTCTATCCTCTCATTGGTGCCTTGTCTTACAGACCCTCAAGACCATGTCATCTCTCCAGTGCAATTTAAAGATCCTTTCTTGACAGGGTTGCTTCGCCTTCGATTGAGCACATATGGGTTTACTGATTTTTTCGTCCCACAGAAGGAAAGCTCTCATCGTTAGTGCGTTGCAACTTTTGTACTTACAAGCTTCGTCATTCGCATCTGTGGCGTTGGTCTTCAACTTTGTTTGGTGCGTTGTGATTTTGCTGATTTCAACAAGAGGATGATTTTTTTCAAGACCGGGGGCATGATGTAGGATACACAGAGCTTATCCCGTTTTTTTGTATTTTATTATTTTCGTATTTAGTAGAGTCCTTGTTTTAGGAAGCCAGGTCGGTGGCTTTCTTAGTTTGTTTAGGAGTCCAAATAAATTTAGAAGTTGTGGTAGAGTTGGAAACAACCTTCATGGCCTTCCAAACTTAGAGTCCTAGTTTATTTTTTTTGTTATTTGTTTTCTTATAAATACTGATGGATGTAACAGAGAAAAACAACACACAATGGATATTTGAATAAAAAATATTGAAGGCATCAAATGCAAATAACTTGATGTTTACATCCAGTAGAGTATCGGCGCGTTTGCAACCAGAATAGTTAGCTTCCTGGAGGAGATCCATGACATTTTTCCGCTGAGAGAGAGAGGCCACGAGCAGACCCGAGCAACTTCAATTCCAAGAAAGTATATGAGGGGTCCTTAATATCAAAAGTCCGTTGAATGAAGGAAGAGATGGCTGCATCATTGTTGCCTGTGAGAACAATATCATCAACATAGACTTCCAAAATCATCACAACTGAGTGGAGGCGGTAGATGAAGATAGAGTGATCTGACTGACAATGAGTAAAACCATAAGCTAAAAAGGTACTGCTAAACTTCTCAAACCAAGCACGGGGAGATTGCTTAAGATCGTAGAGAGCCTTCTTGAGTCTCCAGATAGAGTTAGGCTCCCCCTTCGTGACAAACCCCGGAGGAGGAAGCATGTATACTTATTCCTGGATATCACCATGAAGAAAAACATTCTTCACATTTAACTAGTGCAAGGGCCAAACAAAGTGGTGGCAATGAGAGCAAAATGCACACAGAGGTAATCTTGGTGACAGGTGAAAAAGTGTCCTGGTAGTCTACCCTATATGCCTGTGTGAAGCCTATGGCCACTAGGCGTGCCTTATACCGGGCAATGGATCCATCTAGATCATGCTTCAAGGCAAAGACTCATTTACACCCAACTTGAGTCTTTCCCAGAGGTAGAGAAACCATCTCCCATATGTTGTTCTTCTCAAGGAAAGCTAATTCTTCATCCATGGCTGCTTCCTAGGAGGGATTTTTCAAGGCCGTGTCAATCCTCTTTGGTATCTTAATGCTGCCTAATGCTGTGAGAAAACCATGATAGGAGGGTGAAACAACATGATATGATACAAACCGATCAATGGGATGACTAGTACAAGAATGTTTACCTTTGCGAAGCGCAATAGAGAGATCAGACGGGTCAAAGACTGGTGGATTTGAACCACTGGCAGATGGGTGGGTGGAGTCAACCGCAGATGGTAGTCGAGACTGTCGGCGTTGATATACTAGAAGGGGCTTAGTGTGGGACTCGGGGAACTAAGATCTGAAGGAATAAGAGGAACGACTGGGGAAGGAGAAGAGGTAGAGGGAGTTGAAAAATAAGGCGCCCGCTCAGAAAAGGTGACATCCATGGATATGTGTGTTTTCCTAGTGAGGGGATCAATGCACTTATAGCCTTTGTGAAAATGTGATAGAAAATATAGAGACAATCTAGAGAACAAAAAAGGAAATATAATAAGTGTATCCTAATTACAATCTATTTGTGTTGATCTTCAATATACAATGAATCTAGACATTAACTGGGGCCCACATCACCAGGCGTGTGACGTGTGGGTCCCACAACAAATTCACCTTTGAGAAGATTAAGGGGGCTTTGGATAGTTTTGAAGGGGATAAAGCCCCAAGTTAGGATGGTTTCAATTTTAGGTTTACCGAAACCTATTGGGAAACGGTAGGCCCGAACTTTCTTGAAGTCTTTAGGGAGTTTTACAATAGGGATTATAAATAAATGCTTGAAAAACTCCTTTATAACCCTCATCCCAAAAGGAGGGGGTCCGTCCAAACTTTCACATTATAGACCTATTAGTCTAAAAGGTTGTGTTTATAAATTGTTAGCTAAGGTTTTGGAAGAAAGACTGAAAGAGGTCTTTCTTGAGATTATCGGTGAATCTCAAGGGGTCTTCATCGAGGATCGACAAATACTTGACGGCATCCTAATCGTAAATGAATTGGTTCAGATGTGGTTAAAGGAAATGAAATTGGGGCTCCTTTTTCAAAATTGACATGGAGAAAGACTACGACTATGTCGATTGGGATTTCATTGGCTACCTTTTTGATAGGATGGGCTTTGGTGATCGGTGGAAGAAATTGATGAGAGCCTATGTCGAGGACATCACCTACTACGGGATTGAGGCATGAATACCCACTTTCACCCTTCATCTTCACACTGGTAGGTGAGGGCTTGAACAAATTGGTAGAAAAATTAGAGGACCTGGTTATTGCCAAGGGTTTTGAAGTGGCTAGGCAAGGACCGGTAATTACTCATCTCCAGTTCGCAGATGATATATCGTTCTTCTGCGAACCTAATAGAGACGAAGTCTTAGGCTATAAAGCGGTCCTTAGATATTTCGAATTAGTTTCATGGCTTAGAGTCAACCTAGTATAAAACACCTTACTCAGAGTTGGCGTGGGGTGTGGAGGATGTTCTGCTTAGGAATTTAGCGGAAGAATAGGTTGCATAGCCAAAGAAATAGCTTTTACCTATCTAGGATTACCACCAGGAAGGAATCCAAGGTCGAAGAAGTTTTGGACCCCGGTGGTGGAAAAGGGGATTGCGTGGATGGGGTAAGAAATACCTATGTATTGGAGGTAGGCTAACCCTTATCCAATCCGTCCTCATCAATCTTCCTACTTACTACATGTCCATTTTCGAAATGCCTAAAGTAGTAGCGAGGAAGATAAAGCATTTATTTTGGAATTTCCTCTGGGGTGATAAAATGGATAGGAAGAGGTTGCACATGGTTACTTGGTCTGAAGTTACCAAGCCTAAATCAAACGGTGGCTTTAGGGATCGTTCCCCTTGAGGCAAGGAATCAAGCTCTATTATGTAAGTGGAGTTGTAGGTCTGGGAGGGAGAAGGATGAGGTTTGGGAGGTAGAAGGATGCCTTGTTGTCAAGCATGTTGACTATAAGGTACAACCTCAAAAGTATCAGAGGGTGGGTGTTGGGAGAAAACGTGGAAAAGTTAGGTTCGCAGGTGGTAAAGGCGTGATGAAGATTAGGTAAGGGATGAAGCTGGGTGGGCCGCATCTGTCAGGATAAATTAAGGCTGCTCGTTGGAAATGGAGACGAAACTCTCTTTTGGTCAAATTTATGTGTTGGAGAAAGATGCATGAAAGTTGTCTATCCTAGGCTATATAGGATTGCTAGGAACAAACATCATCCAGTCGTAGATTGCTACAAAGTAGAAGAGGGCAATGTCTCTTGGCGGCTAGACTTCAAAAGAAGTTTAATGGTTTTTGAAGAAGATAGTCTCGATGAGCTAAAAGCCTTAGTAACCTCTCTCACGGAGGAGGAGGTTGAGCTATTATGGGTTAGTGACTCGTCGAGAGCCTTCTCAGTTAAGTCGATGATTGATTTGGCTCTTAATCAACATAATGAAGAGGACCCTATATCTTTCCTAGCTTGGAGGGGTCTTTTCCCTCCAAGGGGTACCTACGTTCGTGTGGTGTTCTCTGAAAGGGAAGGTGCTCTCCAAAAATGGCAATCAATAGGAGAGGACTCCTTAGTTCAGATGACGATCTACATTGTATCCTATGCGGTCATATGGAGGAGGATGTAGATCACTTGTTTGCAGAATGCTCAGTTATTAGAAATTTGTAGACAAGTCTTGCAAATCTGATGTGAGCATCACGAGTATTCGATAAGATGTGTGGGAATTGTTCAATCTTGGTTCCTTCCGCATCTCGGACCTAAGATGAAGGCCACATGGAAGAACACCATTCCATCATCAATTTTATGGTTCGTTGGAAGGAAAGAAATTCAAGAATTTTCGAGAACAAGGAGTCAGAGGAGAGCGAAATTCTTCAAAAGGCAAAATGGAGGCTTTGTACATGGCTTCTATCGGGGAAAGAGTTTAAGGGCTTCAATATGATGTCCTTTTACAGCTCCTGGGAGGGTTGTTTAAGCAGAGGCTTGATGAAGACCTAAGCTCATACGAACTTACAAATTTAGCGTTGATGGGGCAGCAAGGGAAAATCGGTTTTGGCAGGTATAGGAGGAGTTTTTCGTGATTGCAACGGTAGAACATCTAGTCTTTTCCGAGTCAGTAGGACGAAGGAATTGTAATGAGATAGAACTTATTAGTTTTAGGAGAGCTTCTTCTTATGGTCTTCATCAGGGTATCGACAAACATGATCAAGTGGGCAAAGGGGTTAAAACGCCCCCCTGGACCAAGTTATTATTGGCCTTCTACTTCTTGGAACAAGTCTTGGAAGGCTCTTTAACTGTCCCATCTATTTAATCCATTTTATTTTTAGCACTGAGATGCATTTTGGCCAAGTGAGATAATTTTACGAATGTATGTAGAATCATAATAACTAATACAAAGGACTTAGTTTGTCACTCAAGGCCATGATGCACAAAATAAAACAAGTGGTCGGTGTAAAAGATCGGGCACAAATATCCAAAAGAGACTACCACGGTCCAAAAAGATATGTTGCTTCACAAAATCAGCTATAAGCAGAAAAGAAGTAGATGTGCTGATAGTTATCAGTGCAGAAATTAACAATTAGGGGGCCCAACAATCACAAATTGTCAAAATCTCCAAGTGGGATTGGAAGTAGAGCCAGGGGCGACAACTAATGAAGAAAATATCAAGCAAAATAGGCAACCGATAATCTATATCTAGTCTAGAAACCGCAAAATCAGGGCCTAGTGACATCTAAACTACAACATCTGAAAGGGGCAAGAAGTTCATCCCACATGCTCAGAAACCTAGCCAACCTTACTGGATGGAAAAAAGAGGCAAGGGTGACTGTGACGGGGCAGGTTTGAGGGTCAACCATGTAGATTTTTGTAAATCTAATGGAAAAATTTCAAAGAATGGGTTTTCGGACGCCCTAGGTCTGATTAAAAAATCAATAGCAAATGGCGTCCCACCAATATTTGAACCTTGGTGATAGCCTTATGGATGGACTCCAAGGGAAAAAAATAGGGATATGATGGGTTTGAAATCAAGGTCTAGAATCGTGAATGCAAATTTACTTAGGGTTGATCCAAAACCTGTATATGTAGGAAGATATAATGATTGTAGATGACCTTTGACAAAAATAGATTTGGCGAGAACGCTGCAACAACGGGAAAAAAAACTTAGAAGATTGTCTTCTCTGGTTGATACCATGATGTAGAATAAAATAAAGGGAAATGGAAATAATGAGGAATGAAAGAAAAATATGAATAATGCGAGAAATTTATTTCTATTGAATTGAATTAAAATGTTGTATAGGGTTAGATTTATAGACACAGGATGCAAGGAAGGAATGCCAATTCTAATGTATACAACGATCTATGAAACTATACGAAAAGATGGATTTCTTTCCATGAAAGAACAAAAGCCTATTCATACTATCTACAAGAGTTTTCCCCTCTTCTTTCTTTGCCTCTCTTTCCTTTTGTCTTCATACCTTCTCTCCTAAAATTTTCAAAAGAAGATACAAGAGACTTCCACAATAAGAGAATCCCCTACCCAGGAGAATCCCTTGAAAAGCTTTCTCCTTATCCAAACGCAACCTACATGTAGATTAAATTTGATTAAAAAATTCAAATGGAAGCCACTTGATCTTAGTGGTCAAAATCAACTGATGTCCTTGTTTTCGTAATGACGATTATGATTTTGGCCACTAAAATCATATATCTTCAATTTCAGTTCTCAAATGAAATTTGATCCCTATTTAGAACATTCAATTGGCATTCAATCCACCCAATTGAATTTCCACTATTCTCTACTGAAATTTAAAGAACAAAAAAAATTGTTCTGGATTTGAACTCATTACCTCGTATACAATTTACTTTTTTCTGAAGACCAAGGTGTCCAAGCCTCTTAGAGCACCTGACTAATCCTTGGGATATGTGCAAACCTCCATTTCCACACACACTGGGTAACACTATGGGGAGTGGTCCCTTTTTGTTGAGAGTGACTTGAACCCAAGACCTCCCGCATCTCATGCGGGTTCTTGACCGCCAAGCCAACCCTCACGGGTTTCTTATACAATTTACTTGATGTTTATTTTTACAATTTAATACTTTGATACTAATTAAAAACCCATAATTCAGAAAAATAAAAAAAATTACTTACCAAACAATTTATACAAAATACTTATTTTCGGGCTCATATTTGGACTCAATCTTTCAATCGGGCTTATTGGGCTTGGTTTGAGCTTGGCTTTTTACTTGTTAATCAGGCTTAGGCTTAGCACAGCTTGAGCCCGCTTGTTCGCATCACTAGAAGCCTCACAAGGACTAAAGATAGTTTATCATATAATTGAATAGAGGATCTTCTAAGCCTTTGCTTGCATGGACTTCAGTACTTCACTGTTTTTATCTTTGTGGGTTTACTTTACTGAATATGGAATTTGTTCTTCATTAGTAATGTAGTGTCCAATCTCTTACTATGACTAGATATGCTGGTGGAAAATGGACAAGATGAACAAAAGCAAGAAAAGTTCTCTCTAAGAAAAGAACTTAAGAGAAAATGCCAGGAGCAATTTCTTCCTTCGAACATGTCTGAAAATGTCCAAGGTGTCATCAAGGTTGGGATGGCTTCTTCTGATTCATGCCGAATGCTTACTTCGCCAAGTGATGGTAAAGTGGATGAGTCATTTAGCTTTATTCTGATGTCTATCACTGGATATATCATATGCATGCTGTCCTTATCATTGCACTTTGGTAACATTTCTTTTATTGGTAATAGAAAACTCATTATTAGGACTATTGATTGGCATAATATGACTGTTGCATTAATATGACTATGTAAGTGCACGTTTAGTGGATTTGAGAACATGGAGAATGAACTAAGTAAAATGAGATTGACTTATTGCCGTATCATGAGAATTTGATAATTTGGTGCCATTGTAGAACCATATGGAGACCATTCCCTCCTGCCCTTAAAAAAAATGGAGAAAAGAAAAACTGTAGAACCATATAGGAGGTTCTGATTGGATGTAGCTAATATGATGGGTAGAGGGTGGGGTAGTTGCAGGCAAGCTAGTGGAGTGTTGTATGATAGGAGAGTGCCATGCCTATCAAAGGAGCATTTCTATAAGATGCAACTGGACTTGTAAAGCTATATAGAGTTGAATGTTGGCTGATGAAGAAAAGATTTGTAGCTAAAGCCATGGGTGTGTTTGGGCTAAAGAGGAGGTGGGTTGGGAACTTCTACTATTGTTTTGATTAGGACCTTATGAGGAGAAACATATCCAGTCTGAAATCATCACACACTGGAACAAGATTATGTGTGTTCACCTATAAGGGTTAAAGAAATCAATAATGCCCATAGGATCCCTCCATTTGTAAATTGTGTTCTATTTTTCCCCATGAGCACAATCATTAGTTTCTTACTATTCCTTAAGTGCATATTGGTTAGTTCCAATGAGAAAAAATTCAAATGGGAAAAATGAATTCTGTTGGGAAAATGAATTATGTTGGGAAGTTTTTACTAAGAAAATAACTTAGTAGGAGTATGTTTTATAATGTAAAAATCTCCATGCTTGTTTGCCACTATCACTTACAAAAGAGGAGGAGGAGAGAAAAGAGGGAGGGGAGGGGGGGTTGGGGGGGGGGGGGGGGGGGGGGTGTGGGGGGGTGGAACAGTATAGTGAATCGGGTAAATGTGTTATCAACTAATTCAAGATTGGTTAGATTGAGCCAACTTGTTTAGGTCAACATTTTAATAAATGTGATGGTTGGGTCAACCCATTTTATTTGTTAGAAGGAAAAAAGGAAAAATGAAGAAAATAATAAAAGAGAAGGAAAGAAAAGAAAGAAATTCTGTGTTCTATTCTTTGTGATTCAAACAAAGACGTACATGTATATATAGAATACAATGAGCCAATCAAGGTGGAAAAAAAAGGAAAGAAGATGATTTACAATCAATTACTACCACAAGTCAACTATAGAAAAAAAAACATGAGAAAAGTGCATGCGCAATTTCTACAATATTTACAACACTCTTCATCAAGCTGGTGTGAAGATATCGATTAAGCCAAGCTTGCTTAAGACATTATCAAATTGTGATCGAAGATGACCTTTGTGAGCTCATCAACAAATTGATCCATGGATTGCAAATAAGGAGTGAGAATTTGACCCGCAATTACATGATCGCGGAGAAAATGATAATCAATTTCAATATGCTTCGTTCTCTCATGGAACATAGAATTGGATGCAATGTTGATGGCGGCCAGTAACGATTTAGAGGAGGCAAAATCCAATTCGGCTATAAAGTGCTGGATCCAAAGTAATTCACAGGCAGTATTGGCCATGTCATATATTCAGCCTTCGCACTAGAGTGGACAACAACAGTCTGCTTCTTGCTACGCAAAGAGACCGGATGAGATCCTATGTAAACACAATATGCTGTGGTCGAGCGACGGTTGTCAAGAGAGCCAACCCAATCAACATCTGAGTAATTGCGAGTGACCATTTTAGACTGATGAGTATAGAATAAGTCTTGTCTAGGGTGAATCTTAAAATAACGAAGGATCTGAAAAACAACTTAAAGATGGATCACGCGGGGCATGCATAAATTGACTTACTACTACGACAACATAGGATAAATCGGGTATAGTGATGGTAAGATAAATAAGTTTTCCCACTAGCTCCTGATAAAATACGGGGTCATCTAAGGGGTCCCATCTGAAACAGAAAGCTTAATATTAACATAAAGAGGAGTATATGCTTACTTGCATTTCGAATATCCTACATCCTGTAAGAGATCTAAGACATATTTTCTTTGAGAGAGAAAAAGTCCTTTAGAGTATCGATAAAATAGTAGAGTGACCCTATATCTTTGATATCAAAGGAGTTCCATAAATAGTCTTTCAGTGCATCAATTGTAATGGCTCAGGTCAACAAAATGGTAGTGAGAATGAGGGGATAATAATAAATATTATGAATCTTACGATTTTATAATTTTTTGATTCACGATTCGCACCCCTAGATCAATTTCCGATACGATTCGAGTTTGACAACATGGGGTAAAATTGGGGGTTTTGGCTATGTGAGCCTTGGATGGTCTAATTCAAGAGTTTTGGACGATTAGTGCCTAATTATCCCAAATTACAGACTCGGTAAACCCGAGTTGAATGAGAAAACCCATTGGAAACCCAAATTGGAGAATGCCATACACTTTGAGCATTGAGAATATTTGTAAAATTCTATGCTCACAAGGTGTCTGATAATATGTTTGAGTGAATGTTGCTTTGTGCACATGCCAATGCATAGTTGGGTAAAGTTACGGTTGACCTCTCCAATGTTGTGAAATCGAATCGTATCGTAAATCGCTAATACTTCTTGAATCGCAAATCGTGTATCGTAAATCGTAGAATCTTAAGATTCATAAGTATTTTCCTTCAAAAATATTTAATATATGAAATAATGTAAAATATATCTAAGATATAATAACATGAGCAATTCTCCAACTTTCTTTCAATATTAAGTGAATTCTATATAAATAGTTCATTGGAGCTCAAATTTCAATGCTCCAACTCCAAAATGTATAAGACCAGTATATAATCCAACTATACTGTGAAAAGTCAATAATGAACTTATAAAACCCTCAAAAAATCAAAAGGTCTTAAATGCTCATCAACTCAATCCTTAAAAGCCATTAAAATGAAATGTTTCATGCTTTCACACTCCTAATAAAGGTCAGGATAGCTTGGTGGATTTCAAGCTCAAATAAATATTTGGGCTTCTCAATTATAGATCCGTGTAGAAATTGGGCCTATATTGATTCAATTCATCCACCAAAATATACAAAAATTCAAATTCCTTGGGAGCCTCCTCCCATTGGAATTCTGAAACTCAATTTTGATGGGAGCTATCAATGCAATACTGAACTTGCTGGATATGGTGGGATAATTCGAAACAACTCTGGATCTTCGGTGCTTACATATGTTGGGACACTACACAATGGATCCGTCATAGAAGCAGAACTAGTAGCCTTATGGAGGGGTATCTTAGAATTGAATTCTTTGGAGGCTCATGGAAGCATTGTAGAAGGAGACTCCAAAGTAATAGTGGGGTGGGCAAGCGGTTCCAATTGTCCTTGGACTTTCTTGGATAAAATTGTATTGATTCGTCACTCTATCTCCACCCCACCCACAACTATCAACTTCTTTGGTCTCCTCGGTCAACAAGCTCTGCTGCCGATGAATTGGCTAAAGAAGGGGTTTCCTTAACAATGGAAAGAGTTATCTGTATGTTGTAATTCAAGGAGTCTCTGTTGTAGCTAAGAGACCTATTGGTCCTCTTTTGCTATTGTATTTATTTTAACATTTATTAAACACAGTTATCTTTCAAAAAAAAAATAACCCCATAATTCTATTATTTATACGAATCGTAAGATTTGTTGATAGATACAAATCGTTCCTCTTATCATATCGTATGAATCGTAAGATACGAATCGTGTATCATAAGATTTTAACAACCATGGACCTCCCTATGCTTATGTGTGATTGATGTGAAATGTAGGGCCTTGATAACTTCCCAGACTTGTCTATAGTTATGAGTAATATATGCATCAAATGAATTCTATGATTGTGATTGGAATTCTTAGATGGGTAATTCATATAATAGCATGATGAATGTGTTTTAATGCCACGCTTGGATTTTGTAATGATATATACATTACTAGTAAGTACCTATGTTGATAATGGTTGTGGTGGATCAACCTAACCATATATAGAATGAATTTTCATGATTTGTAAAGGAACTTGATGAAGGGTTAGACTAAGTGAAATGGTGAGTTAGTGTCAAGTATTTTATAACCCTAGGGGGTTAACTTGTGCTACAATGGGGATGGGCTAGCATGGTTGAGAATGCATGGAATGCAATGTAAATGTTAAGAAAGCCTTATTTGATTTCTCCAAAGTAAAAATATGACCACTCACCAATATCAGCCCAAACGTGAAAATAATGAACTACGGTTGATCTGATCCACTATGTGGTACGTAGGCAACTGTGCCTCATCTCGATAAAAAAATGCATTGTGTCTCATCCATTTGTATTAAGGATGATGAATAATTTTTTTTAATTGTTGGAGACCCTTGTGAAGGGTTGAGATGAATTATTGATAAATTTAATTGAGTTAATGTTGTGAAAAAGGGAGTGATTGGACTTAGGATGATAAACCACTATGAGACGAGTTGAATTAATTGCAAGGACTAAGAATATATTAAATAAACACGGCGTGTGTATCTCAGGGCTAGTGTGTAGTCCATATCCCTAAAATAACCCAATGTGATGAATATGTTGAATGTATGAAATGTAATGAGTTGAATGTATGAAATGTAATGGAATGTGCTATGTTTCTAGCATTGTGAAATTATGGTCATGATGTGATTATGCCATATATGTTGCCCTTATAGTTGTGATTATGATTCCTTTTACATTACTCACTGATGTATGCCTAGGAGGTTATCTAGGATGTGAGTATGGGATGTTGAATTAATGGGCATGATGAGATTGAGAATCACTAGTGTTATGATTAGATCCAAAGGGTATATAGGACTTGGTGATGTGTCTTTCCATTGTTTGGGCCCCACTAGTAGTAGTCTCCACTCCCTAGAGGAGGTTGGTGTGACAGGATGATGATTAAATCAAGGAATCCTATTGGAATGGTGGCGTCGGCCATAGGACTTGGTCCTGTAGGGTTCCCGTCGAGGAGTATAGCCCCTCACATGCTTCGCGTTGTAGGTCGCTTTCACGGCTGTTGTGGTTATCGTTGAAGAGTATAGCCCCTCACATGCTTCGCGCTGTAGGTTGCTCTCACGACTATTTTGTACATTTGGTGTGCAGTATTGCGCAGTGTTAGCTACTTGTGACCCCTACTTGGGCGGTACTAACTTAGTTAGACGTATTGCGCAGGGTTAGATACTTATAAGCCCTACTAGGGTAATATTAACTTGGTAAGTCGTATATCGATCATCAACACATCCTCATCACACAGGTTTAATTACTTTATTTTTCTTTTCCTGCAATAGTCTGAGTTCATTGGACAACCTTGTCTCTGTCCTTAGATATGCTTTGTACTTAGATATGCATCTAGAGGTGTTTTCACTTGGTTATTATATTATTAGTGAATGATGGCTTCGCCTATTAAATTAAACATGCTTGGTACTACCTCTTCTGATTCCACTTATAATGGGAGATTACCACCGCCCTTTTAAATGAGACCAACTATCTTCAATGTAGAAACCCGAAACCTATCTTCAATGGTTTCGTTCGGCTAAAATGTTCATCGGTGCTAAACAAAACACTGATTATATTGATGATACGACTAATGAGGCCTAAAAAGGAAGATCCTAAATATAAGGAATGGTTGGCCAATAATTCCCTCATACACACTTGGCTTTTACATTCTATGGAGGAACATATCAAACGGCTGGTATATACTTTATCAACGGCGAGGGAAGTATGGGATACAGTCCATGAGTTATACTTTGATGATGATAGTTTTGCTCAGTTCTATCAGCTCGACCAAGATTTTGCCTATCTACAAGAGGGGAGTTTTCCCTTACTGAATATTATTATTCATACATGTGCAGTTATTGGTTGGAACTGGATTAACTAGAGAATCTTTATTTTGAAACACCTGCTGATATCCTATTGCAAATGAAATATTGAGAAACGACACACACAATTTGCTGGCTGGCCTCAATCTGAATTCGAGCCTGTTCATACTCGAATTTTGAGCAAGAAACCTCTTCCGCCCCTCAAAGAGGTATACTCTACATTACTTCGTGATGAGAGTAGTTGCCTTGTTATGTCACCTGCCCCTCCGCTTATAGAAACGATCGGATCTTGTGTCCAAAGGGCCGTCTTCTCTCAAAGGGAAGGACCCAGTTGTTGGTAATCGATGAGATGTCCAAGGATAGAAGAAGGGTCCTTGGTTTTGTACTTACTGCAAAATGAACAATCACTTTATTGATTCTGGATACAAGCTTCATGGTAGGCCCCCGTTTAAGCAGACTAATCATACTGAGACCCTAAGATGACATCCTTATTGTGCCTCTCTGTTGTTTTTGTGCATATGTTCAGTTCGTGATGAGTGCACATCCATTTTCCCTCCACTTTTAATAGTTTACTCTACTACGAACAAAGAAGATAAATACAAGTTCTTGTCTGAACTCATTTTTCGTTGTTGGTGACAATGAAGTACAGTTGTAGAAGTCAAACCACAAACTATTTTAAGATTATTTTCACTGATTACTTCTCTATTAGAGAAAGTCGTATACATCTTGGTAAGTCTGTTTAATTTCTCGAATATCTTTTGCTGTGAATAAGCAACGGTTGTTTGTTGTGTATCATTCTCCTAAGAGTTGTATTATGATGCAGGGAAGCAGAACTCTCCATCACATGAATTCAATTGTAATGATGTGAAGACATTTGAAGCCAAGGTTACAAATGCATTCCATTATGGATATACAGTTGAAACTAATATAGATGGAAAGCCTCTTCACGGAATATTATTTTCTTGCAAGACCAACATCAGTCATGCTGCTCAGGCATACTTCAACAGGTGATAACAATTTTATCATAGTAGGAATTATGGATTACTTTGGTCTTGCATGGTATCCCTGGGCTGAGTCTTTAAAGAGGAGTTCATGGTTACATGCCATGGACCATCCAATGTGCTGAAGGTCTGAGGATATTTGCTATCATATATCATTTCTTTTCAGTTTTCATTTAACTTTTTCCTTCTAAAGCTTTAGTTGCAATAATCTTGTTGCCAATATTTTAGATGGGCCTTATCAGGAAAAATGTGGAGAGTGATCAGTTGAATGATGGCTGCAAGCCTGAAGCAAAGATTGCTGGGGATGTCAATCTGGAAAGAGCAGATAATGGGCAGGTCCACAGTGTTCATCGCAAAGAATCAACATCACAAGGGTCACAAATGGAAACTGTTGGTTCAGATGCAAACAATTCAATTCCTGTTGGTGCTTTTCAGCAAGAAGTGGTTGGTCTCATTCATAAATCCATATCATGATAATATAGGGTTTTAATTTTCACCAAGTATACTCTTTGTTGATTCACCTGGTCCGATTTTTATATGCTGACGATTGAGGTGACTGGTGTTATGGATGTGGATGCACTGAAAAATCTTTTTGATAAGAAAATCCCAAGTATATCCTGATTGCTTCTTCTTTTCCTGAATTTTTGCTGCACCTTTTCTTTTCCACATTCTTGTAGTCCCCTTTTCTAGGATATTCCAATCTTGAATGTTTTCATATCATCTCTAATTCATGGTTGATCCCATTGGATAAATGGCTTGAATTACCAAATTATAGCTGCATTCTGTATGTACTTGGCATCTCAGCAAACTGTGTTTCAGTTGATACTTGTGCTCTATTTAATTGCACCTCTATTGCATAATTGAGGGTCTCATGGTCAAAACATGTGCTTTATCAGTAGAGTGTCAATGGGCTGGACCAGCCTAAAATGCCAAGTCCAATTGGTCATATATTGGGCTGCATTGCCTAAACTGAAGGCGCTTGCTCAGAAGACATGGTTGATGATTTATAGCTTTGTAGAAGGCATTTTCTGAACCTACATTTAGGCTTGCCAATTGCCATATTTAGCAATTTAGCATGGGCAAAAGTACAAAAAAAAATAGTTTTACAATTTATTTCAATCTGGAGAATATGGTTAAAATTTTCCATAAAAAAGATCATATAGCAAAGATTGTGGAAAAGATACCTATGGATATAATCTGTCCTATTTAGAAGGTCCCAGACAAAAAGAATGGCTACTCTAACATACCAATATACCATGTGTTCATGCATCTGTAAATTATTTTTTATTAATATTTAATGCAAAAGATAAAAAGATTTAAAACTATGATTTTGGCTTAATTTGTTATTAAAGATATTTTTAGAAAACTAATGTTTGAATACTTTAAAAAATATTTTTTATGCATCCAATGGATAACATGGCACAAAGATCTACAAATTGCTTCATCCCTTCATCTTCTTGACATATTCAATATTTGCAAATTCATCTCATGCCTAGCGAAAATAAAAAGAAGATTGTTGTTTAAGTGATTTGTCTTAAATGCATCATGAGTAGATATAGATCAGAAATAAGGATACATAAGAGTTAAGAGCTAAGATAGCTGAATAATTTGTGTGTGTGTTTGCAACTTTGCATGTTTAAGTCTCCTAGGAAAACAACAACAAAATGGCATTTCTTACACGACACATTTAATATGGATACAGTGTTGTAGATATGGTGTAATTTTTCGCAATTTACACATGCATGTTTTTTTTATAGCTGACTTTTGGTTGTCATTGATTGTAAATTATCCTTATTTCCTTTTCCCTCATCTTAAATAGCTCCCTATACTATATATATATATGCATGTCTCCTCTTCCGTTGAAAATACAATGATTAGAATACACAAGATAATTATCTCTCTCAATTCTTCCTTTTTCTCCATTTCTTTACTTTCACCCTTTTTTTCATTTTAACATGGTATCAACCAAGTTTTATTTTTTATTTTTTTTCCGCCTTCTGTTGTGGCATTTTTTTTGGTTTAGCACATTTATTATTATTATTTATCTTTCCCTTCCCTACTTATATTGATTTCCTACCTAGATTAGATTTCCTACTTAGCTTAAGATACTCCTTTTTAGTAGTTTCCTAGTATGGTTAGATCTTTTTTATTTAGGTTTCTATGTTTAAATTTTGTTTTATATATATGAGATGTAGTGGTGGGAAGACACATTCTTGATGGGCATGAAATAAAATTTTTGATTTATATTTTTATCTTTCTTTTTCTCTTTCTTCGTCCTTGCCGAAGCTGCGAGCATATCTTCTTTCTCAGGGTCTCGACGAATACTTGGGCTCCTCCGATTTTGGCTGGATCACTCTGCCAATAGCATCGATCCCACATCAATTGGTATCGAGAGCAGATTCTCTGTAACTTTGTCATACAGAGACGTTCCTGTTTGGAGACAGGTCCCTGTGTTATCTGGGATGATCTTTGTCTCGATTACCTTTTTTTTTTTTTATAAAAAAAAAAAGTTGCAGAGGAATCTCGATTCAGACATGCAATGTCATATGTTGCCTACTGCATTGCATCATTGTCCACGGCGACAACCAAGCTCCACCGACGCCCAGGTTGCCGTCCCCATCACCAGATCCACTAACCCGGGTTTGCTCTCTTCCCTTTGCCTCGTGCACTCTCGCCCATCATCTGGTAGACCTTTCGCCCCTTTACAACACAGAACCATTGCCGAAATTCCAGATACCTCTCAAGCCTTCACCCAAACCCATCTTTCCGTCCCTAACCCCTACTCAGCTGCGATCTTCTCTCGCCCATTCTGCTCTCCTCTCACCTCTAATTTCCAGCACCTCTTCGTCATTTTCCCTCGCATCATCCAAACCAATGACCCAATTGTTCAACATGAAGAGTTAAAACACATTTGGCAACTTACCCTATTCTCTCATTATTGCCATGTATTGCATTTTTTTCTCTTTTCCTTAAACACCGTTTCCTATATCACCTTATCTCCACTCAAGACCATCGGTTCCCACCTTTTATTTCATCTTTATTGCCTACACTCGTTCAAACCCCATCAACCAACAAAACCTTTGAGTCTCTTTTGCTATTCCACATCTTCATACCCATCTAATCTGTGGCCCACCTTTACTAGTGTTACCCGACCAAACCTATCTGTTGAAATTAATAATGAAGAAAAGGAAAAAGAAGAGAAAAATGGGAAGAAGTTTTCTCTGTATATATTGAATTGATGTATTTCCTCTCAGTGGATACAAGAATAAATAAGAAAAAGAGAGCCCATTCAAGGGCACAAAAGGAAATACAAATAATGAATCCTTATTTATAATAAATTATACAATCACACATTTGACCTTTTTCAAAATAGGATAAGTAAAGAGAATAATCCGTAATCGGGTCCCACAACACTCCTTCTCAAGCTGGCTCAAAGATATCTGACAAACTCAGCTTACCAAGAACTGAAGTAAGTTGATGTCGAGGAACAAATTTAGTCAAGATATCAGTCAATTGATCTTTAGATTGCAGATGAGGAGTGACAAGCTGGCCTTCAGAAATATGTTGTCGAAGGAAGTGCCAATCAACCTCAATGTGCTTGGTTCTCTCATGAAAGAACGGGTTGGAGGCGATGTTGATGGCCACTTGATTGTCACAGAACATAATAAGTGGATCAATGGGAGCAAAACCTAACTCTGTAAGAACCTGACAGATCCAAATTAACTCAACCGTAGAATTAGCCATTGCACGATACTCTGCTTCAGCACTAAAGCGAGCAACAATAGATTGCTTCTTGGTACGCCAACAAACTAAATGAGAGCCCAAGAGGACACAATAACCAGTGGTGGAGCGGCGGTCATCAGGAGAGTCGGCCCAATCTGCATCGGAATAGCTACGAATTGATAGAGAAGACTGTCGTGCAAAGAGCAATCTCCGGCCTGGATGAGCTCTAATGTAGCGAAGGATGCGGAAGACAACTTGAAGATGAGTATCCCGTGGAGCCTGCATAAATTGGCTAACCATACCAACTGCATATGACAAATCGGGCCGGGTGATAGTGAGGTAAATCAGTTTCCTATCAACTTTTGATAAATGGTAGGAGAATCAAGAAGAGTCTCATCCCAAGCAGATAACTTTGTGTTTACATCTAGCGGAGATCAAGGGCATACTTGCGTTGAGATAGAGAGAGTCCTCAAGGAGAACGAGCGACCTCAATACCAAGAAAGTAACGCAATGACCCCCCAAATCTTTAATATCAAATGTGTGCCATAGATATTCTTTGAATGTAGAAATGGCAGCATCATCATTACCTGTAAGAACAATGTCATCGACATATACCAGTAGAATCATTACCACAGAATGAATACGGTAGATAAACACTGAGTGATCCATCTGATATCTGGAGAAACCATAAGGCAACAAAACACTAATGAACTTTTCAAACCAGGCTCGTGGGGACTGTTTGAGGCCATAGAGAGCTTTTCTGAGTTTGCAGACTGAGTGAGACTCCCCTTGCTTGACAAATCCTGGTGGTGGGAGCATATATATTTCATCTTGGAGTTCACCATGAAGGAAGGCATTCTTCACATCCAATTGATGAAGCGGCCAGTCATGAGTGGTGGCGATGAAAAGCAAGATCCAAACATTGGTAATCTTGGCCACAGGGGAGAAGGTTTCCTGATAGTCCACCCCATAAGTTTGCGTGAAGTTTTTGGCAAGTAGATGAGCCTTATACCTGACAATGGATCCGTCTGGATTATGTTTTAGGGCGAATACCCATTTACAACCAACTGGAGATTTTCCCGGAGGGAGAGGAACCATATCCCAAGTATGATTTTTTTCCAGTGCAGCTAATTCCTCATCCATGACTGCTTTCCAAGAAGGATCTGAAGGGTAGCGTCAATCCGCTTGGGAATCTTAATGTTGCCCAGATCTGTAAGAAAGTTGTGATAGGAAAGAGAAACAACATGATAGGACACAAAATGATCAAGGGGGATGAAGAGTACACGTACGCTTACCTTTCCGAATAACAATGGGAAGTTTGGACTTAACAGTTGTGGATGGATCTGGACTAGGGGCAGATGGGGTAGTGGCGTCTTTTAGAGGTGGAGGCCTGGGGTTCCTGTTTCGGTACACCAGAGTAGGCCTGGCAGTGCTAGGTGGAGGAGTGGAGGTAGGAAGGAGAGGTAGAATAGGAGAGGAGGAGGTAATAGACGGTGTAGAAAAGTCTGGGACCGTCTCAAAAAAGGTGACATCCATGGACACGTGATTTTCCTGTGAGGGGATCAAGACACTTGTAGCCTTTATGGAAAAGGGGAATAGCCCAAAAAGACAGAGTGCACAGCCTGAGGAGAGAGTTTATCAACAAAGAATTGGTGAACAAAGCAGACACACCAAAAACATGCAACGGAGGACTGTGGATGGGTTTATTCAGGGAAATAAAGTCAAGGGGAGACTTCTCTAGCAACACCCGAGATGGCATGCAGTTGATAAGATAACACGAGGTTAAGATGGCTTCAAGCCAATATGACTGTAGGACATGCATGGTAAAGAGAAAGGAGCGGACGACCTCAAGTAGGTGTCGGTTTTTGCGTTCAACTACACCATTTTGTTGAGGTGTAGATGGACAAGAGAGTCAAGATTCGACCCATGGTCTTGTTCAATTACCGCCCCCACCCCCCTCCATTATTACTTCGCAAAATTTTAATGTTACAGGAAAATTGTGATTCAACCCATTTGTAAAATGTATGAAAATGATCAAGCACTTCAGATTTTGTTTCATCATATATATATCCATGTCATGCGTGAATAATCATCAATAAAAGAAACAAATTAATGAAAACCTGTTCGAGAGACAAAGGGGGATTGGCAAACATCAAAGTGTATAACATAAAATAATTTAAATGCACAACCATTTATTAAAGGAGGAAAACAAGTTCTACTATGTTTGCCATATTGGCAATGTTCACATTGAAACTTATTAAAAGATAAAGAATGAATAAGTTTCTTTAACACAGAATTAAAAGGATGTCCTAGCTAGCAATGCCAAAGCCACACATCGGGCGAAGAGGAGGTAAAGCTTCAGAAGCACCATACTGTTGATTAAGAAGGTATAAACCTCCAACTTCACGACCACCACTAATCACCTACCTTGTAGTCAGATCTTGAAAGAGACAGTGAGAAGGAAAGAAAGTGACTGAACAGTTTAGATTTCGAGTCAAGGCACTAACGGACAATAAAAATTGTGGGACAACTTTAGAACATGCAAAACAGAGAAAAGATCTAAGTTAGGAGTAACTGGAATTGTCCATGTCCCAACAATATCAGTAGATGAGCTATTAGCTAAGTTGACCTTACCACATGAAATAGGTGAAAAAAAGGAGAAGATGTTAGACATACCAGCCATATGGTCAGTAGCACCAGAATCGACAATCCAGGTATGGTGGGAGACATGATGTGCAGAGTGTCCAGTACCTGATGGGGAGGAGACAGTATGAGAAGCCTCAGAGGATTGAAGACGCTGCATTTGCTGCTGTAAAAGAGGGCAAGTTTTTACCGAGTCACATCAGTAGAAGGAGCATCAATGAGATGAGCTTGTTTCGGTTTGCCATGAAGTTTGTAGCACGACTCAACAGAATGATTGGTCATTTTACAATATGTGCAAAACCGGGTATCTTTCCACCGTGGACCTCTGGTGTCCCGACGAGTGTCAGAGGATGTATCTTTACCACGGAAAGTAGGAGGGGGAGGAGGTACGGAGTGAGTTGTGACCAAGGCTGAGCGTTCAGTCGGCATATGGGGAGTCATAACAAGTCTACGCCGGTCATCCCGAAGTAGGGCAGAGTAGACCTCTGCCAGAGAAGGAAGAGGGCGTTGCCCAAGCAGTTGAGCACGTATAGGCTCAAATTCCGGATTTAGTCTGGCCAATAACTCAAATTCATGTCGTTGATCAAGTAATTGCTTATAGAGCACAACATCATTAGGAAACTGAAATTTAACAGATTCAAGTTGATCCAATTCCAATCAACATGTTCGTATTTTTTAATAATACTGAATCAATGAGAGCTCCCCCTGTCGGAGATGAGATGCCATCAGATATAACTTATAGAGGTGTGTTGAATTATCACCATCAGAATACAAAGCTTTAATGATATCCCAAATATCTTTAGCAGTCGGAAGAGTGTAGACCGTTCCACGAACATGTTCTTCCATGGAGTGAAGTAGGCAGGATTGGACCAAGGAATTATTGGTTTTCCAAGTGCGATATGAGGAATCAATCTTGACCTGTTCGGTGCTAGTGCCATCAATATAGTCATACAGTTGCTTGGCTTCAAGAAACATTTTGGCGGAGTGAGACCATTGGAAGTAATTGGCCTCATTTAACAAAACTGTTGTGATTTTGCTAATATGAGTAGACCCAGAGGAAGCCATATCTAAAATAGAAGCAGATGAAGATGATCCACTAGAAGAAGATACCTTAGAAGAATCAGTAGAGGAGGCCATAGTGCAGAAAATCCCAAAAACAGTGGATAGTGTCGTCCCAGATAGTAGTGGAAAGTGGGTCCCACCAATAATGTAGAAGACTGCTACAACAGACGTGAGAAGAGGAGGTGTAGGTGGACCCCACATTGCACAAAGGAATGAGAATCCTCACAGATCCATTATAGATGCAGGGGTGAAAAATGTAGGAGAAGAACCGGCAACAACCAAGCCAATGCCTTCCACATTCAACAGGAAAAAATGAAACGAGTAGGGTACAAAGACGTCTCTGTAGCAATATGGAGAAGGCCTTGAAAAGGGGGTCCCACCGTAGAAGAAGGTCGGTGGCCTAGTGCAATGAGAGCACAGGTGAGAGGCGAGCCTAGGAGACTTGAGTCGAGGCCCAGAAAAGCCAAGGGTGCTGAGATCGTAAGTAGAACCCAGAGTGTAGGGTATTGTCGTCCCAGATGGCGAGTGGCAGAAGGCAGATGAGAAGGGCCCACCTGTGTCAGAAGTGGGTCCAACCTGGTTCGATGGACAACAAGGTGAAAGGCGAAGCCAAGGAAGGTGTGCCTTTGTCGAACCGAGATGGGAGCCAGCAGATCTAGCCACGAAACCACAGAAGGGGCTTTGTCATGACGGCAATAGAGAAACACGAGTTGGGTGCAGTCGCATAGCCCAGAAAACGAATCTGGAAAAACACAAGGAAGAGATCAACGTCCTCTGTGGTGGCTGTTACAGACTGCCTCAGTAAAAAATGACGAGGGATGGTAAAAACAGCCGATCGAAGAGGACTAAGAGGATCACGAATCGTTCTTGTTTGCTGATACCATGTTGAAATTAATAACGAAGAAAATGAAAAAGAAGAGAAAAATGGGAAGTAGTTTTCTCTGTATATTGAATTGATGTATTTCCTCTCGGAGGTTACAAGAATAAATATGAAAAAGAGAGCCCATTCAGGGCACAAAAGGAAATACAAGTAATGAAACCTTATTTACAATAATTATACAATCACATTTGACCTTCCAAAATAGGATAAGTCATGAGAACAATTTGTAATCGGGTCCCACAATTCTCTCTCCATGCCTTACCCTTATTTCCAACCTCACCCACCCATTGAACCATTTACTTAGTCCTACTCTCACTTTTCATCTAAGCCCCGTCCCCTATCTATTTAACCGCTATAATCAAGACTATTACCTCCCACCTTTTTCTGGTCAATGGCAAGACGTAGACTTCTTCGACTGGCTTTCGGAAGTCGAACGACTCTTCCATTACACGGGGCCTGAAGAAACGTAAAAGGTGACGTTAGTGGCCTATCGACTCGAAGGTGAAACGTCTACATGGTGGGAACAATTGCAAATTGACTATAGGCGATACAACAAGCCTCATATTAGGTCATGGACACTGATGAAAAGGTTGTTACGGGATCGTTTTCTTTCTGCCGACTATGAACAATTTATGTTCAAGTAATACTGAAATTGTTGGCAAGGAAATTGGACCCTTTGAGATTATACAGCTGAGTTCTCCTACCTCTTCGCGAGACATGCCGAGGCTGAGTTTCAACAAGTCTCCAGATTCATCAGAGGACTCCATGAGATCTATGACTGTATCGTGTTCCACGACATCTTCACTTTGAAAGATGCGGTACAGATCGCCATACGAGCAGAACGTTAGTTAGAGTAACTCGAGGAGTTGACCTCGAAATACGTGCCAGTTTCACTGAAATGCATATATGCTACCTCGAGATATGTGCAAGCTCCTCTAGAGACACTTAGAATTCGTGCCTGCTCCTCCCGAAGTCCTGACCCCATAGACGATGCCCATGTTGGATAATGAGCCAGTTGTGTTACCAGCGGCACATTCGATGCAACCAGCTAGTGTTGTACCACCACCAATACCCCCACCGCCTCCACCACCAAAACCACAACCCACCACCGCCACCGACAATTACCCAACCCTCTCCCATACCCAAAGCCGATCCTGATACGGATACCAAGAATTGATCTATGGTGATTCATACATTATCCTTGCTGCCTCCTATCCTCTCTTTGGTGCCTCATCCCACAAACCCTCAGGACCATGTGATACCTCTAGTGTCATTTCAAGACCCCTTCGCGACTGGATTGATTCATGCTAGCTTGAGCCCGTGTATGGTCTTTGCTTCATTCGTCCTGAAGATGGTTCGCTCTTGTAGTCCGTGCCTTGACCATTGCACAATTGCTAGATTCGTCTTTCGGCTCTTTAGAATAGGTCTTCATATCTGTTTGGTGCCTTCTGATTTTGCCGATTTCAACTCGAGGACGAATTCTTTTCAAGACCGGAGGACTGATGTAGGACATGCCTATGTGGACCCATTGCATTTTTATTAGTTTAGCATATTGATTATTATTATTATTATTATTTATCTTTCCCTTCCCTACTTATATTAGATTTCCTACCTAGATTAGATTTCCTACTTAGATTAAGATACTCCTTTTTAGTAGTTTCCTAGTATGTTTAGATCTCCTTTTTTATTTAGGTTTCTATGTTTAATTTTTTTTTAATATATATATGAGATGATGTAATGGTGGAAAGACACATTGTCGATGGGCATGAAATAAAATTTCTGATTCATATTTTTATCTTTCTTCTTCGCTATCGAAGTTGCAGGCATATCTTCTTTCTCAGGGTCTCGACGAATACTTGCGATCCCCCAATTTTGGCTGGATCGCTCTGCCAATAGCATCGATCCTGCATCAATTTCATTATTCATCCTTGAATATGTGTGGATATTGTTCATCTGTCATCAAATCGACCCCAACCCTAATCAGTTTTGGGCCCTCCTTCCATCCATCAAGTGGGTCCTAGGGTTTGATGTCTTCTGGAACCCCTTTTCAGAATTTTGTTTTTGCATCAAAGATGCTTGTGAATAGTGATTTCCGCCCTTTTTGCCTCATTTGCAACATGGACTTGAGGTTTCTGTTGGAACCCACACAGCTAGAGTCTTTGTCCTAATAGTTACCCCTTGGGTTCTTCTTTTTCTCGTGGTCTGTAGGGACCGCTGTTGACGCAACTGTATTGCGAATGTCACTTTGGTCTTTTTTTTGGTCCAAATTTTACCTAGATTTGGAGTTTTGGGACTTGATTAATATCAAACCCAACTCTCTCTCTTGGCCCCTTTTCTCCTCCCATTAGTTGGTGGTGTTGATTTTTGATTGTGGGGTTCATTTCTTGCTGCTTTTGTGCACATGAATTATAACATATTTGTTTTTCTTCATCTACATTGATTTTGGGCACTCACATTTTGGTGTTTCTGGGGTGGGAGACTCCTTTTTGGCATTTTTGTGGTCCCTGACGACTGTTACACCTGCATATTATATTATTTGATGGCCTCCTCTGATACTTCAAGCATGCTTGGTTACACATTTTCTAATTCTACCTACATTGGGAAGATCAAAACTGCTCTTTTAAATGAGACCAATTATTTCAATGGTTTCATTCGGCAAAAATGTTCCTTGATGCTAAGCAGAAGACAAATTATATTGATGGTACAACCATGGAGCTTGCGAAGGATGATCCAAAATATAATGAATGGACGCAGGAACGATCTGACTAGAAAGTCGTTCAAAACTTGATTGAAGAACCACCGTTTATTGAAGAAGCTATAGAGTCGATCACAAAAAGTGCTAGTTTGAAAGGCTCGTAGGAATTGATCCACTACGAAGTAGTAAACGAGATAGGTATTAGTTTTGTAATGGTTGGAGCATCAAACCCGGATTCGGCAAGAATCTCATTTTTGGGTAGTACGAAGTGGGCAGCAAAACCGTCCATTGGTTCATCTGGGGTAGTATCATTTGCTGGGACTCTAGTAATCTCATCAAAGTGGACTCCTTCATTGGTCGGTTTTCATTGTCAGTGCTTTTTCAAGATCGAATTTCCCGTATGTAGTGGACTTTTAACTTCAGTTTATGGGCTATGTGATGAGCCTAGAAAGATTGGATTTCGAGATGGAATCTCTTAACGGTTGATGGAATGACCGGTGGTGTACCTGTGGCGACTTCAATCTCATTAGATTTCCTCAAGAAAATATGGGGTAACTAGGCTTACTCCCATTATGTGCCGTTTCTCGGATTGCATTTCCTTTCTTGACCTTGTGGTTCTTCCCTTATTTGAAGCAGAGTTTACTTAGTCCAATGGGCAAGAGAGACCTATTCTTTCACAGATTGATAGGTTCTTTGTTTCGACTGAGTGGATGGACCTGTATCCGGATTCACACATATCTGTTTTTCCTCGTCCTGTCTCCGATCGTTGACCTTTGCTCATAGATACTCTTGATGAATCTTGGGGTCCTCCTCCCTTCAAATTTGAATTATGTTGGGTAAAAGAAAAAGGTTTCAGAGATCTCATTGCAAAATGGTGGTCAAAATCCACACCTTCCAGTAGCAAATATTTCATTCTCCATCAGAAATTGAAGTTCTTAAAAGTCCCAAGTTGAAAAGTTGACGTTTTACCAGTTTTAGGTCTTTGACAGAATTCATTGCTTCTATTCTTATCCGTATCAATCAGATTGATCTTTGTGAGCAATTCAGATCCATATCTGAGGAGGATGTCTTCCTTCGACACGATCTTTAGGAACAATATCGTGTCAAAAGTATCCAGGAGGAGATTATGTGGAGGCAGAGATCTGAGATAAGTGGATTAAGGAAGGGAACAAAAACTCCAAGTTTTTCTATGCCATCGCCGTGGCTCATAAAAGGGTATACAGAATCAGATCACTAACTGTTGATGATGTGACAGTATCAGATAATGAGGAGATCAATGCGACCATTCTAAATCACTTCAAGCAGTTGTATATTGCCAACTCTTTTGATAGGTTTCCGATTTCTGGGCTTCCCTTTAGATCTATCTCCACTATGGAAGCTTCCTTCATTGAGTGGCCTTTTTCAGAGGATGAAATCAGAACTGCTGTGTAGGACCCACAAAATGTAAGCCCACCACCAAACTAGGGCCTGAAATGAGTAAGAGTGGTAAAGGATCTAATGTGTGGAGTGGGTAAAGGGGTGGGGGTAATTATATAGGCTAAGGTATTAAAAGAGAAAGGCTAAATGGGTACCTAATGGTTACAGTGGATAAGGGAAAGGTAGGAATGGGCTTCTGCAAAGGGTGTAGGGATCTGTAACATAGAGCGACAAAAGGGGGAAGAGAGAGAGAGAGAGAGGAGAGAGAGAGAGAGAGAGGTTGGGGGGGTGGGGGGTGGGTGTGTGGCTGGGGGTTGAGGTCTAAGTGTAGGCGATTGGCTTAGGAGGGTGTATGGCAGCCTGCGAAGAAGGCCTGGAATGGGGTTTGGAGGGGGGGAGATGACTGTTTGGGCTAAGAAGGGGTCCAAAGGGGCTTGGGACAGCAATATGATGGTTGTATGGGACTTAGAAAGGGGTTGGGATGGTTGACGATGGCTGTGGGATGGCTTTGATTTGGGTTTGGGTAATCAAAAGAAAATAAAAAAGTTTAAGGGAAGAGAGAAGAGAAGAGATAGGCAAATACCTGGCTTTGGAAGAGGCTTCTCACCTATTCGAGTGACGTCTCGCCGTCCTTAGCTTCTTACCAAGGTTCCGTGGGCTTCTCACAAACATAAGATGCGCAGGAGACAATCTTTCGCAACAAACATTCGTTTTTTCTGAATGACAATGCCCTAAGGTTACAGTGAGTATATATAATAAAATCCAATGAAAATGACCAAAATACCCTTTATTACAGTATTTACTAAGATGCCCTCAAATAAACAAAAAATTTACATCAACTCATAATCTAATAAAAACAAATAAACTGACTAAATAAAACAAATAAATAATCAATCCTCTAATCAAGATTTAGACAATGCTTGCATCGCTGGCATTCCTTGGCCCTCTGCCTAGGCAACCCTCTCAAAAGGTGTAGAAGTTTGCCATTTTAAAGCCCTTGAATTATGCTCTCCGGATAAGAGCCATGTGCATAGTCTCCACTTTGCTTTCTGCATAAGGTCGTTCTCCTCTTACTCCTCGTTCTAAAAAATCCTAGAATTTCTTTCCTTCCACACGGTTCATAAAGCGGCCGCTGGAATGGTGTTCCATGCTGCTTTCATCTTAGGATTGGTGTGTTGAATGGTCCAAGATTGAACGATTCCTTCGCAAGTTCGCTCTAATACGGAGTTACGGACAATGCCTCCAACAAATTTGCAAAGCTTATCCACAATTTTTCTGGTCGTTGGGCATTTGGCAAATAAATGATTGGTGTCTTCCTCTGTTTGGCCACAATGTGTTAACTGTAGGTTGTCAGCTGAGATGAGTGGCCCTTTGATCTGGTCAGCACATTACCTTTCAAGGCACACCACACAATAGTTTGCGCTCTTTGCGGGGCTGGTGGGGAGGGAGTGAGGTGCCCCTCCAGGATAGGCTCGTCCTCATTTTGTTGATCAAGGGCCAAATCAGTCAGCGACTTGATTGAAAAGGTTCCCGAGGAATTTCCTACTCTCCTACCCAAAGCGTTTTATCCTCTATCCAGTTCCTCAAGGCTAGAGGAAGAGGAATACCCTCAAGTTTCTATGAAAATCCAATTGCAAGGAGATCATGCCGTGACTCATTATGTAGCAATCCTTTGGATGGGTTTTGAGTCAACCAATGATAGCCAACCACAACAACGACACGTGATTGATATGACAGAGCACTTGCCTACTTGGAATAGTCTGGACATCATAGGGGCTATTACTTCAGGCCTTTGGGCCTGATTGATGTGAAAAAAGGTGAATTTGCAAGGCTGATAGTTAGAAAGACCCTACCCAATCCTGAACTGATTTAGTTTTTTTGCTTCTATTTATTCAAAATACATTTCTTGGGTATCTGGTGACTGGTGGAGAATGTTGTGGGACCCATACATCTAGTGATATGGGCCCCAATTATTTGTCCAGATTCAATGTATATTGAAAGTCAACACAATAGATTATAATTGATTAGATTGATTCTTATATAAAGATACACCTAGTGTATTTCCTTTTTAGGTCCCTTGATTGTCTCTTTTCTTTTTTTTTTTCTTTTTTTTCTATTTAATATTGTATCCTCTAAGAGGAAAATACGATCAATAGATTCAAAGAGATAATTTTCTCTCCTTCAATATTTCCTTTTTCTCTATTTATTTCCTTTTTCCATTATCATTTTCTACATGGTATCAGCCAAGGAAGATTCTATTCTCTGAATCCCTTCAATTTATCGCCTGCAGTCTCTCTTCTTCGGCGAAGATCACTATTCCCGGCGAAGGGTCTGCCGACGGGGACTCATCCTTCCCTGCCTTTTTTGATAGAGGTGTCCATTTGTCCGATCGGATCTCTGTTTTGAATTTGGTTTATTGGAGCTTATTTTAGATCTCTCCTAGCAATTTTGACGTTTCGACAACCCAGAAAAGTGGTTTTTTGCTTCGATATGTTGGATCTGAGCTTCCTTTGCCACCAAATCTTTTCCATTGTTGTCTCCCCTGGCCCAGTTCCTCTCGCCTAAGGTTGGCCCCCCCTTTCGGTCAACGGTGGGCCCCTTGTTTGCACATTTGTTCTCTGCTGCTGTGACTCCTGCATTGTTTCTCTCTGGGCTTCTTCTGCCCAGATCTACTGTCTGGGATCTTCACCCCTCATCTGCTGCTGCATACTAGTTTCGTCCCTGCCTCTGGATTACATCAGACTTGGGTGTCCCACCTCTCATCCTTGGCGGACCCCATTTTATCTTGATTTTCCTTTTGCTGTTCGGGATGACTATATATCAGATTTTTGGGATTTCGTCTCTTCATCTACACAGATTTCCTGCATTAGGCCTTGGTACTTGGCCACATCCATTCGCCTCTCACTCTCTCTTCCGTGTAAGGATCTGCACCTGGTTTGTACCTTGTGGGGCCCATTTCTGGCTTTTTTTCCCTCAGATTTGACGCAGACCTTGGACTTGGGTCTGTGTATTTGGCTTATAGTTGTTGTTGCTGCTCTCTGATTGGTTAGTCAACCTCGCATTATGGCTGCTGCATCATCTTCTTCTGGCCCTTCTATTCCTGATGTTGCCTCTTTCGGCTCTCCACATATTGGTCGGATCACGACGGTATTCCTAAATGAGACAAATTACTTTGAGGGGTCCCACTCTGCCACAATGTTTTAACTACGTAGCAACTCTTCATATATTGATGGTACTACTCTCAAACCGGCCAAGACTGATACAACATTCTCCTCCTGGATTGCAAATAACTCCCTGGTCTAGGCTTGGCTTTTTCACTCCATGGAAGCTCATGTGCAGCGTCTCGTTTACACCCTTCCAACCGCTAAAGCTGTGTGGGACACTGTGAAGACTTTATATTCTAATGGGGATAACTTTGCTCGTATGTATGAATTATCTCAGACTGTTGCCACTCTTCGACAGGGGGAATTGTCTTTCATCTAATACTATTCGACTCTACAATCCTGTTGGTTGGAGCTTGATCAGCTTCAATCACTTACATTCAAGAATCCAGAGGATACTCTGACGTTCCACAAGTATATTGAACAACAACGGATTTTTACATCCTTAGATGGGCTTAACTCTGAATTTGAGCATACCCGGGCCCAAATTCTTGGATAACGACATGTCCCCTCTCTAGATGAGGTTTACTCTGCCTTAGTTTGAGATGATCGACGCCGTCTTGTTATGACTCCACTGCCCGCTGAACGCTCTGCCCTGGTCAGCACTCAGTCTTCTATACCTACTCTGGCTCAGAGGCACCCAGCTTCCCATGGCAAGGATTCCTCGTCTGATCCTCGAAAGGACACCTGAGGTCCTCGGAAGAAGGGAAATCGGTTTTGCACCTACTACAAGATGACTAACCACAACATTGATTCTTGCTACAAGCTTCATGGGCGACCTAAGCAAGTCAATCTCTCCGCTGCACCTCCTGCTCCTTCCTCTAATGTGGTTAGTGATAGTGCTCCTGTGACTCGACATGACCTTAACTTAATCTCAATGCCTGGACACCTACAATCCTCCGAGGTGTCCAATGTTGTCTCTTCTACTTCAGGTACTGAATCATCTGGACACCATGCTTCTCATCATTCTTGGATTGTCGATTTGGGTGCCACTGACCATGTGGCTGGTATATCTACCATCTTCTTTTCCCTTTCTCCTATTTCTGGTGGTAAGGTTAAATTAGCCAACTGCTCTTACACTGATATTGTTGGGAAATGAATTGTTTCTGTCTCGCCTCATTTGTGTAAGTGCCCCGGTTCGTCCGAGTCACCCTTATTGTCAATTACGTGACTCAGTTGGACTTGCCTTGGATGAATAAGAAGATCTACTATGAAGTTGAAGCGGCTACATCAAATACAGTATTGGCACACAGGTAAGTGACCCGTAGGAGACCTTAGGCTAAGTCATATACCTAGTATTCAATTGGATAATAAATTAAATAAATGACTTTCAGCCTCGAGGCCTCATGTAATCTGCCGAGGCCTCGCAACCAGCTATGCTGAGTTGAGTGCAGCTGACCCTGTGTCGAGCTGACTCAGACTAATATGTGACTGTTTAATTAAGAGGTAAATCATGGGAAATCAATTGGCAGCCAATTATGGTAAATCTATTTATGATAAACAAATAGACCCATTGTGAGATATTGCCACCTCGTTTGAAATTTGAATTTGGATATCCTTGAGGAGCTGTCCATGACAAGTATGGAAAGGCTCCTCCATGGCTAAGGAAAATGTTGAAAAACTTCCATCTAATTCTTAATTGATGGTTAAGGTAAATGTTGAAAATCTTCCATCTAATCCTTGATTGATGGCTAAGGAAAGTGTGGCAAATCATACACAGTAAACACGAGCTGGCTGGTATCTATATGGATTATGTTTGAAAGATTGCACAGCACATACGTGTGCTGTCTTTCCAGATTCTAACGCTGGCGAGGCCTCATCAGAATCTGCGAGGCCTCGCAGGTGTGAAAAATAGCACTGTTTGAAACTGTTTATAAAATAACAGTAAGGGGGCTGTTTAATACACCGAATCGACTCAGAAAATCCGTGGAATAAGATTATCAGTGAGAGAGCATTTGGCCTTCCCTCTAGACATTATTCTTCATCATCCGTCTTAATGATATTCGGGTAATCAAGATGAAGAATAAGGTGTTTACATAGGACTAAAATCAGTCATACCTTGTCCTACTGCTGTGCCTACAAAATACACTGCTGATGATGGAAAGGAGCATAGAGATTCAGTAAAGAAGAAAGAGCTAAAAGGGAAACGGTTAAGGCCTAAGGCAAGTTTTCTTCTTGTTTTATTTTTAAAACATTGTAAAGTGGATTAGAACAGTGTGTTCGAACCACTCAAAAAAATAGGTGTAGAGGATTAGACCAATTGGGTTGAACCTCTATAAAAAACTAGGTTGTATTATTTGGGTGTGAGACCCTTACATAGTATATTTGGGACGACCCTAGAGTTGGGAAGTCTAACAGTGGATGTAGGTTTGATGAAACCGAACCACTATAAAATATTTGTGTTATGTGATTGAATGCATGGATTGATTGTTATGTTTACTTAACATATAAATTGGTAAGAAAATTTTAAAAGGGAATTAAAATTGAAAACCGACCTATTCACCCCCCTCTAGGTCGTGCATACGTCTAGTAACGGAATTTCAATTGCTATCAGAGCTCGGTTACTCTGAGTTGGACTTAACCGTCCGAGTTGATCTTTTTACTAGAATCATGCACAAAGGTGATAGTCACCCCGTTTCTAAACCTCCCTATTTTGATGGCTCCAACTATGCCTCTTGGAAGGCAAAAATGAAAAGTTTTTTTATATCACTAGATGGAGCTGTTTGGGAATCAATAGTAAGAGGTTGGGAACCACCGATTGAGGAAATCACAGAAAAACCTACTTAGAGATGAAGCTGGAAAATCTGTTCAACAAGTTATTGGTACCAAACTAAAAGATTATTTCACTTGGACAGATATGGAAAAAATGTTATACATAGCAAATGGAAAGGCGTTGAACGCCATTAACTGTGCTGTCTCACCTGATGAGCTTAAACGTATCATGACTTGCTTAACAGCTAAAGATGCTTGGGACATCTTAGAAAGAACACATGAAGGTACTTCTGTTGTTAAAAGATCTAAACTCTAAATTCTCCAATCTAAATTTGATAACATACGAATGGATGAAAATGAGATGTTTATGGACTTTTACTCTAAGCTAAGTGATATAGTAAATTCTATGTGGGCCTTAGGAGAGATAATTCCTGAATCTAAAGTGTGTACCAAGGTACTTAGAAATCTGCCCAAGAGATTTAAACCTAAGGTAGCAGCTATTGAAGAGTATAGAGATGTATCTTTCATGAAATTGATGACCTAGTAGGATCTCTTCAAACCTATGAACTTCATTTTGAAGATGAGATACCTAAAAAGAAGTCTGTTGCTTTAAAATCATCATCAAATACTGAGAAACTTAAAGAAGAAAAATCTGAATCTGATAGTGAAGATGATGTTGCCCTATTAGCTAAAAAATTCTTAAGAAACTTCAATAAAAGAAATAAGTTTAAAAACTTTGAAAGAAGTGAACCAAGGGATAAAAATACCAACAGAATAAAAGATACCAACAGATTTAATACATTGAAAGAAAACGGAAGAGACAAAGACAAAGAACAAAAATGTTATAATTGTGGAGGTCAAGGATATTTTGTTGTTGAATGTCCCTCAAAAAGAAATAAGAAAGCCTTGACTGGAACTTATGAAAACACCTCTGAATCGGAAAGTGAGTCTGATGAATCCACTCAAGATAAATCTGAAAATCTAAAAGGGTTCATAGCCTCTATAGCAACTGTTGGAAGTGACTCAGAAAGTGAGTCAGAAAATGATGAAGATGATGATCTTCAAGAGGCCTATGATTCTCTTTTTCTGGAAAGTCAAAAACTGGCTAAAAAATTAAGTAAAAGAGAATCTGAAAATGCAAATTTAATAAGTCAGTTGGAAGAAGAAAAATGAATAAATGAAAATCATGTAAGAACTCTAATAACTACAAATGAAGAAAATGATAAATTAAAAGAAGTTCAAAATGAGTTACAAGATAAGTTGAGAAAGTATAAGGATGACATTAAAAAATTGGAAGATATTAGAAGTATCTTATCAGAAGAAATTATTAATGCTCATTTGAAAATAAACAGTTTTAATACTCATAAACTCAACATTGAAAATAAGTTTACCCAAGGACAATATAAATTAGAAAGATTACTAAAATTAGGTAAAACTTATGGGGACAAGACTGGTCTTGGATACAACCAAGACAATGTAAAAACTGTGAACAAAACTATTTTTGTTAAAGGTCAATCTTCTAGACCGTCAAATATCACTTGTTTTTACTGTGCTAAAAGGGGACACTTCAGATTTGAATGCAAACTTAGAAAAAGAAACATATGGGAAAAAGCAAATCAGAAAAAATTTGAAGTACAAAGTTATGAAAAGGAGAAAAGGAAATATCATTATCGTGAAAATTTGGCTCAAAGATTGAACAAAACATTAAATGAAAAAATGAGCAAAAAATTCGGATATAACCTTCAAGAATCTGTCCCTAAAAATTTAAAAACCACAACCACATTGAAATGGGTCCCCAAGTACAAAAGCCTAATTGTTTATACAGCACTAAAGGTTGAAAACCAGTCAAAATGGTATCTTGATAGTGGCTGTTCAAGGCACATGACTGGTGATAAAACATATATGTCCAACCTTGTAGATTTCAATGGAGGTTCGGTTACTTTTGGGCATGGAAATCTGGCTCAAATTGTAGGGAAAGGGACCTTAGAATTAAATGATTCTCTTACCTTAGATGATATGTTGTTGGATGATGGTCTTAAACATAATCTCTTAAGTATATCTCAAATATGTGAAAAAGACCATTATGTTACCTTTCGTAAGAATGATTGTCAAATTTATAATAATGAAGGAGAAGCTGTTCTTAAAGGGTTGAAAACTTCTGATAAGTGTTATGCTCTTGAAGATTGTGTCCAACTCCTAAGAAAAATCATTGTAATTTGTCTAAACTTAATGAAGCTGAGTTATGGCACAAGAGAGTAGGACATGTAAATTTCAAAGATCTGTCTAAATTGAGTGAACATATTAAAGGACTGCCTAAGATAAGTAGATCAACTCAAAAATTTTGTGGTGAGTGTCAAAAGGGTAAACAAGTGAGAGCTGCCCATAAGAAAGTAAATGTTGTGACTACCACTAGACCTCTTGAGCTTCTACATATGGATTTAGTTGGATCAACCCAGAATATGAGTGTAGGAGGAAAGATGTATTTCATGGTTATTGTTGATGACTACACTAGATACACATGAGTAGGCTTTCTTAGAGAAAAATCTGATGCGTATCTTCAATTTAAAATTATTGCAAAACGAATTGTGATTGAAAAACAAACACCCATAAATAGAATTAGAAGTGATCATGGGGGTGAATTTGAAAATCACCGTTTTCAAAAATATTGTGAAAAACATGGTATACATCATGAGTTCTCAGCTCCTAAGACACCCCAACAAAATGGGGTGGCTGAAAGGAAAAATAGGGTTCTCCAAGATATGGCAACGGTCATGCTAGATAGTAAGAAACTACCAAAAAATTTGTCGGCCGAGGCTGTAAATGCTGCTTGCTATATCATAAATAGAGTTTATCTAAGAGCTGGCCTAGATAAAAACAACATTTGAATTATGGACCGGTAGGAAGCCAAATTGTACATATCTTAAGGTTTTCGGTAGTAAATGTCATATTCTTAGAGATCGTGAAAACTTGGGAAAATTCGAGGCGAAAAGTGATGAAGGAATTTTTCTAGGATACTCTAATACTAGCCGAGCCTATAGAGTCAAAAATATTAGAACCGGTGCCATAATGGAATCTATTAATGTGGCCATTGATGACCAGTCTTTGGATGTACATGAACCCATAGATGAGGTGGATCAATCTTCAAATCTAATTGACAATTCCCCTTCGTCATATTCAACATCCATTGAACTGAAACCAAATAAAAAGCATCTTATGTCAAACATTATAGGGGATCCCATGACAGGAGTAAAAACTAGGAAGCAACTAGAAAACATATCCAGCTGTTTTTGCTTCACCTCACAATTAGAACCCAAAAATATTAGTGAAGCATTATTGGATGAAGATTGGGTAAATGCAATGCAAGAAGAGCTGATTCAATTCACAAGAAATGATGTATGGGATTTGGTACCAAGACCAAAAAATACAAATGTAATAGGTACAAAATGGATTTACAAAAATAAAATGGATGAACATGGGACAATAGTTCGTAATAAAGCCCGTCTTGTTGCTCAAGCGTATATACAAATTGAGGGAATAGATTTCGATGAGACGTTTGCACCTGTAGCACGTCTTGAGTCTATACGTATTTTATTGTCCATTGCATGTTGTTTGAAATTTAAACTTTTTCAAATGGATGTCAAAAGTGCATTTTTGAATGGCTTATTAAATGAAGAAGTTTATGTAGAGCAGCCTAAAGGATTTATGGATCCAAAACACTCTAGTCATGTCTACAAATTAAAGAAAGCATTGTATGGCCTTAAACAAGCTCCTCGGGCTTGGTATGAAAGACTCACACAATTTCTAGTAGATAATGATTTTCAAAGGGGAAGTGTTGACAAAACACTGTTTGTTAGAAAATCTAATGAAGCTATACTTATAGCTCAAATTTATGTGGATAATATTGTGTTTGGATCACTGATGAACAAGCTATTAGTTTTTCCAATCTTATGAAATCTGAGTTTGAAATGAGCATGGTTGGAGAGCTAAATTATTTCCTTGGTTTACAAATAAAACAACTTAATGATGGATTCTTCATTTCACAATCCAAGTATGCCAAAGATCTTGTTAAAAGATTTGGACTTGAAGGCTGTAAGCACTCGAACACTCCCATGAGTACTGTTAAATTATCAAGGATGAAAATGGAAAAGATGTTGATCCTAGCATGTACAGGAGTATGATAGGCAGTCTTCTGTATTTGACTGCAAGTAGACCTGATATTTCTTTTAGTGTGGGTGCATGTGCTCGATTCCAAGCCAATCCTAAAGAATCACATGTTAAAGCAGTAAAACGTATTATAAAGTACGTATCGGGAACATTTTTATATGGAATTTGGTACCCATTTGATACATCGTCTCATATTGCGGGGTACACCGATGCGGACTGGGCAGGGAACTTAGATGATAGAAAATCTACAAGTGGGGGGTGTTTTTACATTGGAAACTGTCTGATTGCTTGGCACAGTCGAAAACAATCTTCCGTATCTCTTTCAACTGCCGAGGCTGAATACATAGCTGCAGCAAGTTGCTGCACTCAACTTGTCTGGATGAGACAAATGCTCTTCGACTATGGCATCACAGGAGGAACAATGACTCTCCATTGTGATAATACAAGTGCCATAAATATCTCCAAGAACCCTGTCCAGCACTCTCGTACCAAACATATAGACATTAGACATCATTTCATTCGAGAGTTAGTTGAAGAGAAAACCATCGAGTTTGAATATATTTCCACTGATAATCAACTGGCTGATATAATGACAAAACCACTTGACTCAATTCGTTTTCTTGCTTTGAGAAAATCAATTGGGGTGTGTACAGTATCCTAAACATGTCTGATACTATGATTAGTCAGTGGAGATAATATTTCAAAATATAATAAAAAATAAAAAATTAATTTTTTTTTAAAAAAAAAGGGGGTCTAGTTCTATATTATCGGCTCTGTATTTCACTTTCACTACCACCGTCAGCGAGCCCTCGTGCTATTTCTCGAGCCCTCGTGGTTGAGTTCTATCAATCATTTTTCGAGTTGCCTCAACATCACCGTCAGCGAGGCCTCGTGATTTTACTCGAGCCCTCGCCCTCGAGTCCTTGCTTCCGTTTTTCGGTTTGACTTACAAGCACCGTCAGCGAGGCCTCGCTACCTCACACGAGCCCTCACCATCGCTCTTCGTGTGGTCCCCTCTTTTTAAAACTTCCCATAAGTCTCTATCGGGAGTTCCGTTAGAGGTAGGGCTTCCACGGTCGGGGTCGCGGGAACGAAAAGGGGAAAAGGGGCTTTCTACTTCCGGTCATCATCTTCATTTTTCAAGTCTTGATCCTTCGATTCTCGGTTTCAGGTATTCTTGCTCATCTGATTTAGCCCTCTTTCATTTGTTCTTTGCTTCGATTTATCAGAACCATGGCTAGAAAAACTGCTATTGTCAAAAGACACCATACCCGCAGATTCTTGTGGAGTGACGATGTTTCATCGTCCGTCCCCCCTCAGCCTCCTCCACCGCCAAGAAAAAGGAAAGTCCGGGCATATAAAAATCCTGATCGGGTTCTACCATCAGCCTCTGTTACGGTTACTTTTTCCGATGACGAACCAGAGGTTTCTCCTCAGGCAACCCCTCAGCCGACTCCTTCACCCTTTACTCGTCCTTCTCCCAGTTCCTCTCGACATTCCCGTTCCACGGATGTCCGTATTGAAGGGTCTGATAGCTCTTCCCCACCTTCTGATCCTCCCAGTGCTAGACTTTTTAGGTCTGTCCCGAGGGCACATTCGTTAAAAAACTTCAATGTCGAGCGTATCTGCTACCTTCCAGATCTTGATAAATACGGTACCTTCCAAGTCCTTCAGAAGGTTGGCTGGGAAAACATTCTGAGTTGGAGTGGAAATGCCTATCCCTCTATGGTAAAGGGCTTGTACTCCTCCATCCATAAATCCCTTGATACTCCCTCTCATTCTTTCATTGTCAAGTTCTCTAATCGTGAACAATTCACTGTCACACCTGAGCTGGTCTCTCAGCTCATGCACATCCCTGTGTTTAAAGGTGGGGACATCTCTGCAGCCCGACATGAGATCGCCCCCGAAAACTACCACAAAATTATCAGCAAACTCTGTGGTGGTGTTGCAGAATGGGAAGAAAAAATCCAAATTCACTCATCTTCTCTCCTTCCCAAGTACAAGATCTTACATCTGATCTTCACTTACAATGTGTATCCTCGTCTGATGAACAAGACCCAGCTGAGTGACCATATGATCAATATTTTGTATGTTGTGGCTATGGGGAGAAAAATATGTCTTCCTTCTTTGATTTGTGAATATATTAAACGTTTCTGGAAGTCTTCTGTCCAAAGTTCTGTGCCTTTCTACTACCTCATTACACATCTAGGGACTTATTTCGGAATGGTACGTTCTCCTGGTGAAGTTCCTCTCAATGTACGTCCTCTGACAAAGATCGGCATTGAAAGGAGTATTGCCTCATCTCACCCATCGTCTGGCAGCTCACCCATTTCCGCTCCATCCTCTGCTCACCTGCCTCGAAAGTATGCTACCAGTCCATCGCATTCTTTTGATCGTACGTATTTCGATGAGCGAATTGCCGAGATGGAAAAGCGTCAGGAATTCTTTCTCTCTGACATAAGCAACCGTCAAGATCGTCTCTTATATCAACATCAGGAGTTCTCTGTTTTTGTCCGGATGTCCTTAAGGCACATCTTCCGCTCTCTCCAGCAGCTTACAGATTCGTGCCGTCGCACTGATGCGGAATTTCCTCCCCCATCTCCTGAGGATTGAAGACCTTTATATAACACTCTGGTTATTTTGTCTATCATCAAACTATATTTTGGATCTGTAATATTTAAAACTAGCTTTTGTTATGTTATTTATGCTTCCCTATTATGAATGCTCGTTGCTCATATGCTGTTTTTCTATGTATATCAGACTCCATGAGCTCAATATTTGCTTTGCTTGCCTAATTTGCATATCTATTGTTTCTGGTTGCCTTCCCTTTGTCGATTTTCTTGACAAAAAGGGGGTTGTAATATATATTGCTAATATTGAGGGGGAGCAGCACACAAGTCCCACCAGTATCACTTTGGTTGTATGCAGGAAAATGGGACATTCATTGTGTCTACGTAGGGCACAAGTTAAGGGGGAGAAACTTGGGGATTTAATTTCATTGTACTTTTTAAAGAGTGGTCATGTGTGAATATGTAATTTTTGAGAAATTGGTGTAATTGGTAGATCTTAGGTTTTTGTCACGAAATTGACAAAGGGGGAGATTGTAAGTGCCCCGGTTCGTCCGAGTCACCCTTATTGTCAATTACGTGACTCAGTTGGACTTGCCTTGGATGAATAAGAAGATCTACTATGAAGTTGAAGCGGCTACATCAAATACAGTATTGGCACACAGGTAAGTGACCCGTAGGAGACCTTAGGCTAAGTCATATACCTAGTATTCAATTGGATAATAAATTAAATAAATGACTTTCAGTCTCGAGGCCTCATGTAATCTGCAGAGGCCTCGCAACCAGCTATGCTGAGTTGAGTGCAGCTGACCCTGTGCCGAGCTGACTCAGACTAATATGTGACTGTTTAATTAAGAGGTAAATCATGGGAAATCAATTGGCAGCCAATTATGGTAAATCTATTTATGATAAACAAATAGACCCATTGTGAGATATTGCCACCTCGTTTGAAATTTGAATTTGGATATCCTTGAGGAGCTGTCCATGACAAGTATGAAAAGGCTCCTCTATGGCTAAGGAAAATGTTGAAAAACTTCCATCTAATTCTTAATTGATGGTTAAGGTAAATGTTGAAAATCTTCCATCTAATCCTTGATTGATGGCTAAGGAAAGTGTGGCAAATCATACACAGTAAACACGAGCTGGCTGGTATCTATATGGATTATGTTTGAAAGATTGCACAGCACATACGTGTGCTGTCTTTCCAGATTCTAACGCTGGCAAGGCCTCATCAGAATCTGCGAGGCCTCGCAGGCGTGAAAAACAGCACTGTTTGAAACTGTTTATAAAATAACAGTAAGGGGGCTGTTTAATACACCGAATCGACTCAGAAAATCCGTGGAATAAGATTATCAGTGAGAGAGCATTTGGCCTTCCCTCTAGACATTATTCTTCATCATCCGTCTTAATGATATTCGGGTAATCAAGATGAAGAATAAGGTGTTACATAGGACTAAAATCAGTCATACCTTGTCCTACTGCTGTGCCTACAAAATACACTGCTGATGATGGAAAGGAGCATAGAGATTCAGTAAAGAAGAAAGAGCTAAAAGGAAAACGGTTAAGGCCTAAGGCAAGTTTTCTTCTTGTTTTATTTTTTAAGCATTGTAAAGTGGATTAGAACAGTGTGTTCGAACCACTCAAAAAAATAGGTGTAGAGGATTAGACCAATTGGGTTGAACCTCTATAAAAAACTAGGTTGTATTATTTGGGTGTGAGACCCTTACATAGTATATTTGGGACGACCCTAAAGTTGGGAAGTCTAACAGTGGATGTAGGTTTGATGAAACCGAACCATTATAAAATATTTGTGTTATGTGATTGAATGCATGGATTGATTGTTATGTTTACTTAACATATAAATTGGTAAGAAAATTTTAAAAGGGAATTAAAATTGAAAACCGACCTATTCACCTCCCTCTAGGTCGTGCATACGTCTAATAACGGAATTTCAATTTGGACCTTCTCTTTGTTTTGCATGTTCCACTTGTTCCTGCAGAACTTCCTTCTCTGAGTCCAACTAAGCCTCTTCTAGTTTACAAACGTCGACAGTCTCGATTGCCATCTGCGACTGACTCCACTCATCCATCTGCTAGTGATTCAGATCCACCGGTCTTTGACTCGTTTGATCTTCTTATTGCGCTTCGTAAAGGTAAGTGTTCTTCCACTAGCCATCTCATTGATCGGTTTGTATCATATCATGTTGTTTCACCCTCCTATCATAGTTTCCTCACAGCATTGGACAACATCAAGATACTAATGAGAATCGACACGGCCGTGAAAAATCACTCTTGGAAAGTAGCCATGGATGAAGAGTTAGTTGCCTTTGAGAAGAAAAACACATGGGAGATGGTTTCTTTACCTCCAGGTAAGACTCCAGTTGGGTGCAAATGGGTCTTCGCCTTGAAGCATAATCCAGATGGATCCATTGCCCGGTATAAGGCACACCTAGTAGCCAGAGGCTTCATGCGGAGTTATGGAATTAACTACCATGACACATTTTCACCTGTCGCCAAGATTAACTCTTTTCGCATTTTTCTCTGACTTACAATGACTTATACTTGGCCCTTGCACCAGTTAGATGTGAAGAATGCTTTTCTCCATGATAATCTTCAGGAAGAAGTCTGTATGCTTCCTCCTCTGGGGTTTGTCAAGCTGGGGGAGCCTCAGTTTGTCTGCAGACTCAAGAAGGCTCTCTATGGTCTTAAGCAATCTCCCTGTTCCCGGTTTGAGAAGTTTAGCAATGCCTTGCTACCCTATGGTTTTACCCGATGTCAGTCGAATCACTCAGTCTTACTCTATCATCTCCAATCGGTTGATGATATTTTACTCACCGATAACAATGATAAAGCCATTTCGTCCTTCAAACAGTATCTTCGACGAACTTTTGATATTAAGGATTTTGGTCCTCTCCGCTACTTTCTTGGAATTGAAGTTGCTCGGTCCTCTCGTGGCCTTTATCTCTCTGAGCGAAAGTTTGACGTGGATCTCCTCCAGGATGCGGGCTATTCTGGCTGCAAACCCGCAGATATTCCGTTGGATGTAAACACCAAGTTATCTGCCTCTAATGGAACTCTTCTTGACACACCAAGTTTCTATCAACAACTTCTCGACAAGCTCACCTATCTGACCGTCACGAGACCAGACTTATCTTATGTTTTTTGTGTCGTTAGTTAGTTCATGCATGAACCACGGGACACTAACCTTCATGTCGTGTTCCGAATCCTTCGATATATTAAGGCTCATCCCGGCCGCAACTTATTCTATGCCCACCGGTGATGTAGAGCAGCCCAACTGGGCCTTAGCCCAGTCTTGAGCCTGGCCCAGTTTCGAGCCCAGTCCAACCCAACCACACTTAAATGTTTTAAAGAGGGACTTGTTTCCCTAAGGCAGGGCAGAATTGAAGATTAAGAAAATAGAAGAGAGGAAATGAAAGGAGAAGATCGGAAGCAGCCCCACTGAGTTAGTGAGAAGCGACGATGAGAGACAGGGAGAAGAGTGAGAAGCCATCCCTGTACAGGTACCACATCCTCTTCCTCCTCCCTCTTCTCTCTCTCTTCTATTCTCTTTCCCTTTTGTTTCTATTACACCCTTCCTGCCCCTTGTCCTAGTGCCGCCACCAGTCCCATTCCTTCCAACTGACTTCTGCCACCTGTTTTAGACCCAACACCACTGCCACCACTTGCTTTACACCCCATCAGCCATCGCCTCCCTTCTCCAACCCAGACCTGCCACTTCCGCCACCCTCTTTTGGCCCTCTAAGCCATCACAGATCTTCCCGTAGTCCATTACAGTTGTCGCCAAGCCCTTACCAGCCTTTGTCCTTTGTCTCCATCCCTTCCTTGGGCCTACCAGATATCGCCACCCCTCCCTTGGGCCCTACCAAGTATCACCACCTTTCCTCGGCCCTTGCTTTGCTCTCGTCACCCTTCCCCATACACCCCTTTGTTGCCGCAACCCTCTAAGACCCCTTTTTGGGCCTTCCGTTACTCCATACAACCGCCCTAACGTCACCGTAACCCCGTATTCCCCTCTCATTACCCATCGTCCCTTCCTTGTTCTTTTATTTCCCATTTAAAACCATATGCATGCCATTTCCATTAAAACCCATGTGCCGAAGCCTATTAACCATTCCATAATCGTGACCAGTTCCTGACTGTTTGGTCCGATAATCGTCGGGATTGATTAATTTGCTTAATTCCCCTTTATTCGCATTTACACACTAGATCCTTAGTAGTTGCATGATTATTTATGGAAACTTTCATGTTAATCAATTGCAAGTATTAATTGAAATTTAAGTTCAGCCCAATTTAGATTTAGGGTGCATTATTTTTCATCCCTTTCCTTTTTAGGAAACCACATTAGGCATTTAGGGTTAACCTATCCCCTGTCCTGTGTCAACCAGCCTACTTGTTTGGTTCGCAATTATTCTGATACAGTCTAAGAATCAGCTGGCAGATATCTTCACAAAGTCGGTTCCCTGAACTTAGCTCGATTCGATCGTTAGCAAGCTGAGTCTACTCGACATCTTCGAACCAGCTTGAGGGGGAGTGTTGCGGGACCCATATGTTTGGTGACGTGGGCCCCAATCATATGTCCAGATTCAATGTTTATTGAAAGTTAACACAATAGATTGTAATTGATTACTTTGATTCTTACATAAGTATATACCTAGTGTATTTCTTTTTTAGATCCCTTGATTGTATCTCTTTTTTCTATTTAATATTGTATCCTCTAAGAGGAAAATACGATCAATCGATTCAAATAGATAATATTCTCTCCTTCAATATTTTCTTTTCTCTATTTTTTTCCGTTTTCCATTATCATTTTCTACGGAGAATAGATGTTTAGTTACAAAATACAGGGAGAGCCTTTATAGAAGCCGGAGGCTTTGATTGGGTATGGGCTTTTCATCTTGAAGATTCTTACACTGTAGCGGATCTCTTCAAGGTGAACAGTGAGATATTACGCCTGTTTTGACATTATGAGAGGTGGGGAGGACTATGCGTTCTGGAGATGCCTTGAACCTGACAAGTTCGTGAATGTTTAGTAATTCTTGTTGTGGACATCCTGCCTGTCTTTTTTATTGGTTTTGGTTATCTTTTTTATGCTAGTAGGAGAAAGAACCTAGGAAGCCGAACTAGTTCATTTGTTCTCCCCATGACCGATTCTCCCCTGGTAGAAAACTGAATTGAAATTGTTTAATATCTACTAATTCATTGACTTAGGCACGTTTCCTGTCTTTTGGTATTTTGCAGGTCCAGGAAGATTCAAAACCATCACCAGCACATCAGCTGGACTCAAAAGATGATGTACAAGGTGATTCACAGAAACCTGTGGCAAAAGATGTTCCTAATGATCTGCAAAAGCATGGGCCAGAAGATTTTTTTGATTTTCCTTCTGTAGAAACTAGCTTCTCATCTTCTAAGCAGGAAGGTATTCAGATGATTTACGCTTTTGAATACATATATTTCCTAATTGAAGCATTTTTATTTGAATTTACTGAAGTTAAATGTCTTTTTCAATTTTCATAAATCCATAAGAATTAGATCCAAAGTATCCTAGTTCAAGAAGTGGCTTTATGACTCCCATTGCCTCCTATGTCCTTCCCAAACATTGGAACTGCATCCAACTCTTCAAAATCCAAAAATCACCCAAAAATCATTTCTACAACTTATCATGTTGAAAGCCACAAAGGGATTTGCGTCAAAGCTGAAAGAGATGCAAATTCAAAGGAGGCATTACGACTGATCTTTGTTAGGAAGATCTTCTACTGCTATGAGCCTCCCCTTGAGCTCAACTAATTGTCTAGAGCCTCAGTTGAAATTTCCTTCTAAAATTTCAAATTGCCCACCTAAAAGTTTTGGGAGATGCTACATTTACCCTCAAGTTATACCTTTTTATGCCCTCAAGCTAATGTGGCAAATCACACATGATTCTTAATGAAAGATGCCTATGGGATCAATTTGAAAAATGAAGATGATTTTTGAAGATGAATGCTTAAATTTTCTGGATAATTTTTGTGTCGAAGTGGAGGATGAACTTCTTGCGTGTTACTTAGTTGTATACATTAAAATAGAAGTTGTATATAGAAAATACTTAAGCCCTAAATCAATTATTAACAGTTTCTATGTTATGATAATGTATATTTTTCAGTAAAAAAAAATATTTTCAATGCTTATAATGCCACCCACCCGTACCTCATACAAAGTAAGAATTTGAAAATTCGAGGTGACTAATCCTAGTGATTTTGGTATTCCTTGCTCCACCCTTGTTTGTTGGACAGCTAAAATCATCTCTTGGAGATTCTTTGCATGGCCTTCCCATAATCAGGTCAACCAGAGGGAATGCTGCTTCATTTGGTTGAGGTGTACACCAATATTTTGTGGCACTCACTACTTTGTCATAAAAGAAGTGGTATTTGTTAATGATCCATTCTGGAAAGAAATGATTGTATTCATTTTAATCCCTGAAATCTTATAATGCTGTTAGCATGCACAAGGGTATGAGCTTTCTTCTGGATATACTCTTCATTTTTCCTTCTAAAATTCATTGCTATTCTTTCAGATGGTTTGGTGCCAACCACATGAAGTACTTGCTTGAACAAAGATGGGTGCATACAGACTTAGAATGTTCATCCTTCAGGGAGTTCTTCAGAAGTTCCCGTGAGAGACCTGGATTGGGTAGATTATGAAATGATCAATTTTCATCTGACTCGAGTCCCTGGCTTTTGAGTTCACACTTTCGGTAAACCCTCAAATGAATGTGGCGACTGGAACAGTGCATGTGGTAAATCTGATCTTCAACTATGATGCCAGTGTGTGACTGATTTTCATACTAATGCGAAAAGTTTAATGTAGATGTGGGAGTAAGTTCATCTGAATACATCATAGTGTGCTGGACATCAAGAAAATTTTATTTTGTAGTTTCATATGGATCTCTCTCTCTCTCATCCCCTCCCCCGCAAAATTTACGATTATGTGCAATGCAGGTAGAATATGGCAGACATGTTTTTCCCCTCCTTTGTAGAATGGTTAGATAATGTGTTAGACGAGCAGTAGGCTGTATTTGAATGGGGGCAGATGAATGGAGATGTTTTACTTGTCAGAGGTAGAAGACCTCCCAAGGGGTGAACTTCCATTACAAGCTTCAGTTTTATCCACTATCTGTTTAAGAAAAAGTGATGCTTCAGCCGTTAATAGTCGAAAAAATGAATTCACGCCTACTGGGCAGCATCTGATGTTGTATGAACAAAACATGTTCTTGGTGACTCCATTGAGGTGTTACGCCAACACACCAACTTCTGAATATTGTGCTCAGCTACACATTCTGCATTGGTTGGTGGTATTCAGGTGAGTGCATCATTCTTGTCAAGCTTTTCTGAATCTGGTGTTGCTAACAGTTGTAAGCCCCTTTTACTGCAAGCAACACTTTTTCAATTCTATTTATGTGAAGGTTCTTGATAACTGATTCTATGAAGCAAGCCATGTCTATCCTTCTAGTTGTACTGCGTGTTAAGCCATAGCTGTGAAGACAATAATGAAACCTCCACTTCCATCTCAGCTCGGTGGATTCTGAGTCAGTATAAGACATTCATATGATAAGGTAGCATTTCAATGAGTCTTCAGGTTACCTTGACGGTTCTTTCTCTCTTGCTTTGTTTGTCCTTTTGGTTTTTTGAAGTGTCCCTAAGCAACTATTCAGACATTCACCTATATGCCCGAGCCTGAACTCATCTAAAAGTCTGATGAACTTAGATGCCCTCACGAGCCAATCCATTAAAGAAAAAACTTTTAGGTGTATATGATAATGAGATGTTCACCTGCACACTAGGTGCGTATGGTAACAGGAGCGGGGTTCACCAAATGAGATGGTGATGGATCTGTTGAAATTTACACTTCAAGAATACGAAACAATAAATAATAGCTATTACACGCATGAAAAATAAATATTAAACACACCTACGAGGAATTGTGGATGCATCATGAAGTGCATCAATATCTACAAAATGATCAGGTCAACAAATTGAGTGGAACTATTGACCTTTTTCTTTGATTCTGCTCACGAGTCGAAGCACTTTTAGTAATGGTGTACAGATGTTAATGACATAAACCACTGAGTCTAGAAGATGGATGAGCACAAGATGCGCACTACATCCTCGACCGACATATTCTGTTCAGGGTTTCTTGGATCGAGTGCCTCCTAATATGATTTGCTCCTTGTCATCTTAATCAAGACATCCTTACTTCGCAGATAACTCTGGAGATTAATGGCATTCGTGGTAAAGCGGGTCATACATACTGAGCCATAACAACTTACAACACTTCATATGCTTCTTCATACATCCAAGACCTTCCGTGATTGAAATGAAACCATTGACGTCTTTACACCAATCTAGGAGGTCAGACATCCTTTTGTCCTTCCCTATGTTCTTAAGGATCAAAACGATGCAATGCGCCTTACATGACGTCTAACAGATGTAAAGAAAAAACTAGTGATACATCCTGCATCGCTTTCTTATATGCTGATTTATTGTCTGTGACTGTGGACGACGTTCTCGAGATGTATACCCTCGCATACAAGTAACATGTTATTGTGCAAGTAGTATGCATTATTCAAATACATCATCGTATCTATGGACATGTGGAGAACTGTACTCACGTGATTGAAGATGAGGAAGTTCACTATACAACTGATATTATTTGACCTCCACCCATTTGTCATAGTAGTCACTGTCCTTCCCTCCCAAAGGTCCCCCCGCCCATTATTTGACTTACTGACGGCGGATTCATAACATAATTTGACTCGATGGGTATATTCATGCCCACTCTTGAAGATTTTCTTCATTGGAGTCTAGATAAACCATCCTGTTAGGATCTGAGCTTCCAGCCCAAAAGACTAGTCTGTTACGTGGAGTGACCCAAATCCTTTATAAATCCCTATATTTCTATCTACACTTTCAATGTGGAATTCGTTCGCAATAACTCCAATACACCCCCTAACTTCCTCGGTCGGTCATGAGCCACTCTCAAAGCACCTGCACCCATGTGCGCCCACATGTGAAATTTCCGACAACTCTCTTTCATTGCTCTCTTCAAGTTCCAATTTTCCTGTATTTCTCCAACTCCCCTTCATCTAATCCACTACTACATGCAGAGACAAATTCCTCCTTTGCTGTTGTAGGGCCTCTTCTTCAACTATGGCTTTCTGTTTTTTACTTCTTAGTCATGATGTCCAACACAACTTTGCAGATTCATATGCGACAATGGTGTTGGATTTTGACATTTTGCCACATTTCCCTTTTTCCCATAATGTGTTCCTTCAAGCAGGTTACTCCACTATTAATGATCTTATTACACAATTTGCATATTATCTTAACTCAGTTGCTATCATCCAACCTCTCCACAAATTCCCATGTGGGATTGACTTTTGATGTCATTGATCTGCAATACATTTTAAAGTAATGATTAAAACAAAGATATAAAACTTAAATTAAACAACATCATCCATCGCACTTAAAATTGCAAAAAATAATTTTAAATATGTAAGTCACAAAATCAAACCTCCATTACACTTGAAATTGAATGAATAAGCCATAACAATGATTTATTTTAAAAAATCCTTAATTTTTCATTTACCTTAGACCAAAAAATCGTATTAAATTAAAATTTAAAAAAAAAATGCATGAGATTTAACATGTAAACACTACATTAGTATCTTAACTAACCCATCCATCATACTCAAATACAAAAAACCGAAATTAAACAACGTCATCCATGTTTTCCAATTCACTGAAAAATATTCATGGAAAATTTGTAAAAAATATTTTCAAAAATGTAATACACAAAATCACACTTCCATTACACTTAAAATGGAATGACTAAGCTATAAGAATAATTTATTTACAGAAACCTCCAATTTTTGTTTTACATTAGACCAAAAATTCATATTAAAAAAAAAAAATTAAGAAAAATGCATGAGATCTAATATTAAACATTACAATAGTGGCTTATGTAATCCATCTATCATACCCAAATACATAAAACTCAAATTAAGTAATATCATCGTTGTTTTCAAATTCACCAACATATATTCATGGAAATTTTGTAAAAGTCATTTTAAAACATGTAACTCACAAAATCACACCTCTGTTACACTTAAAAGTTGAATACTAGAACTATAAAAATAATTTATTTTCAAAAACCCCCCATTTTTTCATTTACATCAAACAAAATATAAAGGGTCATAATCTTAGTGTGATCGCTTAATAAAATTATCACACTAAACAAATATCTTGATGAATGTTCCGCTGCACTCAAATTAATTAAAAAATTTGTAAACACCATGAAAAATGGGATTGACCTATTAACCCCCCCTCTAGTCAATCATATTGTTCTAGCACATTGAAAATGGGAACTTTCAATTGGTATCAAAGCCTCATGCTCTTGAGAAATGATCTAACCATCCGATTTGATTCGTGCTAGAACAATGGCTATTAGAGAAAATCATGATATTTTCAAACCCCCATTTTGTGATGAAAAATGGAAAGAAGAACTATAAAATGTTTTCATCATTAAACATGGTTGGAAATAGGTGAATAGAAAGTGGTTTGTACCCATAAAAGAAGTATTGGATAAAGCTTCAACTTCTGTGACCACTTAGTCCAAAGACCAAAAATTGCTTGAACTAATGATGAATTAGCTGTGCACGTAAATCAAATACCTGTAGCATTCATCAATGTTGTTTCTGTCAAAATATTTAAAAGATATGAAACAACAAAAAAGGCTAAAATAATCCATTGAAAAATTGTCTCTTCTAGTCCAATGGATGACACCACCTATCTTGATCAATGTGTGTACTGAGAATATAGGAGAATGGTCCATCCATTGAAAAAGTTTAAGTTAAATCCTCCAAGGGAAGAAGATGACATATAAAAGGAACTTGTTGAAGGTAATGACCTTCAAGTATCCTTTTTTGTCATGTACCAATATGTTTGTGGGGATAAAATCGTGGTACAAAATCTGAAAATTTTGACTCAGAATATCAAATGGAAGGCACCCAAAATTAAAACCTGATTTAAGAAAAGGCCAACACTGAATTGTGAACTTAGATTTCAAGTCTCACAATGATCGTGTTCAAATGTGTAAAGGAATTCACATTTAAAACATGTTTTGGAATCACCTTGTATATTGTTTTCAATCCATGTTCTTATTTGATTGTTGGATTAATCTTATGCAAGATACTTGTTTGTACATGTAAGTTTGCACTCTAGCATTAGATAATACTTGTCTCATTTCATTTCATGTGCCATGTAATTTGTGCATCTTTAGGAAATGAATGTAGTATGTGTATTACCTTATGTATAGGGTGTGTATGGTATTCATACACAATGTCGTTTCATTCCAAGTTTATAAACTTGTGAATCCCATATGGAATGAAACATGCTCTATGCCCTTAAATGGATTATCTTTGGTGTGACCTACCAAAAATGCTTGTCTAAATGGATTATCTTTGGTGTGACCTACCAAAAATGCTTGTCTAAATCCATTTATTTACCAACTCTTTCAAGGAATTGGAGTATACTTGAAAGAATAGTAAATGTGTTTATCATGTTTTGGGTAATAACATGATAACAAGCATAAGAGTTGTGTGTCTGGCAACGTACTTCATTTCCATATGCTCAATAACCATATTCAAAAATAGGAAATGAATGTATGATCAGTGTGCTTTGTGTCTCATTCCAATATTCGCTAAGTTTGTACATTATGTGGAATGACTCATGTTCATAGACACCTTGCCCTTGCTAAAGTTTGGAAATGCCGCATCACATGATATCGCACACTTGGACAATATACTTGCATTAGTGAATTAAATGTGCCCAAGAATCTTGGATTGAATTGGATCCAGGAAAAGAGTTTGTAATCCATCGTCTGTGCCTATTTTCAGAAGGGTGAATTGAATCTTCAAATGACACAGATGGGGTGTGAATGTATGTATCATCACTGGCAATAAAAGGTGTATAAACAAAGCTCGATGAACTATGAACATCGTAAACACACACACACACATATACCCAGTCATCCTCCAATTGAAACCCAGATCAAAGGATAGACTAGTCAGGAAACAGACAGGTCGGTACTGTTAGATTTCAGAACATTTTCTGAAAGGGAGAAAAATTGTAAGAGGAGACAGGTCGATACATATCGACACAGACAGGTCGTTGGTCACTACCGGTCGGTTAGTTAGAAAGAGTAAGTTAAAAAAATCTCTTTCTGCGAAAACAACGGATCATTTACAAACTTGTCGTTCTTCCTCCTGCTGAGCTCTGAAAATTTCCTCCTCTCCTCCCTTGACCTAGACCACACAATAAGATTTCCCTGAGCAAAATCTCGCCAGAAAACCAGAGGAATTCTGATTGTCCTGTCACTAGTAGCTTGAAAATCACGGATTCTGTGACTTCCATTGATCGGGTAAGTTCAGTACATTCATTTCTTCTCCAGTAGTGGAAAATGACAAGGAACAATTCTCCAGTCATCATTGTGTCATTCGACTCTAAGAATGATGATGCCATCCTGCCTGAGAAAGCTAAATCTCAGTGGTATTAAGGAGAATCTTCATCTCTCCTAAATATTATAAGTCGTCGAGTTAAGACCCACTCGAGGAAATCTACAAGAAGAAATCGCCTCCTCCCATAAGGCCAAGAGGAGTGACCATTAAGGAACCTACACTTCCGGTTGGAGCGAGTGTAGAAGAAATGAATGGAAAAGGGAAAGGTCGAAATAATCTCACTCCTCCAATAGAATCAAGCTGTAATGAGGAAACACCTAAGAGGGGTCTACTGGAAAAAGAAGAGAGGACAAAAGAAAAGAGTGGATGGAAGATACTAAAGCCAAATCTGATAGAGCTCTTATAAGGAGAACATATTTCTTCCTTGAAAAACTTCGAGAGTTGGAAAGAAATATTGGAGCCTTTACAACCTTCATGAATGAATCAATTCAAAATCTCTCAACATTCATGGAAGGACTTAAAAAGAGTACCCGACGAAAATCCTCTTCTCCTCCAGCATTTCCTCCTCTGGATAGCTCTGCTTAGAGGATAGTTTTTCATGACCTATGTTTCATATTTTGGAAAAACTATGTTAATGTTTTGACTAAGCACTCATTTACCCCTCCTCCTAAACCAAATGTACTGATTTACTTAACAATGAAATGATATGGTTTAATTTATTGTATATGCTAATATGATGAAGTGCCTGATATCTCTTGTCTATGTGTAACATGATATTTGTTAAATAGACTAACATGCAGGGATGCATGAGTTGGTTTTGCATTAGCATGTTAAAGAGATAGAAATTGAGATGTAAGAATGCACACATCACTGAAGTTTGGGGAGCACAAAATATGTGCTGATTAGCATCTATCAATGGTCATGACAGTTTAAGGAGAAAGGTGAATGCAAGCTTGGAAGCTTGATGAAAAATAAACTTAAAGGCAGCTGAGTTTATGGGGGAGCTGAGCAGAAAAAACTATAGAAGGTAACTTGGAGGATGGGGGAGAAAAACTCCAAAGAGGGAAGCTGGAAAAATGGTTTGACCCCACGAGAAGGAAGGAGAAAAACAATTATACATGAGATATGCATTAGACTGTAGGGAAGAATAAAATGAGTCGAAAGAAAAACTCATGAAAGCATTAAATGCAAGAAGCATGGGGGAGTGCTTAAAAGTCGATGTCTGCCTAGTAATATTTGTCAACTATATGACAAAATAGGGGAGAAATTAGTAGAAGCTAGAAGACATCTTAGTGCTAGACATAAGAGTATGTCAATGCTTGGAGTTTAGAAAATCAAACTCAAGAAAATTGGGGGAAAAATCTTCTCAACACTGATAGCTTGGATAAGTTATTGGTAGTGTTGGTCACCAAGAAATTAAGAAGTATGAGGGAGTTTAAATACAAATCTTGTTTAGTCCATGAATGCATATTTATGTTTTAGGACGAGCCCGTATAATGATTTTCTAGTGTTGCTTGCTGATAAGCACAGAAAAATGGCTATTTTACCCTTGTATTTGAACCAGTTAGCCTCTTGTTTTGTGTACTTTATAATATGTTTAAGGAGATTTTGGACGTTTTGCAGGATTTATAGGGAAATGGAAGATATGAGAATTCAAAAGGGGAACTTTGCAATTTATGGGCATAAGTTGATATTTTGGAAAGTTAGAATTTTTAATAATTATTTTACCATAATTTTAGGATTTTATTTGTAAACTAATTAATTTAAATCCATTCATGAGAGTTTAGATTAATTTAGTACATTTTTAGAATTGATTTTAAGTGGTAAAATTAATTACTAGATTTTCCATACTTTGAGAAGCCCAATTATTAAGCCCATTAAGAAAAGCCCATGAAGAAATCCACATGTATGAATACTATTTTCATCATCTCAAGATACGAAATTTGAACTTTACAAGCTAATAGAAGATGATTTTCGAATTTGGGAAGTGGATTAAGGAAAAAGAAAGAAAAGAAGAAAGGGAGAAAAATAAGGAAGGTTTGATATATGTTCAGTATTTAGGTCATAAAGTTCCACTCCGTTATCCTATTGCTTTGATTTGTTTTGCGTTGGAAAGAAGACTTCAAGGGCTACAACTTTGTACTTTACCAATTTTCTTGATTCGGACGTTAACAAGGTCAAAACTGAGCTGAAATATGGTATATGTGTAAAAAATGGAATTTTACACCCACTATTCTTGTACGAATTTTATCTCCTTGCCTCTTTTAAGTCATTCCATATTTAGCACAAATCATATCAGTCATCCATGTGTCCCTTGCTTTATTTAAATCTTTAAATCTAATCCATTGATTCCACCTCCTTTCATCTATAAATACTAGCCATCTCCCATTGAGAAAACTGAATTTGGGCTATTGATTTTGGGAGCATAGGGAAGAAGGAAAGGAAGACAAAGAGAAGGGAAGACAGTGTGGAATTCAAATTCCACAATGGGTTTCAGGTTGGTGTTTTAAATTTTCATTATAATTTCTTATCCTAAGAATTCCATGGTTATATAATTTTAATTCTTTGTTTTATTAATAAAATTAAGACAAGCTTTTTAGATCTATGGTTTTCCACTTAATGTTTGTTGATTGTGATAGTTTGATTTGATTTTTAATCTATTTATGAATGCATGTTTTGATTTAATCTTAGAATTTTCATCTTAAACATTCAAATTTTGGGAAAGTTTAGAACCTTAATTTTCAATTCTAAGGCTCTTTTTAAGAGTAGATGAAGAATTTAGATTTGAAATTTTATGTTGAATTCTGTCTAAGTCCAAGGTTTATTTTGATTATTTCTTAATTAATGAAACTCATGTTTTTCTTAATTAAATTAATTATGAATGAAAATTTTGAATCAATGATAATTAATAAATGTGAGCTCTATGTTCTAGGTTTTGATTTTATTTTTTAAAGTATTGAAAATAATGCCTCCTTAATCTTCAATCCAAATTCCATTATAAATATGTATATATAGTTTACTTTATTTTCTTTTGTTTATAAATTCAAATTTTTGAAAAATTGTGAACTAGATTGGAAATAATTCAATTGCATTTTAATTTTGTGTTCTAAGTTAGATTAAGATTATTTATAATTTTTAGGTCAAATCCACTATCTTAATTAAAATTAGATCTCTTTAATTGTTAAATTATATTTTTGGATGTGGTTTCTAATTTTAGACCATGTTTTCTATTTTTTAGAATGTTTCTAAATTAAAATTAGATTTCGAAAATTAGATAATTAATTCTATTTTTAAGATTTATTTCTATGATTTTCTCAATGTCTTAAAATATGTAATTCAATGGTGTATTTTCATGGATATATTTTCCTAAGTTCCGATGGGTTCGACCTCGCACTTAATCGCTATACTATTTAATGGTTCTTACGCTTGCGAGTTATAAATTTAAAATTTACACAACACTTGCTTATATGCTTGAACAGGAAAAATGATATAAAGCAAGCTAAACATGAATATGTGAAGATCATAATCTTATTTTCCATTTGAATATGTACATGTAATCAATGTAATATTTTGTATTCAAATAAGATGTAATAAGGGTGGGCTTGTAAATAGGTAGCTTCTATGTTTTATCATGAAATTGACAAAGGGGGAGTTTATAGTGTCTCGGTTTGGTTTAGTCCTTATATTTGTCAATTCCATGACTTGAAAAGAAGCACTTGCCAGAAGCTTGAAGACTCAAAGTGATCAAGATTAAAGATCATGCTCCACCAAATTAAATCTCATCGTATTGGCAATCACAAAAAAGATAGTATGGCCATAGATGACTTTAGGTAGTACCCACACCTTAGAGAGGACTATCCCTAGGCTTAGTGGAACAAATAGTTAAATCATAAAAAGCCTAGAGAGGATGCTTAACAGTGAATTGGAACCCAACTTGGAAATATTTATCTTGGTTTCACTGTCAGCTCGACCAGTCTATCTCACCGATCCCTCAGTGAAGTCAGGATCGACCTATCGTGGTCAAAGAATGGTCGGCCAGATTGACATAGGTTCTAGATCATTGAACTGTCATTCTGGGTATGCCTCTAATCGGGAGTCTTATATGCACCGACCCAACGGTGAAAGGCTAAAACGACCCATCGTGGTCAATAACTACCCAATAAAAAATCTTCAGTTCTGAAACTTTGGACTCATGTGAACTCTTAAAGAAACAGACATATCGGCAATCAAAGACCGATCGAGAGTACCAGGACTGACCCCTCAGTAAAAGGCGATAGGTTGTTCTAGGTAACAGGTTTCTAGACATGAAACTACTATCAACATGTTTTTGCCCCAGATCGAGCCTCTTGGTGCCATTATTGTCGACCAATTAGCGACAACGACATATCAACCGAGAAAGAATATTACTGTTGGGAGTGCATTATTAAGCAACGGTCGGGTTGTTGAACGATAACATTTCTAATCACCGACCCCTTGGTGCACCCGGCCTGTCAGTACATTACCGTTACTGCAACTGGTTGTGTTCGCTATATAAACCAATCTTTATGCAACCATGTGGTATCCTTTGGTAGGATCAGTTGGACCCTCATCTTCATCAGTGAGCTTAAACAAGTGCCAACAGAAGGATCACTCTTTCTCTCGTGTTTAGACTTGGGGAATCAAATACAGCCAATGAGATGGATTGAGTTGTGAAAGAGAGAGAAAGGAAGAAAACTCATAAACAACCACTCTGAGTATTGAGTTCGAAAATGAGAAAGAGAGAAGAAAGAAATGATCATATTTAGGAAACTTTTGGTAAAACCTGTTTCTTTGGCACCCTGGATTATGATTGTTATATGACAGCTACGAGGTGGAGCATCGACACACATTAAAAGAAAGAGCTCCAAAGGCAAGTACTTCTTGGTTTTAATTTTCTTTTAAAACATTTGCTCTGAAAGTGGATTAAGGAAACTTGGTTCCGTAACCACTATAAAAAATCTAGAGCGGAGTCTCATGCACAGTGGTGGATGGAATTCCCAACCAAATGGATAAGTGGAACTCATATTCGACTGTGGTGGGTGAAATTCTCAACCGATTGAGTGAGGTAGAATTCCTATACTAATTATGAGGGCGTAAGTCTCCACTTAGTGGATTTTGGAGATAGCTAAAGGTTGTGTGAGTCCTAACAGTGGATATAAGTTGGCTAACCGAACCACTTTAAATTGGTCTTATGGTGTTTGATCTTTGTGTGTTTGTATTTAATATTTAAGTACTCTTCTTAGCACACATAGGTTTGGATATTGATTATCTTACACATTGTAAACAAGCATCGATAATCAAATAAAATGTAATGGATCATAATCTTAGTGTGATCACTTAATAAAATTATCACACTAAACAAATCTCTTAAGGAATGTTCCGCTGCATTCAAATTAATTAAGAAATTTGTAAACACTATGAAAAATGGGATTGACCTATTCACTCCCCCTTTAGGGTCAATCATGTTGTTCTAGCACATTGAAAATGGGAACTTTCACTCTGCTTTTTATTTTTCTAAGTTATCAGGTTACCTCCTACAAAGGTACAATATCATGTTATAGATCATCGATTTATCCCTTCCTGGTGAATCCTTCAAATACTGCAAAATTTTGCTGACGGTATTCATGTGAGTAACAGTTGGTGCATGCATAAATCTACTGACTAGACTAACTGCATATGAAATATCTGGGCGAGTAATGGTTAAATAAATCAATTTACCCACCAATCTTTGAAACTGAGCAATATCAGATAATAATTCACCATCATCACCAAGATTACTGTCACTGTCGGTTGGAGTATCTGATGGTTCAACTCCCAACTTTCCAGTATCTTGTAACAGGTCTAGTACATATTTTTTTTTAATTGAGAAATATGCCCTTCTTTGAATATGCAACTTCTAATCTAAGAAAATACTTTAACACTCCAAGGTCTTTGATGGCAAATTTCTTGTGCAGAAGATTCTTAAGAATTGCAATTTCATTTTGATCATCGTCTGTGATCACTATATCATCAACATAAACTAAAACAATAGTTGTATCAGAAATACCTTTCTTGACAAACAGAGAAGAGTTATCAGCACTCATTTTAAGCCCGTTACTAATTTTTTTAGTCTGCACACACAGCCAACTTTGGATTCTTGCGGATGACCCAGTGGAATACTCATATAAACCTCCTCTTCTAGATCACCATGCAAGAACACATTTTTAACATCCATGTGAGATAATTCCAAATCCTGATTTGCTGCTAAAGAGAGAAGCACTCGGAAAGTGTTCATCTTTGCAACTGGTGCGAATGTCTCTTTATAATCCTCTTCATAAGTTTGCGTAAATCATCTGGCAACAAGTCTCATCTTGTGTCGCTCCATAGTTCCATCACTCTTATATTTTATTTTGTATATCCAACGACACCCAAACTATCTTTTTTTCAAGAGGCAATTTGATAATATTTCAAGTTCTATTATCATCAAGTGCATGGAATTCTTCTTTCATAGCCTGTCTCTAAACAGGAATAGAGTTAGCTTCACTAAATGTCTTTGACTCTTGTTCACTAGAAAATGCACTCAAGAAAGCCAAATGAGACATTTTAACATTATCATATGTCAAATAGGTTTCCATAGGATATGACATAGCATGATAAGTGAACAAATCTTTCATTCTTTTTTTATGACGAGTCTCTCTATTTGACCTTCATAAGGGCAGAGGAGGTGTCGGTATTTCAGTTGCTGTAGGGATTGACTGATTTTCTGGAGGTATAATCTCAGTAGAAGGTGCCGGCATTTCAATCGTTGCAGAAATTGAATGGTGTTCTGGAGATCTAATCTCAGTATTTTGAGTGGCATTGTCAAAATCATGTAGAATAGGAAGAGGTACCAATTCAGATAAATTCTCCCATTGGAATCGATTCACAGAATCACCTTAAGCTTGGAAATAAGAGTCAGATTTAACAAAGTGTACATCACTAGAGACAATAGTGCCCTTTTTGTGTTAAAGAATATCCAAAAAAGACATACCTGATAGATCGGGCATCCAACTTATAACGATGAATAGCTTGCTGATGTACATAACAAATACAACCAAACACAAGTAGGTGAGATAAGTCGAGTTTTCTTTACTTCAAAACTTCCAAAAGAGACTGAAAATTGATAATTAGACTAGGAAGGTGTTATGCAAATTTTAAATTTATAACTCGCAAGCGCACAAACCATTAGATATTATAGTGGCTGATTGCGAGGTCGAACCCATCAGAACTTAGGAAAATATATTCATTAAAAAATATACCATTGATTTATGTAATTTTAGAAATTTAGAAAACATGGAGAAAAATCATAAAATGGAGTTATTTATCTAATCTATGAATTTTAGTTTAAATTTAGAAATATACTAAACTTTAACTAATTTTAATTAAGATGGTGAAGTTAATCTAAAAATGTAAACAATCTTAATTTAATTTAAAAAAAAATTAAGATGCAATTAATTAATTTTCCAACCTAGTTCCACAATTTTCAAGAATTTGAATTTATAAACAAAAGAAAACAAAAATAACATCTAAATTACCTATATACATATTTACAATGGAACTGGAATAAAGAATTAGGGAGGCTTTATTTTCAAAATTTTAAAAATAAAATCAATGCCTAGAATATGGAGTTCAATTAAATCATTAATCATGCATTCCAATTTTTCATTCATTACAACTCTTTTTATAATAATTATGAAATCCGTTATATTAAGAAAATTTAATTCAAGCCTTAGTCTAGATAAAACTTCAACTCGTAATTCCGAATCCAAATATTCCATCAACTCTTTAAAAAGAGCCTTGAATCTGAAAAATCAAGTTTTACCTATCTTAAATATTTCATCCACTCTCCTCGAATCTCTTTAAATAATTTAAATCATAAAATTATAAAAAGAATAAAAACAAAATCAAACTCTCATCATACAAAAATTAAATAATTGGATGACCATGATTCAAAATAAATCCACATTTTCTTTTATTAATAAACATGGAAATTTAAATGACAAAGCAATGGAATACAAGAAAAGACTTGCATGAAATAAAAACAACCAACCTTTAAAAATCCAAAATCTTTAAATCTTTTCTTTTCCTTTTCTCCCTCTCCTAAAATCCACTGTCCAAGTTCGAAAATCCTCTTATATTCACTTGTAAATTTCGAATTTCCTCATATGTATCATGAGATGATGAAAATAGACTTCACACATGTGGATTTCTTCATGGGCTTTTCTTAATGGGCTTAATAATTGGGCTTTTCAAAGTATAAAAAATCTAATAAATAATTTTACAACTTACAATCAATTCTAAAAATTACTAAATTAATCAAAACTATCATCAATAGATTTGAATTAATTAGTTTACAAATAAAATCTCCAAAATTATGGTAAAATAATTAATAAAAATTCAAACTTTCCAAAAATATCAACTTATGCCCATAAATTGTAAAATTCACCTTTTGAATTCTCATATCTTGTATATCCCTGTAAATCCTGTAAAACATCCCAAATCCCATTAAATATATTTTAAAACACACAAAATAAGGCTAATTAGTCCAAATATAAGGGTAAAATAGTCATTTTCTTGTGCTCATAAATACCCCCACACTTAGATTTTGCTAGTCTTCGAGTAAAGCAAAAACTAAAAACAAAAAAATAAAAATAAAAATCCTTAAATTACACCACTTTTGCTAGCACTCTCGATTGTATTTAGCATATACAACAAACCTTTAAACCCCTAACTCACTACTAATGGACAAGTTATAGTCTCGTGAAGGCTTCTACTGATAATACCTACAAACATCAAAATTCAGATTTCAGCAAAAATATCTAAACAAAAATTTAAAAATCATAAAACTCCAAAATTATTTTACAAAATTTATACTCGGAGTGTAGTGTGTGATAGATACTATTAAAATAGCCTTCTTTTCCAAAATACATACAAGTTTCACAACCACTAGCTGAAAATGCAATTCGACTCCAAATCTCACCAAATATATCTCTCAAAAAGACTTCCGCTCAGAAATTGTGTTAATTTTCTCTCAAAAGTATATGTGAGTGGAATAATTTTTCAAATACAAATATCTCACATATTTATCATCAAAGGACGGATAATTTCAAAGAAAAATATAGATCTCATTAATAGATGTCATTTTCCTGAGAACGTTAAATTAAACACCAATGTTCTTCCACAGTTATTCTTTACTTTAGATACCATATTAAACTTATGATCAATAGGAATTCCTAATAGGATAAAGCGTGGCTTAGGACCGGTCATATCAAAGAAGGATAATAAGATTCTAAAATTAAGTACTTTAAACAGAAAAGATATAGGTCTTCAAAATTTTAAAATATGATATTCTTCCTCTATTTTTCCTTTTCAACACTCTCAAAGCATTGTGTTCTTTTTCTTTCTATTTTTTTTTTCAATATTTTTTTTTTACATCCTTTTTTTTTTTTGATGTATGGATGTTCCCTTTTTTTCTTTTTTCTTTTTTTTTTTTGCATTGATGCTCTTTTCATTTCTTGAGTGCCATATTTTTCATAGAGTACCATCCCAATTAAATCATCTCTAACATTTATCGGGCCCTGAAATAGGTCACAAATTTTTCAATGTAGGCTCAAACTTCACAACATGATAATATATATGACCAAAATAGGTAAGTTTCAAATGCTCAAACGATCCAAAATAATGGCCTATATTACTTCATAAGCTTCATATGGATATCTTCTCGCTTCAAATAAATTTAGAAAAACTTTCAGGTGTAATAATCAAATTTTTGTGTCATTCTCAGTATATGATCAAAATAAAGAATAATGAGATCTTACAACAAAAATATTGCGCAATTCAAAGAAAATAAGAATTACTTTTAACCCTCAACAAAAATTGAATGACTTTAATGCTCACTGCGTATAAGTCTCCACTGGTATTTTTCCAGTGATTACTTAACTCATAAATACTCTTCTTTTTCAAGCTAAAATTAATATGGCTGTGTAAAAATATTTCCAAGTATAAGTTTCATAAAATTCTATTAAAAAAGCATGATATAAAATTTTTTATTGACATAATTAATGCTAAAAACAATGTTTTTCAAATTTTCATATTTTTTCAATTTTTTTTAACACAACTGGTTTTTTTTTCCAAAATGGACAAAAAATAAACAAACACAAAATTGACACAGTGTAAATTAGAAGAAAATTTAAATTGGACATTGTTCTTAATGATCCCAAATCTACATGTGCACCGGTAAATTAGAAAAAAATTTAAAGAAACGAACAACTAAAGTTCAGAAAATACCTGAGATGGCTCACTTTATTCAAAACCTGTAAAAATAAATTCACAACAAAAACACAAACACACAATAAATACTCTACACTGATACAAAAACACAAAAACTGACTCAACAAAAATAAAAGCCTAAACTAAACTAACAAACTAACAACCGACACACAGACAATCTCAACACAGACTCAGAGTGGTGGGTGAACATGGATGGACAGATAATAACAAATCAAAACAAAACGAAAACCACACAATATATGACCTAAACTCTAAAAAATTTCAACATCACATCCCAAAAGACAATGGTTCTAAATTGATTTAAACTTACACTACATGAACCACTTTCAGTCATATTTTTGGATTTTTTTTAATTAATGCAATCCTAATCAAACAATGCAATACTTGAAGCAAATATGCAAACAATAATCAAACAATGAATCAAACAACTAGACTAATGTATGATACTAATACGCTAAATATGCATAGGCAAATTAAATATGCAATTTTATGTTCCTTTTTTTTATCGAAATAAATGCTAACACCCTAAGAAAATCTATATGAATGTATGAAAATTCAAATTCAAATAAATGAGCTTAGACACTTACCTTGGCATTTAGTGCTTTTTCCAAGAAATTTTTAAAACGTACGATTAAAATCCCTGCAAAATAGAACACCACAAACTTTGGTGAAGATTCTGAATCTCATAAAAAATATATGAATCCGAATCTAAATGCAGATTTCTTAATGTTATAACTAGTGGAGGAAATAAGATAATTGGAATCTAATTATAAACTCTAAATTAAATTAAGACCATAAAAAATTCTAAATTAACATCCACCAAATTAAAAAAAATTAGAATCTCAAGTCTAAGAATAATCCATTAAAATCCAAAATTTCCATAAGCATCAATTTATTTATTTTTTAAAATTAGACACCATAATTGGAAACCTTCCAAATTTAAATAAGAGTCTTAAATTAGAAAGCTGCCTAAAATTAAACACCTTTTAAAAATAGAAATTTCTAAAATTAAACAATTTCGAAACTTTCCATAGACAGAAGCTCTAAAATTAAAACTTCCAAATTTAGTTTTTTTTTTAAAATAGAATGTGACTAAATTACATTAAAATTCTAAGATTAGAAAATTCTAAAAAGAAAAACTAGTTAATTTTGGAAATTTCTAAAAATAGAAGTTTCGAAAAATAAAAAGTTTCTAAATTTACTAGTCTTTCCAAATTTAAATCATCACCATATTTTTGTTATTTTAAGAAACTTCTAATTTAGGTAACCTTCTAAAATTAGGGTCTCTAAAAATTGAAACTTCTAATTTTACAGAGTTGCCAAAAATATAAATTTTCTAAAAATAGCATTATTTATAAAAATAAATAATTCAATGGAAATTTTCTTACTTTCTCGGCAACGGCGCCAAAAACTTGTTGTGCACATGAACTATTAGATAGTATAGCGATTGAGTGCGAGGTTGAACCCATTAGAACTTAGAAAAATATATTCGTGAAAAATATACCATTGATTTATGTAAATTTAGAAATTTAGAAAACATGGAGAAAAATCATAAATATGGAGTTATTTATCTAATCTATGAATTTTAGTTTTACTTTATAAATATATTAGACTTTAAATAATTGTAATTAAGATGGTGGAATTAATCTAAAAATATAAACAATCTTAATCTAATTTAAAAAACAAAATTAAAATGTAATTATTTAATTTACCAACCTAATTCCACAATTTTCAAAAAATTGAATTTTTAAACAAAAGAAAACAAAAATAAAATCTAAATTACCTATATACATATTTACAATGGAACTAGATCAAAGAATTAGGGAGGCTTTATTTTCAATACTTTAAAAATAAAATGAAGGCCTAGAATATGAGCCCACTTAAATTATTAATCATGCATTCCAATTTTTCATTCATTAAAACTCTTTTTATAATAATTATGAAATCTATTATATTAAGAAAATTCAATTCAAGCCTTAGTCTAGATAAAACTTCAACTCGTAATTCCGAATCCAAATATTCCATCCACTCTTTAAAAAGAGCCTTGAATCTGAAAAATCAAGTTTTACCTATCTTAAATATTTCATCCACTCTCCTCGAATCTCTTTAAATAACTTCAATCATAAAATTATAAAAAGAATAAAAACAAAATCAAACTCTCATCATACATAAATTAAATAATTGGACGACCATGATTCAAAATAAATCCACCCTTTCTTTTATTAATAAACATGGAAATTTAAATGACAAAACAATGGAATACAAGAAAAGACTTATATGGAATAAAAGCAACCAACCTTTAAAAACCCAAAATCTCTAAATCTTTTCTTTTCCTTTTCTCCCTCTCCTAAAATACACTGTCCAGATTCGAAAATCCTCTTATATTCACTTGTAAATTTTGAATTTCCTCATATGTATCTTGAGATGATGAAAATAGGGTTCACACATGTGGATTTCTTTATGGGCTTAATAATTGAGTTTTTCAAAGTATGAAAAATCTAATAAATAATTTTACAACTTACAATCAATTCTAAAAATTACTAAATTAATCCAAACTCTCGTCAATGGATTTGAATTAATTAGTTTACAAATAAAATCCCTAAAATTATTGTAAAATAATTATTAAAAATTTCAACTTTCCAAAATATCAACTTATGCCCATAAATTGCAAAATTCACCTTTTGATTTCTCATATCTTATATTTCCCTGTAAATCCTGCAAAACGTCCCAAATCCCATTAAATATATTCTAAAACACACAAAACAAGGGCTAATTAGTTCAAATATAAGGGTAAAATAGTCATTTTCCTGTGCTCATCAAACGACAATTAATCAAGTATATTGCAGTCAAAACGCCATACGACCAATACTTCTTTGGAACATGCATCTGAAACAGAATAGCTCTAGCAACTTCTAGGATATGACTATTTTTTCTCTTTACCACACCATTTTGTTGGGGTGTTCCCACACAACTAGTTTGATGAATAGTGCCTTTGCTACGAAGATATTCTGAGAAAGGGCCATTGGTATATTCTGTACCATTATCTGACCTGAAAATCTTAACTTTGGCATTGAATTAAGTGGCTACCATATTATGAAAATCTTGAAAAATTGATGACACTTCATTTTTTGATCTGAGCAAGTATAACCAATTAGCACATGAACGACCATCAATAAATAACACAAAATATTTGTAGCCATCATATGAATCAGCTGGAGCACTCCATAAACGAGTCTGTTTAGACATTTGTCAAACATCACACACACTAGAGACAAGTGAAATAAAAGGAAAAAGACTCGACAATACACGGTTGGAAGGATGTCCAAGCTGTTTATGCACGATGCGACTTTCCACCAAATTGTTGGTGTGATAAGCCATATCAGTAGAACTGATCTAATATAAACCATTGGAATACGTGCCTTCACCAATTGTCTTCTTAGACGACCAATCTTGAATCGTGACAGAAGTAGGAGTAAAAATAACATTACAATTCAAGGTATTTGTAAGTTTCCCAACTGAGCTAGAAAAGACGAAACAACAAGAGCATCAGAAGGGGAACTATGTGGGAAAATGTCAATTTTACCACTCCCTAAAACTGGCACTGTAGTCCCATTAGCAATGGAGACATTGTTCCTATCTGAATGAGAAAGAAAATCATATACCGACAATGGATTATTAGCCATATGGTCAGTGGCTCCAGAATCAACAATCCAAGAAGTAACATTTGATGACGAACTGAAACAAGCTTGTAAGACTAGGCTCAGAAGACATGGACTTACTGAGTTGTTGAAGGAGATGACTCAACTGAGTCAAATAGAGTGAAGTATGAGCGACAACGGCATGATCTTTTCTATTTTTATTCTTGTCATAATTGTATTTGAGATGAGGATATAATTTCCAACAACGATCCGTCGTGTGTCCAGGTTTACCACGATGACCACAATGATAATGGTCTTTTCTACCTTTATGTCGGACTATAGATTTCTTTATTTCGGAATCACCCATTTAGAAATGGCTTCAATGATGAAAAATATGTGGTTGTACCTGAAACTGTAGTCCTCTGGGACTACTAAAAACTGTGATCCTGTAGAGAACGAAAGAGGCAGATACTTCTGACCACCCAATAGATGACAAAAAAAAAAAAACTTGCTCTCCCGAGAAACCATTTGTGCTAATAGCGAAAGAGGCTTGAATGGGTGGCAACAATTCAAATAGATCCCCTTTTTGTTGGCGGTAGCACCAATAGAATACCAAACTTGAGAAGACCCACAACAGCACCGACTTTTGAATCTGGGTGCTTTATCCACAAGAGGCGATAAGGTAGACAAGCCTCTCTCACAGATAATTGAGAGGGGAAGCACACGGGTAGATCTGGCAGAGGCTACAATAACCTGTACAGCCAAACGAACACCGGATGTTGTAGAGGTGACGATCAGCGTAGCGGCGATGGAGAAACGCCCAAAGGGAGAGGCTGCAGCAGCGTTGGAAAGAGGGCCTGATGCAAGCAAGAACAGATCTGTAAGTGCAGATCTGAAGACAAATTTTTATTGGTGAGGCAGCCGCAAAAAACAGTGCAAGATTCCAGCAGATCAGCGTTGGGAAAAGGCCGAGATTGATTTGCAGATGGTAGCTTTAGATCTGACTTTCTTCCCTTTCTTTTTTTACAACTGGAGGAAGATTTGGGAATAGATCGGAGAACGACGATAGAAGGAAGCAGTCAGAGAGCTGGGCAGTGAGAAACAAATTTGGTAAAGCCTGTTTATATGTTTTTAGTTGTTTGTTTTGGTAATCTCCTTCGCAGATAGATCTAATTTGGAGAAGGGTGAACAACTAAAAAACTGGGATTCTCATATCAGATCGTGAAATGGCCAAGAACAAAGGTGCGAATCTGATCATTTGCAGAGGCGGGCGAGATCGAAACGGTGCAGTAGGTGGACAAAGAAGGAAACCAAGATCGTCAAGAACAGAATTCGGATTTCAGCAGATCTCGGCAGCAAACCCACAGATCTAGATGGGCCTAGTCAAATGAACAATGTCCGGGATGGGTGCAACTCTGTCAGATGACTGTTGGAAGTTGAAGAATATGGATTCAAAGACGGAGTTGCAAACAGATCTCAAATCGGACAATCTCTCAGTTGTGTTTGACGATGCAGTGATCATTGATTAGGTTGATACCATGTAGAAACACATATTACAGTAACCATAAACACCATAAGACGAGAATTACGTGGAAAACCCCTCAGAGAAAAAACCACGGAGAAAGAGACTTTATTATATTGTGTATTTTCAAAATACAACTAGAGTGTATTTATAAAGAAAATAAAGAAAATGCCTAATTGTATTAGGAATCTCATTCGCACTCCAACTCTCTCTTTATTCAACACTTGTGTAAAGCTAATACGCACTAAGAGAAGGAAGTCTTCAAGACGAGTTGGACTTCAAAAGGATCAATATTTTGAATGTATTTATTTGTCATAGTAATCAATTGCTTAACAACTATCAGACAAGATGTAGTGCCATAATGTATGCTATTTAGAGATGATATAATGTTAATTAATGGAACAAAAATCAATTAAATGAAAAATTAGAACTATGGAGGGAAGTTTTGGACATAAATATGTTGACTATAAATAGTGCAAAAATGGAATATATGGATCTTAGTCGTCAATTTCATTTCATTTTGACTGAGACAGATGGAACATTCTGGATCCAACCTAAAAATCGAAAAGGGACAAGTTAAATATTGGTATTGGGTTCTATTCTAGACCTTCCCAAAATGTTCTGGTCGATTTCAACTAAAATAGGTCCAATCAAGGTGAAACAGGTTAGAATGACCCATTTTGGCTCTTGTTGTTCCAGTCTGTCGATTTCATTTTGTTTCTTATTTTTAAGAAGTAGAGTTGGTAAGATACAAGTGAAATAAATTTCAACTAAAATTTTAATTTCTAGCTACTTTGACAACTAAGATAAAGTAGTTAGAAATTGACTTCTGGTTGAAATTGGGTCCATTTATAGCCCATTAAATTTATCATCAATTTATACGGTTGATATTTTATGGATGTCTTAAAAATCCAAGAAGAAAATGAAATAGATATGGTGCGAACAAGGATTTGTTATTCTGAATGTAATGATTTACTCAAATAAGTGAGATCCACATTCATTTAAAAAATCATATTCATGAATGGAAATTAAATCCAGCACTAATTCGATTCGACAATCATTGAACCTTCTAGAACCAATGTTGTTGCGGAATTGTAATTTAATTAAGAAAGAGAAATATGTAAAAAAGTAAGACAAGAAATTTAAATTGACCATGCAAAAAATAAAACCTAAATAGGACTCACATCACTTGGGAGACTCTAACAAAACTAAAAGCTTCATATAACTCACTGAACTGGTTTGGCCTACAATGCTTGGCCTATGCCTCAATTTATATGCTTTACTCTCACTAATAAACAAAAAATAGAAAAAATCTATTGTTAGTGCCCCGGCTTGCCGAGTCACCTATTTGTCAATTTCATGACTTAGGTGAAGCATTGTCTCGGAAGGTTGAAGCCAATAAAACAAGAATTAGATGAAGATTGAGTCAAGAGGTTTGAAGATGGAAGATCAAGTGCAAGATTCATCATCACCAAGCGTATGGCAATCACAAAAGGTAATTGGCCATAGATGATTTTAGGTGAAACCCACACCCTTAGTAGACCTTGCCTAGACTTAGCGATCATATTAGTAAAAATTAATCTAAGTCTAAATGGTTCCTGGAGAGTCACAGAACCAGATGGAATAAACATTGGAAATCTGTTAATCTGTCAAGTCGACACGTCGAGTCCATCGACCCATCAGTAAAGACAAGACAGACCCATCGAGGTCATTGACATGTCGACCGGATTGACAAGAGTTCTGGACTGGAAGGATTGTCACTCAAGGCTACTCTCAGCTCAAGGGTATCAGGTTCACAGACACCTCGGTGACACAGGACCAACCCATTGTGGTCATCGATATGTCGACTGGATTTTGGTAGTCTTTGGAAAGAACAGACTGTAAATTCGGTCTGCTCTATGATAATCAAGTTCGACCTGTCGGAGAACATGACATGTCAAGCAAGGTCGAGTTGAGTTCTAGACTTAGAACACTGAGGTACTCTCAGACAGACACATCGAGGTCATCGACCCATCGAGACAGATATATCGATCTATATTATCAAGGTTATGGATGAGCAGGCTCTATATTTTTATGTTGATCTCTGATAATCTAGACCTATCCATAGATAAGGATCGACATGTCGAACATAAGTCATGTCAATCTATCGAGGAGATCGAGCCATTGATAGTGACCGTTTTATATCCGTTGGAAGCCTAACGATCATATTACAATGACACTATGCCAGTACCGACCGGTCGACCAGATCTACCCATCGACCATCTAGAGTCGGGATTTTTGTGTTTGCCTATATATTCTCCAAACTTTGATGAGTTTGGTTGGACACTTGGAGAAAGCTTTGAAGAGGAAAATCCAAAGGCATTCCCAGATATCCCACCTCCTCTCTATGTACCTTACTTAGGAAAATCATATTCAATCCAATCATGTTGATTGAGATTAAGAGAGAGAGTGAAAAACCAAGCCTACCATCAATTTGCAAATCCATATCCTAGCAACCTCCCATAGATTGTGATTGAGCATACATAAGGCACATCATCGACATCACATTGGGAATGACATCTTCAAAAAGCACATATCTACAAGTTTGAGCTGTCAAAAGGCAAGTTCTTATTAGGTTTAATTTTATTTTTAAATCATCATTTTGTGAAGTGGACTAAGGTAAGGGAGCTTGAACCACTCTAAAAAATAGAGGGATAAGGACGTAGACCGGGGTTTGGTCGAACCTTTAAAAAACTTAGGGGATTGGATGAAATTCCTAATCAATCGAGATAGTTGGGATTCATACTCTATTTGTGAGGGTGTAATTCCCCACATAATGAATTGGGATAACCCAAGGTTGGGTGAGTCCATCAGTGGATGTAGGAGAGTTTACTCTTAACTACTATGCATCTAGTGTTGTGGGTGTTGGTCTTTACTTGTGTGATTTCTCTTTCATATTGGCACACTCTTATATCACACAACACACTTATCTTGATTAATTTATTTAATCTAATCTGTTGCAAAGCATTTTAATTAATCAAGAAGTTTGTTAAGACCATAAAAAGTGGTGATTGCCCTATCACCCCCCTCTAGGGTCAATCTTGGATCGTGTTCTATCACCCTCGGGAACCTACGTCCATAACTCAAAATATCGAGTTCACCAATTCCGTCTCTCTCTACATTGCTCTCTTCTATCCCGTCTTTGTTTTCTTCCTTCTTTCTTCTCCTTTTTGTAAAACAAAATATACCCACATTAAGAGACCCACATAACTGGATTTAATAAGGACCCACATTCAATTAAGGGTACACGATTATGAGAAATAATAGGATATGTTGCTACTTTGATGGGAAGTGGTATTTAAAGAAAACTGACAGCCCTAGGGTCCTTTCTTCTGCCCTGCACGACTCTCTTTCTCCATTCCGTCATCTAAGGTAAAACAACGAGAGACTAAAGAAGGGAAAGAAAAAGAAATCCAAAGGCACCACATCTATTTTCTCTTTGGATTATGTTCTAGAAAAGATACAAAGTAACACCAAGATAATCGATCGTCAGAACAAACCATAAAAAACTAATGGATTCAGGTATGATGTTTATTTATGATTTAAGATTATACGGCATTGAAAAATGGATTGGATTTATGATTTGTTTGGGTATATTAAGATGATAAATCTGATAATGAAAATTGATTTTCTCATGCCCAAAATCTCAATCCGTAATGTAAGAAAAATCTAACATTTGATATCAGAGCATATGGTTTTCATGAATCATTGTTGTTTTCACTGAAGATATGTGATAAAAGGATTTTAATTTTTCATTAATTATTTGTGAAAATTGATAATGAAAGTCTAATAAAAAGAAAAATTGTTCGGAACTGCTCTACAGTTTTCTATATCAGTCGATTGATTTTATCAGAGAACAATTTTGTTTACAGAAAAATCATTAGTCGACTGATTGTTGACTGATTAAAATATCAATCTTATGACAATCAACTAATCGTATCAGAGACTGAGCTAAAATTTTCAGAATGTCAAGCAGTCGACTGATGGTCTACCGATTATGGTATCAGTCATTTGTCACTTGACTGACACTGTAAGAAATTGATTTATTATGATGATTTAATTAAATTTTGGAACACATGAAGGATACTCATGACGTCTTATTTATTCAACGAGATGTTAGAAATGTAAATTACGTGTTTCAATTTGAACGAATTTTTGAATTAAATGTGAATCATATTTCATTCAATTATAATGAAGTCATAATCTTGACATGAGTTCATTTTATGATACAATTAGGTAGTCACCAAAGTGGCCCAAACGAAATGTATAGGATATCAAGTCATATAACCGTTGTTTAATACTCTTCCCAAGTATTGTATAACAATGACTTTACAAATGACAATCTCAAATTATAAAGATATCAGGTTGACCCAAAGGTGCACCGTTTCAACAGGTTAACAGATTGGGGCAGGATAATTGAGACGTATTTGTGATTGGTATACATCCAGACACTCAAAGGTGATGGTGATATTTGACCACTTATACTTTGTTTGTTAGTCCTATCGGTGATTGGGTGATGAACACTGGAAATTGACTATTTTCCCCCTGACCACTTATACTTTGTTTGTTATAGGTATGTTTGGAAAATACACGATCTAAGGATTAAATGGAAAAAAATGAAGAAATTGAGAAGAAATCTATTTTTGGAAGCTGCAATTTTTGGAAAGAGAAATTCTTGGAATGAATAGATTTTTAATATTTACTTCACTACAATTTAGGTTTTATTGTAAACTTAATTCAAATCCATTTATGAGAGTTTCAATTAATTCAGTAATTTTTTAGATTTTTATTTATAATCTTCAAGTGCTGAGATAAATTATTAAATTTCATAAATTAAAGATATGTTGAAATAAAGCATTTAAATTCAAGCACGTGAAATTCAAGGAGCCCAACCATGCAAAAATTGCACAAGGCCATGTGGAGGAGACAGAAAGAAAATAATTAATAAATTTGGAAGAACTTAGAAAAAATATTTTAACACAGTTTCAGTATTTTGGCCATAACTTTCCACTACGATATCTGACTATATTGATTATTTTTTAGTTGAAAAGAATACTTAAACCTCTACAACTTTGTAAATCAAGAAATTTTGTGATTCGGATTTTAACTAGGTTAAAATTGAGCTTCAAGTTGGTACACTTGTAAAAAATGGGATTTTGCACCTACTTTCCATGGTGTGTTCACACTATGGCCGACTCAACGCCTTTGTTTTCACACCTTACACGAATTTTAATGTTTTTTCACCTTCTTACCTTCTTTAAGCCATTCCATATTTAGCACAAACCAAATCAATCCTCCAAGTGTCCCTTGCTATATTTAAATCTTTAAATCAAAGTCATTCACTCCACCTCCTTTCATTTATAAATATTATCCATCTCCCATTGATAAAATTGAACTTGGGCTATGAATTTTGGAGGGCAAAGAGAGGAGGACAAGAAGAAGAGAGAAGGAAAGGAGATAAGAAAATTCAATTCTACAAGGGCTTAAGGTTGGATTTTTTTTTTCCTTAATTCTTTTTCTTGTATTCTCCATCTTTTTATTCCATGGCTATGTAATTCTTATTTCTTTATTTTCTTAATAAATTCAATTCATTGAATTAGATTTATGATTTCCACTTAATGTTTGTTAATTGTAATGATTTGATTTGATTTTCAATATTCTTAAGATTGCATTTTTAGATTTAATTATAGAATTATCAATTTGAACATTGAATTTTAAAAAAGTTTATAACCTTAATTTTCCATTCTAAGACTTTTCTTAAGATTAGGCGAAGAATTTAGAATTTGAATTTTATGTTGAATTCTTTCTAAGCCAAGGTTTATTTTGATTAATTCTTAATTAATGAAACTCATCTTTTTCTTATTTAAATTGATTATGAATGAAAATTTTGAATGATTGACCATTATTAAAGGTGAGCTCCATGGTTACGTTTTATTTTTTCTTCTTAAAACATGGAAAATTATGCCTCCTTAATATTCAATCCAATAATCCACTAAATATGTATATAGATGTTATTTTTGTTTTCTTTCGACCATAAAATTCAAATTCATAAAATTGGGAACTACGTTGGTAATTAATTTATTACATCTTAATTTTGTGTTTTGAGTTTGATTAAGATTATTTATAATTTTTATAATAATTTCACCATCTTAATTGAAATAAGATTAACTTTGTCTTTTCCATGGAAATTAGATTTCTTTAATGGATAGTTTCTATGTTTAGGTGTGATTTCTATGTTTAGACTATGTTTTCTATTTATAAAAAGTTTCTAAATTAAAATTAATTTTGCAAGATTAGAGAACTAATTCCATGTTTAAGATTTATTTTCATAATTTTCTAAATTTCATAAAATATATAATTCAATGGTATATTTTTTATGCATATATTTTCCTAAGTTTAGATGGATTCGACCTCGCACTCCTATAGCTATAATATAAATGGTTCTTGCGCTTGCGAGTATAAATTTAAAACATAAAAAGTTTTTGGCGCCGTTGCCGAGAAACTTAGAAAATTGTCATTGAACATGTATTTTTAGAAATAATGTTAATTTTAGAAAATTTCTATTTGTGGCAACTCTTTAAAATTAGAACTTTATATTTTTAGGAATCCTAGTTTTAGAAGGTTAACTAGATTAGAAGTTTCTAGAAATAAAAAAAAACTCTGGAGATGATCTAAACTTGGAATTTTTTTCTAAATTTAGAAACTTTTATTTTTGGTTAACTTAATTTCTCTTTTTAGAATTTTCTAGTCTCAGAATTTTAATTTAATTTTGTCATATTCTATTTTTCGAAAATAGATATAAATTTGGGAAGTTTTAATTTTGAAATTTTTGTCTATGGAATGTTTTAAAATTGTCTAATTTTAGAAATTCTTATTTTTAGGTGTCTAACTTTGGATTGCCTCTAATTTTGGACAGGTTCTACACTTAAAAAAATTCTAATTTTAGACTCTTATCTAAATTTGGAAAGTTTCCAATCACGGTGTAAAATTAAAAAAAAAAAAAAAAATCATGCAACAAACTTTTGATTGTAATTGAAATATTCTTAGACTTGAAAATCTAATTTTGATTAATTTGATGGATTTTAATCTAAAAAAGTTTATTGTCTTAATATAATTTAAAACTCTTAATTAGGTTCCAATTAATTAAGTTTCTCCACTAGTTATAACATTAGGAAATTGCATTTAGCTTAGGTTTCATGCATTTTTTATGAGATTCAGAATCTTAACCAAAGTTTGTGGTGTTTTATTTTGTAGAGATTTTAATCGTGCGCTCTAAAATTTCTGAATGTAAGCACTACATGCCACGGTAAGTGCCTAAAACATTTTCTTTAAATTTTTAATTTTCATGAATTCATATAGATTTTCTTAGGGTGTTTGCATTTTATTTTGTATAAAACAAAAAAAATTGCATATTTAATTTGATCATGCATATTAAGGTGTTAGTCTCATGCATTAGTCTAGTTTGATTATTGTTTACATATTTTCTTTGAGTATTTCATTGTTAGATTAGGTTGCATAAAAAAAAGAAAAAAAAAAAGATAATAGCTGCTCTGATTGTGAGTCTGTCTAGAGTTTTGTGTCTGTCAATGTTTGTCAGTGTCTAGATTAGGTTCTCATTTTTATTGAGTCAGTTTTTGAGTTTTTGTTGTCAGTGTCGAATCGTTGTTGTGTGTTTGTTTGTCTATTTATTTGCAGGTTTGAAATAAGAAAGTCATCTCAGGTATTTCTAAACTCAAGTTGCTCTTTTCCTACATTTTCTTCTAATTTGCAGGTGTACATGTAGATTAGGGAATATTGAGGACAACGTTCAATTTAACTTCAGGGGTATTGGGGGCTACACTTTTGTGTGTTTTGTCTTTGAAAAAAAATGAAAAAAAAAATTGATTTTAGCATTATTATGTGGATAAAATTTTTTGTATCATGCTTTTCCAATTGAATTTTATGAAATTTATGCTTAGAAAATTTTATACAACCATATTAATTTTAGCTAGAAAAAGATAAATATTCATGAGTAAAGTGATCACCGGAAGAGTACCAGTCGAAACTTGTGACTCAGTGAGCTTTTGAGTCATTCTATTTTCTAAGGGTTAAAAGTAAATCTTTATTTTCGTTGGTGTGTGCATAATTAAGGTTTTGTTAAATATCTCATTTTTTATTTTGGTCAAATTACTGAGAATGAAATAAAATTGGATTACACCAAATATTTTTCTAAATTTATTTGAAGCAAAAAAATATTCATATAAAGCTTAGGAAGTGATATAGGCTATTATTTTGGATCGTTGGAATCTTTCAAGTCTACCTATATTGGTCATCTTTTCATGTTAGTTCCCATTTTTCTAGCCTTTAATGTGAATTTAAAAAAAAAAATTGTTAGTCATGTTATCCATTCCTAACTCCGGTTGTAGAGTTTGAGCCTTCATTGAAATATCTATGACCTATTCTAAGGATACAGAAAAGGCTAGAGATGATTGTTATTTGGATGGTATTCTAAAAGAAAGTTATAGCACTTGAAAATAAAAAGAGCAGATTATGCTGGAAAAAAAAATTGATAAAAAATTATATATAAAAAAAAGGAAAAAAAAAAAAAAAGGAAAAGGAACACCCACACATCATAAAAGAAGGATGTGAAAAAAAAGATATGAAAAAAAGGAAGAAATACTTTGAGGTGTTGAAAGAAAATAGAGAAAGATATATCTCATTTTAAAGTATAAGACTTCAAACTTTTTCTATTCAAAGTATTATTTTTGAGTCTTTTTATCCTTCTTTGACATGATCCAGTCCTAATCCATGTTTCGTCCTATTACGAAGTTCTATTGATCCTCAGTTAATATGTTATTTAAAGTATAGAATAAAGGAAAAACTATGGTGTTTAATTTAACATTCTTAGGAAAATGTCATCCATTTATGAGATATAAGTTTTCTTTGTTTTAATTCGTTCTTTAATTATAAATATGTGAGATATTTGAATTTGTTAACATAAATTCCGCTCACATATACTTTTGAGAGAAAATAACCCAATCTCTAAGCGAAAGTCTTTCTGAGAGATCTTATCTTGTGAAATTTGGAGTCACGCGCATTTTCAGCTGGTGGTTGCAAACTTATGTGTATTTTGGAAATGAAAGTTATGTTAATATTGATTATCACATACTACATTCCGAGTATAAGTTTCATAAAATAATTTTGAAGTTGTATGATTGGATAAGTTAGCCCTTGTTTCAATGTTTTAAATATCATTAATGGGATTTTTGGAATGTTACATGCATGTTTGGAAAATACACGATATAAAAATTAAATGGAAAAAAATGGAGAAATTGAGAAGAAATTTATTTTTGGAAGCTTCTATTTCTTGAAATAGATATTCTTGGAATGAACGGATTTTTAATATTTATTTTACCACAATTTAGGGTTTCATTATAAACGAATTAATTCAAATCCATTTATAAACGAATTCAGATATATCCATTTATTAATTCAGTAATTTTTTATATTTTTCTTTTATAATTTTCAAGTGGTGAGATAAATTATTAAATTTCATAAATTGAAATATGAAGCATTCAAATTCAAGCACGTGAAATTCAAACAGCCCAACCATGCAATATTCGTACAAGGCCATTGGAGGAGAGAGAAAGAGAATAATTAATAAATTTGGAAGAACTTAGAAAAAATATTTTGACACAGTTTCAATATTTTAGCCATAACTTTCCACTAGGATATCCGATTATATTGATTCTTTTTTAGTTGGAAATAAGACTTCAAGGGCTACAATTTTGTAATGTACGAAATTCGTGATTCGGACATTAATTAGGTCAAAATTGAGCTTCAATTTGGTATACTTGTAAAAAATGGGATTTTGCACCCACTTTCCATGGTGTGTTCACACTTTGGCCAACTCAACCCCTTTGTGTTCACACCTTACACGAATTTTAGTGCTTTTTTCACCCTCCTTACCTCCTTTATGTCATTCCATATTTAGAACAAATAATATCAGTCCTCCGAGTGTCGCTTGCTTTATTTAAATCTTTAAATCTAAGTCATTCACTCCACTTCCTTTCATTTATAAATACTATCCATCTCCCATTGAGAAAATTGAACTTGAGCTGTGAATCTTGGAGAGTATAGAGAGGAGGAAAATAAGAAGAGAGAAGGAGAGGAGATTAAGGAAATTCGATTCTAGGGTTTAAGGTTGGATTTTTTTTTCCTTAATTCTTTTTCATATATTCTCCATCTTTTATTCCATGGCTATGTAATTCTTATTTTTTTATGTTATTAATAAATTCAATTCATTGAATTATATTTATGGTTTTCCACTTAATGTTTGTTAATTGTGATGATTTGATTTTCAATATTCTTAAGATTGCATGTTTAGATTTAATTGTAAAATTATCAATTTGAACATTGAATTTTGAGAAAATTTAGAACCTTAATTTTCCATTCTAAGACTCTTTTTAAAAGTAGGCGAAGAATTTAGAATTTAGATTTTATGTTGAATACTTTCTAAGCCCAGGTTTATTTTAATTAATGAAACTCATATTTTTCTTAATTAGATTTATTATGAATTAAAATTTTGAATTATTGACCATTAATAAATGTGAGCTCGATGTCTAGGTTTTATTTTTTTATCCTTAGACTATGAAAAATTATGCCTCCTTAATCTTCAATTCAAGATTCCACTGTAAATATGTATATAGATGTTATTTTTGTTTTCTTTTGTCCATAAAATTCAAATTCTTAAAATTGCAAACTAGGTTGGTAATCAATTTATTGCCTCTTAATTTTGTGTTTTGAGTTAGATTAACATTATTTATAATTTTTAGAGTAATTCTACCATCTTAATTGAAATTAGATTAACTTTGTCTTTTCCATGGAAATTAGATGTTAAGGTGTTATTTCTATTTTTAGACTATGTTTTCTATTTATAGAAAGTTTCTAAATTAAAATTAAATTTTCTAGATTAGAGAATTAATTCCATGTATAAGATTTATTTTCTTGATTTTATAAAATTCTTAAAATATATAATTCAATGATATATTTTTATGGATATATTTTCCTAAGTTCCGATAGGTTCGATCTCGCATTCTTAAAGCTATAATATAAATGGTTCGTCCACTTGCGAGTATAAATTTAAAAGACAACATTGGGAACCATTATGATGTTTAAAATGGTGTGCCATTAGATTACCCTAAGGTAAATCACCGACAACATTATTTACTAAAGTTATTGTTTATGTGTTTCAACTTATGTTTAACTTATAGCATTATGTATAATGATCATGTATTATGTATTTGCAGCATCCCTACCTATTACGCTTCACGCGCAAGCCTCGTTGTTCCCATGTTAAATGGGATGGATTTCTCAAAATAAAAAGAACAAGTCGAGTTTCACCTTGGTATACTTGATCTTGATAAAACAATTCTTTTGGATAAGCCTACAATAATTGATACCAGTAGTGCTTAAGAGAAATCGTCATATGAAGCGTGGATTAAGTCTAACAGACTTAGCCTTATGTTCATGCACATGATGATAGCGAGCAACATTAAGTCAACACTGCCAAAACAGATAATACTAAGAATTTCCTCAAAAACGTTGAAAATAAGTTCAAATCAACGGACAAGTCCTTGGTCGGGACACTTATGGCAAAACTTACCACCATGAAATTTGATGGATGTCATGGAATATATAAGCATGTGATGGAAATGATAAACATTGCTGCTCAATTGAAAAACCTTGGAATGAGTGTAGATGATTTCTTTCTCGTCCAATTCATTTTGAATTCTCTACTGACTCAGTATGGGTCATTTCAAATTAGTTATAATACTATGAAAGATAAATAACAAATTAATGAATTAACAAACATATTGATTCAAGAGAAGACTAGACTTAAACAAATTGGACATCACTCACTCCATTTGATGAGTCAAGGGTCCAGTAAGAAAGCAATGAAGCCCAAGAAATTTAAGAAGGTTGGATCAAAGTCACATGAGCCTAGTACAAGTTCACAGGCTCATAAGAAAGGGAAATGTGGTGTGAAGTGTCATTTCTGTCGGAAGCAATGGCAGTTCCAGAAGGACTGTCATAAGAGTTATATTCAATTTTTGTAAGTTTCGAATATAATCTCACTGAAATTTCCTCTAATACTTGGTGACTTGATTCTGAGGCTACAACTCATGTTTTTAATACAATGCAGGGATACCTTATAATCCAAACTATCGACCCAACAGAAGATTCTCTTTATATGGGCAACCGTGATAAAGTACCTGTTGAATTGGAACTTATCATCTTTTCGTTGATACCGATTATCATTTGGATTTGCTTAATTGTCTTTATGTTCCTTCTGTTGCTTGAAACCTTATTTTTATTTCCAAATTTGGAGATAATGTATTCAGTTTGTTTAAAGATTCTGCTTTCATTGGGTCTGTATTATTGATTGATGGCCTTTACCGTATTAATTTTGATAATAACTTTGTGAATATTGTTTTAACCCTACATCATAACGTTGGTATTAAACGTGGCTTGATTAATGAAAATTCTTCAAATTTGTGGCATAAACGTTTGTGACACATATCCTGTGAAAGAATCGAAAGATTGGTGAAGGATGGGATTCTATCGAGTCTTGACTTTACCGACTTAGGAGTGTGTATGGAATGCATTAAGGGTAAGCAAACCAAATACACTAAGAAATGTGCCACAAGAAGCAAACCAAATACCATAATTGCACATTACACAATGTCCAATGCGCCTCATCAGAATGGTTGCTGAAAGGCATAACCACACACTTATGGACATGGTTATGAGCATGTTATGTAATAACACTGTACACATTATGTTATGGATGTATGCCTTAAGAACGACAGTGTATATTCTTAATCGAGTTCTAGCAAGTCAATTCCTAAGACACCTTTTGAACTGTGGGCAGGAAGGAAACCCAGTTTGAGACACCTTCATGTATGGGTTGTCCTACTGGAGTTAGAATATATAATCCAAATGAAAGAAAACTTAATGAAAGGACAATCAGTGGTTAATTCATCAGTTACCCTAAGAAGATCAAAGGTTACAAATTTCATTGCGCAAACCATAGAATGAGAATTGTTGAAACCAGAAATGCAAGATTCATTAAAAATAGTGAGATTAGTAGGAGTGATATAACGAGAAATGTGAAATGTACAAGAAGTGAGGGTACGAGTCCCTACACCTGTAACTTCGAAAGGTGTTATTATTGTTCCTAATGTTAATTAACAACCTAATGAAATAGAACAACATTTAAATGATCAATCACTCTATGAAGAAACTATCACCACTAATGAACCGATTGTAAAACAACTAAAAGAAATAACCTTAAGAAGATCTCAAAGAGAAAGAAGATATGATATTCCAAATTATTACATGGTGTATCTACAAGAATCAGAATATGATTTAGGGGTTATTAAGGATCCGATCACTTATGAAGAAGCCACAAAATGTGAAAATTCTATTAAATGGGTGGATGCCATGAAAGACGAGCTAAAATCCATAGATCAAAATGAAGTTTGGGACTTAGTAAAATTGCCTCATGGATACAAGAAAGTTGGATATAAGTGGATCTTTAAGATTAAACGAGATTCAAAAAGTAATATCGAACGGTATAAAGCCAGGCTTATAGCCAAATGATTAACTCAGAAATATGGCATTGATTATAAAGAGAACTTCTTACTTGTATCTAAGAAAGACTCTTTTATAATTATTATGACTTTGGTGGCTCACTATGATTTGGAGTTGCACTAAATGGATGTTAAAACCGCTTTCTTGAATGGTAGTTTAGACGAGGAACTTTATATGGATCAACCTAAAGAATTCTCCATAAAGGGGCAAGAACATATGTCGTGCAAACTTAAGAAGTCAATTTATGGTCTTAAGCAAGCCTCTTGACATTAGTACATTAAGTTTAGTGATACCATCACTTTCTTCGGGTTTAAAGAAAACTCCGTTGATCGGTGTATATATCTGAAGGTTAGTGGGAGGAAATATATTTTTTTGATATTTTATATTGATGACATTTTGCTTGCCACTAATGATCTTGCCTTACTGTATGAAAATAAGAAAATTCTCTCTATTAATTTTGAAATGAAAAATATGGGAGAGGCATCCTATATTATTGGAATAAAAATATTCCATCATAGAACACGTGGTATATTAAGTTATCTCAAAAAACCTATATAGAAAGAATCTTAGAGAGATTTAGTATCCAGAATTGTTCCTCTCAATATGCCCCTATACAGAAAATAGATAAATTCAATCTAATGCAATGTCCTAAAAATGAACTTAAAAGAAAACAAATAGGGGGAATTCCTTATGGTTCTCCTATAGGTAGTCTTATATATGCACAAACCTACACCAGACTAGATATTAGTTTTGCATGTCGGCATGCTGGTCAGATATCAAAGCAACCCTAGAATGGACCACTGGAAAACTGTAAATAAAGTTATGAAATATTTAGAAGGTACTAAAAATTTCATGTTCACATTTAGAAGGTCCGACAATATCGAGGTCATTGGCTACTCGGATTCAGATTTTGCTTGATACAATAATAGTAGAAAGTCAACATTTGGTTATTTGTTCCTTATGCCTAGCCGAACAATCTCATGGAAAAGTGCTAAACAAACTATCACTGCATCATCAACCATGGAAGCAGAATTTGTGGCGTACTATGAGGTCATTGTTCAAGGAATGTGGTTGCGAAACTTTATCTTAGGACTTGAAATTGTTGACAGTATTGCCAAGCAGCTGAGAATTTATTGTGATAATTCCGCAGTAGTTTTCTTCTCTAAGAACGACAAGTATTTTAATTTATCGAAACACATGGAATTGAAATAATTTGTCGTAAAATAAGAAGTTCAGAAATGGACTGTGTTTATTGAGCATATAAGCACTCAACTTATGATAGCAGATCCCTTGACGAAAGAGTTACCTATAAAGAGATTTAAAGAACATGCCAATAGAATAGGTCTTGAACTTAATCCATCATGTTGCAATTAACGTATTTTGGAATGTTTTATGTATCTATGTGTAATATTTGACACTTGAGTACTCATGAATGTGTTTCTGAAATTATATTTCATATTTATGTGTACACATTATGTGTGAATATTTTATTACTAACAAGAATAGTCTTTGAATTAAGACACTTATGTTGGACTATTATGAAAGTTTCTCACTTAAGAGCTATATTAAGTGGGTCAGTTATGTAGTAGTAATAGAAGGGACTGTGTCGGATGTAACACCCCGAATTTTCAAGTTATAAATATTTACGGAAATTACCCATTTAATTTGTGAATTTTTAGATATGGATCTTATATGGGTAAAGTGTTGGGTCTTTGCCCAATTAAGACCCAACGGATTGTGGAAATGGTTTCAAATAAAATTAAACGGGGCTGAATTTAATTAGTAATGCAATATTATATAAATAAGGAATGGGATAATGGTGCATGGCCGAATACTAGATATGCAATCTATGATTATGCGCATGGAGAGAATTAGAGATGGATTGCCTTGGCCGTGTATATGGAATTTTCATATCCACATTGATATGCTAGAATATCTTGAGAAGATATCTAAGATATGCGCATGTGATAGAATATTTTAAAGAGGGTCTTTCTTTATTTAAAACGGCATTAAGGCAATGGCTAAAAGAAGGGGCGCATGGCACCTTCTAAGTTAGGACCCATTGGAGATTAAATAAAGGAAAGGCAAGGGAGGCGCATAAGGAAGAAGGGTCGGTCGGTACCTTTTAAGATAGGATTAATTGGAAGGTTTTATAAAGAGGCAATAAGGGGGAGCACGACATTGGACAATTACTAATTTAAAAAGTCTTGGCATCTTCTAAATAAGAACCGATTGGAGATCAATAAGAGAGAGGCAACAAGGGGCTCACGGCATTGTCTAAAGATGGAACCGATTGGGAGTGTTTATATAAGAAAGACACAAGGGCACACGGCAATAGGCAAGGGCTAAATTAAAAGGGTCTTGGTACCTTCTAAATTAGGACTCATTGCAAATGATAAAAAGGCAAACATAGGGGGCGCATGGCATTACACAAAATCAGCAAGGATTGACGCTGGTTTGCTCTTGGCAAGAAGGTGTTCTCAGTTTTGTGAAAGATCAAGGAGTAGAAAGAGGCTAAGGAAGAAAATGATCGGAAGAACCAATCGGAGCGAAGGAAAATCGAAAGAGTCGCGGAATCGGTAAGTAGTTTTGATATTTTTATTTAAGATAAGGAACCATAGGGTTCGGCCATGGTGTATGGCCGAACCCCATGGAAGAGAATTGGGTGATGAATATGGCAATTTTAATGGAATGATGAACCATAGGGTTGCCCATGGTGTATGGCCGAACCCCATGGAAGGACATTGGATTATTTAATGAAGGTTTGAATGATGAAGAGAAATTGATGAACCATAGGATTCGGCCATAAAAAGAGATTGTTTATATTTTAAAAGGAGTTATCATTTAGTTTAATGGAAATAATGATTTCCATGAAAGAGAATTAGTGAACGATTATGATAATTTTAAATGATGTATGGTTGATGGTTTTTAGATACGTGGAATGTTATTAATAATTTTTAAAGAGAGGATTTGGAACCATAGGGTTCGGCCATGGTGTGTGGTCGAACCCCATGGAAAAATATAGATGGACTTATTTTGGTGATTGATTAAATGAAGACCATGGAAGGTGGTTATTATATTAGAAAGTTTCTAATTATGGAAGGAACCTTGAAGTATGGATCCAAGAATGAGAATTGCTAAAATTGGAAAGTAAGACATCATAGGATTCGGCCATGGTGTTTGGCCGAACCCCATGAGCCAATTTAATGGGTCATATGGATTTTTATGGAGCAATATTATGGATCGGTTATGGACTTAAAGTTTATACATATTAAATGAATGAAGTGGTATGAATGGCAATATTGTAATTTAAATGGAGAGGAACTATGGAAAATTATTTGGTGGACTTGGGATTTTTATGTCACGGTTAATGAATCATTTACGGAGCTGTATTATGGATTGGTTATGGACTTAACATAGTGATTGATTAAACATTAATTGGAGGATACAAATTTATGTTTATCAATTATGTTATTGGATTATGGGTTATGTTAGCGATGGATGGCAATGTTGTAAATATGTGAAAATATTGGACATAAGGTTCGGCCATGGTGTATGGCCGAACCCCATGAACTACTTGTTGGATTATGTGTTTGGATTAAAGAACTAAGTATGGATTATTTTGGAACATAAGCAAGGTAAATGGTTATGGATATGTATAATGGCAATATGGTAATAAAGTGAAATCAATGGACCATGGGTTCGGCCATGATGTATGGCCGAACCCCATGGGGAATGTTTGCTAAACTTAAGGTTTGATGTATATTAGATGATTAATTGATTTATCATTAAATTAATGAATAAAAGTGGTATGAATGGCATAAATATAAATATGGTAAAAAATGAAAGACCATGGGTTCGGCCATGGTGTATGGCCGAACCCCATGGGGATTGTTTTGATGGACTTAGGGTTTATGTATGTGAGATTAAAACAAAAGGGGTGAGGTTCGGCCATATTGTATGGCCAAACCCCACAAGTTTGGCTTATGGACTTGGACATTGTTGTAAATCAAGTGGGACTTTGTTTTAATTGATTGTTGTATTATAAGGTAACGGAACCTCACAAGGTGTCTATGATTGTGAGCGGTTACCGGACGAAAGACGCAAGGACACGTTAACGGCCTTTGATAGGATTCCTACCTCATTAAAACCATGGATATGTATTATGTACTTATGATGATTTTATTTCATGTTTGATAAGTTATTTTGGTATCAATCAATATGTTTCAATTATGGAGTTTTAAATGCTATAATTTGTATTTCTATATAGCATGTTGGCATTTACATCTCATGCATGACATGGGAGGGATGAACGGTAACCGGAGACCCACACTCCGTCGGGGCGTCCGTAAAACAATCGTGGGGGATACCTTGATGAGGAGTTTTCAATCAAGAGGATACTATGTATGAAATGTAACCGGAGATCCACACTCCGTCTGGGCGTCCGTAAAATAATCGTGGGGGATACCTTGATGAGGAGTTTTCCATCAAGAGTATGTATTGTGATGGGGGGGAACTCATTGCATATGATAACATGGCATGGCATTGAATCGGCATAATTATGATCTTTATTATCATGCAAGGTTTTTTTATTTTTATCTGTATGATTGGATCTCTATTATCATACACTGTTTTGGATACGATGCTTTACAAGTATAGTATGACATATTATATCTAGATTTTATATACTAACCCATGTGTTAACCCTAATTGGAATACCTACTGGGCGCGTTGTTCTAACCCCCTACTTTTACCCTAGTGGATGATACAGGAAAAAAGGGGAACGATAAACGCGAAACGGGCCAGGCATAGGAGCTTGGATGATTAGTTTATATTTTGATTAAGTTACTTATGGACTTGTACTTGAGTAACTAGACTTCGGACATGTAATAATTTAGATGGTTAGATGTTCATTGGATAATTATGATATTTTAATTATGGATAAAGACTTTACGTATTTTGCTATCTGAAATAGAATAGAACTGGGTTTTATTATAATTCCGCATGTTATGTTTTTAATTCCACATGTTATGATTTTTATTCCACATGTTGATATTGTTATGTGTGAACCGTTTCCATGGACTTAGTCCATGCACACATAAGGTTGACCAGTTAAGGGTCGGACTTTAGAAGTTCGGACTTACCTCGCGTTGTGACGTCCCGCTCTCTATCACTCTGTTATTATAAAAAAAAAAAAAAAAAATAGACTCTGATTTTCGAAAAGGAAAGCGAGTGAAAAAGGGCGGGGCGTTATATCGGACAAGATGAAATGCAACTGCCCTTGCTCGCATTTGTGGGTCATTTAGTATTAGCATTATGATGATGACTGTATTATGATTTTTTAAATGTAAATTATGTGAGCACTTTATGTTATCCTTATTTGAATCCAGTAATGATGATAATGTCGGTCAAGTGGAAGAATGTAAAACAAAATATGCCCCACATTAAGAAACCCACATAAGTGAATTTAAAACAGGGACCCACTTTCAATTAAGGGTACATGGTTATGAGAAATAATAGGATTTGTTGCTACTTTGATGGGAAGTGGTATTTAGAGAAAACTGACAGTCCTAGGATCCTCTCTTCTTCCCTGCACGACTCTCTCTCTCCATTCCATCATCTGAGGTAAAACAACGAGAGACTAAAGAAGGGAATGAAGAAGAAATCCAAAGGCACCACATCTATCTTCTCTTTGGATTGTGTTGCAGAAAAGATACAAAGCAACACCGAGATAATCGATTGTCAGAACAAACCATCAAAAACTAATGGATTCAGGTATGATGTTTATTTATGATTTCCGTTTCATGTTGATACATTGTAAAGGATCAATTATTCAAGATTTTGTGGCATTGAAAGACAATGGATTGGATTTAAGATTTATTTGGGTATATTAAGATGATAAATTTGATAATAAAAATTGATTTTCTCATGCTCAAAATCCAAATCCCTAATGTAAGAAAGATCTAACACTTTTCTCCATTACTAGATTCCCTTCAAAATTTTCGGTTTGAAAATTTGGTCCAGCTCCTGCTCAGGAAAATGACTATTTTATTCTTATATTTGGACTAATTAGCCCTTGTTTTGTTTGTTTTAGGATATTTTTAATGGGATTTTGAAATTTTTTGCAGGATTTATAAGGAAATACAAGATATGAAAATTCAAATGGTGAATTTTGCAATTTATGGACATAAGTTGATAATTTTGGAAAGTTGGAATTTTAAATAATAATTTAACCACAATTTAGGGTTTTATTGTAAACTAATTAATTTAATTCCATTTATGAGGTTTGGATTAATTTAGTACATTTTTAGAATTGAATGTAAGTGGTAAAATTATTTATTAGATTTTTCATACTTTTAAAAGTCCAATTATTAAGCTCATTAAGAAATGCCAAGAAATTAACATGTGTGAAGTCTATTTTCATCATCTCAAGATACATATGAGGAAATTCGAAATTTAAAAGTCATTATGAGAAGATTTTCTAATTTGCCAAGTGGATTAGGGAAAAAGAAACAAAATAAAAAGTGGAGAAAAAGAAGAAATGTTTGACATAGCATCAGTATTTTGACCATAACTTTTTACTCCGATGTTCGATTGCATTAATTATTTTTGGGTTCAAAATAAGACTTCAAGGGCTACAATTTTGTATTTTACGACATTTCGTTATTCGAATGTTAATTAGGTCAAAATTGAGCTGTAATGTGGTACATGTGTAAAAAATGGGATTTTGCACCCACTTCCCTTTGTGTTCACATCTCTTATGAATTTAGTGGTTTTTCCCGCCTCATTACTTCCTTTAAGTCATTCTATGTTTAGCACAAACCATATCAGCCCTCCAATTGTCCCTTTCTTTATTTAAATCTGTAAACCCAAACCATTCGCTCAACCTCCTTTTATCTATAAATACTATCCCTTTCCCATTGAGAAAATTGAACTTGAGTTGTTGTTTTGGAGAGTATAGAGAGGAGGAAGAGAAGAGAAGGGCTTGGAGAATCTGATCTTCACATGGGTTTCTAGATTGGTGGATTTTAATTTTCCATGTTATTTTCTTGTATTTCTTTAATTTAATTCTAAGGTTATGTGATTGTTTTAATTCAAGTTTTATCAATGAAATCAAGACAAGCTCTTTAGATCTATGGTTTTCCACTTAATGTTTGTTGATTTTGATAATTTAATTTGACTTTTAATCTTTTTAAGAATGCATGTTTTGATTTAATCTTAGAATTTTCATCTTAAATATTTACTTTTTGGGAAAGTTTAGAACCTTAATTTTTCATTTTAAGGCTCTTTTTAAGAGTAGGTGAAGAATTTAGATTTGGAATTTTATGTTGAATTTTCTCTAAGCTTAAGGTTTATTTTGATTATTTCTTATTTAATGAAACTCATGTTTTCTTAATTAGATTAATTATGAATGAAGAATTTGAATCAATGACCATTAATAAATGTGGGGTCCATGTTCTAGGTTTTGATTTTATTTTTAAAATATTGAAAATAATGCCTCTTTAATCTTCAATCCAAATTCCACTGTAAATATGTACATACGTTGTTTCTAATTCTTATTTTTGTTTTCTCTGTTTTTTAAATTCAAAAACTCTTGAAATTGGTGAATTAGGTTGGTAAATTAATTAATTGCATCTTAATTTTGTATTCTAAATTAGGATTAAGATTATTTAAATTTTTTAGATTAATTTCACCATCTTAATTAAATTAGATTAAAATTTGTGTTTTCTATAGAAATTAAATCTCATTAATGGTTAATTTCTAATTTTAGATGTGGTTTCCAATTTTAGACGAAAGTTTTCTATATCTAGAATATTTCTAAATTAAAATTAAATTTCATAGATTAGAAAATAACTCTATATTTACGATTTATCTCCTTATTTTCTAAATTTCTTAAAAAATATAATTCAATGATGTATTTTTCACGAATATATTTTCCTAAGTTCCGATGGGTTCGACATCGCACTCGAAATCTATATTATAAATGGTTTGTGCAGTAGTGAGTATAAATTTAAAACACAACATGATGCAAATGGGTTTTGTTTTCGGTGTAAATGGGTTACTAATTGTTGGGTTTAAGGTCATGTCTTCCCTCCATCTATCCGTGCATAAATTCATAGAACAAACTCGTCAGCTTCATCTAATCAGGTCTCAATCGAGCATTGTCGACTTCATCAAATTCGATATCCGCATCAAGTATTCAACTTAAATAATAGTCAAAATGTTTTTTTTTTAATTGAAAAATTTATCAACTAAAATTATGTAATATAGGCCATTACAACCCACAATATATATATCAACGGCATTATCACCTATATTAATTACAATGCACTCCATACATATGCCATTACGCATCAACAGCCTACAAATCAACACGCATCAAACATTTTTTTTTATCCTTGGATAAAGATAGTTAAGGAGCTAATTTGAGGTGCCCTGATCCCATCTCAAATTGGGACCACCTCTAAATTCAACTATGGTACGGCCTTCTCTATAATATTAAGTCAACATGCTCAAAACTCTCCAATCTTCTGCTGTCAAGTCAGGTCTGCACAAATCCCAAATCTAACTTTGTTTAATTATTAATAAGAAAGAGTAGAATAGGAATGTGAAATCGACTATAAAAAGGGCGCGTTACAATATATGCAGGCTTTCCAGTCCACTCATCCACTATCTTCTGACATATCTCACATGCCAATGCCACTCTCTCTACTTTTGACCCACTCTCTAAAGTCTAAACAAACCACTTCCCATTTGCTTCATCTTACGTTGCACTGCATCTTCACATGCCACTTCCAATTCACCAATGACGTAAACTAGCAAAATATACTATTAAATTAATTATAAATCTTATAAATTTAAATTCATTTAATAAAAAATTATATAGATATAGAATATATAAAGTTTAATTATAAATTGGTAATCTCAATCATATAATCTCAGCATTTAAATTTTAGAATTGATTAATGCACCAACACTTTTATTTCTACACTAAAAATGAGTGAAATATATGTTTTGTTCAAACAAATGAGAAAAGGAAAAAAAAAAGTGGAATTGAAAAAAAAATTGATAAAATAAGTATTTCACTCATTTTTTGTATACTAAAGGTAAAATTGTTGGTACACCAATCACTTCCCTAAATCTTATGAGTCATTAATTTTTAGGAGTTTAAAGTCAAAGATTAAAAATTTATCAAATAGACATGAAACTTCATAAAAAAAAAAAAAAAGGTATTTATATGACCTTCTTTATATGAGACCTAACAAAGTGAGAATCTTAAAAATCTATTTGATAGAGTTTTTTCTTGAGAAATCTGCACTTCAGTAGTTCAACCCACTTTAATCATAATTAAAGTAGATGAATTATCAAGTTATTGATCATTTTGATAATGTGGTTTTGAATTTTAAAATTTGATGATTATAAATTAATAATTTTTCATATTTTAATTTATAAAAACAATGATAAATCATAAATGAATATGAACCTTTCCTAATCTCATCCACCTAATTCTCTTAAATATTTCACCCAAATGTAGGACGCTAGTTTGTATAGATAAATAGTCTCTTTGGAGATAATAGTTATATCAACCACCTAGAGTTACTCTTATTGATTCTATGATTTTTTTAAAAATAAATAATATTTATCTAAGACCTTCATATGCATATATGATTGGTCTTCAAACTTAAAAATGTTAGTTTAAAATTGAGATTGACACAATCTATTATCATTTTTTATTATAACTTCACAACCCTCATATTTATTATAATTTCAAAATTTAAGTAATATAAAATAATTGTAGGTTTGAATTTAAGGATCAAATAGATCAATAATGACAATTAAAGTTGAAACTATCAAATACAAGAGTGAGAAAAAGAAACCAAGTGCTAGAAGGAAATATAAATATCCTCTTAATAATGATAAGTTGGTAGATGACTATCATTGTACTATTTTTTTAAGATCAAGGTATTCAGATCTCTTACTATCTCAGGCGGATTCTTGACCATCCTCATGAGATTTGAAGATCATAATTTTTTTTCCTTTTGATAATATGATCTTTTCTCTACATTGATAGTGAGACTAGTCTTATAGATATTATAAATCATGAGCAAACCTCGTATGTCAGATTAACAAATACTAAAAATTAAATATAAAAGAATCACTTTTTACAGTGTTATTCAGTATGCATGGTTTGAGAAATCTACATATACCATAAAGATTAGTCGAATACTTTAAAAGACTTAAATACTTTAGTATAAAAATACAGATATTAAAAGTCATAGATTAATTTAAAAGTATAAAAAATAAAATAAAGCATCATTAAAAGATAAAAATAGAACTACTTTTTGAAAATTTAATACATGATAACTATTTTCTAAAGAAAATCTTATTAATTTGATCTGTGACAAGTTTAAATTAGATTGGATGATGGTGGATGGTATATAATTCTGATGGTCAATATGAGTTGTCTTCAGTCCCAAGGTCCAATGGGTGAATAATAAGATGAAATCTCTGAAATCTAATCTTCACCACATGGAAGCAAATCTGACACACCCCACATTTTCTCAAATCACAACCATCATCATCAATAAATTAAATTCCCATGGAATCTATTTGTCTCGTTGATATGACATAACATCTTGAATGTCTAACCATCAAATCATTCAAAAGGTTGACTCATATTCTTATTGCAGATTCATATGTCACATCACATATATTAAGAACATTTGATAATATAATAAATATACGTGCCACGTGTTTGTTTCTTCAAGAGAAGGAAAGAGAAGTTCAGAAGAGACATCATCTCTTCTCTGAGCAAACCCAGGAAAAGAAAACATCTCTTCTTGGATCTGGAGAAGGGAATTACTGCTACAGAAGGGCTCTGTTATCTACAGCCACAGGCACTGAACCTGATGTGATTTTGTGTTCTGGGTCATTCTCACTTCCGATATTTTTACCTTCTCTTGGTTGTTGCAGAACTCAACAGTTCCTCTGTTCCTATTTATCCAACACCCAAGAAAAGAAAATTCCTCTAACCCATTTAGAAGATGAGTTTTCTGGGGCCTCTGTTCCTTCCTTCTCTTTTTTGTCTCTTCTGAAACTAGATTTTTCTGGTTTGGGGAAGTAGCAAGAAATTAGAATATGATAATTGAAAGAGATGAATGGACTGTAATTCTCAAACAAGTTGATAAATGGGTTTCGAATCATGTTCTCTGCTGAACTTTGAATTGGTTGGTTGAGGTCTAAAGGGTGTGAAATACAGAGGGTAGAGAGATGTCTGCAAAGGTTCTACAGGCATTAACAGATGAAAGAGTTGATCTGCAGAAGCAGATTGGATGCATGGCCGGGATTTTTCAGCTATTTGATCGCCGGTATGTCTTCGGCGGCAAGCGAATTAGTGAATACAATCGAAAAAGGCTTCTCTCAGGTAATTCTCTTACTGGTTTCTCATCAATTTGAACAAACCAGATTGGTTGGGGATGGGATTCTTTTCTAATATGCATTTAGCCAGTAGTAATCACAATTCTTGCAGAGAAGGCTGAAAAAATAGTACCTCTTAATCCATTTTGGCCCGGTGGAAGTAGATCAAAATGTGTTCTTTCAAGGTACTCCATTGATTGATTGATGAAAAGGAAAAAAAATAACTTAAATTTTATTTTTACTTTTAGTAGTTTAGAGCATAAGGTTTTGCGATTTTCTTCGGAAAAATAATTAAATTCAGTTTTATTTTCAGTTAATTTAATTATTTTTTGAAAAAGTAATGTTTTTTTTATGCAACTCGATGGGGGCATAAAGGTTCTTATAGTACCTTTGGAATTGTTATTTTAAATAATATTTGATTGAATTTTTTTTATAATTGGTGAATGATGTGCTTTTTTTTAATTTACACGTGGGAAATCATGGAAAACCTAGAGTAAAACTCCTACGGATGATATCCACTGCTTTTAGAGCAGGTGAGGCCATAAGGGTTCGAACCTATCACCTCTCGCTTTCGCAATTATACGAGACTCGATTTCTAGTTTTATTAAGTAGATAAATTAAATTGAATTTTTAGAATAATTGAAAATTTTAGAAAAATTGATGATTCGCTCTAATTGAAATCTAAACAAGACTCACATACAAAAAGTTAGATATAATAAGTTGAAATAAGATCTTAGCTGATGTATTTTGGTATTCCAGCTTGGTCATCAATGAAAAGTGTTTGTCACAGTAATTAGGGAGAACTTTTCTCCACTCACTAGCTGTTTTCAATTAATCGTTTCATTATTGTTTAAAAATAATGTTATAATGTTAACAGTTTTGTATTCTCGTTAGTCTTAAGAATGGTACATCTGATATCATGACTGAAAACCAAAAGTTCTTTACTCTTAATTTTTAATTTCCATTTCTTCTACTAAAAAGTCAATTATTCTAATTGAAACTAACTTTTAATGAATTATAAATGGATCAAATTTTAAATCAAATTCAGTTTATAGGGACTTGATCTTGACAATCAAAAGCATTAGATATCTTTAATTTTTTTAAATTATATGGTAATTCGACCATTAAAAGAAAGTAGATTAAAATTGATTCTAGGCTGAAATTTAATTCACTTGCAGTTGATTAAGTCTAACTTCAACCTCTATGTTTAGATTCTTTATAATTTTTACAAAAAATAAACATAAAAAAGGAAGAAGAAATGCACCAGCTGCAATGTGTGCGACTGGTTGCACCGATCTGGTCTCTCTCTTATACACGTATTCTTTTTTCAAATTACTGAGTAATCATCTCACATTAGACTGAAGGACATGAATCATGATAATGAACTATAGGATCCTTAGCTTGAGACTATGTTTCTTTGGTTAGAATGGCTTGTTTTGACCTAGCTATTTAACTCATTTTTTAAGTCTAGAATCCAATCATATAAATAAAAAGAAGATTTGAATAGGTAGAAGTGGTAAAAGTTAAGCATAAGATCAAATTTTAAGCCACTTGACTTTAGTCCCTAAAGTTATTAAATGTTTTTAATGTAAGGATGGCAAGTGGTTTTGACCAATAAGATCATCATTAACAACCAACATCCTATCTATTTGGAGTCAATTTTATAAGTTCTCCTCCTCTAATTGACCATATCATAAACCATATTCTTAGTCAATCTACAATGTAACATGTTCTTTTTTAAGGGAGAATCATCCATAATGTTCAATGAATCAGTGGGTATTAAAAATTCAAATGAACTAGAAATTCTTAGAATTAGAAGAGCTCTTACCATTTAGAAGGCTTTTGGTCAAGGTCAGTTGATTATTGAGGGGGACTCGACAAATGCTTTCAAATGGGCTTCGGGTGTACGGCGTCCACCTTGGAGATTGAAACATGTGGTTAGGGAGGTGAGAGATTTGGCTAAAGGGATGGTAGTATCTTTTGCTATAATTAGACAATCAGCTAACGGCGAGGCAGACTATTTCGGAAAATTGGGAGTTGACAACCTTTGGACTGACATTTTCTTCTTTTGACTTTATTTGTTTATTTATATTTTTCTTTCGTTTCGATATTCTTTTTGTGGTTTTTCTCTTCTTTAGGTCTATCTCTTTTAAACCCTACCCTTTATCCTTGTATTTTCCCTTCTCTATTAATGAATTTCTTTTATGGCCGCTCAAAAAAAAAAAAAAAACATGTTCTTTTTTATCCCTTCTCTCCATGTTTTCAAAGGTCGTCCTCTCTTCCTAGTGCCTTGGATCCATAGTCTTTCAACTCTACGCACTGGAGTTGTATTTGATCTTCTACTAATATAACCAAACCATTTCAAATGAGTTTCACTCAATCTATCATCTATCGAAGTTATCTTTAAATTATCGTTAATGTATTCGTTTCTAATTGAATCTTTTAGGGTTAAACTACTCATCTAACGTAATATGCACATTTCCGCCGTCCTAACTTTGTTTATTTGTCTTTTTTCATCATCCAACACTATGCTCCATGTAGTATTGCAAGTCTAATAATTGTTTTATAAAATCGTTCTCTTTATCGAGGGACAACTCTTCCATCACATAAGACCCCACCAGTTTGCCTACATTTTTCCCATCCTGCTCCTGTTTAATTCATTATATCTAGGTCAAAACCTACTTGAGATTCTACCATAGAGCCCAAATATCTAAACTTATTGTAGTGAGCAACTAAGTCATTTCTTATTAAACTAAGTGATTTTGACCACAAAGATTAGGCAGGTGAATATTGGCTGAAACCTTATCCACTTCAAGTTCATTAATTTTTTTTTTTTTTGTTTGTTTTTTAAGACAAAGGTGTCCACTTCTCTTGAGCACTGAAGTTCATTAAATTTAGTTTCAATTCATACGGTTTATATTTTTGGATGTGCTACAAATTGGAGAAAAGACGAAATGGACCTACTGTATTTGTGTGTTCTAAGTTTTGACATTTTCTTTTAAATAAAATGAGAATTTCACTTAATTTCTTCGGCATTTTTAAGTTTATTTATTTAATTGGATTCTTATTTGACTCATATTAGAGTAAAATCCAAACTCTCTTAATTTAATATTATGAGTTGAGATGGTAAACATTTAATGATAATTTATGTTTTTATTTGTATAAATAAGTATAAAATGTGAAAATAATATATTGTAATATTTTTATAAGAGTATACAATTTTCTTTATATTTTATCATATTTTTTTGTTTCTATCCTATCTTTTTCAAAACGAAAGTTACATTCAAACCTTCGGAATATTGGAATATTCTATTCTAGATATAAAATCAGAACGAGTTCTAACAGATCTGGGCCTTGGGCTTGGTCTTTATAATTTGGGTCATTGTTTTGTGATCCATATCATCGATTGAATAGGCTTCATGCTGAACTGTGGATAGATTGGGGCAAAAGAGAGCTAGATTGGAATATCTTAGCCATCCAATCTTTGGGGTTGCATTTGGATGGAGGGTAAATTTTCAGGAGGTGCATCTAGGGGTAAGGGTACCCTTTGCATGAAAAGGGTATTCAAAAAGTGAGAAAAGGGAGTAAAGAGGGGTGTTATCCCATGACCCCCTAAATACCAAGCAAGGGTAATAGAAGGTTACCCTCCATCACCCCCTTTCCGTCCAATCCAAACGCAGCCTGGGATTTCTTTCATTGAAAGTGGACAATTGATGCCACCTTTCAAAGGGTAATACTTTGGATTTATGGATGTAGGTGGTGATCTATTTATGTGGGGCTCATTAGATCAATGGGCCACATGAGAAGAAACCCTTTGTCTCTTTCCCTTAGGTTGCGTTTGGATATGAGATAATGGATTAACCCCCATTATCCTTATTTAGTAACTAAATGATAGGGGTAAAAAAAACTTTTTATTTCTTCTCCCACTTTTGAAAACCCCTTTTAAGCAAGGGTATACATAATACCCAAAGCAACCCCCTGCCCAAAGAGAATCTCATGGTAACCCCTATAAATAAAAATAACCGAAAATAAATATACTAACCTCATTTATTGTAAAAGAAAGTATCTTATTACAATCTCTTGCCATGAAGTAGATTAGTATATTAAAAAAAGACATAAAAGTAACAAAATAGTTTCAAGCACAGGGGCCGAAAATTCGGCTCGATATTTGATCTCGGCAGAGATTTTTCTCTCCTCATTTTTTTTTAATCTCGGTGGTTTTTTTTTAAAAAATTCATTTAAAAAAAATAGAAATAGGCTGTTTTTTTTTAAATATAAATATCGGCCGATATCTAGGCCAATATTCGCCCGTATTGGACGAATATCGACCGAGATATCGATCGGGCCCACACTGATATTTGTTTTTTTTTTTTAAATAAAAAATAAAAATCGGCTGATATTCGGCCGAGATCTCAGCCGAACTTTTTTATCTCTAGCTGATAGTATGCGTATAGGCCGAGATATCTCTGCCATGGAAATCCTGAGATTTCGACCCCTGTTCAAGCATAAGGAAATTCAATAATGGTTCTCCTATCAAATGGGTTAGGCATAACTTCATTCCATCCATTAACTTACAAATCGATCTAATAAATTTTTATTATTTATTACAAATCGAGGTTTTACATGCTCCAAAAGAATTAGTCGGATAAGACACGTAAACATTTTCGATCGTAAAAAAAATCGATCTAGACCCAAATATTCCTAGAGTATAACAAATAGTCAACTTGCCCAAAATGACAATTTCCTTAATCGATTTTGAAACATCAAGATCATCCATTTAGCTACATAAGATCAAATAGCTTGAATGACCTAACAACGACAAAAAAAAAAAAATTCTTAGAAGTTCTATTCTTATGAAGAACTCTTTAATGAACCGCAAATCAAGTCAAAGTGGACCTTAATGACATAAAACAATCTTACCATTAAATCCATCTAATTCCTTCTATAAGATCAAATACCTTCATTGATCAAAGTTTTTTTTTTTTCTCTTTTTTTTTTTTTTAAAGTAACTTTCATCTACAGTCCATTTTAATAGGCCCATCACTTGAAGTAATGTCTAAAATAAAACTCAAAAGCATAAAATGCAAAATAATAACTTAAATCAATCACTGAGTAACTATCAAGTGCATCTACTCTCACCCAATTCTCTTTTTAAGAAGGTACTAGTAGTTGCACGGTGGACCCTACTTTATTCTATTCATGTTTTATTTCATTAAATGACTTTTTATACTTATTGAACCACATTTATATAAGAATTTTTTTTTTTGAAGAACAATGTGTCCGGTCTCTTACAGCAGTTGACTAAACTTTAGGACATGTGCAAACCTCTACAAAATATTTTTGTTGAAATTTATCTATTTCTAAAAATGCTTATATTTCCTCCAATGGTAATTGTACTAAACTAAACAAAAGCTTGGGGATTTAGTTCTTTATATACCACCAATAAGCTATAAAAAAAGCAGGATATATCTAAAATTGGTTCAGATAAGATGAGAAAATCAATTAAACTCAGACAACAAAAACCTCATATTTTCATGAATGTTAGACACCTTTCTTGACTTCCTTCTCTAAATTCCATCACAGTGAAGTAGAGAACAATTTTTGCTTTACATTCTACAAATGAACTGTTACCACAATGGTTACTCGTAATTTCTTGAAGAGTGTGTGGGTAGGAAGACTTTCACATAATCTAAGGATTAGTCGGGTGTTTTGAGAAGCCTGGACGGTCATAAAAAAAAATATCATCTGACTGTGAAGTGGGTACTTTGGCAAATGCAGAACTTCAGTGTATTCATTTCAATTGATTTTTGCCATATTATATGATGATTAGAAATCATTCACCATTTCTATCACGCCTGCAATTTCACAGATGCAAACTAGGTTCATGCAGTACCTTCATTATATATTGAACTTCCATTTTATATTGTTTTAGTGTCTTTTTTTTTTTTGGTTTTTGTACAGGACAGAGAGTCTCAATTGAGTCAGCGCAAGCTGCTGGCTCATCTACACCTCGTACTTCATCATTTTCTTCTTTGGACTGCAACTCAAAAGCTCCACCCGATCCTCCTATCAAGAGTCTACATGATAGAAAGAATTCAGACATTGACAGTAGACCAAATAGTCATGCTCAGTCTGGTCAGGATTCCCCTAAATTCCGAAACATTGTCAAGGATTCAATTAATGGAGGAGCTCGTAGATTATTTGTTAAAACTAAAGCCAGAGAAGATCATGTTCACAGTGTCCCAACATATAAAGGCTCTCCAAGGCCGTTGCAGCTGTCCAAATCCGTAGATGGATCGTATGACATGGTAGGAGTTTGTGGGAAGCCAAGGATGTCTGTTGATAATGGATCACTTAGTCTTCGAGCAAGACGTGGAGAGACACCATGCTACTATGGCAGTGCTAAAGAACCGCTAAGATCACCATGTCAAGCCAGGGATGGATCTCTGTTTTCAGCATCAAAAGACACGCCTCGGTTCTCACTTGATGCCCGAGAGAGGCATAGCCCATCTTTTGATTCCAGAGACATGAGAACATCTATCACGAAAATTGCAGAGTTCCCAAGACTATCATTAGATAGTAGGGAACGCTCCATGTGGACTTCTAACAATTACTTGAAACCAAACCGGTTGTCAAAGGATTTAAAGCAGAATGGTATTGACTTGAAACTTTCAAACAATGAAACCTTGAATGAAAAGCAAGAATCAGGAAATCACAAGCAACAGCCAAGTGTTGTTGCAAAGCTAATGGGCTTGGAACAAATACCAAATTCAGGCTCAGCTCCTCACATACAGATGGGTCAGATGGACTCCCATGCAGATGAAGGTTGCAATCTTTCTCTTTGTGGATCATCAAGAACAATTAAAGAAATAAATCAACGCCAGAGTTCAGAGTCTCCAAGGCGTTCCCTTAAGGATAATGCTCTGTCACAACAAAAAAATGCTGAAGAAGTTACTAATTCTACTTTGAGTTCAAGAATTCCAATTGAAACTGCTTCATGGAGACGACGGCATTTCATTCAGAGTCATCAGAAAACAGCCATTCTAAACAAGGAAACCCAAATAAGACCAACATCTCTGTCTGTTTATGGTGAGATAAAAACAAAGTTGAAAGAACTGGAATTTCAACAATCAAATAAGGATCTAAGAGCTCTTAAGCACATAGTGGAAGCTATCCAAGTGAAGGAGATTTTGGAAACCAAAAAAGCAGCAGCTAGCAAACATGTGTCCCAGAAGGACTATGACAGCCAAGATCAAAACATTATTGATCAGAATCCTAGTCGCACAAACAGGAAAAACCTACAAAATTACAGGGAACAGTTTATCTCAGAAAAAAAAATTGACAAATCTGGAGATTCTCAGTCTCCAACTGTAACCATGAAACCTGCAAAACTCGTTGGCAAAACCAGTATCCCTGCTTCCTCAGTTACACTCTTAAACAGGCAATCAGGTATTGGTGGGTTTCAAATTAATGACTCTGTAGATGGCAGAAGGTTTTCAGTTACTTACCGAACAAGTAAGGTTCCAATTCGTAAACATAGCTCTAGAGATTCCAGTTCTCTGGTTCTGGGCCCTGGCGATAAGAAAACTGGTGGCAGGAATGAGGAAAATAGATCAAAAAAAGCTTTGTTACAATCAGTTCCAGGTTTACCTAGGAGTCAAATGTCAACCAGAGAGCATGCTGGAAACTTGATAAGGAGTTCAGGTTCCTCGAGCCCAAGAATGCTGCAGAGAAAGAATGAATTGGATAAGGGATGTAGACGCTCAATCCCTTCAATGAGTTCAAGCAAGACCAGAAGACAGCAAGTTGAATTAGCTTCTTCAGGCAGCAAACAGAAACCAGAACTGGAATGTTTGCCACAAAATGATGACCAATCAAGTGAGATCTGCAGTGCAGATATTTCAATGACAAAAGAGAGCTACTCTAATTTAGTTTCACCAGTTGACGTAGAAGGGATGAGCACAGATTCATCCTCAGACATGCTTCACACTCCAATCCATGATAGCTGCAATAGCATATCTAGAGTTGCTGCCAATGATTCAATTTTGAGCTCAGACGAGAAGGTATTTGATTTGTTGTTCTCAATCAAGATCTTTTCCTTTTGGATCAGTTATTGTAATTCAGGTGTTTGTCATGGAATGAGCCATGTCATCTTACTTTATCAGACAATAATCTCTATACTTTGGTTCCTTGCATATGGACTGTTACAGTGGTCTGCACCCAACAATGGGCAAAGCAGATGTCCAAGATCATCTGTTGGGTGGGACCTGTAGAGCATATAGAAATATCCGTAATTTGATTAAGAGTGAAGACTGTAACACAGTTGGAGCCAACCCCAGATTGATGGGATAAATGGCTTAGATGATGCTGATGACTACATTACAGTTGGAAGGTGCTCTATTCACCTTACAACTATGAAGATTGCTGATAAAAGTCATATACCACTTAAACAACTAAATAAAAAGGAAAAGAAAATTACTTTTACAACAGGAATACCAGTCCTTTTTAGAATTTCATTTATCATTTGAATGTTGTTTTGTTCCTTTTCACTCGGTGCCCTATTTATATTCTGGTTAAATTGCATAAGCTTAATGGTCTGGTTTTCATCTTCAGAAATTCATGACAAGTCTTTGCAAAGATGGCTTCTTGGGGGAACTGGCAAAAGCTGCACCCGAACAACCAAGTCCAGTCTCTGTTCTCAGCGCCTCATTTATTGGTGAAGAATCGCCGCCATCTCCTCTGAAGAAAATCTCAGAAGCCATACAAGGTTAGGTGTCAAATCCTATAAATCTAGTTCTTCTTTTAGTACATGGAAACATAATTACTTGGTTAAATTGCAAAAAGTCACTATTTATTGAACCCAATGAAATGAATAGAATCCCCGTTATTGCTTAAGAAAATTCTATTATTGAATCCAAGGAAATAAATACAATATTTGTTTCTTAAGAAAATCTCATGGTTTCTACTCTCTCAATAAAGTTTGGACTCGCCAATGCAAATGATATTCAACTGGGCGTACTTAGTGCAGCTTCTGAACTTTAAAAGAAAGAATCTGTAAGGACAGAAATACATTAGAACTATGAGAAAGTTATCCTATAGACAGCATGATTAATTGTGTCATTCTTGCACTTCAGGTTAATGTATACTTACTCATTTGATTGCATTTCTTGCTGATTCTGTATCAGAAGTTCTGGGAAGATTTGAAATGGAATTTTTTATATTTTTAGGACCATATGTTTATGTTCTTCCTGCACACAGTATCATGTGTTCATCATGATTCAGCATAATCTAGCATTTGCATTACCTCAATGTGCATATTATAGTGGTGCAATTTCAAAACCATCTTGCATGTCCATCAATGTCTTGTTGTTGTGGATGTGTGTAAATGTCATTAGGAGGGCATCTACAAGGTTTTGTGCATCTTCGAGACCCGACAAGATTTAGAGGGAAGCCCACCTTTTGTGGATCCATATCAGTCCTAAACTCCCTTTGACTGAAATTACCTCATTCCATCAAATGGTTAGTATGATTCATGAGGAAAGATATATGACCGAAGGCATCACATTATTGGCTTACTCAAACAAGCTCAAATCACTAAAGGCGCTCTCTGTATGTACTATTGTTTGGTCATACAAGAAATCCTATTCTTTTACTCTTCATATGGACCTCCATTAGGAACCAAGAATGCTTGCACATGCACGATATGGATTTGTAAATCTTACACGTGTTAGAAGGGGTCACATGTGGCCAGATACACCATGTCTAGAGCATGTGATGAACCACTTGAATTTAATAGTGACTACAAATCCAAATGACGAAGAGACCACATCAGTTCAACCATTTATGTATTATCAAGTGATGAACATCATGACTTGGAAGTGTTGGAACACTGAGTTTTATGCTTAAAGTTGGGAAAGTCAGTCTGATGCCTAGATTTGGTTGATTTGATGTGATTTTGTTCACTGCCAAGTTAAGGGCTGATTCTGAATTTTAAAACCCTGAAGGCCTGAAGTCAACAGTTGGGCACTTGGACAAAAATGACATTTGAACAGGTGGCAATTTAGAGCAGACTGGATTTATTCAATTGTCTACACTGACAATAAGTAGGCCAAGATTGCTAAATTAGTAGTTTTCATTGTCACAAACATCAGTTAGCACTTTATTATCACTTCATGTTTAAAAGGCAGAATATACTTTGTTTCTTCTTCTTGTTTTTCTTCTTGGTTCCCACTGATGACACAAAATCCTGATGATATTTCAGGTGACGAGGGTTGGAACTTTAGAAGTATTGATTGCCTGTCTGAAAGCACAGAACCTAACACCAGTTCCAAAATCAATCACAAGAAATTGAAAGACATTGAGTGCAAGCTCAAACAGCTCACAATGGCCCACCATAAATTCAGCACAGATCACATTGCCTCTTTGTGCAAGGACAGGAACCCTGATCATAGATATGTCACTGAGATACTGCTAGCATCAGGTCTCCTACATGAAGAATCTAACTTCATGAACATGGAGCTTCACCCATTGGACCATCCCATCAATCCCGAAATGTTCTTGGTCTTGGAACAAACTAGAAAAGGGTGGCTCTCAAAAACTGGATCCACCTGTGAGAAAGCTCTCCAGCCAAAACTTAATGAGAAGCTCCATCGGAAGCTCATCTTCGACACAGTGAATGAGATTCTCATTGAGAAGTTGGCATTGGGCCTTGAGCCTTGGCTCAGAGTTGATAAGATTGTTGGGTTGATCCCAAGAAAACAAAGGCTTTTGAGGGAGTTGTGTTCAGCGATAGATCAGCTCCAGGAAGGCTGTTCTGATAATGCCGTTGATGGATTGAAACCGGTTACAGGGAATAATGTGTTCTCTAGAGCCGGGAGCTGGATAGACTTCAATAAAGAAGTACCAGGCATCGTGTTAGATATTGAGCGATTGATTTTCAAGGACATGATTGATGAGATAGTGTGTAGTGAAGCATCAAGCCTTCAACTCAAGCAGACTGGGTGACATGGAGAATTGTCTGCGAACCAAGAATTTTAGGTTCTTGCTTCCACAGTTTTCTTGTACTAGTGTAAGGTTTACACTGCATCTGTACTTTGCTCTTTTAATCAGCTTGTACATGATCTCCTGCTAACCTAAGCATGACTTTATCTTACAAGTAAATCAATAAAAGCACCTTTTCCTCAATTTCTCTGTATTATACTCCGTTGGTGGAGAGAGAACAACATTGCTGTGTTGGTTCTTCAGTGGAGAAATAAATGGTTGTATTGGTCAAAAGCTTTCAGCAAATGTAGTGCTCCTTCATGTCAACTGTGGAGTCCACAGACGAAAAATTAAGTTCGGATAGGAAACCAGTTACCTATCACCAATCTAAACCACTCGAAACACCCTTACCTCCTCCGAGTCATCATGTTTCTAATTTTACTTCCATCTGGTTTAAACACATGTCTGGAAGTCGCCCTAGAGAGGGACAGAGAGTTTGAAGAGAGAGAGCTACAATGGCAGTGAGAGAGATGGAAGCGTCCTTTGCCTGATGGAATCGAAATAGAGTCCGAGTTCTGGGACGGGAGGGAGAGGGTTTGAGATCTGTGAGAGAGGCTTCGGTGCAGAGGACACAGCAGTAGAGGAAGGGGCAAATCACGAGTAACCCAAGGTCAGATCATCTAGATCCATAGAAGAATTTGGAAAATTGATTCTGTATTTTTTTTTTTATGACCGAAGGTGTCCAAGTGTCTCGTCCGACTAATCCTTCGGAGCATGTGCACACTGGCCCTTCATTGGGTTTACCGGGGATTGAACCTAAGACCTCAATCCTGAAGTCTTGTGTCTCAACCATTAGGCCAACCCCTTGTAGTTAATATTTCTTTCTTATTAACACTCATATTATATATATATATATATATATATATAAAAGAAGGAAATGAATCAATCTGTACTCAACCAAGAAATCTAATTTAATCCCATGATTAAGGGATATTGACAACTAAGAGATATAGAAAGACGTGGTGAAGAAGCTAGCCGGGTGGGGATATGCTTTAATAATAATGAATGATCAAACTTTGGCACAATGATATCAAGAGTCAGGGTCGTTGAATCAGGGTGAGATTTTGAAGCTGTATTGATCATAAGATTGTTCACACATTCCAACTTAAAAGCATGAGTTGAATCTCTTTGTAGAGGAGGCCTGCAGGAAGGGCAAACATTTTGCAAGTGAACCCAGTGCCCCTGCACTGGAGACTCGAGGAAAGATTTGGCAGGGGTTTTTGTTTTCCCCTCAGGGAAAATGATCAACAACTCCATATCATCCCCACTTGAAAAAGAAGGCAAAATCTCTTAGTTGTCTGATACTTCTGATCCTACTCGTAGGCACAGATTCAGAGCTGTTGGAAATTTTACCAACCCCAGACATTTCTTACTTTTCTTTTCTTTTTTTCCCCCCCCTCCCCTATGCAGCAGAACTTCCATTAAAAAACCAAGCAACACACAATGATTAACAGATAAAAATGGAAGAACCTGTACATATCTGTCCAAAACAGAAGGGAAGAGATAGACTCTTTGAGCCTCTATATTGGATTCTCCACGGCATTCCCTGAGTTTGCTGGAAGCTCCCCGAGAGCTCGTCGAAGACGAAGGAGAAGGGTTGCTGCGGCCCTTTTGAGTTGCAAATTTCAATAATTTCTGCTGTCATTTGGTCCGCACCAAATATAAAGTGAAATTGCCAAAATTTCTGAAATTTATAAAAAAAAATTCTCAATATGACAAACTTCCAAATTTTGATAAAAAATAATATTTTCAAAAGTTATAGTGATTTTTGGTAAAAATTCCTCAAAAATGAGAATTTTAAGTGAGAGAAATCTGATTTAAGTGAGAGTGTCTTATATATCCACGTAAATAAAATTTTCGCCGAACATGACTTTCAGGGATTTTTAATTTATAAAAGAATACCATATTTCGGCCCAGACCGGATTCCTTTTAAGCCCAAAGTATTAAGTACGAATTAGAATTCAAGTTGGGCCTAAGCAAAGTACATAGAAATGCAATTTTGGCAGGAAAGCTGAAATTTGAGACATATTTATATAGTATATAGTTTTTGATGGAATAATACAAAAATAACCATGTCAACTGATATTCTAATTTCTTTATAAATTTCTGAAATTTATAAAAGAATTTCTAAAACATGAATCAAAATCCAATATTTGATCAAAATTTTGACAGAAATTTGACAAATATCGGCAAATACAATTTCTTAAAATAGTTAACGATATTTTCAAAGAGTTATATTTCAGCCATTTCCAAACCAAAAAGTTTTAAACTATAACTGAGACCAGGTCGAACCTGGTTTTTGTTGTGCTGTTTTCTGTTCAGATCTCTATGATTGATAGAGGAGAAATGATCCCATGTCAAAATTTAAAAATAATTATAATTTTTTTTTTTTAATTTATGTATAGAAAACCGTGGGATACCCAACGTATTTTGAATTTATGTACAGAAAATCGTAGGATACCCAGCGTAAAATGAACAGTTGATATACATAGCTAACTTCATTGTAATAATATCTTTTGTATCTATCATTTCTCTTAATAATTATATCCACAATAAACAATTTTCTCATTTTATCTTGTTTGTCAATTGATCTCAAGGTATGAAATTAACAATTAACACTCTAGTACCAATCTATATTGATGTAGGACAGAGTCTAACTCGATCCGGGCAAATATCAAAGCCTCACGTAATTATTTTATTTTCTAATTCTTTATTTTGTACTTTTGTTTTTTAATTTCTTACTATTTTTAGAATTAGAGTTTAAATTATTGATTAATTATGGAATTTCATTGAAGCACTCTTTCATCTCATGAGTGGACTGCCGCCCCTCCCTTGTCTCTTCTTCTCTCTCTCCCTTCTCTTCTTCTTCTTTCTCCCTTTTCCTGAGACGGTGCTCTCAGATTTAGTCCCTCTACCTCTCGTCTAAGCCAGGAACGGTGATTCCTTCGACCCGAGAAGCAACCAGTCGTCACTGCTGCTGTCTGGATTTCCCAGATCTGCCGCCTCCACCGCCACCCAACGTTTGGCAGCGCTGCACGCCTCCACCGCTCGCTGTTTGAAACCGACTCAGCCAGATACCGACCAGCCCCTCAGATGAGTCAGATCCATCACTTCCTACTTCTGTCTTTCTCGCCAGTGCACCGCCCTCTGCTGCCTACCATTACCCAATCGTCCCATTCTGCCCCAATAACATTCCACCCAAGTCCCATAAAACCCAATTCCTTTCCTTGTCCCCAATAACAGAGCCACTTTCTGTTCCCTGATGAACACCGTGCCCATGTTGAGTCCATTCACTTGTGGGCCCGCTGACCCTTTGAATGCACTTGATTACCCATATTTTCCATCAACCACTTTACTTATTAATATAATTTTTTTTGAATTTACGTGTAAAAATTGCAATATCCAATATCCAACATAAAACTTTCGTAGGTGAGTCTAATATTCTTAATGCACACCAAAGTTAGGTCATACAGGCTCAAACTCGTAACTTCTTGATTTTTAAAACGGGAGGCAACCAGTTAAACTACACTCACATGAATTACTTATTAATATTTCATCAAGCACCCGTGCCCACCAATTTCATCTCCAATCTTATTTATTTATTTCTTTCACACTCCTTATTTCCAATTCCTCTTATTTTATCCATTAAATCCCCATTAAATTCCTATTAATCCCATTTATTTAGCCCACTCAATCCCTTTGATACCCATAAATTACCCATTTAAACCGATCAACCCATCTCTTTTCTTAACTTGATCCTACCCACTGCGTCATATACCAATTTTATAATATTGGAATGAACAAATAAAAACTATAAATAAATTGAGTTAGGACTCCAAACATGTGAATACTACATTAGATGAATGAATAAATTCTAAATTATAGAGTTAGACATTAATATATTATAAAAATTAATTTTAATAATTGACAAATTGAAAGAAATTCATTTAATGGGATTTGTTCATGTCAACAGAAGACAAGACATAACTTTATTAAATAGAGTTAAGAGGCTACAGAAATAGGGCACTAAAAGGAGTGGTCCATCATGGAAAACTCAGAGGAAAGAGATGGAGAATGAATATTGTTGCGTAATTTAACTGGCTAATGATTTTGACTATTAAGATCAATTTAGTAGAAATTTATTTTTGATTTAAAATTTAAAAATATTTTTTTAAGTCTTATTTCAATCTATACATTTATATTTATATTTATAAAACAAAAAATAAAAATATGCAAAAAATAGATAAGCCTAAAAACCCACAGACAAAAAATCATTATCAAGTCCATTTATTTAAGCCAAGTTTGGGTCAACTTCGGACAAATGAACACCATTGTCTCTAAGATGACACCACTGAATACTCATTTTTAGGTAAATGAATTTGTGAATTTTTTTCTAGAAATAGGTTTTTAAAATGAGAATTGGGCTTGGAATATAGGTATCAATCATCTTCCAGACTTAATCCCTTGGGAAGTAGTTGTAACTTGTAAGAAGAAGTAACTCGATTATTGCTTTGTTTGTGCATATTATATTTGCATCTTGTTATTATGAATTTATGATAGTAGATTGAGTCATGAGACACTCATAACCAGGGTGGATTTTAATAAAGTTTTGCCGCATTAAATATAGAATTAAAAATAAAAAAAGAATACCTTGTAAATTGAAATCATTTAGGATTAATAGTTGTGAATTTTGTATTTACGTAAATGTGCACTTGTAAAACATTTTCTCATTTTTACTTTTTATATAAATTTTCTCTATTTCTAGCGTTGATATAACAAAGTTGAGATCAAACTTTGAAAGTCGCTAAATTCAATATTACAGTCATCTTTTCTATTTTTAACTATATTACAATTTCCAATTTTAGTTTAGTGTGATAAGTTGGATCAAATGGTATCTATTTATAAAATCTCTTTTCTAGTTGTATGTCTTTTTCTTGTATAATTTTTTTTTTTAAATCTGTAGCTCTCTTACTTATCAAAGTCCAATATTAAAGTCCATTTTCTATTTTCAATCATTTTTATGAATTTTACATATTTTTAGTTATTGATATGACAAAAACGTGTTAATCAATCCAACTCACCAAATCTAATTATAAAAATCTCATTTTTATCTTTAGCCATTTTTAGGCAAAAATTGATCCATTTTTAAGACTGCAAAAATTATCCCCTTATTTCTAGGTTTTTCAACAACAAATTCTATCTGAAATTCCATGTTTCTATTTTTAACCATTTTATACAAATATAAATATGTTTTATTTATTCATATGCAAAAAGTATGACAAATCAATCCCATTCACCAAATCTAATTCTAAAATGTCTAGTTTTATTTTTAGACATCTTTGCAGAAATTTTAATATAATTTTAAATCTCATAAATGTAAATTAAATGAGTGGTTTAAATTCATTTGTTTTTTCTTTCTGTAACATGGGTATTTTCATCCCACATTGGCAGTGAGACTAATCTCATGAGCATGTATGAACTTCTCAATCCACACACAATGAATAAGTCGATAAAGAGTAATCACATAGAGAGTGGGCTAGAAGGGTTGAGCGTGACTCGAATTCAAGAACTCGTTTTATTTGTTTGTCACATTACACAATCTTTTATATATAAAGAAGCTCTTTTCTAAGAACAAGTTTGCACTTGGTGCAAATGACTAATGGGCACCATTTGAAGCTACAGGAATAGGTAGGTTTAAAAAGACTTGATTTATATATGATGTCTATAAATTTTTATCTTGATTATATAAGAGAAGTCATACTTTTTAAAGAATTTAAAATTTTACATTTATTTAATAGTAGAAATTCATTGAATTAGATCAATATGCTTTAATAATTAAAAAAGAAAAAATTTAACTAATTGGATACAAAGGTTAGATGAGGGTAAGGGAAAATTAGATCCATTAAATCTACTGAAGAAAGACAAATAATTATCATTTGTTGATTTTCTTGACTCTGCCTCATGCTACTATAACTTTGACTTCACATTACCATCTTAGTAAGCCCAACATTCATGTGCACCACACACTTATACCAGTTGAGGATCCCAACAAATCAAGAATGATTCACCATTGAAAATTTGGGGTTACTTTCACTCCAATGGAAATCGATGAGTTTGTGTTGCGTTTGGATGGAGGGTAAATTTTGAGGAGGTGCATCTATGGGTAAATGCATACCCTTTTTATGAGAAGGATATTTAAAAAGTGAAAAAAGGGGATTATCTCATTACCCCTCAATTATTAAACAATTGTAACAGAGAGTTATCGCCCATCACCCCTTTTACCCCCAATCTAAATGCTGCTAAGATGAAACCTTTCTCTCTTTCTTTATGAGAGAAGGCCTTTTTTAAGAACATAAAAAATTAGTTATTTTTTATTTAAAAAATCCATTTTTCATAGAAGGAGTTAGAAAATTTTGGTAAGAAAGATAATTTTTTTTTCATTATAATTGCACTTTATTCATATTCAATAAAGAAAAAGATTTTAACATAATTAAGAAATCATTAAATTTCTCCTATAACACATATTGAATAACATAAATACAGCTCAAAAATACATTTTTCTTAAAATTATTTTTCTTGAAAAATTGATAAATAACCCCGTAAAATGAGCTGGAGTGGTCCTCCTGCAGTTGAGCTTGAGGTCAAGTTGGCTCCAGCTCGAGAGAATGATGTACAGGACAATGACGATGGTATTGAAGTCTTGACTAATGAGATGGCGATGGAATATTCATACATGACCAATGATTGGCTTGACTAGAAACATGGCAAAGATTAGAGGTTTGGTCTTAAAATGGTAAATATTTATATTTGATTATTTTTATTAGTTTTAGAGAGATTTTTTTGTTCTTACTTGGCGTGACTTACGATTTTTATGCCTCTACATACCCGTTTTCGGATTTTCATAGTAAATTACCATTTTACCCCACATTTTCATTCATTCGAATGAACTGACAGTTCATTTTGACATTCATTTAATTTCAAATTCATTTGAATGAATGACAGTTCATTTTGGCATTCATTTAATTTCAAATTCATTTGAATGAATGGACTGAACAGTAAGATGAAATATTGCTCAGCCCCATTCATTCGAATAAATGCCCAAGTGTAATTTTAATTCATTCGAATGAATGAACTGAATACTAATACGGAATACTACTCAACCCCATTCATTCAAATGAATAGATAATTCATTCGAATGATGCTACAGTGTCCAAGTGAAATTTCAAGTATACATTCGAATGAATGGGCTGAACAGTAACACGGAATACTGTTCAGCCTCATTCATTTGAATGAACATATGATTCATTTTAAATGATAAAATTTATTTTAAAACTTTAAAGTTATTTTTTGAGTAGTGTGTATTTTCAAAATTTCTCAAATTAAATATCCGGACTAATTACGACAATCTGATAAAAATACTTTAAGACTTTAAGGTCTTTTGACACTTCTAAATACTTAAAACACAGTATTTTACAAATAAGGGTATCTCTCGGTGTGCCGAAAACACATTTGAGAGTGTCAAAAGATTTTGAAGTCTTAAAATATTTTTATCAGGTTATCGAAATTAGTCCAGATATTCAATTTGAGAAATTTTAGAGATACACAGTGCTTAAAAAATAACGGTATATGTTGCCGATGCTACAGTAATACATAGTGCATTAGTTAAATAGTAAAATCATTTTTTAAACTTTAAAGTTATTTTTTAAGCACTGTGTATTTCTAAAAATTCTCAAATTGAATATCCAAACTAATTACGATATCCTGATAAAAACACTTTAAGACTTCAAGGTCTTTTAACACTTTCAAATGTGTTTTCGGCATAGCAGAGGGATACCCTTATTTGTAAAATACTGTGTTTTAAATATTTAGGAGTGTCAAAAGACCTTTAAGTTTTAAAGTATTTTTATCAGGTTATCGTAATTAATCCGGATATTTAATTTGAGAAATTTTGAAAATACACACTACTCAAAAATAACTTTAAAGGTTTAAAAGAAATTTTATTATTTAAATAATACTACTACTGTAGCATCATTCGAATGATTCGTCTCTTCATTCTAATGAATGAAGCTGAACAATATTCCGTATTACTGTTCAGTCCATTCATTTGAATGAATTGAAATTACACTTGGACATTCACTCGAATGAATAGATTAATTCGAATTAATGCCAAAATGAACCGGTAGTTCATTCCAATGAATGAACACGCGGGGGTAAAATAGTAATTTGCCATGAAAATCTGAAAACGTGTGTATAGAGCTAGAAAAATCGGGTGTATGTAAGTCACGCCTACAAGTAATTACTTTTATGGTGTCCAAATGTGATATATTCAGGCTAAGTTCTAAACTTTTTTTTTTTAAAAAAAAAAACTCTAAAGATACAATGAAAGAAGCCTAATAAGGTTTTGTGTTTTTTCTTTTTCTTTTTTTAAATAATCTTTTGGGGTAAAATATGAAAACTCAAATTTAAGCATTTTCATTATTTCACATGTAGTTCACAAATTTCACTTGAGCTTCTACAAGTGGAGATCCCATTTAGGTTTTCCGAGAGTTGTTTGTCATTTTCTAACTATAAAAAAGAATAATTTAAAAAATGAGATCTTTTGGAATATGGTTTTTGTTAAGACTATAAGAAATATGATATTTTCTTCTCCTTCTAAGAAAACCATTTCCTATAGACCTGATAAGAAAAAGAAGTAGATTTTCTTCACTCACAAATAAAAGTGATTTATTTATTTTCAACGAAAATAAAGATTTTAGCATAAACAACCAAAATTTTAGATTTTCACACTCTGATAAAAAGTCAGATTTCATAGCACTTGGTGGATAATAGAAATCAAACTCTAACATAATTTTTTTTATGGAATTATTTAGAAAAAAGAAAAGAAAAGAAAAGACAAACGACCTCATAATGTTGTAGTATTTGATTTTTTTTTTGATAATTGTTGGAAACCACGAGGCAAGGGCCCCTATAAACCCTTCGAGGGAATGCCTACACCGACATAAGACACCCGGTTGTAATATTAGATAATTTGTGGTGACACCAATAAACATCTAATATGATAAAAAAATTTAGCAACTTGGTACGTGATTGAAATGATCATTTCACTCTTACTTATTATAAATGCTACAACTGATATTTCTCTCTCTCATCTGTTTTTTTTTATTTTTTGTATTTCTCTTTCCTCCGATATTCAAACCATGAAAAACAGTAAAAAACAGTGAAAAAACCGTATCGATTTTTGTTTTTTTTTTAAAAAAAATTAAATACTGATTTGTATGCATATCGGCCGATATGGTGACCGATATTCGGTCCGAATATCAGTCATATCGGCCGATAACCTTTTTTTTCTGACTAATACATATTGTATAGGCCGATATCGTTCGGCCTTTAAAAACCGATACATATCGGCCGATACATATCGGCCGATACGATAATATTTCGACCCCTCGTTAATACTATAAATTATATATTCATAATTATTATTATTATTATTATCACAGAACAACCTCACTGGAGACTAAGAAAGCCATCTTCGGTGCCCTTAAAAGTCGCTCACCATTTAAATCACAACAATTCAATCAATTTCACCCAAACCATTATCTTCAATTTCAATTTTCATCTCTCCATCAAGTTTGACCTTAATATGCTCTACAGGTCTACATTCAATATAATAGGGCTCGGCAACCGACACAAATATTATTAATTTCTATTACATGACTAAGTATTTAGAAGGCTCTCCTATACACTATTGGTTAGTACATATTTAATATAAACTGCTATACTTAAAATAAATAAATTATACTTTGACATGTGACAATTGATAGTCAAGTAGAATTCAATGTCACAAATATCGGTGATGTTTTTAAATTTATCGTGTTTTTATATGTAAAATACCAATTGCCATTAATATGTGAGATTTTTTGCTAATGTTTCGATAAAAAATTGAGAATTTCAAAATATTCCGATATTACCAATTGATGTTAATATCCCATAAACAATACATGTGACAATGGTAGAATCCACTATATTAAATCTAGAACTGTGAAGTACCTCAAACTAAAAAATTGGAATAAAAAGTAATTACAAGCCATCAGATCTAAATGCAATGAAATTTATCACCATCTCACGTTTGATTTTGGACTATCTAAATTTATAGTAAAAATAGCCTTTGATTCTAAATTTTAACTTTGTCATTATCATATAAGATTTAATATGACAAGGCCCGCTTACCCATATAATATCACTTTTATTATGTTTTACAATCTATTTAAGCGTTAAATGATATGATTCGAGAAAAAAGGGTTGTGACTTGGGACATTTTGTGGTGACTTTGATGTGGAAAATCTCAACCTAAAGGCGACACTCGGCCCATCATGTCGAGAAATCAAAATTTCAAATCTTAAATTGTTTGTAGAAAAATATTAAAAAATCAACAAACAATATTATTAGTTTTCACTGTCAGATAGATAGATATTGAAATAAGTTGAAGGATTATATTACATATTAATATAGACACCCTTGGTTTTCGTAACACCTCGTCCTTCCCAAGAGCAAACGAGGCGCTACAAGAGAGTTAAAAAGACCAACCCGACATGGGAACGTCCGTACATGGCTCCAATTTTTTTTTTCATAAATAATAATTCGCATGGTTCATAAAATAATTTCATAATGCGGAATAATACTTAAATAGCCATGGTCGAACAAAATAAATTCCCACATCAAAATTTGCCATTAAACAAATATGAGATATCAAGCCAACCACAACTAAACCGATTGATAAATATAGATGAGAATTAACAAATGATCTCACACCCACGGCAATATAAAGTCTTAAACATAATTAAACTCAAATACAATTCCTCAAAGGACACTCTATGTGTCTCAAAATTTAATCAAACCATTAACCAAAACTATTGGTCTCCAAAATAATAAAATGATTATAAGACTAAGTCTTTGCTCTAGCAGCTCAACAAGTCCTAAGTCCCCTTTTGAGCATTACCTTAATCAAACTTCATTGGAAATCCTATAATGTAAGGGGAATGAGCTCCAAACCCAGTGAAAAAGACAAATACAAACATGTTGTTTATAATCGAACTAGAATTCCCAAATAAAAAAGAGTCGATAAAAACACATGCTCATATATATAATAAATAATGCATGTAACACAAAATGCCAATTCATGATTCCCAATTCCATGCAATTATCTAAACCACCAAACACCAATGTGCACATTGAAGAATTTTGGAACTTGACAGATTTACCTCTGTATTGATATCAATATATAAAGAGTTACAAACCTCACAAAGGAGGAAAGAATTAATCTAAAATCAAAATACAATCCCTTGATTGGGGAGAGAATAATTACAGATCTACACAATCTCGGAAAGTCAATCAGGGGAAGACTTTCTGTTAATACTCCCCCGCAAACTTGGAGGTGGAATAACGACGAGTTTGGAGTTAAATGTAGAGAATCTTTGCTTCGGTAAACCCTTTGTGAAGATATTCGCGAGTTGATCCAGGGAGGAGACAAAGCGAATCTGATGAGTGTCAGCGGTGACCCGTTCACGGACGAAATGGTAGTCAAGCTCTATGTGTTTAGTCCAAGCATGAAAAATAGGATTAACAGCCATATAAGTGGCACTAATATTATCACAAAGGAGGACAGTCGGAGAAGAAAGAGGAAATCCAAGCTCGCGCAAGAGATTTTGTATCCAGATAGTGTCAGCACATGTATAGGCAAGAGCTTTGTATTCTGCTTCGGCACTAGAGCGAGAAACGGTCGGTTGTTTCTTTGTACACCATGAAATTAAGTTGGGTCTCAAAAAGATACAATAGCCAGTAGTGGAGCGATGACTATCATGACAACCAGTCCAATCAGCATCAGAGTAAGTAACGAGACGAAGGGGATGTGTAGCACGGAGGAGATGGAGACTGCGACCAATGGAGCCTTTGAGATTGCGGAGGATGTGTTTGATGGCTTCCAAATGAGATGTACGAGGCTCACGCATGAACTAAGAGCCCATGTGTACCGCAAAGGTAATGTCTGGCCTAGTGAGAGTTAGATATTGGAGGGCGCCAACAAGATGACAATACTCAGAAAGGTCTGATAGAAGAGTGCCAGATAGAGAAGACAACTAAGGCTTAGCAGCAACAAGTGTGGAGCGCGGTTTGCAGTCAAGCATCTGACTGCGGCGAAGAATGTCAAGGGTGTATTTGGTTTGAGACAAATGCAACCCTTTAGGAGAGGAAGTCACCTCAAGGCCCAAGAAGTAGTGTAGTGCACCAAGATCCGTGATTTCAAATTCGGAGCCCAATGTGTGAATAAAAGATTGAAGAAGTGCCGGAGAATCGCCAGTCAAGAAGATGTCGTCAACATAAAGAAGCAGAATCCTGATGTTGGAGTCTCGTCGATAGGTGAACATAGAGGAATCAGCCTTGCTTTGAATAAATCCATAAGAGATAATAAAAGAATTGAACCGTTGAAACCACGCCCAGGGGGCCTGCTTCAAACCATAAATCGCTTTGTTGAGTTTACAAACATGTTGAGGACGACGAGGATCAAGAAAGCCAGGAGGTTGCACTATATAAATTTCTTCAGAGAGGTGACCATGAAGAAAGGCATTCTTGACATCGAACTGGTGAGTAGGCCAAGCATAGGTGACCGCAAGACTGAGAACAATGCGGATAGTAGTGGGCTGGACAACAGGGCTGAAGGTCTCGTCATAGTCAATGCCGGCTTGTTGATGAAAACATTTAGCAACAAGACGCACTTTGTGTCGCTCAATGCTACCATCAAAGCTTTGATCTTAAAGACTCATTTGTAGCCAACAGTGTTAAGATTCGGTCGAGGTGGAACAAGGGACCTAGTATTTTGCCGTAAAAGAACATTGAATTCATCATGTATTGCTTGTCTCCAGTCAGCAGAGCGGACAACTTGAGTGTAGCTGGTGGACTCGACATGTGAAGAGGAGACCATAGAGGCAAAGGCCTGGGGAAGGGGATGGCGACTGGCGAAGGTTACTCTCTTGTTGGGCTGAAAAATTCCATCCTTGGCACGTGTCACCATAGGGTGAGCACTTGCAGGCAGAGCAGGAGCAACAACTGGAGAGCAGGAGGCAGGAGGTGGTGAAGCAGGGGCAGTCACCGGATATGGTGAAGCGTCCGACTCATTGGCGACCACCGGAGATGGTGTAGCGTCCGACTCAATGGCGACCATTGGAGAGAGAGATGGTGCTGCAGAAACTTGCGAAATAATTAGTGGAATGAAGACCATGTCAGAAGAAGAGGATCCACTAGCTGGTAAGGTACCAAATGCATAGGGAAAGACTGCTTCATTGAACATTACATGTCTAGAAATGTAGACGCGGCTAGTTGGTGGATGAAGACACCGATAGCCTTTATGGTGACTGCTGTAACCGAAAAAAACACATTTAGCAGATCTTGGTTGCAATTTGTTAGTAACATAATCATCGAGATAAGGGAAGCAGGCACAACCAAATGTACGGAGGGACAGGTAGTCTGGAGTGTAGCGAAACAATGTCTGAAATGGGGAAGACCAGTCGAGGACGGGGGTAGGAAAGCGATTGATGAGGTACACAGCAGTGCATAGAGCCTCAAACCATAACTGTGGGGAAGATGAGCAGCAATGAGTAATGTACGCCCCATTTCAGAAATATGGCGAGGTTTTCGTTCAACAAGTCCATTTTGTTGCGGGGTATGGGGGCAGGATAAGAGGTGATGAATACCTTTTTGCGCACACAGAGTATGAAATGAGTGATTATCATATTCTTTACTGTCATCACTCTGAAATTACTTAATGGAGGTAGAGAACTGATTTTCAACAAAATTAAAAAAAATTAGAAAAATGAGAAAAGACTTCAAACTTTTGTCGCATTGGAAAAATCCAGGAGTAACGAAAATAATCATCAGAAAACAGTACATAATAACAATAACCAGAAACAAAGGAAACATGGGACATCCACACATCAGAATGAACTAAATAAAATGGTGCTAAGGATTTATTATCATTAAGTGAAAAAGGAAGTCGTATTGACTTTCCTAAAGCACAATGTTTACAAAATTTATTTGAAGAAAAAGCAAAAGAGGAGCCTAAACGATTATTGAATGCAAGAATTTGAAGAACTTTAGAAGAAGGATGGCCAAGATGTTGATACCAAAGAGATGTCGAAAAGTGCAAAGCATAATGCATGACGACAGGAACAATGAGGACGAATAGGGTAAAGACCAGCCTCACATTGGCCCTGAAACAAAATAGAACTAGTGTGTAAGTCACGAATAAGGAAGCCCCATGGGAAGAATATAAAATTAACAGAGTTATCTTTGGTGAATTATGCGACAGATAACAGATTCTTATGCATGTGGGGAACATGAAGAACATGAGAGAGATGAAACTGAGATGAACTAGAAGAGAGAGAAAGATGACCAGTATGTGCAATAGGAAGAGAGTTACCGTTACCCAAAACAACATAATCCATACCTGGGTAGTCTGACTTAGAGCTCAAAGAGGTAACGTCACCAGTCATGTGGTTGGTTGCTCCAGTGTCTGGATATCAGTTGGGATCAACTGGTTGGGAAATTTGCATCCCTGCGAATGTGGAGGAGAGATCATCCTCGAACTGAGACCCATCACGGTAGCGGTCGTAGCAAGTAGTAACACGATGACCACACCGGAAACATATCTGACATTGAACAACAGTGGAAGAGTGAGGGCCAAGAATGCCCGGAGCGGGAGACATGCGACCGCGACCTCGATTGCCATGACCGACACGACCGCGGCCAATCCTACCGCGACTAAAGCTACCTCGACCAAACTGAGAAGTGGAGGAAGAGTTTGAACGACCACCGAAATGGCCATGACGGATGCGACCGCCACGAGAAAATTGGCCACGCCCTCGAGAGGATAGTAGTGTCGTTGGTGAAGAAGGGTTGGAGTTGACGGTAGAGCCGATAAGTGACAAGAGGGAGGTGTGCGACTCAAAAGAGAGAAGTCGTGCCTGAAGATCTAAGAAGACGGGCAATAGTGGGAAGTTGAAAAGAGCTGTGACAAGCATTGAATAATTTGGTCCAAGGTCCCGAAGGACGGATGTGACAAGATCATCATTGGTGACATTGAGACTTTACCCAGAGGGTACAATACTGAAAATAAATAAAAGTACTCATTGCCCAATCCCTTTTACTATCGAGCAGTGCTTCCGCTACGCTACTGATGGAGAATTTTGGCCTATAGTGTACAGTGCGAGAATTTAAACACCCATTGCAGAAAAGTAAACAACCAAGAGTTAGATGGGGTTAATCTTTTCCCTTTTTCTACCTATAGACTAGAAAACAAGGTTTTGACACCAAAAAGAAAATGCCATTTTTTCCTATTTCTTTGGAGACCACTTTTTAAGGCTAAAACTAACTCTTTTCATTTTGAAAATTGTTTCGGAGTTCCTAAAATTCAAAAAGGATAGATTTTGATACCTTGTTTGTGAAAATCCTCTAAGAATCGACTCCTATTAAAAACTTGAGGAAAATGCGGGGAAAACTTCCAAACTTGCTTTTTTTCCTCTTTTCATTTCTTACTGTCCTCCTCCTTTACCTTTTATAACCAAATAAAACTTGGAGGCCAAGCCTCTAATGCACACGTTGGAGATTTGTGAAATCTCCTTACATATGAGACAAAAAGAGAGTGGGGCTCACATGTATTTAAAACATTAATAAGCTTGGAGGCCAAGCAATTAGAAAGGACACAAGTGAGATTTGATTTTGAAACCAAATCCTTGAATTAAAAAATGGGCATAAAAGACAAGATAGGTTGGGCCCACTTTTTGTTTTAAATTTTTTCTTAACCCATCTCCATAATTTTGAGTAAAAATGAATCTCATTAGATTGATTTGACCAATTCATTGGGTTGGGGCGAAAATTTGATCACACCTTCAATAATCTAGAGAGAAATCCTAACTAAAAATCCACCGATTTAACCAAAAAGGGCGTTTCTAGCAAATTCACATAAATTTGAAATATCTCCTAGAGAAAATCTAACTGCACCATTAGGTTGATAAAATGCGTCTCATAGAAACATAATAAAGCTCAAATGAGTTTTGACTCTCCTAAATACTTCAAAATTAATTTTTTATAAAATAGGGATACCCCCGACGATTCAAAACTTACACTTCTAAAAGTCAGAATGACAAATGTTAAAATTCATTGAACTCATAATTTAAACTGAGTGAAAGTACACAATTTGAAACTTTAAATACCTCAAGTGAGTGGTTTTTCACATAAAAATAGCTTTAGGGTCTCAGCCGGAGAAATTTCAGAAAATTACAACTTTGCCATTGAACTTAAACGAGTCGGATCCACGGGCTTCCAAACTCGGATCGAGTCAAACTTTGACTCTAAACAAAGCCCACTTGTTAATCTCTCAGATTAACGGCTCACTACTCACAGTTAACGGTCACTAATCACATGATTAGTCGCTAATCTGGGTCAGGGTATTACAGGAGTTGGGTCATTACACTAGTGGATGTCTAAGTGGGGGAAGGAAATACAAAAATCCTTTCTGCCCTTAGGGTCCATCCCAACACTAGTGGTACTCATTCCACTGTGCCCATCTAGCACATTTCCCCATACTCATTCCCTAGTTAATTCATCCTAGGTCTAAATTAGTAAGTAAAGCAAAGGGGATCACTTTCATAATTGCATGGGCAAGATATATGTCATAATCATATTATGTTAATAAATTCACAATGATAACAAGCATAGCACATTCCATAACGTTTCATACATTCAATTTAAATTCCTTATTAGGCTGACTTTGGGATGTGGGCTACTCACCAACCTTGGGATATACAATTCGGGACTATTCACACATATCATATAGTCCTTACAATCATTCTATCCCGTCCCATGGTGATTTATCATCATAAATCTAACTACTCCCATCTCTCATTGTCCAAATCCAAATTTTCCACCAATAACATGGTAGCCCTACATGAGGGTCTCCAATAATCATCGCAACTCATTCATCATTATCATATCACTATCATAAATATGCTACATATCACACAATAGGGAATTCATAATGGTTCGTGCATTCATTATGGCATATCAATCCAATTCCTTGTGCATAATGATAGAATCTAAAAGCTTGATTTAACATTCCATTAAGACAATAATATATACAGAGTAAATCCTAAGAGAAACATCAATAAAAGACTAAGTTACCCCTATACAAATAATATAATCCCAATCTAACACCCGCCGTCAAACTGAAGATGTTACAGTGGTAAGCATCGAGAGTTTGCAAAGAAGAAATGTAAAGTGTGAAATGGTATGAGACTTTGTGAAGAAGTCAGCCAGTTGCAAGGTAGAAGGGACAAATGGAAGAGAAATAGTGCCAAGCTGAAGATGATGACGCACAAAGTGACAGTCAAACTCAATATGCCTGGTGTGCTCATGAAAGACGGAGTTATGTGCTATTTGAATAGCACTCTTATTATCACAATACATAGGCGTGGGTGTAGAGAGAGAGAGACACCTATGTCTGCAAGTAACCAATGAAGCCAAACGATCTCAGCTGTGGTAGAAGCCATAGCCCTATACTCAGCTTCAGCAGATGAACGAGCAACAACATCCTGCTTCTTGCTTTTCCATGAAATGAGAGAGTCACCTAAGAAAACACATAAGCTAGTAGTAGATTTGCGATCAGAAGGATCACCTGCCCAGCCAGCATCAGAGAATGCACAGAGCTCCAAAGTAGATGACGAAGGAAATAACAAACTCTGAGATAAAGTACCGCGAAGATATCGCAAAATACGAAGAAAGGCTGCCCAATGAACAGTGGTTGGGGAAGATATAAACTGACTCACAATATGAACGGCATAGGCAATGTCAGGCCACGTAATGGTGAGATAAACTAAACTTCCTACGGTGGTGCGATATAGTGTTGGATCTGACAAAGGCACACCATTAGAGGAAGTGTAATGAGTATTGAGCTCTAAAGGCGTTGTAACCGGTCTGGTGTCAGTAATATGGGCTCGTCGAAGAACATCAGCAGCATACTTAGATTGAGAGAGAAGATAACCCTTCGGTGAAGAGGCAACTTCTATCCCGAGAAAATATCGCAAGGGCCTCAAGTCTTTCATGTCAAACTTGTTGTGCAACTGTAACTTTAACAGGTCAATACCATCAAGATCATGTCATCAACATACAAAAGTAGAAAGATATAACCAGCAGAGGTGGAGCGAACAAATAAAGCAGAGTCATGAGCACTGGAGTGAAAGCCAAGAGACTTAATCACTGTGGAGAACTTGTCAAACCATGTGTTGTGCAAATTTTAAATTTATAACTCGCAAGCGCACGAACCATTTAGATAGCATAGCGATTAAGTACGAGGTCGATCCCATCGGAACTTAGGAAAATATATCCATGAAAATACACCATTGAATTGCGTATTTTAAGAACTTTGAGAAATATGGAGAAAAATCATAAATATGGAGTAATTTATCTAATCTATGAGTTTTAATCTTAATTTAGAAACATTATAGATTTAAACATAGAATTTAACAATTTAACTAATTTTAATTAAGATGGTGGAATTGATATGAAAATATAAACAATCTCAATCTAATTTAAAATACAAAATTAAGATGCAATTAAATTATTTCCAACCTAGTTCATCAATTTCAAGAATTTGAATTTATAAACAAAATAAAATAAAATAAAATAAATATACATATTTACAATGGAATTTGGATTGAAGATTAAGGAGGCATTATTTCAATAGTTTAAAAATAAAATCAAAACCTAGAACACGGAGCTCACATTTATTAATGCACATTAATTCAAAATTTTCATTCATAATTAATTTAATTAAGAAAAACATGAGTTTCATTAATCAAGAAATAATCAAAATAAACCTTAGGCTTAGAGAGAATTCAACATAAAATCCCAAATCTAAATTCTTCACGTACTCTTAAAAAGAGCCTCAGAATGGAAAATTAAGGTTCTAAACTTTCCCAAAAATTGGATGTTTAAGATGAAAATTCTAAGATTAAATCAAAACATGCATTCATAAAGAGATTAAAAATCAAATCAAACTATCACTATCAACAAACATTAAGTGGAAAACCAAAGATCTAAAAAGCTTGTTTTAATTTTATTAATAAAACAAAGAATTAAAATTACATAACCATCAAATTCTTGGAATAAGAAATTATAATGAAAAGTTAAAATACCAACCTGAAACCCATTGTGAAATTTGAATTCTACACTGTCTTCCCTTCTCTTTGTCTTCTTTTCCTTCCTCCCTATGCTCCACATTTTCTTCAATGCCCAAGTTCAGTTTTCTCAATGGGAGATGACTAGTATTTATAGATGAAAGGATGTGGAATGAATGGATTGAATTTAAAGATTTAAATAAAGCAAGGGACACATGGAGGAAGGATATAATTTGTGCTAAATAAGGAATGACTTAAAGGAGGCAAGGAGCTAAATTCGTATAAGGAAAGTGGGTGCAGAATCTCGTTCTTTATAGATGCACCATCTTACAGCTCAGTTTGGACCTTGTTAACTTCTGAATCATAAAACATTATAAAATATAAAGTTTTAGCTCTTAAAGTATTCTTTCCAACGCAAAAAGAATCAAAGTAATCGGACATTGGTGTGGAAATTTATGACCAAAATACCAAACATGTGTCAAACCTTCCTTATTTTTTTCCCTTTCTTATTTTCTTTCTCTTTCTTTAATCCACTTGCCAAATTCGAAAATCCTCTTATATTGACTTCTAAATTTTGAATTTCCTCTTGAGATAATGAAAATAGTATTCACACATGTGGATTTCTTCATGGGTTTTTCTTAATGGGCTTAATAATTGGGCTTTTCAAATATGGAAAATCTAATAATTAATTTTACCACTTACAATCAATTCTAAAAATGTACTAAATTAATCCAAACTCTCATAAATGGATTTAAATTAATAAGTTTACAAATAAAATCCCTAAAATTGTGGTAAAATGATTATTAAAAATTCCAACTTTCCAAAATATAAACTTATGCCCATAAATTGCAAAATTCTCCTTTTTAATTCTCATATCTTGCATTTCCCTGTAAATCGTGCAAAACATCCAAAATCTCATTAAACATATTCTAAAACACACAAAACAAGAGGCTAACTAGTCCAAACACAAGGGTAAAATAGTCATTTTCTTGTGCTCATCACCATGTATGCGGTGCTTGTTTGAGACCATATAAGGCCTTTCGAAGTCTGCAAACGTCCTCAGGACGATGAACAACACCTGGAGAAGCGAGCATATAAACTTCTTCAGAAGATCACCATTTAGAAAGGCATTTTTAAGATCCATCTGCTACAAAAGCCATTGACGAACTGAAGAAACGGCAAGTAAAGTGTGAACGTAGGTCATTTTCGCAACAGGGGCAAAAGTCTCCTCATAATCAATACCATATTCCTGACTAAAACCCTTAGTAACTAATCGAGCCTTATATCGCTCCACAGAACCATCAGACCTGGTCTTAATCTATACACTCATTTGCAACCAATGGCACGTTTGTGTTGAGGAAGAGCTACTAACTCCCACGTACCAATCTTGTGTAATGCAGAAAGTTCCTCAACCATAGCCTGTTGCCATAAAGGATCACAAATAGCCTCCTTATAGGAGGTTGGTTCAGAGAGAGTATGAATAGATGCGAGAAACGAAGAAAATGAAGAGGAATAATAGGAATAAGCAAAATCATCAAAAGAATAACCAAATCGAGTAGGAGGCTTACAGACTCGTGAAAGATAATGTGAAGTAGCAAGATCCACATCAGCAGAGGTCGAAGGAGAGACAGCTGTAACGCCCCGCCCTTTTTCACTAGGCTTTTCGAAAATCAGAGTCTATTTTTTTTTATAACAATGATAGAGAGCGGGACATCACGACGCGAGTTAAGTTCGAACTTCTAAAGTCCGACCCTTAACTGGCCAACCCTATGTGTACATGGACTAAGTCCATGAAAACGGTTCACACATAACAATATAAACATGCGGATTAAAATCATAACTGCGGAATTATAATAGAACCTAGTTCTATTCCATTTTAGATAACAAAGTACGTCAAGTCCTTAATCATAATTAACATAACATAATTATCCAAATAAACATCCAACCATAACAAATTATCTAAATTATTATATGCCCGAAGTCTAGTTACTCAAATTACAAGTCCATGAGTATCTTAAGCAAAATAAAAACTAAAAGAAGCTCCTATGCTTGGCCCTTTTCGCGTTCATCGTTCCCCTCGTTTCCTGTATCATCCACTAGGATAGAAGTAGGGCGTTAGAACAACGCGCCCAGTAGGTATTCCATTTAGGGCTAACAAATGGTTAGTACAAAACATATATAATAATATCATAATGTCAAAAGCCATATAAACCATGCCATGCCATGATGTCAAATGCAATGAGTCTTACCCATCACAAGTACATATAAGTACCCCCATATAGGTCTTTCGGACGCCTCGACGGAGTATGGCCCCTCTGGTTTCTTCTTGATGGAAATACACATCAAGGTATCCCACATAGGTTTTTTGGACGCCCCGACGGAATGTGGCCCCTCCGGTTACATATCCTTCACCCCATGCCATGCATGAGGTGCTAATGAAACACATGCTATTTTATATTATAAACATAGCATTAAAATTTCACAATTGAAACATATCTTTTACAACGTAAATTTATCAAAATAAGATAAAAACATTGTACATAAACCCATGGTTTCAAAGAGGTGAAATCCTATCAAAGACCACTAACATGTCCTTGCGCTTTCGTCCGGTAACCGCTCACAATCGTACACACCTTTTGAGGTCTCGTTATCTTATAATATATCAATCAATTAAAACCATGTCCAAGTCCCTACATACAACCTTGTGGGGTTCGGCCATACAACATGGCCGAACCTCACTTCCTTATTTTGGTGCATTTCTTATAGTCCTTTGATCTTTAAATTAATTCTAAGATCATGCCATCTTGATTCATAAATTTAATCACCTATACAACAATTACTTAACCTTGATAACAACAAAGTCCGTCAAACTTTCCCCATGGAGTTCGGCCATACACCATGGCCGAACCCATGGTTCATTATTTCCACTTAATTACAATATTGTCATTCTTACAAATCCATAACCAATAACCTAATCTTAGAACATAGATGTATACAATTAAATCCATTTAAACATGTTCTATCAAACGGTTCATTAACCGTGACATAAAAAAAACCCCATATGACCCATTAAGTTGGTTCATGGTTCGGCCTTACATCATGGCCGAACCCATGATATCATTGTTCCATCCTCCTTCTTAATTTATTTACAATAATAAATCCATAATTGACCCATAAAATTGTTTCATGGGGTTCGGCCATACACCATGGCCGAACCTTATGATATCTAACTTTCCAATTTCTCTATTATATCAATTACCATCCTTGAATCCATAAATCAAGGTTCCTTCATTTTTTATCCAAAAATCCATCATTAAAACCTTTCTAAATTAATAACCATCTTCCATGGGATTCGGCCATACACCATGGCCGAAACCGTATGGTTCATAATCTTTTCTTTAAAAATCATTCATCTAATATTAATTCCTTAATAACTTTTCCATGGGGTTCGGCCATACCACATGGCCGAACCCTATCGTTTATTTTTGAGTCTTTAGCCATAATAAAATTTAGTGTTCGGCCATGTCCTTAACCATATATCCAATTCAAATCCTTTTAAACCTTTTAAAATCATAAGTATACATCTATAATTTTCATGCTTTGAAACCAATAAAATTATTAACTACTTCCATGGTTTTCATCCCTCAAAAACCCATAAATTAAACCATGTCTTTCCATGGGGTTCGGCCATGGTGGTCCATCCTTTCCATTAAAACACAATATTCATTCCATGGGGTTCGGCCATATACCATGGCCTAACCTTATGGTTCATTTCTTTAAACAAAATTATCAAAATACTTACCGGTTCCGCGACTCCTCCGATTTTCCTTCACTCCGACTTGTTCTTCCGATCCTTTGCTTCCTTAGCCTTTTCCTCCTTCTTCTTGATCTTTAGTCGAGATTATGACTTGAGAGAGAGGGAGAGTTCGGCCTTGTGTGTGTATGCCGAGCGCCCCTTCTTTCTATTTTTATAAACTTCCACTCGATCCTATCTTAGAATGGCACCCTTTCAATTTAGCAATTGCCTTAGTGTCGCTCTCAACAAGGAAAGACCCCTTTTAAAGAGATACTCTAGCGCATCATCTAGGATGTGCATATCTCCTATACACGGCCAAGCAACCTATCTAATTTTAGACATCTTCTTTATTTGGATTAGGCAATTGGATGTCATTGCCTAATCCAACTCATCTAGGCGTGTAACCCATTTTTGGACAAACCTTGTGCGAATATCACTCCTTGATTTTGTGTATGCGTGTGTGTGTCATCCTCATACACCTCATGCGCATACCACTTAATCCATATCCTTTATTCATAGATATATTGTATTACCATTTTAATTCAGCCCCATTTAATTAGGGTTGAACTCACTTGGTGGTCAACCAAGTTAACCACGACCCATTCGGTCCCGATTGAGCATTTTGACCCAAATAGCAACATTGACCCAATTAAATGTACCTTACCCATTTATTTTAAATTGAACCTTAAACTATACCCATTGGGTTCTAATTGGGCCATTGACCCAACACCTTACCCATCTAAAGTTCATATCCATTAATTCACAATTTAAATGGTAAATTTCGTAAATATTAATAACATGGAATTCCGAAGTGTTACAACAACTGTAAGAGAGGGAGGAAAAATATCTGTAGAAGGCAAAACGTCAACAGGAGTAGAAAAAGTAGAAGGAGCAGGGTTAGACAAAGCAGGGACATGATCAGAAATAGACAAATCATCGATACGAGAGAAGGGGTCAATAGATAGAAGCTCAGACATACCAAGAGTGCTAGAATGTGAAGGAACAAAATAGAAATGAATATGTTCAATAAAAGCAACATGACGTGAGACATACAATTTCTGTGCAGTGGGATCATAACAGCGATATCCCTTTTGACCCTCACCATAGCCAAGAAAAATACACAGTGCAGACCGGGCAGATAATTTTGTGTGCTCATTGTGCGGACGAAGGACAAAACATGCACAACAAAAAACTTTCAAGGAGAAATAGTCTGGAAGTTTGCCATATAAATGTTCAAATGGAGATATGCCAGAAGTGATAGCAGTAGGGATTCGGTTAATCACATGAGTTGCGGTGAGAACCGCTTCTCCCCAAAAGAGGCTAGGAGCACTAGCAAAGAGTAACAAAGCTCGAACAGTTTCAATGATGTGCCGATGTTTTCTCTCTGCAACCCCATTTTGCTCGGGAGTGTTAGTATAAGAGGACTGATGAACAGTCCCATCTGAGGCAAGCAAATCAGAGAAAGCACCAGAGGTATACTCACCACCCAGATCACCTCTAAAGCATTTAATAGTGGCAGAGAACTGTGTGCGAATGAGTACACGAAACGTGTGAAACAGCTCTCAGGAACAGTTCCGCCGGTGTCCCAAGCAAAACTTTGCTCTGATACCATGATAGAATCTAAAAGCTTGATTTTGCATTCCATTAAGACAATAATATATACAGAGTAAATCGTAAGAGAAACATTAATAAAAGACTAAGTTACCCCTATACAAATAATATAATCCCAATCTAACACATAAAAGTACATAAATAACTCAATAAATTCCCTAAATTAACATATGAGCATCCATAAAAGGTGTATAGCAATTCCTCACCTTGAGAGTTATGAAGTTTCGAGTTGACTCTTCAGGTCGTACCGCGTCTGGTTCGGAGTTCAAAGGCTCTAATCACAAATAAAAATACCAATAATCACATAAGTGTCTTGATTGAGCCCCTAATACACTTTAAACACAAAACCTCTAATTTTAGACCAAGATTTAACCCTAATTTGGATTAATCCCTTCAATCCATTGGAAATCCCCAACCTTCTCCCATGATTCAACTCAAAATCAACACCATATCAATTTTCTCCAATTTATCTACCTTCCAAAAGGTTCCAAAACCCCTTTCTAGTAACATCCATGTCCATTCAAAGCCCTACTTTGAAAATCCCCAATTATCTTACATGGATTCCTCTCCAAATAAGGCCTATTGGCCATCATAGACTCCATTCTCATCAAATCCCATATAAATCCTATCATATAAGAAGAAAGAGAGAGAGAATAATCAATAATCTTACTTTTAGAGAAGAAGGAACAGTGCAAGGAAAGCTTTTAGTGCGAGAAATCTGAATCCAACACTTGTTATGGGTGAAAATAGATGGAGGGAGGGAAGAGGAGGCTAGGGTTTGTCGATAGGGAAGAGGTATTGGTTGCTGGAAGAGGAAGAAGATGAAAATAACCTAATTTTCGTGCAAGTGGGTTTAAATATACACTTTAAGTTCCGTCGTAAATTGGACCGACACTCTATGTCTGTCGAACTAACACTGTTCGGAAAATTCCCAAAACTTAGATCCATCGTCGGTTGGACCGAAAACCTGTCGGTCGAACCGACAATTTGTAGGTCGAACCGACATATTATACTTAACCAAAATTAACACATTTTCCAGCTTAGATCTGACAGGGGTGCTCTTTGATAGCCATGTGTCCTCATACGAGATCCACAAAGGACCCTTCAACACTACTCACACGTCTAACCCCTATTATGACATCTTAATTCCATTAATTTAAAGGTCACATCATTACATCAAACTTCTCAAGCTTTCAATTTTCAAGTCAAATTGCTGTTCCAACATATCACTTGTAAAAATAAGGGTAAAATGTAAATTGTCTCCCATTAATGCTATAATGCCATGCACGAGTATAGAAAAGGATTTTAATATCCTTGCCTTAGTTGATATAACAAAAATTATATTTTTGACATGTCGCATGTATTGGACCAATAGATTCTGTCGAATTGCATTGAAATAATAACCATCTCACCATTCATTTCGATGATTCTAAATCTAATGGATAGAAATGGTATTTGGTGCTAAGTTTTGATTTTAAGGTGTTCTACAAGTAGACATTTAATATGATAGGGTCCACTTCAAATATTTTTTTTTTAAAATTTTATTATGTAATTTACTTATAGTCCATAATTTGGGCATCTGTAACTTGTTATTTATTAGATGGTACGTCTTAGTATACTTTTTTATTTAAATTTCCCACTACTATGAAACTCACTTTAGAGTTTAAACCCATTTGATGTGAACATGAGACTAAAAAATAACTTAATTAATCAACCCGAAACTTCATAACTTAGTTAGGCATATAAACTATATAAAATAAATCAATTTTATTTAACTGAAAGTTTAAATTTCTGTAAGTTAGCTAACTCAAACTTTAAATCTGACAAATTAAAAAGAGAAATAAATGAACCTTCTCTAGTGAATTAGCAAATTATAACATGAATGGAATTGTGAATTTTGAATTTGAATGCAAAATAGTCGAATTGTGAACTAGATAACTAAAGTTGAGACTATGTCATATAACTGGCTCTTGTGATTCTACTTTAGGTGCACTTTCATAAATGACCATTCTACTATTTAACTTAGGATTTATTTATTTATTTTGTTTTTTTAATTTATGTGTGTCAAACTGCGGGATACAGGGGTTTGAACCTGCAACCCCTGCTTTTTGAGGCTGGAGGCAATCATTTAAGCTTCACCCATATTAAAATTATATTTTTAACACGTAATATTTACTAGATTAGTAAACTCCATCATATAAAACTAAAAAATATGTAATACTTTACAAGAAAAAATAGAAAAAAATTTGATTGTTAGCCATATAAGATTGGTTTAAATTGAAATTAATAGCCATGTCACCATTCATTTTTGATGAATCCAAATCTAATGAGTTAATAACCATCTCACCATTCTACTCAACTTAAGAATTATAATTTTTAACACGTAACATCTAGCGGGCTGGTGGACTCCCATCATATTCAACTCAAAAATATGAAATGTTTTACAAGAACAACAATTAGAATACAAAATGATTGTTAGCCATAAGATTGGTTCAAATTAAAATTAATAACCATCTCACCATTATTTTTTGATGAATCCAAATCTAATGAATACAAATTGGCATTTGGTCCTAAATTTTGACTTTAGGGAATTGATAGGGACATTGGATAGTGGAGTTTGGGGGTCGAAATATCGGTCGATACATATCGTATCAGCCGATATATATATCGGTTTTTGAGAGCTGAATATTGGCCGATATCAAAATATCGGCCGATATCGGCTGTTTTTTTTTAAAAAAAAAGAGGAGGAAAGAGAAAAATATAGGCCGATATATCGGTCGATAACGTTTTTTGTATCCCCTGGTGGAGTTGTCCTTTTTTGGCCACATGTCATTACCTAAATGGTAAAAAAAGTACACCGGTATTTCTTTTGTCTACATATTATTAGATTGTATTGATTACTATTTTAAATTGATATTTTATTGAATTTATACTCATCTTGAAATCTTATCGAACCAAGTAATTCGATGGGTTTTTAGACTTGATTTGGAAAAACTCGATAAAATTTGTTGAGTTGCTTGACTTTAAATCTTACCGAGTCGAGTCAACATGGTTGCAGCTCAACTGGTTGCCTCCCGCCTTAGGAAGTAGGAGTTTGCGGGTTCGAGCCATCATGGCCTCACATTGGTGTGTCCTAGGAGTAGTGGACTCACCCGTAGGGGTTTTACGCTGGGTATCCCGCTTCAAAAAAAAACTCAAATACCTCCTTTTTTTTTCGAGTTTTTAAACTAGGAGACAAAAAATAAAGTAAATAAAAGTCACAATAATTTTTGCAAAAACAAAACCGTCTTAATCATCTAGGAAATTAGTATAGATTCAACAAAATCTAACTATATAGTTAGGTTCGACTTTAAAATACTGTTTCTGTTTCTGAATACAATGAGCATTAAGAACTCAAATATGGTAATGAATGTAAAGTTTTAGCAATTTTTTAGATTCAACATTAGTGAACCATGTGACAGAATGTGGTCCCTCCTTTTGAAAGGAAAATGGACCACAATCCTTGTGAACCATTCTCAATTGGGACCATTACAGTCTTTTTTCTTTTTTCATTGGTCATTTAACATACATACAACTTGCCTTCCTAACTTTATTATCTTGCCTCAAACTCTTCAATGTCTTCCTCATAACTTCATGCCCAACCATGCCTTAATCCCTTCTTTTTCCTTTCATTCAACATTGAAGATAAGATGTATAATTGTGCTAATGAAGGTGGATATTAGTGTGCAGGTATTATGCAAACACTTTAGTATAGCTCATTAAATAAAATGGTGATGGGGTACGTTGGAATGGTTATTCCTTTAATATGTGACCCACTTAAAACACTTTGGTCGAATCAATTAACCCACTTTTTTAAACTTTCTAAAATCTGATCAAATAAGTAATTTTCTTTTTTTTTAATATTTAAACTACAGGTCGTTAAAAACAAGATTTTATTGATTCAATTAAGCTGATTTTTAGTGGACAATATATTCAAAAAATGACCTTTCCGACATATTCATCACCATTCTATTTAGTGAACCCTAAGTATAAGTGCTCAACATAACACCCCGCACACCAGTGTCGGTCATCATTTCACATAAATTGAATGTGCCTCGTGAATTTCCATTTGAAGATTCTTTCTAGGGCTTGGACCAAATGAGATCATACACCATTTCTTGTCTATATAGGCATTATTCCTTTTCCCATATACATGAAATCTTAAGACCATGTCGCAAAAAGATTCATTCTTCTCAAAACATAGGGATAGAACTAATCTCTCTTCATGTATCTGTGCTTGTGCTTGTTTATTTTTTATTATTTTTTTCAAACAAGTATATCTGTTAGAATATTTTAATATATATTTATATATAGAGAGAGAGAGCTAAGATCTAAGTTGTGCATTAGTAGTACTATAGGAATTAGGTACAATTTTGTAACTCATGAGTCACAAACTAAAGTAGCATTTTTTATATTACAGGTTCATAAGTATTAAAATTGTCAATAATAAAATTATTACCAAATGAACATGGAAAGTAATGTACTAATTTCAAGATTTTTGACAATATGAATCTACAAAGATATCTAATAATTATCTGGTAATCTCAGCAAGTATGATATTAAATCTGCAAATTAGTTCAGAAGCATGGTACTAGTGCTGAATACCAAACAATCTACACAAAATTGTTACAGAACAACATTTCCAATTATTCCATTATTGCAAATTACATTGAAGCAAAACATATAAAATGAAACACTGCAAAAACAAATCATACAATTACAATTCCTCAAGGTGAGAACTATCTGCCTAACCCACATTTTATCAAACGATGGAGGAAAGATTTTATCCAAGAGGAGCTTTGGAACCATTCTAAATGGAAGTTATTGGATGACTATAATGGCGACCGACGAACATGAATGGAATCATTGGCCTTGATTGTTCTTTTGAGGAGAAAGGTATTTGGAAGCTATATTCACTTGGAAGGGTCTCATGGTAGGGGTAATCGAATAAAGAGATGCGGCTACAGAGTTCGGCGAGAGATTTTGTGAAGTTGAACTCAACATTTGAATGTGATTCATCTGTTTAGGATCATAATCTATTGAACCAACGTATGAAGGGAAAAACGATGGTGTTGTTTCAGATGGATACAGTACTAGTTGGGACCCCGAAGACGGAGAAAGTGATGGTGGTATCGGTAATATACTGTAATTATAGGTTTCTTCTGTCTGAAATGGATAGCCATGGCCTGTTAAGTGAGATGCACTTACATTCGACGGCATGGAAGTGTTCAAGAAGCATGGGAATGAAGGGTAATTTGGTTTAGGAGGAGAGTTACATGGAAACATCTGTGTACCATTAACTGCAACAGCTTCTTGATTTTCATGTTCATTCCTTCTGTTCTGATGGTCTTCAGGGTGCCAATTCGACGATCTGGGTAGCGTTGTTTGATCTTCCCGCGCCTCACTATCAATGCCCTTTCCTTGATTAACCAACAGAGCTAAGGAGTGGGAACCTAAGCTGCTTACATTTTCATGTTTTCCCGGCGGATGGCGAGTTGAAGGAGCTTGAGGTGAGTCCAATTCATGAGAAACCGCGAATGGTTGATACTGGATAATATTCTCTTGAGGCATTTGGAGAGGTGGAAGTGAATCAATTTTGTGTTGGGAAGCATTTAACAACCAATCCACTGCTTTGCTTGGTTGATTAAATCCAAGCCTATCTTGAAGGTCATACAATTGAATTGCAGTCTGAATTGAAAGCCTTACCCGCCGATCTCTCAACCCCCTTACAGTGAACACTTTACTGTGCCTATCTTTGCCGCCGAAAGACCGCGACACCCTCACAATTCGTGGATCCTTGAGGCCTAACCATGTTTTGGAAGTGGATGGCTCCTTAGAGATCCTAACAGCGTCGGTGCCTTCTTGTTTAGCTGGAAACTCCTCTCTTGAACTTGTATTCATCTTTAGGCTCTCATATTTGATACCTTGATCAATTTAAAATGATTGAAAATCATCTCCTTTCTGTTCTTTTTCTGCAATTATCTCCTTCACAACACACAAAAATGAAATTAACCCGAAATTTCAATTTAGCAAGGTGCCCATTTGAAGTAAAAATATGTATTTATACAACATTTCATTATGAAATAAGGATATAATATATCTAGCAAAAGATTTCACCTAAAAATAATGGTTTAAAATCTAATAGGGCATGGAATGGAAAAGTAGATCAGTTTGGTTATCTTCACAAAGCAATCTTGGAAAAGAAGTTGTTCTAGTAAGAGAGATTTAAATACTTACCTATGTGAATGAAGGATTGGTGCATACATCTGAAAGAAAACCAGGTTTCTCTTTCTGAACCATTGAATGCAGCTTGAGGTTTTGTATTGTAATTGCTAGTTGTATGCAACTTTCATGGTTGAATACCAATTGGACATAAGAGAATAATCAAAGAATCTATGCAGCTCTGAAAGAGGAGATGCCAAAACTCAACAAGGCATGCCCTATGGAAGGGAAAGAGAAAAGTTGTAGCATTTTTTTGGGAACATGTGGTGTACATTTCACACCTATCAAATAAATGGTGTAGTCACCATTCACGTCAAATGGACGTCATATGTCCACTATTAATCGCAATATTGAATAAGGTGGGTCGTTTCTTTTATCTTAGTTTAACTACTAGCATTTTGATTTTCAGCGTAACATCCATGTTCAAACTTAATTAGGGTTACTTATTAGTGTTGGCTGTGAACGAGTCCCATATTAAAAGTATAGAGGGAGATTTAGGAATTTATAAAAAACTTTGGTCATTCCACTTAATAGACTAGTCATTTGGAATAGTATCAGAGCTAAGTCTCACATTGAAAATATAGAAGGAAATTTAAAAATTTATAAAAAACTTGGATCACTCCACCGAACAGGTTAATCTCTTGGACTGGATACTAGATCCTAACAATTAGCCCTTATTCCAATGTGTCATGTACAAATGATCCGAGAAGGAACAATTTTCTTGCTAATTGATCATCATAAAATAAAGAAATGACAAGTTCAATAATTTTGATCTGATGGGCGCATTTGGCAATATTTTGCAGCTTTTTTTTTTTCGTAAAAGAAAACATCTTCCCATAATCAAAGAGATGAAGGGACATGACTGAAAGTGACCAACATATTTTCTGCATTATTTCAGATTCCATTTTTCCAATTAAGGGGATAGACATCCATTTGCTTTGAAAAATCTGAAATTACACTTGCTACATTGATGGCCACTTGGTGATCATCAGGCTTTACCCTTCACCATTCATTCCTTTGATCACACAATCATTTTGACATTTCCAAGTGCCAAATACTGCCATGTATTCCTCATCAACTGATCACGGAGTGTTCGTCAATAATTTCACACAAATATTTAGAGGCCAAATACTACATTGATGGCCACTCCTTGTAGAGTGTGTGCGGGTAGGGAGACTTGTACATGTCCCAAAAATAGTCATAAAAATTCCAAGAAGTCAGGACACCTCGGTCATAAAAAAAAAAAGACATACTCATCCAATCTGTCTAGTAAAAAATCTGAGAAAATTGTCTTATGCTGAAACATGATTCTATATAATAATACCACAAAACCTAGAAGCAAGATTCAGTCACACATTTGAAAATCTATCTTCTTTCGATAATCTTTATTAAAATTTACCCTACGATGCAAAGTGAGCAACTTCAAGGATTTTCGGGACGTATATATAAAGTATTTACTTGAAACCCAACTTTTTTATGACATCCATCCAGTAAAGGGAGTGGACCATACAACTTTGCAGTTCCTGTTGGGCAAAATGATTATTCAATGAGCAAGTTGAAAATGAAAAATCATTGAGATAATCATATTTCAGCCCATGCTTTATTTTAAATTGCTAGTAATTACTGCTCTATTTTCCAGTCCAAGAGACGATTTGTTGAAGACGACAACATACATAAATTGTTCCTAACATATCGATAACGGGCCTAGAAACCATACTGTTCTGAAACAAAAAAAATAGTGTTTTCTATTCTATGGATTGCGGCTTCTTGATCATCCATTAGGATTGATGTTTCTTCCATTAATATTCTCTAATAAAGAAAGAAGAGATCTGAAGTCAGTGATGCTTAAAAGGAAGCTATTTTCGGTATTGACAACTGAAGAATAAAAGGAAGCTATTTTCGATTTGTTGGGACTGGATTTCCAGTCCAAAAGACTAGTCTGATAGGTGGAGATATCAAATTCCATATCTTTATATTTTTCTCCCTCACACCGATGTGGGACTCGTTCGTATCCCAACAATCCCCTCTTTGAACGAGGTTCTCCGACATATACAACGTCTCCAATTATCCTGTTCGGTTAAGGGATCCCTAAGTTAGATGCGGTGGCTTGGGGAACTTGGCTCTAATACCACTGTTGTAACTTGGCTTCAAGCCCAAAAGACTAGCATGATAAATGGAAGTATCTAGCTCTATATAAATCCTTATATTTTTCTCCCTCTCACTGATGTGGGACTCATTCGCATCTCAACATAATTCTCTTCGGATATGATGGATGCAAGGCAAATTGAGACAACTCACAGGTACTAATGAAAGAAACCATGGAAAACAAAACTTAAAAATCTCATTTCTTAGGTGATATAAACAGCAGGAAATTGGGACAATTATCAATGAAGGTAATACCTTGATGTCACACCTAATATAAGGCATCCCCATTATTTCCTGTTCTTAAAACCAAAAGTTCCCCATTAATGAGTTGGAAAATAAATAAATAGATGAGAAGTGGTTGCTTTATTCTTGCAAAATTCCACACAACCCCCTCCATTTCTTCTCTTATCAGTTTTAAGCAACGAAACCCTAAAATTATTATCATTTGTTTCTCTTCAGCAGCCGGTAGGTGGGTGTATGTCTGTGGGTGTGGGTGGGTGGGTGGAAAGAGAGAGAGGAGAAAGAGAGAAGAGGAATAAGAATTACTAAATTCACACACTCATGGGAATGGAGCCAATGAGCTATTGTTTCAGTGAATTTCAGTGCATGGTTACTGCACTTCGATGGGGGAGATGATCTAACCATTGTAAGGGTTTTCTCTTGCTGGTAAAAATCCAAATGGACAGAATGAAGAACACTTACTACACTTACAGAGGTCGTCAAATGACCATGTTCCAGTTCATCTCCTTCCCATTTTCAATTTTCTAATTTTTTTTTTAAGATTAAAGTGTTCAAATCTTGTAAAATGGCTGATTAATCTTTGGGACATATATAAAACTCTATATCTATAAACACCGGATAAAGGAAAATGTCCATTGTATATTGAAAGTGATTTGAACCTTAGACTTCTAACGTCTCAAACAAATTCTTAACCACCAAACCAATCCTATAAATTATCAACGCATAAAAAATAAAAAAAATGTTTCTCCACTTTCACTTTCACCGATCAAAACTAAACATGAAATTTCTTCGTTGTGGGGTTTCTGCTCATTGAATTACTCCACTCAAGTTGTGGAGCATGAAAAAAAACCCTAGGATAAGAAATGGAATAAGTAAATTTCATCCATGTAAAGGCGGAAGAAAGTTTTATCCTTCCGAGGTTTTAATGACCATACGGGTGCCATTTGTCTTACTAGGTAACCCATTTACACACACAAATCAATTATTGTGAACTATTTCACCGTAAAGTGACATGAACTTTCATTTAAAGTGGTTTTTTACGACTAAAGTGCTCACAGAAATCAATTATTGTAAACTATTTCACCGTAAATTGATATGAAATTTTATTTACAGTGTTTTTTTTACTAAGGTGTTCACACCTTTTAGAACACTTAAACTAATATTTAGTGCATGTGCAAGTCTTCCTACCTTCACACATCAAGTAACTCTTGGAGTGGAGTGAGAATCCAACTCAGTAGTTTCTTAATACATGTTCTTGACCATCATTTCAACCCTTTTAAATTTTTCATTGACTGTTTTTGACTTAAATTATTGAATAAAATTTAAATATAAAATTCACACTTTTACTCATTTAAAGATTGTAATTGAAAGTTTCTTTCAATTTTTAACTACTAATTCACAAAATAGTATTTCTCACTCTTTACACTCATCTTATGTCCAAATGTTCTATCAAAAAAAATTTAAAAATTGATTTATACACCAATACTTTCATTAGGATGGTACATCAAGTGATATAAGAATAAAAAAAATTCTATTCTTTTAGTTTATATTTTAATCCATCCCTATTTCCGTGTTCTTTCATCCTTAGATTCCCCTTGTTGAAAACATTAATTAGAGTCAAAAACTTTTCCAGGCTCCATCTGCAGAAAAGTTATTTACCATTTCAGAAAACTTCGGTTCTTCTCTGCAGCAAGTGCAGACCTTTAGAAGTAAATAGGTATTGTTTCCTAAAACAAGATATGGACGGGTACTGTTTTTGGGTTGTAGCTATCAATGGCAACATAAATGGTCCCAAAAGATGGAGAGAGAGAGAGAGAGAGAGAGAGAGAGAGATGGCTATTCAAATATTAAAAAAAAAAAATCTTTTCTTATGTTATGTTTTTTATGTGATTATTCTCTTGATAACTTAGATTAGCTTCTTCTAAAGTATAATTTATTTTAAGTTTTTTTTCTATATATTGTTATAAAAATAATATTTAAATTAACACAATTTTCATTTGATAATCTATTTTGTAATATAAATTAAATAATCAAAAACTTTAGATAAACTAACTATAATATGAAATTGATTTAAAGGGTAACACCTTCATTTTATTAATTAATTAGTACACTATATTTACCCTAAAAACTTTTATTGTAGAACAACCCTAAAAATTCTCTAGGGCATTATTAGTGTTTTATTTTAAAACAACCCTAAAAATTCTTTTAAGTGTTTTTGATTCATATTGCAATGGCACATGTAATGATTCATATTGCATATCAAAATAGGATAAGAAAGCTTTTGGGGGCATCTAGCCATCTCCAATCAAATTCCAAGTCACACAAATTAATACTAGGGTTGTGTTTTGATTAGAGGTAAACTTTATTGAGGTTATCCAGGGTGACCGTGGGTTATCCCAAGTATTATGAATACCTTTTATTTGAAAAGGGTTTTTAAAAGTGGAAGGGGAGAGATAAAAAGTTGATTCTTTATCTTTATCCCTTAGTTATTAAATAAAGGTAATGAGGGGTAACCCTCTATTACCCTTATACCACTTCATCCAAACTCAGCCGCTTCGTGAATAGGAGATTTTTTTCATGAGACCAGGGGTACAAATAACGGCCAATACGATATGCCGATATCTCGGCTGTGTTATATCGGCCGATATCACAATATCAACCGATATCGGCAGTTTTTGTAAAAAAAAAAAATAGGAGAGAGAAAAATATCGGCCTATATATCATATCAGTTGATATATCAGTCGATACCGAATTTTAAACCCCTGCATGAGACTATGTAAATAAAATTGATAAATTAGCATGTGAGCAAAATTTACAATTGTGCAATATCCATTTAAATATTAGTATATTCAGGACTTCCATATACTTATTTTTAAATTTCTTTTTGAGAATTGATTGCTATTTTTTAATAGGTGATTAGCACTTTAGTCACAATGGAGTCCTAGTAAGATAAGTGGAGGCTACCAACCCATCTGATAGATCCCTTTCACTTTGACTTTGGTATCAAAATCACAACCATAGGTGGTCACTCTCTTTCCTACAGAGGAAGCACTCAAAAAACATATTTTTTTTATTCTTAATTATCGTATCTTAAAATTCCATCTAGATTACAATAAAAGATATCTTATTATTAAGATAATTCATAGAAAAGTATAGGAATAATAGAAAGAACTTCTATATAGATTTTATAGATCTAGAAAATGCTTATGACAGAGTTCGAAAAAATTGATATAGAGATCATTAAAAAATAAATGTATTTCTATTGAATAAGTAGAAATTATTCAGGACATTTATGATGTTACAATCACCGGTATCAGAACGGTGTGTGGAGAAATAACGGAATTCCCAATCGTAGTAAGAATCAACCAAAGATCTACTTTAAGCCTGTGCATTTTTGCATTGATCGTAGATAACAACATTTAAAATCTAAGATGAAGTGCAATGATATATGCTTTTTGTGGATAATATAATATCAATAAGTGAGATGAAATAATAATTTATTAGTAAGTTGAAATCTTGAAGAACACTTGAGACAAATGATCTAAAAATTAAAGGAACTTAAAGAATACATAGAGTGTGACTTTAGTGGAACATAAGATAGAGAGGGAAATTCAATTAGAATTGAAAATGATTTAGTAGCATTCTGCGATATGTTTAAATACTTGAGATCTATGATAGAATCTCTTAATGGATTAGACTATATATATATATATATAATAGAATGAGATCAACTAGGCAAAATGTGAACAAGTCAGTAGAGTCTTGTGTGATGAGATAGTTTTAGATTACTTAAAAGGGCAATTTTATAAAGCAGTCATCATACCCACAATACTCTATGAAGCATAGTGCTGAAGAAAAGACAAACAGATAAAGTTACAATAAAAAAGATGTGCATGCTACACTCGATGAATGGATTATCTCTAAGAGATAGAGTTAGAAATAACCACTTTAGTATCAATCTAAAATTAGCTTTAATAGATGACAAATTGAGAGAAGGTTATTTGAAATAGTTTTGACTTGTAATTTAATAACCAAAGACGACTTAATATTTAGAGTTGAGATATTACAACTTTTAGATGTGATGAGGGGTGGTAGGGCACTGAAAACATGTAGGGAAGGAATTAAAAAAAAAAACACAATAGATGGGTGAATAATGTAAGTAAATAAAATGCAAATACACATATCAATCAAACAACAAGACACAAAGATTTTACGTGGTTTATCGTTGAAGGCTACGTCCATAGAGTGAATATTGCTCCATTCTGCAATAGAGAATTCTAAAGAACTTGTTACAAATGATTTCTCAAACCCTCTAACCTTATGTCCTCTCTCTTTCTCTCCCTTTGTTTTCTTCTCTCTTCTCTCCACTGAAAAAACACCCAACTAAAAACCCTAGAGAGAAACAAGCACTTATATAATGGAAATTACAAAATACAAACCTGCCCTACTAGGCCTTACAAACACTCAACTTGGCCCTTTGAGCCAAACCCGACAACTAATTATATGGTTTATAATAGAATCAAATAGAGAAATATAACTCAAAAAACTAACTCTAAATAAATGTGATTTTAGCTATTGTATGAAGAGCAAAATGTGTAAAGTTAGATTCGAGATCATCTCGGAATGCTTTGTCAATCCTCCAAGACCTAGCTTTGATGATGCACTTTAAAGATAAGAGTTGATAAAGGTGGGATCAATTGAAAGTTTAAGTGACTTTTGAAGATCATGTTCTCAGATTCATTGGTGGTTTGTGCAAAGTGATGTCAGAAAATCAAATTTGTTGTTTGTGTCTCATCAAATTAGTATTTTTTTTTAAGATTAAAGTATCAGGCATTAGGAATCCCCTTCCCATTTAAGGTATGCGTAAACTTTCCTATTTATACACATCGTAGATAAATTATGAAGATTGACTCTTTTTGCACCGAAGGCTTGATCAAATTAATATTTCTTCTTATCTCCAAGAATGTGGACCATCTTTCTGCTTTATTCCTATTATAGAGAGACATCTGGCAGCAGGGATTTCTTCCCTTCCAATGAAGAGCTAAGATTGAGGGTCTAGACTGATTCAGCTCTAATAAAAGCCGCGGGACTTCAGAAGAGAAACTGACAAATTGCTTCATTGATGCTGAAAGGATGCTGTTGTGACAGGACTATCGGAAACTTACATTTTCTATTTATTTGTTTCTGCTTTTTGCAGGAAGAGCAGATGTCCAGAAGTGAAGAGGCCAGTCTTCCCTGACAGAGTTATGGACAACCTACTGCTACGGGAATGAATTCATGCTACAGGATTTTCGAATATATTACTTCAAATATATCTATCAAAATAAATTTTACTTTTAAAAATATATTTTATTTATTTGACATATGATCACAAAAATAGATGGCTAAGTTTCAACAATGATTTAAAGTCTTTTCAAAATTAAATTTTTATATTTCGATAAATCTATAAATATGTTGCATTCTAATAGACTCTTTATAATAGTTATCTGATATTGAGCCTTCTTTTTAAATAAGTCTTCGACCTCACATGTTTTGATGGATTGTAAATAGGATTTAGATGAGTAGGAGCTATATAATGATTTATCAGCGTTTAATTATTATATCTCTTGATTTTAAACTTTAAAAAAACAATTACGTGTACTCTTTGAAACTAAATAGTCAAGATTATATGGTTTGGATGATCTACTCGTAATGAAACTTTGCACACTTCGTATTTTTATTATTACTTATCCACAGGGCCGTCTTAACCCTTTAGCAAGAAAGGCGATCGCTTTAGGCCTCTGAACTAAGAAGGCCCCTCTCATTGTGGCTGGGCTCCCATCCAAGTCTCTTGCCATGGGAGCTGAAGCTCGATGCTGAGCAAGGTGCTTGTGGCGCCGATTATAACTCAGGCAGCAAGAGTCCGAGCGTCGGTAGACGGCTGGTTGCAGGCAGCGCTGCTGAGAGGAGGAAGGATGAAAAGGGTTGAAGAAGAGGCAGCAACCAAACAGCAATGGCAGCAGGGAATGGGTCTATATTAACGCAAAGCTGCACGCTCGATACAAGGCTGAGTCCTTGTAGTTCTGCAGGAGAAGAAGAGTAAAGGAAAGAGAAGAAGAATCCACAAGAATAGGGACGATGCAGCTATAAAAAGGGATTCTTCTTTCTCTCTTTCATACTCTCAATCTCACTTCAACCCCTCTCTCTTTGCTAATTATGATTATTGTAGCTCAATAATTACATCTTCACTCTCTTTCTCTGACTTCTGCAAGTTTTTGGTAAGGCCCTTTTCTTTCTCATTTCATTTCTTTATTATTTCTTAGTTTAAAATTTCGGTTATAATTGATAAACAGTTTGGATTAATTTATTTATGACATAAGGTAGTTTTGGAAAATTCCTGTTAAAATCGAAATGAAAATTCATTCTGAAACCCAGATCGGTCGAAATCCCTCTTCTTCCTCTTTCAGATTTTTGTAAATGATTCTCATATTAATCCTTTTATCTCTTTTACTTCTTGATTTAATGCTAATGTTAGTTTTAATTATAACCAGTTTTAATCTCAAAACTTGTTAAGATTATTTTTAAAAGAGGTTTAAAGCATGAAAGTAGGTCCAGGAAACCCTTCTCTATGTTATTCCTCCATTCCCATTTCGTTTCTCAGGTAGGTTTTCCTTGAATGTTTTGTTAAATTTGATATTGTAAATGGGATTAAAAAAAAGAAAGAAATGATTTGGGTTTGTTTTTCCACTGCCATTTTTCAGCTAATTGATTATAAATTATTCAGATTATATAAAAAAGAAGAAGAAGATAAGAGCAGTAGAGAGAACTCATCTCTCATTCTCTGTTTGCACTTCAGCCCACTCAGTATACTAATCTTTTAAACCGTTCTTATTTTATTTTAATTGCTGAATATGCTAATTTCACTCGTATAAATAAATTTTTCAATGCTCTGTATTGTTGGCATCTTGATCTTTTTAAGTTAAAAAAAAATTATTATCTTGAATAATTTATTTTATTATATATAATTAAAATTTTAATTAAATATTACTTATAATAATATGTTAAATATCAAGAAGACCCCATTTATGCTTATCCATCACACGTAACTGTATAGCTCGGATATGATAGGAAGTCTTGTTATGATGCTCTCTAGCAAAATCTCATTTGTCTAACTCATTTATAGAACCCACAAAAACGTATAAAAGAAAGATGTCAAAATTCCAAGGAGCATTGTTACTTTCTTCTAAGTTGTATCCGAACATTAACTAATCAAAGGGTTACTGCTAAGTAAATTAGCTTTCATCGAAGGAAAATGATAGGACTGAATAGCCACCATCCTGTGAAAAAATTATTTTTTCTGATTTTCTTATTTTTCTCCCTTCCACTTCTCATTTAGATGTTTTGCCCAGATAATGACCCACGAGTGGAGACGGGGATGGGTGAATTGGGTCTTTTGAGAAACTTTTCTACTTTCTTATATTAACACAAATTAAAAGCAAGAAGGAAAAGATAATAAATACAAGCAATTAAATGAAGAAGATGAGAAGAGGTGGAGAATATTAACTCGGCAATTTTAACAAGGTTTAGCACACCCGCGTATGTCCTCGGCTCAAGAGCTTCGTTTGAGAATTGAAATCTACTGATCTCTCTTCTTACGGGTGAAGAGAAAATCGTTACAAATCTCTCTCGTAAGAGTGGAGTGTGACCCGCTTCACAAAAGTGGAAGTAGAAGGCACTTCTTTTCTTCAATAGGTTAAATAAACCCTTTACATATGATCTCAATCAAAGTAGTGGATACACTTGAAGCACTCTTGAATAACTCACAAATATATGACACTAATATTTCCTAAGAGTTAACCAAAGGATAATAATAGCTCAAGTAGAATGTGAAAGTAATTTGGAGCTTTTAAGCAATAAGTGATTTATAAAGGGTCCCCGTTTACACACCTGGATTTTCTGCCTCTACATATCCGTTTCTAAGTGCGGGTGGCTAATTACCATTTTTCCCCTGCGTTTCCATTCGTTCGAACGAATCCCTCTGTTAAATCAATTCGTTCGAATGAATGAAGCGGGTGAATAGTAACGCGTGTTACTGTTCACCCCTGAAGGGTGAACGAATTCATTGAATGAATCAAATTTTTTTTAAATTTCTGAATTGATTCATTCGGATGAATCACTATTCATCCGAATGAATCAATTTTTAAAAAAAAAATTAAAGTTATTTTTTAAGCACTGTATACTTCCAAAATTTCTCAAATTAAATATTCAGACTAATTATGATAATCTGATAAAAATACTTTAAGATTTAAAGGTGTTTTGACACTCTTAAATATTTAAAATAAAGTATTTTACAAATAAGTGTATCCCTATGGTGTGTCGAAAACACATTTAGGAGTGTCAAAAGACCTTAAAGTCTTAAAGTATATTTATCAGGTTATCGTAATTAGTTTGGATATTAAATTTGAGAAATTTTGGAAATACACAGTGCTTAAAAAATAATGTGCATAGTGTATTAAATAATAAAATCTCCTTTAAAACTTTAAAGTTATTTTTTAAGCACTTTATATTTTCAAAATTTCTCAAATTAAATATCCGGACTAATTACGATAACCTAATAAATATACTTTAATACTTAAAGGTCTTTTGACACTCCTAAATGTGTTTTCGGCACACCCTAGGGATACCTTTATTTGTAAAATACTGTGTTTTAAATATTTAGGAGTGTCAAAACACCTTAAAGTCTTAAAGTATTTTTATCAGATTATCATAATTAGTTCGGATATTTAATTTGAGAAATTTTAAAAATATACAATGTTTAAAAACTAACTTTAAATTTTTTTTAAAAAATTGATTCATTAATGAATCAGTCATTCATTTTCAATGAAGTTGTGTCATTCGTTCGAACGAATCGCGAAATGAATTGGAAATTCGTTCGAACAAATAGAAACGCAGGGAAAAAATGGTAATTAGCCACCCGCACCTGGAAACGGGTGTGGAGACACAAAATCCGAAAATCCGACTGTGTGAACGGGGACCCTTTGTAGATTCAATCACAGATGAATGGAAGTAGTTGGAGAGGATTGAATGTTCATTAAGGCTTGTATATATATGAAAAATCAAATTTATGGCCGTTTGGGCTGCATTTAATGCAAATATAGCCGTTGGGAACCACATTAAATTCTCTGCGAAAGAGTCGTTACCTCAACATCAGTTGACGGAATGTTCCCAGATTTGAACATTCAGATCGAGTATTTCAGTCGTCCATTCTTTGCTGGCAGTCAGCTATTTTTATCAAAGAGTAAAGCCCCTATAATTCAGCACATTTTCAGTTGATCGAACAACATTCGGTCGTTCGATATTTTCTGAGACTTTCAGGCATTTTTCTACAATAATTCGGTCGATCGGACCCAATTTCGATCGATCGAAATTCAAAGAATTTTAGTTTTATATTTCAGAAGTCTCGTTAAGTCCACAGAGAATATTTCAATGAGTCATGGGGACTTAGGTATAATCTAGGAACCTATCAAAGAATAATCCATGAGTCTCTTAAGGTCCTCGGAATGGTTATGGTCATACTTGAGCCATGGTGTTTAGTCAGTGGGTAACTTTACAAATAAATTTCTAGAACACATATGTCCTAATAATATAGATACAAACTTAATCTTCGATGCTTTAGTCTTCGTGTCATGAGCTATTTGATCTTCAATGTATTTGCTTCATGTATACGCTCTTCTTGTTTTTCACTTTGGCTTGTATAGGATGATTTGACATCCAATACATGTCTCCTTCATAGCCTTTGAGTTCTTCTCAAGCCTATGCTTATACACAGATTGCCAATACAGTCTGTCAATGGCTTTGTTATCCTCAAAATCACTCAATGATGTAACAAAAAAAATCATTCCACTTTTGCTTTCGTATCGTATTTCCTGATAGAATTGATTTTGCACAACATACAAACAACCATACAAACGGGTTATATTTATAATTCATTAAAATAGTTACGATTTGAAAATACAACAGTTGCTTTAACTAAATGTAACTAATAAATAAAGTTAAAGTTATCCTAATCATCTAAATCCTAGACCAATATAATTAACATCAATACACCTCCTTGAGCTTATTGGCTGGTGAAGCACATGGAGTTTGTCTTATAGAAACTGAAATCGAGTTAGCGAAGGCATCCACCACTAGATCAGCAATAGGTAGATGACGATGCCATGGACAAAAGAGAAGGAAAAAGAAAACAAATGAGGCCTGCAAGTCTCACTGAGAGAGAAAAAACGGATAGACCACTAAATTTCAGTATCCAATACGAGAATAATTGCATGAGACTGTCAAATTTCAACATTGATAATACTGAAGCTCTGCAAGTGTGTAGGCGAGGAAGATAATAATCAAGCTCTGCAAGTGTGCATGCTAGGAAGATAAGACTCAAGAGCTTCAAGTTTGCAGACGCGGAAGATAATACTCAAGCTCATAAGTGTGCAGGAGAGGAAGACAATACTCAAGATTTGAAAGTGTACTAGTGAGGAACTTTGATTAAAATAAGAATAATAAAATAAAATAGAATAAAGAGAAAATCTCGAAACAACGATTGACAAGGGGTTTATGTTGCCACATTTGAAAGGCAGAAAGAAAGGGAGTTAGTGTGGGCAAGGGCGGCTCTGGACATAGGCGGCGTAGGCTGCGGCTTAGGGCTCCAAGACAGAAAGACAATCCACACACTTAAACTCTTTAATATACCAGTGACAAAGGACCCCTAAAATCTCACTCCGCGTAGGACTCCTGAGATTGGACTCCTGAGATTTTAGGAGATCTCAGGGCCGGCCCTGAGTGTGGGTGAACTCTTTAAATATTAAAAGAAAAACTCAAAGAGAAGAAAAATAGGAGACTAGAAATGAATGTGAGGTTAGAGAGGAAAAGGGATAAGCAAACAAGGGTATGAATACTTGATTGGGTAGAGGGGGAGATGTCTTCTTGGGCATTGTCACCATCCACATTGTAAAGAGATTTGTGCGGAGAGTCAATGTAGTACATTTTGGTAGATTTTTTGCATTTTCTTCATATAACTATGAGTTCTCTAATGTTCAATTTGAAAAAAAAGGAGTCTCGCTTCGATGGCCAATGCTAGAGGAAAGGAAAACTAGTGGGAAAGGGAAGCAAATGAATTCTTCTCGATGAGAGTCTTCTAGTAAGAGGGGAGCATCCTGTTGGCTGTAGTTTCAGCTCAAAACGGGGGAGGTTTGGCTTCTCCTTCTCATTCCAAAAAAAAATCTTAAAAAGTTACTTTTTAAAAACCACTATAGCCGTACAAATGGCAAATATATAGCATCCAAAATATATCAACAAAAGACTAAAATGGGCATAAACTAAAAACATAATAAACAAAACTAACAAGTCATTAAATTTAACAGCCCCCCTTAATGTCTTATGGTTGAATATGTAATGGTCTGGCCCTTCAATTAATAGCTTTATGATGTAATATTAGGGATTTCACGTGTGAGGTGCATCTGAGGGTCCCACCTAAGCACACGTGGCCTGTAGATAGTACCCCGTCAGAAAAGAGTTGGAAAATAAAAATTAAAATAAGTTTTTAATTTATTTGATTTTGGTGGAGACGGACCGACCGACAAAATGATATTTTTAGGTTGGGGTGTTTAAAACCCCCAACTCCTACACCCTTTACTTTTATTTCACTTCCCTTGTATCTCCTTTTCCCAAACTCCTCCACATCAACCGATGCATGTGCTTACCTTTCCCTTTCTTCACCATCTTCTCAACCCTAGCATGTGTGGAAGTGAAGAGATCTCATCCCAAGCTTCTATTTGAGTGGATTTTCTCTTCTTTAAGGTAAGGTTTTCATCACTTCTCATTGTCATGCCTCTTCTTTGATGGGGCTTTTATGGGATGTAGTGAGAATGACACTTGAAATGGTTAATGGGTTTTGTTTGGAGAGAACCCCATGGAATAAATTAGGATTTTCTAATTTGGGGTTTTGCTTGGGTATGGATAATGAGGGAAAATGAGTTTTGGACTATAGAAAAGTAAAATTTGGGGGAAATCTCTTATGTGGATGAATTGGAGCACCAAGGTTGGAGAAATTTGGGGTTTCTCCTAAGCTTGAGCTTGCATGGAGTTGCTCTTTGGTCTAAAAATCCAAATGGGGACAAATAATTTGGGGGTTTTGCTTTTATACACTAGTTGGGTTTAGAACAATGCACTAAATGAGTTTTATTTGTGTTTTTTATGTTGATTAGAGCCCCCTAATCCGAACCCCGAAGCCGATCAAGTCGAGAATCAACCCGGCACGTCATAAAAACTTAAGATGAGGAAAGCTACCCACTTATTTGGATATTTAGAGATTTCTATGCTTTTTAGAGATCCTTATATGCATTTTTATAATTAAATGTATGATGATGTGATATTTATGATAGATGTAAATATTTAATTAGAGATAATATTTTTATGATACATGGTGTTGCTATTTTTGCATTATGTGTAGTGATGATGATTATGAGGTGTTAAATGAAAATGGACCCTATGGAGGGCTATTTGGTTGTTTGATAATGAAATGTGGATTTGATTTTAAAAGGAAGAATTATGCGACAAATTGTGCTAATCACCATGGGTTGGATGAATATTGGACCCAAATTGCAAGGATGATGTAATGGAGGTTGTGTAGGTCCAATTGAGTGTCCCAAGCATAGGAGATTACTCTCCTCTCAAGACTAATCTAAATAAGACGAATTTAAATGTATGAACTTATGAAATCGGTTATGTATATTATCATGCTTTGCTTAAGGGTGTTTGTATGAGCTTGGTGTGTTTGAGAGCTCATCTATATTGAGGTTGATATTCATGTGTATTGTGTACTCACATCTAACCTAAGATAGGTTAATTTTAGTGAGTTAGGAAATATGTACTTATTGGACATGAACAATTTAATGATGCCATGGTGAGAATGGATCATGAGGTAGTAAAGTGAACCTTACTCCATTTGGAATTCCTACTAATGTGAATACTCAATTCCTTTAAGAGGGGAGTAGTTCCCATAATGATGATGTGGTAATATGATTACGTAGCACAATATGGATTACATCCTCCATTACATACATTATATGTTGTGAGTTCGTTAGTGTGTAGCATGCATGTATTTCCACGTTGAGCTTGTTTATGCTCACCTCCTTGCAATTTCAGGTACCATTGCTCCGGCGGGGTCCCAGGGACCAAGAGGACGTCCATAGACTACATACCTTGTTGATCTAACACTCACTTGACTGTCATTTTGATATTTTGTCATTTTGGTTACATGGTTATGTGTATTTTTGTTAAGTTAGAAGATAAACCATGTATAATTATCATTGAAAATATGTTTAATGTTTTAAAAACTTATTTGAACCTTCTAAACTTTGAGAAGGTAATTCTATTGTGGTTGGATGTGAAGGGTTGTACATTCTTTTACTATGTTGAACAGGTGGATTAATTGTAGAGGATATGATTGGCCCAATAGCCCAGTTTTTAGGGGAGACTCTGCCGAAATTTTGGTAGGAATCTTACTTCCCTAAAAAGATATGAAATTATTATTGTGTGTTAACACGTGTGATTCCCACGTGTAACTATTATTTATTTGGTGTATTTGGATAAATGAAAAATTTTCTGCGTTACGTGTCGATTTTGGGTCGGGGCGTGGCAGAATACCCAACATTTCTCTAAGGAATTGAAACTTATCTTTTGGAAGCACTTTGGTGAAGATATCCGTCACTTGGTCTTCGATTTTGCAATATGTTGTGCAAATTTTAAATTTATAACTCACAAGTGCACGAACCATTAGATAGTATAGCGATTGAGTGCGAGGTCGAACCCATCGAAACTTAGGAAAATATATCCGTGAAAAATACACCATTTAATTATGTAATTTTAGAAATTTAGAAAATATGGAGACAAATCATAAATATGGAGTTATTTATCTAATCTATGAATTTTAGTTTTAATTTAGAAACATTCTAGATTAACTTAGAAAATAAAATTAAGATGCAATTAATTAATTTACCAACCTAGTTCTCCAGTTTTTCATGAGCTTTTGAATTTTAAAAACAAAAATAAAATTTAAAACACCTAAATTACCTCTGTACATATTTACAGTGGAACTAGATCAAAGAATTATGGAGGTTTTATTTTTTATATTTTAAAAATAAAATCAAGGCCTAAAATATGGAGCTCAATTAAATTATTAATCATGTATTCCAATTTTTCATTCATTAAAACTCTTATTATAATAATTATGAAATCCATTATATTAAGAAAATTCAATTCAAGCCTTAGTGTAGATAAAATTTCAACTTATAATTCCAGATCCAAATATTTCATCCACTCTTTAAAAAGAGCCTTGAATCGGAAAAATCAAGTTTTACTTTTCCTAAATATTTCATCCACTCTCGTCGAATCTCTTAAAATAATTTCAATCATAAAATTATAAAAAGAATAAAAACAAAATCAAACTCTCATCATACATAAATTAAATAATTGGACGACCATAATTCTAAATAAATCTACCTTTCTTTTATTAATCAAATATGAATTAAGAATTACAATGCATTGGAATTTTAGAATTAAAAAATTAAAACAAAAAGATTCATGGAATTTTTTAATTCATTCTTGAAATTAATCACATTAATACTGAATTTAAGAAAATAAAGATAAAGAGACAAAGAAATTCTACTTTTATTAATTAAACTAGATTACAAGACATGAATTTAAAAAAAAACTAATTATAAAAAAATAAAATAACAATGCTAATCTTAAAATCCAAAAATTTTCAAAACTCCAAGCTCTCCAAATTCACTGTCCAGGTTCGAATTGTATGATGGAAAAAGGGTTGGTATTTATAGAGTTTGGGACAAGGAATGGGGGGCTAAGATCGAATTCCATTGTATAGAAAGGGGTAGGTGTACGGCTAAGATGGTTTATTTCATTGAGGAAAGGAAGCCACACCAAGGGCTGAGATGGCATAGTACAAGCAAGGAAAGGCCAAGTGGACGGTGGTGATGTGCTTAGCTAAATAAAGAGATGAATCAAAATGGAAGGAGGCTTGGGCCACATGGGGCAGGCGGCAGCTAATTTCTTTCACTTAGTTGGGTCGGCAAAACAAACATGGATTGGGTGTACGTTGCTCTATTGTATTAGCTGGATGGAGTTTCCATGACAGCTGCACAGTCCCTCTTAGTGTTGTATGACTTTGCTTTTGATGATTACCACATTTTCCTTTTGTTGGCTAAAGTCACCACCTGGCTGCTAAACAACCCAAGGCATTGCTGAATTTTTTTACTTGATTGCACGATGGCTGCAAGGTGGATTTCCTCTGATGGCTAACTCTTTTTACTTCTTGAACCGATGCCAAGTGTTTCTCTTTATTTGTTTCAGAGAAATTCCATCTCTATTTGCTATGAAATCTACTGCAAAAAAGAATTGGTGGTAACAACAACATGTATTCCACGTTGGTTGTTTGATTTGCTGTCCATCACCTCTTTTTATGTTACATTCAGCCAGCAGCAGCTTGGATTCTTACATTCTTCTTGCTGATTTTTCATCATCCTTCCTATCACTTGTATGCTCCTTTTCAATCCAATCCAATTGATGCTCCATCACCGCCCCTGCTCTGTACTCAACTAGCAGTGGATTTCTTCTTTTCTTAATGCATAACTATTGTATTTTTCTTGCTGATTCTGTATAAGTGTCTTGCAAACAAATGCTCTCTGGTTAGCATGGTTGGTACAGGTGCATGTGAATGGGACAACACCACCCTTTCATCTCTCTGGCTTTTCTTCTTTTGATTCTCGAGTTGACTAGGTATCATGTGTTGGAGAAATTATAATCAGCGGTATAGATGTATGCCATTCTTCCATATGTTATAGCATGTATCAATAGCATACATTGTCTGTTGTATCAATTTAAAGTTAATAGCCACGATCTGGTTTGCAAGCAAGCTCTTTTGCCACACTTAGAAATATAATCCCTCATGTCAGAAACACCCACTTCCATTACTAATATATTAAATGCGAGCAGCAATTTCCTTCTGGGTCTCTCTGATTTCAGATGAGAGACATGTTTCATCTCTGTACCCTCAGCTTTCAAGGCATCAATGGCAACACTTCTGTCATTATCCACCTCTTTACTAGATAATTCATGTGTAACAGTTATCAACTGTTCACCAACCTCTGCATCCATGGCAGTGAACGCATTGCATCTCATCCTTATTAGTAGAATTCAAATTTACTGAGCTTCATTCATGGGCTCCTGGATTTAGATCATGGGCTTGAACTTTAAACATGGGCCCACTTTCCGCATTTTTCTTCATTTTTTACTTCTTTTCTTTAAAATCTCCATTTTCCTGCAAAGCTCCAAAATCTCATTAATTATATAATATATACAAAATTCAAGGGCTAAATAAGCTAATTGTCAAGGGTAAAAATAGTCAATTTCCTGTGGTCATCACAATACTTGACTTGGATCTCATCATTTTCCACAGTCTCTCTAATGAAATGATGCTTGTTGGCAATATGCTTTGTGCAACAATGGTAAACGGGATTCTTTATCATTGCAATGGCCGATTTGTTGTCACAAAGGATTGGAGTAGTTTCTCCTTGCTTTTCACCAACATCTTCTAAGATTCGTCTTAGCCATATAGCTTGAGAAGTTGCCAAGGATGCCGAAATATATTCGGCCTTAGCAGTGGATTGTGCCACGGTTTCTTGCTTCTTGGATGCCCACGAAATATAAAAGGAGAAAAAATAGGATAGAACAGTCGTGTATTGCACAAAAATAACACACTGCAAAGAGGAAAAGAAGAGAAAAAAAAAAGGAAGAAGAATACAAGAGAAGAAAGTGAGATCTAATCACTGTTTTTGCTCCAATTCAAATCAAATTTTTGAGGAATTGCTTCTGCATCGTGGAGAACACATTCACTAGTTCAAATCGTGGATTCAACATCTCCACATGTTGTTTCTCATATCACATTTTCTTGTGAGATCTCTCCATATTATATTTTCCATTGTGATTGTAATCCTCAGACTCTTGGCATAAGTCTGAGAAAAATATTGTAAGCCCATTATTATTATAATGGAAGATTATTCGAAGTTTGACCCATGGATGTAGGCACACTACCGAACCACATAAATATTGTGTATTATTGTGGTGTGGAATTGATTTATTTTTCTGTTGATTCTTTCTGTAATTATTGTGGCTGAATTTGTGGGATAAGGAAAGGTGTGTTTTTCCCAACAAGTGGTATCAAGAGCTTAGGTTCTGATTCGGACCATTTAAATCATCTTTGAAGAACATATGGAGATTAACACATCCTGCATAGTTAGCCTCAATAGCCCCAATTATTTAATTTGAAAGGCAAAGATGGAAAATCTACTGTATTGCAAGGATGTATATACACCAATAAAAGGTATTAAAAAGAAGTCAGAGCAAATGTCTAATGATGAATGGAAAAATCTTGATCGAAAATCTTTAGGATTTATTCAACAATGGATGGATGACAGTGTTTTTCATCATGTGTCTACTGAGACGACGACAAATTCTCTTTGGAAGAAATTGGAGGGATTATATGAAAGAAAAACTGCTGGAAATTAGGTTTTTTTAATTAGAAAGCTAGTGAATCTAAAATACAAGGAAGATACCTCAGTTGCAGAACATCTTAATGAGATGCTGAGAATTGTAAATCAACTTTCCTTACACGAAGATGGTTTTAGATGATGAGTTGCAGGCTTTATTACTTCTTAATTCCCTACTTGACAGTTGGGAGACCTTGGTGGTGTCACTCAGCAATTCGGCGTCAAATGGTGTTGTCACCATGAACCTAGTTACAAGCAGTTTGCTGAATGAGGAATAAGAAGAAAATCATTAGGTTCTTCTCAGACAGAGGCTCTTATTACAAAGAATAGGGGGAGAAACGAAAGTAGAAAACCTCAAAGCCATGACAAGTTCAAAGGAAGGTCAAAATCAAGCAAGAGAGTTACTTATTATCATTGTGGTAAGATATGATACATAAAAAGTGAGTGTCGAAAGTACAAAAGGAGAAAAAGAATGAAAATGGCTAAAAAAATCTGAAAACAAAGAAATCACTGTTGTTGTTTCAGATGGGGATGTTATTACTCTATTTGTCTGTGAAGGTTCTTTTAATAGTCTGATTTGCAGAAACATAGATTGGATGATTGATACCAGTGCTTCATACCATACTATCCCAAGAAAAGACTTCTTTACATCACACAAGGCAGGTGACTTTGGTGTTATGAAGATGGGTAACAATGAAACTTCAAAAATTATGGGGATATGTGATGTGCACGTAGAAACCAATGTTGGTTGCAAATTGGTACTCAAAAGATTTAGACACGTTCGAGATCTTCGTCTCAACCTGATTTTTGTAGGAAAATTGGATGAAGAAGGGTACTTCAGTCACTTTGGTGATGGGTGTTGGAACCTCACCAAAGGCTCTCTAGGGTAGCATGAGGAAAGAAATGTTGCACTCTTTATAAGACTCAAGTTCACTTGTGCAAGGGGAAGGTGAATACAACAGAGGTATTATCCACTAACTTGTGGCATAGTCGACTTGGTCACATGAATGAGAAGGGTCTACAAATTCTCACAAAGAAGCAACTTCTCCCTGGCATGAAATGTACGCATTTAGATAAATGTGTTCATTGTTTATTTGGCAAGCAATATAGAGTTTCATTCACAATCATTCCTCTCATAGAAAACAAAATGCCTTGGAACTAGTTTATTCTGATGTTTGTGGCCCCATGAAAGTCAAACCTCTTGGTGGCGCTTTGTATTTTGTCACTTTCATAGATGATGTATTGTTGTGCAAATTTTAAATTTATACTACTCGCAAGCGCACGAATCAAATTGGAGTATAGAGATATGCAAGTGCGAGGTCGAACCCAGAGGGACTTGATTTAGAATGAACGGGAAAACAAATTAAAAAGCCTAATATTTTAACCTTAACCTAGTTAACAATTTTTTAGGAGAATGATTGAATTGAAATTGCAAAATTAATTAAAACAACTAAAAATGGAGATTAAATAAAATGAGAGAAATTACTAAGGTATCGGATTCCACCACCATTAAATTCATAATATTCCAATTATTTATTTATTAATTCCCAATTTTAAGAGATTTAAACATTTAAGTTTATTATTATGGTGTTCAAAATTCAGACTTTCATTCGCTTTTAAAGATGTAATTTCTAAGCATTCAATATATCCTATTTTAATTTAAAAGACAATGGATCAAAGTACTAATCTAAGCATCCAATGTATTTAAATTAAAATAAAAGAAAACAATGAATCAAAGGGTTTACTTTTATCAATTAAAAACCAAGCATTAATTAATTAGATATTAATATTGATAACCAAAAATACATGGCATTGATGGTAAAAATAATTAACATCTATTAATTTGATGAAGTCAAAATCATAAATAATCAAACATACATAATTGGAATCAAATAAATAAATAAAAGAACAATTATTTCATTAATGGGGTTTCATCCTCAACCTCAGTCAAAAATTAGCTGGACATTATGAAAGAATTAAAATAAAAAGACATGGAAAAATATAACACGGTCATCGTCGGAGATCCCGAACGTTAGCTACTGTGCTGTTCACGCCCTTTAGTGTCTCTGTCAGTCTGTGTTGATCTCCCCTCCGGTGTTGTGCATTGAGTCACAATTTATAACGAATCAGCCACCAATGGAATTAGAATATTCCACTTTAACAACTAGCCAATACCGTGTGGCCTGCCTTTCCTATTCTTCTCCTTTTATTTGAACACAACCCTTCTTTAGCAGTCACCCTTCTTTTTGCAGCCATCGTCCTAAACTTCCTCTTTTATTTTCTCTCATCTGCACCATCCTTCTCTTCCCTCTGTAAAACACGACAGAGATCAGCCAGCTATATTCTTCTATTCTTGGTCACAGCAAACCCCGGCCTTCCTTCATCTGTCAGATTCAACCGACACCTTCCTTTCTTTTTTTATTTAGCTTTTGCTCTGCTGTATACCAAAATGGTATAGTGGGCCCTCCTTCTTATTCGGCCAGCCGCTTCTTATTTTCATCTCCATTCTATCACACATGGTTTTGCAGCACCACTTTGCATCGTGAACTGAGAGCATCAATGGTCTCCAAAGGAAAACTAACATTCATGGCTTTTAGAAGTATTATTCAATGGTGATAGTTCATTTTCATATCTGATCCTTTCAGTACATGCTTTAGATACATGATCAATAATATGAACATAGTGAACACTAAACTTCATCTCTTGCATATGCTTGGACGCTGCTGCCTCTCAATTTCTTTCTCAAACATATCTGCTTGTTGGGTTGTTGCAAATTATTCTTTCTCTATCTTGGGACAATCCTCCAACTAACAATGCAACTTTAATTTATTTAAAGCATCTCTTTCCTGGCTTGAGCTTGAACATGGCCTACTTTTACCCAGTGTTTCCAAACAATAGACATGAGGCACTTTTCCTTCATTTTTCTTCAACTTTAACTTCTTTTCTTGATTTTCTTTATTTTCCTGCAAAACTCTCAAAATCCCATTATTAATAACAAAAACACATAAAACTATGGCTAACAAAGCCAAACTCAGAGGTAAAACATGCCGATTTCCTGTGTACATCATGTATCTAGAAAAGTGTGGGCATATGCACTAAAGCATAAAGGTGATGTCTTGGAAATCTTCAAACACTTCATGTCAATGTTAAAAGAGAAACAGAGAAGCCTCCGTACAGATAATGGAGGTGAGTACATTGTCGGTTTGAAGAATATTACAAAAGTCATGGTATCCGTCATGAGAAAACAGCTCCCAAGACTCCACAACACAATGGTGTAGCAAAAAGAGTGAACCGTACCATTGTTGAGAGAATAAGATGTATGCTTTCACATGCCAAGTTACCAAAAAAAATTTGGGGAGAAGTGATGCGCACTGCAGTTTATTTGATAAATCTCTATCCTTCAGCTCCTTTGAATGAAGATGTTCTTGAAAGAGTATGGACGCGAAAAGATGCTTCTTATGAACACTTAAGAGTGTTTGGCTGCAAGGTGTTAGTGCCCCGGCTTTGCTGAGTCCCTAAGTTTATCAATTCTATGACTCGGGAAGAAGCACTTACTAGAAACTTGAAGACTCAAGGTGATCAAGAAAGAAGATCATGCTCCACTGGATTGAAGCTCATCGATATGGAAATCACAAAAAACATGTATATGGTCATAGATGACTTTAGGTGGTACTCACACCTTAGGAGGACTATTCCTATGCTTAGTAAAACAAATGGTAAAATCATAAAAAGCCTAAAGAGGGAGCTTGAGAGTGAATTGGAAGCAAACTCCGAAATATGAATTAAGTTCACTGTCAGCTTGACCAGTCATTCTCACCGAGCTCTCGGTGGAGATAGGATCGACCCATTGTGGTCAAAGACTGGTCTGTCAAATTGACAAAGGTTTTGGAACATTGAACTGTCATTCTGAGTATGCTTCTGATCGAGAGTCTCGTATGCACCGACCCCTTGGTGATGAACTTAACGACCCCTCATGGTCAACAACTCGTCGATGAAAACTTATGAGTTCTAGACTTTGAACTCAAGTGGGCTCTCGAGAAAACAGACATCTTAGTATTTCAAGACCGATCGAAAGTACCAAGACCGACCCCTCGGTAAAAGGTGACAAGTTGTTTTGGGCAGGACAAATTTCAGAACATGAAACTTTGTCTACATGGTGTTGCTCCAGATCAAGACTCTCGTATGGACCTACCTCTCGGTGCCATGACTGTGTACCCATCGGTGACACAGACATGTTGGTCGGGTATAAATTATGTCGTTAGGAGTGCATTTAATGCGCAATGGTCGAGTGGTTGAACGGTAATACTCTTAGTCACCGACCCCTCGGTGCGCCTGACCTGTCGATACATGACAGTTTCTGAAACAAGTTGCCTTCTCTATAACTATCAATCCTTGTGCAACCATTTTATATCCTTTGGCAAATCCGTTGGACCTTCATCATTATTAGTGAGCTTAAACAAAGGCCAACAAAAGGATCACTCTCTCTCTTGTGCTTACACTTGGGAAATCTAATACAACCAATCATAATGATTGAGGTTGTGAAAAGAGATAGAGGGGAAAGGATATACACATCTTCGAGAAAAAGCTATAAGGAAAGTGTTTATTAGTTTTAATTTTGTTTTAAATCATTTATCCTGTTAAACTGGATTAAGGAGGCTTGGCTCCAGAACCACTATAAAAAAAAAAATCTAGAGTGTAGTCGCTGGCACACATGGTGGGTGGAATTCCCAACTAATTCAAATAGGTGGAATTCCGATTTTATATGTGGTGGGTGAAATTCCCAGTCGATTGAGTTATGTGGAATTCATACTCTAATTGTGAGGGTGTAAGTCCCCACTTAGTGAATTTTTATTTTCCATATCTTAAAAATAATATCAAGGCTTTATTTTCCATATTTTAAAAATAATATCAAGGCCTATAATACGAAGCTCACATTTATTATTTATCATGCATTTAAATTCTTCATCTATTAAAATCCTCATTATGAAGTTTATGAAATCAATTAAAATAAGAAAATTCAAATCAGGCCTTAGGCTAAATAAAATTTCAACTTGCAATTTCGAATCTAAAAGTTTTTCTGCTCTTAAAAAGAGTCTTAGACTGCAAAAATCAAGTTCTATTCAGTCTAAAATATTTTTCTGCCTTCATTGAACAACTTAGAATAATCTCTCACATAAATTCATAAAAGGAATTAAAATAAAATCAAACTTTCATCATACAAAAATAAATAAGTGGAAAATCATATTTCTAAGGGTTTTTTTGCCTTTCAATTATTAATAAAAATTTGGAACTAAGAATTACAACGCATGGAATTTTGGATTTAAATAAAAACAAAACAAGAAGATTCATGAACTTTTTTAATTTATAACTGAAATTAATCACACTGACAATGAATTGAAGAAATTAAAGATAAAGAAATTATACTATTATTAATGGAACTAAATTATAAAATATGAATTAATAAAAGAAACTAATTACAAAAGAATAAACTAAACTAAAATAAAAATACTAACCAAGAAAAAGAACTCCAAAATTATCCACTGCTCCAAATTCTCCAAAAATCTCAGCTCGGTTCGAATTTTCCTTAGCCTCAGCCATGAATTTATAATGTTTGGAGGGGATTAATTTGGCAAGGCATGGGTCCCACATAGATTCAGCCGATTCTATGTGTAATGGCCGACGGCAATTTCTTTTTTTCTTCTTTTCTATTCTCAGTTTTACACGGCTTCTTTCCTTTCTATTTCTTCATTAGTGGCAGCCACCTTCCTCTATTTCCTCATTCTTTCTCCTTACTATTCTCTGTTCATAGTTATTTCCACCTATCCCCATCTCAAAATTTCTATTTCTTTTATTCCATGATCGGCCAGATACTCCTATTCTCTATTTTGCTGTAACTTTAAAGGAAAACACACCCCTTCATCTTTCTAGTTCTTGTTTACTGTTGTTTGGAGAATTTGCAACTCAGAATCCCTCATCAAACTGATGCTCTGCTTTTCAAGTATTGCTAGCTGCTCTATTCACACCCAGCAAATTGTAATGCCCCTCGTCTGCAAGCTAACGTTGCTGGCTGTTTTTTTTGTTTTTGCTTGCTAATAACTTGTATATTTTTTTTCTTTGTGAACGATGGATATAAATGGGGCAGCAGCTTCTCTTCGTGCACAGCCAACATTGTCCTCTCTTGTGAGTACAAACCATAGATATGTTGGTCGTTACCGCTGATTTGTGTTGCTGTATGGAATTGCTTTCTTTACTTTTCACTCCTTTCATCTTAAGACAGTCCTCCAACTTCTGCTGATGGTGAAGCCTTCATGCTCAAACAGATTTGTTCTGCACTTCTCTTGCCACTGATTTAGCTTGCTTTTACAAAACTTTTTCAGATTATTCCTGCTTGAATCCACCGCATCTTCTTCTATCTGTATGCTGCATGAGTGTTACTTGCTCTCCAAGTCATTTTTCTTTTTGCTTACCAACGAAAACACCTTTTAATTTCTTTTTTGCAACTTTCTTCCTCTCATCTTGGGACAGTGCTCTTCCCACGTAGAGTTATCGTCAATTAGACTTTGAATGGGACTCAATGCATGCATAACAATTCACCAACCTGACAAGACATAAAAATACACTTAATTAGATAAAATTAATTAATATAATATGTTAACAAATATAATTTTAGAACATATAATATATTACAATAATAATATTGTGATACCCCACACCTTGCCCAAACTGATGTGGGAAAGAGTCCTACATCGGTTTGGAAGGGTGAGGGTTGAGGGGTTATGTGAAAGCCACCCCTTGTAACTCTTGTGTGAGGCCTTTTGGGCCCAGGAACAAAACCGTGCGGGTTCAAGCTTGTGTGCGAGGCCCAAAGCGGGCAATATCACACTGAGTCAAGCCCTAAGCCCTGTTTTCGGGTCGGGTTGTTACAAATATAAAATAAACAAAATTTAAGAACTAACTAATCCAATATTAAAGGGTAAATTATCATATTTCTATAGTCATCAGCAACCCACTGTTGCTCCCAAAAGGCCTCATGCTAGAAGAAGGAAAGCTACCACTTATATACCAGGAGATTTCTAACACAACTACCAATGTAGCACTTTTTTGGAGCGAGGTACTACACAGAGTGCCATCCACCTATGCAAGAATGCAGGTTTTCACACAAGGTTGAAGCATATTGATGTGAGATATCATTGGATACTGAATGTTCAAGAGCAAAAGTTGTTGCAACTTGAAAGATTCATACAGACAAGAATGAGTTAGATATGATGATAAAGGCATCGTCTACTAGCAGGCATGAGATTCATAGAGACATGGCTAGTATGAGCACTCCCTCATTTTATGGAGTGTTCTCCCCTTCATGGAGCTGGAGGGAGAGATTTTTCTGGGGTCCAGCCCCACTACTGCCTAAAACACAATAAGAAACAAAAGGCGTGAGGGACTAAAAAAATAAAAGGAGAAAAAATAGGAGAGGCCAACCGTGTATTGCGCAAAAATAACACATGATAGTGAAGAAAAAAAATCTTACACACGGCAGAGATGAAAAGAACAGGAAAAAAAAAAAAGAATAGAGGAGAAAAAAGTGAGATCTAATCATCATTTTTGGTCTGATTCAACTCAAATTTTGAGGGTTTGCTTCTAACATCGTGGAAAGCACATCTACTGATTCGAGTCGTGGATTCAGCATCTCCATGGGCTATTTCTCATATCCCATTTTCTTGTGAGATCTCTCCATATTATATTTTCCATTTTCATTGTAATCCTCATTCTTTTGACATAAGTCTAAGAAGAACATTGTAAGCCCATTATTGTTATAGTGAAAGATTTATTCGAAGTTTGACTTATGGATGTAGGCACACTGCCGAACCAAGTAAATATTGTATATTCTTGTGGTGTGTGATTGATTTATTTTTCAGTTGATTCTTTAGAGAATGTATATTCGTAAGGACTTCTTATATCATCAACACAACCGTCCCAATCACTATCACAAAACCTGAGCAACTTTGTCTCAATATTTTTTTCATACATAATCCCAAAATCAAGTGTCTTTTATGTATCTTAGCACTCTTTAGTAGCCCCAAAATGAATTTGACTTGGCTTATGCATAAACCGAGACAATAAACTTGTAGAAAACATGATATCCGGTTTTGTGGCGATCAAATATAATAAGCTTCCAACTAAGCTTCATAGAGAGAAGCATCAACTTTTTTGCTTCCATGTTTTTTCCCCAATTTTTCATTCACAACCAAAGGACTAGCCACAAATTTGCAACTTTCCATTTTAAATTTTTCAAGATGAGTTTTTGCTTACTTCTTTTGGCAACCCTAAACACCATCTTCATTTTGACAAATTTCAATGCCCAAGAAGTAATGCAAGAGTCCCATATCACTTATTTCATATTTTTTCATCATCTTTACTTTAAATTCTTTAATCATTTTTTCATCACTACCGGTAAACACCAAATCATCAACATAAAGAGAAACAATAAGATTATCAGTTTTACATTGTGTCTTGATGTACAAGGTTGGCTCACTCTTGCTTCTTTGAAATCTTTTTCACTGAAGTAAGCATCAATTTCACTATACCATGCCCTCGGTACTTTTTTTAGGCCATACATTGCCTTCTTCAACTTGAACACTTTTTCTTCTTCACGTTTTGCAACAAAGCCTTGAAATTGTGCAACATATACATCTTCATTGAATACACCATTCAAGAATGTTGATTTCACATCTAGTTGGTATAAATAACAACCTTTTTGAGCCACCAAGGAAATAAGATCTCTAATTGTGTCAAGCCAAGCCACCGGTGTAAATGTTTCATGTAAATCAATTCTGAGTCATTGAGAATACTCTTTTGCCACAAGTCTTGCTTTGTTTCTTTGAATAGAACCATCCGGGCTCAATTTTATTTTGAAAATCCACTCCACAACAATGACTTCTATATCTTTTGACCTCTCCACCAACTACAAGTTTTGTTATTCTCAATCACATAAATTTCTTCTTCCATAGCATTCTTTCAAGCTTTTTCTTTAATTTCTTCAAAGGTCTTCAACAACACAAAAATTACAACCTGCATAAACATCACTAAGACATCTCATTCTTCTTGGAGTTGAACTTGGAGATGAGAAACGTGAGCTTGATGTAGAAGTTAGTGATGATTGTGGACTAACAATTGGAGTCATTTGTTGATGGGCATTATAATACCCACCCACCACCCACCTCAAAAAAAGTCCCACATTGGTTGTGAGGTGGGTGGGGTGGGTGTTTATTAGAGAGAAGTCCCTCTTGCCCTTGTGTGAGGCCACTTGGCCAGGGCCCAAAGCAAAACTGTGATGGCAGAGTGGATCAGAAGCAGAAATATCACACTAGGAAGTTGGGATAGGGTCGTGGTTTCAGAACACGTTTCAACAGTCGGACTGTGTGGGCCCTCTATCTCTGTAATGTGACAGAGCCAGGGACGGCTCTGGTCTTAAAGGGGTCGATTGTAATACCCACCCACCATCCACCTCAAAAAAAAGTCCCACATCGGCTTTGAGGTGGGTGTTTATTAAAGAGAAGCCCCCTTTGCCCTTGTGTGAGGTCTTTTGGGCCTGGTCCAAAGTGGACAATATCACAGTAGAAAGTTGGGATAGAATCGTTATAGGCATCATGAACAAATTCACCTTCATTTTTTTCAAACTCCAAGTCTTCATTGAGAGCAATAACTTGACTTTGAACTTTCTTCTCTTTCCAATCCCAAGAAGCCTTCTCATTAGAGTACATCTCTACTAATAATCACTTTATTTTTCTTCAAATGAAAGAGTTTACAGCCCTTTGATTTTGAGCTATAACTCACAAAGATGCATTTTTCACTAATTTCGTCAAGTTTATGTCTCACTTCTCTTGGAACATGAGCAAAACAAATGTAACCAAATATCTTTAAGTGATTCACGGATGGTTTTCTTCCAGTCCAAGCTTCAAATGGAGTTTGATTCTCCATGGATTTTTTTAGACACCTATTCATCAAGTAAACTGCCGTGTACACCGCTTCACCCCAAAAGGACATAGGCATTCCTTTCTCATGAAACATTGATTTCGCCATCTCAAAAATAGTTCTATTTTTTCTTTCTGTCACTCCATTTTGTTGTGAACTGTGCCCAACAGTCAATTGCCTATCTATCCAAATATCTTCACAAAATTTATCAAATTGTTTGGAGTTGTATTTACCACCTCTATCACTTCTTAAAACCTTCAAGAGGTGTTCACTTTTCCTTTCAACAAGATTTTGAATTTTTTTTTAAAATAAAGAAAACATCGGATTTTTGTCTCAAGAAATACACCTATGTCATTATTGTAAAATCATCTACAAAAATAATAAAATACTTGTTACTGGCATGAGTTAAAGTTGTCATTGGTCCACACACATCGGTATAAACAAGCTCCAATAGTGTTTTAGCTCTCCATGCTTTGTCTTTTGGAAATGACTACCAATGATGTTTACCAAGAGCACAACCTTCACAAACTTCCTTCATTTCTTGTACAATCGGCAACCCATACACCATGTTCTTTTGTTGGAGATTTTTTAAGCTTTGAAAATTCCAGTGCCCAAATCTTCTATGCCAGAGTCATGACTCATCAATTACATCCATCTTCAAAGCTACATTTTTTGGATAACGAAAAGTGAGGGAAATTTATATTCTTCTCCATCTTAATTCTTATCACAACTCGTCTTCTATTTTCTTTGTCAACGATCTTGTAAAAGTTTTCTTCAAAGTGAACAAAATATCCATGCTCCACAAGTTGTCCAACACTCAACAAATTTTGCGACAAGTCCAGAACTAACAATACATCCCAGATATATTTTTTCCCCTTCTTTGTCTCTATAGCAATAGTAGCATTTCCCTTTGCTTGGATCAATGCATCATTTCTTATTCTCACTTAACTTGAGGAAGTATCCATTTCTACAAAAATATTTTTATGCCCTGTCATATGATTACTACAACCACTATCAAGGAACCGCACTTTGTTTCTCTGATTCAATACCACTTGACAAGCATAAAACATATTTCCATCACCTTCTTGTTCTTCAAAGGAATTCGTTTGTTGATTGTTCTTGAATCAACAATCTTTTTTTTACATGCCCAAATTTCTTGCAATTGTGACATTTGCGGTTTTCTGCGAAACCAACAATCTTTATCAACATGACTATTTCTTTTACAAATCTTGCATTTTTGTTGAGTGGACTCTACATTTCCTCTCCTTTCAAACCTATTTCTACCTCTTCATTTTGTATTTCTTCCTCTTCCACCCCTTGCAGATTCAATTTTGGATTGATCAAAATTTGATGGTTCATTTGCTTGGTTTTTTAAACTAACATTGAGTTTGGATTGAAAGACACTTTCAATTGACTTTTCAGAATGCCTACTCAACCTTTGCTCAAATATTTAATGAAATCCATCAATTCTTCAACATCCAATGAGGAAGTATCTTTAGTCTTCTCAATAATACCAACAATAGAGTCATATTTTTCCGCCAAACTAGTTAGTATTTTCTCCACTATTCTTTGATCGGTAATTTTCTCTCCATAAATTTTCATTTGATTCACCATCTCCACAACTCTGGAAAAATAATCTTTCAAAGCTTCACTTTATTTCATTTTAACATTTTCAAAATCCCTTCTAGGAGATTGAAGTTTAATGACTCTTACTTTCAAAGCGCCCATAAACTCCTTTTTGTAGAATGTCCCAAGCCTCATTAGCTTTTGTGGCATTGATGATTCTTGAGAAGATTGTGTCAGAAACTCCTTGTTGAATCAAATAGAGATCTTTAGCATCCTTTTGTCGATTATCCTTTAGTTGTTGCTTTAGGGCATTTGTCAAGGTCTCCATTTTTCTGGATTCTTCATAACCATCTTCTACCAAATCGCACAAATCATATGAAACAAAAAGATTTTCATCTTCACACACTAATAATCATAGCTTTCTCCATCAAAAATTGAGAATGGAGGGTTTTGAGTACCACTATTGCTTGCACTTGTCATCACTTTCTTCTTCTTAGGATTTTGTTTCTCCTTCGCAAATCATCAAACACTTGGTGTCCAGAATTTTTTTTCTTCTTCCTTTTCTAAGTGTCGAAACCCAATGATGCCTTCTCTTAACTGCTGCAAGAACCCAGATATGAAGAACAGATCTGATTGAAAAGATGGCTTTGAATCTATGTGCAGAACAGAGAGCAGCAGGGACTGTGCAATCAGAGAGCTGTAGGAGTAGCGTCAGCGTGCACAAACTGTTCCAGACAGCAACAATTGTGGACGGTGAAAGTGGGAGGCTAGAATGTCAATAGCGGTGGCAGCTGAAGCTGCAAGAAACACAGATAGAGGCAACAGAGGTTGCAAACAGCAGAACTAGCTTCAGACAGTAGCGGAGGAGGCCGCTGTAAGCAGCAACGTTTGAAGCAGCGTGGCTGAGACTGATTCTCAGATTTTCTTTCTTCCTTTTTTTTCCGATTTTTAATCTTAGCCTCTGATACCGGAGGTTGGCTGTAGTTTCAACTCAAAATAGGGGAGGTATGGTTCCTTCTTCTCATTCCAAAAAAAAATTCAAGGGTTTCTTTTTTTAACAAACGATCTTAGTCATACAAGTGACAAATATCTAGCATCCAAAATATATCAACAAAAGACTAAAATGGGCATAAACTAAAACCATTATAAAAAAAAAACTACCAAGGCATTAAATTTAACACGTCCATGGAGATTTCTACTGAATATGGAACCAAGGAAGTACATCTAGTGCTAGGTGTTGTTCAAGAATAGGTAACCATAGAGGTCGAGAATTTGCAGGGTTCTTGCCCTTTTCTTGTAATTTCGAACAGATGCTGAAGTTGTAGGTTCACATCCACCAAGTGCTCTGCGTGGAGTGATCACATTAGCTGGGCTACTAAACATTGTCCAGGTATCTATCTGAATGAGCGGGTTATGCATATTATCGAACCAAATATGTGAAACCTTGTTCAAACTTGCGGGAAATATTTGTGGTGTTCGTGCATAGTGTACCGGACCATATGGCCAGGCTCGACCCAAGCATAAAGCCAGTCAAGCGGTTTCTTTAGGCCCCAGTTTAGGAAGGCCTCAATATCGTGTTCTCTCTCCTCACCCGTCTTCCCCAAAGAAATCTCCAACTACAGCACAATCCTCACCCTTGCTTAGTGATGAGGGCATATGTGGACGTATCAAAATTTTAATTTGATCCGGGCTGGTACATGAGCACTTTATCGAGTTTGATACCCGAGTCGAAAGATAAAAACTATATTTTCGATCCATGCGAGTATTCGAGTCAAAAGATTTGGTGTAGTAAACTCATATGTGAACCAGACTCAATCAAATCTCAACAAGGTTCCAATGAAATCTAACAAGTCAATTTGAATTCAGCCCACTATGGGATTTTTCATTGGGCCCCACATGAAGACTCCAAATACTAAATCATGTGCATGACTTTGTATAAGAAGATTGGTGGAGTTTGATTATTCTCCACTTGTGGGTACAAGTGTCCTAATGCAACTACATGCAATGGACGTTTGTACTCTCACTACATCACCGTGTGATCTATGGAAAGGCAGCACAAGTTTAGTTTATTTAGGACTTTATGTATTTTTATTTCTTTCTAATTTTAATTAGAAAGTTTCTTTGTTTTGTTTTCTAGAATTAGGAAGTTGTTATTTTTATTATTTCTAACTATAGTTTCTTTAGTTTAGAAATTTGTTTTATTTAGCATCACTCGTTCGTGTTGTATTAGGAATGAAAGATGTGAGGGTCAGCTCATATCAGTAGGGCTTTTTTCCTATTTAAACAAGTGTAATCAACGAGAAAGGGGAGGAGAATTTGATGAATAAAAACAATTATTTTTATTTCTTTTATAAACGAATGACTGTTTGTGAGGTAAATTCCTGCAACTATTAGCAGGTTTCGTTGGCACATACTTACTGGCAAGACATCGCAGAACCACGCCTAGTTTGGGTGATCGTCTTCAGTTGCAGATTTGCTGAAAAATCTAGCCTCCGTTGAGAGGTCTGAATCCCATATAAGCTTGGAGTTCTATTGCTGCGACAGACAGCGGTTTCTTGTGATAATTCAAACCCAGTCTGAGTGCTTACAGTGGGTTGAATCTGATCCAGCCTCTACTTACAAGTCAGGGTCCAGATCAGCACCTTAGATCAAGGTGTAAGCAGCCAAGTGTTGCAGCCAGATTGCTAGGCAAATCCTGACAAGGTCAGGGACGAGAGAGGCTGATCTAAATCACACTTCAGCCACATTGAAAGGAATAGATTTGAATTTTATTTATTCTCAAGTTTGAGATTGCATCAAGCAAGGCTTGAAGAAAAATCCCACCAAGTCAAGGGTTGGGTGGAGTTAATCGATTCCTCTATTTTATCAGCACAACGGTTAGTGTTTAATCGCGTGGGATCTTAATTTATTTTGCAATCGGATTATTTAAGATATTATTCAAGCTTCCGCTATAATTTAATATTGGGTATTCTTAATCCTACCTAGCCTACATCACTCAGCCAGCTCCAAACGATAACCCTATCACGAAATCTTTCCCTTTTCTTAGATTGATTCTCTCTTTTCTTCCTATAAACTTATCCATTTCTAGCGTTGACCCTCTTCTTCTCTCAACTCTAGTGAAACCCCTCTTACTACGCCTCTCCTCCCGCTCTGCCCTTGTCGGTTTTGTGTGAAGCAGTACTTGGACTTTTCTAGAATTGTCAAAATTCGATCGGAATTCTCTATGTTCGCCCAACTGCTTCCAGATCAGAGGTCTGCAAATCCCCTACAGCCACTTGATTGTTACCTCAATTCTTTTGAAGCAACCCTTGGCTTCCTATTTCTGCTCTCTTGTTGTGCAACGGTAAGTAAGTCTCACCCTTCACTTGTAATTAGATTCCTATTAATTTTTTTCTTCTTTTCATTGGGATTTCATGAACTCTAGGTAGAGGGTGATTTTCCTCTTTGCTAACCCCAAGTGTGTGATCACCGACCTCCACTTGCTTATCAATCTTTTTATTTAGACTCCAGCCAGACCTTTTTATTTTTGATGTTTTTCTTTGAATTAATATTCTTGCTGGTTTGACAGGTGATTATGAAGTAAAATGTAGGGAATAAATTTTCCAAAGGTCCAACTTTTAAAGGAGACTCGGTCAAAATTTCGACAAAAATCTCGAACATTAATTATTCTCAGAAATTTAGTTCTCTCTGTTGGTTGAGGTGATAAGTTTTGAATTTTTAAATGAGAATCTCATGCTTTCGTCATGTAGCGGATCGTGACGTGTCGATGTCACGGGTTCGTCGTGAGGCAGGGATTACGTACCAAGAAGGCTCCATTTAGAATTTTTGCTTTAGGCCTCAACTTGTGTCGAGACGGCCTGCATATGGCTGATCTTATTGGAGGTAGGGGGTATCAGCCATCATGAGTCTGCTCCCTATGAACAAACATAGGGGAGTTGTGGCTTCATTAGTCATCGATGGAGGCTACTTGCACGTTGTTTAATCTTATGGCCTCTGGAATAGGATGGGGTAAACTGTTTGATGATGTGGTATATCTTTTCCACGTTCATGAATTAGACTTATTGAGGATTGATCCACAGTGTTCGTTACATCGTTGTGATGAGTTGATAGAGACGGTATGTCTGCATTGATTCAATTCAATAAGATTTTAAGTTGAGTAAGTTAACAAATTTTACTAAATTTTTCTTAATAAATTACTCGATTCAATAAGAATTCGAGTCAAATTTAAATTTCAAATTTTCAAACTTTGATAGAAAAGTGAGGTCATAAGGAGATTAGGCGCAGTTGGCCAAAATGAGGCAAGAAAGGTACCAAACAAAATCTGAAGAGACAGTAAGGGATAACGAGACAGGGTTTATAGATTCGCTAGGGGTGAAACTTGGGTTGGGTTTTGGCCAGACCCGACTGATCCGACCCGAAAATAGTGTGGGCTGGGTTATAGAAATTCTAAACTCAGGTCGGGTTGGGTTAGGAAAAAAAAAACCCAACTGAAATTCGGGTCGGGTTGGGCTGAAGAATTTAAACTTCAACCCAACCCGACCCGACCCAAAAAAACCCGACCCGGAAAAATCCAACCCTAATTCATAACTTAAATAAAACCCTACACCCCTTCCACTTTCGTTTTTCCTCTTTCGAAAACCGATATCCACCTCTTCCGCTTCCTCTTCATCTTCCTCTTCCTCTTCCCCTCTTCCCCTCTTTAAAAAATCGGGCTAACTCGGGCTAAATCGGGCTAACTTGGGCTAACTCGGGTCGGGTCGGGTCAACTCTCGGGTTGAGAGTATTAGCAATTCGGGTCTGGTTGGGTTGACATACTCGGATTTGCAATTCGGGTCGGGTCAGGTCGGGTTCAAAATTTTTTGACATGGGTTAGGGCTGGGTTTGTCAAAACCCGGCCCGCCCGACCCGAGTTTCAGCCCTATGATTCGCCAACAGAGAGATCGAAGAATTGGAAGATTGCCTGGGCCATATCAACTCTGGTTGGGACCCATAATCTTCCTTCATCTTTTGATTTTGTATTTTTAGAACTTATCATTTTGTATGATGGGCGGTCATATGCTTTCCATGGGCTCTATATTACTTTTGTCATTCTTATCCTTTCCAGCTCCCCTACCTTTCTTTGAGCATGTGAATATATACACATTTGGTATTTACAAAACAACAAAATGGAGGTTAATTAGGAAAGAAAATAACGTTTAAGGAACACCAATTAAAACATTTAAACAACAATTAAAAAATAAAAAATGCTAATGAATTATGAATAAGAAGTAATTAAATTAAAAACAGGCTTGACAAAATTTGAGTTAATTGAACCTGTTTTGATTAATGACCATATCTGTTTATTAGATGGACTAAATCCAAACCTATTTATAAATGGGTCAACCCAATCCAATTCAAAAATAAATGGGTTAACCCAACTGACTCAATTATTATTGTGCAAGTATGCAACACATGTAATTTTATGAAGTCTATATCCATTTAAGAGATAATCTTAATATATTTCTTGTTAGAAGAGTAATCAAGTAAATGGAGAATTCTAATCCGAGTCTGACTCGATCTAAATCTAAAATAGACTCGAAATGACTTAACATGTTTAACAAGACCTGCATAGACCAAAATCTTAACAGTTCAAATCGAATAAAACCTAACTCGATGCGACCCGACCTAGTGGCAGGTATAATACTACTATATTAGCCAAAGGAAGATCAAGTGCTCAGCCAGGTCCATTTAATATATTTCTTATTGCAAATTAACATCAAATATTCAAATTAGTTGATACACTAGTTATATTTTTAAAGAAATATTTATTTACCAGTAAATTTTTAAATTGTAAGATAAAATCAAATGTGCTATGCAGATATATATACTAAAATTATGAAAGTCTATAAATATCTATATCAAATATCAAATTGATATTTTTTTACTTTCTTGTAAAGTTGTATTGAAATAATAGAGGGAGAGATCATCAGGTTTGATCACAAATTAACTGGATTCTTTGTATAGTTTTATCGGTGCTGCAAAAATCATTTCATCCCATAGACAAGAAAGGCCTATAACAATTGCTACAGCAATCATCATGTCCACAACAGAGAGAGGAAGAAGAAGAAGATGCTGAGCAATTTTTATAACAGCCATTTATTTCTGAAAGGAACAGAAACACTATAACATGAATTCCATTTTATTTGGGTGTTGGGCCTTCGACAAGCATTAATTAAGCTTCTTTTGCCCAGCATCTTTCACATACTGGATGATTATTGTAAAGGTTGGAGTAACAGCAAGGTTTAGTTACATAAAGCCAAAGTAAATGTCACATACAGAAGAAAATATTAGCGATTAAGAAGAAAAAAATTGGCGAGATGAGTCACCAAATGGATGATCCAACTCTTAAGAAATTCATTAACATTAACCTTAATCGGTGTTACAGCGAGTTCAGTGACCCGTTTGGAAGAAAATATTAGCGATTAAGAAGAAAAAATTGGCAATGTGAGTCACCAAATGGATGATCCAACTCTTAAGAAATTCATTAACATCAACCTTAATCAGTATTACTGCGAGTTCATTGACCCGTTTGGTAGATATTTCTAAGTTCTTTCGAAACAAAATGATGAAAACAGGCGAAAAAAGGTCTAAAAATACATGACAGACTAATCCACAGCTGGTAAAGAGTACAAAACAAAGAATCGTGACCCGTTTAATAAGTGGGAGACAGTCGTTAAAATCAGCCAGAAAATAGAAATAAAAGGAGGAAAGTGTTAGCATCTGAGTATTCATCTCAAAATATTAGCTTATTAAGTAGAGTGACTTACGTCTTTTATAAATCGTTCGATCTTCCTCTACACTTCTAACGTGGGACTCGTTCGCAGCCTCAACAAAGTGAATCTCAAACAATACCATACGTGAGTCCCTTTTATACAAAGATCTCCCAACCGACAATGCAAGTTTGTTTACAGAAAGGTAATCCCAAAATGAAAATAATAGAGAAGTCGGTGGGAGAGTGTTAAGATAGGATTAGATTTGATTTCCAATGTTAAAGATAGGATTAGATTTGATTTCCAACTTATCTATATTATTTTACTATATTTAAATTTGATGATGTATAGAGCCATATATCACAACCCACTGATTTCTTCTGCTTCTCTTCTCAATTTCATTTTTTTCATGGATGCTCGCCGCCTACAGCTACTCTGTGGCTCTATTCGTCTCCAACAAATCTTCGCAGCCAGTCAATGCGCTACCACCTCATCCAATTCTTGCAGCCAGTCAGTGCGCTGCTAATTCATCTATGCAGCCAGTTAGTACGTTGTCAATTCATCTATGCAGCTAGTCAGTGCGCTGCCAATTCATCGTTGGAGTCAGTCCTGCACGCTCATCTTTTCTCTGGCCAGTTAATGTGCCAGTTTTCGATGTTTTCCAAGCTTCACGTTCTTTCCCATGCTTCAGCTTGCGGGGGCGTGTTAAGATAGGATTAGATTTGATTTCTAATATTAAAGATAGGATTAGATTTGATTTCCACCTTATCTACGTTATCTTACTATATTTGAATTTGATGATGTATTTGATTTCTCTTATAAATAAATGGTGTCTCCTTTAGAGAGAGACACCAAACCATTTTATTATTTCATAGAGATAGTAGAAGTAAAAAACAAATAAAATTCCTTTAGAGAGAGACACCAAACTATTTTATTATTTCCCAGAGAGAATAGAAGTAAAAAACAAATATGATTTCTAGTCTAAATCAAACTGGGCTCTAAATAGAGCCACGCCCAACAGAAAGATGGTTGAAAAGAAAATGCAAATAAGAGAAAATCAAATGGCATCTTTACGTCTTACAACAATATCCATCATGGAAGGTGGAAGATCTTGAGGATTGACAAGAACGGGAAGGCGGGAACATGCTGCTATCGAGGGCGACGTCTTTTTCTTTTTTTCTGGATTTGCCTTTTATCAGATGTTTGAGAGAAGATCAAAAGCACTGGAATTTATAGACGTTCAGAAATCTATTTGGGAAAGGTCAACGCAATTAAACCTCTGATTCCTGGAATTTACAGACGTTCACAAATCGGTTAGAGGAATGGTCAGCGCAATTGACTTGCATGTACGGGTGCAACTTGGGTTGAGTTTTATCCAATTTGAGAAATTAGTGTGTTTGAGTTAGATATTTGTATATTTTGAGTTGGGTTGGATTGAAAAAAAAAATCTGCATGAAATTCGGATCAAGTAATAAAATAATAGTGATTAGGGCTAAAATTCAAATCAGGTCGGGTCAGGCCAGTACTTAGGTTGAGTCGGATAAGCAATTCGGGCCAGGCCGGGTCGGGTATAATAAGTTTTGGCATGGGTTAAGTTGGGTTTATTAAAACTCTACCCAACCCACCCGAGTTTTAACCCTAGATATTTGTTTCTCATATAAGTGACCTGGAATTAAATCTTACTGATTTTATTTTACAATTTTTTTCATTTTTTTTAAAAAGAATCGGTAATAATTAAGAAGTGTTCATTTGGCCGAGCTCGACCTAAATAAACAGACTTGAACAACGATTTTTTGTTCGACGGATTGAGCACGGGCTTTTAAGTCCGTTTATTTTTTAAGCTCAAGCACAGTTAAGTACGAGCCCAACAGGCCTCGACGAGTTTTAAACAAAAGCCTAAGTCCAGATTCAACCTAAATAAACGGGCTTCAACAAAGATTTTTGTTCGATAAACCGAGCTCAACCTAAATTCTTTGTCAAAGCCAATTTATATAGGTCGAGGCTGGGCTCAAGATTTTACTTAATGCCCGTCAGACTCGTACTTAACTGTGTTTGGGCTTAAAAAAATGAGCTAAAAAGCTCGAGTCCAACCCGTCGAACAAAAAATCTTTGTCCAAACCCCTTTATTTAAGTCATTCTCAGATAAATGAACACTCCTTAATTATTATTCATTCTTTAAAAAAATGAAAAAATAAATATTAACAAGATTATGAAAAAATATATCTTTACTAATAGACTACAATAGCTTCTATATTTTATTTAGATTTTAAAATAATATATAACACGCACAAAACTTTTGTCCTAGGTGTTTTTTTTTCTTTTATATAATATTTTATAGTCTAAATAAGATATAGAAGCTATTATAGTCTAATGCTAAAGATACTTGTTTTCATGTAAATGATCTAGGTTCAAATCTTAATGATGATTATCTTTTCATTGTTTTGAAAAAGAATGAATAATAATTAAGGAGTGTTCATTTGCCATATAGTTAAGTACGAGTCCGACGAGCCTCGATGGATTTTAAGTAAAAGCTTGAGCCAGCCCTGACCTAAATTAACTGGCTTTTGACAAAGATTTTTTGTTCGACAGGTCGGATTTGGGCTTTTAAACCTCTTTATTTAAGTTTAACCACAGTTAAATACGAGCCCGATGATCCTCAATAAGATTTAAATAAAAGCCCGAGTCGAGCCCCGACATAAATAAACTTACTCAACCTTTCAAACAAATTTCTATTGTCCAAATCAATTTATTTAGGTCGGGATCAGACAACTGAATACTCCTTAATTATAACTCATTTTTTCAAATAAATGAAAAAGAGGATAAAATAAAAAATAACCATCAACAAAGTCAAGATTTGGACTCGAGTTATTTACTAAAGAAACAAGTATATTTACTACTTAGAATATAATAACTTTTATATCTTATTTAAACTATAAAATAATATATAAAAGATAAAAAGGTCGAGCACAGCTAAGCGTTGATAAAACCATGGCAGAAGGCATGAAGTAGCTATATTTCTGAAAAGGAAGTCACAATTCTTCTCTACGTATAGGGGCAATTTAGGCTGCATTTGGATGGGGGTAAAAGAGGATAACCCTCTGTTGCCTCTTGTTACCCTCGTTTGATAACAAGAGAGTTAGGTAAAAATTTGAAAATTTACCCCTCTCATCTCATTTTTGAATACCCCTTTGGAGGTTAGGGTATGCACAATATCCTACCCCTCAATACCTCTTGCATTCCTCTCTTTATCAATTATATATTATCAAATTAAAATATTTAAAAAAAAATATATTATATAATTAAAAAAATAATACATTTCAAGTAAGTAGCAATTTAATTATGTTTGAAATTTATTTTAAAAATATGTCAACATTTTCAACATGATGCATTTGGATGAGGGGTAAATTTTACGGAGTTGATAACTCTACGTAGGAGTAAAATAACATATTAACAATTTTATGAGAATTAATATTTTTTATTAAATCTATCTAATATAAATAATAAAAATAAAATTTTATGAGACATAATTGTCAAAATATCATTTTTTAAGGGGTGATCCTATCGAAATTTGAACAGGGTCTCGAAACTCCGAAAGATTTTAAAGTTCATGGTAATCTCTTTCGGGGTAATTAGCAATTTATTCTATTCAAAATTTATTTTAAAAATGTGTCAACATTTACAACATGATGCACTTGGATGAGTGGTAAATTTTACGGGGGTTACCCTTGAGTAAGGGTAACTATAAGTAGGGGTAATCTAACATATTAATAATTTTATAAGAATTAATAATTTTTATTAAATCTATATAATATAAAAATTAAAAATTAAATTTTATGAAACATAATTGTCAAAATGTCCTATTTTAAGGGGTAATTCTTGTAATGACCCGACCCGAGGTAACGGGTCAGATGTAAGGGAAAAAATTGATTTAGAAAATTATCGTAGTTTAAATTGATTGTTAGTTTAAATTGATAAATTTATTTGGAGAAAACACAATTTAATTTAGGGCTTGAATAATAAACCCCAATATCACACATTTTCTCCTAAATAAGAATTTACAAATTTATCACCTGCAAATTAAATTAAGGGAAAGGAAAATAAATTATCAACTTAGACTTTTAAATTCCCCCAATTTAGAATTTCAATTGGAAGTATATTATTTAAAATTTAAAATCAATAAATAAGTCCCAATTTTAAGTGTTTAGATGGTTGACAAATTAATAAAAGAGAAACAAAGGATAATTTATGAAAACAAATAATTTGAAGGGACTCACCTTCCCTAATCAAAATTAATTATCCAAAATTCTTTCACCTTGAGAGTTGTATATTGGGATTTTTATCTTACTTATGAAAATAAAAAAATATCGGATTTGTACCGAAAATAGAAATTACTTAAATCGTGTGGGCCCTTTGGACCCACCCTCTCGATGTTTATCTCCATTTTCCTTAGGGCCTCGATGAAAGAGAATACCCAAATCCCTTAAACCCACGTTGGAAACACAAGGTTCCACCGTATCTACCAGATTCTTCACCAAATGGGATTCTTCCCCTTCCTTCCTCACCCCAAAATCCCTAAATTTCGATCCCTTTCCCATGAATACCTCTCCAAAATGGAAACAAGGATCGCCTATCCACCTTATACCTTCCATTGTTCACTCCTCAAAATTTGGAATCCCTCTCGGAAGAAACCAGCCAACATTGTTCCCTTTAAAGCATGTAAATCCAGCCGAACTCTTCTTCTACTTACGATCACCAACAAATCCATCGTTTTTCCCTTCGAGCCCCTTTACTTTCGTCGCCGGTGAGTGATTTCATCTGCAGAATCCAGCTGAGCATCGTTGAGACTTTGCTAGTGGTTGTATACAGTCTTCACTCAAATTTCAAGGTACCTTTCTATTTTTTCTTTTTCTCTCCTCTTTCTTCATAACCTACTGATTTTTCGGTTGGATCTAAAGCCTCAAAGCCATCCATTACTTGTTGTTTTCAGCCGGCACACCCTTCATTCAATCGAATCTGGCTGACCCATTATCCACCGCACGTCAGTCCTCAAATCATTCTAAGTTGAGACTGTTTTTAGGTACAAACCATGCTTATATATATTTTATTTCCAGATTTTTCTTGTAAGCCTCCAACCCCTTTTGTGCCTGGATCGACTACTTCCTACTGTTTTTACAAACCAGTCGAACTAGCCAGTTCTTAGTTTGAGTTGCTGCTTTCAACCCATTGTAGAACACCCACCTTTATGACCTTAAGACAGATGGTATTCCATTATTAACCAAGTTAATAGGTGGAATTGGGCAAAAATAAGAATCCAACCATGGAAATGTGTAAATTAGGTTGATTCATCAAAGTACTGAATTTGGTTGTTATTTGAATGTAAGGTTGTGCAATTCCTAGTCCTTGGCATACTATTTCCTAGTCAGTCACCCCCTTTTCAGCCAACTCTCTTTTGAAATTACTATGCCTATGAATTTATTCTGGAAAGGTTGGACAACCACCCACCCAAACTGGGTGCCACTAGGACTGGAACAATCCTTATTTGGGTTTGAACTAGGGTCCAAAATTCAGTTCAAATTATTATCAAATTGGGCCTTTATCTTAGGCCAAAACTGTTACATTTTATGGGCCTGTTGAAGAATAACCAATTCCAACCATTGAGGAAACTGATTTTCAATCCCAAGATTGATCAAATAAGTGGACTGATACCAGTCCCAAATGTCTTTCCTATTGGACTTGCTGTGGACCAAGAAACTCTTCCTGGTCGAGCCAGCAGAACCAGCTTCAAACTCCTCTAAATGAGGCTTACAAGCCAGCCAGATTATTGGTAGTAGGGACTGATTTCAAATCCCAGATCGATCAGATAATAAGACTGATTTCAGTCCAAGAACTTCATAAAAACAGGACCTTAGTGAGCCAGTAAACCATTTAAACAAGATTAATTTAAAGAGAGTTAACAATCAACAAATGTTATTTGCTTAGAACATGTAATTTGATCTGCAGCAACCTTGCGTTAAAAGGGCTTATTTTTTAAAGCTTTGGACTCCTTGGTAACATCTTACGCTTCACAAACTTTTAGGTGAGGGAAACAATTCACTACATACCATGTATTCATATAATCCTTTATTTTGATTGTGCCATGAAAATATTGCGTTGTGTTGTATGTTATGAATATAGTTGTTGGATTTAGAGTAGACTGGGTGTATATTAATAATGGTAGAAATCCGGTATTCACTCACAGTAATGTAAGGGGGATTTTGGCTAAATATTTTATTGGCCGTGAGGAGACTCAGTCTGCCCGGATTGTAGAATCTAATCATTAATGTTATTAAAAGATCCAATGATTTTATATTTATAGGTTGATGATTATTTGTATGATATTATCGAATTTCAATCTTAATTCAAATCATTATGATGCTTAGACTATTGTTATGTTTTATGTATGTTATAACAAACTGATATTCGCTATGATGTTATAAATTATTTAGACTGAGATTTATGATTCTGTAAGCACAATATGATAATTGAGCATGTTTATTGGCATTGAGCATGGCATTCTCATATTCATAACATTGGGTATGAGGGTGCGATCCATGATTGTCACAAAGACCACGACGGTGGTAGTATTGTTAACCTCACTTTAAGTGTGAAGACCATTATGGTAGAAGTGGTGTGATATCCGTGACAAGTCATGAGGGCTGTTATTTGGTGGTAGGTTGTGTTATCCTCACTTTCTGTGGGAAGGCCATTACGGCGATGTTGTGTTATATTCGATTCGTCGGGAAGGCCATCAAATATTAGTAGATGAATAATGGGTTGGAATATGGCATTTGGCATTGAGCATTATATTTTTGCAAAGGCATGAGCATGAAATAAATTGTTATTCTTGCTTATTTGAAATATCATTGAGAAAGTAGGGATATCATATGCTATGTTTGTGTTATTGTTTTCTTCACTCGGCATGGAGCTCATTCCTTACATTGCATGCAATCCCTTGGACTTGGGTCTGAACGATAATCACAACTGAGCTTAGAAGAAGAGGAATCGATGAAAAATTCTTAGAAACGCTTAGTTTATTGTAGAATTTAATATTTAGATTATAAGTTAGTTGTTTATTTGATTTGAGACTTTCAGAAAATTGTTTATTCGTTTATTTTTAATTTGTGAAAACTTAGATAATAAATTCAAGTATGGATTAAATTTGATAATGCTTTAATTTGATTGTTATGGGAATGTGAGTATGTGATGCGTTTAGTAATCCTTATGTGAGTGATATTTATCCCTTTAAGTTATTTAGAAGTTTAAATGAGATGTTATGTCTTCAAGCAGGTTGTGGACTTGAGGAATTTTGGTGGCTTATGAATGTAATTATGTTTGTTTGAATTTAGCCACAGATTTTGGATGTAAGACCCGTTTAGGACAGCAGGTGATTTAAATTTGTACAGTCAGATCACCCCCGTTTAGGTGTTGGAAGGCGCGGCGTGACAGATTGGTATCAGAGCTTGTGTTCAACCCTCTGACTGTGAGTAAGAGGTAGGGCCCAAGAGTAGAGACGAGTAGACCCTTTACACCCTAGAATGAGTGAGGGTAACAAGATTTAAGAAGGGTAGAAATTGTTTAGTTTTAACGTGATGATGCACTTAGTATTATGATTAAAGTAGATTGTAGTGTTATCGGAGAAATAGAGTTGGGCTCAGTAAGGTTACAGCACATACCCCGTTAATATTTGGAGTTGCCTGATTGTTGTACTGATTAAATCTTTGTCTTGATAGGTAATGGTTGATAAAGTTTACCAATGCAGAACAAAACTTCATATTTACAACACGGGGATGGCAAGAACATCATCAAACCCTCCTTCTCCGCCACCTCCTGAAAATGTGGATCCCAATAGCGTGTTGAAGGTTGTACATGAGGCGATGACACTGATGCATCAAAACGCGGTGGACCAAAGAAATAACGCTATAAATCACCCTTCATAGGAAACGAGGGAAATTGTAGCCATTTGTGAATTCAAGCGTCAACTCCCTCTGACCTTTAGAGGGGATGAAGAACCAGTGAATGCAGAACGCTGGCTAAATCAAGTTGAGACACTGATGGACAATATAGGTGCGAAGGAAGATGATCTTCATATCATACTAGCTACGATGTAGTTGAGTGGAGAAGCGACGAGATGGTGGGCCGACAAGAAAGACATTAATGTGGGAGGATTGAAAACTTTGAAGGATTTCTCAGATGCTTTCGTGGTGGAATATTTCCCTTCTGCAGTTCGTCGGGCCAAAGTACGGGAATTTTTTAGCTTGGTGCAAGGAAATGACTCAGTGACGGTATACGCCAAAAAGTTTAAAAAGCTAATACAATATGCCACAGATATAGTGACAAACGAATATGCAAATGCCCGCAGATTTGAGGAAGGACTTAATCATGTCATAAATTACCTGATAGTGAGCCTGGAACTCTCGACCTTTGCTGAAGTACTTCGTAGGGCCCTTACAGTGTAGGCATCGGCAAATTATGTCTTCAAGGAGCAGAGTCAGACATCTTCGGGTGGCAGGAGGTATGATGATCGTAACAACAATAAAAGGAAGAATTCAGATGCTCAGTCTAATCAGAGGTCTTCTTTTACGCCGCTACAATCTTCTGATGGACGAAATCAAGTACAGTGCTACAATTGTAAACGATGGAGACATGTGGCCAGAGAATGTCTTCAGTCTTAGAGGCAACCTCCACAGCAAAGAGGACCAGTGCAGTGTTATCATTGCAATGAAATGGGCCACATCTCCACTTATTGCCCACAGAGGACAGGATTTTCTAAGCCTACACATAATGCTCCAGCAAGTTCCGGTGCACCAATGGCACAAAGAGGTGGTCAGCAACAAAATGCAAGGCGTGGACGCCCAGTGACTCAAGGGCATATAAATGCAATTGTTTCACCAGATGATGAGACTCCGGTAGCTACAGTTATGCAAGGTATGTTTTTATTATTCGTTGTATGGTCTAAAGTACTATTTGACTCTGGAGCTTCTCATTCTTTCATATCTAGCATGCTTGTGGTCAGATAGAATTATGTACAGATAAGCTAGAAGAATCCTTGTTTATAAAAGTCCCCATAGGGAGAAGTACTGAAGTAACACGCATTTGTCGATCTTGTGTATTGGCGATTGATGGTGAAGAGTTAGAATTCGATTTACTAGTTTTGGGTATGACTGGATTTGAAGCAATATTGTGGATGGACTAGTTAACAGCGTACCAAATTATTATTGATTGTTCCAAGAAAAGAGTGTCAGGTTGTACATCTTCAGGAACTGTATTCACTGAGAAGTTGAGTATGACTCCAGGACCATGTTTAAAGAAGACTAGACCGTATGGTCAGTTAGCCAGTATGGGTTGGGAGAATGCAGAAGCTGCAGAGTTAGAAATGCCTAAAGTTGTATGTGAGTTTCCAGATGTGTTTCCTGAGAAATTGACACAATTACCCCCACATAGAGAGGTGGAGTTTTGCATAGACTTGACTCCTGGAACATCCCCTATTACACTCCCTCCATATAGAATGGCGCCAGCTGAGACAGAAGAGTTAAAGAAACAGTTGAACGAATTGAGTGAGGTCTGTTTTGTCTGACCAAGTACATCTCATTGGGGCACACCAACCTTATTTGTGAAAAAGAAAGATGGATCCATGAGACTCTATATTGACTACAGACGGTTGAACAAGGTCACGATTAAGAACAAATATCTCATTCCTCAGATTGACGACTTATTTGATCAGTTGAGGGGAGCAAAATATTTCTCTAAGATAGACCTTCGATCTGGATACCATCAGGAAAGAGTCAGAGAGTGACATAGCAAAGACAGCTTTCCGCACGAAGTTTGGTCACTTTGAGTTTGTAGTTATGCCGTTTGGTGTGACAAATGCACCTGCAACATTCATGAACTTAATGAATTGAACTTTTGGGGCATACTTGGATCATTTTGTGATAGTGTTCATTGATGACATCTTAATCTATTCGAGATCAGAAGAAGCGCATGAACATCATTTAAGCGTAGTCTTACAGTTGCTAAGAGATCATCAACTATATGATAAGTTCAGTAAGTGTGAATTTTGGTTAACAGAGGTACAATTCTTAGGCAATGTGGTTTCAACCAGTGGCATATCGGTGGATCCAACTAAGGTAGAAGCAGTATTGAAATGGGAGAGACCTCGCAATGTTTTTGTGATCCGCAGCTTCTTAGGTTTGGCAGGCTATTATAGAAGGTTTATTAAAGATTTTTCTACACTTGCCACTCCAATGACCAAGTTGACGAGAAAAGGTACGAAGTTTGTGTGAACTGAATAGTGTGATAAAGTATTTTCAGAACTAAAGGAGAGGTTGACAACTTCACCTGTATTGATCGTTCCAGAAAGAGGTTTGGGTTATGTCATCTATTGTGATGCTTCCTGAGATGGATTGGGATGCGTACTGATGCAAAAGAACCAGGTGGTGGCTTATGGGTCTCGACAGTTGAAAACACATGAACAGAACTACCCAATTCATGATCTGGAATTAGCGGCAGTATACTTTGCACTAAAGATATGGAGGCATTACCTTTTTGGTGAGCACTTCGAAGTATTCTTGGACCACCGCAGTCTTAAATACTTATTCACACAAAAAGATTTGAACTTGAGGCAACGCAGATGGTTAGAATATTTGAGTGATTTTAAATTTAAAATCTCATATTACCCAGGTAAAACTAATGTGGTAGTTGATGCACTGAGTCGTAAGGTTCGAGGAGTGATCGCCAACTTGATGGAGGACCGAAATCCAGAAGAGATAGGTATTATGGTATCATGTCCAGCTATTATTGATAAGGTACTGACAGCTCAGAAGACGGATGAAGTAGTAGTGAATATTCGGAATTCCTTCTGAAGCGGTAACGGACCAAAGGGATGGATAGTAAGAACGGACGAGGGACTAACATACCAAAACAGACTCTATGTCCCACTAACGGAGAATTGCAGAAAAGAGGTACTTGAACATTTTCACCATACTCGTTTTGCAATACATCCAGGAAGTACGAAGATGTACCAAAATTTACGTAGACAGTTTTGGTGGAGAAGTATGAAGAGGGATGTTGCAAATTTTGTAGCCAGTTGCCTGACTTGTCAACAAGTGAAGGCTGAACACCAGAAAACTGCAGGGAAATTGCAACCCCTAAGTATATCCAAGTGGAAGTGAGATAACATTACCATGAATTTCGTTACTGGGTTGCCAAGATCACAAAAGGGTAACGATGCAGTTTGGGTTGTGGTTGATAGACTGACGAAATTAGCTCACTTCATTGCTATGAAAATGACAGATCCTATGAAGATTGGCTAAACTATACATGAACAGGATAATCAAGTTACATGGAATATCAGCTACCATTGTATCTGACCGTGATTCAAGGTTCTTGTCTCAGTTCTAGCAGAGCCTTCAGAAACAGATGGGTACTCAGCTTTGTTTTAATACGGCATTCCACCCTCAGACCGATGGCCAGTCTGAACGAACTATTTAGATTTTGGAGGACATGTTGTGTGCTTGTGTACTAGATTTAAAGGGTAGTTGGGAAGATCACTTACTTACTGTGGAGTGCGTATATAACAACAGTTATCTGTCAAGCATCAAGATGGCACCATTTGAGCCACTTTATGACAAACCGTGCAGATCACCTCTATGTTGGGAAGAGGCTAGTGATAAGGCAACCATAGGACCCGATTGGGTGCGAGAAATGACGGAAAATATTAAGATAGTCCGCCAAAGGTTGCAAACAGCGCAAAGCTGTCAAAAAGGCTACGCAGACTGTAGGCGTGGACCTTTGGAGTTTGTTGTGGGAGACCATGTGTTTCTTCGTGTATCACCTCACAGAGGCATTCAGCGGTTTGGGAGCAAAGGGAAGTTAGCTCCTCGATTCATCGGACCATTTGAGATCTTGAGTCGTGTGGGGGAGGTGGCATACACACTTGCCCTTCCACCCAAGCTTGCTCGAGTTCACAATATCTTCCATGTATCAATGCTTAGGAAGTATCATGCAGGCCCTTCCCATGTGCTGAATTGGCAAGATTTGGATGTCAACGAGGATGCCGCATATGAAGAGAAACCTACTAAATTTTTGATTCAAGAGATCAAGTACTCCGCACAAAGACCATTCCCTTGGTCTAAGTGCTTTGGCAACATCATGGAGTAGAAGGATCAAAGTGGGAACGGAAGAAAGCAATGCAACATGCGTATCTAGAATTATTCGATGAGCAAGGTGCGTACGTTAGCTAAATTTCGAGGACGAAATCTCTTTAAGGAGGGTAGGATGTAATGACCCGACCCGGGATAACGGTTCAGATGTGATGGGTAAAATTGATTTAGAAAATTATCGTAGTTTAAATTGATAAATTTATTTGGAGAAAACACAATTTAATTTAGGGATTAAAAAATACACCCTGGTATTACACATTTTCTCCTCAATAAGAATTTACAAATTTATCCCCTGCAAATTAAATTAAGGGAAAGGAAAATAAATTATCAACTTAGACTTTTAAATTCCCCCAAGTTAGAATTTCAATTACAAGTATATTATTTAAAATTTAAAATCAATAAATAAGTCCCAATTTTAAGTGTTTAGAATTCAATCGATGGTTGACAAATTAATAAAAGAGAAATAAAGGATAATTTATGAAAACAAATAATTTAAAGGGACTCACTTTCCCTAGTCAAAATTAATTATCCAAATTCTTTCACCTTGAGAGTTGTATATTGGGATTTTCATCTTACTTATGAAAATAAAAAAATAACGGATTTGTACCGAAAATAGAAATTACTTAAATCGTGTGGGCCCTTTGAACCCACCCTCTCGATGTTTATCTCCATTTTCCTTAAGAGCTCGATGGAAGAGAATACCCAAATCTCTTAAACCCACGTTGGAAACATAAGGTTCCACCATATCTACCAGTTCTTCCCCAAATGAGATTCTTTCCCTTCCTTCCTTACACAAAAATCCCTAAATTTCGATCCCTTTTCCCATGAATACCTCTCCAAAATGGAAACAAGAATCGCCTATCCACCTTATACCTTCCGTTGTTCACTCCTTAAAATCCGAAACCCCCCTCGGAAGAAACCAGCCGACATTGTTCCCTTTAAAGCATGTAAATCCAGCCGAACTCTTCTTCTACTTTCGATCACCAACAAATCCACCATTTTTTCCTTCGAGCCTCTTTACTTCCGTCGCCGGTGAGTGATTTCATCTGTAGAATCTAGCCGAGCATCGTTGAGACTTTGCTAGTGGTTGTATACAGTCTTCACTCAGATTTCAAGGTACCTTTCTATTTTATCTTATTCTCTCCTCTTTCTTCCTAGCCTACTGATTTTTCGGTTGCATCTAAAGCCTCAAAGCCATCCATTACTTGTTGTTTTCAGCCAGCACACCCTTCATTCAATCGAATTTGGCTAACCCATTATCCACCGCACGTCAGTCCTCAAATCATTCTAAGTTGAGACTGTTTTTAGGTACAAACCATGCTTATGTATATTTATTTCCAGATTTTTCTTGTAAGCCTCCAACCCCTATTGTGCCTGGATCGACTACTATCTGTTGTTTTTACAAACCAGTCAAACTAGCCAGTTCTCAGTTTGAGTTGCTGCTTTCAACCCATTGTAGAACACCCACCTTTATGACCTTAAGACAGATGGTATTCCATTATTAACCAAGTTAATAGGTGGAATTGTGCAAAAATAAGAATCCAACCATGGAAATGTGTAAATTAGGCTGATTCATCAAAGTACTGAATTTGGTTGTTATTTGAATGTAAGGTTGTGCAATTCCTAGTCCTTCGCATACTATTTCCTAGTCAGCTATCCCTTTTCAGCCGACCCTCTTTTGAAATTACTATGCCTATGAATTTATTCTGGAAAGGTTGGACAACCACCCACCCAAACTGGGTGCCACTAGGACTGGAACAATTCTTATTTGGGTCTAAACTAGGGTCCAAAATTCAGTTCAAATTATTATCAAATTGGGCCTTTATCTTAGGCCAAAACTGTTATATTTTATGGGCATGTTGAAGAATAACCAATTCCAACCATTGAGAGAGGAAACTGATTTTCAGTCCCAAGATTGACCAAATAAGTGGACTGATACCAGTCCCAAATGTCTTTCTTATTGGACTTGCTGTGGACCAAGAAACTCTTCCTGGTCGAGCCAGCAGAACCAGCTTCAAACTCCTCTAAATGAGGCTTGCAAGCCAGCCCAGATTATTGGTAGTAGGAACTGATTTCAAATCCCAGATCGATCAGATAATAAAACTGATTTCAGTCTAAGAACTTCATAAAAAGAGGACCTTAGTGAGCCAGTAAACCATTTAAAAAAGATTAATTTAAAGAGAGTTAACAATCAACAAATGTTATTTGCTTAGAACATTTAATTTGATCTGCAGCAACCTTGCGTTAAAAGAGCTTATTTTTTAAAGCTTTGGACTCCTTGGTAACATCTTATGTTTCACAAACTTTTAGGTGAGGGAAACAATTCACTACATACCATGTATTCATATAATTCTTTATTTTGATTGTGCCATGAAAATATTACGTTGTGTTGCATGTTATGAATATAATTATTGGATTTAGAGTAGACTGGGTGTATATTAATAATGGTAGAAATCCAGTATTCACTCACAGTAATGTAAGGGAAATTTTGGCTAAATATTTTATTGGCCATGAGGAGACTCAGTCTGCCCGGATTGTAGAATTTAATCATTAATGTTATTGAAAGATCCAATGATTTTATATTCATAGGTTGATGATTATTTGTATGATATTATTGAATTTCAATTTTGATTGTACATGTGTGAATGTTGGTTTATGTAATTTAAATCATTATAATGCTTAGACTATTGTTATGTTTTATGTATGTTATAGCAAACTGATATTCGCTATGATGTTATAAATTGTTTAGACTGGGATTTATGATTCTGTAAGCACAATATGATAATTGAGCATGTTTATTGGCATTGAGCATGGCATTCTCATATTCATAACATTGGGTATGAGGGTGCGATCCATGATTATCACAAAGACCACGACGGTGGTAGTGTTGTTAACCTCACTTTAAGTGGGAAGACCATTATGGTAGAAGATGTGTGATATCCGTGACAAGTCATGAGGGCTGTTATTTGATGGTATGTTGTGTTATCCTCACTTTATGTGGGAAGGCCATTAAGGAGATATTGTGTTATATTCGATTCGTCGGGAAGGCCAATAAATATCAGTAGATGTAATAATGGGTTGGAATATGACATTTGGCATTGAGTATTATATTTTTGCAAAGGCATGAGCATGAAATAAATTGTTATTCTTGCTTATTTGAAATATTATTGAGGAAATAGGGTATCGTATGCTATGTTTGTATTATTGTTTTCTTCGCTCACCATGGAGCTCATTCCTTACATTGCATACAATCCCTTGGACTTGGGTCTGAACGATAATCACAACTGAGCTTAGAAGGCGAGGAGTCGATGAAGAATTCTTAGAAACACTTAGCTTATTGTAGAATTTAATATTTACATTATAAGTTGGTTGTTTATTTGCTTTGAAACTTTAAGAAAGTTGTTTATTCGTTCATTTTTAATTTGTGGAAACTTTGCTAATAAATTCAAGTATGGATTAAATTTGAGAATGTTTTAATTTGATTGTTATGGGAATGTGAGTATGTGATGCGTTTAGAAATCCTTATATAAGTGATATTTATCCATTTAAGTTATTTGGAAGTTTAAATGAGATGTTATGTCTTCAAGCAGGTTGTGGACTTGAGGAATTTTGGTGGCTTGTGAATGTAATTATGTTTGTTTGAATTTAGCCACAGATTTTGGATATAAGACCCGTTTAGGGCAGCAGGTGATTTAAATTTGTACAGTCAGATCACGCCTGTTTAAATCTTGGAAGGCGGGGCTTAACAATTCTATTGAAATTTTGATAGGGTCTCGAAACTTCGAAAGAGTTTGAAGTTCACGATAATCTCTTTCGGAGTAATTAATAATTTATTCTATTGAAAGTTTATTTTAAAAATATGTCAACATTAAAAATATGAAATATTTGGATGAGGGGTAATTTTTATGGGACTTATTCGGGGTTACTCTTGAATATGAGTCACTGTAAGAAGGGGTAATCTGACATATTAACAATTTTATAAGAATTAATAATTTTTATTAAATTCATATAATATAAAAAATAAAAATAAATTTTTATGAAACATAATTGTCAAAATGTCCTATTTTGAAGGGGTGATTCTGTCCAAATTTCGATAGGGACTCGAACCTCTAAAAGAGTTTGAAGTTCATGGTAATCTCTTTTGGGGTAATTAATAATTTATTTTGTTGGAAGTTTATTTTAAAAATATGTTAATATTTTCAACGTGATGCATTTAAATGAGAGGTAAATTTTACGGGAGTTATCCGAGGTTACTCTTGAGTAGGGGTAACTGTAAGCAGTGGTAACCTGACATATTAATAATTTTATGAGAATTTTATTAAATTCATACAATTTAAAAATAAAAATTATAATTTTTTATGAAGAGATATATTGATATTTTTATTCATTTATTAGGATTTAAAATAAATATCAAAAAAAAATTCTTTATTTTTTTTTTTTAATGTTTGAATGCAAGAGTTCATTTTAAATTATAATTATGAAAAATAATTTATAAAAAAATGGATAATATTATTATAAATTATATTATTAAGATTTACTTTTATGAATATGATTGAATAATTATATTTTATAAAATTTCTTAAAAAAATGTTAATATATCAGATTACCCTTATTTCTAGTTACCAAATAAGATAAACCTTTATTCTACCACTATAATTATCAAACAAGATAAGTATAATCCAAGTTCAAGGGTCACCTGCACTAAAAGATTTCCCTTAATCAAAGTAACCCCTCTAAAATCTCTAAAATTTACCCCTCATCTAAACTTAGCGTTAGTTAAAAAGGTCTAATCGGATGTACAAGGTACTTTAATCCAACAATTTTTTTGAAAGTAAACAATGTAAAATCTCAAATTTTGAAGTAGTTTCATAAAAAATTTCTAATGATAGTTCCTTATCTCATGGGAGCCGTTTTTTTGTTTTTTAATATTTGTAGAATAAGTAAATAAAAAAAATTTGCACGACGCTTGCGGTAGCAGACACTTCGGTGGTCCGGCCCTTTTCTCCGAGCAGTGAGGTGTTTTTTGTCCCACGGTCCCATTTCTTCTCACAGTCGATGTAGCTTTAAAAGGTACACTTTCCGTTGCCTCTCTCTTGGAGCTTTCGGCCCTTCACGTCCCAAGGTACACGGTTTCTGCCTGTATCTCTCCCCATCTCTTTCATTCGGACCTTCTGCTATGTATTTTTTTTTCTCCTTTTTACTCTATTTCTTAAGCTTCTGCTGTTCTGTTGATGTTGGTGTTGATGTTGTAGTGTATTTTCAATGATAAATCAAAGGCCATGCTCCGAATCTTGATTTCCTTTGATTTTTTTTTTTTTTGGGTCTTGATCCATTTTGCTCAATATTAGTTTGTCACTCTTTTTTTTGAGGGAGTGGGGGAGTGGGCTGTGCGGAATTTAATTTTGATTGGATCTCTGGGCTACTGACTTTTTGTCTGGCTCTGCTATCTTCATTTTAATGAGAAATACAAAATTATGAAAACAGAAAAACAAAAACCCATCTCTTCTGTGTTTCGATGGGACTGGTTATTTATGATCTCATTTTTTATTTTAGATATTTTTTCTTTTTGTTTATTTTCTCTCTTACGTATTGGGATTACAGTTTTTCTCTTTTTACTCTAGTTTTATATTTCTTTCATTTATTATTGTTATGGGTGTGATTCCTGGCTCCTGATCTTTGCCTTTGAGATTCCCTTTTTGTTTTTTATTTTTTTTTTTCCTATTTTTGAAGCAGAGTTTTGGTTGGATTTGCCAGAACTGGTGAATATTAGTTGATTGTGCAACCAGAGTTTTGTCAGAGCGGTGATTCATGTAATGTTTTCTTTTCCTCTTTTGACCTTTTTGGGTTTTTGATATTCGATTTTTCTTTATATATATTCTACGGTTTTTTGAGGGTTTTGATAGAATTTCAAAATGGTGAATGTTCAAGTGACCTCTGCCATCGAGATTTGAATCAAACGAGTGCTTTATGATTTTGGTTTTGATTTTCTCTCTCTGTTTTTTTAAGCTGTTGGTGTTTTCATTTCTTACTTTGTGTGCGCATGCATTCCTGCGTGCTTGTGTAATTTTTGGGTTTCTAGGGTTTTGGAGGGTTTTACTTCGATATTAGAATTGGTGATTGGTTAGTTGATTCTGCTGGCATTTGAGTTTTAACCAAAACTGTGATTTAAGTGGTGGGTTTTATCTTTTTTCACTTTTTTTTTTCTGTCCAAGGTTTGTTGTGTGTACCCCTCTGGGTTTCTATGGTTTTATTCAATTTTAGATTTGGTGACTGCTTAGTTGATTCTGCTATGTGGGTTCCAATAATAACTGTTTGAGTTTCTATGGTTTAATTCAATATTAGATTTGGTGACTGTTTAGTTAATTCTGCCATGTGGGTTTCAAAAATAACTGTTTGGGTTTCTATGGTTTAATTCAATATTAGATTTGGTGACTGTTTAGTTAATTCTGCCATGTGGGTTTCAATAATAACTGTTTGGGTTTCTATGGTTTAATTCAATATGAGAATGGTGACTGTTTAGTTGATTCTGCCATGCGGGTTTCAAGAATAGCTGTGATTTAAGTGATGTGTCTGATCTTTTTCACTTCTTGCCTTTTTTTGGGTGTCTAGGGCCTATTTTTGGGGTGTGTATTGTAGACAGTGATGAGGAGAATATTCTTTCTCTTGTATTAATTCACTAAACATAAGCCAAATATATAGAGTACAAAGGCTAATCTCTTACAATATCTGAGTATCCTAATTTCCTTATTAAGATATTATACAATCAATCATAATCTAATCTATATCAAGCATAAATGGAAATACATCTTTAATAAATCATAATATATCTCAACACTCTCCACAAACTCAAGTGTGAACTCATTCAATTTGACGATCCAAATGATGTCATTTGATGGGGCGAAACAAATCAACTATAATCTAATCTATATCAACCATAAATGAATACATCTTTAATAAATCATAATCTCCACCCACCCCACCCACCCCACCCCCCCAACACACCCCCCCCACACACAAACTCAAGTGGGTCCCACTTGAGTTTGAACTCATTCAATTTGACGATCTAAATGATGCTATCTGATGGAGCGAAAACAGACAAATAGAATCTCCAAAACTCGAGCCCGGTCGAAGTAGAAAAGTCAAAACTGGAACCAACTGATGTCTTGCTGCAGCGTGGACCGAAACAAGAACTGGAGAAGGAACGGTGGAAACTTAGTGCAGGAAACATCAAGGTTGCAACTGTTGTGAGACCCACTGGGACCTAACTCAGGACAAACTAAATTGACTGTGCCTATCTTGGCAAGTTAACTGTATATGTGTATAATTAGGAGTAGATAAGTTAGACTGATTATACTTTTCTTTTTGGCCACTTTAATTGGCTCTCTCTCTTATTTATACCTATACCCTCTAAGAGGAAATACATCTTAATACAATTCTGAGAATCATTATTCTCTGATATTGGTCTTTTTTTCCTTTCTTTATTTCTTTTCATTATTAGATTCAACATGATATCAGCCAGAACGAATTTTTGGACGGCATGCTATTGATAAGGTAGCATGAGGTTAGGACGGCCTCAAGCAGTCTCCAAATGAGTGGTTTGAAAAGTTCAGCAGTGCATTGTTGCCTTATGGTTTCTCTAGATGTCAGATGTATCACTCAGTTTTTATCTACCGTCTTCACTCTGTTGTCATGATTCTAGTGGTGTATGTTGACGACATTGTCCTCACCGGTAATGATGTTGTTGCCATAACTACCTTCAAAGAATATCTACAATGCACATTTGTTATTAAAGATTTGGGTATTGAAGTCGCTCGTTCTTCTAGAGGACTCTTTATCTCAGCGCAAGTATGCTTGACCTCCTTCAGGATGCTGGATACTCTGGGTGCAAACCTGCTGACACTCCATTAGATGTCAATACGAAGCTCTCTGCCGCAGACATGACTCCTCTTGATAGTCCTTCATTCTATCAGAAGTTGGTGGGGAAATTGATTTATCTCATTATTACACGACCCGATCTCTCCTATGTAGTTGGTGTGGTTAGTCAGTTCATGCACGAACCACAGGATATCCATCTTCATGCTGTCTTTTGCATCTGTCACTATCTTAAAGCTCATCCTGACAGGAGTTTGTTCTTTGCATGACAGTCTTCTCTCTCTGTTCGTGGCTATTCAGATGCTGATTGAGTCGGCTCTCTTGATGATCGTCGCTCAACAACTGGCTACTGTGTCTTTTTGGGTTCTCATTTAGTCGGATGACGTAGTAAGAAACAATCTATTATTGCTTGCTCCAGTGCTGAAGCTAAGTATCGTGCAATGGCCAATACTACATCTGATCTTCTTTGGGTCCTCCAGTTTCTTCAGGAATTGAGTTTTGCTCCACGTGACCTACTCATTATGTTTTGTGACAATCAGGCCGCTATCAACATCGCCTCAAATCCTGTCTTTCATGAGCGGACCAAGCACATTGAGATTGATTGTCACTTCCTACGACAACACATTTCTGAAGGCAGCCTTGTTATTCCATATGTAAAGTCTAAGGATCAATTGGCAGATATCTTGACCAAGTCTTCTCCTTGTCACCAACTTACTTTGGTTATTGACAAGCTGAGTTTAATTGACATCTTCGAGCCAGTTTGAGGGGGAGTGTTGTGGGACCCACTGGGACCCAACTTAGGACAAACTAAACTGACTATGCCTATCTTGACAAGTCAACTGTATAGGTGTACCCTCTACAATTCTAAGAGGAAATACATCTTAATACAATTCTGAGAATCATTATTCTCTGATATTCATCTCTTTTTCCTTTCTTTATTTTTTTTCATTATTAGATTGAACATCAACTCCACTGTACAAATGTATAGGTCTCCAAAAAAACAATAGGGATAGAGAGGTCCTGTCGGCTGTAAATGTTTCGGTGGTCGGATTTGATGCCGAAAAGTGCTGTTTGCAAAGGGAAAAATGCTTCAGAAGACATAGACATAAATGAGAGTCCATTATAGAAGTCCACTGGAAAGAGAAATTGATCCAAAGAAGATGCTGAAGTCCAGCGAGGAACAATAATGTGGTCATGAATAGTAAAATGGATAAAACCCTAACCTCCATTCAATGAGACCAAGCATAGGTCTTAGAGGGTTCGATTGGCATTCAAACTCGAAATCGCGCCATACAGATGTGGTGTAGGGTCAAAACCGACTGTAGAGTTGTGGGATTAAGGTATCAAATCTGAAGAAAGAAGACATATCTAATTGAACAAACAAAGATTGCCTTATGAACCACCCATAAAATGTAGGAAAAAAAGTCTCTGAAATGAGAGGTCAAAAGGTTGGAGAATCAGATCTGGAAGTAAGATGGTTGAACGTTTGGCAAAGGAAGGGAGGGAGGATTTTATTTATTTATTGAGATTCAGGGACATCAGCGGAAAAAAATGGAGAGATGTGCGATGATGGCAGCTAGATATGAGATGGTGGAGGCAGACGTGGACGCCACAAGGCACAAACTGAATCGAAAGCCTCACAGAGGCAATATGGAGGAAGGGGCAATTGTGATGGTCCAAAGTCCAGGTCCTGAAGTGTTGGTTCCTTGCAGATCCAATGAAAAATACCCAAAAAATGGGAAGGCAGATGTCCCAGGAAGTGACTTGGAGAAGGCTGAAAAAAGGGGCCCACCAGTGATGGAAGGGGGGGTCCATTAGTTGCGATGGAAACTGGGCTTAGAGGCGACCCTGGTGGTGAACAACCACATGGCAGAAGTCTAGTATGCATGTAGATCTCGCAGGAAAACCGAGAAACAAAGAGTTTCTGGGCGGAAGGAGACCTAGGAAAAAAAACAACAATTGGGCTCCCATTATTGACCGAAATCCAAGGTCAACCTGGGGCAGGTGGGCCAGGGGCGACTCTAGTGGTGTTGGTTCTAGTGGCAAAGGTGCAAGATCCACTTGGATTGAAGGGAAAAAAAAGCCACAAAATTGGTTTTTGGACCATAACTGTCCTTGGGAAGAAAAAGGGCCCAAAATTGCAGCCGAAGTCTTCAAATGGCAGATCCAAGCCATTGGATGGGTAGCCCTGCCAAAAATGGGAGGGGTATGGTAGGCTCCCGCCGGCAAAAGTGTCGCCGGAAAACCAGATGACGATGGAGAAGGTTCTAGTGGTTGAGACGACAACCTCTGTGAGCACAGGGAACCCGTCAGTGAATTGTTGCATCCCGTAGAGGAAGAGGGAGAAAGTATGGAAGATGAGTCTCTCTCTGACCAACGAAAACCAACAGAAGAAAAAGTCAGGATCTTTTTTGATACCATATAGAAAGTGATGAGAAGAATAATCTCTCTCTTGTATTAATTCACTAAACAGAAGCCAAATATATAGAGCACAAAGGATAATCTCTCACAATATGTGAGGATCCTAATTTCCTAATTAAGAGATTACACAATCAATCATAATCTAATCTATATTAACCATAAATAGAAATACATATTTAATAAATCATAATATATCTCATGTATTTCTCAAAACTGTAGTCAAAATATTTAGGTAGAATGCATAGTCTATCTATTTTATGGTGCATTGCAGAAAAGAGTTGAATTGCATGATGGGTTTTTAATATTATGTCTTTGTTTTCTCTAAGTGAGCATCTTGTGTCCCAGTTTCTTTGAATTTATTTTGGGGCTAACCATTTAAGTAACTTTCTGTCTAACTTTTTGGGTTCTAGTGACATTCACCACGTGGATGGATCTGAGTATTTGACTTTTGGTGTTTATGTGAGTTTCTACTTCCGAGGGTGTAAATGTATCTTTGTATTGTTGTTTTTTTCTTCTTCTTTTTGATATAGAAGGGTTTCAAGTTGCTATTTCACATTGCTTTTGGGTTGTTTCTGGATGCTTATTAAGTTGAAATATTTTGACCATTATCATTTTTGGGGTGCAATGGTGCATCTGGTTGTAGACTCAATTGCAAAGGAATTCATGGCATAATCTAACAACATTTGGTTAGCTCTTTGTTGAGGTGGTTATATGGAATCTAAATCCTGTGTTGGGTAGAGTAAACAATTTTCTTTGCCTTCTCAAAAAAGATGCTTTGAATCCAGTATGTATCTGAGCTGAAACTTAAGAGTAAATTTGGTGGAGAAGCATCCTACATCCTCAGTATATGATTGAAAACTGAACATAGCCTTTGCCTAGGGATGGCAATGGGCCGGGCTTGGGCCAGGCTTATGTTGCGCCGAGCCTGAGCTTGATTTTCAAGAGCAAAGCTTGAGCACAAGCAAAAGCACAAGCCCAATGTGGGCTTGAAATACATGCTCAAGCTTGATTCTTACAAGCCCGATTGGCCCGATGGCAAGCCTGAGCCTGACAGAAAAGCCTGAAAATTTATTGATATTTTCAGTATTTTGAAAAAAAAAATTATAGAATTTTAGAAAAATAAAATAAAGTCTAAGAGAAATCAATATTTAAATTGAGAGAATTGAAAATGATGGTGGTGTCACAATTTTTTTTTAAAAAAAATGAAAATTACCAAAAAATTCAAATCAGAAAAAAGGGCGATGTTTACATTTTTTTTTTAAAAAAAGAGATAACCCATTTACTAGAAAAGATATGGTTATAAGAAAAGGGGAAGCAAAGATATAAAACAGGGGGTGGGTAGAAGTTGTTGAGATATGAAATTGGAAGAAGAAGAAAGCAAAATATTATAATAGCCTATTTTAATAAAATTAGATTCAGAAAAATAGGGGAAAGATAGGTGACTTTGATCTTTTGATGACTCTGATGTTGAATCAAAAAATTCTTTTAGATTAATAAAATAAAAATTAGAGAAAAAAGATTGAATCTGGGTAAGATTCAAAAGTAGTGTGTGTGTGCGAGAGAGAGAGAGAGAGAGAGAGAGAGAGTTTTAATCAGGCTTTATTTTATTATTCAAGCCCCAGTCTGATTAACATTTGGGCTTGAAAATAAGAGCCACCCTTTTTTTGGCCCGGGATTTTGGGTTTTCTGGCTAAATTGCCATTCTTACCTTTGGCCTGATTGAATTGCCTATTGGTTTTTTGTTTTTTAAATGTATGTGCTAGTTATGTGAGCTTCTTTTTTTATGTATATTCATACTGGAATAATGGATATCATTTATATATTTTTTTTCCTTCTTCCTTTTTCGATCTTTGCTCCTTTTCTCTCTCATTTGCATAAGGTTTACTTGAGGCTCTTTTGTTTTAGTGTCCTTTGGGTTTTCATGGATGGTGGACTCCTTTGCATTTCATAGAGAATCCCATTTTATGCTATTTTGTGTAGTTTTTCCCCCAAAATTTATGGTGTCTTTTAGTTATTCTTTGTGTTGGTTTGCTAAGATCTGGTGCTTTTAGAATATTCTTGCCTAACTTAAGGTTTTCTGTTGTTGTTCTATGAGTTGTTGCTTTGCTTTCTATAATTTGTTATCCTGGATATCTGAGGCGTTCCCCCCTTGTATTGCATTTTGGGTACAATCTTTGCCTCTTTAGCTTTTGAGTTTGTCTTCTAATGTTTGTATTAGATGAATGTTGTAGTATGGACATTGTGGAGCTTACTTGTGACTACCATTGATCACAGGGCTGGGTGGGATTCATGGGCCTTATCACATATTAGGGTTGTACAGATATCCCCTTGTTAGACAACAAGAGCTATTGTTTCAAGAACCAAAATGGGGATGCAAATGGTCCTCTAATTGTTCGATAAGCCACACCATTTGCGTCTAAGCTGCATGGGTACGGGTGTGAGTGTTGGAGTCTGACATAGGTGTGAGATGTCGGACTGGACAATCTAGAAAAAGTAGGACATGGCATCACATTTAAACTTAAAAAGTCTGAATTTGTTTTAAATGAAATTAAGGTGCGAAAATAACACTAGTAAAAAACAACTTACTTGTTTTACTCAACATTTAGGTGACAAGCATATTGATATTTTAATTAGGTTTTAAGAGGGGAAATGTGTTGTTTTTAGATTTTTAGACATCTTGGAAAACAATGTTAAAAGGCACCAAAAGAGTCCATGAAGAGCGGGTTTGTGTGTCTACAAGTGTCTAATACGGGTATGTCACACATTTGAAGTGTTTGTGCAACATAGATTCAACCTGAAATAAATGGGGTTGGTGCAAACTTACCCATTTAATTTGCTGATCCATATTTAGATCCTGATTTGTTTTTATTTCTTTTTTTATTTGGATTTTAATTTGGATCAATAAGGATCCAGTCTACTTACCCAAAGTTTTAATACCTATGTGAATTTAGTAAGTTGCCATGCCGTTTATGTGAGAGATGTTGAAAATTAGGATAAATGGGGGAAAATAGACGAGATTGAATTTTGCGCCAAATTCATATCAATACCATTTGCTTTTCTTTTTTGATGCGGACTCAGATTTAGATATCCATTTCGAAGTTAGATGCAGATGGTCGTAAACAGTCAGCAGATGTTGATGATACATCTAACGTCCATATCAGTCAATTGGATTTAAATCTGGGTTCCTTGCAAATCAACATGGATGTGGATTTGCCTTGTTGTGGCCCAAATATCAACCATTCATCTCTAGCTGAAAAGATGATGGTGTTCATTCAGTGTGATTAAATTTAATGGTGAGAGTTCATTCTTTTAGGGCTTGGATTCAGTAAAGGTGGGCTGGAAATGCTTATAAACAAGTTTGCTCATTCTAGCTCATTCTTTTTTTATTTTTCATTTTTTTTTTTTTTGTATTTACAAATTCATGCATTTATATTTGATTTTTTTTGTTTTATTTATTTATTTTTTGACATTTTCTTGGATTTTTTTTGGGTATTGACTCGTTTTTTTTTTTTTTTAATTTTTAAATAAAGGTAATAAATTTTGTGGAGCTCCATATTTGTGGTTGACTCATTGAAGCGATGGCGTCACAGACTGAGAGTCCAGTTCCTGCACCTGCTGCCCACGTGGTATGTGCTGTTGCTTTGTTTGCACTTTTGCTATCTTTGGCTATTCAGTTATTTTTAACTGACATGTTATTTTTTATTGGATTGTGCATGTAGGTGGGCAATGCCTTCGTGGATCAATATTATAAAATGCTTCACCATTCTCCAGAGTCGGTTTACAAGTTTTATCAGGATTTGAGCATGTTAAGCAGGCCTGAGCCTAATGGTGTAATGACTTCCGTGACGACCATGCTTGTGAGTTTGTTGAGTAGGCGATTTAAGTTCTCTCTCTCTCTCTCTCTCTCTCTTTGGTTATAGATGTGTGTGTGTGTGTGTGTGTGTTTGAATGCGAGGCATGTACGTGTGTGAGTGCAAGTGATTCCTTTGGATCCTTTGATATCAGCTTTCTAGATGTGATTCTTACGAGTTGGTTGAGTAGGAAAAATAAATTGTCTCTCTCTGATGCGGAGCACCACACTAGTTTTCATATTTAGCAACTTTCCATATTTAGATTTAGGATTTCCAACTTTTCATGATTGTATTTTTTCTTTCATGTATTTGTTTAGTCCATTAGTTGGATTGGTTTTGTTTTGTTTTGTTTTTTTTGAGAAAAATTAGTGATTTTACATGTAATTAGGGCTTCTTAGTCATTGGGGGTAGTTTGATCTTTGTTTATTTGAGGGTATTTTGGTCTTTTTTTATATTTTTAAATTTATATATATAATGTAACCCCCCCATACAGGATTGACACTTGATGAATGAAGAATTATTGAAGCAAAAGTGACTCCTCTGCTCCATGCGAATTGGACATCCCCTTGATGAGAAATCAAGGTTGTCGTGGTGGAATCCTCAAAGGCGAGAAGCCTTCCTCTATTTTCCAGGTATTTTCTATCAATCTTCTCCTCTCTTTTCTTCTTCTCTTTATCTTAGCCATACCCTAGCTGAACCCCCATCCTCTTATTGCCGTCCCAGATCTATCCTAGAATCGTCTTATTGCTGTCCCATAACTGTCATATTGCTGTCCCAGATCTATCCCAGAGCAGTCATTGTTTACCGCAATATTGTCAAACTTGAATCGTATCATGAATATCGGTTTAGGGATCTGACTCGTGAATCATAAATCGTAGAATCGTAAGAGTTTTAACATTTTTGACTTTTTTTGCTATAATTATTATTTATACTACAATTACATATAAAATGACATAGAATAATAAGATGATTTGTTCAATTCCTCCTAATATATAAGTAAATATGCAAAGATATGAGTATATGACAAAATGTATCAATGCAAACTTAAATCAAGATGCATTAGAAGTTAAGTTTATACATTCTAACATTCAAATCATCATAATTCATAAAATTCTATTATTCAAAATTACAAAATATCTGAACTCTAAAGAATATCATTCTCATCAATGTCACCTAAAACATCTAAGTAAGGTGAAGGTAAAGTGTCTCCTCCATCTACTACATCCCTATTGCTAATTTCTTCAACGCTTTCTTCCTCTCCTTCAAGGCTTCAACACTTTCTTCCTCTCCTTCAACGCTCTTTTGCTTTCTCGAATAAACGCCTGTTAATTACAAAATTCAAATATTTTATAAATTGTGCCTTCTAAATTCTAAATATAATATAATGGTCTTCTAGATTTTAAAATGCTTACTCGTTTCTTTTCTAAGATTAGTCACCTAAAACATCTAAGTAAGGTGAAGGTAAAGTGTCTCCTCCATCTACTACATCCCCATTGCTAATTTCTTCAACGCTTTCTTCCTCTCCTTCAAGGCTTCAACACTTTCTTCCTCTCCTTCAACGCTCTTTTGCTTTCTCGAATAAACGCCTGTTAATTACAAAATTCAAATATTTTATAAATTGTGCCTTCTAAATTCTAAATATAATATAATGGTCTTCTAGATTTTAAAATGCTTACTCGTTTCTTTTCTAAGATTAGTCTCTTCCTCATTAAACATCTCGTCCGCATCCAACCAAGAATTGTCTTGTGGAAGAGCTGGATCTTCCTTTTCCATGATCCATTCATCATCAGATTCCACGTCCGATAATTAAATAGGATCTTAATCTTGCTTTGAATCCCTTAATGTCTGTCTCACTTGTAGTTGTAAATTGTATTTTACATATACAAGGGAATTCATCCTCTTTGCCCCTAGCCTATTTCTCCTCTTCGTATGAATCTATAAAAGAAAACATAAAACATTAATGACTTCACTTCTTGAACATATTTTAAGAAATTGCATTAATTTATTTAAAGTTAAAAATAAAACATACTTGTTTAAACACTCTCCAATTCCGCTCACCCCCCGTTGCGCTACAAGCTAAACTCAAAATCCTTATTGCAACACGTTGCAATTCTTTAGTATCCTCTCCATAATCTTCCCACCAAATGATTATAAAACATGAGATAATAAATTAAAAAAAGAAAAATTCAATTGAAAGTTTAGATACTAAATAAGTAAATATTAAATAACTAAATACTAAATACCTGGCTGTTTTCTTTTTCTGGTTAGTTTGGCCATGTTATCTCCAAAGAATCCTCTTTCAGTTCTGAATGCAAGCAATTGTTTATTGATTTTAATCCTGCCATCTATGTCTATAGCCAACTTATCAAGACATGTATACAACCCTCTTTTAATTAGTATCGGGATAAAATGATTCTTCATAGTGGAAAGAAGGATTCAGATAATATGCAGTGGCATGCAATGGATGGTGGAGTTGATCACTCCAACGAGCATCTATCAATTTCCAATATGGCATGTACTTCTTTTCATCTTTGTTCAATCTCTTTGCAATTTTCTCCTTGACTTGATCCATGCCCTCATATATGTATCCCATTGCCGGCTTGTCCTCTCCATCAACTAACCAAAGCAATTTTACAATTGGCATTCCAACCTTCGTATAAAATTGAACACGTTTCCAAAACTTACTATAAAAAAATAGATCATTCACCTTTTTCCCCTCTTCAGTCTTGTACAACGGCATTCTATCCCATTCGTCCGAACTAAACATTTTTCGTAGACTAACTCTGCATCTCAGTATGTTTTTCAATGTAAGGTAGCATGTTGCAAATCTCGTTATTGCCGGCCTAACTAACTCACGATTGTTCGTGAATTTTCTCATTAAGTTTAGCAACACACCATGGTTATAAATGAATTTTGCAATTGCTTTTGCATCAGCAATAGTAGATGACTCCAATTTTCTTTTTCCTATATCCTCAAGCGTGAGATCAAGTCAATGTGCTGCGCATGGAGTCCAAAATAAATTTTTCCTTCTTGCCATCAAGATTTTTCCAACCTTTACATATGGTGCTGCATTATCAGTAACAATTTGCACCACATTCTCCATACCTACCTCTTCTACGACCGAATCTATAAGGTCGGCCAAGTTCTCTCCATTTTTGTAGATCGAAGATGTGTCAACACTTTTCAGAAATACACTCTCCATTGGACTATTTCAAAAGAAAATTAGTAATAAACCGATTCTTTCCATCAGTCCAACCATCTGTCATTATTGTGCACCCTTTTTTGGTCCATTCTTTCATATGCTTTTCCAACATTTTCTCCACATCTTCAACTTCGCTTTTGAGTAAAGTATTTCTCATCTCATGATATGATGGAGTTTTCAACCCAATTCCATATCTTGCAATTAATTCACACATGGGCTGGAAAAATGGATTCTTCACCAAATTGAAGGGGAGTGTATTTGAATAGAAAAAACGAGCAATGCCTTTGCAAACTGTGATTCTGTCTTCTTTTTTCTAAACTCTGTTAAGAGTTGATTGTTTCTTATCATCATCCACATTAATAAATTTTTCCATCGGGTCCCTTTCCTTTTGGGTCTTGATCATCAAAATAATAATCAGGTCTCCGAGCCTACATTTGTGCATCCTTTTTTCTTTTTTGTGTGTCCAAATTGTTCCCTATCAATTTAAGGCATTTTTGAGTCACCGACTCGGGACAATTAGGACATGCCGCTACGTCTTTTTTGTTGTTCCTAGATGGTGTTTCATTCGATAAGTACAACCACTCATTTTTTTTTTTACAATAGTTGCATTGTACATGCACATGGTTGCCCGGTTCCAATCTAGTGCAAAACTGCCATGCTTCATCTTGTCCCTCATTTCCATTGTCTCGAACCATTTTAACAATCTTTACAAATTTCTTAGAAACATCCACTTATCATCCACAAAGAAAAAGACAAAAAAATATTAATATGAGAATTTTCATTATTTCTATCTTAGAAATAATATGCATTACAAAATTAAAGAAAGGACTATTTTGATAGAGACAAATTTTTTGTAATGAAATAGAGAATAGGTGTAAGTCTTAAAAAAATAATACGAAATAATATGAGGTCTAAGCCTTAAAAAAAATTCAAACAGTTTGTAGACAGTTCATTTAATGATTTAGTTATTCATTTAATGATTTAAAATAACTGATCTAGTTTAATAAAATATATTTTTATAATATAGTAAAAAATACTATATTCAATAAAATATTTTGATAGTCAAAATAATCAATTAATACTTAACCACTATCAGTTCTATTTATTTAAATAAAATATATAAATATTTTTCAATTAAAACTTATTTTTATAGTCAATATAGTAAAAATAAATTAATTTATTTTGATAAGTTGCTATGGTCTTCTAAATTAACATTTTATTAAAATTGTTACAGTCCTCACACGACTGTATCTCGTACTCGTGTGAGGATTGTTCAGGTAAAAAAACAACCACACGGAAGAAAGGATTCTTCCACCTCGATGTCCTCGTACGAGGACCCTCACACCTAACACCCAACTTAATAAATATCTTCCATTCTTAGGATATCTAAGTTTGCAAAAAAAAAAATAAACAAGGTAATGCAAAACGAAACAGAGAAGAGGAAAGCCGAGAAGAAGAAAGTCAAGAAGAGGAAAGCGAAACCAGAGAGGAGGAGAAAGCGAAACCAGAGAGGAAGCCGAGAAGAGGAAAGCGAAACCAGAGGAAAGCGAAAAAGGAGAGAAGAGGAAATGAGGGAAGTATACCTTGAACTCGAAGTCTCGAACTGTTGAAGGTTTGAAGGACTTCCAAAGAGAGCAGACACCACGACTTGAAGGAGAAGCAATGGATGAAGAAGGGTTTTTCTTTGTTTGCTTGAAAGAAACACAAGTAAGAGGGCCAGGTATTTATCAATCCTTTTTAGACTTTAATAGGCAATCAAAAGATGACTTTCGATCTTCCAATGCACGTCGTTTCCTATTCTGTTGATTTTCCCTCTTTTTTGCTCATTTTCCCTTTTCTTCTTTTTTTCTTCAACATCGCACGATAGTGCGATTGAAGAGTTTGGAACGCACGATCTGCGATTTTAGCAAAACTCGGACGATTGATGGCATTTTTCGAGTTGACCAGCGAGTTGACTCGGTTGACCATCTGAGTCAAGTCAACTTGTATGAGTTAACTCGCAACTCAGACGATTTTAACAACACTGGCTTACCGTCCAGAACTCATCCTTGATCTGTCCTGATTCATCCTTGACCCATCCATTTCACTTTCTGCTACCACTATCCTTAATTTGGTTTGGTCAGTTATATAATTGTTTACATTAGATTTCCAAGAATTACTTTAATTATTTGTGGTAAATTTATATTATGGAATTGCAAGTATTAATTGGAATTTAATTTCAGCCCATTTTAAATTTAAGGAATATTATTTTGACCTTTTTCATTACCACATTAGGCATTTAGGGCTACTCTCTCTCTTGTCCTGCATCCCTCTCTCTCTCTCTCCCCCCCTCCCTCTCTCTGTGTGTGTCTGTGTCTCTGTGTGTAGATATGATTCTTTTATTTGCATATGCTTGGACATGATAAATTGGATCCATTAGAACCTGGGCCTCTACGTTTTAATGTTATTTCACATCCTGACTTGAGTTTACACTTGAATTTCGAAGAATCATGTTATTGGAAATCTGACGTGCTGCATGCAAACGAGGCTTTAAAGTATCATGGTTCTACTGTCTATCAGAGAGCTCTAAAGCTTTTTATTTAGAAATCATGCATACAAGTCAATTAGTGTAAGGGTGAGATTTTGCATTGTGGAATTGCTAAAAGGGTGACAGCTTCATAATAAATTTGAGAGCTTACTCCATTTCATGAATAATGATACATTGGGTGGCTTGTTACGAGAAATTTATCAGGGAAGGCTTTTGTACCATTTGCTTGGCAATGCATCACAATTTCAAAAGTCACAGTATGAATCAAGCCAAATAAAAGTCCTACATGCCATGAACAGGAACCAAGAAAATATTCACATTCACATTGAGATTTTATCCTCTGCTCTTTAGTTATCATATATTAAATGTGTCTTTACACTCTTATATTCTCATGTTCTAATGAACTTTATTTGGGTTCGACTTAGGGTGGTTTTCTCTTTTTTGTTTTCTTTTATTTATTTTTGTTACTATTATTAAATTTGGGGATCAAGGGCAGGGTTAAGGTTTTTAAGACTAATCTAGTTTATATTTTGCATAGGTTTCTGATTTTTGATTTGTACAATTTTCCTATAACAGCCTGAGGACCAACTGACTGAGCTTGGGTTGGGTTGACCAGGGTTTCTGCCTTAGCCACCCATTTATTAAAATGTGTATTTACATTTATAGATGCCAATATTCTTATAAACTTTATTTGGGCTGGACCACCTAAGGGTGGTTCTTTCTTTTTTGTTTTATTTTATTATTATTATTATTAGTTGTAGCAGTGAGCTACAGCAGCAGCAGCAGCTCGCTATTATCTTTTAAGAGTTCATCACATGTCCAACCTGACAGCTTTTCAAGATAATAATGTGCTCAACTGCTCACTTAGTTTAATACCAAATTGCATTCCTCATGCATTCTCATGTTTATGCTTGTAAAATTTGGCGTTAAGATGAATTCAATGTACTAGTTTTAATTAGCTGGTAGTTCTGATGGAGGTATTGCCAATCAGAATCAGGGTGCCTAAAGCTTGAAACTGTTTGCTTAAAATTTTATTTCTTTATTTGAGATGGAAGGTTGATTCACTACACCTTGATTTCACTCAAAACAAGTGGATTTTGATGGTTTGGATAAGATATTTGCATGGCCTATCTAGTCAATGAATTTCAAAACCTCGATTTGATGATTTTAATGGCATTTTATGATTTTTCTCGTCTTCTTGTTTGTCAAAACAAGATTCCAATGATTGATGTTCTTAGTTCATCCTCTTTGTTAGAGGCAAGTATTCTATTTGAGTATTCAAACAGAATTAGCAATTTTTACTAAATTATTTTTTGTATTTTGGCATGTTATGGTACAGGCTATCAATGAGAAAATTATATCTTTAGACTACAAGAACTATAAGACTGAGATAAAGACTGCTGATGCTCAGGATTCTCACATGGGTGGAGTAATTGTTTTGGTAACTGGATGCTTGACTGGAACTGATAATGTGAGAAGAAAATTTACCCAGACATTTTACCTTGCACCACAAGATAGAGGGTACTTTGTCCTTAATGATGTTTTTAGGTATGTTGATGAAAATGAACCAATGGAAATATATCCTGCATTGGTTAATGGTATTGGTGAGGATGTCCCCACAGCTCCTCTAATGCCTGAGCCAGGTATCTCTTCCCCTCCCTCCCCCCTCATTCTCCTTGGTATTTTTACTTTAGCTAGTATTAGTGACAGAAGTGAGAACATATTCATGTGAAGATGATTGACAGAAGTGAGAACATATTCATGTGAAGATGATTGAAATGAACCTTTGTTGCACATGTTTTTGATTCTGTTCATTTACCAGGTGGACTTGTTATCACATTCTGACCCAAAATCGAGGCTAGTCCATTCATCAGGTGGGTCACAGCTGTGTATGAGAAAAAAAAAGGTGCAAGGAAAAACTTGGTCATAGTTGATATCTTGTTTACGTATGATGTGGCTTGCCTGCTGATTGGATTGGCCTTTTTTGGGTAAGCATATTGCACAAAAGGTTTGTACCTATGCCTTATCTTGCATGTACTCTAGAATATCTGAGATCATCTTTGCACAAGTTGGGGATATTCGTATTTGTTCTAAAAATGTTGGTTTCTTGTTATCTTGTATTCAGAGCCTTCTCAGGCTACAGATCGGCAAGTGTTGGATCTTACAGGTTCTCCCTCTGAGGAGAATATTGACAATGGAGAGGAGGTGTGCAACAACCCATTAGGCAATGATGAAGGTTCGGATATCGAAGATGATGGTGAGCCAGATGCTCATTCAGGTGAAAATGAGGTGCAGCCAGTTGATGATTCCCCTTCTGTGGTTAAAGAGGATTCTCCTAAGAAGTCTTATGCATCAATTGTAAGTGGTTCATCACTTTGGTAAAGCATCCATTTTCAGAATACTTAAAGAATTATCATTCAACAGTAAACTACTAAGACCGAGGGTATCTTTAGAGACCGACATTTCCATATGTAGCCTTGGCATCACTTTGTGAGTTAGAATGGGTGGACTGTGATGTGTATGTACTATGGGCTTAACTAGGCTGGTCAAAGTCGTTGGATGGACCTCGTTTTCAATGATGCATTTAAAGCTAGAAAAGCTCTGATGCGTGCCACATTCAATGAAGATAAAGTGATGTGCCATTTTGCTCAATAAGTGGAAATTTGTGTGCAGGTGAAAGTTATGAAAGATAGCACAGCTTCTTCGGTACTGAATGTGTCTACTACTACTGTTAGGGTGGCACCCAGGAACATTGAGCAATCAATTGTGTCATCAGCATCTGCTTCAATACGCGAGGCTCCAGCTACCAGTACCAATGGTGCTCTTGAAAACGACAGTATTCATGAGGATGGTCTGACTCTTTTCTTCCTCATGTGCACAGATAGATGAAGATGGTTATGTTTATTGTCAACTTATAACATGGACCAAATTTATTCACTTGACACACGCTGATATGGCACATGGTAGGATTGATCTAGGCTGTCAGATGAGCATCATTTAAATGTGCTTCACATAGCTATCACACATCTGAGGTCCACAGTATGAGTGAGTTCTCAACTACTGTGGCTGTGGCATATTTTATAAGGAGTCTTCAATGTGAAGGGCCTAAATCTTGCAAACTTATGCTACTTTGATATGCATGGAGCTCATAGATTTGTGTGATGTATATATTAGTTTCGATATCTAGAGGATGTGACATTCCTCCGGCAATAGAAATATTATATACTTAAAGCGCATAGATTTTACTATGGATATATTAGTTTTGATATCTAGAAGATAGGGCATTCCTCAAGCAATACGAATTGATTTACTCAGAAGATGTATATATGATTTACTCAAAGATTGCTTCTTGTTCCCATGTAGTGGAGGGTCACTCCATTTATATTGGAAGGTTGCCACTGAATGCGACGGTTTCCCTACTTGAGGAGGAGTTCAAGAAATTCGGGCCTATTAAGCCTGATGGTATACAAGTCAGAAGTAGCAAGGTTTGTGTCTTAGAAGTTACGCAAAGCCACAACTACATTTAGATTCATGCCAATGTATGTGCATCCTTGTGTGTTCCTAGAATTCCAGCAAATGGGCCCTTATCTTGTTAAACTCTTGACCTGAACTGGAATTTTTAAGCTGGGCCACTGTCGGACAGAAATTGCCACTTTACATGGCATAACATACCACGGATGGTTGGTGTATGTGGAGCTGCAAATGGACTTAAAGGCCCTCTTGTTTATAAACTTGTGCCACCTTGCTATATTTTAGTTCAATTTTTGCTTACTTTCTTTTTCCCCTTTGCACAGCCACAAGGATTTTGCTTTGGCTTTGTTGAGTTTGAATCATCAAGTTCAGTGCGAAGTGCAATTGAGGTATTGATCTTAGATGCTCATCAACCCTTGTATAATTGTTAAATAAATTCTTTAATCAACATCCTTACCTTTTTATTTAGAGTATTTCCTCCCAACCCTAAAATGGAACACCCTATAGCACTCCAGATGTATGTCCACTATCTAGCATGTCATAGTAATCTGCTTCATCCCAAGTCTTTATTCCCCAATTTAGTTTACTGTACTTGGGCTGTGCCTGGTCTTTTGAATGTGCTCACAATTTGAAGATATATTTTGGTTTTCTATTGAAGCAACTTTTATGTATCATTTCACACACTCACCCCTAATTCTATCTTGTCTTTTTATTCCATTGATCCATCTTAACATATGCATTTTTGCCATCTTGTGTATTTGATCATCTTTCCATTTATTTGTCCCATTAGTAGTCAAAGGGAAAGCACTATCAAGGTGCCAAGTATTCTTGGATCCTAAGGCGTGAGTGGCATGTCTAGGTGCGAGTCTAATTTTGCTAGGAGCATTTATTTAAATGCTTCAAATACAATAGCAATCATCCGAAGCATCAAAGTATATTGACAAGTGGACTTTCAAGCAGTTATTATAAGTATGTATTATATACATGCACAAATATATTTTCATATAATTAGAATTTTTAATCGAGTTTCACTAATGATTACTTCATCTTAATTATAACATTTATTGGCTATTACAAAGAACTTAAAAAAGACCTATTATAGATAAAAAGAAAGTTTTATAGGAACTAGGTGAGGGCCTAGACACAAAATGCACTAGGTGAGGCACAAAACCTTTAGTTAGGACTTAAGTGCAATTAAGGCATGCCTTTGACTACTATGTCTTGTGCAAAATTCAGCTCTATGTGACAACGATGTCCAAATTGTCTTCTAATAAAAGTGCCTGATGCGGAGCATATCCATGCGATCTCTACTCTATACTATTTTTGTGCTTTCCATGCTTTGTTTCCATAGTTTCTATTTTTTAGTTGGGGCATTTTTAGTAATTGTTATTGGTTTTATTTTTAGTGAGATAAAACTCTATATAAGCTTTGTAAGCCTCATTGAGGCCTGATATGATTGATGAATAAGAATTTGAGAAATTTCTCGCAAATACCAGCGAGTGGTGTGACTGATTTTGGAGCGATTCCTTTTGGCGTTAAGGCCGGCGTGAGGCCATCCCACCTTCTTCTTCAGGTACTTCTCTTCTCTTCCTTCTCTTCTTCCTTCTGCAACCTAAAGCCATCTTGGACCCTTTCCCAGCCATCCTCCCTTCCTTGAGCCTCCCTTTTTGTGTTCGCCATCCCCTAAGATCAACACTGTTGCTTTCGTTCTTCTCATACAGCCACCTGCTGTTGTCGTCTAGCCCCAAAACTCATCCCACTCCCTTCGCCCCTCACCAAAGACTTCTTTGAAGCTTTCATCCCTCCCATACAACCATTGCTAGCCTTGTCGCCTTCTCTTGTAACCCATTTGACCTGCTGCAAGCGGGTGAAACTTGGGTTGGGTTTTGGCCCGACCCGACTGACTCGACCCGAAAATAGTGTGGGCTGGGTTATAGAAATTGTAAACTCGGGTTGGGTTGGGTTAGGAAAAAAAAACCCGACTGAAATTCGGGTCGGGTTGGGCTGAGGAATTTAAGTTTCAACCCGACAAGACCCGACAAGGAAAAACCCAACCTGGATTTCTAATTAACTATAAAAGTAACTCTAACCCTAATTCTCTAATTCTCAAACCCTACACGACAACCTCTCACTTCTCTTTCTTCACTCCTACTCTTCCCTTCCCATTCGCTTCTTTGTTAACCCTAATCGCAGCAGTCGTTCTCTCACTTCTCCTTCGTCCTCATCTTTCTTCGGTGAATCACATACACACATAGCCTTTTTGCCCGCTCGGCCTCGTTTCGGATCAAGCAGGTCTTGCAGGAGCTCCGACGTCTTGCCTCCTGCCTCGGCCTGCAAGCACGATGTTGAGTTTTCTAGACCAGCCAGAAGCGACGATAGCCCTTTGTTTGTCCACTGTTGTCGTATGTGTCTCTTACTCATGCTGCCAAGCGAGCAGCGTATCTATTATGTTCTGCTGCCCAACAGCCATGCCCTTGCAACCAGGTACGTTTCCCTTTGTCCCCTTCAACATCCTTTCATATTTTTTTAATTACTTATTCCATTGCAACTGATTGACCCCCTTCTTCCCTTTTCTTTATTCAATTAAACCCATCTTCATTCCTCTTTTACAAAAGATCTGCTTTGTTAGCTTATTTATTTTACTTATTTTTGAAATTGTAAAGTGACTCAAACCCTTAACCTTTATGGTTTTGCCATGGCTGTGTTTATTCATACCACAACATGTCTTCTATGAATTTCGGTTTGATATGGACTTTGCAACTTTTTGTAAACTACAATTTTTTTTTTTTTTTTTTTTGAAATGGAAGATTGCAATCTGGGTTAGCATTAGAAATTCGGGTCGGGTTTGGTCGGGCCGGGTCAACAGTCAGGTTCATTAGAAATTCGGGTTGGGTTGACTAGATCGGGTTTTCCCGACCCGAATTTCAGCCCTATGCAAGCCCCTCTCCCCATATTCCCTTCTTTTCGTATGTGTGCCCCATTGTGTTTTACCCTAAGCCAAGCCTTTTCATTAATCCCATTCGTACCCTTTCTTTCTATTCCATCCGTATCCCCATTTTGTTTCTTCCGTATCCAGTTTGTTTCTTACATGCCTAAGTTTTCATTGTATTAACCCATGTGCCTATTTGATTCATTTAAATAATATCCTTGGAACCCAATTATTTCCATTCACACATTAGTTACTCAATACTTGTATGATTAAGTGTGGTAACTTTATATTTATTAATTGCAGATATTAATTTGAAGTTAATTTCAGCTCATATTAGCTTTAGGGTGCATTATTTCATCCCTTTTAGTTTGTAGGGAATCACATTTAAGCATTTAAGGTTATCCTATCCCTTGTCCTGCATCAAATTTGTATCAGTAGCCTAGGTTAGGAGAGTTTCCTAACTTTCCAAGTCCTAGGTGAGGATTTTGTATCTTATTTGTAAGGCTTAAATTCCAATCCTTTCCTTACATCCACCATCCACCATCCACCAAGTGAATTACATCTCTTTATTTGATTTGACCTTATTCTAAGTTACACTAACAGTTGGATGAACTGAAGTCTTAAGGACCATTAAATGTTTGTGGCCCTTTAATTCAGCATTGGAATATTTATTCAAGTAGTTTTTTTTATAGATCCCATATTCAAGAGAAGAGTTTTCCCACCATCCCATTGCTTTGACCCAAGGTGGATCTCACACACAAAACTGTCAATGAGAAAGACCAAGGAGAGAGAGCTTTAGGTTACATTTGTTTGCACAGATTTTCCTAGGAAAGTGATATTTTTTTATGTTTGTACAAATTTTCTTAGGAATTTGGATTCTTTTTTAATGTAGGTTAATGGAAAACAAACATCGGAAATTTTTTAGATTAGAAAGTGGATTTCTACCAAGCCATTTTTCTTGAATTTTTTTCCCATAGGAATCAGTTTTCGCATTGGAATTCATTTTCCAGGAAAGCAACAAATATGCCCCTAAAAACTTGGTTTGAAGGGGTAAAGAAGGATATGATGGATTGTAGGGTATCGAGGGTATGTTTTTTGTTAGGATAGGATGGAAGAGAAGAGCTTGGAATGTTGTCCGAGTAAATGGGTTAGCGTCTTTAATGGGATATCTTATTTTAAGGTATGAATGTATTATTTCTCACATATAAGTGATTTGAATATGCAAAACCTGAGTTTATCCTTTGTTGTGCAATTTGGTGTAGACCGCTGAAAGCATGAAAAGAAGGGATACATAAAGACATGATAGATAGAGTGACTGACTTTATGGTTTATGATAGAGTCAAATGGAGTAGGGCTAAAAAATCCGACTCCAAAGAGATGGAATTTTGGCAAATGATGATAATGGTAGGACAAATGATTGTTATAATGTTTGCCTTTTCAACGCCCAAGCAATTATGATTGATGCCATTTTGTTAGCAGCTGATATTTGTTTCGCTGGGATAAAAATCAATTAAATATGGTCTTATTTCCTGTCCCATGCTTGAACCAAGAAAGCATTATTTGTTCTCCAAAAAAAGGGGTTGTTTTTAGAGGACTATATATTTTGAATTTCTTTGAAAGAAGCCCTAACATTTCCATAATTCTAAAAAGTCCCCTAAGTTTTAGTTAAAATTTTGAAAAGGCCGTTGGCCATGTTGATTAAGGGTCAAATTTTGTATGAAAACTATTTGTGCTCATAAGCAAAAACAATTTATACCATGTAATTTATTTTATGGATTCCTCATAGGACCTTTATGTCATTCATCTTGCCCCTTTACACCCACTTGTCATACACTTGGCATATCTCTAATTTGATCGGGGATTGATCAAATTAACATTTATATTTGAATAATCATTCAAAAAGGAAAGAAATCATATTTGAATAAAAACTAAGATTCCATGTCGTCGCTGGTTTTGTAGCCTTAAATCTATTATTATCTAATCTAATTGAATTATGAGATTTTTTTGAGACGTTACTAATCCTTAAAAAGTATTTTTTTTTTTTTTTAGCCAACCTACTCTCTTGAGTAGTATTGGCCTTAAAGTGGGCCCCACAATACTTATTGAAAAATATCAAAGCAAAACATCAATGGAAAATCAATCTACATGGTCAAGGGGCCTTTTTAAAAATATGGAAAGCATAGGGGCTTTTTGTCAAATAAAATCAAAGGTGAGGGCCTTTTAGTGAAAACCCAAAATTCAAACCAATTACATCATACAATGCAAGTTTTATTGATTTCCTTTGCCGAACTACTTGGACAAAAAAGAACTTTAGATGCTACAAATTTATTCTTAGTGGTTATGATTTTGTACATGTACTGCAAGTTGTCATTTCTATTATGTAAAATAACATTTCCTTGGTGCTTTTGGTTAGTTTTACTTTTGCCTTTATGTTGCATAAGATTGTTTGGCCAATCACAATTTAACTTCTGCCAATTTTACAGGCCTCACCAATAATGATTGGGAATCGTGAAGCTTTTGTTGAGGAGAAAAAAACATCTCGAGGCAAGGGTTTTTTCACATGCTTAATCTATTTGGATTTGTAATGTTACTGTCCCTGTCTTCTAGGTGATAAAGCAATAATATGGTCAGTTTCTCTTAAAAATGGTCAACTCAGCTAGTTTGGTTTATTCATTTGGCTGGGCTGGAATACCAATTCCGTACTCTGATTTATGAAAGAATCAGTCCAATCATTGTGAACTTCACCAAAATTTTAGTACTTTTTTTGGGAGGGGAACTGAGCTTGGGCCTGTGTGCTATGCCAAGTTTTGTTCTGTGGGCTAGGTTCCGGCTTTCTTGTCAAAATCATACACTAGAGTTTGGATAGACTTGGTCTGTCCTGGCATGTGCCAAGCCCCACCTTTTGCATTCTGCATCATGGGCTTCTGGATCAAATTCTCATCCCTAATTTCATTTGAACACTAGCCAAGTTAAACGTGGAACCGAGATTCTGATTTGGAGGCTTTGAACATTGACAAATGATGGAGCAAATGAAGATTGACAGAACATGAAGTTGACAAAAATCCTAAACAGAGGGACTTATTGTAATTTGTAATTTAGTCCATCATAATTTCTTATGAACACATTAGAGGGCGTGCTCCATATTTTGTTACATTGAATGAGCTATATGAATATGTGACACCATGATCTAGATTCTTGTTGATTTTGGAGCTCATCTGAAATTTTGGACCCATTCAGTTATTCCTGATGTTCAATCTAAAGCAATTGTTACATGTCCTTGCAAACTATGGGTCCCTAGATTCGGAGTGATCAGATGGCTCAAATTTGACAGGCACCTAGACCTCATATCCAACATATCCAATATGTCAAACGATGCGGTACACACTAACATTACCTATTAAAAATTTTAACTGTTCAAAGTATACAAGTAATCCCCTATTTATATACATAGCTTTATCTGTTAGTCTTAATGAAATGTGTATTTGGACCCCAAACTGTAGTTTACAGTTTCTACTGTTTGCCTTTGCTGAAAATCTGAAGCAGAAAAATTTCATTGTTTTTTATTTTCTTTTTAATTTGTTTTGGGGATGTCTGGAAACTGCTGGCATTTTCCTTATATGAATGCATTTTCCTTTGATTTGGATTATAATAATTAAACTATCCCACCTTATATGAATGCATTGTCCTTTCTGCTTGGTGCATGACAAACTGGATGGTTAAAACAGCAAATATCTTTTTGGTTGTTAAAAAATGGAAAAAAAAAAAAAAGCAGCAGCAAATAGTATTTGTTTTCGTGAAAAGAGAGACCTTTTGACCCTTTGTAATTGAGACAAATATGATTCATATTTGCTTGCTTGTGATACTGTACCCTCAAAATCAGGCAGATAATCATACAATGTGGGCATGCTATGAAGCACGGATACTGTGTATAGGCCCAATTTACATGCTCCCATACAGTAAAGGGATGGAACGTGCAGGGGAATGGACATGGCTTCATTACACTGGAACAATATTAAAAAATTTGAGAGAGAGGGAGGGAAGAGTAAGGGGTCTTTATTTCACTTTCCAGTTGTGCCTGACTTTTTTTCTTTCTGCCTTTTATTTTGATTTCCCTCATTTAATTAACATGAGGTCTCAACTGTGACTTGAGCTCTCAAGCTGAACTCATTCCTAAGTTTTTGAAAAAAGCTGATATTTCTGGAATTTATATTCCGGCCTATGTCCGAACTTAAAATTTTCAGCCCAGATTTTGGATTGACAGGAACCTGACACAGTAAGTGGTCTCATTTGTGTCTCGAGTGGCCCATTCAACTTGACTGGCAATGTGGCTGGTTTCAACAGGTGGTGGAGGTGGTGGGAGAGGACGGTTTCCTGCTGGAAGAGGCAGTTTCAGAAATGACAGTTTCAGGGCCCGTGGAAATTTTGCTGGCCGAGGCTATGGCAGGAATGACTTTGGAAACCGGGGTGATTATTCAGGTCGCAATCGTGGCTCATCTGGCCGCAGCAGCGATGGTTATCAGCGAGTTGATCAAAATGGGAATGGCACGAGTGGATGATCTGGTGGGCTGGGTCAGACAGGCATTCCTGCGTGAAAGGTACCATGCAATGGACCAAGCCCGGGAAGTGATGATTTTTGCCATATCCCTTTGGCATATGTGGTTTTATATGTGATCCAAATTCATTTTTGACTGGAGAGAAAATGCATTCCGCCGTAAGTTCAGATCTTCCTTCTCCTGTCACTTTGTTTTCAGAGATGGAATTGTTGATGACAGAGATTGAGAGTACTATCAAGCTTAGCTCGTTGCAAATACACACTGTTTTTCCTTCTGTTTCTTATTGTTAGAATCTAATTCTTATCTTTTAGTGGAAAAAATGTTGTATTTTGTGCAGTTTGGATATTACTTAAAATGAACATTTGCTCGAGTCCATTACCTGAGATTGATGCATAATGAATGCAGGTTTTGAGTGACTTCTCAGATCTCTTGGCATTTGTCATTTTAATTTGCCCTTCTTCTTTTTCCAGTATAGAAAATGTGACGGTTCTTCTGTCTATCCAGAATGGGAGCGGGAGGTTGTGGGTTCGAGCTTGTAGTCTAACTTTAGTGTGCTCTAGGGGTAGTGGCTCATTCATGGGGGTTTTGAAAAAAAAATACAAGAAATGGGACCTTAAACCGATGGACTCATTTCTCACATGGAGCATTAAGAAAATTTAATGAAGAAAAGAGGTGTACCTCACTTGTCCATACAACTCTTTATTTATTATCGACAAAAATAAAGATTTTGACACAATAAAAAATGTTGGATTTCTTTCGGACAAGGTGGAATTTTATAGTATTTGTTAGATGACATGAACCAAATTCAAAGATAATATTTTTTTCCAGAATTGTTTTCTTTGAAGAAAGATAAATAACCTCTTAATGATATGTTTTTTTAATGCTATTTTGTGGTGACAATCGGTCCTTTGGTCAGGCAATTTGAGAGTTTTGTATATATGTGAACTTCATAGAGCAGTTCTATGCAGAGTGGGTTGCTGATTTGCATAATTACCATGGATTATCTTGTGTTACATTTTTTACATGGGTGGATAAGATGAGTAGAAGACTTCATATCATCTAAGAGAAACTTCGTAATTAAATTACTTAATAAAAGATGAAATATAAAAAAAATCAACATAGAGCAATTAAACTTAAACTTTTGAAGGTTTAAAATCATGGGCTAAAATGATAAAATGAGGTTCAAGATGTAATTTTTTTTGTCTATATCTATATAATATCCTATCAAAAAAAAATGTTCTGGCTCATTACAAAATTAAACAGTGGTTCTAGGGAGACTGATAATGACTTTTGAAGAGATTGCACATTTATTATCCATGGGTCTTTATACAATTGTATGAGGGTGAATAAATGACTTAATGAATGGCACAGTTCAAGGGTCTAAATTCAAGATACAATAATCATAACTTTATAGGTCATAAAAATAATAGTTAGAGCAATTAAATCTTCACTGTTCAAAATTGTACCCATCTGATTATCATTGTAATTTTTTATGACCCACCTCAAATTTTAGTGAAAGGACGACTTCAAGAGTTTTAATATTTAGTGAGTCAGTTGGGGTTCTCACCGGATCACGACGAACCAGAAAAGAAAAAAAAAAAAAAAAAGCACTTGAAGTTTAGTTGTGCTTTGATGGGAATCTTAGTAACAATACTTCAAATACAATGGATCAACAGCCGAAATGAACATCTAATGAGGAAATCACTTAATTTTTTTTATGAAAATATCCTTTTTGGTTCAACTAAAAAGGAAAATTTTCCCTAAAAATTGGACAGAGGTAAAAGAATTAGGCGATGTTTAGTGATAATACTACACACTTGTAAAAATTGAGAGAAATTTACGGAATTCTAGTTCCACCAACTCAAATGATCTGTTTGGTGACATGTTGCAATTTAGAAATTAGTATTATTTGATCAACAAAGTTGGTTCTTCTTCTTCTTATTGTTATTATTTTTTGAGATAATATGGTTATCACTACTTTGCACCGAATGTAAGATTAATTCCACAAATGTACAAAATCACTTGCAAGCCTCGTGTATCAAGTAAGACTGAAAAGAGTTAAAACTCAAAATCTCTACTTTAATCCTAGAAGCTTTAGACTACTGAACTAATTAATTATATTTATAAAATGAGTTAAATTGCTCACATATTTATTTCAATAATTTGAAAGAAAAAGTTGGGTTTTATTTTGAAAATTTTATATTGCCTTTGTTAAAAGAAAAAAAAGAAAGAAAAGAGATCTTGCTTTTGATTAAAATAAAAACAAAAATGTTTGCTAAATAAAACGACATCAATCATTAAGTTTCCAAAATAATTATTTGCAGCTAGCCAGAGTTTTCTTCAATCAATATATGCTTCGATTCTTCAATTCACGAATTTCATCAACACATCTAGGTGAAGGGACTTATCATTGTTTTAGCATGCATTCACATCTATTTAACCTTTAACCTTGGACTTGAAGTGACTTAAATGGGCTATTCATTTATTAAGTCACTCGGTAAGGAAACTATTGAATAAATCTGTGGCAAGAGATTCGTTCGGGTGCACTCATGTCAACTATATGAGATTAAATGGAAAATTCTGATCAGACGAATGGATATTGAACATGATGTTCGAAACTTGTTGATAACATATGGTGTATTTAACTATAACATGTGAATGGATTTATGATGATAATAAGATATTAAAGGAAAATCAAGTAGGAGCAAGGGCAGTGGAAATGGAAATAGAGAGAACATCTAATTTTAGGAGAGTTCGAAGAGCTGTCTAGCTTTTAGCACCGAGCATATTCACCTATTGTTGGAGTAGATCGAGTTCAGTCCCAGTAGTGGAGATAAAGTCTGAACACAACCACTTGGGCTAGGAAAAGAGAGCCAACAGGCAAGCCAAGTCCATTGACAACCCAAACAACAAATCCCATTGTTAGAGAAGTGAGCAATCCAACATATAAAAAACCATTGCTAATAATAATGCTCAACACCAACAAAGCCCTTATCCTGTCTACAGGGGTTGACTTTCTAACCACCTAACCCTGTCAAAAATCATGATCTTTGCCAGCCCACACTTCATCATGTCCTTGTAAAACATCAATCCAGCAGTAAATTATTGCTCTTTAAGTGTAACTATATTATAAACAAATGCATTCCGACAAGGTCTAAGAACTACGCTCGCTCTTGTTCAAACTTAAATCAGCTGAATTGAAGGTAAATATCTGGTCATTCCCTTGAATAGAACATTAATCACAAACATCATGTATTGTTGAGATGTAACCCAGCTGTTACAGTGAACTGAAGCAACATAGTTTAATGAGGTGAATCATGACAAATCTGACCAGCAAACAACAGCAGCAATAGTAAGGTACAATGTACTTACAGTATAGACTTGGATTTAAGGATAGGTAATTCAATAGATCAGCTAGATTTCTGTAAATTCGATACAAAATTGGATGCAGCAAATGCAGCTGAGCCCCCAACAACAGAAATCAAAGCCACCACAACCTGCAGTACAACTTCCCATGCATCTTCCTCAGGCACAATGTAAACGCAGAGAGGGCCAAGAAGTAGCAGCCCAATACTCAGGCTTAAGAAAGCTCCTGGAGTGCCAGGGTCTGTGGCTGCTGATAGGACTCCGAGTTCCTCTGCTTTGGAAAGGAGACCCAGTTTCTCTACAGTGGATAGTGAGAGCCCAAAACCCTCAGCTGCTGATAGTAGGCCTGCTTTCTCTGCCTTGGTTAGGAGTCTCAGCTGTTCTACTCTTGTTAGCAATTTGATAGGTGGGCCATTGGAGCTTTTGTTGCGTGGGCCTTGCTCACCCAATGGAAAGACAGCTGAGCCCTGCATTGCAATAGATTGCTCTCCCCACATTCAGTTTTATGTGATTTTGAAAGAATTGAATAATGTATGTATTGGATTTGGTTTTATTTTTTTTCTTTTTACTTTTATTTGAAAGAATTGATCAATGCATGTACAAAATCCAGAATAGAATGTGGCCCTAAACAGGATGAATGGAGAGGTAGAAACTCATGACGCTGCATCCAGATAAAAGGGATAGAAGATGGTGATGTACAAAATCCATTCACTAACACCACTACTAAGGAACCTCTCTCTGACTCTCCACACACCTACACCTCCACATACACACACACAGGGTTGTAGGGCCCTAGAAACAAAGTTCACATGTCATACTACATGGGATTGAAATGCAAGCTAATTGCCTGAAATAATTGGCTATTCAAATTGTACAATTGTTCAAAACTGATTTATTTCAGTTCTTGGATGGATCAAATGAATATTACTTTCAACACCTTAATCGTTCTTTCCAGGGTCGAAATATCGACTTGGAAGAGCCCTATATCGGCCGATATTCACCTTCTCGGTCGATATATCGCCCGTATCATATCGGCCGATATAGGCTGGAGAGAGAAACATATCGGCAGATATATCGGTCGACATATCGTATCGGCCGATAATGGTATTTTAACCCCTGGTTCTTTCCGTTATAAAAGTTCTGTTCAACGCTTTTTTTGATGCAATATAGAAACCAGCTTATTGTACAAGGGTTCTTGACCAGAGAAAGAAAAAAGAAAACTAATAGAAAGAGAGAGAGATTTAATGGGGAAAACATAGTTTGTTCATCGCTTTGGTTTAATTTATAGCAAACAGAGACCACTACTAGAGAAAAAAAAACTAATAGAAAGAGGGAACACCTCTGTCTCTCTCTCTCTCTCTCTCACACACACACACCCCTACCCACCCACCCACATACAAAAACACACACATTTAATGGGGAAAACATAGCTTGCTCATCACTTTGGTTTAACTTATAGCAAGCACAGCACACCACTATTGTTTCTTTGAGAAGGGAGATACCTTCATACTGTTCAGCATTTCTCAAACAATCCTGAACTATAAATCAAATTCATTTAAATTTCGGTGACCTCACACTACAGAATGGGTGAGTAGGAAGACAAATTGAAAAATGCTACTACCAAAGCTAATGACAAGCCATATCAAGTACTAAATTTCAAACCTTGAATTTGAATACGAACTATTCGAATATACTTTAGTTGATGAAAAATTATGATTGGAAAATTCACTGATCATGCATGATTGGTGCATTTTTTTCCTAACTGAAACTTGATCACCATCCTATTTCCACAAACAATGCAATTGATGCAATGGCTAAGATAATCTGATTGTAGTGTTTTTTTTTTCTTCTTTTTTGCTATGACATCTACTGAAGGCCTCAACAGAATCCTCAACAATTTAGGAAGTTAATCATATGGAACCTCAAATGATAGACCATGCAGATTCAAGATGCACCTTTTGGTTCTCACCATGCAGAACAGTGCTATAGTCTTCATTTGCAGGTTGTCTTCAAAAGGATAAGCTTCTCTAGTCTTGGTTTCTCAGCAGATATTTTACCAAGATTGTGTTGCCAACGGATAAATGTGTCTGAAACCCAAAGTTATAAACTGGGCTTAAGAATTTACACACATTAACCATATAATTCTTCATTTTTTATTATAAATTCTCACCTCTTCATTTGGTAAGTAGAGGAAAATAAATGATAAGGGGAGAGCATCTGAAACACCCAACTAAACATATGTTTATAGCAGTAGTCTGTGCGAAAAGCAGGTGTAGGTAATGCCCTTTTTGTATTTAACAATTAATTTTAAAAAAGTCACGGAGACATGTGAAATAAATAGCTTAGTAGCAAACAATTAATGCATTACATAGATAAAAATGGGCTCATAAAAGAACGAAATTGTAAGTATATTATGTAAAAATAAATATATATTATGGCTTTTAGGAAGAGGGGTACTTCTTTACTAGTTGTGTTGAAGTCAAACCTCTTCATCTTCGTGTTGTAATAACTCATGTTTCTGGAGAGACTCTGAATTTAGTAAAATTCTAGAGACACTGATACATTGTTGTTGAAGATAAAATCTATGGCCAAATTAGAGAACTCAGATCCTGTTGTTTTCAGTCAGTCTACAAGCATTTTAAAAACTTGGAAATAAATCAGGGATGCTGATTCAGTACCTAAACTTATAGTAAATGGGAAACTTATATTTACAACTTAAGGGGAAGTTGGATCCGATCACATGTTGATGTTATATAAGAATTTTAAATCAAGATTTTGGGTACATAAATCCTAGAAATTTATTATAAGGAAAAATAATTTTGAACTTATCTATGAAGAAACCCTGAAGATCAGTGAGATACACAAGTTTTTATATTTTACATGCTAGCTACTACACAACCATGATGATGGCACACGCATCATATTGGCTGTTTTTCTTAGGGTGCTGCAATGACATTTGAGAATACATAAGAAGTCAAACTCTAGTGTTCTACAAAGTTGTAACAAAAGTCATCTGATATATAGAGATTTATAGTTCATTCAAATAAGATGGAGATTACCCATGGAAACTATGAAGTGGCGCCCTAATATTCTAATATGCAATCATGCACACAAAACATAAACTCAAAAACTTCAATCCGAACCACAACCCCACAAGGAAAACCACAGCCACCAACTACACCAGATTAATTTCAATCTGTCCTAATAAGAAAAACGAGCAGAGATCATATTGACAAAGACATACACCTAACTAAAAATGAAAGATCTTGTGCAAAACTGCTTAACATGATACAAGGAATAGGTCTCCATCATTGAATCCTTTCCCACTATTACAAGGAAAAAAAAAAAAAAAACCCACAAAACCCGGAATATTTCTTGCTTCTTGTGACCATAAGATGCACACTGACCACCATAAACTCGAACCAACCCATAACGCCAAAATAAAAAAGAGAAATGGAAGTGCTTGTTAATTTGAAATAATGATAAGTCGTAGCTGAGATAATTGACTGTTTCAAGTCATAAACTCACATTGTACACTGCCAAACACAAGGACAATATGAAGCTGAAATACACATTAACTAGCAACAGTAGGCGACCTGCCTAAATCCCACCAATTCACACATAAAAGGCATATGTTACACATATTAAAGATATTTTCTTATGAAGTTTTGGCCTAACTTTCACTTACTAAACTGTCTAGTCTAGCAGGATCCATCACTAAAGTTCTCTATGATGGATCTTCCTAATCACTTGGATCGGTTTAGCTTTTTGATGTAGCCTAACTACAAAACAAACGCAACGATGATTCGGCCACAAGTATGGGTTTGGCCAATGGCTCCAATTTGAAATATTGGAAGCTAAGTCCAATGATCTGAATCCGAAAATAAAATGTAAATTTTGCCTCTTTAAGAAATCAAAGTTAGAGAGTGAAGGGAATAAAAAAGCATCACAAAACACTAATCTCAATTCGGCCCAATTTTATATGGGACTTAGAAAATCGATTAGAGGAACCAAACAATTTCACTTATAAGAAAATAAAGAAGGCCCTAATATCACCTAAGTCAACAATTTACTACGAAATAAACTTTGACAAAGGTTTCGTTTCAATTTAAAATTCACACAAATAATTGTGCTTTAATTAAATTCGAAATGCAAACATAAATTCGAAATTAGAATGATATAATCGAAAATTATAGGCATGGATTAATTAAAGACAATTAATTTGCTGAAATTTAAAACAAAATAAAAACTCACTAATTCTTATAGAGACAAAAGCATTAAAGCTTCAAATTTCAATTCCAATTTTCGTGTTTACAAATGCATGGACGTCTACTCAATTTATACTTGAGTTTGGACCATTGAAAAAAGGAAAACAATCTCAATTCCTCTAGAAACTCGCCCAAACCCTAAGTCTTAGGATCATAAAGCCATTCTCTCCATTCACAAGCTCAAAGTTAATCTAATTCCTATCTTTTCTAAGTTCCAACCATCTAATGTGTCTTACATGCTGTAATGGCCAACGTCAACAAAATGGTTATGGGAATAAGAGGATATATAAATCGTACGATTTTACAATTTTAGTTCACGATTCACACCCCTAAACCAATTTCGATATAATTCAAGTTTGATAACATTGGGTAAAATTGGAGAATGCCACACACTTAGAGCATTTAGAATATTTGTAAAATTCCATGCTCACAAGGTGTGTGATAATATGTTTGAGTGAATGTTGACTTGTGCACATTCCAATGCATAGTTGGGTAAGGTTATAGTTTGACGTCCTTATGTCTATGTGTGATTGATGTGAATATATTGTTACATATGTATGAGTTTCCCAAGTTCTCTATGATTAAATGTTTACTATAATTGAGAATTCATGGATTTGTGATGTGTTGAACTATGATAAAATGTATGATAAATCAACATTGCCCAAGATGTGTAATGTAAGGCCTTGATAACTTTCCATATTTGTGTATGGATATGAGTAATGTATGTATCAAATGAATTCTCACGATTGTGATTAGAATTCTTAGATAGGTAACTCATATAATAAGCATGATGAATGTGTTTTAATGCCATGCTTGGATTTTGTGATGATGTGTACATCACTAGTGAATACCTATGTTGATAATGGTTGTGGTGGATCGACCTAACCATGTGTAGAACGGATTTCCATGATTTGAAGATGAACTTGATAAAGGATTAGATTAAGTGATATGGGTAATTAAGGTCAAGTATCATATAACCAAAGGGGGATGGATTAGCATTTTGAGAATGCATGGAATGCAATGTAAATGCTAAGAAACCATTGTTTGATTTACCCAAAGTAAAAGTATAACCACTCCCCAATGTCAACCCAAATGTGAAAATAATGAACTACAGTTGATCCTGAAGCTTCAGTACTAGGGGAGGGTGGGATAGGTTGCATTGATTTCTCAATTCAACATTGTCTCGCTATTGTATACTGTAGAGACCCACCCAGGGTAAGAAGGGTGGAAATCAGAAGTTTCCCCGCAGACCGGCCCATTGAAATAGTAAAGTCCAGAAACATATAAAAAAGAAAAGTAAATCCTCCAGTTGTAAAGGCAAATCTAGGTGCAGGGAAAGATCCAGCCCTGGAGACGGTTGACCGAGCAACTTGAACAATTGTGCCTCAGCTCGATCAAAAGATGTATTGTGTCTCATCCATTTATATTAAGGATGATGTAAGAAGTTGAGCATATGTGAAGGGTAGAAAGGGATTGGTGGGATATAGCTTCCCTAATATAAACCCTAATGCTAGATGTTGGATCCCTCGAAGGCGGCCCGAAGAGGTTATGATGCCTTGGAAGTCCCAATATGATGAGACATATATATTTGTTACTCGAGTAAAACCTAGAGTGACTAGAGAACTGTGAAAATTCTTAAGATAGACAAATGAGGCCTTTGACATTGAGATGTATGTGACTAGGTCCCATGATGATTATATTGGGTGTGTCCATCACGTGATGATGATGAGACGTGGCATGGGTGTGTCCTCACGTGATATTGATGATGATTGAGGCATGGTATGGGTATGTCCCTCATGTAATCATAACGTTATGGCTCAGTCCGTTGAAAAAAAAAAAGGAAATTGTCCCTCACCTTTGTATAGTTAAAATGATGAGATAAGTATATAAATTCCATGAGTAAGGCCTAGAGTAGCCGTGAGACCGCAGGAGGCTCGATGTGAACATACGGAGACTGTGGCATTGAGATATTTATGTGACTTGGTCACTTGATATTGAGACGTGGTATAGGTACGTCCCTCACGTGATTGTGATGCTTGATTTCCTGTCCTAGAGAGGTATTCGGGATAGTGGCGTTTTTCCACGGAGACTTGGTCCCATGGTAGACGCATTGGTCTTATGTTAGACATATTGGTCCCATGGTAGGCGTATTGGTATTATGGTGGACATGTTGGTCCCATAGTAGACGTATTGGTCTTATGGTAGACCTGCTAGTCCTATGATAGACATATTGGTTCTACGAATTTATGAGTTATGCTCATAGATGGATTATACCCATGGAGTGATTATATTCATGGATAGTTATTACCCATGGATAGATGATACTCACTGATAGAGAGTTACCAGGGATAGATGATAAATCCCATGAATGTTGTTCCCGTGGTAGACAGATTGAATTCATGCCTAGATATTGATCATATGGTTGGCATATTGATCACATGATAGATATAGTAGTCCCATAGTAGATGTGTGGGTCTCATAGTGGACGTGACGGTTAAATAGATAGATATTATTTCCTACGGATGGTTATTCCCATGGAGAGTTTTGTGACCATGGATGACTATTGTATATCGTTGATGGCTATTCCCACAAAGGACATTGATTACATAGAGGATTGGACCCATATTTAGAGTATTGTTCCAGAGGAGGGATGTACTTATGTTCGGGTATAGGTCCCATAGTTGAGGTTTATCCCATGTGTGACATTAACCCCATAGTTGACGGTGTTCCCATGGATAGTATAGACCCACGATAGATGAGATCTATTCTACTGATGAGGCCCACGATTGGGTAATTAGAATGTCTTTATGTGATATCATGAATAGCACGGGGTTAGTGTAATGAAATAAATGAATTGACAATTACACAAGATCTGATCTCCATTGGAGTACGTAGGCCGCTGATAATTCAGTTCGATCAAATCAAGGGTCCAATAAGTCCTAGGATCCGTAGGGATCTCGCAATACGTGTAGGTGTCACGTGTTTGGACTATGAGTTGTGCATGCTTCAGAGTAAAAAAAAATATTATTTCTCACGTGTCTGTTGAGTCGGGGCGTGACACATGCCATTGTTACATGATAAAATATAAGAAAAACAAAATACAAAAAAAAAAAAAAAATCCATCGTCCAAGTAATATGAGAGGATTTTTGCAACACAATTTTAGGAGAGATAGGTGACATGGCATGCCATGTGGGATTCCCATCACTCCTCTTTGTCGCCAGCAAATGGGTCAGTTATTGGGGCTGAAGTGGGCCAATTTTATGAATTTGAAAACCTGACCAATACCCAAGCCCATGAGACAACTATTTGATGGTTTTGGGCCCATATGGAACCCTCAGTGGACCCCATTTTGCACCCTCAAATTGTTCATGTGCTAGGAGTGCCATTTCCACCAAATGATCTTCCAATTGGTCCTTCGAAGTTAAGGTCCTCATCATTTTTGCGGTTAAACAAGGAACTACTGCCCACATTTTCTTTGTTAACTATCTATTTGTAAACTGATTATTATATGGCTGTTACTGCAGTAGGAGATATATTTGCAGCAAAGCCTGTCCAATATCCACGGACAACCAGCGAGATCAACGGTTTGGGTCATTGAAAGTGGTACACTGTACACGCACCTGTTATGCCAGGATGAACTGCTGATTATCAGTTCTCAAACATCTCTAGCTTCAAAAACAGAGAGAGAGCGAGAGAGAATCATAAGATTGTCTTAATTGAGTTGTATCAGAATCAGATCATTCTAAACCTATCTTCGTAGTTAGACTATTCGCAAAATATTTATACTTTTGATACTTGACCCAACGGTGAAGATGAGTCAGGTGGAGTTAGCTTACTGACAAAATTTGAATCCTAATGATAAACCGGTGTGCGAGGTACTCCCATTTCATCACTAGACAGGACCTCTCTCCCTTTTTTATTGGGTGGATTTACCCCAGATACATAATTACCACACAGTTAAGACCGAAGTACAGTCATAACCCACCCTCCTCCCACCCCCCAAAATAAATAACTTTGGAGACCAAAAACTAGTGGTAGGATAAGAATTAAGAAGTCTATCAAAAGAAGATCTAAGAAGTCTATAAATGAAAGGGGACAATTTCAGAAATCTCTAGTGAAGCATAATATAAAAAATTTGGCAATTCCATGTATCCAGTACCATCAATTTGCATGAAAGATATCCACAATCAGCATAACCAACTCTATCTATTCTTCCACGAGAAAGAGAGAGAGAGATGAATGAAATGACCTTCTTTGTAGCGACACCTCCTCTGGTAGTTGAATTGGGCTTTTGGGTGGCCATTGATTGAATCAGTAGTGGTGAAAAAGCAGAAGAGGGGCCATTTCCAGTCGCGGGAGAAGGTAGCAACATTGTACTGCTGCTGCAAAATCCCATAGCTTTCATGGAATCTCTCTCTCTCTCTCTCTCTTCCTTGGATGGAAGAAGTGGGTGGCTTCTTTTGAATTAGGATGACATCGCTCGAGTCTTCAAAACGATGGAAATGGCACCGGATAGTTTTAGCTCTGGAGCGACACGTGGCATACTATGATTGGGTTGGCAAGTTATACTTTTTTCATCAAAGATTGGTGGTGGAGAACGTCAGAGGATGAAATTTGGGCTGGTATAATACCCTCGTTTTTTCTGGTTTGAAAAGAAATTAGGAATTTTTAAATTTTATTTTCTATAAGAGGAAAAAATCTCAGAATATTGCATAGGATGTCTCGTCCCAAATATTAAATATTTAATATAGTAACCAATGCGTGTCAGCGTGATGACAAATAAACTTATAATAATATTAATACTCGTAGTTGATATTTAATACTTAATCGTCTACATATTATATTATATAAATATATTTAATAAATTTTTAAATTTTACAAAATCTATTCATGTTAGAAAAGACCACAAAATGTATATAACTATATATAACTCTAAAAGTCTTCACGTAAATTTAAAACTTCTTTTTTTATATTTAGTTATTTACTTTTATGACTTTGTGTTACATAAATAATAAAATTTAGAATAAATTTTATTTAAATAAGTTTAATAAATGAAAATTAATTTAAACAAAAGTACATTTACTCATTGTTAGACCAGCGAGACATACACAACGAGATTTACGTAATAAGATTTTTAAAATAGAATTTCAAACGAAACAAATTATAGATATTAAATAGATTATAATGTGAATATAAATTATATAAAAAAAATTTATAAATGAATTTTTAGTTATTTAATTTTGGACTTTGTTAAAGTCGGCAGCATTGAATCCAGTTCACTAGGGCTGCATTTGGATGAGGGGTAAATTTTGCAAGAGTTACCCTTAAGTAGGGGTAATTGTAAACAAGGGTAACCTGACATATTAACAATTCTATGAGAATTAATATTTTTATTAAATTCATATAATATAAAAATTTATAATTATATTTTTTAATGAAGAGATATGTTGATATTTTTTATTTATTCGTTGGGACGTTCCCCTCCAACACCTACAGGATTCTATTTTCATATTCTCACCCCTTTCTTTGGTACCACTTCTGCTCCATTCCCCATTTTTCCCCATTTGTAGGTCTTCATGGTCTACATGTGATGTACTTGCTGCCAAGGGTTCCATTTACTGCCTCAAATGTGGGCTTTTCTTGTTTCACACGACACAATTTTTTCCATAGAGCTGTGCAAAGAGCACCAAACCCTTGACAAATACTGCAAAAGATTTGGGTATGGCTATCTCTAGTTTACCCTCATTTTTTAAAGAATTTAAGGTTCAGTCATAAGTAGTGATTTAAGGAAGGTCAAGAATCAAGAAGTAATTGCTTAAGAATTTTGAACTCAGCCTGAAATTGATTCAAGTAATATAGAGTTATTATAGTTCCAAAAATCATATGCATTCTAGAAGTTAGTGTAGTTGTTTGAAATGAGAGATCTTCAGACCTGACCCTGTCTTTAAGCGAAGTAGGCCACCGCTTAGGGTCCCCAAATCCATAAACTCAGTAAAATAGGCCTAGTAAAAATGCCCACTTGTTCGATTTCCGAAAACCGTAGAAAATGAAAAAACACGCGCAACACGCCAACACCCTAAAATTTTTGCCACACAGATGTAACACGCCAAGTCGCCAACACCTTTAAAAAAAGGCCAGTTTCAGAAACCCTAGAAAAAAACAGATTTTCTCTGCCTCTCACTCGCTCAGTCGCTCTCTCTGCCTCTCTATTGCTCTCCTATCTGCTCTCTGCGACTCTGCCTCACTCTCTCTCTCTCGTTCTCCTATCTCTCAGTGCTCTCTCTCGCATCTTCTTCCCCGACTGACCGACCACTCCCACATTCGTTAAATCGGTAAGTTCTCTCCATTTTCTTTTTCTTCTCTGTAATTTTTCAGATTTAGATTCAAATCCATTCCCTGTAATGTGTAGATTTGTGAGAGATTTTCATTGCCATATGTAATTTTACAAATTATTTTTAAAACCAAGTGCTTTGATTTGTACTTAATTAAAAAGAATCAAGAATTTGTTTTATAACTTTGAGATTGTGATTTACTGGCATTTTTTTCATTTTTTCCTCTGGTATTGGATCCCACTACAACTGATTGTATGTAGGGGTTCTTTCCCTGGCCCAGGGTGTGGGCTTGCCCATCTATGTTGTGGGCCATGTCTCTTGGCCTTTGTTTGTTTGGGCCTGATTTTTTGTTCCTCTGCCTAGCCCGGGATATGGGTTGTATATTCCTTTTTTTGTGGCCTCTCTTTTTGAATGAATAATACTAACTATTCATTCAAAAAAAAAAATGATTATGATACACTTTGTAAAAAAAATGTATGATTTTATTTTTTGTTAGTATATAAAAGGCTCATCTTTAAGAGTTCGCCTAGGGTTCCTGAAATCTCAAGGCCAGCACTAGAGATCTTACGTGATTTTTTTTATGACGAAGAAATCCAAGACCTCCATCTTTCCTCGCGGGCATTGGGTAAAACTCTGGATACACGCAGTCCCTCGCAAGCCACTGGTATTCGGTGACTATAGGACTTGAACCTAAGACCTCTGCTTCATGAGTTAAAGTGACTACCAATTGAACTATTCCGTAAAAGATGATCTTGCATGATTATTTAGTATAAAATGATTCTATTGATTCATGGAGATTCTACTATTCGCTGCTACACCTCTAAAATTGCCAGAAATGTCAAATTTCTGATCAGGCCAGTAGGGCTGGCCCTGGGCATAGGCAGCGTAGACTACCGCCTAAGGGCCCCAGACAGAAAGGACCTCCACACACTTAAATTCCTTAATATACCAGTCACAAAGGGCCTCTGAAATCTCACTCTGCCTAAAGCCCCTGAAATTTTAAGAGATCTCAGAGTCGGCCCTTCAGGCCGAGATTCTAACCAAGTTCAGATGAAAAGCACTCATTGGTAGAGCTATACAATCTAGCACATTTCAGCTATGGTCAACGAACAAGAAGTAGCTGAGGTACCTTAGAAGTAAGGCAAGAGGTATCTGATGAGAGAATAGCGCCACTGCCATACAATTGCTCGTCAAGTGTTTTCGAGTCTTTTCTCTTCTGGTCAACATTTATCTTTCAATCTTTCACCATTTTTAATGTTTTAATTGTTTGTTCTTGTATTTGTTTTTTCATAATTATTTTGTTTTAACTTTTTTCTTATTACTATTTTCCTTGCAACAAGTTTATTGTATGCCATGGAGACCCATCAATAAAACTATTTGTAAGCTTTCATTATCATTCTCAGTTTGTGAATGTGAAAAAATAATGGTTTGTCACTCATTTTACGTTTAACACAAAATAGTCCAAATTTGCAATAGTCTGGTTTTCATTTTTTTTTATTTCTTTTAGCTTCTTAGGTGTTGCTTCGAGCCGCTGATGTGACCCTAGTTCCACAAGATTGACCTAGGGATAATCTCTTTTATGCCCTTGTGTTCGATTCTCATTCTATGTCAATGAGTCACTACTCATAAAAGTTAAAAATTCAAGAAAACCTTTTGACTCAAGAAATCTTGTTGAGTCAATTGACTCGAACTAATCTGGCCGAGTTTTTTTGAGTTTTTTTAACTTCAATGTTAAGATTTTATTTAAATTGTGACTGATTTTGATTAGGTAATTTAGATTGTGTTTGATATTATGCTATTGTAATAGACTGTGGAACATATTGTGCTATCTCCCAATTTGAAAAATAATTTATCATGAACCATCACAATAAATTTAATTATATCTTACGAGACACGTTTATAACCTTTGATTTCAAATGTAATTTAAGTATCTTTTTTACCCAATTTACCTAAAAAAATTCATGACAAAATTGAAACCTAAGGGTGACACTAGTTTGCCCAGGGTAACAAATGGCCTCTACGGCATTCAGCAATTCAACGGGCTGGTATTGTGCTGATGCAGCACAACATTCTTTACTTATGTCAGGGGTCCAAAATTCGGCCGATCTCATATCGGCGAGATCTCGGTTGAACTTTTTCTTTCTCATCAATTTTTTTTTTTTAATCTCTGTGGTTTTATTAAAAAAAAAATGATTTTTTTAAAAATTAGAAAAAAGACAATTTAAATTTTTTTTTTGAAAAAAAATGTAAATATCAGTCGATATTGGGTGATATTCGGCCAATATGGCCTAATATCAGCCTGGGCCACGGTCGATATCAATTTTTTTTTAAAAGAATAAAATTAATAAATCTCGGCTAATATATCTTGGAGAGATATCGGTCATCTCGGCCGATATTCATTAAGTACAGCGGATAGAATGCATATCGGCCGAGATATCTCAGTGTTAAAAAACCCAAGATTAAGACTCCTAGTTTACGTACATATAACATGAAATTTATGTTAGTTGTAGGTAGAAGATTTGAAATCCCTTTTCTTCTTCACAATAAATTCTTTTATCAAACTCATTTATCAATCATTGTAGAAGTTATGTATTTAGATTTAACTATATTATCATATTGGTTGATGATCTAAAATATTATATTTTTAAAGTATTTTAACTATGTCCTTTTTTATTAATTTGTCATATAATGATAATTATTTATGACAATGCCAGCAGATAATGATCGGATGATTGGAGCATAGAAATTCATAGAGGAAAAATTGTAAAGCTCAAAGTAGTAAACCATGGATAAAAGGTACTCAGTAAATTATTCATATTTATTTATTTATTCATATGGCTAGTTTAAACTAATTACATGAGAGAGAGATTAACAAAATCAGTGACAAATATTCGTGCTCCAGTCTTTGCAGATTAAAAAAAAATTCTAGAGATTTTATTAAAAATGGGAGCGTTTAACATCCTGAAAGTTAGGAGAAAAATAAAAATAAAAGTAAACTGTTATGGATTTTATGTCACGTCGCTTCTTCCATTTCTTGAATAGAATGTAATGTCCTAATAAACCTAAAGTCACGAGTCTTATATTAGATAAAATAACATCTAAATATAGACTTGTTATGCGTATAGATCAAAGAAATTATTTTTTATTGTAAAAGTTTATAAGAAATTAATGTATTAAAAATTATGTTTATTAGATTTAAACTAAATAAAATAAACAATTGAAATGGAATTTTTTGATAACTATAAACTTCTTTATTTAAATCAAGAAGATAAGAAATTTTATATGAAAAATTATTTTATAATCATCAAATAAACCATGTTTTTTTTTTTTTTTTTAAGGTTATCTTTTGTGATAAAACGTGAAGAAAGGGAAAGGGGGTGATGAAATAAATAATTTTTTATGAGATTTAGTTTTAAGAATTATTCACAGACAGACTTTTTCATATACCATTGCTACCCACGTGTCATAATAGAGTGTAGTATCTTTACACCAAGTGATCTTTTAGATAAGTTGCGCAGTCAAATATATATTTTTTAATTTAAGTATTGAAAAATCATGGGAAATTTATTGTAAAATCCCTATAGATGATATTCACTACTTTTAGAATACACTAAGTGAGACCATATGATTTAAACGTGACACCTCTCACTTTCTAAAATGGGAGATTACCAGTTGAACTACACCTATTCTGTTTGATATTTTTTCTCTCATTCTTTAACTTCTTTTTTACTATAATATTTTTCTATCTTATTTCACTACATGTGAGAGTGTGAGACAACTATTTGAAAATAAGTGGGAATTCTAATTTTCTATTCAAAAAATATACACAATCAATCATAATCTAAATAATCTATCACAATCAATCACAATAAATCTAAATATATCTTAACATATGATGATAATTATATTTACAAATAAGAAGGGACTAAATCTTGCCAAGATAGAAACGAATTAACGAAGCATAAGTAGCAAAATATCGATGATCATATACATATGCGAATATAAAATTTGGTATAATAAAAATAAAAATATTAATGTACGTAGTTATTTTATTTTGACTGATTTTATTTAATAAACTCAAGTGCTATACTTACAAGCATTGTTTTAAAAATTACCCCAATACGTATCACTTGCTACTATGCCATATTAACGTCGACACATGGTAGGATTCGATCTTAACAAACAGTTGTTACAGCCAAACTTTTTTCTTTTTTTTAAAAAAAGGTATTTCTTGCCATTTTTTGTATAGACGTGTAGAAACCGGTCTTCGCCCACAATTTGATAAATCAATGGTTGAAATGGACTTCCATCTAAAATGTAACCAATCAAGGTTTCGCAAATGGTGGCAACCTTTGATGGAATAGGTGTTGATGAAAGTCAATTTTCATTTGAATGAAATAAATTGAAAATTAAAGAATAGAAGTTAACTCCAATTAATTTAATAAAAAATGAGAATTTATGCAGAATTATAATTTCAATTTAATTCATGCAAATTTAAGAAAACTAGAAATGTATAAACTACTTACTTGAAACGCACAATAAATCTAACTCGAGAACTTTGCTTGACTTTTTCAATTTCTCAAATATTCGGGGGTCCTCCATTTGATACACAGGGGAACTTATTTATAGCCTAAATATGAGAAATAAAAAAAATTACATGGTTAATATGATGATTCTAAATTAAATTTTCATATAAAATTTCTTATCCACTTTATTTAAATAAATAAGTTTACAATTAACACAAAATTCCATTTCAATTGTTTATTTTATTTAGTTTAAAATCTAATAAACATAAAGATTTAATACATTAACTTCTTATAATTTTTTACAAAAAAATAAAATAATAATTTCTTTGATTTATGCGGATAACAAGTCCTATATTTAGATGTTATTTTATCTAATATACGACTCATGACTTTAGGGTATATTAGAACATTACATTCTACTTTTTTTTTTATTTAAATGTTAAATGCTCCCATTTTTAGTTATTTGTTTATGGAATGTCAAGTCAAGTGTTAAATTGGTGGCAATAAAATCTATAGAATTTTTTTTTTGAAAGGTAATAAAATCTCTAGAATTAAAGGCACCAATTTTAATTCTCCTTAAAGCCACATTTCAACATTATAAATACAGATTAGAAGTAAGAAGCAGCAGTAAAGAAAGAAGAAATTACAATGGCTAAGCTTGGATTAGTGGCCTTTGTTATCCTGTTCCTCATTGTGTGTTCAGGTTAGTAAGTAAGATAGCTCTAGTTTTTCATTACCCAGTACTTGCATTATCTTACAGATTTTATTTATAATTTCATATTGGGTTTTATGTTTTTCACTTTCTTTTTATATTATTTTGTTGTAAAATTGTCATACTTTGATATATTAAAAGAGAAATTTTATAATATTGTATAATTTATTTATTTACATTGTGGACTGGATAGATGCTGGACCAAATTGCTGTGATACGCTGAATTTTCATTGCGACCCTAATGTTACAGCAGACAATGAGAAGTGCAACAGTGAATGTTTGAAAGGCTGTTCCAAGGGTGGAACTTGCAAAGATTGGGGCGAGAAGATTTGTCACTGCTTTTGTTAATCTCAATCTCTCTCTCTCATGTAATAAGTTTATACCAGTGATATGAATAAATACATAAATAAATATGAATAATTTATTGGGTACCTTTTATCCATGGTTTACTACTTTGAGCTCAACAATTTTTTCACTATGAATTTCTATGCTCCAATCATCTGAGCATTATCTGCTGGCATTGTCATAAATAAGGTTCACTATATGACAAATTAATAAAAATGAAGCGGGAGGTTGTGGGTTTGAGTCTCTATGGCTTAACTTGATGTGCCTTGGGGGTAGTGAGCTCATCCGTGAGGGTTTTACGCTGGATATCCCGTAGTTTCCTACACGTAAATTTGATAAAAAAAAGGACATCTTTAAAATACTTCAAAAATATAATAAATTTAACCATCAGCGAATACGATAGTATAGTTAAATCTAAATACATAACTTCTACAATAATCGATAAATGAGTTTGATAAAAGAATTTATTGTGAAGAAGAGGAAAGATTTCAAAATCTTTTATCTGATACTAATATAGATTTTTTATAAAATGCAAAATGCAAAATACACACTTCCTAGTTAAATACATGGTGAGGTTAAGAATGCTCTACTCAGCAGCACAAGACCGGTCCATTCAATTGCAGAATGCAATGGACACCGTTTGTTACACTGGGTCAAGCTAGTCTCACCCTTAGGATTCAATTTTTTCGGATTTATTATAATCAAGTTCAACTGGTTAACCTCCCATCTTAGGAAGTGGGAGGTGTCAGATCCGAGCGTCTATAACCTAACCTGATGTACTCTAAGGGTAGTGGGTGTCACTCCTGGAATTCTTACACTGGGTTTCCTCCAGTTTCCCACCCGTAAATTTAAAAAAAAAATTATGATGGATTATTTTTCTGATTGAGAGATACATAATATTTTTCACAATTTTATACAATCACAACATAACCAATCATATTCTATATTATCTAATAAGAATCAATCACAATTTTAATTAAATCTTAACACAGAAGAATATTACTGGGGTTATTATTATTATTTTTCTCTTTCTCTAACTTTTTCTTTTACTGTAATGTTTTTGTCTTATTTCACTGCATGTGAGACAAATATAAGAAAATGACTGAAAATTCTAATTTCTTATTTAAGAGATATACACAATCTCTCACGATCAATCATAATCTAAATAATCTATCGCAGTCAGTCACAATAAATCTAAATATATCTTTAACATATATAATTACGTTTACAAATAAGGGAATAAATCTTGGAAGCCTAAGTAGCAGAGATCACTGACCCAAAACATAGACAAGACATAAACTAAGCTTAAGTAGTAATTTGCTATAGTAAAACTCTAAATATTAATGTATGATGTTATTTTATTTTGCCTGATTCTATTAAGTAAATTCAATAGCTACACTTGCAAGCAGAGGTGCAAAATTCGGCCACTCCGAGATATCGGCCGATAAATTTCTCTCTCCTCTTTTGTGTTTTTTTTTTAAATATTGGTATTTTTTATTATTTTATTTTTAATTAAAAAATAAATAAATAATCCAAAAGAAAGTTGATTTCTCTGAGATATGAACTCGGGCCCACCTTAGCTTGCAAGCATTGTTTTAAAAATTGCTCCGATACATGTCACTTTGTACCACGGCATATCACGAACTTTGTATCTTACGTTAGGTATGATTTTAGGAAAATTTACAAGTTCTTTGCATTTGAAATTTATTTTCCATTAGAATTATTCTTGTCATTGAATTTAAAGAATTTAGTATAAGATTTTGAAAAAAATGAAGCTATAAGATTATTTTTTCTAATTTTTTAAAATTATTCTAAGAATTTTCATTTTGAAGCTTTTTATGAAAAATTAATAAAATGATATTGAGTGTTTATAGAATATGCATTAATATGATAGATATAATGTGTAGAGTGTTTGTGTGATTTTTCTAATTTTAAATATTTTCATGAATTTGAGAATTTTTTAATAAAAAATTCATGAACTACAATAGAAAATATAGTTCATTATAACATATTAGAGATATCAATTTCATATAAAGTGTTTAATAATATTACTTTTCCATTTTATAGAATTTTTGGACACTTTTTTCATTTTCAGACATACTTTATTCATATAAAGAAATTTACTTCCAAAAGTCTAAAACTTAATTAAAAAAAAAAATACTCAAAATGGGTTTCCATATTTTTAATTTTATTTTATTTTATGTATTTCTCTGATATAATTTTTTTTAAAAATCTCCGACATGCAAGATATCGATAAAAACAACTAATAGTTATTGTATTTACCAATAGATATTGCTGAACTTTTTTAAAACTCTGCTTGTAAGCTCTCAAGACAATATTATTATAAATTGTCTCTTTAGTTATCAAGTCGGAAACAAGTGCAAGGCCACCAGCAGGTTGAAAAAGCTCAGCTCAACATGAGTACGAAATTGCTTAAAGGGGTAGATTGTAACCATCTCACCCGATATCTCGGGATTTTATAGAGATTATGGGATCTTCGTGTTGGTTTTTGGGGGGTTTAGTATCAGTGGGTAGAATGTGGACTTTGTGGTGGGGCCCCATTTGCCTGTTTCGAGTTCGGAGACTCGAAGGGTATTTCAGTAAATTTGGATTTATTAAATATTTTGTCATGCATAATGTTTAAAAATCACACGATTTTCTCCTTGATGTTCGACATCCGATTTTTATGGGTTTTAGACTTATTTTTTTAAATTTATCGGTTCTGAAACTTTAATTTTGCGTATCTTAAGGTTTTTATTTTCAAAAAAAATATTACAAATAAAATAATAATTTATATTTGTTCACTTTCTTATATTTATATATTAAAATTAAGAATATTTTCCTACAGCTTTGTCGAGCCACGTTTTTAGTGTTTTCATTTGGTGACCTTCCCTAGATCCGACCCTATGCTCGTGTGGGCCCTCCTTGGCTCGGCCCACTTAACCCAAAGGCTAAAACCCTAACAAAACAATAGACCCTAACCCTATAAATCTCCTCGTCTCTCTCAGCACCTACAGTACCGCCATCCCCTTCTCAGCTCTCTCATCTCTCTCTCACCCCTTCTCATCTCTCTCTTCTCTCTGATCTCTTCCCTCCCTCGCCTGGACCTGCTACTGACCTTCCTCACATGTCTTGTCCTCCTCTCTGCTTGTTAACGTTCCTAGCTTCTTGGTTGCACTTGCAGACCCGTTGTCGCTGCTGCGAGGAGCAGTACTTTCAACCAATTTCGGCCTAGACCTGGCTCGACCCAGTTTTGACTGGCCCAGTTCTTTAGACCCGGTCCAATTTTCAGGCCCAACCCAGTTTGGCATAGTTTTGGGCCCATCCCAGTTTCAAGCTTAGTTGCAATCCAGACTTTTCATCATAAATACCTTTCTAACTATGTGGACACAAAATACATAGTATGGGACCCTCTATACGTTATCAGCCACACGGAAAGGGAATTATTCTGATGATTATGTGGCAAGGGGACCACTCGCGTGTACTCTTATTAGGTGATAATGTAAGCATGACGATTGAATGTGATATTGACTTGTACAATCATGTTTTGTTATTTGGATGTGAATGATTGATAACATGTTGGAGTAAAAATATGTTAACCTGCAGTAGATAATGATGCATTTTCATCATTTTTATTCTCTTTCTCTTGTATTTCCTAAAATAAACTGCAAAACTCATAAAAAACAATAAATGCATCTAATATACACAAATAAAAGGCTAATTAATCTAAAATTAAAGGGTAAAATAGTTATTTTTCAGTGCTCAACAGTGCCCTGGAGTCTTAAAAGGGACAGGTGGAGGGGAAGTCATGTGAGCCTCAGGGAAACCATTGAGTTGAGTGTTGGTTCACCCAAAGCAGACTCCGAGGCCCCTTCAATCACGGTCCAAGTGCGTGATGGATGAGGCGTCCCCGGTGGTCTGATGGGTTGAGTGGTTCACCTGCTTAAAGACCAGTGGGTGGGATGGTGGTTATGATTCTCAGATGATCGAGTGGGTTGAGTGTTGGTTCGCCCACTCATTATTGGAGGGATGGTACGGTTGAGGACAGCTCCCTCTAGTACAGTTGAGGACAACTCCCATTGCTATTGGTGTGGTTGAGGACAACTCCCGCTGGTACGGTTGAGAACAACTCTCGTTGTTATTGGTGCGGCTGAGGATAGCTCCTGCTGGTACAGTTGAGGACAGCTCTCGTAGGCCTTATAGACAGGTTATGATTCACGACTCGTGGTATCGGTCTGTGGGGTGTGTGGACCTCTATGGAGGTGGCCCTAGAGGTAAGGCAGTCGTGGGTTATGTCGTGCACATACTGGATGGTCCGCACGGTGGATTGTGCGTGTGTTATGCAGTACCATGCATGTAAACATTATTGATTTCTCATAGTAGTGGATATCCAGTTTATGATGTGTGGTGCGTGATTTGTATATATGTGTTCTCTCACTGGGTGTGCAGAGCTCACCCCTTTGCCTTTCAGGTGTTTCAGTGGAGGCGAGACCCAGCAGGTCCCAGGACCAGATCTAGGTGGTGGCGGCTGCAGATAGTTTAGAGTTATTTCCCCTTTTTGTCATTTTGAGAGAGCACTGCGTGTTTGATATAATTATGGTTTGATGTTATGGATAATTGTAAGAACTGTTAAATTGCATTGCCATATTGGTTGGAATTATGGTACTTTAATTGCCCCTTTATCGTAATTGTTGTTAGTAAAAAAAAAAATACCCGTTATTCCTATTATATTATGTTTCGGTTCCATGTTGGTGGTAACCAATGTCACAAATACCGTTCTCTGGATATTAACGGCAACTATTATTAATGAGATATTTTCAAATTCTCAGGTCTTTATCAGGAATTTAACTGGAAAATCTCGCTAAAAATATAAATGTTATAAATAAAATACAATAAATAATTAATGTTATTTGATCAGTTGAAATAAAATTTTAAACAAAAATATTTTTGTTACATCTAAATATAATTATAAGATTAATGCTAAAATCAACTGTCTTAAAAAATTAAGAGAAGTATGATTTGTATAGGTAATTTGATATAATATAATCAATTTAAATTACATGTTATTTGATAATGAGTTTCGTTCATTGACTCTATAAAATTAAAAGAATAGTTTTATGTGAAAAATTAAGAAAATAGTCTCATTAAATACAACCAGTCATATGATTTAAATTAAGTAAAATAAACACTTGAAATAGAGTTCTCTATCAAGTATCAACTTCCATTGTTTTAAGTCAATAAAATAAACATATTTAAATTCTGCATATAGAGATTATAAACAAATTATGATTTAATTTAATAGAGTTAATATATTTAATAGAATGATAAATATATTAAAGTAATAAGTTAATAACTGAGTCATGAGTTCTATGCATGTGATGGGAAAAGCAGTCTAATTAATAGAATCAACATCTTATTAATAGCCCTTTGAGCAGAAAAAAAAAAATACAGACCCACGCAACTTTCATTTTTTTTTTTTTAATTATCTTCCCATAAATAGAACGAGAGAGTTTATTTAATGATCAATCTATTACTTTTTTATACTTATTAATTTGAAGTGGACATTATGATTGTTTTTATCGTTAAAAATGGTTTTTGTGATAAATAGCCGTTAAATGATATTTTCGTGATAAAAATTGATAAATAGCTGTTAAAAATGTGAGAATAATATTTTTGTGTGGATATTTATTTGTTACCTTTGTGGTAACATGTCCATAGCGGGGTAGGGTGTTATATAATTATTTTGTTTTAACCTCTTTTTTTTCCTTGTAGCAAGTTTATTGTTTGCCATGGGGACCCATCAATAGAACTACTGGTAACCTCTCATTGTCATTCTCAGTCTGTGAATGTGAGTAAATAATGGTTTGTCATTGATTTTTCATTTAACACAAAATAGTCCAAATTTGCAATCGTCTGGTTAAGCGTTGACCGGTTTCATTTTTTTATTTCTTTTAGCTTCTTAGGTGTTGCTTCGAACTGCTGATGTGACCCTAGTTCCACAAGATTGGTCTTGGATAATCTCTTTTATGCATGATTCTTATTGTAAAAATCAGTCCTTATGTTTGATTTTCACTCTATCTCAATGGATCACTTATGTAGATTGGGCACTAGTGCCTTGACAATTGCTTATCAAGTTTTTTTCGAGTCTTTTCTCAGTTAGTCAGGTTACTCACTTCATACAACATTTATCTTTCAATCTTTCATAATTTGTGCATGATCTTGTTGCAAAAATCAGGCCTTTTCTTGGGTTTTGGTCTCCGGTTGATCCCAAAGAGTAGCTAAACACAAGTAACTTGTTCGTTCATCAATCTTTTTGGCTTTTCTTTCTTATTGCCTATACAAAAGCTTTGATAAATCCTTCTTGAATCATGAGATACTTCCTTCTTGATCATCAAAGGGTGAAATTGCTTTTTATTGTTTAACTTTTAATCTGTCTTTTTGACACTTCAACACTTTGCTGCCATCATATATGGGTAGACAAACAAAATCTAGATACCAACTTTTCGAAAACTAATAAACTAAGGATGTAACAAACATATAAATAATGATGCGACTTACAGACACTCGATTTTTCTTCCCCTACACACCTGAATCTAGATTTTCGTGGCAAATTACCATTTTATCCCCGTGTTTTCAATCATTCGAATGAATTGCCATTTCATTTTGGCATTCATTCGAATGAATCCATTCATTCAAATGAATGCCCAATGTAATTTAAATTCATTCGAATGAATGAGCTGAACAGTAACACATAATACTGTTCAGCCCATTCATTCGAATGAACATTCCATCGTATATATGTCATTCATTCGAATAAATGCCTTGAAAACGTGCATTCATTCGAATGAACCAGCTGATTCATTCGAATGAATGTATCAGAGAGAAACATTCGAATGACAGTCCATCGTGTTTATGTCATTCATTCGAATGAATCAACCCATTCATTCGAATGAATGACATATATGTTCATTCATTCGAATGAATCAGTTGATTCATTCGATTGAATTAACACTGTTTAGTCTATTCATTTGAATGAATCCTTGATTCATTCGAGAATTGAACTTATATATAATCACGCATTCGATCGATCCACGAAATTCCACTCATTTCATTCCATTCAAAACCCTAAACCGTCGTTTCCCTCTCCCTCTCCCTTCTCCCTTCTCCCTTGAACCCCTTTCTCACTCCCTTCTCCCTTAAATCTTAAACCCCATTTTCAAAACCCTCTTTTCACCCTTAAACCCCTTCTGTAAAGACTTCTCCCTATAACTTTATTTTCAACTCCCTTTTCAATCCGAAACCCTTGAACCCCATTTCAATCCCAAACCCTTATACCCCATTTTGAACCACCTTTTTCAAAAACTTCTCCCTAAAACCCCATTTTCAACTCCCTTTTTAATCCCAAAACATTGAACTCTTTTTCAATCGCAAACGCTTAAACCTCTCAATCCCATTTTCAAACCCCATTTTCAACACACTCTCTCAATCTCTTATCTCGGTTCGAAGTTGTCTCTCTCAAGCTAATGTCTGGATCTCTTATATCGAATCGAAGATAACTCCTATCTCATTTTTTTCTAGAAATCATTATTATTAGTGTTTTAGAGGTAGGTTTAAATCCTCAAGTGGCTTAGAGTTTGTTGAGGGATGTTTTGAAAGTCGTAAGGACCTTATAAATTATATTAAGAATATCGTTTTTGAATAACGATTTGTATGTACCATAAAATGGTCATGTAATAAGGAAAATAAATTAGTCCTTGGCTACGATAGAGGAGGTAAATATCACAACACGGTTAGCTTGGATGATGATGACAGAAAGAAGAAAGCATACTCTCGCCAATGTAATTGTCCTTTTGAAGTTAAAGGAAAACAGATTGTTGATGGGTCATAGAAGTTGACCATAAAGAATTTGGATCACAATCATGATATATCGGATGTATTATTAGGTCATCCAAGTACAAGATATTTTTCAGATGCTGAGAAAAGAATGATCATTGAAATGAGGAGTAGCAATATACAACCACGGTACCCGTAGAAATCAAAATCCAGATATTGGAATATCAGCGGCAGATTTGTACAGCTTTTGTTCTGCGCTTCGGAAAGAGCAACTAAGGGGTCAAATTACAATTGAAGCTTTGATAGAAGATCTTCAAGAAGGTGGTTATCAATACTTTCTTTACTATGACAGTGATGGTCATCTGTCCCATCTCTTTTTCGCACATCCAAAGTCAATTTTACTTACCAAGAGCTACCATAATGTGTTTCTAATGGATTGCACGTACAAAACCAACAGATATCATATGCCATTTATTCATATCGTTGGTGTGACAAGTTTCAATAAGAATTTCTGCTCATACTTTGTATTTCTATGAAACGAGAAATTTGAAGATTATATATGGGTATTACAGATTTTTAAAAAGGTCTTAAAAGTACAGCATGATCGACAAGTTCTTTTGACTGATAGGGAATTGGCGTTAAAGAATGCCATTGATTTGGAGTTCCCTAATGCTTTACATATTTTGTGTTCTTGGCACATCAATAAGAATATTGTTGCTCGTTATAAACCTTTGTTTAAGAAAATCGAAGACTTTAATGCATTTTTTACCGAATGGAATGACCTGATTGAATCTCCAACTGAAGAAGCATTTAATACAGTGTTTGAGGCATTCAAAAAAAAATTTAGAGATGATTCGCAAGCAGTGAACTATTTAACAAGGGCATGGATCCCACATAGAAAACAATTTGTCAAGGCATGGATCGACTGGTGTTTACATTTTAAGAATCGAGCTACTTCAAAGGTTGAGGTGCACATTCTGTTCTGAAAAATTGTATAGCTACATCTACTGGTGACCTATATGTTGTCCGAAGAAAGATAGTCAATGTCATTGAAAATCAATTTGAAAAGTTCAAGATTCAACTTGAAGATGAAAATATTCGGTTTGCTCATACTGTGTCTATTCCTTTCTTTGATAAATTGAATGGCAAAGTTTTTCATTTCGCAATGAGTGAGGTTTACAACCAATATGCTATGCTTATGAACAGATCATTTTCACCAATTTGTACGGAAGAGTTTACAGCTTTAATGGGCCTACCGTGTGCGCACAAAATGCAATGGATAAACAAATTACATTTGGATGATATACATCCACAATTGAGAATCGACTTAATCTCATTGGACGACTTGAATATTGAAAGGAGGAGTCCTGGGGATGTATTAGATGTACACTTTGAAGGTATTAAGAACAAATATGGACATTTGTCTTCGTATGATCAAGAGATGCTCCTAAATTATATTCAAAATCTTGCCATCCATGATAAGTTAGTCAGTCACCCTATTATGCAATATTCTAGAGGACGTCATCCAGGTTAAAGGAATTCATCACAGAGCCAAACATCTACACGTCGAGATCCTTCTGCATTTGAGATTGTAGAGAATCTGTAAAGCCCCGTCCCGTTACGGGCGCGTTATCTCCGAAAGACCTCAGAAAGTTACAAAAGACAGATATCGGGTACAACAATAGCAGCAACTTTTTTTTTTGAAGCGGGGTAACTACTTCCCCTCCAACAGCCCACAAGTTCAAAACTAGAACAAACACAACGAACCACAAATGTAACTGATCAACAGGTGATTGAAACTATATAACTAAAATTCTCAAACATCAAACAAACATAAACATAAGCTTTTATCCTCCACTACTCCTCTCTTGGTACTTGCTCAAGAGGCCCGCCTGGCCCCTCCGCGATCAGGGCACCTGAAAGGTAGGGGATGAGCAAAACAACCCAACGAAAGAACTATCACATTTTAACAAGATAGATATAGATCACATATAAAATGACAGTAAATATCACAAGTGAATAAAACATCCGATGTCTACCATACTCAACTAATATATTAACCGATATTCCATTAACCAAATCCAAGAAATCATCCCCATAGTCCAAATCAGGTCCTCCAACAAACCCCAGTCTCCCTACCAGTATCATCGGGAGACTAAAGAATACACAACTGCCTCACCCACATGAGTCGTGTCGGAAACCACCTCGACCACGCCCGAGGGAACCAAGCTCTAGGGTAGGCACCTCGACCGCCGGAACACAACGGGAAAACCCACATCCCCTATGGGGGTTTCGACCTCCGGAGTGTAACGGGAAAGTCCTCCCAACCACCAAGCTCATCTCATCATCATAAATGTATACATATAAACAAAACCTCTCATGCATGCACATAGTATCATTATCATGTATGACAACACAAACATGTCCTGACATAACATCAATATCAACAACATGCATCCTCATGCGGTTAACGACACATAACAATGCTTAGGCTCATACTTCTATATCAAACATACGATTTCATTTACATCTTTTACATAAATACGCAATAAATCACAACATCTTCTAACTATCGTGGTCACATCCATCATAATATCATATATGGGTTATGATTAATCACAAACATGTTTTCAACAATCTTCAAGCATCAATAATCATTCATTCAATCAAATTTTCCATTAATCACATACCATTGACATGGATGAACCCGAACGGATCCCTTGCCACATATTCATTTCAATAGTTCCCTTATCGAGTGACTTAATAAACGAAAGGGTCTCATTCAGGTTACTCGATGTCCAAGATTATAGGTTAAGAATGCTAATGCATGCTAAAACAGTGATAAGTCCCCTCACTAAGCGTGTGGAGTCGAAAGTCCAAAGCGAGCAAGCGATTTGTTTGGGTTGAAGGGAGTTCAATCTGTAGAAACAAAAAGGAATTGGTAAGTAATTAAAATAAAATGGGTCAAAAAGAGGTTGAGGAGAAAACGGACCTAAAACTGGGATGGGCCCAAAACAGGCCGAACTGGGTCGGGTCTAAAAACGGGTCTGGCTTGAAAACGGGCTTTGAAAAAGGGCCGGGTTTGGAAACTGGGCCAAGGATGATTGGGCCGGACTGGGTCTGGGCCTGGTCGGGCCTGACCAAGCCTGGGTCTGGTCGGGTCGGGTCGGGTCTGGGCCTGGTCGGGCCTGACCAAGCCTGGGTCAGGTCAGGTCGGGTCTGGGCCAGTGGGCAGAGCAGCTGGACCGCCACTCCAGCCCAAGCGCCGGGTTGACTCAGCATCAAAATTCGACTGAGTCGACTCAGTACTCGGCCGAGCGACTCAGTAACTCAGCCGAGTCGGGAGGGGAAGGGGAAAAAGGGGGAAAAAGAGAGAAAAAAAAAAGGGGAAAAAAGGAATTTCACGGAAAAACAGAGGAGAAGAAGAAAATGAAAGAGGAAAATAGAGAAAACCTAAAATCGAAGAAGGGAAAAGAGGAAACCGGGGAAAAAATGAAGGGGGGCGGTAGGAGGTAGAGAAGGAGGAGAAGAAGAAACCGAGGGAGAGAGAGAGGGAAAGAGAAGGGGGAGAAGCTTACCGGCGTCGGGAGGAGGAAGAAGAAGAAGAAGAAGAAGGAGGAGGAAGAGGAGACCGTTGGGAAGGGAAAGAGAGCGGCAGCACTGTAGCGTGACAGCTACAGTGTGGCGGAAATGGTAAGTTATAAGGGGGTTAGGGTTTAGGGTTTTGCTGCTTTTTTTTTTTTTTGGTTGGAAGAGAAAGAAAAACTTGAAGGAATAATCCGAAAGATCTCGGCGAGAAAACATGTGACTTTTGAACAAATTTTCATGACAAACAAGCAATAATTATAAAATTACCAAAATGCCCCTTGGAGTTCCCGAACTCGAAAACAGGTAAACTGGGCCCACCATGGTGCCCACACTCTTTTCACTGATACCAAGGTCCCTAAGACAACTTAGAGATCCGAAAGTCTCTTCAAAAAATTAGGAAAATCGGACGAGTCATTACAGAATCAATTGAATGGAAGAAGATGCACAGTTTTAAAAAATACAGGTCATAATTCTAGAACATGTCCGAATAGAATTAATCCTTCTGCATCTGTATCTTCGAGTGTAGATTTAAATACTACTCCAAATCAACATGATTTTCATGAATCACAAACAGCGAGTTTCTTTCAACTTGATCAAGTAAGTGCATATTCATATCTTTTCTACAATCATAATAAGGTAATAAAGACTAACAACTCACAATGTTTTTTCCACAGGATAGTGGATCTTACAACTTTGATGACGATTCGACATATAACTCTGTCATGTCCCAAGTAAGTTCTTTCTTTAATTGATATAGATATGTATTGACCAATTGATATATAACTCTTCCATAGTTCTAATGTGATTTTTTTAAATGTTATGCAATGGTCTTGTGATCTTAGAGATAATGACGATTTCCAAGAATGGTGGAATCAATGAAATGAAAATAGGAGTGGAAATGTATTCATTTTATACTGAAAATGTATTCATTTCAGTATAAATATACTCTGTTGAAGATAAGAGTGGAAATGTTTTGATTTCAGTATATAAATGTACATTGTTTTGATTTTTGATGAAAATATATCCATATGAAGGCAATGTACTCTCTTGTATGCTGTTTCTACTATTTAAGTTAAGAATGCTCTTGAACGACTTTCGATTGAAATAGATTTATTCTCATATTTAAGTTAAGAATGCTCTTGTCAGTTTGAATGTGATTATGGAAAGTATGAAAGTCAAATGAATGGGACCATATTATGCTTTTTAAGGCTACAAATTATCAAATTTACAACAACATCTGTTCAAAATAATATGTTTAAAGTAAGGACTCAATTCACAATGACAATCTGATAAATAAAACATGTTCATTCAAAATATGAAATTTACAACATCTCTTTTACATGTCAATATAAAAAAAGAAAAAAGTACATCAAATAGAAAAGTTATCCGGAGCAGATGTAGAAGGTGCAGTGACAGGTGCGGTGGCAAGTGCAAAAGCAAAAGTAGGAGGTGCAGCAGGTGCATCAACTGGTGCAACAGTCGAAGGAGTGGTGGCAGGAGTGGAGGCAGGTGCATCAACTGGTGCAATAGGTGGAGGAGTGGAGGCAAGTGCAGAAGCAGGTGCATCAACTAGAGGTACATATGGAATAAGTACAGTCTGACGAGGACCGAGGTGAGAAACTACTGCTGATCGACTGAGAACAGAACGGGGGCCAATAGCAGCTGCAACTCCAGTCGGACGAGCAAGGTGGCCTGAAGCTGCTACAACTCCAATTGGACGAATACGGGGGCCAGAAGCTGCTACTAATCCAATTGAACGAGCAGAGTGACCAGAAGATACTAATCCACTCGGCCGAACAGGGGGGCATGAACCTGCTCCAAATGGACGACCAGGGGTGCCAGATCCTACTCCTGAAGCTGAAGTAACTGATCCAGATGGACGAGCAGGGGTGCCAGATGTTGCTGCTAAAGCTGAAGTTGCTGATTCAAATGGACGAGCAGGGGTGCTAGATGCTGCTCCTAAAGCTAAAGCTGCTGATCCAAATGGACGAGCAAGGGTATCAGATGCTGCTCCTAAAGCTAAAGCTACTGATCCAAATGGACGAACATGAACAAAAGCGGCTCCTGCATATTCCTTAGATACCCGTACTCATAAACTCCCATCTGTTTCTGCTCCTAATACTGCTGTTATCCCCCTCTCTTGTGCTAAAAGCACTGCCAACCTCAAAGTATCTATAATCTAATTCTGCATAACATCCAACCTTACAGAAACCTGATCATATCTCTGATCCATCTTCTCCTCCAAAGCAGAAATCCTATTACGAGTCTGCTGCATGTTGATTCCAGTTGATCCTTCTTGAGGAGGAGTCTCTGCCTCGCGCAGCTAAAGTGTCTCACGCGCCTCAGATGGCTCAAGTGGCTTAGGTAGCTCAGGTACACTGTGAACCTCAACTTGAAGTGCCTCGACAACTTTGGAGAGTCATTTCTTACTCACTGTGTCGAGGTGGAATCCCATCTTCTTCAAAGTTAAATCATTAAAATAATCAAATCAGTTTAAACAAACTTTATCATCGGGGGGAAGAGGGATTCCGCATTCTTCAAAGAATGAACATAGAAAAAGATTGTACGGAAGACTACATCTTCTGGTCTTCCGGCAGGCGCACATGTGACTGATGATGATATGGGAGAAGGAGATTTGTTTCCCATTTATGATGCACCAAATAAGAAAGACATCGAACCATATCATAGTAGTATGCCCTTTTCTAAGACAAAGACAGTTGACAACTATCTGATGGATGATTTGTGCTTCTAATATTAGGTTCTTCAGATGGGGGGTCTTCTTTTATGTAATATCTGTCCTCCCACAGATTTCGTTGAGGGCTACCAAAACATTGAACCCCTCAACATCAGTGGGCCATGTACGACTGTCATACTTTCTAATGACATCTTTGGAGAAATTATATAGGTAGTCCAACCTTTCCCGTGAAACAACAATTTCTTGGCCTCGGGCAGATGTCTTAATCGACTCATCATCAATTCTTTCTACATTGGCATTAAATTCTTTAACTAATCTAGGATACATATCACATTTTAATGCCAAAAAAGACCCCCAACCCATTTTTTCAAAATAAGATTCAATTTTCAATCCAAATGGTGTGAAAAATGAAAGGCCCACGATTTTACCAAATATATACAACCGTGTGGAGAAATCCTCTATGTACATGGTCGCGGCTTCTAAAGATATGAAATAGTTGGGGTCGAATGCCGTGTCCTTCTTTTGTTTCTTTCCTCCCCTTGTTGAGGTTGCTTTCTTTTTTGAAGATGCCATAAAAACAAGATTGTTTTTTCGAAAGAGAGGAAGAAAGAGGGAGAGGGATTGGTTTGAATGATTGGAGGTGTGATTTGAATGAAAGGGGGTGTGATTTGAATGAATCGGGGTGTGATTCGAATGATTGGGGGTGTGATTCGAATGAATGAGGGTGTGATTCGAATGATTGGAGGTGTGATTCGAATGAATGGAGAGAAGGGCTAACCGAACGACTGAGAGAAGAGAGGGAGCTGCGAATGAGGGAGGGAAGAGCTTAGAATCAGGGAGACAGAGCCGGAGCCGGAGAGGGAAAGGGAGAGGGAGAGCTTCGGTTTAGGGTTTGAGAATGAGGGACGGCTTCGAATGAGGGAGAGACTTAGGATTTTGTGGATCGATCGATCGATCGTGGGTGTTTATATATAAGTTGCATTCATTCGAATGAATGGACACTGTTCATGTCATTCATTCGAATGAATGACATAAACACGATGGACTGTCATTCGAATGTTTCTCTCTGATACATTCGAATGAATCACCTAATTCATTCGAATGAATGCACGTTTTCAAGGCATTCATTCGAATGAATCAACTAATTCATTCGAATGAATGAACATATATGTCATTCATTCGAATGAATTGGTTGATTTATTCGAATGAATGATATATACACTATGGACTGTCATTCGAATGTTTCTCTCTGATACATTCATTCGAATGAATCAACTGATTCATTCGAATGAATGCACGTTTTAAAGGCATTCATTCGAATGAATCAGTTTATTCATTTGAATGAATGATATATATACGATGGAATGTTCATTCGAATGAATGGGCTGAACAGTATTTCGTATTATTGTTCAGCTCATTCATTCGAATGAATTGAAATTACACTTGAACATTCATTTGAATGAATGCCAAAATGAACTGCCTATTCATTCGAATTATTAGAAACGTGGGAGTAAAACGGTAATTTGCCACGAAAATCTAGATTCGGGTGTGTAGGGGCAGAAAAACTGAGTGTTTGTAAGTCGCGCCTAAACAATTACAAACAAATACACAAGATTTACATAGATCCATGGTGTGCCTACTTATAAAGTACAATGAGAATAATTTCAGTATATACAAAAATAGGATTAAAATGCTCTCTTCCTCACACCTATTGTGAAATAACTTAATTTTTGAAGCTTACTCTAATTCAATAATCTGTTTTCTCTTTTGTCCTACCTTTAGAAGAGCAAAGGATATGTACTTTATTCTATCGTTAGAATTTTTTGAAAATCCCACAAATTTTCAATATATATAGACAACATCAGGTACAAATTATGAAAACATTCACATAAAAGAGGGGCAATGCCAACATGAAGGGGTTTGAGTGATAGTTAGGAACCCGCCTCAAGAAGTGAGAGTCATGAGTTTGATTCTTACTCCACTCCAAAGGGTCACTCCTATAAATGTGTGGGTAGTAAGGCTTGCACATGTTCTAAAAATTAGTCGAGTACTCTAAGAAGTCTGGACACCTTGATCATCAAGAAAAAAGAGGGACAATGCCTCCGAACCCCTAAAGAAGTCCAATCCAAGCCTGATGCCCTAAACCATGACTAGATCACTTAGTTTTATTAAGCCTAAAAGCTTCCCAACGATAATCCATTCACATTAGGTCAAATAAATTATGCATTGTTCATTGCCCCACCAATGATCCATTGACATCCAAATTAAACATATCAGGCCTAAGCTAAGAACAACCCAAGCCATGAAAGTTCACATGCAGCAGAAGTGAGTCAAGGCTGAATTTCAATTCCAAACCTACCCATGACCCCAAAACAGCAAAAACCAGACTAAGATGAGTTCATTCATTAAGATAGCTGGGCCCAGTCTCGATTCATTTTCTGTGAAAGCTAATTTTGTTGACCCAGCCTGGCCCAATGAATTCAAAATAAGTGGGCCTAATAGTGTAGCTGTAGGAACACATTGGAATCAAAATTTTGTAGGCCTCTAGGATTGATAAGCTTTAGCCAGTAGTAGGGCCATGAGATGGGCAAGCTATGGAAGGACCAGGCTGATAATAGATGGATTGGACTTGGAAAAGGTGAAAAACTAAGGCCCACCAATGTAAGTGAAGTCACCCCTCCCTACATGACAGTGAGCCGAATTTTCGGCCGATATTTGATGTCGTCCGAGATCTAGGCCGAGATTTTTCTCTCTCCTCATTTTTTTTTGAAAATCTCGGTGGTTTTTTTTTTTTTTGAAAAAATCAATTAAAAAAATAAAAAAGGCTGTTTTTTTTTTTAAAAAAAATAATTTAAATATAAATATCAGCTAATATTTCAAATATCGGCCGATATCTAGGCCGATATCGACCTGGCCCACGCCGATATTTGTTTTTTTTTTACATAAAAAATAAAAATCGGCTGATATTCGGCTATGATCTCGGCCGTATCGGACAAATTTTTTTATTTCTGATCAACCAAGATATCTCGGCCGATATGCACCGTATCGACTAAGATTTCGACCCCTACTACATGATTCTACTTAAATCGAACTCATTGGTCCATTAATGAAACGGGTCATCCCGTTATCCATGCTTAATCTAGTCTACTTACATATTAAGACTAAATTTTTTTAAAACAAAAAAGGTCATTTTCGAATTTTAATGTATAATGATGCAAAAATATCTATTAATGTCGTTAACAACGTCGATTATCTTCAATTTAATCAAATGAATCCAAATGTCTTCAAGTAAAATAATTCAGCTTAACTTTACCCGATAATAACTTAAAAATCAACCTCAATGAATCACTTTTAGCTAGGCAACGTCACCCATAGGCATGGGTTATAGTCTTCCCAAGACTATGTGGGCCCCATAAGAGTGGTTCTAATATATGAGGATGAGTGTATTTGAAATGTATTTTTTTTTTTTTAATCACGGTATCCAGCCGTTTCACCAGACTTAGCTAGACGTCCTATTTTACTAATCTTTGGAATATGTGTAAACATGTCTATCTGCACACGCTAGGTACAAATTATGGGAAGATATTTTTATGATAATATTTTTCATAAAAAAATAAAATTCAAGTTCATTCATTTTGAACAGCAGAAATTTTCAATTTTGAATCAATTTTGAATTGAAAGGATAAATTTATTTAAAATATGTTCTAAATATAGGATTTATAAGAGTAGATAAGTGTAAAACAGAGAAATGGTGACTTCGTCGATGGAGGAAACTAGGGCTGAAATCGACTTAATCCGATTCGAAATTTAACCTGACTCAAACAGAATTCTGACCCGACCCGCATTTTGAACCCATTTTAGCCTAATTTTAGAGTGTCGAGTTGGGTTGGATTGGGTTGGGTCGGATCGGGTTAACTTGAAAATTCTTCAACCCAATCCAACCCGAATTCCATACTGGTTTTTATCTTCTCAATCCGACCCAACCCTCTAACCCGACTTACATGGCCCGACCCTCATGATTTCTCAAGTCGGGTCAAAACCCGTCCCGAGTTTCACTCGCAGAGCAAACAAGAGGCCTAAGTGGAGAGGTTGACTATTAAAAACACTTTCAACTTGACTCGACCCGACTTTTACCCCTAGAGCAAACAAGAGGCCTAAGTGGAGACGTTGACTATTAAAAGCACTTCCATCTGAGACACGGCATGCATAAAAGGCAATTTAATTTAATTCAACCCATTGAATAAATCAATCGTCGTAGATCTAATATCATAACCCTTTAGATAGGATGATTTCAAATGAGTGGCCATTTAGACACTCCACTTTTCTTTTAAGAGATATTTCATTTCAAAATTTTGTATGAAAATTACCATTTTGCCCCTCAATTTTTTTAAAAAGAAGATTCTTCCATACAAAACTGAGGGGAAAAATGATAATTTCACATAAAATTTTGAAATGGGATGTCTCTTAAAAGAAAAGTAGAGTGTCTAAATGGCTACCCTTTCAAATAGAATAGGCAACTCAAGTTAAATTTATTTCATTAGATTTAAGCTCTTTGACTATAAAGAAGAAATTTGATCAGCTCCTTTATAATAAGTAATTATACATGTCATATGAAACTATTTCTGTAACACCTCGGATTTTCAGTTTATTATTTATTTAATTTCAATTATGAATTTTAGAATTAAATCTTATATGGATAAGGAATGGGCCATGACCCAATTAGGACCCAACCAATGTTGGAATTGGTTTTATTAAATGCAAATGGGTTGAATTAATTTAGTGATGAATTATAGCTAATTTTAAACAAAAGATATTATGGCTGAGTAGTGGATTTGAAATATCCAAGTAGATGTTAAAAAAATCAAATAAAGATTATCTTGGCCGAATTTTAGATAGTGATTTATATATTATGCACATGAGAGATATGTGGGATTTTTAAATCCACAATGACATGCTAGATATTTAAAAAGGGATGAAATATCTATGAATTAAATTAAAAGATTATTTGGATTATGATTAGGGTTATGCGCATAGTACTTGCTAATAAGAATTAAAGGAAGTCTTAATAAGGCAAGGGAAAGTCGGATATGGCTAATTAAAGAGGGAAAGTCGGCCATGGTCTAAATTAAGGGATTAAAGGTGTCTTTAAATTATGGTTTAAGGTTGATTTATGAATCAGATTATGAACCTACATTATGAGTTAGGTTATGTTAGTTTTAAAATAAATAAAGGATACAATGTATGATATGAATTAATGGAGAAAGGAATGGCAAAAAATGTAATTAAAATACCAAAATAGGAGAACCATGGGTTCGGCCATGATGTATGGCCGAACCCCATGTGTTACGTTTGATGAACTTATTTGATTAGGGAAGCTTTTTTTAAGGTCTAATTATGGCAGATTTAAAGGGAGAAAAAAACCAATGGCAATTTGGTAAATATGAGAGAATGTTGGACATAGGGTTCGGCCATGGTGTATGGCCGAACCCCATGAGTTATTTTATGGTATTATGCACTTTGGAAGCATGAATGGATAACTTGGAACCTAAGCAAAGAAACAGGACTATGGTTACCAACAGTGGCATTTTTGTAAATATGTATGAAACCATGGATTATGTACTTGTTTTTATCTTATGTTTGATGAAAATGTGTTTCAAAAGATATGATTTATTATTGAATTTCAAATGCTACGTTTACCTTGATTTAAATAGTATGGATTGATTATGTCTCAAAGGTGATTTTACATGCTAGGTTTTATTTGTATAAAGAGCATGTATTGGATATGTTTACAAATGATGATTTTCAATGCTATATGTATGTTATAAAATATCAAATGTTTCATTGGCATCTCCTGCATGGCATGGGGTGAAGGATTTATAACCGGAGGGGTCACACTCTGTCGGGGCGTCCGAAAAACCTATGTGCAACACCTTGATGTGATTTCTATCAAGAAGATTTTCGGAGGGTCCACACTCCGTCGGGGCGACCGAAAGACCTATGTGGTTGTCACATTTATGTACAGGTGATGGGTGGGACTCATTGCATATTTGTCATCATCACATGGCATGGATTTATATGGTTTTGATATCACTATGTTATATGATATGTTTTGTACTAACCATGTGTTAACCCTAATTGGAATACCTACTGGGCGCGTTGTACTAACGGCCTACTTCTACCCTGTATTTGATGATACAAGTAATCAGGGGAACAATGAACCTAAGACGGACCAGGCATAGGAGCTTGGAAGACTTATTTTACGTGTTTTTGAATAAAGATAGTCATGAACTTGTATTTGAGTATTTGGATTTCGGAATGTAATAACTTAGATGTTGAATGTTTTGGTTTGATGATTATGATGTACTTTCCTATCTGAATGGATTAGAACGTGGTTCTAATATAATTCCGCATATTGATGATTATGATTCCGCAGTTGTAATGATTTTATTCCGCAAGTCGGTATTGCTATGTGTGAACCATTTTATTGGACTGAGTCCATACACACATAGGGTTGACTAGTTAAGGGTCGGACTTTGGAAGTTCGGACTTAGCTCGCGTCGTGACGTCCCGCGCTCTATCACTCTACTCTGTTACAAAAAAAAAATATATACTGAATTTACGGGAAAAAGCGAGTGAAAAAGGGAAGGGTGTTACAGTTGGTATCAGAGCAAACCCGAAACTTGAATCTCTCAGAGTAAGTTAATCTGGTTTCGTGCATTAATTTATATCGTTAGACTCAAATGGATGATAGCAAAGGAAGTACGGTCAAAATAATCGGATTATCAAACGTAGCAACATAGGATGTATTTCCCCGGAAATAAAACAAAATCAAGTGTGCTTATTTGGAAATTTTCCCCAATAGGTAGGAAATACAAAATTTTGTATATAGATACTAAGTCTTAATGTTTTCAATGGCTTAGGGAAAAATGGCTCCAAGGGGAAGGCCAAGGAGAATTACTCGACAAAACCCAAATGGGGGTGATGAGGAAGAACTAGGGCTGCAACTCGGGTCGGGTTTTGGCTCGACCCGCATGACCCAACCCGAGAAATCATGCAGGTCGGGTTACAATGGTCGGGCTATTGGGTAGGGTTGGGTCGGGTTGAGAAAAGAAAAACCCGACCGAAATTCGAGTCGGGTTGGGTTGAGGCCTTTAAATTTCAACCCGACTCGACACGATCCGAGAAGACCCGACCCGACCCGACCCGACCCTACATAACTTAATATAAAAAGATCCCTTTCCTCATCCCAAACCCTAGCAGAACTGCAGAAGAGAAGAGAAATGGGTGAGTTCGATGGAAGGAAAAGGGAAAAACGGCATTGAGAAAAGATGGAAAGAAATGAGAGAGACCCTGGAGAGAGAGGACGGAATGGCGAAGATAGCATTGGGGAACAGGGAGGAGGCGACTCAGCCCGACTGCCTCCGCGCCTTGGTGGTTGAGCTTGTCTGCACCTTCCTTTTTGTATTCATCGGCGTCGGTACAGCCATGGCTGCCGGTTCTCTCTCCTCTCAGCGTCTCTTCTGGCTTTTAAAATTGACACTTTCTCTTCAAGCGTGACGGATTTTTCTCTGTCAAGGTATAGAAATCCCTTTTTTTTTTTTTTTAATTTTTCCCATCTGGACTTTTACTCATCGCAGCCAATTTCTTGTTACATCTAGTATTTTTTGGAATGGGCAAATCTTACATTATTTCTAAAGATTTGAGATTCGTGCGCTTCTCATCCTTGCTTTCTTTTTCTTCTTTCTTTAAATTTTTATTTATCCTCTCTAATTCTGCTCAGATTTCGTGCATGATCTCTTCCTTTCTACCTTTCCATGGTATCCATTTTCCTAGGGCTGCAACTAGGGTCGGGTTTTGTCGGGTTAAGGGTCGGGTTGGGTTAAAGGTATTATAATCTCGGGTCTGGTTGGGGTTCACTAAATCGGGTTTTTGATTCGGGTCGAGTCGGGTTGGGTTCAATGTAGTGTGAGTCGGGTTAGGGTTGGGTTTATTAAAACCCGGCCCACCCGACGCGAGTTGCAGCCCTAGGAAGAACACTCTCGTCAGGAGCAAGTACACTCTTATCGTGAAGAATAGCACTCTCACTCTGATGAAGATTACTCTTATCACGAGGAAGAATAAAATAGTGTTAATATACCACCAGTGCCTCCTGAGTTACAAAATCTGGTTCAAGCGGTGGTTACTTTAGTGCTTCAACAACGTCTGAATGATGATGATGGAATAGCCAATGGTAACAATGACAGGAATATGGTCAGGGACTTCCAGCAACAGCGCCCTCCTTACTTCAAGAGGAGGGAAGGGGCTGTCGGAGCAGAAAATTGGCTAAAAAAGATTTCTCAGATCCTAACTTTGTTGAATATTACGAATTATGCTCACAAGATCTTACTGGCCACATCACAGCTAATTGAGGATGCTGGTAAGTGGTGGGAGGTGATAGGGAAGCAGCGATCACTTATACCGGAACGAGAAAGGACTGCCATGACTTGGGACCAGTTCTCAGCTACCTTCTTGGAGCATTATTTTCCCGACGAAGAGAAGGAACGACAGATACATGCTTTTCTATCTTTGGTACAGGGTACCATGACTGTGGCAGAATATCACCAAGAGTTTCTCAGTCTATCTGTGTATGCATTCTATATGGTGGATACTGAGCATCGAAGGGTACAGAAGTTTGAACGGGGCCTTCGGCCTAATATAAGGGCCAAGGTCACTATATTCAAGGCACCCACATTGGCAGAAGTGGTCAGCAGGGCCACAATTGCAGAACGGGAATTGGCTGAGACGACGCGGTTTGACAATCGCCGAGCTCTGAGTGGGAGGGGTACATTCCAGCCCAACAAGAGGTTCCGACCAAATTTTAGCAGACCCGTACCTTCTACAGGGTCAACTGGGGGCTTTCGTCCCAACCATCCCTCCCCATCTGCATCAGTCGCACAGGCTCCCAAAAGTGGGAACAATTGTTTTTATTGTGATCAGCCTGGTCACTTTAAGAGGGAGTGTCCCAAACTCAACAAACCCTCATACTCCAGAGGCTCATCTCGTCCACCAGTGGGGCCAACTATTTCACGTGGAGGCAAAACAGCTAATCAGGCGGGGCGGCCACCTACAGGAGCTGGACGGGTTTTCACTTTAGCACCTCCAGCAGCAGAGGATCATTCTGTGATACAAGGTATGGCAGTAGTCAGTAGTTCTTACCCCTTTGCATTATTTGACTCGGGAGCATCACACTCATTTATATCTGCTACATTTGTAACTCCTACTGGTACGTTGGTACAAAAACTGTCCGCATCATTCACAATTGTATCCCCCGTCGGAGACACATCATTGGGACTCATATGCACAACGTTGAATACGGAGCTTGCTGGACTCAGATTTGTGTTCAATTATTTGGTGATTGATATGTCAGAATATGATATTATTTTCGGCATGGATTGGTTGGCCATCTTTAAGGCCAACATTGATTGTTATCGTCGCAGGGTGACATTTTGGTCGCCCGAGGAAAAACAACATGTGGTGCGTACTGACAAGCAAAGTAGACTGCATGAAGGATTGAGTCATGTGGTATTGAACATTATCAAAATCAACAAGACACCGGTGGTTGAACTTCCGGAAATAGTAAGGGACTATGCAGACATCTTTCCAAAGGAACTCCTTGGATTGCCTCTCATGAGGGAGATCAATTTTGAAATTAATCTGTATCCTGGCACTGCACCAGTGTCATTACCACATTACCGTATGGCACCAGTAGAGATGTCCGATTTAAAGAAGCAGATTGATGAACTGCTTAGATTAGGGTGCATTCGGAACAGTACATAGGCATGGGGAGCTCTAGTTTTATTTGTAAAGAAAAAGGATGGTTCACTCCGTATGTGTGTGGACTATCGAAAACTGAACCAGCTGACAGTCAGAAATAAATACCCTCTATCCAGGATTGATGACTTATTTGATCAACTTGAGGCAACGCAGATGGATGGAATATCTGGCAGATTATGAGTTTGCACTGCGATATCATCCTGGTAAGGCAAACAAAGTAGCGGATGCCCTCAATCGTTTATCATATGCATCAGTTGCATATTTGATCAGGACAGAATGGGGGATGCTGAATACTGTTCGGGAGTTTAGACTTTATCTCAACAATCATGGGACTATTTATAGTATGAACATACAGTCCAATATGGTTGCCAAGATTGAACAAGAACAACGAACAAACCCAGAAGTGGAGGAAATTTTGGCCAAACTGTCCAATGGTGAAGTTATACCGAATGGGAATTACGATCTGGACAGGGTCTTGCATTCCGAAGAAGGATTTATGTACCTGAGAACTGTCGAAAAGAATTATTGGTTTAGGCACATCAGACCAAACTCTCTATTCATCCGGGCAGCACAAAGATGTATCACGACCTGAAGAGACATTATTGGTGACACGGATTAAAAAGAGATGTGGCAGTATTTGTGGCTCATTGCTTAACATGTCAGCGACTGAAAACAGAACATCAGAAACCACCAGGGTTACTCAAACCCTTACTAGTGCCGGAATGGAAATGGGAGCACATCTCCATGGATTTTGTTACAGGGTTGCCAAGGTTATCAAAGGGCAACGATGCAATATGGGTCGTGGTAGACCTACTGACCAAGTCTGCACATTTCATTCCTATTAAGATAACAGATTCATCTGAGACTTTGGGACGACGATATATCAAGGATATCATCAGATTGCATGGTATTCCTCGGACTATTGTGTCCTACAGAGATGGTCGATTCACTGGCAGAGTATGGCAGAGCATGCAGTCAGCCATGGGAACAGAATTATTGATTAGTACGGCTTTTCATCCGCAGACTGATGGACAGTCTAAGAGGACAATACAGACACTAGAAGACATGTTGAGAGCATGTATGCTAGATTTCAAGGGTGGATGGGAGGATCATTTCCCGTTGGTAGAATTCTCATACAACAATAGTTACCAGGCAAGCCTTTAGATGGCACCATTTGAGGCATTATATGGTAGACCATGTAGGTCACCAGTATGCTGGACAGAGGCCGGTGAGCCTACATTGATTGGACCTGAATTGGTTGCAAAGACTACATCGCAGATACAGTTGATACGGCAGCACCTATTGACTGCGCAGAGTCGTCAGAAGAGTTATGCTGACAAGAGAAGGAGGTTCCTTGAATTTGAAGTGGGAGACATGGTGTTCTTGAAAGTCTCGCCGCGAAAGGGACACATGAGGTTTGGAAAGAAAGGGAAATTATCACCAAGGTATGTGTAACCATTTTCTATCATAGAACGGATGGGGAACGTGGCTTATCAATTGGCACTCCCATCACAGTTGGCATCTTTACACGATGTGTTCCATATATCTATGTTGAGAAAGTATGATCATGATCCTTCTCACGTATTAAACGTACAAGACATAGAGGTTCACAGTGACGTGACATACGTCGAGAAGCCTGTCCGAGTGGTGGACACAGAACAAAGGGTGTTACGGAACCGAGCGATCCAGTTTGTCAAGGTAGTATGGGATCGACACGGTGTTGAGGAAGCTACATGGGAACTCGAGTCAGAAATGAGGAAAGCTCATCATGAGTTATTTATGTAAGTGTTTGAAACCCACTTCACTCGATTTTCGGGATGAAAATTTTAAAAAGAGGATTGTACTCGGGCTTTCAGTTTATTATTTATTTAATTTTAATTATGAATTTTAGAATTAAATCTAATATGGATAAGGAATTGGGCCATGACCCAATTAGGACCCAACCAATGTTGGAATTGGTTTTATTAAATGCAAATGGGTTGAATTAATTTAGTGATGAATTATATCTAATTTTAAACAAAAGATATTATGGCCGAGTAATGGATTTAAAATATCCAAGTAGATGTTAAAAAAATCAAATAAAGATTATCTTGGCCGAATTTTAGATAGTGATTTACATATTATGCACATGAGAGATATGTGGGATTTTTAAATCCACAATGATATGCTAGATATTTAAAAAGGGATGAAATATCTATGAATTAAATTAAAAGATTATTTGGATTATGATTAGGGTTATGCACATAGTACTTGCTAATAAGAATTAAAGGAAGTCTTAATAAAACAAGGGAAAGTCGGATATAGCTAATTAAAGAGGGAAAGTCGGCCATGGTCTAAATTAAGGGATTAAAGGTGTCTTTAAATTATGGTTTAGGGGCTGATTTATGAATCAGATTATGAACCTACATTATGAGTTAGGTTATGTTAGTTTTAAAATAAATAAAGGATACAATATATGATATGAATTAATGGAGAAAGGAATGGCAAAAAATGTAATTAAAATACCAAAATAGGAGAACCATGGGTTCGGCCATGATGTATGGCCGAACCCCATGTGTTATGTTTGATGAACTTATTTGATTAGGGAAGTTTTTTTCTAAAGTCTAATTATGGCAGATTTAAAGGGAGAAAAAAACCAATGGCAATTTGGTAAATATGAGAGAATGTTGGACATAGGGTTCGGCCATGGTGTATGGCCGAACCCCATGAGTTATTTTATGGTATTATGCACTTTGGAAGCATGAATGGATAATTTGGAACCTAAGCAAAGAAACGTGACTATGGTTACCAACAGTGGCATTTTTGTAAATATGTATGAAAAATGGTAAACCATGGGTTCGGCCATGGTGTATGGCCGAACCCCATGGGATTTTGTTATGGACTTAGAACCTTATAATTAGATGAGACTTGGTGTTGATTTATCATTATATTATAAGGTAACGGGATCTCGCAAGTGGTGCGCAATCGGTGATCGAATCTCAGACGGAAACGCAAGGACTTGTGAACGGTCTTAGGTAGGATTCCACCTCTTTGAAACCATGGATTATGTACTTGTTTTTATCTTATGTTTGATGAAAATGTGTTTCAAAGGATATGATTTATTATTGAATTTCAAATGATACGTTTACCTTGATTTAAATAGTATGGATTGATTATGTCTCAAAGGTGATTTTACATGCTAGGTTTTATTTGTATAAAGAGCATGTATTGGATATGTTTACAAATGATGATTTTCAATGCTATATGTATGTTATAAAATATCAAATGTTTCATTGGCATCTCCTGCATGGCATGGGGTGAAGGATTTATAACCGGAGGGGTCACACTCCGTCGGGGCGTCCGAAAAACCTATGTGCAACACCTTGATGTGATTTCTATCAAGAAGATTTTCGGAGGGTCCACACTCAGTCAGGGCGACCGAAAGACCTATGTGGTAGGCACATTTATGTACAGGTGATGGGTGGGACTCATTGCATATTTGTCATCATCACATGGCATGGATTTATATGGTTTTGATATCACTATGTTATATGATATGTTTTGTACTAACTATGTGCTAACCCTAATTGGAATACCTATTGGGCGCGTTGTACTAACGCCCTACTTCTACCCTATAGTTGATGATACAGGTAATCAGGGGAACAATGAACCTTAGAGGAACCAGGCATAGGAGCTTGGAAGACTTACTTTACGTGTTTTTGAATAAAGATAGTCATGAACTTGTATTTGAGTATTTGGATTTCAGAATGTAATAACTTAGATGGTTGAATGTTTTGGTTTGATGATTATGACGTACTTTGCTATCTGAATGGATTAGAACGTGGTTCTAATATAATTCCGCATATTGATGATTATGATTCCGCAGTTGTATGATTTTATTCCGCAAGTCGGGTATTGCTATGTGTGAACTATTTTATTGGACGGAGTACATACACACATAGGGTTGGCCAGTTAAGGGTCGGACTTTGGAAGTTCGGACTTAGATCGCGTTGTGACGTCCCGCGCTCTATCACTCTACTCTGTTACAAAAAAAAAAAATACACTGAATTTACGGGAAAAAACGAGTGAAAAAGGGCGGGGCTTTACAATTTCAGCCCCAGACACACACATATATATATATTCTTGTACAAGTATTTTAGATATAATCTTATGATAGTTTCTTAGTAATTTTTTTTAAGTTTTTGAAAATACTAAAACGGAACGTAGTTTTGAATTTGTAGGTGAGTATCAATGCACCATTCAAATCGAACGAGGCACCCATTTAAAATTCAGTTTAGTAAATTTTTTAATTTTTTTAAATTTAAAATTTTGATATATAATATTAGACCTTTATAAATCGCGAATTGATTCAGGTATCTTAGAATTGAATTTTTTTCATTTTATCCTTCTTTTATCTCACTAAATTTATATAAATTTAATAAAAAAGTAAAATAAAAAAATTTAAAAAATGATATTTGTTGACCTAAAAGTAAAATTTGTCTCCCCTAAGTCAGATTGAGTTGTCAATTCTGTGACTGAATCCGACTGAGTCTTGAGTTGTCAATTTTTGTGACTGAATCGTGACTGTGTCTGTGTGTCCTAAATCTTGCCTCTGGAAGACCTACAAAGTGAAATTAAATTTGAAACTCCAGAAGCAACGACAGTTGTAAAACCGAACATCAAAAGAAGCAAACTCCATGTATGCTAACCAATTCAGGTAATTTGAACCTAAGTAGACTTAGAAGACCTAGACTTATCACTGAGATAAACCTTAGAATCCATGGTTTAAAATAGTAGAACTTAATTAGATTTCTTAAGTTAGTTGGAATTTGTCATGTTTTGGAGAAGCTCTTGTATCTATCAAATATGCTCTATTAATAGTAAAATCTTCATGATTTGATAGAGCATTCAAACAACTTTTCAAAAAGTCTAAGAACAACCAAATCGAAGTTACAAAGCTCAAGTTATGAGCATTTCAATAAAATGGTGCAAAATAGGGAAAGATTCTTAGGTTGGATGAAATTTACCCTAACTTTAAGAGAATATTTAAACTATCAAATAAACTGTAAAATTTCTCAAATTTTGTAAGTAAATAGATCTCTCAATGAGCTTTCCAAAATGTATAAGAAATCCCAAAATTGAGTTCGAGCTATCAAGTTATGACCGTTTTATTGAAGAATGAGATAAACTACCAAACCCAAAGGGGGTACCCACTCTATGAGGAGAGGTCGACCGTTTTAGTGCAAAACTGAGAATTTTTAGTCTCAGTTAAGATAGGTCGACCGGTCTTGCCCAAAAAAGTTAGATTTTGGAATTTCAACAGCTCTTTCTGTCCCAAGTGTGCTCCCAATGGCTATAAACTTAAAATGACTATAAATACATAACCTTGGGGCATTCTAAACAAAAGATTGACTTGAACAAAAATCTCTCAAACATTATTCATCATTCCAAACATCTTTAAGAGTCTATATCTTTCAAGTTAAATCCATTAGCTCTTAAACTCTCTCTCAATCACATTCAAAACACTTATAGGAAAATCTTAAGCATCTTAGACTTAATCATTGTGCATTTGAGAGAACATTTAGAGATAGATTGTCTACATAAGAAAACTTTCTACCATCTCCACACCTCTTTTCCTATTCTTTGGTTTGGCCTTGGAGCATCTATACATCACCATAGAGACAAGAAGGAGAAAGAAATTCAAGTAAACGCCAAAGCTACAACAACTTTTCATCATTAGTGAGATATTTGTGTAAATGGTTGATGTAACCCTATTAATATTCAAGAGAGGTGTTCTCTTATTGTCGCAGTTCGATCTTCACCCATGAAGAATATCATAGGTTTTAGTGGTACGATCTCTACCCTTAAAAGAGATCAAGGGTTGTAATTTGTTTTGGTCATAGTGAACTCCTCAAGTGGTGTATTTGAGGTGTGAATGTAGTCAAAGTTACCGAACTACGTAAAAATTCTTCACTCATACTCTTACATCTCTTCTCACCTCTTTACTTTGCTTTGTGTACTGGCTTTATCTTATATATTCTATGTACATTTATTTTGTGAGAACTTGTTGATGCATGCTAATTAAAATGGGTTGATTAAACTTACTTGCATCTTATTTTGAAATAAAAAATAGATTAATTCATTAAAACCAACTCTAATTAATAAAGTTCATAAGAAATTTAAAATTATAATGTAGTCCTATTCAACTCCCTCTAGAACTATTCTACACATTTGACTAGCTCGGTGAACAATATCTATATAAGTAAAAAACACGTATCCGTAAATTAGCTGTAAATCAAGTTAACAATTTTTTTTAATAACATAACTATCCTCACCTCATGAGAAGATGAGACTAATTTTATATATATACAAAACCATCTCAAAATCTTATGTGTCAAATAAATCTAAAAAAAGTCAAACTCAAGACTAAGACTTTTAATCTAACATAAAAATAGAACTCAATTAATCAGGAAAAAAGAAAAAGCCCCACCACCTAAGTATCCCAACAAATATAATTAGGTGGGGCCCACCACATCAACTGATAACCGTTACCATCAGCTTCTTCATGGGTGGAAGTAAAAAAAATAGAGTGGGGAGCCTCTCAATAATTGAGTGTCAGAAGAGCCACGTGGCAAATGATGGCTTGTTCAAATAGTCTTGCAAGCAACCATGAGGCCTAGGAGGCTCTGTACGAGGCTACAAGCCACGCGACAGCTCCAACTCGTTGGAATCCTGGCGACACCCGTCGCATCTTTGACGTGTAATGCAGAAAGTAGATTATCCAATTATCCTCGTATAATCTGCATAATTTATGAATAAACACCCTTTAAGATTGCCTCCACCTCAAATCTTTTTTCTCAAATTTATAGTAAACTAATCTTGTGTTAAGATTGGATAAAGGTGCATTTAAAATTCAGTATTAATTGATATATCAGTCGTAAAAATTTTTCTTTTTTTTTTTTAACTAAAATTAATGATGATATTAGTAATAGTTATCCGATATTGTCCGATATATATCTTATAGGTTGATATTAAAACTCAAACTATCTTAATAATTTTATAAAAAAGATAGTGTAATTGAATCATAAAAATTGTAAAAGTAAAACAAGAAAAAAAGTTATCAAATCTATAAAAATATAGAAAGATAATGAAAGTCTATAATTCAAGTGAATAATTGCTTGTATACTGGTATTCCTAAATTAATAGCCATCCCAAAATCTAAACCCAATCTAAACTTGCTTCCAATCAAAGAAATGTCGTAAAAACTTATAGTTTAATTATATTAAATTACATTTTGAAACAAAAAAAATCTAACTATTGATAAAAAAAATTATTCACAAGTTTATGAGTAGTGTAGTGGATGTGTTCATCTTCATCATAAATACCATGAACGTCGACAAGCATTTCATAATTTTTCTAAAAAGAAAATAACTAACAATTTAGAAAATTGAAAATTATATTACAACTATAAAAATATGCCAATAATAAAAATAAAACTAATGTATTTAGTGAAAAAAGCAAAATGATGATGACAATTGAAATATTAAAAAAAAAAAGAAATCAAATCACCTTTAAAATTGAGAATTGATAGAAATACTCATCGTTTTTATATAAATAGACATCTAATTTTTCATTTTATCTACTTGTTATTATCTAAGTAGTAAGATGTTCCTCGTTATACAAAAACCACCAATATATTTATCAATATCTTAATAATTTTCTTTTTTGAATAATAGATAAGTATAAAACAAACAAAAGAAAACAAAGGCGCTCAAAAAAGAAACCTGGGCTAGGCAAGATACAAGCCCACACAATGTAGACAACCCACAAAATGTAAACAAAAGGGCTCAAAAAAGAAGCCTGGGCTAGGAAAATAGAGGCCCTCAAAGGAAGAGTCCTACAGCACAAACATCACACCTCAATGGAACTGTTCACTCAAAATCCCAACAAAACAAAGATTACAATTCGATAAGGGGACCGAGTAATGGATGAGAATATTGTTAGCCATAGGTTTAATACATGACATGATGCAGTCGAACTTAGACAAAAGAACACAGAGAGCATTCTTGTCATGACCCGATCCCATACGTGGGCCCGGGACGTGACTAATTTTTTTTTTTAAACCTTAACTCAATGAGTCACTAACTCCTTAACATACTACCCATGTGAGTCTAATAATTATATGAAATATCCGTGTCTTAAATATTCCTAAACATATTCAGCAAAATAATCCGAACAATTTTCACTCAAACGCATGGAAGCAATATATTGAGCACACCAATACACAAATATATTACATGGAAACACCAAACTTACAGACATAGGTTTTTATGCCACAAGAGGCATATTTATTATTAATATACATAGAGTAGTTCATAGATTTATTTTGTTTCCTCGAGCGGGAAACTACGAGAAACATTCAAGTTTGATTCTCAACGAGGTACCATGGGTTCCTCCATTCCTCATTCTAGTTCATATCCTGCAATGTAAGGGACATGAGCAATAGCCCAGTGGTGAGAGCTCACCATAAAATCCAACATACAATATTCGTAAAATTAATAACAATGCATGTTCCATCAATAAAATGCAGTTAATCTACTTAACTCACGTTTACCATAATCCAACATAATACATAGAACCATAAATAATGCATGTTTTATAAATGCAATGCGGTTAATCCACTTAACCCATTTTCACCCTACGATCACTTTCTAAAGTGTTTTATAAATTTTTACTTGGGTCAGCCCCCATTTAGCAACTTGTAAGTGCATAAAGTCTCCGCAACCTGGTCTACTAGCCCATCCAACACCAGCGGTTGATGGCGGTCAACCACGGCTTACTAACACGTCTAACCCAACGGTTTGCAAACAGTGTTCAGCCTAACATCACAAGGTCTCCACGACTCGATCTACTAGCCCATCCAACACCAGCGGTTGATGGCGGTCGATCTCAGCCTACTAACACCTCCAACCCAATGGTTCGCAAACGGTGTTCGGCTAATCTTAGCAATTAAAGCCCAGTGGCCAATATCAGATTTCCAAAGTTATTATCTTCCACAGATTTAACTTATAATCAAAATTTTCACATGCAAATATCGAATGCATGATTTCCAGTGCCCTCCTTACATAGGGACTTATTCTAAGAGAATCACCAAATTCCATCCTTACCCTTCGGTGTATCTACTACCAATATAAGAAGTCAATAAAATAATCAATGTCAAACAAACATATAAAACTGGATTTAATAACACGAATGCCTTCACCCAGTTTTTACCCGACAATTCCCAGACACTTCATGGGTCCATACTGCGTTATAGGCTACAAGTCCTTGACTCCCCGACACCATTTTAATGCCTACGTTCTAAACAGTTAGAACATTTACATCCCTTACATGTAGGCAGTGTCAGGTCTCGTATTCTGGACCTATATAGCCTTTTCCATCTTTAATTGACCATGGGTCCCATTTCAGTCTGGTGTTAGTGGGTTTAACATATAACACAGTACAAGTGTTGGTTTAAGTCTCCTCACCTCTATCCGCAGAGATTATCACACAATCTGTAAGATAAAATAATAATATAAATTTCGAGTCGATAAAGTATTTACGAACTACTTTCCATCCCCTATCCATTTTCCAAGAAAGCATGATAAATATAGTGAGTCCCCTTAATTCTTTCTACTCCATTAAGTCAACAGTTAGTTGTCAGCCAACCAAAACATCACATCAAAATAAAAATATAAAGTACACAGTGCCCAGTCTCGTATTTTTTCCTGGGCAGAGGAAAGTATGGAGATAGAGCCCAGAGGGTACAGTACAAGAAATTAAGTAAAAGTGCTCAATGCCCAAATCCTTTTACCACCGGGCGAGCAAGGCCGTCTCAGATGGCCACCGAGCGGCGTTTCTGCTGGGCTACAGGTGGAGATTTTCGGCCCAGAGTGTAATGACCCGACCTGATTTTTCTGAGTTTTAGGGTCTTGGTAGCAGTGGGGTGAGTGTGGGCCCCGTGGTGGGTCCTGGTTTGCCCAGTTTTGAGTTCGGAGACTCAAAGGGCACTTTAGTAATTTTGAATTATCAATCATTCCGTCATAATTAAAAGTTTGAAAATCACACGTTTTTCCCCTCGGCGTTTGTCATTTGATTTCTTCGGGGATTTTTTTAAATATTTTGGAAATTGGAGATTTAAAAAAAAAAAAAATCATAAACCCTAAACCTACATCCCTTATAATCCCCGTCGGCCGCACTGTAGCTATGCGCTACAGTGCCCCCGCATCTGCTACCCTCTCTCCTTCTCCTTCCTTTCCCCTCTTCAAACCCTAACCTTAAACTTCCTTCTTCCCCTTCAGCGCCGCCGTCGCTGCTCTCAGCTCTCTTCTTTCTTTCTAATCTCTCTCATCTCACTCTCATCCCTCTCCTTCTTCCATCTTTCTGCCTGTCTTCTTCTTCTCTCCCACTCGTTCGAACCTTAGACGTGCCCCTCTTCAACCGCCGCCTGTACCTGAATCAGACTCCCTTGTTGCCTCCGTTCGAGCTTCCCGGCCCCAATCGAGTTGGATCTCCTCCTTCTCCCCACCCCCCCCCCCCCCCCCCCCCCCCCCCCCCCCCCCCCCCCCCCCCCCCCCCCCCCCCCCCCCCTCTTCCCCTAATTTCCCTTTTTCTCCCTCTCTTTCCCCTCGACCGAGTTGACTCGACTGAGTTCAGTCCTGGGCAAACCAGGCCCAGCCCGCCGTGTAGCCCAGTGGGCCTGGAGGCCCGACCCAGCTCGCCAAACTTGGTTTGGCCCAGCCCACCTTCGGCTCGGCTCGATTTTAGGCCTGGCCCGTTTCGGCCCAGTTTCGGGCCCGACCCAATTTCAAACCCAGTTCCCAGTTTTGGGCTCAATTTCGAGCCAGACCCAATTCTGGACCCAGTTTTCAGTTTTGGGCCCACTTCAGTTCGGTTTGGACCCTACTCGCTTTCGGGCCCGTTTGTAGTCCAGATTTAGTTTGATCCTTTTTGCCCAGTTACTTATCCTTGTGTTCTTGTTTCAACAGATAGAGCCCCTTCAACCCCCGGATTCGTTTTCTAGCATTGAATTTCAAAGACACACACAGGTGAGGGAACTTATCACCGTTTTTAGCATGCATCTATGCATATTACTACTCTATTAGATGTGCGAGTATGGAATGCGGTGAATGGGGATCCCCGATATTGTGAGCCACTCGGCAAGGGAATGTTGATACCATTATATGGCGGGTCCCCATCCGGGTGTATTCGTATCCCGCAGAGGCATATATGAATTGATTATTTGATGTCATACTTGATTGATTATGTGGTGACATGATTGGAGTTTATTTTTATTGACAATATGTTAATATGCCAACATGTGAATATGTGATATGTGGTGATATATGCTTGATTTTGGTGTGATGTATTATGTTGATGATATGTCATATAACTATATGATGATTAGTTTGGACTGCTAGACATTATAACATGCTTGGATGTTAACATGTCAGCTCGTGACAGATAGTGACATATATATACACCTAATAATTATATGATGAGCTATGTTATTAGTACGTGCAGTGGTAACTGTGCATGCATATAGCTAGCATATGTGGGATGCCGGTGGGGCATGGGTACTAGGCCACATCAGGATCTAGAGACTCCCCCTAGCTTGTCGGGTAGTTAGGGTGGAAATGTTATGTGGGACCACGCCGTGGACGCGTGGTTGGGATGCAGACTCCCTTATGATTGGAAATGGATAGTTGTACCCCCCTTGCATGGATCAGATAGTCTGTCCGTCTAGTGTTTCTCAGACACACCTATGAGAGATGTGTAATTTGATTTAGAGAACAATGTGCCTGGGATTCCCAGATAAGGACTAATTGGAAAGTAATTATGTTAACCCTAGATAGGCTATTAGGCTGAATGTTGGTTCACCCAAGGTAACCTTAGAAGTCCCTTGCGGTGCTGATACCCGAATGTGTAACGGATGAGCTGATCCTCGAATAACCGAGTAGGCTGAGGAGGTGCTCGCCTGGTCATTGGTCGAGGGATGATGCAGTAAGGGACAACTCCCGCTAGTATGACTCTTGATCCTCGAATGACCGAGTAGGCTAAGGAGGTGCTCGCCTGGTCATTGGTCGAGGGATGATACGGTAAGGGACAGCTCCCGCTAGTATGACTCGTGATCCCCGAATGACAGAGTAGGCTGAGGAGGTGCTCGCCTGGTCATTGGTCGAGGGATGATGCGGTGAGGGATAGCTTCCGCTAGTATGGTTTGTAATCCTCGAATGACCGAGTAGGCTGAGGAGGTACTCGCCTGGTCATTGGCTGAGGGATGATGCGGTGAGGGACAGCTCCCGCTGGCATGACTTGTGATTCGCCGGATGACCGAGTAGGCTGAGGATGTGCTCGCTCGCTCGTTGGTCGAAGGATAGTGCGATGTAATGTGATGAGATATTCCAGACTAGGACACCTGTAGGGTGGGGACAGCCTGCGGTGTGATGAGATGAGATATTCCAAGGTAGGACACATGTAGGGTGGGGACAACCTACGATGTGATGTGATGAGATATTCCAGGCTAGGACACCTGTAGGGTGGGGACAACCTGCTATGTGATGTGATGAAATATTCCAGCTAGGACACCTGTAGGGTGGGGACAGCCTGCGATATGATGTGATGAGATATTCCAGGCTATGACACCTGTATGGTGGGGACAGCTTGTGGTGTGATGCGGTAGAGTATTTACCCTTGGTTATGACTTTGGGGTTCCATGTTGAGGCTTGTGTTGTGGTTGTTGACCCACCAGAAATTTATGGGCGCCTAACGAGTGAGTTCGGCCGGCTCACTCGGTAGAAAACCTATAGAATTCTGTGAGGAGTGGATACGTCAGTCGTGTGGAGACCAATAGATGGGGTCCAAGGTTATAGGTTTGATTATCAAGACTCTGGTGCTCGGTTGAGGAGATCACAGATGAGTTTGGTTGGCAGTCCGTTGAGGACTGGTGAGGTAGTTACTTCCGTGTGGCAGTCAGTTTGGGACTCTAGTGAGTTCGACTCTTGGGTTAGTTGTAGTATGTGTGTGGGTTGTCATGAGAGAGTCATAGGTCTGATCGAGGAGTATGGATCCTGATCCGGTTGGAGATCAGTCTGTGTACCTGAGAGTGGGTGAACTGCAGCGGATACATAGAGTTGTATTGAGTTGGTTAGAGGATGTACTGGAGGCCCGACAGATGTGGGCCTATGTGTTAGGGGTAGGGCACCCGTTTGTATAGTCATCCATGTAGACATCATAGACATTGATGTGTTCATATGATCATATACAGTGTATGCTTGGTGACGTATGATGTGTATGTTACCCTCACTGGGCATGTAGAGCTCACCCCTTGCCTCACAGGTACTTCATAGAGGAAGGGTCGGCGGGACCCTCAATCAGACATTGGGCGTAGAGTTGCAGCTTTGTACTTATCATGGTTTTATTTTGTAAATGGAGACTTGCTAATGTATTTGAGATAGTGTATATTTCATTAAATTGAATGAATGTAATAATGGGATGATACTATAATTTGTAATTATGACTGATGTTTACAGTTTTTGGGTTTATTGGTGGATTGCTATGGTTAGTGTGGGTTGCGGGAGCGGTGTCTCCCATTTAAAAAAAAAAAAAAAAGTATATCCGAAATTGTGTTGGATCGGTTTTAGGAGTTCATATCAGTTTTAGCGTGCCCGTAGCGGGACGGGTCGTCACACAGAGAGTATAATGCAAGTAATATAAAAAGGTCCTCAGTACCCCACTAAAAAAACATCAGTTGACTAAGCGCCCCCTCAGATAGTATCATCGAGTGACTAAGCGTCATTACTGATGAACCACTAGGTGACTAAGTGCCATCTCAAATGGTATCATCAAGCGACTAAGCGCCACTACTGATGAACCATCGGGTGACTAAGCGCCACCTCAAATGGTATCACCGAGCGACTAGCGCCACTATAGATGATAGTATGGCCCAGAGGTTATGATACTGAATTTAAACATACAATGTAAAAATAAACACTCAATTGTTAAATGGAGTTAATCTTTTCCCCTCTTTTAATTAACGGCTGAAAAACAAGCTTTGAACTTAAAATAAAATGATTTTAAGGGTATAATTTAAAATTTGGGAGAAAAGCCTACCCTCCCTTCATTTTGAAAAATTTAATTTTAAAATACAACACTAAACTATTGAAATTATTAAAATTAAAAATAAATTTATTTTGGTACCTCACACACGAAAATCCGTCGATTTTTAACCAAGTTTCGAAAACCCGACGTTGATACGAGAACCCTTGGAGTTCGGTTGTTACTGCCGCTTGTAGCACCGACTGAAGAAAGGAAAAAAAATGAAAATGAAATAAGGGAAAGGGAAAGGGGGAGTTTGACCTGTGAAGGAAGAAAGACAAGAGAGAGAAAGGTTGCTATTTTGAACTGAAAGGATAAGAAGAAAACAAGAGGCGAAAGATGAAGAGAGAGTGAAACGACAGTGGCTCTTGTTTTTTTTTTTTTTTTCCCTTTACTTCCTTCCTCCCCATCCAGGCGTTTAAATAAAGGAATGGGTTGGCTGAAAGTCACCCACGTTTCATGTTGACGTGTGATGTTTATCCTATTAGATATATTATTTTATTATTATTATTTTATTTTTTTAATTCTTTTCATATCCTTTGTTAAATCTGAGTATTTCAAGGTCCCTCTAATTTAATCTGAATAGTTCACTAGATCAAATATTAAATTATTAACATACTATTAAATTTTGGATAAAAATTTCAGTCAACAACTCAGTGTTTTAATCAAAAAACATTGTTTTGATAAAAAAAATTAATTTTAAAGAATCTCTTAGAGAAAATTTAATTTTATAATTAGGTAGATTAAATTAATCTGATAAAAACATTCTAAAGTTTTTAAGTGTTTTGGAGTAAAAAACTACTCCATCTAAATGACAGAGTATTCAACGGCTCACAGTTTTCGACATAAAATAATTATTAAAAACTCAGTATTTTGAAAATCTTAAGATACAAATGGCTCACTTATTTTACAGATTGAATATTAACTTCCTTCGTATATTTTTAGGATTTTATCTTCCCTATCCAAGTGGGGTTTTGCCACCTATAAAATTTTAGGTAGTGAAAATAGGTAGAATTAAGTCGAGATTGGCATTCCGTTAAGTCCGAATTTTAAAAATACTGCAAGATCTACAATTTGAGGTTGAAATGACTGAGTTTCCAAAGCAGCCAAGCTTTAACCCTAAAATAATATTATTAATAATCATAACTTATTATTATACTTTTAAAATTTAATTTGAAAGAGTTTTCGGACTCCGATCGAGTCAAACTCAGACTCGTTGAAAAGCTCATTGAAAATTCTTCATGATTAACATAACAAAACTTATAATTAATGGCAAAAAAAATGTTTGGTTAATTAAAATCTGTCTAAATTAGTCACTAATTTGGGCTGGGGTATCACAATTTTGATTAGTGCAAAGGCGCCAATTGGAAGTAATGAGAATCTTCTGAAACAGAACATCGATATTACTATACGAGATCGTGCAAAGAGGTTGTAATACATTGACCCAAAATTATGTTTAATTGTGTGATTTTGAACAAATAAAAATGTTTTGTTATCCGTTAATCATGAAGATTACGGATTGGACTTTTTGAAAAGTCCAAGTTTAACCCAATCTGAGCTCGACAACTCATTGATCCAAATCGTTGAAGTTGGAAGGGCAAAATTGTAAATACCTAAAATTTATTTATTTAATTAGAAAAATAAAAGGATAAAGTTTTGGATAAATATCAAATATAAAGTTCTAGATAAACATCAAATATAATGTTTTGGATAAACATCAAGAATAATGTTTTAGATAAATATCAAAGATAATATTTTGGATAATGTTTTAGATAAACATCAAGGATAATGTTTTGGATAAACATCATCTAAAACATTAATTAATGCTTGTCCAAAACTTTGGATAATGCTTATCTTTTCATTCTTTTCATTATAAAAAAGGATAGTCTCCTTCTCTATTCAAACAGATTTTAGCCAATGAAAACTTCAGTTCATTTTGCTGCTCCATCTCTTTCTTCTTCCTCTAATTTGCTTCCTTTTCCATACGTTCTTCGCAACTGGTTTGAAGTGGAAACTTTTTCAAAGTCTTCAAATCTCCATCAATTTCGAAAGTAAAGGTAATCTTTAGATTCATTTTCAAATTCTATCATAAGATCAAACAGAGCTAAATTTAGTTTAGATTTGAGTTTCAAAATCAATTTTGAAAGTTAGTAGAAACTTTGATTTTTCATGTGTTTTACTAGTTTTATTCTTAAAATCCTAGGTTTTTCTTATCTATTGATTGTCTAATTTATTTCAACATTATACTAGACTGATTGTAGAACATATCTAACATGATAGTTTTGAAAAATGAATTCAGGAAGTCCACTGTTTTTTAATTTGTATTTCAAGTGGATTGTCCGTTACAGCAGTCTGAAATTGAATGCATGAAGAAGACGACTCTTAGAAGTTCTGAGAATCAGTCTTCAGAAGTTTCGAACTCTTGTTCGAGGTTCCGAAACAAGCAGAGGACAACTGTTTTCTCTGCCTTTGCTGGACCAGACACAGACGTTCCGAGGACATCTTCGGACGATCAGAGCAGACATCGGCAAGTTCTAAAGCAGACCGAGACCAATGTTTTCTTGTTTTTGCTTTTTTCTGTTCAGAACAAGCTTGGAAGTTTCGAGACCTGAACTTCGGAAGTTTCGAGACCTGAACTTCGGAAGTTCCGAAGGGTGAACCCAAGTTTCGAAGGGTCTGATTAAACCTAGAATTTAGGCAGTGGTTTGGAAGTTTCGAAGCCACAATACCTGGTTCCTAGGCATGTTCCACGGAATCTAGAACTGATTTTTGAAATTTAGCCTAAGTTAAAGATTCCATGTTAGGTTTAGACCCCAGATTTTTTATGTGATGTTTTATACCGGATTGTTAATTAAAAATGATACTAACCTTTTTGTTTGTATTATTATGTATTCACTTCTACGCCTATACTCTCTATCTGTGGCGCAGTGGAAGCGTAGCCCAGTAGCTATCAGTAGCTGAGTGATTAACTTCGCCGCTCGGTAGAAAAGAAGAGTTAAGACACTGAGTGATCTCTAGGTCTAACTCAATGTATGAGTAGTGGCCTGAACATCTTATATCTATAGGTCTAACTTAATATGTCTCGATGGTTATTTCTAGAAGACAATATGTGCAGTGGCCTGAGCACCTTTATTATACTGATGGATTATTGTAACTAAAAATGAATAGTAACCCATTAAGGAGACTCATATCCATTTCCCTTGGAGTTTTTCCCGAAAATAGGACAGAAAAGATTTGAAATACTATGAATGCATGTTGTACTGTTTATATGATTAATTGTGAGTGTATATTAATTGTATTTCTATTGTGTAACAGATACCCGCGATACTCTACGTTTTACAGTGAAGAGACTTAATAATACCAGATCGGTAAATCAGTTTTGTAAACCTAAATCTAGTGTAATGAGTGGTTTCATGGATTATATATGATATGAAAAAGACCGAATGAGCCAGGATGCGAGACTTGATACTGTTTCCCATATGAGGGATGAAAATTAGTTCTAACTGTTAGAATGGAAGCATAACACGGTGTCAAAGAGTCAAGGTATACTGTCTATAAACGAATAATGAACTCACTTATATACGTAGACTTGATATATATTGGTAAGATATGTTCATATTATTACTAATGATGGTTATCATCCATGGTATTGATATTGATGATGATATTATCCGATATGAGAACTTGAACATCATATTATGATGAGAGATTGAAGTATGAAGTTGATATTGATAATGATATTTTCCGGTGTGAGAACTTGAGCATCATGTTATGATGAAGACTGAAGTATGAAGTTGATACTATTGATAAGATGGTCCAATGTGAGAACTTGAGCATTTATGACATTGATACTACCTCCATATACCCTCAGCTGCTGAACTATTATCGGCCCAAGTGTGTCAATTACCGGCCTAGGTGTGTCGGTTTGTATCTATTGGCCCAATTGTGTGAGATGCTGGCCCAGGTGTGTTAATACTTGCCTAAGTGTGTCAGAGATGCTCTTGCATGATGTTGCATTTTGACCGTGTCAGGACTTAATGTATTTATAGTCAGTGTAATGCTTTGGTATTACGGTGGCATGACAGTATCACAGATGACTTGAAATATTGGTATAATAGAGCAATTATGATTTCAAGTATGATAATGATATGCGAAACCATTGGGCAGTGATATGGTAGTGGTATGTCAGTGGTTTAACAATGGTATGTCAGTGGCATTACAACAGTATGACAGTGATATAGTAGTGGTATGACAGTATTATGACAGTGAGATGACAGTGATGGTGACTTGATAAATTGGTATAGTAGACCAATTATGAATTCAGGTAAAATGGTATATGAGATCATTTATGGTAAGTTGGTAAGTATGGTAAGGTAGACCATAGATCATTCATGAGTAGATAACTGTGATTTTAAATGGTAAGAGTAGACTATTATTGTTATTATGATTAGACTGTATTGTTTAACCTTTACATGTTGATGAATGTGTTATTTTAAAATCTCTTCACTAGGCTTGGAGTTCACATCCCTTAAATTGCAAGGTTAACACCTGAGGAGGATGAACCTCTACCGCTGACTTAGGATGAGGGAGCCTTTATAGTCAATCGTATTTCCCGATTATGGAAAATATGTTTATTATGTTTATTTTCATGCAAATGATGTTTTGTTGATTTTAGTACCGTCTTTGGCACTATAAACCTAAGAGTGTAAATCACTATGTTTACGTTTATAACTCTAATGAGATGAATGTATATGTCTGTTTGTGTAATATGTGTTCGTATATGGGACATATGGTACATGTTTGACTACACGTGAGAAGAGCACGTGTGACATTTTCTATGATGAGTTTCTGACAAATTTGAAGATCCAACCCAACTAGGTTGTGGTTGATTGGAAATTATAAAAAAAAAAAAAAATTAGTAGCGTTATGGGCCCACCATCGGGTCGGGACGTTACAGAGGCACTTTTCTTTCATAGAGAAGAATCAAGCAATCCTGTAGACCAATCAAGATGGCAAAAGAATCCGATAGAAAAGAAATCTTCCAGTAGCGAGAACCAAGAACTGCATCATTAGGCCCCAGATACAGGCAACTAAGGTAGAAAAGGTAGTTGTTACCAAAACAAGGAAGCAGAAGAGAGTTGCAACAAGATGGTTCTCTGATATTTAAAGGATCCAGAGGTTTCGTAGTAGGGGGGGCCACAGGCAGGCCCGCCCTGGCCTTAGGTGAACTAGGCCACCACCTAGGGCCCCCAAGTCAGGTTCAATTTTTAAGTTTCCACACCTTATTTTATGTTATAAATTTATTTTAATGTTTATTTTATTAGCAAATTGATTTGTGGCGCGATGGTAGCAGGTATGACTTGCAATCCAAATGTTGCAGGTTTGATTCTCGCTTGGTTCACTGCCAATTTTATAAAAAGCCATTTCGCCAATTTTTTGCCAATCTTTTTCCCTCCAATAAAAAACATTTACCATCCAATAAAAAACATTTACCATGTAGTTTTATTTTTCGTTTAAAAATTAAGAATTGAGATGATTAATTGACTCTATTAAAATATTAAAATGATTATATAAAGGTTAGATTTTAACTAATCATTATTCTTATCCTTTTTTCAGAAATTTTAATAAAAGTATGACCTAAAGAAGTCCCTAAATGAGGAAACTTAGTGTTCACTGTAATATACATGGTTGAATGGAAACAAAATGAGTTTACATTTGAATGACTATTTTGTGGTTTATAGTTTATAGTTGAGTGATAATTTTTTAATATAATTTTACTTGATAAGTTATTTTAAATACATTATATATTTTAGCATGTCAACTACTCTTTTTAAATATATTAAAATAATAATAAAAAATAAAAAAATCAATATATATGACACAAGTTGAAATTAAATTTGTCATAAGAAAGATTGAATGGATTAATTATATTATCTATTGAAAAATATGTGTTAAAAAAATTTGAATATAATAATTTAATTAGTAATTTTCCATCTCAAAATCTTTGAGAATAATAAATTTTAAATAATACTTTGTTATAAATTTAATTATAATATTTTATTTAGATATTTCACATTTTATTAAAAACTATATAATTTTATTTTTCAAATCTAAGAGCTGACCCTGATATACGTGAAATATCTCATCTGGAAGAGAAACTGCTGGGTACCTTTAATAGGTCCACATTGGAGAGCACAAAAGGTAATTTGGATATGATATCCCTATAGATAGTAACATGAATCCTAGACACACTGCATGTACGCTGCTTAAAAATCTAATCATTGCGTTCAGTTCAACAATACCAAATTAAAGTTGGTAAAGAAAATCTTGCATTAAGAAGAGGAAGAAGAGAAGGAACAAAAAAATATCAATTGCTTGGCTTGTAATGGTATACCAGTTGCGCTAGGCGTGAATTGAAATAATTAAGACATTTTAGAAACTATTCAAATGTAATAAAATGAAATAGGTATTTTATTTGAATTTTTAAAATTCAGTATTAAAGTTGCAACGACTAATACAAAAACCTTGTCCCATTGGGAATTAATATGCAAAAAAAGAAAGTGGTCAGGAGCGATATTACAATTAAGCCAGTTTTGAGGGACTAATCACCAATAAGAAAGAAGCAGTGCGAAGAGAACTCGAAAGACGAGGGGGTTCGCGCCACGTGTCCTTTGTCGAAGCGGCGCCTGCCCGGCGTCGCGGCTTTACGAGGCCGACTGCCACCGCAGTGACTCGTGTCCATTTCTCTGGGGCTTCCTTCCAAGCTGACACGTGTCGTCTCAAGCGTTAGCCAGCCTCATGGCCGAGGATAGCATCGAAGACGCATGTTTGGCGTTGCCTTTGAATCCGAGACACGTGTCATTTTCATCTCCTACAGGCTTCCACGTGGCAAAACCAGCGATACTCAGGGGCACATTCGGAATTCCACGTGTAATTTGAGAAAACAAAAGCCTCTTTCTTTTCTTCATTGTTTCCTTCTCTTCTCGTTCTTTCTCTCTCCGTCTCTCTTCTTCTTCTTCTTCATCTCTGTTTTTTTGGATTAAAATTCTGCCCAAATTCTCCATGGGAATTCAAACTCTATCTAAAATCTTTGAAAATATCATTGTAGTTAAAAGGTTCATAAAAAAAAGACCTGTTCTACACTCCATTTTCTTGGATTTTTGCTGCTGTGTTTAGTCCTTTGTTTTTCATGGCTTCTCTTCACGTTTTCTTTCATTTTCCGGCGTGCCTGAATTTCATTACATAGTTCGTTATATCCTTTGGGTACTTCAGAAATCACTTGAAGGGTTGTGATTTTTTCTCATTTTCTAGTTTATTATTGATGGCAGAAACTGTAGAAAGTGGAGAATTCGAGTCTCGGAATGGATACCCAATAGATCTGTTGTGTAGATTAACTGCTGAGATTCATCATGGTGGTAACAAATTCTCGGTCGAGGAATCTGATGATGTGGGGCTTGAAGAACTTAATCTTGGGCTTTCTTTGGGAGGCTGTTTTGGTGTAGACCCGAAGGAGAAGCGGCTCATTCGGTCATCGACAATTGCTGGAATTTCAGTTCTACACAGGGATGCTGATGCCAGTGCCGCCTCCTCAGTAACCCCACTGGTGGTGGGCTCGGCGCTTATTAGGACTTGCTCTCTCCCGACAGAGACTGAGGAGGAGTGGAGGAAGCGGAAGGACATGCAGTCTCTGCGGAGAATGGAGGTAAAGCGAAAGAGAACAGAGAAACAGTGGAATTCCCGGGCAGGTAAAGATCGGATCTCATTGGAGAGGAATTGTGAGGAAGATAAACAACTACCAGAAGAGGGTCTAATGGCCCTGTCATTGAAAAAAGGTAAGGTTCCCAGCGGTTCTATGGGCAATGGATTCTCTTCTAAAGTGGCACTGCCCTTTGGGCTAAACAATTGCGCTGCTGCATCTACCGCAAAGATCGATTCAACAAATGGGAGGATAAGTGCTTTCACAGCAGTCACTTTGAAAGGATTTCCACCACCATCACAGCGTTCCATTGGATCTCAGGGGAGCAGTTCATCAGGGGTCTCAGATTTTGATATCCGACCCCTTAAAGGTACCACATTCAATCTAATTTCTGTTTTATATACTTAAGTATTTGTTGTTAGAATATAGTAGAATTAGTATTAGATTAGAAATCTCAATCTGTATTAATATCTGATTAAGAGATGCATTTGATTTAGGATTAGATTAGAGTTTGAGATTATCTTAGATCGTGATGTTTGGATGTATCCTAATGAATGAAATAGACTTTCCAAACAACCAATGAAATATCCACTTCGAGTTCAATAATTGTAAACTCAAGTGGTGAACTTACTTGTGTTCAAGATGATGTTAGAATCACGAGTCGAGATATCGGTATCGTATCTGCCGATATAGTTAATATGGGTATATATCGTCGATATTGGTCGATATTGATGCGTTTTAAAAAAAAAAATAAGAGAGAAAAATATCGGCCGATATATTGTCAATACCGAATTTTTCACCCCCCGGTTAGAATATAGCAGAATTAGTATTAGATTAGGAATTTCATTTTGTCTCAATCTCTGATTAAGAGATGCATTTGGATTAGATTTGAGTTTGAGTTTATCTTAGATGATAAATCAGTCTATACAGTTAGATGTACTCTAATAAATGAAATAGACTTTCCAAGTTTTACATTTGTCATAGTACATGAATTTTTTTAAAGATTTTCTGATCTATATAATTATCATTTTACTATTATTTCATTTTTCTGAATGGTTAGTAAGACACTGTTTTAATTGTTGTTTTGAAGTTGGGATCAGTTTATAATTTGAGTGATTTCTCTTCTTAGTTGAGACTAGGAGGAAATGAGGTGCTTATTTTTCTTTTATAGTGTTCCCCCTTCCTTGCTAGGGAATTTTACTTTTTACTTTTATTTCAATATGATCCTAGCCTGCTGGGGAATTGGGAGTAGTTGGAATTTGCCTTTAGAACCACTTAAAAGTTCTTACATATCCAGTTGTTTTTTTTTTTTTACCTCTTTGATAGAATTAATGGAATGCCATTGTAACTTTGAGGGAGGAAGAAAGAAATCAGAAACATTTGCACGTCCTTAATGACTGGTAGATTACTTTGTTTGCAGTTATAAGGCCTAATCAATGTCATTACTGCTAATGATTTCTCTGATTTCTAAACTTCTCCAAATGCATAAATAGTAGGGATAACCATAAATTCAAAAAAATATTTGTGATTTAGGTACATCTGAACCTCGTCATTTTTGGAGCATGTATAAATTTCTCAATCTGGCACAGAACAATGGAAAGTACCCTTTTTGTGTTATGGAGGACTTAATCTCAAGACCCTTTGCAAACAAGGGCGGGTTTTTTTTGGACCATGGGTATCTCCATCCCACACCATATACACTGGTTGAGTCGATGAAGAATAACTCCGTTGGGAATGGCCCAGAGGTTTTGAACACCACCCTAACCCCTTAGGGTCAAATGAGCCCTATTAGATAGCCTGTGGGGGAGTGAGCACTGAGGCTAATCTGTGGCCAATGCAATGAAGTCATTGTTTGAGTGGGTCTCTCTCTCTCTCTCCCTTTAGGAGCTGCACATGGATTTTTTCAGCAGCAAACTTGCCTCCACGTCAACGCCAAAAATTCTGGATATGGTTGCAGCATTGCCTATTTCTCATGGCAAAGTGGGTATTGATGTGCGTAGCGGCAGAAAATGAACTTAATTTTTGCCTTTTCATTTTCCAATCCTTAGTGGGTGGGAAAGGTCTTTTCAATGGTATTCATTTCCATCTAATTGGAAAATGGCAAACAACTTCTTATAGTAGGGCCTGAAATTTTGGATTTTAAGTTCTGAATGATTTGAGTATATTGTTTTGTGTGGTTTTAATTGTTGTCGATCAACACTACTACAAACATACGAAGAGAAAAAAGAGAGGATTTACATCTTTAGTTACACAAGGTTCTTTGATCTCACATTAAGGAGGCAAAAGGAGTTATATCAGATATGTAGATGGGAGAAACTTGAATTTCTTTTATGATTCATTCATCATTATTAAAAGTGACTTACAACTATTTTTAAAAGACGACTCTTTTAGAAACTCTAGACGCATGTGACTTAAGGCACACATGTGGATGATCTAAAACCATATATATAATAATAATAATAATAACCAACCACATATTAACTACTCAATATAACATTAGTAAATTATGAGAAAGACAAATGCTTGGATAGTGCTAGATCAACGGCTGGATTGGTCTAATTCACCAATTAATGACAAATTATGTAAATGGATGGGTAGAGTCAAATTTTATCATCAATTGCTAGATCAATGCACAATCTAGGTTACCCTTGCTGGATTTGTCTCAATCGATGGTCAAATACGTACGGATTGTGCAAAAATTCACCATCTAACCATGATAAGGTGAAATCTAGACTCCAACATATTCTTCTTATTGTGTCCTAGTTAAAGTCACACTATCGCAATCTGAATTGAAAATTCTTGCACTCAAACAAAACATGACTAAGTTCATTTCATGAAAAGCATTAAACACTTCATCCTATTGTTATTTTCTTGTTGTCTTCATAAAAGTATAATCCTTAGTCATGTGGTTCACAATACAAAGCATCACTAAGAAAACGGTAAGCAAGTAGATTTCTTTCCCAAGGACTAAGATTTATCAGATGTAAGACTCGAATAAAACATATAAACTACTTAAATTACAAGATTTTTTTTTTCTTTTTTAGAAAAAGAGGTAATAAGAAAATAGGCATTGTAGCATGCAGTGTAGCATATACTATACTGAAAAACTGTGGCGAGGGTATCATAGTGAATCAGTATAGTGATACTGTTGCCTGCGACTATTGGTGGTCCTATCTATAGTTGACAACAGATTAGAAAGTAAGAGAATATCCAGTCATGTAGAGAGAGAGATGTTCACTGTTTCCAATTCAGTTTGCATCTTCAGTGATCAATGGCTATAAAACCTCTTGATACAGAAATAAAAAAGATTGTTTTTTTACTGAGTGATCTCTGATGCCAACCTAATGATGGTGATGTAAAATAAAAGAGGAAAATGAAGAAGAATAGAAAAAAATGATTTCTATTAATTGATCTACTGTGCAGGATGTCAAGGACAAAAATTGTCCACATCGGAAGAGACTTGGGTGAATCTTGGGGTTTAAAATAAGGGAAGGGGTGGCACCTCATTGGCTAGTCATTTTGAGGGAAGAAACTGCCCCCATGATACTGATATCAGAACAAATCTAAGCTACTTTCGTGTGGAGCCTGGAACTTCTCCTGACCTGTGGACCATACATAAAAGAGCTCTATTTTTATAAATACAGAATACGATGCCCCCGTGAAAAGGAGCTCTCTTTTTATAAATAGAGAATAAGAGTATGAAAAGGAAAGTCAACTCTATTATATAAAGATCCTTGGGGATTATATAAAAGGATGGAGTCCTTCTATAAAAGTGTAGAACAATACTCTTGATATCTATGGGTATCCTATTCTAAAGCATGTGTGTTATCAAAAACAATTTTTAGCTAGTGGAGCAAAACTTTAAGTTATGGGAAATGATCTGTGAACTATCACTTTTACCTTACGTACACCAAAATTAAGTGAAATACCCATTTGTCTAAACTTTTACTTTAGTGCATCAAAAGGTGAAATTGAAGAAAGTTTGGGCAATATGAATATTTCACTTAATTTTGGTGCACTTAGGATTACCTTAAGTTATTGGTCTTTAACGATTTGGTTTTTGTTGTCCTAGGATTGAGTAGCTGCATGGAGGCAAGGAGTCCCACGAGTGTCCAGTCAGTTCTAGAACATAAGGAGCAGAAGCCAATCGTCACCCCGACAAGATCAATGTCAGTCGAGAAGTCCATTAAAGGGAGTGGAGAAGAGGGGGACAATTCATCTAAAAACATTGGTGTGGCTAACATGTTGATGGGAGAGATGGGGAGGAATGTGGTGGAAGAGATGCCTTGTGTTTCAACAAGGGGAGAAGGCCCTAATGGGAGGAGAATAGAGGGGTTCCTTTACAAGTACAGGAAGGGGGAGGAGGTGAGAATAGTATGTGTGTGCCATGGCAGATTCCTTTCACCTGCTGAGTTTGTAAAGCATGCTGGGGGTGGTGATGTTGCACATCCCTTAAGGCACATTGTAGTCAACCCATCTCCCTCTTCCATTTTGTAATGGTTTACATCAGCCCCTCAAAATGAAGAACAAAATCAGAGTAAGAAACCCTTTGTTTCTTTTTTTCTTTTTCTTTTTGAATTCTTCCTCTTTTTCTTCTTTCTTAGAGTGTGGTTTTCATATAGATCCTCTTTTCAGTGAGAAAATGCAAATCCTCTCTCCTTTCTCTCTCTCTCTCTATATATATATATAGTATGTGTAGTCAATAGGGCTGAAATTCGAGTCGAATCAGGTCGGGTTTTAATAAATCCAACTCAACTCATGTCAAAATTTATTGAACCCAATCCAACCCTACTCGAATTGTTGACCAAGTTAATCTGAGTGTTGTTTTATAACTTGGTGCCCTCGGGTCGAGTTGGATTACATCGCGTCAGGTCGGTTTGATTTTAAATTTTGCAATCCAACTCGACTTGAATTTCATGCGAATTTTTATTTTTTCAATCCGACCTGATCTGAAATATACAAATACATAACTCAAATTCACTGATGTCTCAGATCGGATCATACACGTCAAGTTAAAACCTGACCCAAGTTTCACCCCTAGTAGTCAGTAAACATTAAGATGGTTTTGACTAAACCTATCTTGGGTTTTGAGTGGTTTCTTTTATCCGTAGAATTAGTCTCACTTTTAATATGAGATGAAAAACATTGATAAAAGGTGCTATAATTGTAAGCAGTTGCCATCTATAGATATTTCACATTGATAGCTCAGTAAAAGGAAAAAAAAGGTTCAATCAATTGGTTTTCCTTGGTTTTGGCTGAGAAAGAAGTTGGCCAATGGAGCCAAATTGGCTGGGGCAGTCTTAGATCGAGTCAATTTAGCATATAGTTTTTCAAAGGATGTTTATCTACCCACTTAAGTATGGGTCTATTAAATTGAATGATAGATTTGTTAAAAAAGTCTTTACCACCTGCCTAACATATTTACTTGTACAGACACTCTTTTGTTTAGAACAAATAATGTCTCATTGATAGTTACAATTTTAAAAATTACAAAATGTTTGCACAAAAAATGTTAAGAATTTAAATTTATATTTTGTTTCAAAATAATAATTTCTTGAAAAATTTTTACAAACCAATGTTAGTACTTAGTAGCTTCGATCATATATATGTTGGATTTGATTAGGTGACACGATAACCCAAATGGATTTAAATTAGGTCTATATTCTTTTTGTATTTATACTGCCCCTGTGCTCTTTATATAAACTATTTTAAAAAAAAAAATCTTAGGACTACATGATTTTTTTAAAAAAATTGGATTCGGCCTTAGCCTGTTCTAGTTGTGGCTCCAAGTAGTATGATACATGAGGCTCACATGCAGATAGATATGGGATTAATCTGAAATGAGTTTTATTAAATGGGTTAATTTAATTTAACGGATTTAATTAATTAGATTGACTTGATTGAAGTATCCAGTCAAGCTTTATGTGTTGGGTCGACCACTCAGCTTATTCACTAAAAGTTTACTTAAACTAATTTATAGCAATTATTTTTAAATTAAATGACTCAACTCAAGTAGTCTTAAGCTATGACCCAAATTATACATGACCTAAATATTTATTAAACATGTCAACCTAACGAAATGCTAAACCAAGTTAAATGGGTTGACTCAACCCTTGACTCGTTTCTTAAATGGTTGACTCATCCGACTTGTATTTACCTAAATCGTGGATTAAAGGGGTAAGGGTAGACGCCCATTTATTAAATGGTATTCAATAAATGGGTTTATTAAATTTGAAACAATTCATTATTAAAAGGATAGACCTAATTTGAAATAAGTTATTTATTAAATGAGTTGGTTCAATTTAATTGCCAAATGAAATTTACATGGGTTTGAACTATTTGGCTTGCTTTACTAATCTCTATTCATTTATTAAATAGGTTAATCAATCTAACTCAATCTATTTAGATTTTTTTTTTTAATAAGTAGCTTAATAGCAAATAAATGTAGGAAAACTTTTAGGTTTGTAAGTCAATTTCAACAAAGCCTAGATTCTTAGAAAAAAGTTTCCATCAAAATTTATTTTCCATTAGAATTCAAATTCAAAGGATTTTGGATATACTTTTTTGTGAAGTGCAAATTGAGATCAAATTGAAGATGAAGCTTCAAAGTTTTTGGTCAGTAGGCTCGAAGGTATACACTACTTTGGCTTAGCCTCAAGGTCATATTTTGCACATGTTTTTGCGCCCAAGATTGGTTTCAACTTAATCGAGTGGATATCCTCAAAGTGAGTTCTCAATGATGGATATTTCGAAGTTTATCTCGAAGTAGTCCTAAGATCTTATGCAAGTTGAGCTGATCTAGCATACTCTCATTGGAAGATTATCTAGTAGAATCAAATTGTTTTTTGTTTTTTTATGACAAAGGGGAAATCTCGAGCACAATCCTATTATTCTCCTTCAGGAGATGTCCCATATTTCCACAAGATAGTCATCGTGTTACGACACAAAAACTCGCTATTTTTAGAGCATATTTTTGCTCTCGTCCGGCGGCAGATTGACATTTCATGATTACTTTCGCTCTAATGGAAGAGTTTGAGATCAAGGGCTAAAATTATTTTAGTTTTTCTATAAAAGTCTCATAATTTGGAGAAGAGATAGAGCTTCATTTAGTAAGAGTGTAGTTTTATTTATATGTTTTTTGGGCTAAGGGATTTTCTCTTTCAAATTCCTTGCAATCTGAATTCCAAGTGTAATCTTCAATATTTATGATGAATGGAATCAGGTTTATGTCTTCTTTGCATTTGATTTGTCCCTTTTGTTATGCAATAACCCATGCTGAGTTGACCTTATTTGCATTTCTTGTTGTCTATTTGTATTCTTTCGAGTCAAAAAAAAAAAAAAAAATACTCACATGGGTAGTTCAACTGGTTGCCTCCCACCTCAGGAAATGAGAGGTTGTTAGTTTGCGCTTCCATGGCTTAACCTTAGTGTGTCCTAGGGGTAGTGGACTCCAAGGTTGGCCCTGAGATTTCAGGGGTCATAGGCGAACTTTTAAGATGAGTCTTTTATACATTCACAAAAAAAAAATCATATAGTTTTTTATTACAAAGTGTGAAATATCCAAATAAAATATCATAATCAAATTTATAACAAAATATTATTTAAAATTTATTCTTCAATGATTTTGAGATGCAAAATTACTAATTAAATTATTATATTCAAATTTTTTAACATTTATTTTTCAATAGATAAGATCGCTAATCCATTCAATCTTTCTTATGACATTGTAGATCGAAGATAAGATTTTATTAGTTTTAACTTTGAAAAACTTCTTTACACAGAGGCAACTGTAGCTGGTATAGTCAACATTATTTTATAAGTAATCTATATATTTGGAAAACAACAATTCATTCTTTTTATATAATTTAGCACGTCAATTATTTCTTTTACTTCTTTTGATACTGCTAGGCAAGTAACCTAATCGAATTAGACGACAATAGATTTGTACTTTTGTATGCATCATTAACTATTTAACATATAATAAAGGAGTTTATAGATTTCGGGGCCCAATCTATTTAGAGGCCTTAGACGGCGGCCTACTTCGCCTATAGTCAGGGCATCCCTGGTGGACTCACTTGTGAAAATTTTACATTGGGTATTCCGTAGTTTCCTACACGTATAAAAAAAAAATGGTGAAATAAGAGAATCCATCTTCCATGGGTGACCGTCGGTCAGTGATTTTCTGTCACATGTAAATCTCTAAAGATGATTGGAATCTCAATTTCAATTTATTAGAATTTATTGAAAGCATTATTTTCAATACCTCTATTGTTAACAATTTTTTCTCGGTTTGTTCATCTTATTGGTTTTTATTTTCTTTTTGAAGTTTACAGCTTTTCTGTATTGTCAAAATTCGCACACTCAATGTAATAATAATCTCAAATGAGATAGGAAAGGTTGTCCTTTCTTCTCTTGGTACTATGTGATAGTTAGGGCTGCAATTCGGGTCGGGTTATGGCCTTACCTACATGATCCAATTGAGAAATCATGCGGGTCGGGTCGAGTCGGGTCGAGGATTTTACAAGTTAACTCGACCCGACTCGACACAACTCAACCTGACCCGGCTAAAATTAGTTTAAAATGAGTTCAAAATGCGGGTCAGGTCAGAATTCGGGTTGATTCGAGTTACAATTCAGGCCGTGTCGGGTTATGAGATTCGGGTTGAGAATTCGGGTCGGGTCGAGTCGGGTTTCATATATATCAACTCGGGTCGAATTGGATATTAAAGAACCCGACCCGCCTAACCCGAGTTGCAGCCCTAGTGATAGTCAGATCAATATGACTAAATTTACAATGTGCAAATGTTCGAATATAGTACAATTTAGTGATTATGTGGTAATAAAAATTTTGGTAAAAAATGCATGAATGTCAAAAATTGATGAATGAATATGTATGAGCAATGTTATCAAACCCGACCTAACCTGCGGATTGACCTGCGGGTCAACTGTGACCCGGCTAAAACTGTAACGCCCCGCCCTTTTTCACGCGTTTTTCCGAAAATCAGAGTCTATTTTTTTTTTTTAAATAGAAGAGTGAGAGAGGGCGCGGACGCCACGACGCGAGTTAAGTCCGAGCTTCTAAAGCCCGACCCTTAACTGGCCAACCCCACGCGTGCGCGGAGCTAAGTCCACGAGAACGGTCCACGCGTAAGAAGTAAGCTCGCGGATTATAATTATTGCGAAACATGATAATAGAGTTTATCCTACCGGTTTTTAGATAGAAGGGAAGATACAACATTGAATTACCAAAATGCCCCTAAGTTCATAATTATATCACAAAATGTAATCGTCCATAAGTAACGTCCAAAACATCGCAAGAATATAAACTTATACAACCCGACAAGCTAAGTTACTTTCAAATTACATCGCCAAAATGTAAACGTAAATAAAACTATGACTACACTGCCCAAGCTCCTAAGCTTGGCTCCTGTCATATCCACCGCTTCCGTCATCCCCTGCGTCATCAGCTAGGGTAGAAGTAGGGCGTTAGTCAACGCGCCCAGTAGGACTCCGAGTAGGGCTAGTACATGGATTAGTGATAACACATATACCGATAAAATAACATATAACAAAATACGTATGTGATGAATGCTATGTCATGGTGCTTATGTCATGTGTCCCACCCATTGTCCGTATGATCATACAATATCCTGTTTCCCCATGTTTGCTTCTCGGTCGCTCCGACGGAGCATGGACTCCGGTTATAGCCCTCAGACTATCCCCATGTCTGATTCTCGGTCGCCCCGACGGAGCATGGACTCCGGTTATAGCCCTCAGGCAATCCCCATGTCTGATTCTCGGTCGCCCCGACGGAGCATGGACTCCGGTTTGTTTATTTTTTTCTGCCCATGCCATGCATGATATGTAGGTGCATTATGCTATGTAGTATATAGATAGACCATAATCGATATACCATACATAGTCATATGATGCACAATATTAAAATATAATCCATGATACTATCATGTAACTCATAAGTTAAAACTCATCATAGTACAAGTCCCATAAATCATAAATTATAATCATAAATCCATAATAAGCCAAGTCAAAGTAATTTACAACACCATCACATATCCATCGCTTACAAAAAGGTAGGAATCCTACCGAATACCGTGTCGCGTTCCGTTCGATAATCCGGTCGCCGATCGTGTACCGTTTTGCGACATCCGATACCTTTATTACATTTACCGAATTAGTCCATACGTTATCCATGGTTAAGTTCTTAACTAATTATAACCCTAGATCCATTCAATGATCTTTAAATACATTATAAGTTTATCGAAAATCGGCCCTTAACTTAGCCCATTATCCATTGGTTTAATCACATACATAAATCCGACTTTGACCATTTTAGATATTTCCAATTTGCGGCCTAAAACGCAGCAACTAATCGCTTCACTTAACGATTCACAAAATATCCGATTTTTATGTCTAATCCCTATAGGGTTCGGCCATGTACCATGGCCGAACCCATGGTTCTTCAATGTGGCCACTTATTACGGTTTTGCCACTCTCCTTCCATGGTAAATCATCCATTCATTTATGTGCATTCTAAGTCCAAGATTCATTCATACTTAGGTCCATTCAATCATGACCTAACATCATAAAATCAGCCATCTAATATTTAATTTTGAAAAATATTTACTCCCACACCTAATTCCACATTTTGGCCTAAGGTGTGGCCCACATATCATTTTTATAAATCCATCAAAATCTAGTATTCTTCTACATTATTTTCCATTTATTAAATCCACTAATCACTACCCTAAGGTTCACCTTTATGGATACCATTTTCAAAGACTAAGTTTTGTCCCAAAATAATCCATCTAAATTTTCATTTCCATCAAAAAGATTACCACACACCATACTTACTCATCTATCCAAATTCTCATTCTTCCATGTTATTTTCCATGCCTAAAAATCTCAAACCATTACCATAGGGCTCGGCCATACACCATGGCCGAACCCATGGTTCATGGCCCACCTTTCTTAGAGCCATTTAAGACCAAAGTTCTATGAATATTTGTCCATGATATTTCTTGTTAAAAATTCCATTTAAAATCATTAATATCATTCATTTGGTCCATTTAAAACTTGTGTCACACATTTTGGAAATCCATTTACAACTATCATTTTCTCCATCATTTTCCATCTTTCTATTCTTATAAAATAATTAACCATCACCATAGTTCCATAAAAAAATTCTAAAACATCATCCATGGATTTCATCATAAAACTTTTTTCAAAAATTTGCCTACATTTAACCCTTGAAATCCTAACCATTCTCCATCATTTTCCAACCTTAAAAAAAAAAAACCATTATTTAAGAACCCTAACCCTCATAATCACTAACTATGGGGTTCGGCCACCTTGTATGGCCGAACCCTATAGTCCATGATTTCCTAAAAATGTCATGCCTCCATTATTTAAAATCATAAATCACTAATGTTTTCTCATTTAAAAAAAAAAACCTAAGTCTCATTAACCATTCTTCAAAATTTCAAACCTTAACATCTTAATAAATTCATCACCATTTACCATGGGGTTCGGCCATGCTACATGGCCGAACCCTAAGGTCTATCCAATCCATCAAAATTTCCATTTACCTATGCTTAATAAAGACTTATAACAATTCCATTTAAAATTTCCATGCTTCCATTTCTTAATCCATTCCTCCATTTTTCATCCATTTCTTATCTTATCTTTTGATGGATCTTAGATCCATGGCCAAAAACATTTTTGGCCATGTTTAGTCTAAGAAATGGATTCCACATCCTATCTTTTAAAAAAAACATAAACTCTTGTTTAAGAAATTCTTACCGCACCGACGACTCCTCCGGTCCTTCTTTCTTTTTCCTTAGCCCTTTCTCCTTCTTTCTCTTCTTGATGATCGGCTAGATGAGCTTGATCAATGGTGGGACATGCTTGGATTGGCTAAGGTAAATGAGGTTAGGTTAAGAGAGAAAGAGAGTATGGAGATGAGGGAGAGATCTTCAAGGTTTCTTGATCTTGGGGTGGCCCAAGATCTATCTTTTTCTTCTCTTTTCTTCCTCTTTCTTTCTAAGTTTTTCTTCTAAGTTTCCTTTCCTCCTTTCTTGCAAGGTGAGGGACGAATTTCATGTGTGTGTGTGGGGAGATAGAGTGAAAATGGTTAGTTTGACATGAGATGGAGGTGGTTGGAGTGGTCTTCATTCAAGCATTAACTTTCTCACCAACCAAGCATGGGTTGGCTTGACTTTGGTGGTGGTGGTTGAGACCCAACCACCATTCAAGCCCATGGTTTTAATTTGTGTTTTCTTGAGGTGGTTTGTGTTTGTTGGAGTGGTTTTGATCATTTAACTATTTGACCATTTTAATCTTAGGTTGATTAACTTAGATCACCTTGATCCCTTGATTAATTTATTTAATCACTTTCTATTTAATTTAATCCCATTAATTTCCCTCCATGATCCACCCATGGTTGACCAAGTCAACCATGGTAGTCGGCCCCACTATTCCTCGGTCCACACGCCACCTCAATGGGTGAGGTGGAGGTGGGCCCCATTGGCCATGTTGCATTGGTCCATTTATCACCTAACTTAGGTGATTTAAATTTTATTAATTGTATCCCTTTTATTGGATCATCATTGGGCCCATGGCCCAATTTGATTCTTGTCTTACCCCTTTATCTTAGGGCTTAGTTACCTTGGCCCATTGGGTCCCACATGGCTCTTTGACCCAAATTGACCATCTTTGACCCGATTACTTACCATTGACCAATTACATGTATCAATTCCAATTCAAGGTTTATTGGGTAACCATTGGGCCCATGGCCCAATTAGATCCCCTCCTTTTCCACTTACCTTAGGGTTTGAACCGATTTTGATCCATTGGGCCCCACATGGCTATCGGGCCCACTTTGACCATCGTTGACCCGATTAGTCCTCATTGACCCCTTTAATGGATTTCATCCAACCCATGGCCCAATTGGGCCATCCTTGGGCCATTGTCCCAAAATTTGGTCCATTTGGCATTTTATTACATCAAACTTCAATTTAAAATGAATAAATGCCAATATATATATTTATCAAAAATTCGGGTTATTACAAAAACACGGATCGGGTCATTTTAAGACCCTTTTGGATTAAAAACCCTTAAAAACTCTCTGCGACCCGCAGGTCAACCCTATTTTTTTAATAAACTCGTGACCCTTGACCCTTAAAAACCCTTGGTTTCTTTAAATGAAAAAAATGAAGATGAAGATTTTGGTTCTTTTGAGAATATGATTTTTGGATTATTAATTTTTAATATTTACAATTGGGTTTGTGAGAAGAAAAATAATATTTTTATGAAATATAACTTTAGTTAATAATTTAATATTATTTATAATATTATGCACGGTCATAGTCAAACCCGGTTGAACCAGGGGAAAAAATTCGGTATCAGCCGATATTTTTCTCTCTCTCCCCTTTTTTAAAAAAAAACACCGATATCGGCCAATATGATACGGCCGAGATATCGGCCTATATTGTGAATATCGGCCGAGATATCGGCCTATATTGTGAATATCGGCCTATACATATCATATCGGCCGATATTTGGACCCCTGGGTTGAACATTATTTAACCCACCTTTCCTTCAAGACAGGTCGCTCCATGGGCCAGGTTTTAAAACATTGTATATAAGTATAACGAGGGCTTGCTAAGAAAGTTTTATGGCAAAGAATTGGATAGTCTCACGTAGACCGAGGTTAGTGAGATTCTCTAACGGGACTTCCTAATAAATGATTTATAGGCCCTATATAATTAAGTGCATTTGATAGATAATCATATGGATATGTTCAGATTTTTTGCATCAATTAATAATCCAAACAACATTATCTCGGTCTTTTAAATTTTAAAGAGTATACAAATGATTTTCAAAAGGTTTAAAATTAAGAAATAGAATAATTAAATAGAGGTAAAACTTCATATACACTATATTTATATAGTTCTCTTTACATAACATCCAACTATATCAAGTTCAAGTTTTATTCAAAGACAGCTTTGATATATAAGTTTTCGTTCAAAAATCTTAAGACTTTTTATTCACGAATATTGAAAAGAGATTAATTGTTGCATGTATGGAGATTTTTCTTATTTTTGTAATTGCCAAACTTCATTAAAACTTGCAAAGGATACATAGTAATTTGGTTCATAGGAAGGACATATGGCCAAAACTAACCTAAAACATAGATTAGAGCATACTATCATAAGCAAGCAATACATACTTGTAAACTCAAACTTACATTACTAGGGATATAGTAGCAATAATATACTGTAGAAACAGCAACACGTCCATTTGGATTTACAACATAAGTTGAGGGTAAGTGGCTTAATCTATTTTCGTCATTTCAGTAGCAGCATAGTCGGTTATCTCCATCTTCACCAGGTTCATGAGTAATTGAAGGACTTGAATCAGTAAAAAAATCACTTTAGCCAGATTTAAAATTTAATAGATGATAAAATGAGAGAGACTCGTGTTTGACAGTTTGGCTATGTAAGTAGAAGAACAAAGGTGGACCTCATTATGTAGAGGCAAAATATTACACATAGCACTCACAAGGAGGACAGGTAGAGATCGTTGAAAAGGTGGAGTGAAAAGATAAAAAGAGGCATGATAAATATTTGAGTAATTAACTTTATAATTTATAATAGAATCAAATGAAGATGTAGACATCGGATGAATGAAATTTTGATAAATGATGATGATGATAGATCGATTGCATTAGTAGTATTATGAAGAGTTAATGTGGCTCTTGGCATTTACAACTCAATAATTGACCATTCTCAATAATCAAATAAAGCTAGCCAATAAGCCTCTTAAAGGCTTGTATTTTTATGTGGCATTTTCTTTCCCATTTAATCTGTCAAATATTTCACCAAGTAGAGATGATCTTTCTGTTCTCTTCACTATTTTTGATGTTATCTCCCACACCACTAGGCTGCATTGGGGGTAATAGGGTATAATCCCCCATTAACATTGTTTGGTAATTAAGGGGTAGGGATAAAAAAATCAACTTTTTAACCTTTCCCGTCTACCTTTGAAAACCATTTTCAAAAAAGGGGTATTCATAATATCCAAGATATTCCTTGGTCAAAAGTAACTCCTGTAAAATTTACCTCTCATCTAACTGCAGCCTAGTTGTGTATGTTGTATTTCCAAACATGGAGGCAGGTTGAGTGTCGAGTGGTAGAACACATTTTCTGCTAAACCTTCTTTGTATACTTGCATTCTTAGAATAAGTGCTGCATGGTTTCATTACATGCACTGCATAGAACAAAGTACAGGTTCACATGAATGGCAAAAGATATCAGCCTATCCATTTTTAGTAATCTTCCATGAAGCAATCTTCATACAAGCATTTAGACTTTGGTTTTCAAATCATTTTTTCAGTTCTAAAAAGTTCATATTCCTGATGATTTAGGAATTTGTAAGCATCTCTTACTGTCATAGAGCCAGTTTGCAAGCCATACAATAAGAATTGTCAGTGGAATGTCTAAGATCCTAGTACTCATTTGCTCTGAAAATAGGCCATGAAGGTCACTAACCCTACTAATCCCATCCATTGAGTTTAAGACAAGTAATTCCAAAGATCCACTTGTCATTCTACACATCAATGTCATTGTTCTTTCAAACTAACTAGACAATCCAATCCTGATTATTAGTGATACGCCTCCAGCCAATCTTTCCTCCACTGGAACTCGTGATTATCCTCACTGATAATCACGGGATAGTCAACGGTTGTGATATAATATGAGTCGTATGATCATGTATTCCTTTTGAGATTAACTTGTATCTTTATTTACACTGTGAAAATACATCAGAAAAAGAGAGAGAGAAAATTACTTCAACATGGTATCAGCAGTTTAAGGTTAATCGATCGTGTGCCTCTGCAATCTACTGTCTTCACTACCGGCGGTCCCATTGATATCGGTTTCTCTTTGCGCCACTTCTGCTGCCAGCCGATCTCGTCGATCTGCTGTTGTCACACCGGATCTGACTCCTTGCAGTTCCCCGCACCCAAAACTCTCTCCTGCCTTTGCGCCTCTGTTTGCTTTGCTGCTTCTCCGACTACATCTACATTCAGGTATCTTCAGATCGGAGACCGATCTGTCTGTTGTGATTACTACCGTCGGCTTCCACCTCGATCTGTTGTTTGGCAACCAGATCTGTCTTCCTCTCGCCGTTTCCAGACATCCATCCACAGATCTGTCTTCCTCTCTCTGCTATCAACGTTGCTTGGGTGTGCCGACCATCAGATCTGAAAACGACCCTCTGCTTGGGGTTGTTTCTCTTCTGCTCCGATCTTCTCTTCACCCTGCCGATCCGGTCCCCTTCTGCACATTGGTTGCAAACAGTCCTCTTGGATCGGCCCGAGATTCTTGCAGCCGATCTCTTTCGCCCTCCAGATCTACTTCCAACCTCAGATCTATTCATCACCGTGCCATTACTTGGACCGGTGTATCTACCTTGATTTGTGTTGGTGATTACATTCCACCCTCCTTACTCTCCATCTACTGTTGCATCAGCAAGGATATCACACCCTGCTATGGCCACTTTCGCATCCCTGTCTACGAATCTACAACATTTTATTACAGTTAAATTAACTCTCGATAATTACTTGGTGAGGAAGTCTCAGTTCTTACCTTTTCTCCACGGCTACAATGTTCTTAGCTATGTTAATGGCACCATTACTGCCCCACCACATACTGTGCATGCAGATCCTAAAGAAGATACTTCCTCTTCTACAAAGATCAACCTCGACTTTCTGACCTGGCAGCAGAATAATCAGTTACTTCTTGGGTGTCTTATCTCTACGCTCATTGAACCTCTTCAAGCTCAACTTCTTGGGGTTCTTACTATACGCACCGCTTGGCTTCAACTGGAGAGTTCTTTTTCGTCTCAATCTTTGGCTCGCGTCATGTAGCTCCGTCTGCAACTCTTTCATATTCAGAAGGGTACCTCTTCTATGCTTAAGTATCTCACCTCTATCAAATCTCTCGCTGACAGCCTTGCGGTAGCCACCCGTCCTGTTTCGGATGCTGATCTTGTTTTACACATTGTTGGCAGCCTTGGACCAGATTATGGAACTTTTGTTACATCTATCACTACTCGGGCAGAACCGGTCACCTTCATGGAATTGCAAGGTCTTCTTTATAGTCAAGAGCTTCTCCTTGCTCATGAGACTGTGCCACCTGACTTACAGTCTCCCATTGCTAACACCTCTACTAAATAGCAAGCGTCGTCTTCTAGACCGTATCAACAAGGCTCTTCATCCAATCAGCCTCCGCGTTCTCACGAGAGTAGTGGTCGATCTAAGGGTTGCCATGCACAGTCTACCTCTCCCATTACTCGTCCTCATGTGCCCCATCCGGCTTAGTCTCCTCGTCTTATCTGTCAGGCGTGCAACCGCATCGGCCACACCGCTTTGCAATGTCGCTAGCATTTCAATAATGCTTTCCAACCAGTGGACTCCACTTCTGCCTATACTGCTTCCGTCTCGCCACCAGTTGATAGCAGATGGTTTCCTGACTCTGGCGCCTTTCATCACGTTACCGCAGACCTTGGCAATCTTTCTATCCATTCAGATTACTCCGGCTCAGATCAGTTGACAGTAGGCAACTGGGCAGGTTTGCGCATTCACCATACTAGTTCTTCTACTTTTTTTTCTCATGATAGATCTTTTTGTCTTGGTGACATTCTGCATGTTCCATCTATATCTAAGCAACTTATTATCCGTCAATCAGTTTACGCGTGATAATCTCTTTTTTGAATTTCACCCTGACTATTTTTATATCAAGGATTGCACCACGGGGACAGTTATCACTCAAGGGCCGAGTAAGAAGGGACTCTATCATCTCATGCTTCATTGATCACCGATCACAGATTTGTCTCCTACAACCTTCATTGGTGAACGTGCGTCTCTCGGGCGGTGGCATTCTCTCATGGGTCACCCCTCTAGCCGGACTGTTAGACAGATTATTTCAAGGGCAAAGTTACCAGTTTCTCTTAATAAAGGTCCGAAGGTGTGTGCTACATGTCAGTTTGGAAGGAATCACAAGCTCCATCTTTCCAACTCACCTTCCACATCGTCTAGTCCCTTAGGCCTTTTATTTTCAGATATATGGGGCCCAACCCCTACATGTTATGTTGATGTACATAAATTGTTTGTGACGTTTGTTGATGATTATTCTAAGTTTAGTTGGATCTTTCCACTTGTTCTTAAGTATGATGTGTTTTACGATTTAAACGCCTTGTGAAAAATTATTTTAATCGCACAATCGAAGCGATTCAGACTGATTAGGGTGGTGAATATCAGAAATTAAGCCCGTTTTTGTCACAGTATGAGATTCGTCACAGGTTATCGTGCCCTTATACGCATGAGCAGAATGGGTCAGCTGAACGCAAACATAGACATATTGTGGAAACTGGTCTCACCTTAATGGCTCATGCCAATGTACCTCGGTCTTTTTGGAACCATGCTTTTGAGATAGCTGTTTATCGAATTAATCATCTCCCTACTCTGCTCCTGCAACATCGGTCTCCGTTGGAAGTTTTGTTTGGACAACTGCCTGACTATCCATTCTTTCGGATCTTTGGATGTGCATGTTATCCTTACATGCAACCATATAATAAACACAAGATGGATCCTCACTCTGTGCTATGTATCATTTAGGAATACAACTCTCGTCATCATGGTTACAAGTGTTATAATCCTCATTGCAATACCCTAACCCAAATTAGTGCCTAATTATGTGAACTTAGCTGTTAATTGTGATTAGTGACCCGTTAATCTAAAAGATTAACAAGTGGGCTTTATTTATAGTCAATGTTTAACTCAACCCGAGTGGATCCAACTCATTTAAAGTGTAGTGGGAAAGTTGAAATTATCTAAACTTTCTCCGACTGAGACCCTTAAAATAATCTGTGTTTGGAAAACAAATTATTGAGGCATTTAAATTCTCAAATTTCACTCATTAATCTAGTTTTAAAATTCTAAGTCTAAAGAATTTTCCCAACTGACATTTTCATTTGTAGAAATGTGGATTTTGATTTGTCAGGGGTGTCTCTATTTTATAAAAAGTTAATTTTTAAATATTTAAGAGTGTCAAACATCCCAGAATTTTGGAGTTTTTTTTGTCAGTTAAAATTGTTTGACCCGACTGTAAAGTCAGAAGTTTTACAAAATGTTATTTTAATTTTTGAAATTTAGTATTTAAGTGATTTTTAATTAAAAAATTGGATTTTCAATGTATTTTAAAGGTGTGATTTAAATTTTGAAAACTAAAAAGAGGTTTAATTTATTTTCCAAAAGTATGGTAATTATTTAGTTTTAATTTATTTATCTAAACTATGGGGGTTATATAGTTTGGGATTTATTTATAAATGGATAATTATTAAAGTTTTAATAAATAAAAAATTTATAAAAAATGGGTGATTATTCACTATCTCTGGTTCTCACTAGCCTAGGTTGCGTGGGAGCTTCTCTTCCACAAGCCACGTTCTGTGGTTTTACACTTTGTGTAAAGAGAGGAGGTGAGGTAGGTAGGAAGATTTAAAAAAAAAACACAACGGCTCTCTCTCTGTCTCATTCAACGTTTTTCTGTCCCTCTCTTTTGCAATTTTTTTCTCTTTTCTACTGTTCTTCTCCTTTCTCTACAAGTTTGAGGTGAGTTTCCTTTACTTCTCTCTTTCTTTATTTTAAATTCAGTTCTAATATTAAACTTTATTACAATTTAGATTGGAGATATTTTAAAGCCCATTATTCTTTTTCATCTTTCTCTTATCTCTCTTCTATGTCTTTTCTTCTCTGAGGTGTTGCTTGGGGCGACACCGTCCTATCTGAGTTTAGCACCTTGATGCTGTATGCTCAAATCTCCATTCATTTGGGTTTTATTTTGTTACCACCACTATTCTAGAAATTAATAGTTTATCTATTAGATTAAGTCTTATCATTTTAGTTATTTCTTTTATTTATGGGTATTTTACATAACATTAGATGTTATTTATTTTGGGTTTAAATTAGCATCATATCTTAATGATGGAAAATTTAGTTATAATGTTGTTTAATTATTTATGTTGAGATTTTAACACCTTGAAATAATAAGGTGGTGTTTTTTTAGATATGTATCATATTTTTAACTGACAGGTTTTTATGCAAGAATGTTAAAGTTATATTTTTATTTGGTTATTTTAGTTTTAATTTAATGGGTTTCTTTTATAATCAAATATATTGTTTCTATAAGAGGGACTTTCGATCTCTCTCTGTCCCTTGGTTGGAAATGTTTTGACATTCATTCCTCACTACCTCAAGTTTACTCAAGGTGATGTATACTTAAAATCATCCACTACTTTGGGTGTTTGATGATTGTGTTAATATATATATATACATATATATATATATATATAAAATAATAATAATAATAATAATAATAATAATAAATTATATTTATTGTAAGTTTGATTTGATGAGTTTAAGTAGAGAACTTTATTTATTTATTTCTTTTATCTACTTAATTGATGAGTTTCTTATTTTGGGATTTTAAATTGAACTAAGCCTCAGTGGAATGAGTTTTAAATGGCTTATTGTTTAACTTCAAAAGTTGGGTTTTTCACATAACAAATGTTAAACCTTTTTATTTTAAGATTTTAATTGATTTCCTTACTTACCTTAGTTGATTTGTGTTAATAAAAGATAAACTATTATCTTATTTTTAGACGGTGACATTTTAAAAGAGTTATTAAAATTTTATGACTTCTCTTTATTCGTTCCTCCAAGAGTCTATCCCGATAGAACTTTGTTCTGTCAGTTGGACCCATCGAGTTGCCTGTCGGGTCAACTCAGGTCAATAAATATAGTGTCTAATTCCGTTAATTATCCAATTGAAATAGTTGGACAGGCTCTCTCTCTCTCTCCCCTTCACGCAACTCGAGAAACTCACATAACTTCCTCGATCAAGATGAGGAGACTCAACTTGACTCGTATTATGTGTTTGTGTTAGAAACTATTACTCTAGGATGAAAAAATGGGACCCATGGAAATTATTGATGGAAAAGACCAAATGGAACCAAAATGCGAGACCTGACACTGCTTATATGTAAGGAACGTGATTTTGTTCTCACTATGTAGAACGTAAGCATGAAAAGGTGTCGGAGAGTTGAGGCCTAGTGGTCTAAACGCAGTATGGGACCATTGGACGTCTAGAGGATAATAGATTCAATAGGACATTTGACGGCCCCGACCCGAAGGGTGGGCCCGATACGCGACTGATTTTTTTTTAAAGGCTAAGCTAACACAAGCATTTAAGTATTCTAACTGGGCCAAATCAACAGTTGAGCTCAAAGGTCACGCATGATCCCAATATATAGACTCAAACATATACCATAAGTCTACCCAACAATAGACATAAATAACAACACACAACAAGATCACATAATCCAACCATTGAATTATCATTACAAAATCACGTCAGAGTAGCTACAAAAACGCAGTAGTCCTAGTACAACACATTAACACATACCAAGTACCACACTCGGTACTTTATAAAAGGAAATGGTTCTAAGAACCAAAAAGCACAAATACAAAGGTATTCCCTTCAGTGGGAATCCCAAAGCAACGCCGCAGCTTATCCACTCTAAGCTTCAAACGAAGGGTTCTCCTCATCGGGTTCATGTCCTAAAAGGTGAGTGGGGTGAGCTAACTAGCCCAGTGAAGAAAATATAACAGTGCAGTTTTAAAGTAAACAACAGGTTAGTATATAATCAATAGTTGCAATATAATATCTCATGCTTGATAATAAAGTTCACAATATCAAATAAAGTCTCATCATCGTCTTTCCATTGTCTCATCATTTTTCCATTACTGTTATTATCCAACGTAGTCCCTATATACCATACTGACAACATTAGTGTTAAGTCCCGACATGGTCAAAATACATCCTTCTAAGTACATCTCCGGCTCTACCATAGCCGGTACTGACACCCTTAGGTCAGCAACTGACGCCCATAGTCCACCCATGGTCCACTAGACGTAACCGACACACTCAGCTCGGCGATGATTCAGTAGTAAAAGGTACGTGGAAGTAATATTTCACAAAGCAGTCTTACACATTTCATATGATCAACATCATAACATTTATCAGCATCATAAGCACTCTTACCATAGTGTGTCAAGTCTAGGCACATGAGTGGGTTCATCAAATCTGAAACCACTCATTGCTCAATATCCATATCAAATAAACTTGTTTACATCAAGCTGCAAAGTTAAGTTCCCTAACTGTAACTATGTGGTTTCGCGGTCTCTGTTCAAGCAAGCAAACAAGTGCACAATTAATATATACAGTATTCATATATAGCATGTATATATACAAGCAGTATTTTGAAATCATACTGGTTTTCCCAAAACATTTAAGGTTCATGGAATTGAGTCTCCTACTCGGTTTCTATCCTTTTTAAATTATAATCATCCACAAGATAATAATATAAAAGGGTGCTTAGTCCAAAACTCATATTGTCTTCTGGGCATTGACCAGATTGACTTATTGAGTTAGGTCTAGATTCTCGAGTCACTTCTCGGTTGTCTTCTTGATAGGATCAGATCTGACATTTTGAATTAGGCCTCGAGGTCACTCAGTGCCCGACAAATATAGCGTCGGCCTGGAAGTGAATACAATAGTATATACACTATATTAATAAGAGAAGAGGGTTAATACAATTTTTTTTTTTATTATTAACATTGGGTACTAACATCTCATGCATCAAACGTATAATCAAACAAGATCATTTTACACTTAAAACTGGGTCCCTCGGAACATGCCTCGGAACCAGGTACAGTGGCTTTGGATCATCCGAACCACAGCTAAACTAGTCACTGACCTCGAATCATGGATTTGACTTCGGATCTTCCGAAGATCGGGTCTTTGACCTTTCGAAGTCCATCCGAACAGAAAAGAAATCCGAAAACAAATCTCGGTGGGGCTGGGTGCCTCGGAACGTCCGAAGTAGGGTTCGGAACGTCTGAATGGGTTTGGTCATTCCGAGCTTTGCTCGGGTCATCCGAGTGGGTTACACTGGCCTCGGGCGCTTCTGGGCTTCGGGTGAAGCTCGGAACATCTGAGGGGTACTGCTCGGACCGTCCGAAGGTCTGACCTTCGGACCGTCCGAGAGTCGTCTTCCTCCACTGTCTGCACCAGTAGACAGTGACGGCAGTCGCACAGTGAAATACGAATCCGGAAACAAAGGGTTTCCGGGATTCAGTTTCCACATCTAGCCGGTCCGATGGACTCCTCTGGGAGTCCTCTTTTCATAGGGAATAGTTTAAGGTCTTAAAACTCAGTATGCCATGAGATTTTAATCCCAAAAGCCCACTGATACACTAAAAATCAAGATTTTCTTAAAACTTTGAAATTGTTTTTCTTGCTCAAATCATAGTCAAATTCGGTTTTTCTTTATTCAAAATTGACTGAAATTGAAAGGGGAACGCATTGGATACCTTCACTTGGGTTCCTGGGCTGAGAAAACTGGTCTTTGAAAAATTTTCCTTCTAAGGCTTACTATTGCAAAAACACTGAGAAAACAGAGAGGGAAGGGATCGGTTTCAGTTGGTTGAGAGAAACAGAGAGAGATGGAGAAAATGCAGATTTGTTGGGAGTTAATCCAGCAGTAGGAAGGGCCATTATATAGAAAATCCGGACGGGAGAAAGGGTCGGTTGGCCACTGCGTACCATTGCATGCAATGCCTGCTTACGTCCGGAACAGTAACCAGTTTGGGCTGGTTGCAGATCAGCCCCTCCAGACTTCTGGTTTTGCAAATAAGTCCCCTGATTTGGTAAAATCTGATTTTTAACAAAAGACATGATTTTACAAACTCGAAATCTTAATCCAACCTTATAGATAGGTTGGGTTTTGAAAACCTTAATCACCATAAAAATTTTGGGATTTAACTCTTACCAAAAACCAATGATTTAAATAAAAACCATAATTTAACATTATTTACTTAATTAAACAAATTTACTAACAACAATTTAGAAATCTCATTTTGAAGTGCCAAAGAATAACTAAACCATTCTTAAAATGGTCTAACACAAAATACTAGTTTTGGATTTTATCTCATTTCCAAAATCATTTAAAATAATTATTTCTCCCTTTCAGGGTTTTGACGGGTGGATTTAAAATACCATTTTCTGAAAATAAAATTATTTTAAAATCAAAAATGCAAATCTTTTATTAAGGAGAATATTATCAACCAATAATAATCACATAACAGCATAATTTATAAAATAAACAAAATAAGTGATAAATTACCAAAATGCCCCTCCAGCTGGACGAGCTGGATCACTGAGCTCATGAGCTCGGATTGGGCGACACTTGGGCTTTCCTCAAAGCCCTGACCTTAATCTTCGAGATTAACCGGTCAAATAAGATTATTAAGCTAAACTATGCCTAATTTGGAGCAGGGTTTTACAACATTAGTGTGAACTATCCATTGATTGTGTATTGTGTTAGGTGAATATGCATGGGGTTTATGCTAGAGTTATTGATGCATGTAGTATGTTTTATACTAGTTCATTCATGTGACTCATGTATTGGTTATGTGAATAGGTAATATATATGGCTTTGATCATGCATGATGTTCATGCTAGGATTAGTAGTGCATATGATATATGTTATATTAGAGCATGCATGTGGTTCATACCATAGTATAAGTGCATGTGGTGGGTGCGCTGTTCAATCATGCATAGAGTTTTGAATGCATGTGATTATGTATGTGCTAACAAGTTTGTACAGGTGATGAGATGAAAACATTCTAGATTATTAAACCTGGATTGAAACCAGTGGATGGTAAGTGAAACTCAATCATTAAACCCTCGTGGAAAGGGCATATGGAGAAAAGATATGTGAATAGTAATTTCATATTATTTCCATATTTATGGATAATTGATAGTTAATATACATGTTAATGTATACACATACACTTGTACGTTCGGTCGAGTTATTGCAAGATGCTGCATTCTGTCTGCCTTAACATAATATATTTGAGGATGAGTGGGATTCCTCGACAGGGTTGAGTGGGATACCCTAGACCTGTTTAGTTGGGGTTGAGTGAGATACCTCAACGAGGTTGAGTATGATACTCCAGTGTATTACAAGTTTCGTTGTAACATTGTAAATGGTAAATATGATTTATTTACTTATCATGTTATTAAACATGCATTCTGTTATTAATATTATGAATACATGTGTGAGTTTGCAGGTGCAAATGTGAGAATGCATGTGTGGGTGGCATCTGCACGTGTGTGTATATATGGGTGGGTTTATATGTATATGTGTGAGTATGCATGAGTGTGTGTGTGGATAGGAAAGAACAAATGGTAAAGGTATGCCATGGTATTCTAAGTATTTTTCTCGTAGATTGGATTGTAAATTTGATATTCTGAAATTTGAAGGGACTTGTTTGTAATGACTCGACCCGGACTAGCGGGTCAATCGAATCAGGTAAAACTAAAATAGTAAATAAGTCTCTTCATTGTGTTGTGTGAAATTATGTGTTATTTTCTTTTATTTTTATTGTTTAAAGTAAACTAAAAAAACACATAAAAACCTAGAATTTAATTAATTTAGGTTCCCCAATGCTCACACATTTTCCTTAATTGGAAATTTATGAATTTATCCCCTTCGAGTTGAGATTGAGTTAATGAAAAATTTAATTATCAAATTATATTTTTATTAGCAAAGTTAAGGATTGCGATTGGAATTGTGTAATTAAAAATCTAAAATTAATAATTTTGGATAGAACCTTGAGACCCACATTCTTGGGTCGAACTTCTCATAGAAATTAGTTTTCTCAAAATCCTTTTTGAGATTTATTTAGCTGAGATTTTAATTAAATTCAAATGATAAATTAAAATTTGATTTTTTGTAAATAAATAATTAAACTACTGGATCAATAGGTAAGTTCAAAATTTAATCAACTTGAATATAATCAATAATCAGTGAATTAATCAAATAAAAACATTAAAAAGGAAACAAATAAATAATGAAACCGTGTGGACCCCTTTGGAGACCCACACCCCTTCACTCTTTCTAAATTCCTCCCCTTCTAAATCCCTAAGTTACCAATGGAAACCCAAATTTTCACCATCGTATCTCATAAGGAAAACCCCAAATTCGGATATTTCCTAATCTCATTCACGGTAAAATACTATTCCATTTTCCTTCTCCCTCTCAAAAATGGCAGCCAACCCTATTCTCTTTTGCCATGGCCGATTTCATCTCCCTTTTTACCGTTGCTTCTTGGTTTGAGAAGCAAAGCACACCATCATTAGGGACCAACCTTCTTCAATTCTTGGCTCTACCCTATGGCTGCATTCACCCAGATCTTCCAGGTATTCCTCCATCTCATCTTAATCTTCCTTCCTCTCTGTTTCACTCTATTGATTTTCAGTTGGATCTAAAGCACTAAAGCCAAAACAGCCACCCTACCCTTCACCTGCAACCTCTCTTCGTTTCCAGTGAAGTGCAATACAGTTAGATTTTTATCAATTCCTTATTTTATTTTGGCTTTGACTAAAGTATTCAATAACTTTCTATACATAGTTATTGATTATCACAAGCTGTCCTTCGTGTATGATTTTTTTTTACTTCTTATTATTCGTCTTATTCTCTTCGATTTAAAACGCTTAAAGGTTTAAGATGAGATTTATTCATTTAATGATTTATGTTTGCCAACCTAGTTATCGATCCCAATTTATTTCTGATTTTCCTATATAAATTCTTATTGTCTTATTTATCTATCTTATTCAACTCAACTGGTATGGTGGGAATCTTTTGCTAAGATTGTGTACTTTACAATTTTCCATATATACTCTCATCCTTTAAAACCCAAGTCAAATACCGGTAGATGTTTTTCTCACCTTATTATTTGGTATAAGCTACCTAAGGAAATTAGTTAGCCACTGTAATTTATTTGGGATCTTTGCTTCTACAAGTTTCCTTTTATTAAGATTGGTTTAAATCCTAGTTTTAATTATTAATTATATTATTATGAGAATATATGAGTTGAACCTGCAAGTGTTTATAAAAGTATAGAAGTTTTTATTTTATATGTACTAGTACATTTTGATTCTTTAATTATTTTATATCTTAAAGTGAATTTCAAGAAATTATGTTCTTTCCACTTTAGGCTAGAATGACCAATTCTTATGTGTTTAACCCATATTTTTACAGATTTGAAATTTTTACATATATTTGAAAATATATTTATCCACATGATAAACCCACCGTGCTAACCCTTCTTACTTCAAACAACAAGTCCTTGTTTAGTCAATTTATTTGATTTCCATTCTTTTGTTTTAATTGGTTCATATTCTCTGGTTACAATTTACTACTTTTCCAATCTTCACTCATCTCCTTGGACTTTAGGATAATAATAGACCATAGTTGGGACATCAACATACTTCACATTTATTTAATATGAACTATTAGAGGGACTCAATAATTCATATATTAATGGTATTTAGAATCTTTAAAATATCATTTCACAGCAATCCCAGATTTCAAGACTTAAACGACGTTGTCGGGATATTTGGATTCTTACACCGTACACATCACCAAACTTATAGGTAAGGGAAAATAATACTTTATACCTTTACCGATCATGAAAATTCTCTATGTTATTTGTATGATTGAGCAATAGAAAAGAATATTGTATGGGATGTATTTGGAATGTAATATTGAATATAGGAAATAGACTGAGTTATATTTTAGAATAGTGGTTGTACTCCCGTGCTCACTCACAATAATGTAAGGGATTGTCTAAGTGTTATAATGGCCGTGAGGAGACTCCGTTTGCCCGGATAAATGAAAATCAACTAGTAGCCTTATTGAAATATCCAATAATTATGTTTGAATTGGTTGAATGTATGTTAATTATTATGATGTGATAAATGATGTTCTTGAGGTTGATTTATAATATTGTTACTATAATGATAATGCTGTAATATAATTTATTCCTTTGTACATGTGATATTATTGGAGTTAGTTTTGATGCTTAAAATATGTACATGATGTTTATGTTAAATTGAGATTATAATCATGTTTGGAGTATGCTAGCAATGATTTTACTCATGGCATGTTTATACGATTCATAACGTGTGATATGATGATAGAGATGGTGCATAGTAGACATGGCATCTTCATATTCATGGGATGGGTATGGAGGTGTTGGCCGTGATCTTTCATGATGACCACGATGGTAGTAGTTTGAGGTCTCGCTTTTAGTGAGAAGTACCACGCACGCGGTAGGTTTGGTTTGTTAGGCCATGAGAGATCATGAAGACTGATATTTGGTGATACTTGTGTTGTATAGGCCTCATTTGATATGGGAAGTATCACTCTGTGGTAAGTTATAGGCCTCGCTTCGGCAGGATGGCCACCAAATACAGTGGGTGTTTGTGGAAGAATGAGACACTGAGCATTGCATGGCATAATGCATGGATATTAAAAACATATTATTTAATTACGTTTTAAGTTCATATTTATAAAGAATAATAGAGATATTATGTTGGGTATGACTTATTGTATTCCTTCACTGGGTTAGAGCTCACACCCCTTACATTGCAGGTAATCCTCTGGACTTAGGATTGGAGGAGACTTTTGATGTTTAGAGACTGTGAAAGATGAATATTTAATTTCTTAGTATAGTTGTGGATTCATGTGATTGGATTTATTTTATTTGATATTACGTACTTTGAGAGATTTGATTGGTTAGCTTGAAATAATTGAGAACTTTGAGGATATTGATTTTCGTTTTATTTTATGGAATGGGATATGAGTAGTGAGATTAAATTTGACGTTGATAATAGATGTTATTTATTTTATATTGTCGATGACATTATGATTTATGCGATGTGTAAAATGGGCTTGAAGGATTTGATGGTTTCGTTATTTCATTCATAATCTTATATATATATTCATTTCCCTCAGCCACATATCTGTGATGTAAGACCTGTTAGATGCGTAATGAGTTGGATCACACCCGTTCAGTGTACAGTTAAGCGGGCCACGACTCGTTTAGGTTGTAGAAAGGGGCGGGGCGTTACATTGTTAAATTGAGTTCTCTTCACTGGGCTAGAGCTCACGTCTCTTACAATGCAGGTCATGTACTTGATGGGGAATGAAGAATCCCTCTGCGATGTTTAGGAGTCGGAATCCAGTGCTAATCGATGGTAGGATTTATACTTGTTTAGTTTCATATTAAAATCATGTAAATATTAGATGATTATGCCACTTGTGGCATAAAGACCTTGTGTATAAGTCATATATGTATAATATGATAATATGATGTATAATTTATTGTATTATGGTGTGTTTGGTGAAACCCATGTGTAGTAAGTGGGGAAAATTGGAAAATTTGAAATTATTTGTGAGAATCGATACTGTCAATGTCGAAGGATTGTGATCGTAGTATCGATTGGTGGTCGTCGAAGGTTAGATTTAGTCACCCTGATGTCCACATGAGAATGTGTGACATTTTCTATAGGCTTAAGTGAGCTCACTTAGAGACCTATGGACTTGATAATTGGATTTGTTTTTTTTTTTAAAAAAAAAAAAAAATTAGTCCAGTTCTAGGTCCACATTCGGGTTCGGGGCGTGACACTCATAGTAAGAATATTTTTAGTGCTTGCCATGTGGTCTTTGATGAAAGCAGTTTTCCATTTGCAAGCTCTTCTGTGTCACCAGCAATGACACACACTTCTGTATTCCCTCTAGTTTCGATTCCATTTGGCTCCATGCCTATGACCACTGACTTCCGGTCATCCTTGGAACCCCCATCTTCTGCTGCTTCTGGTGTCTCCACAGTTGTTCCCTTGGTTGAGTCATCACCTGCGCCTGCAACATCACCTGAGTCTGCGCCTTTTCCTTCCTCTAATGGTGCTGCATCTCAGTCGGACCCCGTGCTCGTCACTTGCTCTGCCCAACATGTCGTGGCTCTTCTCCTAGTGTTCCCTCTTCACCTGTGACTGCTCCAACTTCTACCTCTACTCATCCTATGCAGATGCATGCCAAGTCGGGTATTATTAAACGTAAAATTTTTGTTGCCACTAAGAGTGCTTTGCCTTCTGACACTACCGATATGGTTCCTACTTGTGTCTCCATTGCTGTGAAGTTCCTTATTTGACGTGTTGCTATGAGTACTGAATTAAATGTTCTCATCCACCAGGTACTTGGCGCCTTCTTCCACCACACCCTTCTATGAATGTTCTTGGATGTAAATGGATTTTCACCATTAAATGTCATGCATATAGGTCTATTGCTCGACATAAGGTGAGACTGGTCGCAAAAGGGTACAATCAACTACCTAGCATTGACTATCATGACATGTTTAGTCCTGTTGTAATATTTACAACTTTACGATTGGTCATTGCTCTAGCAGTTTCAAGTGGTTGGCCTCTCCGCCAACTTGATGTTAACAATACTTTCCTACATGGTTGTCTTGATGAAGATGTTTATACAAGTCAACCAGGTTTTGTGGACCCTGTTCATCCTACTCATGTTTGTAAACTGATGAAGTCTATTTATGGCCTTAAGCAGTCTCCGCGTGCATGATTTATTAGCCTTAGTGATTTCTAACAAGTTTGGATTTTACAAGTTCCAAGACCGATACTTCATTATAAGTCTGCAACAATGTTCTTTTATATTTCTTGGTCTATGTGGATGATATTCTGATTACCGACAATTCCTTGTCAAAGATTACAGATCTCATTTCCACCATCGGACGAGAATTTTCTCTCCAAGACCTTGGACATCTTCATCATTTTTTGGGCATTGAGGTTTGCAGCACACAAAAGGGGCTTCTTCTCACTCAACAACACTATGTTCGAGAATTACTATCCAGCTCCAATATGTGTAATTCCAAACCAGTTAAGTTCCCTGTTGCCTCATCCTCTTCTTTGTCAAAACATGCTGGTGAGCCATTGGTGGATGTTACTCTCTATCGTAGTATTGTTGGGGGCTTACAGTATTTGATGCTCACGCGTCCTGATATTGTGTTCGCTGTTAACAAGGCCTGTCAGTTTATGCATCAACCCACCACTGACCATTGGGCCTTTGTTGAGCGCATCTTACGGTATCTTAAACACACAATCTCATAAGGATTGCAGTTTCATCGTTCTTATCCGTTATATTTGTCGGCCTTCTTTGATGCTGATTGGTCACGTTGTCCCGACAATAGAAAGTCGACGAGTGGTTTTGCTATCTTTCTCGGCAACAATCTGATTTCTTGGAGCTCCAAGAAACAACAAATTATTGCATGTTCCAGTACTGAAGCCGAATAAAGGGCCATTGCTTTTGCCTCTACGGAGCTTACGTGGTTACTCTCGCTTCTTGGGGAGTTACATATTTCTCTTGCTGGATCTCCTACTCTTTGGTTAGACAACATTGTTGCTACTTATTTCACAACCAACCCAGTTTTCATACCCATATGAAACACATTGAAATTGATTTTCATTTCGTTCGAGATATGGTCGCTCTCAAACAGTTGGTGGTTAAAATGATCTCGACTAAAGATCAGTTGGTTGACATTTCACCAAGGGTCTGTCTTCCGTATCTATCCATCCGTGACAAGTTCAATCTCGTTGATGGCGAGGCGAGTTGAGCTTGAGGGGGGCTATTAGTGATACGCCTCTAGCCAATCTTTCCTCCATTAGAACCCGTGATTATCCTCACCGATAATCACGGGATAGTCAACAGTTGTAATATAATATGAGTTGTATGATTATGCATTCCTTTTGAGATTATTTTCTCTTGTATCTTTATTTATATTGTGAAAATACATTAGAAGAAAAGAGAGAGAAAATTACTTCAACACTAATGGGTTGGCTTGATGGTCAAATATCCGCGGCTGCTTTGGATGAGGAGTAAGTTTTACAGAACATAGGTTACATTTATCTTATTTGTTAATTGCAGTGGAAACGTTAGAGCTTACTCCAAAGACAAAAAAATTTATTTGGTAACTCTAACCAGAGAAAAACTGATATATAAACAATTTTAGGATCTTGACCTTGCCAAACTCGAGATCATGGCTAATGAGAAAATTCTCAAGCTCATCTAGAGGGCTTCATTACACATTCGACAATCGTTTCTTCATACTGTACATAATTAGGCATCAAACTTTTGATCATGACTCATTACTTTGGAATTTAAGATTTGATTGACAGGATAAAAATGGACAACTTCTTGCACATTATCTTGATTTATTTTAGATCAAATCAAACAAAGAAAATCAATTCACTGGATCAATTCGATTAAATCTAGATTTATCTTAGACTAAATAAAAAAAATTCAATCCACTGCTCTAGAATCAACTTTTTCTTTTCTGTATACCATTTTTTTTTTACCTCTCTCTCTCATGAAGCATTCCACTTCATAGACATGTAAAATGGCAATGGCTTATACATACATAAATATCCATGGCGTACTCATGCAATACATTAGCTACTCATGAAACACTACAAATTTCCATCTTAGGAAACTTTGTTAGCATACCCCCATATATTGATGAATGGAGGAATTTTTTTATGACGAGGGTACTTATCAAGTATTTATTTAACATGACTAATTCTCTGAGACCCACACTGTCTAGTCTATACAGCCGACCCGCTTAAGTTGGAGTTAGGTAGAAGTTGAAGACAAGTCGTGAGGAGCAAACTCACTCTGCCCAATCAGAGCGCAAAACTTGAAACCCATGTTGCAGTAGGAGACAACTCCCACATGACATGTTTATGAGATGGAGCAAAGATGAGAAAGAGATGGAACTCAAAGCCATTAAAATTAAAATTAATTTTATTCATATTATAATAAAGATCTAATCACTTGATTTTTAAGCTTTTATACTTTTTTTAATATAAATTTATTTAAATAAAAAATGTTAAATTTTAAGCTTTTATACTTTTTTTTTAAATATAAATTTATTTAAATAAAAAATATTAAAATTTAAATTATTCAAGCATAGTCCTAAAGATTCTGTCTAAAATTATCAGCTCTTAATTTAAACAAATTTTGCAAATAATTTATTCGTAATTAAGATTTATCTAATTAAATTAAACTTATAAAAACATCCTTCCTTCTACATTAGCACTGAATCTTAATTAACTTTGATATTTAAATTATCATACGGTCATACCTACTGGTGCATGTTTGTACGCCACGTATGCGGCTAGGATGCTCCAACGACGTTGACTTCGAAGGAATCTTCCTTCCCCACTCGGAGGAAAGAAAAGGAATTCCTATCCGAATATTCCTATTTCTTTTATGAGAAAAATATAGAGTAAATTCTCAGGCAAAGTAAAACACGATTATCAATCCAATTCTAAAATCATAGCACATGGCACTTAATCAGCTAATCCACTCCATCAAAAATATTATAAATTATATGGATACCTTAAATGTAAAATATCAAAGAATCAGCTCCATTAATTAGTTCTTATTAACTACTGATCGAAGATGAAGATCATCAGACTTCAGTGATTTCATGTGACTTTCCATTTAATTATTCTGGACTGAAAAAATCAATTAAAATCTTTAAAAAACATTTTTTGGCAGTTAGATATCCATAACCTTAGATTATATAAAACAGGGAAGACAGTTAGATATGTACACATGCCACGTGTCATGTTTATAAGTAAACTTAAAGTGGTAACGAGGCAAATCTTGTAGACTAGACCAGTCACTTGACTTGAGGAAGCTGAAACTTCGAATCTTTAAAAATGAATTCCTACGTTTATAAATACAGAGCGCCAAGTTTCCAAACTCTTACTCTTCTTCCCTCGTTTCTTTGTCGAAGGCTCAGAGAGGAGGGGGTGAGAGAGAAAGATGAGACTGATCTTTATCTGTAAGTATATTCAATCTGAGATGAAGAAAAGCCATGTCTAATTTCCTCTTTTTTTTTTTTTTTGTTTTTAAATTCGTTTGCTCCTTACTGTTTGTTTCAGATAGAAAATTTTCGATTTTCTTGTTTTTGGGTTTTTTTTTCTGGGAAGTGTTATTTTTAGTAGCAGAAGCCATACATGGACTGTTTCGATGTGTCCCAGAAGCCCAAATCAGTAAACAGGGAAGAACGGATAATGGGTGTTGGGGTATGCATTTGGGGCGGTGGAAGAGGTTGGAAACTGTATTGGGTGAGGTGCTGTTTTCCCAAATCATTATCTGATCAAATCAAATTGTGGGTGATTCTAAATTGGAGTTAGAAAGTTGGATAATAGTTTTCGCCTAATGCGTATTTTGATTTCCACAATGTTCATAATACATGGAATGATGATTAAAACTCGCTCTGCCCAAGAGTGTTGAGTTACATCAAAATTCACCTGCTGTAATGAACTCACCCCCTTTCTTAATAAGAACTCTAGTGTGACAATTGGGCCGTGACATCTGGAGACTCTTATTTCCAATTGGATATTATTTCCAATTGCATGACATGTGACAGTAGATGGATTCCATACCATAAGTGACAAGGCCATCACTTAAGAAAATTAAAGAGAAGACAACTTCAGTTTCGACCGTGGCAAATGTTGGATTAAACTAGCCAGTCCAAGCTCCATATTGGTAGATTTAATGGTTGTGGACCCCACACATGGGCCCAGGGCCCACTCAAGTGATTAATGGACCCCACATGGTGGAGGGGCATGACCAAAACCCTAATGTAAAGAGGGAACTCGAATGAGGCCTTGGAGGTGCAACTTAGCTAAAATTTAGCCAATTTCTAAATTGGCAGAAAATGACCAGCAACTTTGTAGGAGGTCTGCCAACAAGGTTGCCAAGTTCTTGTTGAAGATGGGGGTAGATAGGAGTAATGCTTTGGTTGGGGGTAGATAGGAGTAATGCTTTGGTTGGTTTTTCTGATTTTTGGGGTTTTTTCAAGTGGCTTTTGGATGACCTTGTATGTACTTTGGATGTGTGCTAGTATAAGCCTCTTACACTAGTACGATCTTTTGCATCGTATTAGTACTAATGGATTTTGTTACCATCTCAAAAAATAATTTTTTTTTTTTTTTAAAAAAACACACAAATGCACATGCACATTCCCATATACCTGTACTTGCATTATGTTTCTCAAATGAAAATCTTTAACAATTTATACTATTTTAGTTGACCTGTTTCATATTGTGTTTCATACTCACGTTAGTATATTCCTGATTAGCTAATTTTATTGTTTGATTCAGCTTTCTATTGGAGTGTCAACTTATTGATCACTCCTTTGTGTATTATATATTACTTTTGTTCAAGTTGAATTGGGTGCATTGGAAGCTTTAAGATTCAAGTTTTAAAACTATGGTGCTAATATATTCATATGGTTTGAACAGGGCTACCTTTTCTCTTTTTGTCACTAAATGGACAGTCCGTTGGACGGCCTTTCCACCTACCTCCTCGTAAGATTGTTGATCAGAATAAACAACCCCTACAAACATTTCGTCCTTACAATATTGCACATCGAGGTTCAAATGGGGAGTTCCCAGAAGAAACTTCTGCTGCATACCTGGTGAGCTGAGTGTCCTACCAGTAATTACATGCTATTCTGAAAAATTAAGCAATAATGTATTATCTTAGAGATCTGGTTTTTATGTTCTTTCTAGTATGGAAAATCACATGGATGGGTCGAAGAGAAATTTTCATATACTTAGAAATGTGAAAAACAACATCCTAAGAAGTTTTCAGTTTCTTCTTAATGATTCAATGGTTCTGTTCAGTAAAATATCTTCTTCAATCTTCTTCCCCCTTGTCCCCTTTCTCCCTCCCCGTCATCCCCTCTCCCTTCCCAAAAGTTTTGAGGTTTTATCTTAGGATTGCTTAGTAAAAGCTTAACAAGAGATCTTCATTGCACTAATAATAGAGAAAGCGATTGGGAGTGCTGATTGTTTCTCAACTTCTTTGACATGGCTACATCATCATCATTGTTGGGAACATTTTGTGGCTTTTTGACAATCTTTTTGTAGTTTAAATTACATTTTGTTGATCATGATCTTTATTAGCATCTTTTTATTTTGCTTTATTTATCAGTTATACTCTATGCAAATGCTGTCACCTTTCTTGATTAGCAAACTATTATTGTTTTCAGGAGACTGTGGCATGCCCAGTTTTCCCTTTACGCACCAAGTGCTTTAATCCTCAAGTGATGAAGAGGTCCGTCCTTACAATTGTGTTTTTTCTTTTTCTCCAGAGAGCCATTGAAGAGGGTACAGACTTCATAGAATCTGATATCCTGGCTACTAAAGATGGTGCACTCATATGTTTTCATGATGTAACCCTTGATAACACAACTGATATTGCAAACCATAGAGAGTTTGCCAATCGCAGAAGAACTTATGAAGTCCAAGGAGAGAAGGTCACTGGATGGTTTACTGGTGAGCAAATTATAATTTCGCACCATAATTGGGTATTTCATGATCGATACCTCTTAGTATGACTATTGAAAACCACTAAGGGGCTTTATATAGACACAAGAGAAAGGGAAAACAGTGCTAACCACTCGAATGGTCGGGTCTTGCATGTCCTCTTTGTTCTTTTCTAATTTTTTTTCCTCTCTTTCTTTCTCTGTGTGTGTGTGTGTATTTGTGTATCACTCCTAGTGTAACTTTAAAAGGGAGAAAAGTTAGAAGGTCCAAACTTCTCCTAACGCTTCCTTTATGATAATCTTAAATGTCCATCAAATGAATATTTACCATTAATTTATGAAATCATTGACCCACTATTATCTAGTGTGACGGGTCAATGGCAAATATCTTCAATTGAGTATGAGGCCTAAACAAAATGATCTTTATTCAATTTTAGAAGCCATTTTCCAGCTCTCCATATTTTTCATGACTCCAAATTATTATTTATTCTATAAACTTTTGCATTCCTTGTGGGGCCCAGTTTCTCCCATACGATCGTCCTTTGAATAGATATTTTCATTGATGAACATGATAGGAAAAAAAATTGATTCGACCAATCATAAGAGTCATTTTTCTTTAGACCCCTAAATGCTAATTACTTTTAATTATTTTTAAATCCTGATAATTTATATCCTATATGAGGCCCACTTTCACTCCATTTGATGGTCAAGTATAAGATCTTGATATAAATATGGAAGCCCATGAGAATCACTTGATCTAATCTTAGAAACCGTGTTTTTTAATCTCTCACAATTTTAATGACTTTAAATCAAGGTTGTCAAAATCGAATCGTATCGTAAATCGGTATAGGGGTGTGAATCGTGAATCGTGATTCATGAATCGTCAATCGTAGAATCGTAAGATCTCATAAAAATGCATTAGAAGTCAAGTTTTAACATTCCAAAATACAGTATTTTGTACACCATACATTATACAATATAACAGTATACTGTTATATACCATACATTATACTGTATGACTATGGAAGTTAAATTGTTGACCTGCAAACTTAATTCCATTATTATTTTATGAAATTTATTACATACATAGCATTACATAAATCATGTGAATGATAACATAGAAAAGAGAAGAAAAGTTTCAGAAGAAAAGAAGGAAAACGAAGCAAAGAAAGAAAAAAGAAAAAAAAAATTCAGCAGAAGAGAAGAGGAGAAAAACAAAAACGGAGAAAGAAAAATAGAGGTATGTTAGGCTTTGTGGAACCTGATCATAAAAAATGTGCTAGCGCAAACCCATTCGGCTTGGTACTTAAATAGGTATCATGCAAAAAGTTAGGCTTTATTTTTCCTCAAAAAAACTTTTTTTTCTCCTTTGCTCTTTCTCCAACGTGAATTGTACGAGTCTACGATTCATACGATTTGACTCTTACGATTCACGATTCACTAGAAAAGCGTACAATTTTTGAGATATTTCGATACTTGATGTGATTCGAATCATGATACTCGAATCGTGCGATTTTGACAACCTTGCTTTAAATTATAGGGTGGCCACAGTTTGGATGAGACTCACTTAGGTCTCATGTTAATTATAGATATGTGCATAATATAAACTATAATTTAAATATTTCTATAAATTTAAACGAAGTCATGTTTTAGTATCCTATGTTTTGTAGTTTATAATTTTATGTTGTATAAGTTCTAGTGTATAATTTAATTCTAATATACCATTTAATGAAATAGGCGTAATCACTCTTTGATGCTATTTTCATAGAGCCATGTGTGAAACATGTCTCTACACTATTGTGTCTGTGTAGCCACACAAACCATATAGAGACAAAGGTAGGATTGAAGATGTAGAGACCCTTGTCTTCATGATCACTACCAATCGTTTGTTTCATGTCTGGATCTTGGATGATGCAATGTGTGGGGAAGAAAGTCACGAAGTAATTCATGTATTTTGTAAAGAACTCACAGATATCAAATTAGCAAATAAATGAGGTGCGAATGAGGCATAAGAAAGATGTAGGTTGAGAAGAGAGTGGAATGGTGCCTTTGCAAGCTTATTAGTTTCATGACCCAAACTATGTAAAGATGAAAAAACCTTTGATGTACCGCCATATTGTTTGTTAATCCTGAGTCAATTGTCTAAGGACCAAGAGTATAATCTGGGATGTTGGAGGGGACATTACCTGTCTGAGTTAGAGAAGTACTAGGAGTCTTAGAGAATTGAATACTTTTCAATTGCACCCTATCTTGAACGAATCGTACGTCTGACGTGAGACCTGAATGACATCAATAGGAGGTGTAAGAGGTGATGCTGAACTAGCTCTGTATGATTAGCCTAGTGATTAAGTGGTCGTCCATACAATTTATAACATGTTTACACAAAGTGATTGGTAATCTTCCACTGGGTGCAAAAGTGGTTCCCCGCTTGGAGATTTTGATCCTTTAGAAGGAGGATCTCGACAATTATTAGAAGTATTGAGTTTTCTTTGTGGGAAGGGGATTGATGGGTCTTTCTTTGACAAAAGAGCAGAGCGTTTGAACATTACTGGTGGAGGTGTCATGACTCGTGACATTCTGTTGTTGTTCATCAAAAAGTAAGGTAGAGTAGACCATATTTAGGGAGGGCAGGGGCTTGGTACCAAGCATATGAACTCGAAAATTTTGAACCACGGAATAAGCGTAGTGAGTAATTTAAAGTTAATGCACTTCTTGTATAACTGAGCATCATTAGTGCAATTGAAATTAAAGTTCTCTTGATGGTCTAACTCTAACCAATAAGCCCTCATTTGAGTATAGTACTAAATCATGGTAGACTTCCTTGACATAATTGTGCAATTTCTTGATAAATCTAGTAAATCATGGTAGGTGAGTGTCATCGTTGTAGTAAAGATCTTTTTCAGCATCCCAAATCTCTTAGCGACAGGGAGCATATAGGAAATTTGTTGAATATGCTTTGTTGAATGAAGTAACAGGGATTGGACCAAGTAATTATTGGCCTTCTACTCCTTGTAACAAGGATCAAATTGTGGAGGCTCAATTATGGTCTCATCAAAGTAATCCAGTTTTTGTTTGACCCCAATTAACATGCTAGCATAGTGAGTAATGCAGTTTCTGTTTGGCCCCAATTAACATCCTAGCGTAGTGAGTAATTCAAAGGTTCACCAAATTTTTTGGATTAACGTGTGGGAAACTCAGACATAGTCCTACTAAAACTCCCACGGATGAGCCCACTACCTCTAAGGCACACCATTTCTCAAAGCATTTCTTGTATAACTGAGCGTCGTCAGTGCAATAGAAATTAAAGTTCTCTATGTCTCATCAATGTAATCCAGTTTCTGTTTGGCCCCCATTAACATCCTAGCTTGTGAGTAATTCAAAGGTTCATCATTTCTCAATGCATTTCTTGTATAACTGAGCGTCGTTAGTGCAATTGAAATTGAAGTTTTCTTGATGGTCTAACTCTAACCAATAACCCCTCATTTGAGTATAGTACTAAATCATGGTAGACTTCCTTGACATAATTGAGCAATTTCTTGATAAATCTAGTAAATCATGGTAGAGTGTCAGCATCGGAGTAAGATATTTTTCAGCATCCCAAATCTCTTTAGCCATAGGGAGCATATATGAAATTTGTTGAATATGCTTTTTTGCTGAATGAAGTAACTAGGATTGGACCAAGTAATTATTGGCCTTCTACTCCTTGTAACAAGGATCAAGTTGTGGAGGCTCAATTATGGTCTCATCAATGTAATCCAGTTTCTTTTTGGCCCCAGTTAACGTCCTAGCGAAATGGGTTATTGGAGATAGTTGGTCTGATTAAGAAGGGCAGTAGTGATTTTACCTATGCTAGTATCATTTTTGGATGATGGTCCAAAATTTCCATTATTTCCAAATATTCCAGAACTACCAAACGATATCGAAGAATCTAAGATAATTGACAAAATTGATAATTTTTTTTAAAAACCACCCAACTTAGCACAAAAAATGCACAGCTAAAGAAATAGTATTTTTTGCAATAGTACCTACCGAAAAAAAAAAACAGCAATAGATCTAATGTCTAGGTAGCAGGGACAAAAAAACAAGGATCCAAAAACAATAGGTGTATAGAGGGGTCCTTTAAAAGAAATCCAAATGAATAGGCAAATCTAAGCTTGGAAAAAATTGCAACAGATTTCACATCTAGGTAGTAGGGACAAAAAGTCCTTTAGTGGGACCCACACTACTCTAAATCTCAATCCAACCAAATGGATGGAGTGCAAATCCAAAAACAGAAGATGGGTAGGTGATCTCTTAAAAAAGTCCAAAATGCCTTGGTAGATCTAAGTTTGGAAAGAGCAATCTATCTTCTTTTTTTCCTAGTTTTGAAAAAAAAGAAGGGTAGAAAAATGAAAATATGACCTTTTAGGGCTCCAAAAATTGCAGAAAAATAATGATGCAACTAAAGAGGAGGACGATCAGGTGCAGACGTGCAGTAGACTCTTGAATCAAATCATGGAAATGGGTCTCACTTGTGAGGAGAGTGATGGACAACATAGATAGGCATGCATGAGAGATGTTGGCTCTGCAGACCATGTTATGAAATAAAGGAAGAAAGGGAGAAAAAAAAAAAGAATGAGAGGAAAACTGAGGAGGGAGATTTCTTGATTGCATGTTCTATTGTAGAATGTAAAGTGAGTTAAATACATGAAAAGACAAGAGAGAGGCAAAAAATACAAAAAAGGAAGTTAACTGGTAAAGTTCTTCTAATGGCTATATGAAATAATATACAAAGTTGCCAAAAATGTTTGACTTGTACAATGTCCCACAATAGAATTTATGCCCTAACCGATTAACACTTAGGATTAAGGCCGACATATAATTCAAATACCCACCATTTTTTAACATATTGCTTATGAGGCTGAGCATCTTGGGCCCAGGCTAAGGTTAGTTTCTCTAGATGGTCCAATTCAAGCAAATAACAACACCTTTGTGTATAATAATGAATGATGGATGACTCCCCATGACAAAGATGTATAATGTCTTGATAGATTTGATAAATAAAAGATGAATTGTCATCATCTAGATAAAGGTCTTAGTATCCCAAATCTCTTTGGTTTTGAGGAACATGTAGACCATTTGGCGAATGTCTTCCTTCATATAGTGGATAAGCCAAGATTGAACTGGAGTGATTCAATTGAGCACAAGACATGGAGGTTGGTGTGGATTAAAGGTTCACGCTAGGATTTTTAGATTATATATTGTGTTTTAATATGGTCACATTTCATATGTAATTGATGTTCATGTGACATGAAATCAGATTCATTGGATTGCTTATTCAATTACTTATCTACTTACCTAAGTGCAATTTACAGTATATTGAAAAGTTATAGCCATTTTTTATAGTGTTCTAGGGTGAAGAGTTAGGTAGATGTTGATTGTTGTTTAAGTTTATGTTACTTATAGATGGTTGGAACTATATTTTTTGATGTTTAATGGCCTGGATTATCACCAAGGCATTCTTTTGTAATGGAACAACATAAATAGCAATTTAAGGCCCAAGATAGGAGGTTTTGGCGTGGAAATTGTGTTTTAAGATTGGGTTTGTGAATACTCTTTAAGGGAAAAACCAACAATCCAAGAGGAACTTTCTTCTCCCCTTGTTAAGGGAAATATACAAAAGGACTTGGAGCACTAGTTCAAGCATTATCCATTGATTTCAAAAGTACTTTTAATTTGTTTAAGTTTTACTTGTGATCATAGGCAAATCTTTCTTGGATATATGAATGGAACGATATTGTGGATATCCCCTATTTTAATCATGGAATAAATTGGAGAAACTTGTTGGTTCTTATTGGGCTTGTTCATAAGCCCAAACCTAGCCTATCATCCGCTCGAACCCTTCGTAAACGAATAGGCTTGAACACATGTAGTGGTACATTGGGACTGCTCAGGTTAAATTTTTGAGCTTGTGTATAAGTCTTCTAATCAAACTTTGGGTTCAGATGCTTATTTTGACAGCGGAGCCTGGAATCTCTTTTGTTTCTAACAAGCAACTCGAGTTGCTTGTCAATCTCCCATGAAAGCCCGTTGGGATTTTAGGCACTGTTGGCACCGATTTTTTTTGTAAATTTGCATCACGTGACATTTGAGTCTTTAATATATCCATGTCAAATTGAAATACAACAAGAGTAAGTGAAATAAACTGAAGTTCATGAATGAATTAGGATGATCTAGACCTTATATAGCATGATCGATCAAAGACAGGCCACAAGTTATTCGAAACAAGGCTCCATGGATTGACTGGTGACATATCTTAGCCTAAAGAATGCTCCACAACTTACGGATCAAAGATTGGGTGTATAAATCGAAAGATACAAGCTATGGACTTACAATGATTTAATGACCATAGTTTTGAACCTTATTTGAAGATTCATTCGAAAAGTTATCTATCACAACTTTCAGATCAAAGAGCAGATTTGTAAATCAAAAGATCCAAGGTGTGGCCCACTTATCGCAAGGTGATCATGATTCATGATAATCACCAATTTGATTTGAACATTGTGTGAAAATTATTCATTGCAACTCTCGAATTGACAAATAGACTTGTAAATCAAAAGATGCAAGGTGTGGCCCATTTATTGCGATGTGATCACGATAATTGCAAACTCGATTTGAAGATCTGTGTAAAATTTACCCATTGCAACTCTGGCGAACAGACATGTAAATCAAAAGATGCAAGATGTGGCTCATTTATTGCGATGTGACCACAACAATCCCGGTCCGATTTGAATATCCATGTAAAAGCTATCTGTCTCTACTTTGGGAATGGACATGTAAATCAAAATATGCAAGGTGTGACTCGCCTAAACTATATCTAGCAGTCAGTGAAGCTATTAAGGCTCACCATTTGACACATCCAACGATAGATCAAATCATCAATATCTTTTTTCGGAGCATTCTATGGCAGATTTTACTGATCACATTTAACCTCGCATGGTCATCAAGATCCATATTAGGCATACTCGACAGTGCATCGCCATGTTGAAAGAACCTTAGCAGCAACACTGACTGAATTGCAACGATAATGCTAAAAGAGTTAGTGTTGAAGGAACTTTAGCGATAGTGCTGATAAAGTTAGTGTTAAAAAGAAGTTCAACAAGTGCTGAAAGAACTTCAACAGTTGCCTTAAATCAGGTAGTACTAAAAGAACGTACACACTATTGCTGAAAAAGTTCGTGTTGAAAGAACTTCAGCGATGGTGTTGAAAGAAGTTCAACACTAGTACATAGGACTTAGTGCTGAAAGAACTTCAGTGGCATTGTTGAAAGAACTTCATCAGTAGTATGAAAGAGTTTTTTTTGAAACATTAACTGATAGATTCCATTAAAATAAAATGGTATTACATAATGAGCGATTGAGTATAGGAAATATATACTCAAAGCAAGAAAGAAAAACAATAAGGAAGAGAGAGAAGAGGAAACAAGAAACAAAATAAAAATAAAAAATAAAAGAAGTAGCCACCCCAATAGACAATCCCTAACTCTCAAGATTGGTGATGGGAAAGAGTTAGTGTTGAAAGAACTTCAACAACAACGTTGAAGAGTTGTAACATTAGTTCTTAAAAAACTTTAGCAGCGTTGCTGAATCAGTTACAAAATTAGTGCTAAAAGAACTTCAGTAGCAGTGCTGAAAGGACTTCAGCGTAGTATGCACAAATCTCCATAAATACCTCACTTGACTCTTCAGCAAGTGGAGGACAGGGCCTCAAAATTCATTCCCTTGAACTTTTGAGAGTCAGACTTTGAATCTTCCCCTTTCACAAAGATTCAGAGTTCTACAACATGCTCTTAGTTTATTTATCTTGAGATCGACTAAGAGCATATCCGACACTTCGGATCTTCCTCTTTAACGGAGATCTAGAGTTTTGAATTTACTTCAAGTTCACATCTTGTTGATAACTTAGAGATTTGCAAATGTTCTAAACGAGCAGACTAGGTCACCAAGACCCCTCTAGGATGTTTTGAAATTCAGAAAGTATCGTAACTAAGCGTATTAAGTCAGTTAAGACCTTTCTGGGCAATCAAGAAACTTGGAACAATTTCTTATACTGCTGTATCATGAATTTGTAAAGAGTGCTTGCTTTTCATACTTATTTTAAATGGTGTCGGAGCGGTCTTCTGTGAATAAGATGTTACTCTAATACTTAGAATCATGGTTGTTAAAATCTTATGATACACGATTTGTATCTTACGATTCATACGATATGTTAAGAGGAACGATTCGTCTATCAACAAATCTTACGATTCGTATAAATAATAGAATTGTCGGGTTATTAGGAGTGTGAAAGTATGAAACATTTCGTTTTAATGGTTTTTAAGGCTTGAGTTGATGAGAATTTAAGATCTTTCAATTTTTTGAGGGTTTTTTAGTTATTGACTTTTCACCGAGTATAGTTGGATTATATACTGGTCTTATACTTTTGGGAGTTGGAGCATTGAAATTTGAGCTCCAATGCACTAATTATATAGAATTCACTTAATATTGAAAGAAAGTTGGAGAATTTCTCGTGTTATTACATTTTAGACATATGTTACGTTATTTCATATATTAAATATTTTTTAGGGGAAACACTTATGAATCTTACGATTCTACGATTTACGATACACGATTTGCGTTTTAAGATGTATTAACAATTTACGATACGATTCGATTTTCACAACATTGTTTAGAATCATTCTACCACCAAAATTCATATCAATAGAAAAGATTTGTGGATTCATTATTTCATCTTGAAATTTGTGTATACAGGCTTGTTTGCCATATTTCTGTGTTTAGGTGTACCCCTCATCCATCTTCTTTAAAATTTTTTTTTTTTGAAATTCATTAGAAAAATAATCGTTCAGCTTGAAAGTAGAGTTGATGAACTATAACTATACTAAATTTCAACAAAAAATTAAATTTCTAGCCATTTGATCTTAGTGGGTAAGGGAGCCTAGTTACTAAGTGAGAAATTGAGTTTTGGGCTGAAATTTGGTTCACTTGGAACTCTTTATGTTTGCTTTCAATATGAATGGTTGAATTTTTTATGGTCTCAAAAAGTCGGGCTCGGTCTTCAAAATTTCCTAAACAGACGGGTTTGGGCTTTAACCTTGAAAAGCCCAATGGGCTGGATTCAGATAGAGGAAAGCCAGCTTGTGAACAGTGCCTAGTCCTTTTTTTTTTTTTTTTGAAACAGTAACAAAAATATTATTAACAATAAGACAGTGCCTAGTTATTATGCTAGAGTAGGAGCATAATATTGTGATGTTTTTACATGATTTGAGGGATGCTGTAACAAATTGGGGAATCATGATTCACGGTAGGTGTCATATACTAAAACATGCATTCTTTACTTCCAAGTTATTGAATGAAAATTTTGTCACCTTTCAAAGGGTACACAATGGATTGCATTTTATCATAGCCATTTGAAAGGATCTTGAACACAATGAATTGGATTTGATAATAGCCATATGAAAATGCTGCCTCGAAGTAGACAGAACACATTGCTCTAACCATCCACTTTATATGCCTTTGAATCATGATTATAGTCATCCAACCAAATTATATTTAGGTACATGGCATCTGGTTTTCCATCAAAATACTAAGTATACATGCAGACAGGTCCGTGTGGACCTGGCAAAGTGTTACACTTTACTATTCATGCAGTTGGTGCATATCTACCTCTACCTGTATCTCTCTCTCTCTCTCGTTCTTTATTTCCATCTCAAGTGTGTATCTGTATTATCATCAATTTTCTGTTCAATTTGTTCTAAATTTTGTGCATATGATAGCAGATGGATGATGATATTCTTGTTTAGACAAGCAACTGCATTTGTTGAGATTAAAGAATCTATTTCTTTCTTTATGCCCTTAGATTGGAAATTTAAACAAAGTTTATAGACCAATGAATATTTGGTTGTTATATAAACTAAAGCTTATTGTAATTTCGGTGTAGTTGACTTTACACTAAGAGAGTTAAAATCCTTACGAGTGAGGCAGAGGTTGAAGTTTCGTGATCAACAATACAATGGTTAGTTTCTTTCTTACTGAAGCTTTTGAACTTCCACACTTCTTCAGTATCAATTGCTTCTTTTGTGATTTTCTGTTAATTGACTCAATTTTATTGATTGCATTCAGAAACTTGAAAGATTCTTCTATTGAGACTACATTCTGTTTATTGGTTTTATCTTTTATCCTCTACAAAGGCACTGCTTTGAAGTTGAAAGGAATTGAGCAATGCTGGTGGTTAGTTCTATTAGTTGCAAACCATCAATATATTCACAAAAACAATTGGGTGAGGACCAGGCAGTAATATGGATCTGACTTAGATGTATGAATGATGTCAATGAGCTCTCCCACAAGAAATAGTAGATCTGGCAAACTAATGACAGAAAAAGTAATTATAATATACCTAAATTGCCATTACACTGTGTATTTACAAATATTTTCAATGAGTAGCCTTGTATTTTGTCAAAAGCACATGCATGTGTATGTCTGTGTACATATTTGCTAAAATCTTATAATTTACGAATTGAATCCTTATGATACGAGACGATTTTTAAAGAAAATGATTTGAACTTTATAATACAATATGTTTTTTTAAAACCTTACAATTTTTGTTATTTGGATGTTAGTTTTACCAAAATATAATTCCTCTTCTATGATCCCAGTCAGATTTCAAAGTATTAGTCTTATAAACTATCCATGGTTGCATGTAATTAGCAAGCTATAGACATGACTTTCCTTTTGTAATTTTGAACAATGCTTCATAAATGGCAATCATCATTTTGAACAATGCTTCATAAAAACTCTTTTTTTCTTTTTCCTTTTTTTAATTTTTTAATTTTTTTTAGAGATAAAATATCTTATGATTTACAATATGATTTGTGATGATAGATTTGATCACCAAAAAAAAATATGATATGATTTCAATTTTTAGAACATTGATATAATAAAATATTTATCAAACTTGCAATGCTTTATGGAGCAAAGTGTTGGGTAATGAAGAAAAAACAAATAGACAAATTGATAGCACGCAGACACGAATGCTAATTTAGATGAGTAGAAATAATCACATTAGGGATGATTTAATGATATCCAAAATGGTTGATGAAATGAGAAAAACTCGTCTATGGTGGTTTGGTCATGTAAGTAGAAGCTGTAGACGGCTAGTACATAGAGCTGAAAGGTTACAAATCGAAGGCACATGGAGGAGAATAAATTAGTGATAACATAGAGGAAAATATAAAGAAAAACATGATAGACAATGGAGCAACTAAGTAGAACTCAAAAAGAGAACACAGGTATATGGGATTTTGGCTTTTGATGATGATGAGAGAGGGTGTAACCTCTACCTTTTTTTCGGCTTCATTGTGGGCCCCATGGAACATCTTCGGAGACTTGTCGTTACGAGATTCGCTCATCAACGCACAACCAATCAAGTATTTATGAAAGGATTCTGCTTGCTACGAGTTGACGAAGGAATTTCGTAACAAGTCACCCAGGAATTCAATTGCAGTTAATTGGAATTTAGATTAAGGTCTCTTTTAATTAATGGAATTGAACTTGAAACACTGAATTAAAAGAGATAAATGAAGTTTTGGATTGCAAATTCTTAATCACAAAACCAATAAACATAGTTGAATTAAAAACGAATGGTACTCAATTGTGTTTGGACCATAGTCCAATGGCGGGATTACCAATCCCGAGGGTTTGGCTCCATGCCCCGGGCCACAACCTGGTGTGCACTCCAATGAACTCCACTGAGTCTTTTTCCAAAAAAATTCAAGTGTGTTAAATTTGAAAATTACAAGGTTATTTATAAGAAAAAAGATACAAAAAGACCAATTTACCATTTCCTTAGTCTACCACACTAGGTGGGAAATTGTCCACAAATAATCCTAATTCTATGAAGGAAACAAATGCTCAAGGATTAGATTCTAATTTTGAATCAATCCTTGTGCTTACAGTTAAACCAATAGAAATGCTCTAAAGTGCCAACACAACATGATGGATGGTTGGGATTTATTCTCAAGAAACACAAATAAAAATACGTAAAATCCTATCCTAAATGCATCCACACGTCCACCTTGAGGTTCCAAAGATATCACATGTTTTTGTTGGAGAAGAAATAGCCAATGGGTGGATCTAAGAGGAGCTCAGATTATGGTTCGGAGTGGTTCTGCACCTGTTCAGTAAAACGGCCATAACAAGGCTATTTATAAGAAAAAGGATACAAAAAGACCAATTTACCATTTCCTTAGTCGACCACACTAGGTGGGAAATTGTCCACAAATAATCCTAATTCCATGAAGGAAACAAATGCTCAAGGATTAGATTCTAATTTTGAATCAATCCTTGTGCTTACAGTTAAACCAATAGAAATGCTCTAAAGTGCCAACACACCATGATGGATGGTTGGGATTTATTCTCAAGAAACACAAGTAAAAATACGTAAAATCCTATCCTCAATGCATCCACACGTCCACCTTGACGTTCCAAAGATATCACACGTTTTTGTTGGAGAAGAAATAGCCAATGGGTGGATCTAAGAGGAGCTCAGATTATGGTTCGGAGTGGTTCTACACTTGTTCAGTAAAACGGACATAACTTGAGCTACGGATTCGATTAGGGCATTCTTGTGCTCGTTGGAAAGCTCTTTGACTAAGCTATCCACACGTATAGTGTCATCGAATTCTAAATTCATTTGATACCTGAAAAGTGCCTTGAAAGTCAACAATTTTCATCCATCTGTTTGATTGGATTTGAGCCAAGTGTCATCTCCACATGTCTTCCATGATTCCTCTTCATTCTCTAGGCCTTGTGAACGTGTGGGCTTCCTCTGACCAGGATCCACATGATCTCAAGTTGGGCCTTGGGGGCCCACATATGGGTCGACATGTGTCGCATCTTCCAATTCAAGTTCGCAGACCAATTAGTTTAGTCCCGCATTTGTCGCGGTCGAACACAAACCATTTTCCATCCTATTTCTGGGTTTGATGCCCGCATCAATCTAATTGTGCTTTTCAACGAAGTACCTCCAATGTCGTGTTTTTCATCGAATTCTCGTGTAGACTTGAAGCTGGATATCTTTTTCTTAACGGTAACGAACAATTTATTAAAATTAGAACAAAAACATAAATAGGAAATAAAACAATACAACCCTTGCCCGTAAAGGATGATACTTAGAAATATACATGTGAATTCAAAACCCCGAGCAAGCCTACAACCAAGAACTAACTCTTTCTCTTTCCTCTTTTTTTCTTTTTAGTCCCAAACCCTTTTGTAAGGCACTGAAGGACAACCTCTGCATGATCCTTTTTTAACAATAAAGCCAAATTAAAAACATCTTCTTTAAATGTTCTTTTTTTTTTAAAAAAAAAAATCTCTTAAGCCCTAACACATAACTAAATGAACTAGACAATCCCTTTTTATCCACAATCAGTGTCCTTCTATGTGAGTAGTCCTTAATCTCCCTTTGGCCCAAGATGCTACATGAAACTAAAGGCTCAAAGCCTATCTCGGCTTGAGTTCCATAAAAAATAAAAGAGCCGCTTGGCCTAGGCCCAGTTGAAAAGGAGAGATCCAAATCTCTCCCCGTCCATTAACGCCCATTGCGAAGGATATCTTGTTCTAGGATCCCCCATCTATTGATAAAATACCGCAGGAGTCTCGACTTTCCTACATGTGTGAGATAGGAAAATTGAGCTGTGGCCTCGATGCAAGTTTCTAACACCATCTAATCCCCCCTATCTTCAATCCTCGCCTCGAACTAATGCAGACATCAGATCCGACGAACCCAATGTATGCCCGACTGAGGGCGAGCCAACACACTTAGATAAAATTGATGAGTTTGCTTGTCAGATTTATGCTCGAATTGATGGTGGGAAGAGAGGGCCCACTTTGAACTCCATGTCACCACAGTTGTGGGTCCCGCTTAAATTGACGTCAGCAGTTATGTTAGCACACGTGGGTCCCACTTCAAACCCAACTTCAATGGACACGTGAGTTGCTGGGTGCTATTGGGTAGTTTAAGACCCCACTGCCTAATGACCCAAATCAATACACAAACGTGTGGCCTTGATCGAAAATGGAAAACTAAAGAGGGAAATTTCCTTTCTGGTTTTAGCAAACCATGGAAGGTGCTGGATTTGAGCACCTATTGGGGGAAGAAAATAAAAGTTAAGAAAAAAATAAGAAAGAGGAGCTCGGTCAAAAAACCCATCCAACGGCAGAAACTTTAGAGGGAAAAACCAGAGAAGCGGAGGAAATCTCGGCCGCCGTGTGCGTCGTATGCTGTAGAATTCTGAGAAAAGAAATTAAGGAGAAGATGAGGACGGCAAGGTGGTAGAGGATAAGAAGCAGCTATCAACGAAGGAAAGAATTGAAGAGAAGAAGGGGCCTACACTTTTTCTCTGATTGCAAACCCACTCCAATCGGTGCTTGTGCTGTGTGAGAGAAAGAGATAGGAAATAGGAGAAAATAAAGAACGAAAAAGAAAAGATTTCATCGAAAATAACTTAGTCTTTTTATTTGTTTCCTTTTATTTTTATTATTCAAAATAAGGCTTATAAATATGGCTAAGCTTTGTAATTTATTACAAACTTTTTTTATTAATGAAAATTATCCAAAAGCTTTGGCTTTCTCCTAGTTGGTGAGTTTTTATCCCTGTTGATTTTTAGTTTTATATTGTGTTGCATTAAATTCCACGTATAAGCTAATTCATCGGAAGGTTCGTCTAGTTACCCCCCAAATTTGAGTTGGATTAGAGTTGTGGTCGTAATAATTGCGCCAACTCCCAATTCCTTGTTCGTGTCAACCCGAGAATGTGGGTTTCTTAACAGAAATCCGTGATTCAGCTCAAAACCCCAGATCTAATTTTCAAGTTGCAACTTGGCCTGCATCACGAACCTCCACACGCCTTTGGTGAATCGCCTTCAAATAGAAAAGGGGAAACCCCACTCCTTTGATGTCGTGCGTCGAGCACTCCTCAACCCTTTCTTCTACCTTTCTCCTGCGTGTATGAGACAGGATAGTCGAGAACCCTACTGGCCCCCAATCCCTTGTTGTGGGTGTCACACACTCCGCAACCTTTGCCGCTACTTCCAACATCCTGGAAATTGAAATCTTGAATCTCAAATTCCTGCCCCATATCGCTTCGGCGGTGGGTAGAAGTCATCACCCTATTGCACAATCAAGAATCCCATGTGTCGTTCGAGTTCAATATGTGACGCCGGAATGATGGACAAACAACAACTGGGTCATTCAAGCAACCACTGCCGGTCTTCTCCATCATTCACTAAGAACAACAACGACTGTCCTGATAACAATTTGATGACATAAACCTCCAACTTTCATTACCAAGTCCTTCGAAACCTCCGCGATACTTTTTATGTCTACCAACATTCGGACCTCATTAATATCCCGTAATGCCAGATTGAGTGGGTTGGCCATGTTCTACCCACTCTTTTCCGATTTGTTGAAAGACACTCACCATCCATGCCACCAAAGGGATTCCAATAACTTTGATTCACATCAATCTCCTTGCAGGGCTAAAATTGGGTTTCCACTCTAATGATAGGAAAATCTCTTTCCACCATGAAACCCCTTTTCCTAATTCTCCTTGCTTCTTCCATCTATTTACATGACACCAATAGATAGTCACTCCCCATCCACCTCATAATGTGTTTTTTCTGCTCCTATCACCTTTGAGGACCTTTGCATATGATGCATAGTCAACCTTCTTGGCTCGTTCCTCACATCCAAACCTTTTTTCCAGCAACTCCCTATAAGTTAAAAGTTCCTTGGCCTTCCGGCTTGTTGTTGCCATCCAGAAACTTCCACTTCTTGTCATGAATGCTACCATCATTCCCTTTCCAAATCGTGCTCTTTTGACTAGCAACTTTTTGTTGTAATAACTAGATCCGTTCAGGGCCATGATAGCTTGAGAAGCTTGAGATTCATCTTTCTTTCTAACAAATGTAAAAACTTTACCTCTAATTTCCCTTTTCTTTGGGATGAAAATTTTGAAGATAAAAATATAGAAAGGGAAGAAAAGAATGAAGAGAATGGATGAAAGCTAAGAGAAATTAATTCTTTGTATGTATTTCTTATGATGAAGGAGATTACGCATGTATATATAGACTATAAGGAACCAATTTTAAGGCGGCAAATAAGGAAAAAAATCAATTACTCTTAATGACACCTAATGACATATGTAGGTCAAATATTTTTTTTTTTTTTTTTGAGCGGTAACAAAAATTCTATTAAAAAGAAATATTGTACATGAACAGACTCCGTGGGGTCTAAAGGTATAGACCCACGACAGGCCAAAAAGAAAAAGGTACAACATATCCCAACACCCCTATGAGTACATCAAACACTCCTCTGAAATACAACAATATTACAGGTCCTAAGATCTATCATATGTGAAACACTCCAATTATATTAGAATCCCACCCCATTTTGGCAAAAAAGTCAGCAACCCCGTTTCCCGATCTCCGAACCGAGGCGAAAGAGATCTCTCCTCCTGAATAGAACGCTCTAATTTCCCTCACTATTGTGATCAATTTCCAAGGGGGCCTTTTGAGCCCGGACGCCCACTTTGTAGAGTCCCCTTCCACAATAAGTTTCCCCCTCCCTAAGTGTGTCCATATGGACAAAGCTCTTCTAATGCTAATAAGTTTTGCCTCATTTGAATCCTTCTGACATATCGATTCAGAGAAAACTATTGATGCCATGCCATTACAATCACGTAACACCCCTCCTATACCTGACATAATTGGTTTTCCCCTAGCTGCTCCGTCAACGTTAAACTTATGTGTGTTTGGTTGAGGAAGGCACCAGGAGGTTTGGACCCTGGGCCTCCTCGGTCGCCCATCGAGACAATCCTCCCAAGAATTAAGAAAGTCCGTTAACTTGATGCCCATAAGTTCCTTCCTAGCGGAGAGCCATGTGAACAACCTCCACTTAGCTTTTTGGATCAGTGCATCTTCCTCTGACACCTTATGCTCAAAAGTCCTTGTATTTATCTCTCCACACAGTCCACAAGATGGCTGCTGGAATAGTGTTCCAAGCCACTTTAAACTTGGAGTTGGGCTGTTGTATGGTCCTAGACCGAAAGATTCCGTCATATGTTTGCTGGAACACCGAAGAAACCCCCAGCATATTGGCAAAACTTGTCCACAGTTTCCTAGCTACCTCGCATTCAGTATGTTGGTGAAATCTATAATAAAACATGTGTAAAATACACGAATTAAACACCAGAAGCATTCAAACTCAAAATCCCACCGTATAGATGTGATATATGGCCAAAAAAGATTGTAGAGATGTAGGGTTTTAGGTTCAAATCCGAAGAAAGACTTTAGATCTAAGGGCACAAACAGAGACTGCCTTATGAACCACCCAAAAAATGCAGTAAAAACGTTTCTCTGAAATGATGGAGAGGGATTTTCTGGAAGGACTAGTCACTGAAAAAAGTGTTGCAGTGGAGAAATCAGGGACCGTCCATTTTGGTTGATACAATGTTGAAGATAAAAATGTAGAAAGGAAAAAAACAATCAAGAGAATGGACAAAAGGTGAGAGAAATTAATTCTTTGTATGTATTTCTTGTGATGAAGAAAGAGAGTACACAACTGATGAAGGGTAGGGTCGGGTGTAAAACCGACCTATGCCTCCACCTTTTGAAATATGAAGTTCTTCGAACAGTCGGCTCGGAAATTCGACAGAACCCCTAGAGAACCTGGATCCAAAGAACCGAATCGTCTAAGGAGGTCCTCGGACCAACTTCGACGTAGTAGTGCTCTTTAATCGCCCACCCGGATTGACGCAAACGGGGCAACCTCGGAAGCAAACCAAAACCTCTAAATTCTCACCGGACTAAGAAGATAAGTTGATTCCCTCCTTAGGAAGCACCATGCAATTCACGCAAGAAGCTAATGAATTCTAGAACTCTAGAATTGAAATCCTTAGAATTCAATTGGAGACCTATGAATAAAATTCCCCCAAGGATGGGACGATTTTGAGCAAGACTCTTTCTTGAACAAAGAACTTCACTGCTTGAAGAAACTAGAAAACCAAACATAAAATTTGAAAATACAATTTGAAGCTTGAAGCTTGGGTGAATTTCTCATATATATATATATATATATATATATATATATATGTGCTATTACAATGAGCCAATCAAGGTGGCAAATGAGGAAAGAAAAATCAATTACACCTAATGGCATCTGTAGGTCAATTCTATAATAAGACATGCAAAAAATACACAAATTACAATAGATCTAATCACTAAGAACGTATGTTACTTAGATCTAAGATCTATGAAGAAATATTTATTATTTTATATTTATTTCTTTTTTATTTTAATAATAAAATTATATCGATTTTTTACAAAGTTTTATACAAAAACGCTAACTTGGCTTAAAAGGGGCAGTATTGATCCATATCTTGAGTAAGACTAAAAACAAAGTTTGCAATTCTTGATTTTCCAGTATTCTAGATTTTTCAGATATTTTATCACAATTTTTATGGGGTTCTGAAATTTCACACCGGTTCATCTGATATTTGAAAATATCCTCTACTTCATATCATGAACCATTAGGGACCGGTACAATCATCAATTCTGATTTTTTGAACCATGGTAATTACACTTTATTTTTTATTTAGATCTAGACTTTATATCTAAAACGATTTTGACTTCCAGATCCCTTTTTCATAGATCTACCTCAGGCCATTAAGCCTTCGGAATTTGCTTCCCATTAATTGATTTTTGTTGTGTCGGTTCTTCAGATATAGTAGACTTAACATCGTCAACATCAATTATTTTTCATATATTAAAGTCATATCTAGAAGATGGTACGACTTAGGGAGCAATCTCAGAAGAATAAGAGTTTTATACTCTTCATCAAGTTGTACATCTATGTTGAACAGTTGGCATAATTTTATTGAACAAATTGAGGTGATCATGGACAGATATACCCTCTTCATTTCAATAGTGTATAATCGTTTTAATAAAGCTGGGACTTGGCAACATAGATACGTTTTAATTCTAACCAGATCTTTGTCACAAATTTCTCATTGCTAATGTTATTAAAAGCCCTCAAATCTTGTCTTTTACTAATTATCGTCACTAATCAATCTTCAGCTTCTCTTTCAATACTTTGTGCAGACACTGCTAAACTAGTAGATGTATGTGTATATATGCACAAACATGTATGCATGTATATATGTATGTTTGCATGCATGTATGTGTGTGTGTATGCATGCAAATGTATGTATATATGTATGTACATATTGCTTGTATGTATGTCAATGTATATGTGTAGGGTTGCCAATTTTGGACCTGACTTGTGAACCTGAACTGTCCCAACTCCAAAAAAAACTGGGTTTGGGTCTTGCATATTTAAAAAAAAAATTGAATGGTAGAGGGGTCTCTGGCCCAGGCTGACCCAACCCGAATTAGAAAACAATTTTTTTTTTTTGAAAGGCAATTAGAAAAAAATATTAAGTGGGTCTTAGTTTTCACCCGTTGATTTTAACTGATATACCTCACCCAAGTAAAAAAATCTTACCCTATTGACTCAAGTTTTCATAGTCCAATGGCCCCACAAGAAAGAAAAGTCCTCTTATTTTTCATATTCTATTATAAAATATTATCTCTTCTCATTTTTCTAATTTTTGTAAATTTTGTATAGAAATTATGGTCAGGTCGGGTTGAACAAAATAAAATTTGGATTGGATCTGTCAGTAAGTAAAAAATTTGGGTGAGGTCACGTCAGGTTAGATGGAAACTTTGTTACTACCTATAGCTAACCTCACCCAACCCAACCCAACCCATTGCCACCCCTATTGTATGTATACATGTTTAAAATGGTAAAGCATGGTTGAATTTTAGGTGATTTTTTACACTTCTTGTGCTTTCACTTGGTTGCTTTAATTTGTCTTTAGCGACATTGAACTCTACTTCTTGTGTTAATCTTCTTCAATAACAAATGGGGATACCCATGATATTAGAAAAAAAAGCTTCTTTAATAATAAAACAAGTCTCCTTTCAATACTTTCTTTAGACTGGCAACAGTTTGCAATTCCTCTCTTTCAAATTTTTGTGCAGGGAAATTATCTATTATCACTTTTGAAGAGTTCATTTCAATAGCTTTGAATGCTGATAGAGTTGTTGGGATCTATCCTGAGATTAAAAATCCAGTTTTCATCAACCAACATGTAAGTGGTTTTCCTCAGAAGCTCTGGTATCTTCTTCTTCTTCTTTTTGTTTTCTGTTTTGGGTTGGTGGGGGGTTGAGAAGGGGGGGAGGGGGGAGAGAGAAAGAGTAGACCGGCAATAGATAGTTACTAAGGGCATCTCTACTCTAGGACTGGTCACCTTTTCAAGGAGGAAATACTATTGTCTTACAATATGCTGATTTTAATTTTTGCCTCCATTTCCTGTGCTTCATGTTATGATAGAATGTTCTTATGGGAACTGTTACTATCATTAGGTCTTGGGTTTTTTTTTTAACCTTTTCTTTTTGAAATTGTGTGAGAGTTTGAAACTTTCTGTATTTTTTTGGCCTTTATAGTTGTAAATGAATGTCTTGGATTAAGTGGCTTAGATGTGCATTCTTAGTGCAATATAACTTCAATTAATTTTCATATTAGTTGAATACAATTTTGTGAATCAAGCTTTGATCTTTCAGATCTAGGTAGTATTAATGCCACATAGTTAATGCTTCAATTTTGACAGGTCAACTGGAGTGATGGAAAGAGCTTTGAAGATAAGTTTGTAGAAATGCTTAAGAAGTATGGGTATAAAGGTGCATATATGTCAAAAGACTGGCTCAAACAACCAGTCTTTATCCAATCATTTGCTCCTACTTCTCTTGTATATGCTTCTAAACTGACAGACTCCCCAAAAATCTTCCTAATAGATGATTTTACCATGCCAACTCAAGACACAAATCAGGTTTGCCCTTGTCAAGCATTGCAGGTCCACATTTCGCATGTTACAATTTATGAAAATAAATTGAATGCATGACATTTTCCTAAGTAATTTCATAGACTTCATGACTTAGTCTTATTGTAACAGTTGTTACATTACTTAGTGTTATTGTTACAGTCGTTATATTTTCCAAAAATGGCTATGCCCACTTACTATGAATCTGTTCAACATGTGAAGAATTGATACAAAATTTGAATTCTTAAATATGTTACTTTAGATTGCATATGTAGCTGAGCTAAACATGATGAACTAATTTACAAAACAGGGGAAGAGAGGGTTAGGTGACTAAACACACCAAACCTGTTTGCTTTTCAAAATCCCAGTCACAATGTTAACTGCTTTTCATGTGCCAAGCAACTTGAAAATGTTTAAAAAGTGGACATCTTGGGACCTGGATGTCTAAAAGCCTATGCTCACATGTTTCACCAATAGAAATTTGTACAGCTTTTTTTTTTAATTACATCAAAATTTGAGCAACCAATTGATGACTATGACATGGTAGGTTGGTGAAATGGGCATGATCTTTTCATGATTGTTGGTATTTTATAGGAGTCATGCTAGCATGATTGCCTCATGTGTGCGAACTATTGATTGTGATAGATACAGAATTGATGGCATATTAGTCAGATCACCTGCCCCACCTGATAGAAAGAGAGGGATTTTCGTGTATAATAAATGTAGTTATATAGCTAATCTCCATTTTCTACCCCATACCTTGCAACTAGGATTTTACACCACGTGGCTTCCCTCTCCCTACCAAATCCCCAACTCAGTTTACAAAGCATTGCATCATTCCTAATCCCTAAAGGAACCACACTTAATCCCCCATTAGATTTAGACTTTTCTACTTTTGACCATCCAACTAGTTGCACTCTTTTCCTCCTTATCCCCCTATAAAGAGTTCCTAAACAGTTGTTCCAACTTAGTTTTAATCCTTTTTGGCACTTCATAGATAAAGTACAAAGGGAGATTTACCAAAACTGATTTTATAAGTGTCAACGAACCACCAAAGGACAAATAATTACACTCACTCCCCTCCATCCCATTAGCCCTTTTTCCACTTTTTCTACAGGTATTTATATTTTATATTTTTGGGATATTACCTAACTCATTTGCTAAATAGATAAACGGGTTTGGGCAGGCTCAAACTAATTATTCTTAAAGATGAGATGTCTAAATGGGTAAATCGATCTACATGGGTTTGGGACTTTGGGTAGATCGACCCCAACCAGCATTAGACCCAACCCTACCCAACTAACCCAATTAATTAGCAATTAAGTAATGGATTGAGCATTGGTAATCCAAACCTGACCTGACTCGACCCATTGCTAGTCTGGTTGTAAGTAATGTTTTTATATTTTTTTTTATGTTATATTGTTTATGCGATGAAGTTATAGGTCACCATGAATGGTTAGATTTAATGTGTTTTTACATATTTTTTATTTGTATGATGGTATTGAGATATTATTTACATGTTAAACTTATCGGTCATAATTTTTTTAATGGTCTTGTAGATATTTCATTTTTTTAAATGTAAGAAAGTTTAGTAATTGAACATTTTTATACAAACTTTTTATGACATGGGCATTTTATTGTTTAATTTTTTTTTAAATGAGCAAAAGGTGTAAATGAGTTTGAAAGGGTGTGAACTAGTTTCAATCGAGTAATTGGGTAATCTGTCCTGGACTCGAGTGACCCAAACTCGAAATATACCTGAAACAACTACCTGTTTATCAAGATCTGAAATAGACCCCAACCAAATAAGACTCGACTCAAGCAGTTGCCAAGTTTAGTTTGAGCTTTGAATTTATTCATTGTATGCCTTTGTTTACTATAATTTGCTTGTGCTTTTTACTTAGGTGACTGTTGTTTCTCTATAAGCCAGACACATGCACGACTCATAGATACATGCATAGGCTAAGTTGCATGGGTATGGGTGCGAGTGTCAAAATCCAACATGGGTGCGAAATGTTGGACTTGGGAAACCAAAAAAATAGGACAAGGGGACATGGCACCATATGTTCAAATATAAAATTTATATAAATAAAAAAAAAAGTGCAAAAGTAACACTAATAGAAAATAATGCACTAAATTTACTCTAAACATTAATATTAAGTAGGTTTTAAAAGGAGAGTGTAGAAAGTAATATTGGAGAAAGGAAAAATAATAATGAAAAGAGACGAAAGGATTGGAAGATATTGAATTTGAAGAAAAAGAATACACATGTATATATAGATTACAAGGAGCCAATGAAGGCAGCGAAAAACTGAAAGAATAATCAATTACAAGTAATGACATTTTTTAGTCAATCCATGAATTAAGACATGTGAAAAATATTACAACAGAAAGATCTTGTAATATTTAAGTCATCTTGAAAAACAACGTTAAAAAATATCACAGTTGTGTTTGGATGAGAAAAACTTAAAGTTGGACATTCTCCAGGATTAGGAGAACTTCTGCCCATCTTCTTATGAAGAAGATGGCGTTCTCTTGGTGAGGTGGAGAAAACCACTTTCTCATGGAGGAGGGGAGGTTTCATCGATCCAGGCCCCACTTTCTCATGGAGAATGGATCTAAACAAGAGAATTGGATTTCTCAAGGAGAAGTGTCCCTTCTTCCAATCCAAACACAGCCTCGAAAATCCATGAAGAACGGGTGCAAGTGTATGACACGGATGTGATTGTCTACAAGTGTCCGCCACAGGTATGTCCCACATCTTGGAAGTGTCCATGCAACACAATATATAGGAAATATTATGGAGAGACCTCTAGTAAAGAACTCGTAGAGAGCTCTACATGGGGCCCTTAAGCGATCAATCCAGACTGTTTGCACTCACCTATCCTTCGTGAATTTCTATGTTTCCAAATTGGCATCCATTCACCTTTCTTAAATATTTGAATTTTCAAGCAAAAAAATTTGCATTTATCTATGTATTAATGTCTGTATCTATGCAAGTTTCCTCTTTGGAAAGCCCATTCACAAATTTTTCATTTCATACTAGAACAGCCAAATATGTTAGCATTAACAGTATTATGTCTATATCATTTTGCATAGTGAGACCATGTTTGTAGAGTTGCTCTAATGAATACATGGTTTATGTAATCATTGTTGCATTCCACTTCAGCAGTAAATCAAAGTTGGTAGTTCAGTAATTGCTAATTAAGGTCCCTACTTAATGTGCAGACATACTGGGAAATTACTTCAGACATCTACTTTAAATATATTAAAAAATATGTGGTTGGCATTGGACCATGGAAAGATACGATAGTGCCTCCAAAAAATAATTATTTGACAGAACCGACGGATCTTGTTCCTAGAGCACATGCTCATGGTCTACAGGTATGTAAGCTACTATCTGAGAACTTACAATATGCTTTTTTGCATCGAGTTTCTTAGTTTATTGCATATTCACACACGAGATCTCAGTGGCCTCATGCAGATCTGCCATGTTACAGCCAATTCCTGCGATGAATGTTATGGTCATGCAAGATGTTGCATGTAAATGGAGTCCAACAACAAAAATAATCTGGGATTTGTGAGGCTAACTTATTTGTAATCAACACGAATGAATAACACAAGAAAACCCTTGCTGAAATGCAACAACTGAGACCTACACACAGTTCTTACACTTGTTACTCCATAAATATCTTCTAGAATCTTGACGTATTCATTAGGATCACCCATGGCTAGGTGGTGACTTCCTGGTATGTCAAAATGTAATTATTGTCCATCACAGTGACATTTAAAAACTACGGTATTTTCTTTTAGCAGTGCTGTTTGTATACCACAGAAGGTAAATTGATCAAGAATTACAATCTATAAGAATTTATACTCTCATTTCTTATAATTTCTTATGCTTTGATTATATTATAGATTTTGCTCATCTTAGCACAAACAAGATTGGTGAAGAATCAGTTTTTAATTTAAATGAAACCTTTATACAGTATATACCCACTGAAACATATTTCCAATGGTGGCACTGTAGCTTCATAATGTTCTCATTATGGGTTTTGCATTTATGTTTTTGTTCTTGGAATCCATTGTACTGCATTTGGAAGAGCTCAATCAAGTTCTCTTGTTCTTACAATTTGTGGGTTTCACGCTCAATCAAGTTATCTTGTTCTTACAATTTGTGGACACAAACCATTTCAGGTGCATCCGTATACTTACAGGGATGAATTCATGTACTTACACTGGAACTTCCATCAGGACCCATATGTCGAATATGATTACTGGATAAACACCATAGGAGTCGATGGGCTTTTCACAGATTTCACAGGAAGCCTCCATAACTATCAGGAATGGACATTTGCTGCAAAGAATGGTAAAGATGCTTCAGATCTATTACACAAGATCGCATTGATGATCTCTTCCTACAAAAAGACATGATGGATTGCCTTTTCTAATTGCTTTTGTCTCCTGTTTATTTCATTGTTTAATACTGGCATTAACAAAACAAATAAATAATCAAATGTAATAAGAGCGACATGAAGTTTATAATTGTTTCTTTCTTTGATGAGAACCTAGTGTAGTTGAAGATTCTCTTTCTTACTAAATTGAAGTTGTAGGTTTGATTCACAGCTTACTTTTCCGGAAAAGAGAAATGTTCTTTCCCTGATAGACACTACTTACTAGACATTAGTAGGGTTCTGTAGTCATTCATTTTCAACCGTCAGATTGATGCAGGTTTGAGACACCACTTGCCTTTTTCTTCGCCGAATTTTATCCTAATTTTTGGAGAATATATTGAACAAGTTGTTCTTGGGCATGAGACACTGCGCCATGGGTGGATTGCCGGTTTTGAAATTGTTCATCTTGAACCATTTCCATTTTAATAACTGGAGCTAAAATCAGTAAATCAGGAAGGTGTTCTATGTTCCAGACATAGGAGGGCACACTGTTCTATTTTACACTCCATGATCTGCCAACCCAACCTTATGTTTAAAATTCTGGCTATATGCAACGTTTAGGGCCCTAATGGGCCAAAATTTTCAGGCGATGTTTTTGCCCATTTTGGGCCCAGAAGTTTTTTGTATATTTTCATTAGGGCTGCAACTCGGGTCGGATTTTGGCCCAACCCGCATGACCCGACCCGAGAAATCATGCGGATTGGGTTGAGAATTTAGGGTCAGCGGGTTGGGTCAGGTTGAGAAGATACAAACCTGCATGAAATTTGGGTCGGGGTTAAGAATTTTACAAGTTAACCCGACCCGACCCGACCTGACCCGACTCTGCTAAAATTAGGCTAAAATGGGGTTCAGAATGCGAGTCGGGTCAGAATTTGGATCGGATCGGGTTGTGAAGTTCGGGTTGAGAATTCGGGTCGGGTTCTATATATATCAACTCGGATTGGGTTGGGTTTTAAGGAACCCGACCCACCCGATTCGAGTTGCAGCCCTAATTTTCATGAAAGAAAATCGATGACTGAAAAATCCAAAATTTAGGCTATCTTTAGTTTTTTTTTTGGGGGAAAACCAAGGTGTCCAGTCCTCTTAGAGCACCTCATTAATCCTTGGGGCATGTGCAAACTTCTTTATCTACGCACACTGGATAAAACCACGGGTTGAAAGTGATTTGAACTCGAGACCTCTTGCATCAAGCCAGAATTTGGCTATATTGGTTTTAGATCTATTTTCAGAAGGAAAAAAAAATAATAAGAAGAAGAAAACTGATTCATCGCTATATTTGCATATTGCTCCCCTTGAAATCCAAAAGAATTTGGTTGATGTTTTGAATTTTGGCCAATTTTTTTCCTCAGACTTAACCCTCCCTTTACAAAAACAATCTCTAATGGGCGCTTGGTCTTCTTAAAACTCAGCACTGCATCGATCTGACTCAGTTGATAAATATAGAGTGAAAACTCGGCACTGCATTGGCCTTGATTGATTTACGTCAGATTGATAGTAACGATGGATATATATACCAATGGGTCATTTTTTTTTGACGTTTGATGTTTCATGTGTGGACGGAGGCTGGAGGCTGAAGTTACTCCCAGCAGATCATAACCTCATGAAATAGGTCATGAAACCAGAGGTGTAAAATTCGGTCGTATCGGTGTTATGGCCGTTGCACCTACTACCAAGTTTCTCAACATCGCACGAGACGCACACATCACGCCCGCAATTGCAGCCCGGCACAACCCGGTGGACCCGCTACCAAAGTATTGGTTCTCAAAAATTCACTTCATAGCAGCCAATACGTACCATATTTGCCGCATTTTTTAACTTCGTATGAAACATAATGGCTTATGACTATCAAATTTCAATAGAAATATAAAATACGAAGACCTGCGAAAATGAAATTTTTGAAAAGAAAAGAAAACTAAGATAATATGGGAATGGTTGGATTTGAGCTTTTCTTGAGATAGAGGTGCATTCAAAATCAAATTCATTGGATTGTTCCAAATACAATTCTGCACCACAAATATTTGAGGGTTCTATAATGTACAATGAATGTAATTCAATCGACTAAGGTAGAGTATGACAGAGGCAAGTATGAGAGAAATGAGACCCCCATTTAGCTTGATGTTTACAGACACAGTGTTTAGTAAATAAGGTTTGCTTGCACACACCGACAACTAGATGACACTCTCTCCTTTGTATTATTTTTAATTAACTTTTATTATTCATTTATTTAACTCTCTATATCTTTCAATTACAGATAAGACATAGTAATACAACATTTAATCATATTCCTAGACACAGCATGGATGGAAAATCATCTTAAGTGACACCACTTGATCTTCTTTTTTATTAGAAGAACCTATGGCTTTCTTGATGCAAGCACTATAAAAACCTACACACATGGTGGCTTAGGGCACATAATCCATTGGTGATTTTTATAACAGTTTCCAAATTATTTAGATACTGTATATGTTACTTGAATGGCACGAAATTATATTCATTGGGTAGCCTATCAGATGAGCTTATTAGAATCTGATAATCTCTCACATAACAAATCACAATGCAATGTATTTATATACAAAACACTGCAAACCCTAATTAGCCCTAAGTGAGAAAAGGACAAAACTACCCTTAATAGTAAAAGGAAAATATAACTTTAACACCAACCTTCAAACTCGCGATGTTACAGTGTTAAGCATTGAGAGTTTGCTATGAAGAAACTGAAAGCGTGTGATGGTGTGGGACTTTGTGAAAAAACAAGCCAGCTGCAAGGCAGAAGTAACAAATGGGAGAGAAAGTGTGCCAATCTGGAGATGATGCCGTACAAAGTGGCAGTCCAACTCAATATGTTTTGTACGCTCATGAAAAATTGAGTTATACGCAATTTGAATAACACTCTTATTATCACAATACATGGGAGTAGGAGCTAAAAGAGAAACTCCCATGTCTGCAAGTAACCATTGAATCCAAACAATTTCAACAGTTGTAGAAGTCATAGCTCAATATTCAGCCTCTCTAGAAGAATGAGCAACAACATCCTGTTTTTTGCTTCTCCAGGAAACAAATGAGTCACTCAAAAAGATACAAAGTCAGTAGTCGATTTGCGATCAGAATGATCAGCAGCCCAACTAGCATTAGAGAATGCACGAAGCTCCAAGGAAGATGACGAGGGAAGTAACAAACTTTGATATAAAGTTCCACGAATATAACGCAAAATACAAACAACAGCGGCCCAATGAGCAGTTGTCCATGAGGAGACAAACTGACTGACAATATGAACTGCATAGGCAATGTCAGGCCGCGCAATTGTGAGATAGACCAAACTCCCAACTATAGTCTGATAT